>WOAB01000531.1:0-1295000 GCA_027886185.1 Rheum nobile | reverse complement strand
CAAAGCCACCAACTCCTATTGTTGAGGAACATGATGAGACTGATCCTACAGTTGAAGGTGATGTGGATCTTGATCTAGGTTGTGATGGAGATGACTTAAACTTTTACAATTACACTTGTAATCATGCTGATTTGGCATGTGTATTTGCGGGATATATCAGGAAGTTCTACCAACACATCAAGGAGGTGCCTAAGAGTGTATCTGAGGTGATAGACGTTTGTTGTAGACACTTAACAAATATAAATCTCAAAAACCTAACTAATGCAGTAGGATAAATAAGGATCGATCCCACATGGAGGTAAGTAATCTTTCTATATGCTAAAGTTGTATGCCAGTAGTAACAATGGGGGAGTTTTGTTGGTTTGTGACGTGGCTAAAAGTGCGCAGTGCAATTATCGTTGATTAGCCTAGTCAAAGTAAATGTCCTAACAGACCTACTAAACAGATGTATAGTAAGCAAGTAAGGGTCGAACCCACATGGAAGATCTGATGTAGTATGCAATTATGAATGACAAGTAACAAGAAGGGGGTTTAGTTATCACGAGAGAACAAAGCAAACAAGTTTGGTTGATGTAAGAATATGATGGGGAAAGTAGTTCCACTAGGCTGAGATCCACAATACAGAGATATAATTTGATTACTGAAATCTATTCAATCCAAGTTCTTTCACTATTCTTATAGTTGTTCCCACCCTGATCTTAAGTACTACCAATTCTCACAGTTGATGATAGACTTATCACAATATCAATGGAAGAATACTACCAATTCTCACAGTTGTTGATAGACTTTACCACTAACAAAGCAATAGCAATGCACACAAGGATATAGGATATATGCAAATAGAAGAAAACCTTACTACTTAACATGCAAATGATTCTCACTCACGATTGCGCACTCGTATTCCACTATATGCAACAATCGTGTATGCTACTAGATATGCACTCGTATTCCACTATATGCAAATCCTAGCAATTGATAAAAAGTATTCAACCTAGTTGATCAGGCTATGAAGAATAACAAGGAATCAATATTCAATATAACCAAGAGAATCAAACCAACACTTATAAGAATAAGAACAAGGAATAGAAATCTCACAAACACATTGTTTTGGGGCGAAAAGATCGGACGACCTAAATAGTAAAGTAATTTTATTAATATGTCGATGATAGAGTCGGATGTAAGTACAACTTATCCTTGGAGGATGAAAGATCGGATCTGGTCTGACCGGTGACTCGGGGGTTCGACCGGTGGAGATTTGAGTGATATTTCTAGTGGAGTAAGCTAGAGTGGGCGTGTTCTTGGGTTCTTCTCGGAGCAAGTAAGCAGATGTATTGTGTAATTGTGTGTAGATGAGTGTAGATGAGCGTAGATGAGCGTAGATGTGCGTAGATGTGCGTAGATGTGCCTTCGTTGTCCTCTTCGTGGTCTATATATGGTAAGCTTTAGCTTGTGATCGTTGCCTATTGATGACAATATCTCCCACTTAATTCCGGGAGTAATTGCTGGGATTTCTCCTTTAAATGCTCTTGATATCTCTTTAAATGCTCTTGATCTCTATATGGTAAGTCTTTAATCCATTTGACCGTTAACCTTTGATCACGTCCTTATCCTCAACGCTGGGAGTAATTGCAAAGATTTCGCCGCTAAATGCTGTTATTAAGGCGGTGTTGAATGTTGTGGTTGTTGGAGATCTCAGAATAATAAAGGAGAAATTATCGCTGGTCCGTTGCGTCTAGGAATCAGGCGACGGTCGCATGGCTCACGTCTGATGGGTCTGATGCGTCCGACAGGTCTGATGCGTCCGACCGATTGCGTCAAACAGTTGATGCCCATTGGACGAATGGTCGATTTTCCGACCCCAACACACATCAACTGTATTGCTTCAATCGTCTAGTAGAACAAAGGGAAATTAGTGCTCCATTCAGATGCAAATGAAACCCTAATGGAAAAGTAAACTGCGTAATGTAAAAGTAATAGTAATGTCTGCCTCTTAACCTAGAAAAGAGGTCTTAAATAGGTTTGGAAATAAAGTTAACCTAATGCAAATATGAAAGGAAATAAAATAATAAAAGTAACAAAGTCCGAAATGCAATAAAAGGAAATAAATCCCGTTCTGGCCGCGAGGCGTGACACGCCCACCGCGGGGCGGTGGCTTCTTCTCTGGCGCGGCCATCACTCTTCTCTGAGACCCATCGCCGGGTCGCGGTGGCTCTGGCGCGGGGCGGTGAAATCGCCCACTCCTTCAGCTCCTCTTCTTATTCTCTTCTGCTGCTCTTCATTACTACCAAGTGTTGGTAGTCTTCTCCACTAAATCTCCAGCAGATCCTTCTCCATCCTCATCATCTCCATCTAAGCTGTAAATCCATGGATATCTTCACTTCTCTCCATAACTTCTGGATTACAGACTTAGCCTCAAATCTCATCATAAACTCCTCCAAATGATGCTAATAATTGATAGTAAAGGTGCATGAAATGACACCTATCAGTTTGTTTTAATAACAAAGTAAATTAATGCAAAAGATGTTTGTAATCAATGGGTGGAAAATAACTTAGCCAGACAAATATCCACACTTCAGTTTGATTGGTTGATCATAGATTATTTCCAATTCCTTCCAATGTTATTCCTGTCCCGATCTTATGTATATTAACAGTTCAACCAGCCTTGAAAACACTTACCATTAAATAACCAAGAGACCCTCAAGATTCAACCTAATGGCAGCAGTAAGTATAGGAATTAACCAGGATACATGCAATACTTAATTCAGTACTCGACATGTAATCATTTTTCTTCACAATAAACTAGTCCTACCAGTCCTAGAATATCATGTTTGCTACACAAGATAAAGATTTCAACCCGAAATATCCAAATCCTAGCAGTAGATAATTACTAATATCAACTAGATGATCATGCCAGTCAAATTAGGTCGTCCGATCTTTTCGTCCCAAAACAATTTGGCGCCCACCGTGGGGCAACTTGCCGATCACCCTTCCGAAGCTTTTCAACCATGACTATCGACCCACCTACCAACACTGAAGAACCACGTCTCGTAGACGAAACCCAAGCTCCAGGAAACATGACCGAAAATCCTACTCCAACCCAGTTCCAAGAACTTTCCCAGAAAATGGCCACCCTTCAAGAGGAACTAGCCCAGCAACGCCAAAAGACCGAAACCTTAGCCGCCCTGTCGACCCAATCTGAGGCCGAGATCGCACAACTAACCCATGAAAATGAGTCTCTTAAGACGCAAGTACAATCGATGGCCTCAGGATCCAGGAACATGCCCATCCACGGCAGCGTCCGAACGCGCCTCGACATGGACAACATCGAGCCAACACCTCCGAGCATACGACAGCCCGGACACACAGAGGGTACATCTCGAATTCCTTTTTCTAATCCGTTTTCGACTAACAATGTCACTTTTTCCACACCGATCGGGTCGGTAGGAGCCCGAATCGACGAACCACATGTTACCAATCCGCCAAATGTCATGGATCTTTTCCAGCAGACGCTCGACCGACACATGAAGACGATCGACGATCGCTTCAACAGGCTCCCAGGAGTCCCGCAACCAATCGAGAGGGAAGCATCCGATGGATTCGAAGAATCCCCATTCATTGAAGAAATCGCAAGGGTCGAGATCCCCAAGAAGTTTCATCTCCCCAACATAGCGACGTTCGACGGCACCACCGATCCAGATGACCATATCTCTCTCTATAAATAAAAACTAATGGCTGCATCCGTTTCAAGGGAGAGCCGCGAGGCCGTCATGTGTAAAAGTTTTGGCATGACCCTCGCGGGCCCCGTACTAACATGGTTTATGCGTTTGCCTCAGGGAATGATTGCATCATTTGCGGATCTGGTCAACTCTTTCAAGAGTCAGTTCGCCAGCAGTCGGAGGCTCGAGAGACAATCAAGTGACCTCTACCGAGTCACACAAAGGTATAACGAACCTCTTCGGAATTATCTCAATAGGTACAATAAGGAGAAAGTGGCGATCCCCCACTGTGACGTCACAACCTCCATCGAAGCCTTCCGACAAGGTCTGGTCAAAGACAACAATCTCTACAACGAAATTACCAAGTACCCGTATAGAAGTTTCGAAGATGTCCAGGCCAAGACCATGGCAGAAGTAAGATTGGAAGAGGATCGTGAGTCGCGAAAAGCCTCACACGGATCCGATCCATCCGATCGTAAAAATCCCTCCGACAACCGTCGAGACAGACGTCCTCACCCCTACTCTCGTAATCGAAATGAGCCGAACCAGGTAAACTCTTTCCAAGACAGGTCACAGGATTGGAGAGACGGTCCGGCGTTGCCTCCTAGGGTCCAGTCTTATAACTTCAATGTTTCCGTGTCGGAGCTCGTCAAGAGTTTCGACAAGTATGGAAAAGAGGTAAGATGGCCCCGAAAGAGCGACCGACCGGATGTCAAGAAAGACATGAACCGATGGTGCGAATTCCACGACGACCATGGTCATTCGACCGACGAGTGCATCGCCCTGCGAAAGAAAGTCGCTAGGTTACTCTCACAGGGGCTCCTGCGTGACGTAATCTCAGAGCGGGCAAAATCTACCATGGAACGTCGAGATCAGGTAAAACAGAACAAACCCCCATCTCCCGTCCATACGAAAATTGTCAATACTATTTCAGGTGGATCGGACATATGTGGGAACACATACTCCGCGGCTAAGCGGCATGCCAAGGAAAGCAAGGGCGACAAGCCCGAGACGTCATAATTCAAGCTAAAGAAGACCTCCAACCTTCCGACGGTCACATTCGACGAGTCCGACTCCAACGAGTCGGATAGTCACCACGACGGTCTGGTAATCTCTTTGTCCGTTGGTAATTGCTTAATACGGAGAGTACTAATCGATGCAGGGAGTTTGACAAACCTCTTAACCCTTAACGCTCTTAAAGAGATGGGTCTGATCGAAGACGACCTAATCAAAAAGTCGACCCCACTGGTCGGGTTTAGCGGTGAGGTCAAGCATACGACCGATAAAATCATTCTAACCACATACGCTGGGGGAATAAACCAACAGGTGAAATTCTTAGTCTTAGATTGTCTGTCTCCCTATAATTGTATTCTTGGCAGGCCATGGATACACGCTATGAAGGCAATACCTTCAACATATCATCAAGTCATCAAATTCCCCACTGAATGGGGAGTCCAAGAAATCAAAGGAGATCAAAGGACCGCTAAGGAGTGCTACGTCGCTTCTATGAAGAGCGCAGTCGAACACAAGACCGCATAGCAACCACAGAGCGGCGAAGGACCTAGTCGGTACGTCGAACCAGAAATGGAAAAACTCGACGTGATCGCACTAGATCCCTCAAAGCCAAACCAAACGGTAAGGGTCGGGTCGGACTTGGACGACTCGACCAGACAACAACTCCTCGACTTTCTCAGGACCAATGCCGATTGTTTCGCATGGTCGCATGAGGACATGGTCGGAATATCTCCAAACGTTATTACACATAAATTGAATGTAGATCCATCTCACCCCCCCCTGTCAAGCAAAAACGCAGGAAGTTCGCTCCCGAGCGGAACAAGATAGTCGATGACGAAGTCAAGAGCTTATTGGAAACAGGAAAAATCAGGGAGGTCCATTATCCCGAGTGGCTAGCCAACGTGGTCGTAGTCCAAAAGAAGAATGGCAAGTGGAGAGTCTGCATCGACTTCACAGACCTCAACAAGGCTTGTCCCAAAGACTCATTTCCTCTACCCCACATCAGCGCTATGGTCGACGCAACGGCGGGACATGAAATGCTTACCTTCATGGACGCCTTCAGTGGCTACAATCAGATCCTCATGGAACCCGAAGACCAAGAAAAAACAGCGTTCGTCACTAGCCAAGGTATCTATTGCTATAAAGTAATGCCTTTTGGTCTAAAAAATGCAGGGGCTACGTATCAACGACTAGTCAACAAAATGTTCAAAGACCAGATTGGGGACACGATGGAAGTCTACATAGACGACATGTTGGTCAAATCAAAAAAGAAAGAAGATCACATCGACCACCTTCGCGACAACTTCGAAGTGCTAAAAAGGTACAACATGAAACTAAACCCTACTAAGTGCTCCTTCGGAGTGTCGTCAGGAAAGTTCTTGGGGTACATGGTGACACAAAGAGGAATAGAAGCCATCCCAGAACAGATCAAGGCTCTCATCAACCTCCGATCCCCCCGATGCATCAAAGACGTACAGAAACTTACAAGTCGGATAGCAGCTCTGAACAGATTCATCTCCAAATCATCCGATAAATGCAAAATCTTCCATGACGCTCTCAAGAAGAACAAGTCCTTTCAATGGACGGAAGAGCACGAAGCAACGTTCCAAAACTTGAAGGAATACCTGGCCAGTCCCTTGTTACTGACCAAACCTAAAGGCGACGAGCCCTTATTTCTATATCTTGCAGTGTTAGAATCAGTCGTAAGCGCAGTACTGGTCAGAGAAGAAGACGGCAAGCAGTCGCCAATATACTATGTTAGTCGGACGCTGTTACCGACAGAAACGAGGTATTTGTCACTTGAAAAGCTCGTACTATCATTGGTAATGGCCTCGAACAAACTTAAACCTTATTTCGAATTCCATACTATTACTGTCCGCACTAATCATCCCATGAGAGCAATCATGAGGAAACCCAAGTTTACAGGACGAATGACCAAATGGGCCATACACCTCAGCGGTTACGACATCGAATATGAGCCCAGGACGGCAATCAAGTCGCAAGCCTTAGCTGACTTTGTGGCTGATTTCAGCCCGACCCTAGAATAAGAAGCCACAAGAGAAGCAACGCAATTGCTCGCAACAGAAGAAACATGCACATGGGAACTCCACACCGATGGTGCGTCGAACGCCAGAGGATCGGGGCTAGGGGTCGTGCTAAAATCGCCACAAGGGGACAAGATAGCCCATGCCGTCAGATGTGAGTGAGATGCGACTAACAACGAAGCTGAGTATGAGGCACTCATATTCGGACTCATCCTGGCTCGCGACCTAGGGGTCCGAGAGATCGAAGTCATTTGCGACTCCCTGCTAGTCGTGAACCAGATACAAGAGTCGTACAACGCTAAAGACGTCAGAATAATAGCCTACTTGGAGGTAGCCAAGAAGCTGATCGGACAATTTCAAACATTTGACATCAGACAGGTACCCAGGGATCTTAACTCCCAAGCTGACGCACTCGCCAACCTAGGATCCGCCTTAGACCCAAAAGAATTTCCGTACATACCATTGGCCCACATCATGACGCCAGCTGTCCCAAGGACATCCGTCGAGTCAACAACACCGCTTGAAGAACTCGTCGCCATGGAAATAGGCGACCGACCAGAAGAGGACATTATCGACACCAATGACGACTGGATGCTACCTTACTTCAGATGGTTAAAAGATGGCATTCTGCCCGACGACAAGACAGAAGCAAAAAAGCTCAAGGTACAAGCACTCTCTTTCGATATCCTAGATAACATCTTGTACAAAAGATCTGTCACAGGGCTACTCCTACGATACCTCAAGACTCCAGAAATCGGACGTATCTTACAATCGCTACACGAAGGAGAATGTGGGAACCACACCGGCGGACGAAGCCTCTCAGGGAAAGCCCTGCGGAACGGGTACTATTGGCCCACGATGAACAAATATGCTATGGAGTACACCAAGAAGTGCGACGCCTGTCAGCGGCATGCGCCCGTCCATCATCAACCCTCATAGCTCCTCCATCCGACTTTGGCTCCATGGCCCTTTATGAGGTGGGGAATGGACATTGTCGGGAAGCTTCCGCCCGCGTCGGGACAAAGAGTTTTCTTCCTCGCCATGACGGACTACTTTTCTAAATGGATCGAAGCAGAAGCCTACAGAGAGGTAAAAGATCAACATGTCATTTCATTCATAAAACGCAATATCTTGTGCAGATTTGGCGTCCCATCAGAAATCGTGTGTGACAATGGCTCCCAATTCATCAGTCATAAGACCCGAGCCTTCTGTGACCAATGGAACATCAAGTTGGTCACGTCCACACCTCGGTACCCGTAATCCAACGGACAAGCCGAATCCAGCAACAAAATCATTATCAACAACCTCAAGAAATGCCTCACTGGGGCTAAAGGCAAATGGGCAGACGAACTCCCACTCATTCTCTGGTCCGACAGGACCACTCCAAAGAATGCGACCGGACAGTCGCCTTTCTCTCTCGTCTACGGGAGTGAGGCAGTCATTCCGACTGAGCTACTAGTTCCGACCGCCCGTTGCAACCTTCAGACGAACGATCAGAACGACGTCGAATTGGCACACGATTTGGACACAGTGGACGAGATCAGAGAAAGAGCCCGAATCAGGATGGTCAGGTTTCAACAACAAGTCGCAAGGAGTTACAACAAGAACGTCCGGATCAAGGCATTCAAGGTCGAAGATTGGGTCCTCAGGAAAACATTCCAGAACACCAAGAATCCGTCCGACGGAAAGCTCGCACCACAATGGGAAGGACCCTACTTAATCACCAAAGTAGTCGGACAAGGAGCATACCAGTTAGAAGACAAGGACGGACAACCAATCCCAAGAAGTTGGAACGCAGCACATCTAAAGCTATACCATTTCTGAATCAAACAAGGTAAAGCATTACACAATTTTATACATCGCTTACTATCGCATATACATTACTTACTATCGCATATACATCGCTATCTTCTTTTACATGTTATCATCTGACACTAAGCGAGGACTTCATCCTTACAAAATACAAATGCAGAACAACATTGACATATACACTGGATCCAGTCATCCGCAAAAAGCGCTTACATTACATTACATTACATTACATTACACGATCGATCGGAACACGGGGAGATGACAACACAGGCACGTCGGCACACCGCCTGCCTTATATAAAACATAAGGTACGACACCTTATTACATTCACGCAATAGAAACATATTGCTTACCTCCCCGGCATAAAGTCATGACTAACACAATACACAAACAAATCGCAGGCCTGCTCTACACACATACATACGGCGGATCCCCACTCGACGGAGCACACGGGAAAAACCGACATACATAAAGCGTCATCGACTATTCCCTTGAAAGTCTGACGAACATGTACGAAACAAACTAGCATACCATTCTATATGTAAAGACGAAATTGCATCAAAATACAAACATTTTTATACATAAATGCGACCCACGATGATGGATGGGTCGCCAAAACACATTGTCTACCTACACATCTGTAGGACTTTATCAACATTCACTTAGAAATATTCTATGACCCGCGATGGTGGACGGGTCGCCAAAACACATAATATCCAAACCCACACGCAGGTGGGGCAAACAAAGTCGAAAGTACGCAAGAAAAGCAAATCAGGCATCGAGGACAACAACATTACCTTCGGCATGGGCTGGCTCCAGAGAGGCTGCCTCGTCAGTCGGCTCTACATCGCCAGAGTGGGCCTCATCCTCGTCGGCACCCTCGTCCACGACCTCTTCTCCGACGCCGGCCAAGCGAAACAGCTCCTGACCAGGGTTGCCCTTTGGGAACATGGAGTCCAAGGTCTCCTTCTCTGCCTTCAAGTCCTAGAGCTCGTGCTTGCCTTCGCCGAACTCCTCGATCATTTCGACGCGTGACTTCAGCGCGTAAAAAGCACCAACGTCACCAGCGATCTGGCCATCGATAATCCGAGCCCGCTTCACCACTTCCTCAACGCCTGATCGGCTCTCTTCAAACTCTTTCCGGCTTACAACCAGCTCCTCTTGACAGCTCTTCAACTCCCTGGTGAGACGACGCTCAGTCTCCCGACAACGGCTCTCCGATCCCTCCAACTTGGTCCTCAAGGACGCAAGGGCGGACTCCGACCTGACAGCTCTTTCCTCGGCCTTGGCAACCATCGCCTTAACGCCAGAGTATGCGCCCAAGAGGTACTGGAAAGACTAAAGAAAGAAAGTACAAACAAGTAGTCAGAAAACTTAGTCAACGAAAGAGGGAGAAATACAAAATAAAGACAACTCACCTTCCACGCGGAGCATCCCGCTTCACCAATGCAGTCCAGAGGAGAGGCGTCGTCAACTTCCGATTTCAAAGTCGGGTCCTGGGCGTAAAAGAGGTCGGCAATTGATTGTCCGACCGCGCCGATCTTGACGACTCCTTCAGTGGGCGCCTCCTTCTTCTTGGGAATCGCCTCTGCCTTGACATCATTGGAGGGAGCACTTGCCTTCCTCTTGGAACCGACTTTGAGTGGGGGTGCCAGGTTCGTCAGAATTGACTTGCTCGACGCCGCCTTAGCCGCCGCCTTTCTCTGTTCGATCAAGCCTTTTCCAGACACCACCTTCAGATGAGCACTCGTTCGACCACCAGGGGAAACTGACACGACAAGACAACGAAAAAGGAGAAGATCCTAAAGCACACGACGAAATAAAAAACAGTAAAGAAGGACTCCCAGAGTCGAGAGTCTACCTTTTGCGCGAGATGATGAGATGTTCGACATGTCATCTTGAGAGGCAGGAGTCGTCGACAGCAGGTTGATGTTCACAAACTTTCTCTCAGACACGGGAACTCCAAGAACAATCTTTGACAAGCCTTCCGATCGGCTACTCACCTCCAGATCTTCTGGTTCAGGAACTACAAAAAAGAAAAGTTAAAAAAAAAGTTAAGACACATAAACAAGCAAAGAAGAAGACAAACACGTACTCTCAACTCGCCACTCAGTCAACAAGAACGGACACTCTCCCCCTTCTCCAGAGACGAGCGTTCGACAAAAAAGAACTTCGACCCCCATCCTCGGTCGTTCACGTCGAGATTCAGCACCAGAGGCTTTCGACCATGTCGGATACGTAACTGAACGCGTGAGGAGCTCTTCGACCCAATGAAGTAGTTGTACCATAAAGCATCAAAATCAAAATCAGCCCCAGATCGGACATTTACAAGGTCCAAGACCCTAAGAACCCTCCATGCCTGCGGCATCACTTGACATGGCGCCAACGCCAAAGTAGCTAAGAAATCCCTGACAAGGGGAGAGAAAGGAAATTTATGCCCTATTCGAAACGGGTATGCGTAAAAACAAACCCATCCTTCATAACGCGCATCGGCCCTCTCATCCGGGTGAGGTAGCTTGGCAACCGTCTCCGATGGAAAGCCTCCAACTTGAAGAATTTGATCCAGTTCTGCTTGGGACAGAGTGCTCGTCAGAGCATCCGACTCTTTCAGAATGAAGCGAGGAGAAGCTTCGCCCTCGCACAAGTCAGAAAGAGTCTTCGACGACTCAGAAGCTTCGCTAGAAACCATTTCAAGGACGGAAAGAGAAGGGAATCGAAGAGCTATGGCTAGAGAAATTGGAAAACTTACCAAGGAAGCTTGTAGGAGAAGACGAAGTGAAGTCTAATCGCTCTCCTCTGCTCCGAATTTATGGAGGGAAGTAAAGACATGCAGAGACGTCGCATCGTGCCCCGATCGCACGCCACGTAACCCTAGACAACCGCGCCAAAAAAGGATGGTAGAGATCGTGTCTAGAGAAGTTGCCTCAGACTCCGCTTTACTTGCCTAAACCGAAAGCCCAAGGCAACTTGGGGCTATTGTTGGGCCTGGCATCCCCTGGGAAGATGGATCGAGCAAATCAAGCCCAAGCCCACGACAGATCGGAAGAACAAGAGAAAAGCCCAGAGGAGGCGACAAGACTTCTCCAGTCGAACGCCCTCCGACAAGATCGCGAAAACCCCGCCAAGCATTAAATGCCAAGATTGATCAACGGCCACAACATTTACACAGCACCATAATAAGCAAAAATTAGTGACGGAATCTCCGTAATTAAATCCCGGCGTTGAAGATAAAGATGGAATCAAAATGTAACGGTCAGAGGCATGAAGAACTTGCCATATTTGGACGAAGAAGAAGATAAGAGGCACACACACAATTACGTGAGGGGGACAACCATTTCTCGCTCAGAAACACATCAAAAGAACACGTTTGCTCTAAGCTTAGCTCTCAAAGAGTCATCCACGCTGATTCGTCGCCGGTCGCAACCTAAAAGCCATCGGTCGAGTCCTACCCGATCTCTTGTCTTACTACGATAAGTTGTATCTCGATTCGATCTGATTTACACGGCATCTAATAAAATCATCTCGCTATTCTACATTTACTTCTTGTTTGTCTATTATCTATTTGGTTTGGATTGTTTTCTATCACCCGATCGACTAGTTACCCCGTCTAAGGCGATTTAGGTCGTCCGATCTTTTCGTCTCAAAACACCCCTGAAGGTAGCATAAAGCATTGCATGATGAAATTTGGTTTGGCTGCCAGATTCGCCTTAATAAGGGTTGCTCGGCCTTCAAGGGATAGGGAGCTAGCTTTCCATTTTGATAATTGTGTAGTGGTAGTCTGCACTGAAACACTTCTCGTTTTTATTTACACTAATAAATTGACAATTACTTCTAACGAGTTTAGATCCGATGCCATGCACGAGAGTTGATTAAAAATTTATATTTATATTTTTGAAGTATTAAAAAACATATCTATTTTACATTTAAAAATATATTTATTTTACATTTAAAAAAATATCTAATCAGTGACAAACTGACAATATATATGAAATTAAGATAAGTACAATAATATAAAAAATCTAATATAGTCAATCAATAAAGATCAAAGTAATTTTATTTTTTTTGATGAGGAAAGAATTAGACGGGTCCTAGCAACGATGCAAGGTCCGGCCTAGAGCATCCAATTGGATGAGAACACGAAGTTCTGGGTTTGAATCCAAGGAAAATCTTGAAGGTGAGAAGCTGAGTTTAGCAATTTGATCAGCAGTGCGGTTCACCTCCCGAAAAACATGCCTTATGCGGACTTCTTGGAAAAAACGGAGATCGATTAGGATGTCAGCGATAACCATTTCAATTTCCCAAGGGCAAGTCCAAGTGCCTAAGATGGAGTTGATAAGGCACAAATTGTCCCCTTCGATTTCGATTTCATTGAGACGAAGGAAGACAACTGTTTTGATACTGTTTTTTAAGGCTAGGGTTTCTGCCATTAGGACGAAGAGGCATCCGTATTGTTTGTTGGACATATGGATTATTTCAGCTTATTCATTTCTGATGATGAAGCCCGTACCTGTTTTACCATTTGGTATTTTCGTACCATCAAAGTTTATTTTGCAAAATCCTGGTTTTGGTTTATCCCATTTAATATTTTTAGTTTTACGCCTAATGGCTGGGTTGGGTTTTTTAGTTGTTGTTTCATCTGTATCTGATACCTTAGTTTTATTCCAATTCTGGATTAGGTTTTTGATGTATATTGTGAGATCTTTGATTTCGTCCGGGTTAGGTGTTTGGAAGATTACTTGGTTTCTATTGATCCAAGTACCCCACCAGATGGTAGCAAGACAAGCCCATTCATTTTTAGTAAGTAGGGACTGCAGTTCACGGATTAAGACGATAGATTTTTTGTTATTAGTATCTAATTTCTTAATGATGGAATCAATAGGAAGATTTTGTTTCTTTATTTGTTTCAGCGTGTTGGAACACTTGAATAAGAAGTGGTTTAGGTCTTCAAGCGGGTTATTGCACGCGTCACATGCTAGTGGGACTGAGACATGTTTTTGCGCTAGCCTAGCTTTCGTAGGTAGGCCATCGTGACATATTTTCCATAAGAAAATTTTCACTTTTGGGTAGGTATCAAGTTTCCAAATCCATGACAGGTCATTAGTAGAGGGGTTTATTTGTTTGGTTATTAATTCAAAGGCTGTTTTAGTGGAGAACCATCCAGACTTATTTGGAACCCAATAGAGTCGATCAGGGATGTTGTTATGTGGTATTTGGATATTGTTAATAAACTCAACAGCTTCATCCTGAAGCATACTTTTTAGTTTAGGAGTATCCCATTCTTTGTTAGTGATGAAATCATTTACTTTGGTTTGGTCATCAAAGTAGATGTTTGAGAGAATGTAGTCTTTAAGGGTAAAATTGGGGGTCCATGGGTGATGCGTCCCGACCCCGAACCAAGTCGGCCCCCGACGAGCCCGAGGCGCCCGAGACCATGGCGTCCACCTTGGTTCAAGACTTAGTCTAGTTTATTATATATTTCCCTATTTTATTGATTTCCCGTTTTAGTATGTTTTCCTTTTAAGTATTTTCTATTTCGGGCGTTGCTCCACTATTGCATAGTGGGCTAGCCCATAGTCTCGTTTCGGCCCAAGCCCATTAGGGTTTGATCGAGACCCCTTCCCTATTTATACCCTACTTTGTACTCTTTATTTCTTACGTTGAATTGAATAACAAAGCTTAAGTCGAGTGGTTATCCTCCTTCCTTTGCTTCGACGTCACCCTTGATTTTTGAATCCGTTTTGGTTGTTGCGTTAAACTCCAAACATATCCCTCGCATCTCCCTTCCTCCGCTACAGACGCTACTGCACCCATCCCCAAACACAACCCCACGACTTGTTCGTGCCTATCCACGACATCCAGGTGAACATCTCGATCTAGATCCGGCGTAGAAGAGTAGTTCCTAGGGAGCACCCCCCCCCTCGGGACACATCAAATGGTATCAACTGGTGGTGCCGGAGAAGGAACGCGCACTGCATACCGGCTGGCTGCTCTGATACCAGTTGATGTGTCCCGAGGGGGGGGCTCCCTAGGAATGACTCTTCTACGCCGGATCTAGATCGAGATGTTCACCTGGACGTCGCGGATAGGCACGAACAAGTCATGGGGTTGTGTTTGGGGATGGGTGCAGTAGCGTCTGCAGCGGAGGAAGGGATATGCGAGGGATATGTTTGGAGTTTAACGCAACTACCAAAACGGATTCAAAGATCAAGGGTGACGTCGAAGCAAAGGAAGGAGGATAACCACTCAACTTAAGCTTTGCTATTCAATTCAACGTAAGAAATAAAGAGTACAAAGTAGGGTATAAATAGGGAAGGGGTCTCGATCAAACCCTAATGGGCTTGGGCCGAAACGAGACTATGGGCTAGCCCACTATGCAATAGTGGAGCAACGCCCGAAATAGAAACTACTTAAAAGGGAAACATACTAAAACGGGAAATAAATAAAATAGGGAAATATATAATAAACTAGACTAAGTCTTGAACCAAGGTGGACGCCATGGTCTCGGGCGCCTTGGGCTCATCGGGGGCCGACTTGGTTCGAGGTCGGGACGCATCAATGGGTCCACCCAAAAGTTGATAGAGTGGCCATCGCCAATGAGCCATTGCAAACCAGCTTTAAAGTCATTGCGAAGCTTGAGGAGTGACCCCATTGCCAAGAATGATTCGTTTTTCTAGTATAGTTAAGAATATTATCATCTTTGAGGTATTTTTCTTTGATGATTTGGACCCAAATGTTATTTGGTTCTGCAAATATTTTCCAAATGAGTTTCATTTGAAGAGCTTTGTTCATGTCTTCCGTTTTACGGATTCATATTCCTTCATTTGCTTTATTTTTGTAAACTTTATCCCACCCGATAAGTGGTTTAAATGATGGATCTTTGTTCCATAAGAAATTTCTATTAGCTTTATCCAGTTTTTGGTGTATGGAGGCTGGTAGCATGAAGCATTGCATGATGTAATTAGGTTTCACGGCTAAGTTAGATTTGATAAGGGTAGCCCTTCCCTCAAGGGAAAGGGAATTAGCTTTCCAATTGGATAGTTGATTATTTGTTGCAATAATAGTGTCTTGGAAGGTATTTTGATTAACTTTCCCATTTATGATAGGACAATCGAGATATTTGTCTAGTGAGACCGAACTGGGAATATTTAGTATTGATTGGATCAATAATTTGGTATTGTTTGATGTATTGGGTGTTGTTTGAAATGCCGATTTATGGTAGTTAACACATTGCCCCGATATGGAGCAGTAATCTTCGATTATTATCTTGACCTTTTGGCAAGATGTTTGGTTTGCTTTGGCAAAAATGAGAATATCATCAGCAAAGGCCAGGAAGGGGATATTAGTGCCCGATCAACTGATTTTAAAGCCTAGTTGTTTGGTGTTAGAGTTGGATTCATGTTGAAGTTGCCTAGCTAGGACTTCAACTCCTAAGATAAAGAGGAAAGGGGATAGGGGATCACCCTGTCGAAGTCCTCTTTTAGGGAAGAAGATGTCGGTTGGTCCGTTATTTACTAGTACTGAGAAAGAGACAGTTTCGATGCATTCTTTAATCCAAGCAACGAAGGTTGGAGAGAAGCCAAAATTGTTGAGTACATTCAAAATGAACTCCCATTCTATTTTGTCGTAAGCTTTTTCCATATCCAGTTTAATAGCAATCCATCATTCTTTTCCTTCCTTAGCTCAAAAGGAGTGAAAAATTTCATGTGCTATTAGGATATTGTCTTATATGGCACGGTCTACAACAAAAGCACCTTGTAGGGGGTGAATGAGCTTGTTTAAGATGGGTTTTAATCTTTTTGTTAAGATTTTAGAGATGACCTTATAAATTGTGGAACATAGGTTGATCGGTCGATAATGGTTTGTAGAGTTAGGATTGTCACACTTGGGTATTAGAGTGATGAATGTGTGATTTATTTGTTTGAGAAGTTTACCTAAATGAAAGAAGCTTTTAACCGCTTTGATGACGAGTGGTCCAACAATGTGCCAATATTTTTGGTAGAACAATGCAAACATTCCATCTGGTCCTGGTGATTTATCGCTGCCAATGTTGAAGATAGCATTCTTGACTTCCTCATTTGTCACATTCCTTGTCAGAGATAAGTTATCTTGGTCTGTGACCTTTTTGGTTATGTTTCCAAGCAACTTGTGAAGGTTCTGTTGATTAATTGTTCCCTTTTTAAATCTTTTTTTGAAATCTGAACGGATTTCATTTCTAATATTTTCAAGACCAATAATGATCGTTCCTTCTTGAGTTCTAATCTCACGTATGATTTTACGACTCCTTTTTCCATTCGCGATGCGATGGAAATAGTTTGTATTTGTGTCAATAGATTTAATATGCTTGGTTTTGGCTCTCTGGCTCCAATATTTTTTATGAAAGGAGAGCATACACTCCTTTTTATTGATAAGTCTATTTTGCTTGTTGATTAGGGTTTGATTTGTGTTAGAGATGATTTCTTTTTGGATCTCTAAGAGCTCTAATTCAGTTTCTTTGATTTGGTTGAAGATGTTGCCAAATGTGCTTTCATTCCACTTTTTGGTAGAGACTTTAAGAGCATATGTTTTTTTAACAAGATTGAACATGTGAGAACCTTGGGATTCAATTCTCCATGCTTGTTTACCTAAGTTTTCAAAGTCTTTTCTAGTTGTCCACATTCTTTCAAATTTGAAAGGTTGTTGTAATGCCCCAAAAATATAATAATGGGAACGCTACAACGCCAGGAATTTTCTTGCAGAAATTTCCTCAGGCTTTTAAGAAAAACGTACCTCAAAATTTTTCTCAAATCTCAGGTAACGTAATTCTTGGTATCATTTCCTCTTGACTTAGCATCATGTCACATGTCTCTCTTTCTCCATACTTTCGCTGCGCTACTTTGATATTCGGGCCTGTAATCACAACTGAACCCCCAACCATGGGATTAGTCCTTATTCGGACTAAGCAAGTCATAAGCGAACAAATACATGCACTAACATAAATAAAGAAAACGTATATAATCACACCATAATATCCTAACTCCTAAGGATACTATCATCTAAACCTTGAACAACATTAGGATCAAATGCCTAGCTATACCTCAATATCAATGGATCCACATTCCAATTATACCTCAATATCACTGATCCATAATCCAATAGGTCACATAAATACATAGCTATACCTCAAGTAACCTAATGGACCCCATTTACCTAACTATGCCTCGAGCCACATTAAGGTTGAATACCTAGCTATTCCTCAAATATCATGGGATCCCTATGTTCTTATTAGCCATATACCTCCAATATCACTTGACATTATTCCTTAAGGATAATATTTAACATCGTACTTATACTCAATTATACCTCTCATAGTATATATCTATTACTCATCTCTAAGTACCTAACATAGCTTCAAGATCACTTCCTTATAATTTTCATTATAAAACCCTTTTAAATCAGGAATCATCGAGATACAGGAAAACAACGTTTTAAAGACAAAGCATTTTGGAAAATCATTTTTGATTAAGTCATCTATAAACTCATACGGCTTTAATACAAAACGTTTGCTTATGAAATATTAAAACACATGCACTTTCAATGCCAAATCATAAGGCGAAAACGTATGCATGAGCATGCTAGAAAACACATGCTCAACTGTACGGAAAATAATATGATACACAAGCCTGCGAAAACTCTTGTTTAAAAACACATATGCGTAAACTTGCTAAAACGCAATACATGAACAGCTGTATGAAAAGCAATTTAATGCGTAAACATGCAAAAGCTTTTACTTGAAAACATATATGCGTAAACTTGCTAAAGCGAAATACATGAGCAATTGTACGAAAAGCAACGCAATGTATAATCGTATAAAATCAACATAATGCTCGACTAAGCGTAAAGCAATTCAATGCACAACTGTGTGGAAAGCTCATATATATACAAGACTAAAGCTCATGCGCACACAGCGCTAAAACATACGCGCACACAACGCTAAAACGTGAAGGTACCTAACACGCTCCCAAACCTGGGAAAGACCTCCCCCTACCAACGGTTCGGACACGGCACACTGATCAGGTGGCCGACCTCCCCTAGAAAGGTAGGCACTTCCTCGAACCTCCCCACCCGGAAAGGGGACCTATGCCGAGGAGCGGGTCACTTAGCATAGCAAAAAGGACAGGGATCTCCACCAAGGGGAAGGCGCCACCGGCCGGATGGACCATCCTTCACTAACATTAGTAGAGGACCTCCCACGACACACTCATCAGAGGCCTAGCCGAGGGATGTTCCCTATCCGGCATTGAAAAGCATTGCCAGACTTGGCGCTTAGCTTCAATAAAACAATACAATGCATGCGAGTAAAACATATGCGTCAAAACACATCTTCATGCAGGTTAAAACATCATGCTTGCTTTAAACCATATTTGAAAATCATGATATAATGCTTAAGTTTGTAAATAGGCAAAATCATAACCTTTACAAAATAGTCATTAAAACCCTTAAATAAGCGATAAAGCATTTTATCAAAGATATGTAACTCAGTGTCAAACCAGCACTAAAACGCTTTGCTAAAATCAATTATAAAATACATTATTTAACAACGTTAAAACCTTAATCACGTAGCCATGTAGGCTAAAACCAAAACATGTATTCAATAGGTAAAATATCAGCTTATGGCCATATAGGCCAAATATCAAAACATTGTACGGCAAATATATATTTTAAAACACATTAGAAATCATTATGAAATTTCTCTCGATGACTCTCAACCCAATAACTACATAAGTACCTAACCTCATATATAACTATATCATATTCTAATGTGTTATCAACCTCAAACTTCAGCCTTATAACCTTAATATCATATCCTCTATCACCCAATCATTTATATCATAACCTATACATCTTAGCTATATAATCCATCATATAATCTCAAACACTTAGATCTAACATTCCCAACGTACTCTCGTTCTTATATTGTATCACAACCCTTATATATATCCTCATCATATATTTTTCATCTATAACCTCAAGATACAATCCTATCAATGTCCTTAAACACAGATTCATATCCTAGCATGTAGTCCTTAACAGTATACTTCCAATAAATATCGATAATCTCATCTTATACTTATACCTTAGATCCTCAACATAACCATAGTATAACCTCATCATATATCATCAATCTCATCATATAACATAACCATAAAATGTAACTATTATATGAATAACTAATTATGGTAACGCAGCATATACAGATAATCAATATTTATGCAAAGCACATAAGTATTCACATATGACTTGCCTGAAAGACGATACATGACAACATCCCTTGTTGTCCCATCCACGCCTTGGCCCGGTATTCCGATATTCCTTAAGTTGTAGCGAATTCCCGAATCTGTAACACCTTACGGATTCACCCATATCTTTTGCTACACATATCGAAATTAAGATCCGTCAGATTCCCCATTCTCGTAACGAAATTCTCTAAATTATGGTGCTAGCTTTAACTTTCCAGAATTTACGAAATATGCCCAGGATTTCCGAATGCTTTCGGTTGTACCTAAATCTTACTCTTTTATCTTAAACCTTGATTTTAATCTATCTAAACCATCTTCTAACATCATATAACCTCATACTTAATCATCATTAATATTCTTAAGTATTATCTTTATACTCAAGAATATTATAAATACTTAACTTATAATTAAAATGATTAAGGGAAGAAACATACCTTATAAGGTATTAATTAGGATGAATACTTGAATTTTCTAATGGCTTGGAATTTCTTGTACCATGTCCTGACATGGAAGGGAGGGCCGAATTTATGTTGGAAGAAATGAGGGTGCTTAGGGGTATTTATAGGCATTTGGAGGAATTGTCTAGATTTTGGAAGAAATGAAAAGGTGGGATGATTTGGCAATTATGAAGAATTCTCTAGGCTTTTCCACAAAATTGTCATGTGACATAAATGGCCCATATGGCCGGTTTTAGAGAAGCCAAGAAAGATGGGGACTTTTGTGGAGTTTTCTAGAATTTGGGCCATTTTGGGTAATTAATGGTAAAATGGGCCAATTTTGTAATTTGGGCCAAAATGATGTTGGGCCTTGAATAGTAACCATGGATGGCCCAATAGGAAATATAGTAAAAATGGCCCAAGGGTTATATAAGCAAATACATGGGATTTTTACCCGAGAAACATACACGATATCGATACGGTTTCCTTTCCCGTATCGTCTATTTTCTCTACTATTGAAGCTAGCACCATAAAAATTATCCTAGACTTAAAATTCCCAAAATATATCATTAATATAGATCTCAAGTCATCTCTCTAAAATATTGAAGCTCGTAGGCCCAATATAACTTCTAAAGCACATCTCTCGAAAACGTGCTTTTATTGCGATCTCCAGGATCCATAGAATTTAAATTCCTCGAATTCTGTCTTCTTTTAATAATCATATCACTTCTAAAATATATGTTTTCCCTCAAGTATCAATTGAGATCTTTATCTCCAAAAAAAACCAAAATCTTAAGCTAAGAACCTTAGACAACATACCCGAGATATCCATTTTCCGAAAACCTCAACTTTCCAACTTATGCTTCTTACTTTATAATAATATCCATAGTATTAAATAATTCCAAAATATCTCGGGTATTACAGTTGTGCCTTTATAGGGTTAGGATTTTCCAGTTCCATCGATATGGGGCAGTGGTCAGATGAGGTAAATGCATGATTTTTGGTAAAAATGCCAGGAAACCATTGGATGATTTGGTCGTGAACAAGGACCCGATCTAATTTCTCATAGATATTGTTTATATCAGTATGATTTTTACGTCAGGTGAATTCACCTCCTTTAGTGGGGATATTAAGGAGGTCACAACTATTTCTAAATTTGTGTAGTCTTTCGAATCTGGAATGGATATTGTCACTACCACCTTTTTTTCCAAGGGCGATTCAATTTCATTGAGATCGCCGATGACGATGCATGGTAAGTGGGTTTGGGAGATAAAGTTAGTAAGTGTGTTCCAGAATTCATTTTTTTCCTTCTCTTTTGGTGGCGCATAAGAGAAAATAATCATGATAGAGTAATCTTTATCAATGATTTTGTATTTGATTGCTATAAATCTTTTGTCAATATGTGCTAATTCACAAATCTCATTATAGAATTGGTATGATTTCCACATGACGCATAGTCCACCAGAGAAACCCAGAGCGGGAGAAAAGTGGATGGTGTCAAACCCGGCTTTATGCCATTAGACTTTTAATAGGTTCTTGGTTAGTTCTTGTTTCAACAAGTGCCATGATTTGGATTTTCTCAATTTTACATAAAGCATCAATATCAATCCATAGGTTTTTACGACTGATACCTCGACAATTCCAGAGACATATCTTCATAAAAACCCGAGGAAGGATTTTGCAAATAAAGTTGGTCTTGCCATAGAAAGGTTCTTTTTTTATAAGTCATCCGGGAGGGCATGGACACTAAGTTGATTGGTATCGAGTTGATATTGTTGATTGGATCGAGATTGGGAGGAGCAAACCACTTGGTAAATCTTGCATTAATAGTAAAGGTGTTCTTGGTACAATGTGTTTTGTGGATGGAAAGTATCATACATTTACACATGCCTTTAAATCCACAAGGGGTCATAAGTTTATACAAGCTGTTAAGGGCATAATCATCTTTAGTTAACGATCTGTCAAGATTGTTGATGTAGGAGTTTGTCGTGATTGGTTGTAGACATGCCCGGAGCTGGAAATCATAACCTTGCAAAATCAAAACAAGGGTCACATCACAGTTGAAAACCAGAGAGTTAAGGAATTTAACCAAAGTGCAGTGAGCATAGTAATCAGGAAGATTATAATAATTTTGATCAATACTAGGAGAGGATCGGTTTGGAAGATAGAGTTCGAATTTCATGTTAAGATTGGCAAACCAGAATCTGCAAGAGTGACAATAACAAAGAAGTCATGAAGGATGAGGTGGAAAAGGATTATTCCAAGTAATCTGGTAGAAGAGATTGTGATCTACTGAATCCTGGTGCATAGGATGCTGAGGTGAGGTTATCCAGTTAAGGGTTGTGGTAACCTTCGTATAAATTAGAGGGCAGGTAAAAGAGTGAGCAAACGAGTTGAAAGCATAAAGACTATCCCACACTAATTTAGTGCAATGGAAGCTAAGCCAGAAGTTGCTAGGCCATGATATCCAGATGGTCACAGACACGGCAAATTTTGATTTAGTATTAGGGGATTTAAGTCCCATAGGATCTTCAACAACAACATTATCGATCGATAGGGATGTCGTGATAGCAGTGTTAATATTAGCATTGACAAGAAATTTTGCTTATGAAGCATCTTTATGAGGTGGTTTAGAGCACAGAGTAGAGGGGTATAGTGGGTTAACATAGTTCACCATGACAGCAAACCTCCAGAATGCAGACATGTAGAGTGACTTTAGCACAACAATGAATAGTGGATCACACACATTAGCCAACAAAAGGTTAAGCCATTCAAGGATATCAGGGGTGTATTGAAAACCTAGTTGGCCTAGCTTATAACTTACAAGGTAATTGAACCAGTAAAATAAAGTCTGATTCACAAACCAAGCTTGTTGGAAGGAAATAGGTTTAAGAGTTGGAAGAGTACACCTGATTCGGAGGTGGAAGTTCGCCACTCGGAGAGGTGGGCTATCCCGCCACCGCCATGGTTCCACACAAGGGGTCAGACCCTCAGGCCACCAAAAGTGCCACTTGGAAAGTCCATCAGAGGTTTGAGACTTCAATCGATTCAGGGAAGCCAGAAAGCGGCTCACGAAGGCACCAAGCGACTCGCCAGTGCACAGCAGACCGAAACCTGACTGGATGAGAGGAAGGAAACCCACATCTGATAGGGAGAAAAGAGAGTAGTTCTTGGTCAGGGGGAGTTGAGAGGAGTCAAAACCAAGGCAAAGGGCATTAATGGCGAGAGAGAGGAGAAGAGGCCGCCGGCCAAACCAGATGGGATAGTCCAATTTGAAGGAGATAGTAGGAGCTGTATTTTCTTTGTATATTTTGGATGTGCAGGCCTCCCTCTCTGTGCAGTGAGATAGAGGAGATCCATGGAGGTTAAAGCCATCCTTGCTTCTAAGCTTGGAGAAGAACCAGATTAAGAGGATATAGGGGATCAGAGCGATGGATCTGAGTCCATAGCTTTTGCTGTTTGAGCGGATTTGATCGGAGGACGGGTTAGAGATCTAAAGACGGCGGCGATTAGGGTTTGTTTTGGGGGGTTGGTCTTGGGAGCTTTTTTTGGGTTCTCCAGTCATGATTTTTTGTATCAAAGTAATTTTGTACATACGTAATATATTGAATCAGATCTTATACCTAGAAATAAATCAATTAAAAGGAATTTGAATAAAATGTACTAGTTAAATGAAAAAATTAAAATAGAATATTCGAAAGATACCTTTTATATTCTATCTAATTTATTCTTATTTAAATAAGAAAAGATTAGTAATCGGTTAAGGATAAAATTCTATAATATATAATTGAATTTATTTGGAAAAAAAATGAGAAAATGACATATGACAAATTAAATGTGGGGTGCCATGTGGCATTAGTTAATTTTTTTTTTAGTATATATAGTATATATTTTTTACTTTTATTTATAATTATGAAATCAAATTATAAAAACAATATTTTATAAATATCCAGAAATATATTGAGAATATTTTTATAATATTCCATTTGGTGAAATTGCAAAGAAAGAAGATATGAATTTGATTTAAAAATCTTTGTGTTTGATTTGTAATCTTTGTGATTGATTTATATTTATATTAGGAAGAGATTATGTTAGGTTAAGTAAACAAATTTTGATATATAAAATAAATTATATTAAAAAAGTGAAAATGAGAAGAGATGACATTTGTCAATTTTAATGTAGATGTGCCATATGACATAATGAAATTCTAGTTTAGTATATATAGTAAATTTAAGCTTATAGAGTACTTAAGAAAAAGGATCAGGCTTATATGAAAACACGAGAGAGATAAACATATTGTACAATATATTTTCTACTTATAATGCGATTGGTTATGCCACTAAAGATGTTACGAGAAACGTTTAGTCGATAAAATAAATATAAAAAGATAGGTCACCAAAAAAATATATATATATAAAAAGATAAACTGCTTATAAGGCTCGACAATTAATTAGAATACTAAATTCAAGTTTGTGTAATAAATAGTTAAAAAAATTATCCTCCTAATTAAGTTAGTAGCCCTAATTTTATATGGTGTCCATTGGGGTGCAAAATTTTCAACACAATTAAAACTAACAAAAAATCAACTAGGTTTAGTTTATTGTTGACTTTATATTTATTGCTTTTATGCTGGGTCAATATATATACGTGCAGGGTCATTGACATTTTGAATTCGATAATGATGGCAACTAACTCGTCCGATCCATGGTTTCAACATTTAAGTATAAATATGCTTCTCATCTTCGATGAAAATGCCAAACTAGCACGTCGCTGAATAAGAGAGGGTTTCAACATTGAAGCTTGTGGTAAGTCTACATTTCCTTCATATTCAATTCCTTTCTTCTCAATGTACGTATATCTCACATGCATCTATTATTCGTACGGATCACTTTTACAGATATATAATTTAGCGAAATTTCTTTTGATGCAACTAAGGTTTGGCCTATTCAGGATAATGTCCAAAGGTTTTAAAATTCCTTATGTATGGTATCCATGTAACTAACGTTGTTTCCACTCCTATGGGGCCGACACATGTTTTTTAAACAAATTTGTTGAAACCATAATTTATAACTATAGAATATAACTAAAAGATATAACCATAATATGTAACTATAGGATATGACAATAAGATATAACTATAAGATATAACCATAGTATATAACTATATGATATAACCGTAGTATATAACAAAAAGATATAACCATAGTATATAACAAAAGGATATAACCATAGTATATAACCAAATTGGATGTAACTATAAGATATAACCATAGTATATAATTATAGGATATAACCAAAACATATAACCAAATTGGATATAACTAAAGGATATAACCATAATATATAACTATAGAATATAACCAAAACATATAACCAAATTGGATGTAACCATAGTATATAACTATAAGATATAACCATAAGATATAACCAAATTGGATATAACTATAATATATAACTATAGGATATAACCATAGTATATAACTATAGGATATAACCATAGTATATAATTAAAGAATATAACCGTAGTATATAACTATAAGTTATAACCAAATTGATAACTATAAGATATAACCATAGTATATAACTATAGGATATAACCATATTATATAACTAAAGAATATAAACGTAACATATAACTATAAGATATAACCAAATTGGATATAACTATAAGATATAATCATAGTTATATGTGATTTTCGAGAATAATAATAACAAACAATTAATATCAAACGAATTGGTGGAGAAACGCACATGAATAAAAATATACTGAAACCTCATGATACAAACGAATTTCCTGCCATGTAACCCTGATTACTCAAAAACGTCTATTACTAGAGTCAAATACAAATTTAAAAAAAATGTTCACTTGGTTGCGCCCACAAATTTTTTTTTCTAGATCATGCGCAAGAATATTCACTTTTTTGAACTACAATCTTCTACGCAAGAATATTGCATAGAAGATATAACTATAAGATATAACTATAGTATAACTATATATAAGATTAATCAAATTGGATATAACTATAAGATATAATCATAGTATATATAATTATATGATACAACTATAGTATATAACTCATATAATATGATTATATCTTATTGTTATATCCAATTTGGTTATATCCTTATAGTTATATCCAATTTGGCTATATCATATAGTTATATAACTATAAGATATATGATATAACCATAGTATATAACTATAAGGATATAACCAAATTGGATATAACTTTAAGGTATAATCATAGTATATAACTATATAATATAACCATAGTATATAACTATATGATATAATCTAGGATATAACCATAGTATATAACTATGGACTATAACCATAAGACATATAACCAAATTGGATATAACTATAAGATATAACCAAAGTTATATGTGATTTTTTAGAATAATAATAACAAACAATTAATATCAAACAAAGTGGTGGAGAAATGTACATGAATAAAAGTATATTGAAACCTCATGATACAAACAAATCTAACCCCTTGACTCCTAAGCACTTCCAAACCTCAACTGGGATTTCATCTGGTCCTACTGCTCTCCTGCTCCTCATCTTGCGGATTGTCTCTTTCACCTCTTCTTTTGAGATGCGTCTGCAAAAACTATTTACGGTCCGACCTTCGATATCGTGATATGCACACATCTATAATAATAAATGAAAACACAATAAATTATGCACACATCTATGATAATAAATGAAAACACAATATAAAGCATATGCATGCATAAGTGATGATACATGAAAACACACGTAAATATCCAAGGACACACTATAAGTAGACGCACATATAGGTGATAAATGAACGCATAATATAAACAATGCACACATCAGTGTTTATAAATGAACACATATATATAGGGGTGATTGGGTGCCAATGGGGTTAAAAGTGTGACGTGCGAAATGATTTCAACAAATTAAATAAAACGCAAAAAAATAGCACGATTGAATTCTATTTGTATAATTTACGTATAAAATTCACTTGGCGTGCTTAAACTTTTGTGTACTAAGTTGTATCAATTTGTGGTATCAAAGTCTGTTGAAATGTGTACTAGAATTTTACTAAATTGTGCACTAGTATTTTATTTGAATTATGTGCATCAGTGTGTGAGATTATGCATTTTTTCGTAAAAAGGTATGGGTTAGGAATGAATTTTCATTAAAATGGTCATGTTATTAGCCAATATTCATTCAATATTATATGGTATTTTCCTATACAAATGGAAGTTAAAAACACAAGAGTCATTATAATTTAAAATGTGCACAAAGTATGTGATGCAAAAACACATGACATGTAGTGCACATAATAACATACATGTCGTGCACTTAATAACATAAATATTGTGCACAAACAAATGAAAATGTAATATAATGAACACATGAAATATGGTCCACAAAAACATGTAATATGATGCAAAAAAACATGAATTGTGGTGCATAGAATAACATAGATGTTATGCACAAACATATGGAAATGTGGTGCACAAGAATAGAAAATATGATGCACAAACAAATAAAATATTGTGCATAATTATTTACGACATGGTGCACATACATCTCAGTGCACAAACAAATGGAAAATGTTATTCACAAATATAGAAAAATGTGATGCAAAAACACTTGAAATGTGATGCACATTTATTTATATATATGCATATGCATCTCAGTGCACAAACAAATGAAAAATGTGATCCACATTATAGAAAAATGTGATGCACAAATACATTCATCTCAGTGCACAAATTTTTTTAATATGATGCACAATTATCTTTGTACACAGTTATTTATAACATGATGCACATTCTTATGTTACTGTACATTTATTTGTAACGTAGTGCACTGTATATTTTATGTATAATGTGGTGCACATCCATCTCAATGCACATTTATTTATAACATAATGCACATTTAAATACTATGCACATTTTTTTAAAATAAAAAGATAATAATAATAAGTTAGGAGTTTAAATATTTTTTTATAGATATTTTCTATAAATTAATAAGTTAGGAGTTTAAATATTTTTTAGATATTAACTAGGAGTTATTTTTTTTACAAAAAAAATCCGGTCTAATTCGGTCTTAAACCGGACCAGATCGAATAAGACTGGTCCGATCTGGTCTCCGATCCACACTTTTGAAAAAATCCAGTCTATTAAACCAGATGAACAACCCTAGTGATAATAAATGAACATACAATATAAAACAAATGCACACTTCAAAAATAATGACTGAATACACGATGTAAAACAAATAAACACAGAAGTATATATATATATATATATATGAATAGACAACATAAAACAATGCGCACATAAATAATAGTACAATATAAAACAAAAGCACACATATATGATAATACATGAGCACACAAATAAATATTTATGAATACACAATATAAAAATATGTACACAAACACCAACAACAATCGACCCAGTAAAGTCCCACCAACGGGTCTGGGGAGTCCAGATATACGCATCCATACCCCGAAATTAATCGAGAGGATGTTTCCTGATAGACCAAAAAAAATGACTGACACACAAGCAGAAAAACCAATAAGAAGCGAAAAATAACCAAAGAAGTAACCAAAGTAAACCAAAGCAAAGAGACACTTTCTGTCCAAGTCAACCCTCTACCCAAATCTTTTCCCTTCAAAGCTTTCTGTTCTGTGTCATGGCTTTCGTCAATGACATAAGAGATAGGTCATGCTGAACCACCTCAGTCCATCTCTCTTTTGGTCGACCTCTTCCTCGATGAAACTCCCTAAGCAAAATTCCGTCACACCTCCGCACTGGAGCGTCGGGCTGTCTCCTCTGCACATGTCCGAACCATCGGAGTCTAGCTTCGCGCAACTTGTCTCTAACGTCTGCCACTCCTACCTTTTCTCTGATTGAATCATTTTGGATTCTGTCCAATCTGGTGTGGCCGCACATCCAGCGTAGCATCCTCATTTCTGCAACCATCAGCTTCTGCTCTTGGTCTTTTCTCGTAGGCCAACATTCTGCACCGTACAATAATGTCGGCCTCACTACCACCTTGTAGAACTTGCCCTTTAGTCTGAGTGGCACTTTCTTATCGCATAACACTCTTGCTGCGCCTCTCCATTTTAGCCACCTCATCTATATTTTGTGCTTAATGTCTGCATCTATACCACCGTCGCATTGTACAAAAGACCCTAAATATTTGAAAGTATCCTTCTTCGGGACGACTTCTCCACCAAGTAGAACCTCTGCTCCCTCACCTCGCCTCCCTCAAAGGCGAACTCCATATACTCTGATTTAGACCTACTCAACTTAAAGCCCTTTGACTCGAGCTTCTCCCTCCAAAGTTCTAGTTTACTATTGACCCCACTCTTAGTCTCATCCACTAGCATAATGTCGTCTGCAAACAGCATGCACCACGGTACATCACCCTGTATTGAACCTGATATCACATCCAACACTACAGTAAATAGGAACGGACTTATCACCGACCCTTGGTGCAAACCGACGTCGACTCGAAAGTACTCTGTATCTCCTCCTGGGGTACACACTGTGGTCAAAACACCCTCATACATGTCTTTTATGATTCTAATGTATGAGCCTGATACTTGCTTCGCTTCCAGACACTCCCAAATAAGTTTTCTGGGTACTCTATCATATGTCTTTTCCAAGTCCACAAATACCATATGTAAGTTTCTCTTTCTTTCCCGATACGCCTCTATCAACCTCCTTAGTAAGTGAATGACTTCCATAGTCGACCTCCCCGACATAAATCCAAATTGATTAACAGACACGTTTGTAAGCCTTCTCAACCTTACCTCTACTATTCTCTCCCACACCTTCACTGTGTGACTAAGGAGTTTAATGCCCCTGTAATTGTTACACTGTTGTGTATCCCCCTTGTTCTTATATAATGGAATCAACTTGCTAAGTCTCCATTCTTAGGGCATTTTCGTAGTCCTGAAGATAACATTGAAGAGTGTAGTGAGTCAATCTAACCCCTTGACTCCTAAGCACTTCCAAACCTCAACTGGGATTTCATCTGGTCCTACTGCTCCTCATCCTGTGGATTGTCTCTTTCACCTCTTCTTTTGAGATGCGTCTGCAAAAACTATTTATGGTCCGACCTTCGGTATCGTGATATGCACACATCTATAATAATAAATGAAAACACAATAAAATATGCACACATCTGTGATAATAAATGAAAACACAATATAAAGCATATGCATGCATAAGTGATGATACATGAAAACACACGTAAATATCCAAGGACACACTATAAGTAGACGCACATATAGGTGATAAATGAACGCATAATATAAACAATGCACACATCAGTGTTTATAAATGAACGCATATATATAGGGGTGATTGGGTGCCAATGGGGTTAAAAGTGTGACGTGCGAACTGATTTCAAAAAATTAAATAAAACGCAAAAAAATAGCACGATTGAAATCTATTTGTATAATTTACGTATAAAATTCACTTGGCGTGCTTAAACTTTTGTGTACTAAGTTGTATCAATTTGTGGTATCAAAGTCTGTTGAAATGTGTACTAGAATTTTATTAAATTGTGCACTAGTATTTTATTTGAATTATGTGCATCAGTGTGTGAAATTATGCATTTTTTCGTAAAAAGGTATGGGTTAGGAATGAATTTTCATTAAAATGGTCATGTTATTAGCAAATATTCATTCAATATTATATGGTATTTTCCTATACAAATGAAAGTTAAAAACACAAGAGTCATTATAATTTAAAATGTGCACAAAGTATGTGATGCAAAAACACATGACATGTAGTGCACATAATAACATACATGTCGTGCACTTAATAACATAAATATTGTGCACAAACAAATGAAAATGTAATGTAATGAACACATGAAATATGGTCCACAAAAACATGTAATATGATGCACAAAAACATGAATTGTGGTGCATAGAATAACATAGATGTTATGCACAAACACATGGAAATATGGTGCACAAGAATAGAAAATATGATGCACAAACACATAAAATATTGTGCATATTTATTTACGACATGGTGCACATACATCTCAGTGCACAAACAAATGGAAAATGTTATTCACAAATATAGAAAAATGTGATGCAAAAACACTTGAAATGTGATGCACATTTATTTATATATATGCATATCCATCTCAGTGCACAAACAAATGAAAAATGTGATCCACATTATAGAAAAATGTGATGCACAAATACATTCATCTCAGTGCACAGATTTTTTTAATATGATGCACAATTATCTTTGTACACAGTTATTTGTAACATGATGCACATTCTTATGCTGCTGTACATTTATTTGTAACGTAGTGCACTGCATATTTTATGTATAATGTGGTGCACATTCATCTCAATGCACATTTATTTATAACATAATGCACATTTAAATACTATGCACATTTATTTGTAACATGATACACATTCTTACGTCGATACACATTTATTTGTACCATGATGCACATTCAAAAGCGGTGCACAATAATATGTAATTAAGGTGCACTCACCGTTCAACAATCGGTTAACGTTGGAGATGAGTGAACCAATGTGGGAGATAAATTGTGCACCACATATCACATTAATTGTGCACGTTCACACGAGAACAGTCGTGCGCAAGGAACACAGTTTCTATATATATATGAATACCAAACATTCGAGCATGCTATGTACTGACCATGCAACCAACATTGCAAACAAACTGATTTCTTTCATTTTTTTAGGTCAGATTATAGCTGATGGAAAATTGTGAGAGAAATCATTCTACTTGCCAAAGTTTGAGTGCCTCCATACAAGCAGACCTAGATGTATTACCTGTGTTTTCGGAGAGACGTTGCATTTATAAAGTCGCAAAGTTGCTACGCGAAGTAAACAAACAAGCATACACACGTATGGTTGTCTCAATTGGTCCTCTTCACTACATGGATGAGAGTTTACTTGCCATGGAAGTTCACAAACTCAAGTATCTTCAGTCCTTCCTTTACAGCTGCCAATTCAATACAAACCTTAATTCTTGCCTGCAGGTTGTAATGGATAAATCCGTGAATCCTATGCAGATCCGAGCATCCACATCTCTAGTGACGAGTTGACCCGAATGGTCCTTGTTGATAGCGTCTTCATCATCGAGCTATTTAGAAGATTTTTCGATTCTTCTCTAAAACAAGCACAATATTCACATTGATAGTAATACCAATGAGGCAAAATGTTTTCATATTCTAGACTTATTGCGAAGCTATAGTCTGCCATCTGAGGAAACAGTTGAGAGTGGCATTGATATTGTTCATTTTGACAATAACAAAGGGATCTTGACCATCCCTAAATTACAAGTGATGGACGAAACAGAGTCTCACTTGAGAAATTTGATAGCATTTGAGCAATGCCACTATCTATACCTTTCTCGGAGTTACATCTCAGATTACCAATTCTTCTTGGATTGTCTAATTAACACTCCTGAGGATGTGCGAGTACTTGCTAGGGCAGGCATTATCGAAAACTGGTTGGGAAGTGACAAAGATGTGTCTAATTTGGTTAACTCTTTAGCAAAACAGGTTAATTTGAGCCCGAGTCAGTATTATTATGCTGGCATAACCGAGCAACTCAACAGTCATTACACCAAGCGGTGGAATCGTTACAGAGCTACACTCAATCATACATATTTCAAGCATCCATGGGCAGTTGTATCTGTAATTTATGCAGCCATTCTCCTTATTTTAACTCTCATACAAGTTGCGTTGAGTATCATGGATGTGCCTTCTGTGTTGTAAATACCTTACTTAGGGGAGTTTGTTTAGCGGAGATGGGGAATGAAGAATGCGATTTTGGAATTAAAACTCCATTCCTTTTGTTTGTTTGTTTGTATGTTTTGTGGTTTGAAACCACATTCCTCAAACCGGATATGCATGGGTTTTTGATACCGGATCATAAGCCCGGGTTTTGAACTCATTACAGAAGAACAAGAAGAAGACAAGGGGCATCCAATATGGCTGCCATGGTGTACGTGCTTCATCCTCGTTAGAGAAATTGTGCTTCAGATCCAACCATAGATGGCTTCAAATGGTGTATATAAGGCTTAAATTGAAGAGGAATATTATGGACAAGGTGGAATGTTTGGATTTCGGGATAGGGTTTTTACTAGTTCCAACTTCCATTTCGTCCAGGCTTAGCAACAACAATAACAAGGGCTTCGAATAGAGCTAAATGAGTAATTTAGAGTCTGAATCCACAATCATCCCCTAAACACACGATCCCAAACAATCCACAAATACTTATGTGACGACTGACGAACAAACCCACAAATAGAATACCCGTCCGAGGCAAGTGAACCATGGGTGGATACAAGATTTAAGTTGGCTAAAATTTTAAAAAGCAACGCTTACCAAATATCATCTCATTGAGTTAGATGCAAAATTCCTAAAGAGATACTAGAAAAATATGTATAACATTGAATTTAGATGATGCAAATAAAAAGTTTCATTAATTTTCTATTTTTTTTCATAAATGTAATATTTTAGCCCGTGACTAAAAAGTTGTTATTTATACTAAGTATACCATCTAACATACACAAGTAATCCCTGTTTTAAACAACAAACCCTATATTCAAATAAATCCTAATAAAAGTTTGCTCAAAATTCATCCAAAAATTACACAATTTAAACAAATTTCATCATTAATTACTAATATCTCTACGTAATTTCAACAAATTTGTATATAAAAACAATTCTCAAACCCATAAATCTAAATTTCGAGAATTCTAATACATATAAGAGTAGATATAGAGGAGAGAGTGTATTTTTTATTATAAGATTTATGTACAAATTTAGATAAAACTATATTCTTTTTATTTTTAAAAAAATTATACATAACAAATCTTTAATTAAAAAATTATTATTTATACAAAAATTTAGGAAAAATACCAACTATTGCCTTTGAACCAAAAATAATACAAACTTTATAAATTGTAAAAATATACCCGAACTATGTCAATATTAACCCAAAATGGTATGATCCATTTTTCCGGTGATATCTCCAGCGAAAATGCTGATGTGGCACCAAAAAAGATGAGTTGGCAATTTTTTTCACACATTAGCTTATTTATATGACAAAAAAACAAAAATCAAAAGAATGAACTTCTTCAACAATTTGCATCTACTGTAACACAAACCTAAAATTTCAGCAATCAGTTTTACAACGATGACGGAGATTGACTTTCAGACCTTCCTCTTCGAGCGCCCACTTCGAGCCCTCTTCGAGGGACTGTTTTTTTGTTCGTGCTTCAATAGGTGCAAATTGCTGAAAAAGTTCATTCTTTTGATTTTATTTTTTTCTTTTTTTGTTATATAAATGAGCTGATGTGTGAAAATTTCTTGACAACTCATGTTTTTCGGTGCCACATTAGCATCTTCGCCAGAGATTTTACCGGAAAAATGAATCATACCATTTTGGGTTAATATTGACATAGTTCGGGTATGTTTTTACAACTTTTAAAGTTCATATTATTTTTGGTTCATAGATAATAGTTGGTATTATTTAAAGTTATTTTTCCAAAAAATTATAAATATATAACTTTTAAAAATAAAAAATCATAGTGCGGGTTGTAGGCTTGTAGCCCTTGGTAGGCCGCAAGTCCATCAATATTAACTGCCCCATTTGAATTCACCTTATACCATCTTCAATGATGGTACTTTGGGTATCATAAGCAGTTTTTTTTAAATAAAATACAAAAAGGCATGTAAGAATTGGTTATAGAATCAAGGTAATAAGTGGAGAGAACTATCATGAAGATGATACCCATTCTTACACATATGACACAAATTAATGACACGTGTCTTTTTTTTATTTATAATTTTTTTATATTAAAAGCAAAGGGAAAAGATAAAAGGAATTATAAGTCCATAAATAAAGTAGATTAAAAAAATAAAATAAGATATTCTAACAAATATCACTAATGTGAGATAGAGTATTATAAAATGAGATGGAAGAGAGAAAAACTCAAAAAAATAAAATATGATACTTGAAATGTGTATCACCATTGAAGATGGTCTTAGATGACTAATCCAGTAATCCCTGAATTTCAAAGACCTTGAAAAAACTCTTCACTCTGATGAAAAGTTGTCATGAAGGCTACCATCCCATAGTCACCAATGAGTTAATTCTTTGTTTTTCTTCTCCAAACAAACAAGAAACTACTTGATTGGATCAAAGAAAAAAGAAAACTGATTATTTTTTTGGCGAAATTGCAAAAACTACCGACTTTCCAATAGGTCCTTGCAAAAATACCGCTACTTTCAAAATATTGCAAAACTACCAAAAAGCTGCAAATCTACCAAAAAGCTGCAAACCAAAAAAAGTAAAATAAAATCATAATAAAACTTTTTCAAAAAGCAAAAAAGTGGTTAGCGGAGGTTTAGGGGATAGCAGTTAAAAAAACCGCTTAAACTTTTGCCTAATCCTCCTCCTACCTTCCTGTTCAACCAGTTGATAAATCTTTTCGACCTTCCCATTGCAAAAGTTCATCTGCCTTTTCCCTTTCTTCCCCAAATCTTTTCGACCTTGCAAAAGTTCCATTTATCACCTGAACCTAACCTCCCAAGGTTCTGTTTCTAAAGCCCTAAATCGATCGATTGAACAGTAAACCTAGATCCCAAAATCAAGAATGGCGAAGACAAGAGGTTTGTAGTTGGCGATAGCCAGAGATTCGAAGGCGAAGTCGTCTAATGTTGCAAAGAGAAAGAGGGTTGAAGACCCAGGCAGTCCGAAATCGGCGAAGGAGAAATCGTCTACTGTGGCGAGTAAAAGAATGAAGAGAGCGTACAACTCTTCTGAGGAACAAGATTCAGGCAGTCCGCAACCGATTTTGAGGGAAACTGAAGAACCCACTACGAAGAGGTCCAGAAGGATGGCTTCGAAGTCTGTTGGCAGGGTTAGTTCTTTTGAAAATGTCTTTACTTACCTGAAAAGAGTTTAATCTTGTCTGAAGTTGTTGATGCATGCTAGGCTTAGATCTGGATAAACTGCATGTTGGTAATGAAAAATAGAGCATGAATTACTCTGTAAAAATAGAGCATGGAGAGCGTTGTTGTGTGATAAAACTTGAAGAACTTCGTAGTTGCCTAAAAACTTTGCAACTCAAATTATGTATGAAAAAAGAAGTGGGAGACATGAGGTTTAGGGTTCATAAAGTTTGATAAAGTGTTGATGTAAAGTGTTATTGTATGATATAACCTGAAAGTGGCCTGACATAGCATGGATAGTGTTATTGTGTGATATAACCTGAAAAACATAGAAATCGCCTGACAAAGTATTGCATGTGTTGTGAAGAATGTGTGGCTAAGTATGGCTAAGTATAGACTACATTACCTGAAATAAGCCTATTTCACCTGACAAACACACAAGTAGTATGAAAAACAACATATATATTCAGATGTTTGATTAGAATGTCATAGTAGCCTGGATGACCTAATAAATCCAAATTTAGGGGTTATGGTTTAGGGTTGATACAAAACTGTAGGGTTTATGGTAAACTTTAAAGATTGTGACAGTGTAGAAATCATAATAGAATGAGTTACCTGAAGTACTTTCATTTGACCTGACAAACCCAAATGTGGTCTGACAAAGTTTTATTTGTCCTGAAAAACATATATCTTACATGACAAAGTAAAATGGTGCATTTTTTTCCTTTATCTGAATATGAATGTCATGTATTTGTGAATGCCATTCTTTACAGACAGATTACATTACCTAAAATAAGCCTATTTCACCTGACAAACACAAGTAGTCTGAAAAACAACATATATATTCAGATGTTTGTTTAGAATGTCATAGTAGCGTGAATGACTTGATAAATCCAAATTTAGGGGTTATGGTTTAGGGTTGATACAAAACTGTAGGGGTTATGGTGAACTTTAAAGATTGTGATAAGTGTAGAATTCATAATAGCCTGAGTGACCTGAAGAACTTTCATTTGACCTGACAAAACCAAATGTGGTCTGACAAAGTTTTATTTTTCCTGAAAAACATATATCTTACATGACAAAGTAAAATGGTGCATTTTTTTCTTTATGTGAATATGAATGTCATGTATTTGTGAATGTCATTCTTTACAGATAAAGTACAAGTGACATAGAGAGGACTTGTTTTTTGGTCGGATCAATAAGAATTCAAGGCTTCAATATCTCACTTCTATTGAGAACATATTAACTCGTGCAGTTTGGTAGACAATTCTATAGGGGCCCTTTGGCCCAATTATAAAAATAATAAAGAACTTGAAGTTGTCTGCATAGTTGATTTACCATGTTTTGTTTAGTCAACTGGAGACTAAAAAGAAGTGGGAGACATGGTATGCTCTGGGTGAAAAACCATGTAGGTTTTCAATGGAGAAATTTAGACTTATAACAGGATTGAATTGTGGCATGCCAGATGAGGAGGACACATTAGAGGATAAAAAAGCAGTGTTTGAATTTTTTTGGTGTGAAGAGTATTACAATCTCTAACATTTTAACCAAGTTCATCACGTATCGGGAGGACAATGTATTCAAGCTTAAGATGGCTTTGTTGTTAATTCTGTAGGGTGTTGTACTGGGGGTGATAAGAAGATGAAGTTCAGACCCTTACATGTGAAATTGATCTAAGATTTGGATCGTTTCAATAATTACCCATGGGGTAGGAGTGCTTATATTGACCTCCATCAAAGTCTAGATACTGCTTTGGACACAAGGCTGGAGTCAGTTAAGGCTGCACTTGCAGTTTTTGACAAAGTCAGAGCAAGATACACCATAAGGGATTTCCCAATGGTGTTTCAGGTAATGTGTTATTAGTTGAATGTGTAAAATTTGAGGTTAATTTGTTGTTCATAATTGTGGTTTAATTTCAATTATGTTCGTTTCAAATATGGTTATATGAGGCAGTGCCCCATATTGGCAGAACGTTTGCACAAAAGCTTAATCAACCAGTGCAACCTCGAGGTGTGAGGTGGATGAGAACAAGTAGACCAAGCTTGGATTCGGTTACGGATGCCCTAAATAGGGCTTATGCTGTAAAACAGATCCTTGCTGAGGAGGATGAAGAGGACTTGGGAGAAGGTTGTTACTTCCCGGAGGAGGAATGAGACAAGTCCTTGGATGAGATTGTTAAGCAGCTGAAGCCAAAAAGAAAGAGGGCATGGAAAAAGGATAAGGGAGTTGGTAAGGGAGGGCAAGATCCAAACATTGAGGGTTTGGGTCAGAGACAAGTGATGTGTTGTTTGAATGAGTTGATTGAGAGGATGCAAAATCTGTATGAAAAGTATGATTTGTTAAGGGAGAAAGTCCTTGGGTTAAAGAAGGAGAAAAGAGGCAAAGCCCCTACAAAAGTGGCCTCTTCATCCAGTGATAAAAATGTATGAATGGATTAATTGTGTTCACATTTGTAGAAAATGAATGTTTAAGGTATATATATATGCCTACAAGAGTCAAATGCTGAGGAGGATACAGAGGCTAAGGAAGATGAAAGTGATAATGAACCAAACATTAGAGAACACCAGAAGAGCATGATGAGGAAGGTGAAGTCAACAAATAAGGCTGATGAGTCAGAGTCTGAAAATGAGGAAGGGGATGAGTCTAAAGAGGGAGAGTATGAAATGGGATTTTCTGAAGAGGTATGTCCAACTCTTTCAGTCTATATATGGTCATTTCAGTCCTTATATGCACATTTCAGTCCATATATACATTATAAATCCATATATCCACATTTCAGTCAATATCATATTTCAGTCCGTATATGCAAATTTCAATCCATATGCCATCGTTTTTAGGCAACTAATGAAGAAGAGTAAGATGATAGTGTAATTGTGTTAACTCGTGGAAACTAGTTGATGAAGAAAGTTCAAAATGATGTAGGTTGTCAGGAAAAGGCGGACAAAGATGTTACAATGGCCACTTCTAAGAAAAATATTGTGGTTTCAGATGAGCAAGAAGTTGAAGGGGATGTAACAAATTCACTGTTAATTCTTATCTAGACGGCTGCAATACTACAGGGGGGGGCAAATGAGGTAGTGAAAGAAGCAACCTTGCAACTTGTTTTGTACATCTTGCAGAGGAGATTGTGGTGTGTACACACTCAAGCATATTGAGTTGTTGATGCTTGGCATGACAAACCTGGATCTTGCCTCTGATAAATTCGTAGATGGACACAAAAATCAAATGGCGTATAGTATTTTTAGATGTCGTTGGGATGGTTTATAAGGACATTAGTTTGACAAGGAAGATATTTGGTTTAATGTAGCTTATTTAGGGTGTTTAGGTATTTAGGGTACCATTTGGCAAGAAAGACATTTGGTTATTGTATTTGAAGGCGTATTTTAATGGTTACAACCCTGACATTGTGTTTAAGTCAGGTCATATTGAAGTTTTACATTCCAAAGTCCCTTGTTTGTCATGACCATTCATTACATTGCATAAAATGCCAAAAACCCTAGTTGTAAAAACGGTTTAAAAACTGTTAATTAGAACCGCTTAAAAACAACTGACATTAACCTAAGATTTCCGATATTAAAATCGTTTAAACGGTTTTAAAACGTTTAAAATGGTGAAGTTAGTTCTCTGTAATAAGTAGTTAATTTCTTTTATTTTTTGCCCTCACTTCGTTCCTATTTAATCTTCTTAACGCTGCTTCGTTGTCAACTTCAATAATTTCATATATTGACATGACATCAATGTTGTTTGCTCTGACATTTTGAAAAAATGACATGATAAACTCTTTGTTGTCTTGGCTGTGACTCGGTGGTGGAGTTGTTGGAAAAGGAAGAGTATGATGTTTAACCCTTTCACTTGGAATCTCTTCCAATAAACAAGGATTTGAACTTCTCACTGTTCTAAGTAAATAATAGTGGGTCTCTATCAAATAAAAATAAATAATAACAGAGGGATAACCTAAGTAAACAACAGAGAAGCTTTGTCAGGAGAATTTACTTACCCATTGAAGCTTTAATGGAGCTTATCAAGTAGTGTTATCATTTGATGCTTTAATGGAGGTGGTGGAAACTTTGTCAGGAAGCATTGTCGTGTTTTTAGGAATTTTGGGCAAACTTTGTCAGGCAGAGTAAATGTTACGGGCTTCGTTGGAGGGATTAAGGGTGGAAGGAAGGAGATTACTTCTCTTTTGGAGGAAAACGTGCCCGTCATTTTTAGATAGTACAGTAGCATGTCTTGGAGGCCATAGCAGGTGATGGGATGGGGATGCCACCGGGAGGGAGGAGGATTAAGGAGAGATTAGGATTTTCTTTTATCTTTTTGAAGAAAAGATTTATCACCTTTTAAATATATTTTGATTAAAAAAAAAGATAAATTCAAAGCCTATTTATAGCAAAAATATCCCAAAAAATTGATACTTTTACCCTTTTTTTTAAACACCCATTTTTTTGCAAGGATCTATTGAAAATTTGATAGTTATGTAATTACGTCTATTTTTTATTTAGAATTTCAAACATCACCATTTTATGCTCACCGTATAATTATGTATTAGTAAGAGAATTTCTTTTCCTCGTAAAGTTTGTAATAACCTCTAATATTATTTGGAGAGAAAAAATAAAAAATAACCTCAACTTTTATTAATAAATAAAAATTAATTTAAAATTTTAATTCAATAAAAAATAATCTAAACTTTCAACATGTAAACCAAAACTAATTCTAATGATTTTTTGGTTTGAGATTCCGACTAATTTGATGACATGTATTCGAGGTTTTCTTCGTAGTTAGACGTGGTAAGTGATTTTTCTTGTACAAGATTGCTTATTAGGTGTCATGTTGTCATCGAATTAGTCGAAATCTCAATCGAAAAAATCATTGGGATTATTTTTGGTTCATAGGTTGAGATTATTTTTGATTGAATTGAAAATTTGGATTATATTTGATCTACTAGTGAAAGTTATGATTATTTTTGATGATTTTTTTCTGGTGTCAAATTTGATCATGCATTTATCCAAAAAAAATTAGTCATCGTTTGGTTGAAAACAAAAAGTATAGTTTTTAGAGAATTAATTCATGTGAAATTATATCAATAGAAATATAATTTATGGGAATTGAGAAATCATATTTAGTTTAAGTTTAAATCTTAAAAAATATGAAAGAAGAACATTTTACTCACCCCCTAAGTAAGTAAAATTTATGCATTTTGCAGGAATAAAAAATTACGGGAATTAGAATGTTGAACTTTGAATTTAAAAACTTCAACCAAAACTCATGAATTTAATATCTCTTTAAATTAATGAGAATTCACTTCCCAACCAAATTGTATTAAAAAATAAAAAACTAATAATTTAAATTAACCCTTTATTTACAAGAGTAATTTAATTTAATCATAAAAAATGAAAATAAATAAGAATTTGTATAATAATATTGAGATAAAAAAAATTCCTAAAACATACTCTATTCTCTCTTAACACGTTTTTTTGTATCACTTAAAATTTAAAATTTAAAAACTATTTTTTAATAATAAATACATTATAAATAAATTTTTTATTTGCTAAACGAAACCTAAATTTGAGCATGCCTTGCCATCATTTATACACTTTTAAATTGAACAAAAAATATCAAAAGCCAAAAAAACTCATGATCTTTCTTCCCTACATTTCACCTTCCCAACCAACTCCAATTTCCCATGAAAAATCATCACGTTAATTTCCCATCACCACCTCCCATCAATCCAATTAGTCAAGTCCCATTGAACAAGAAAAAACTAACGGAAATTCCGTGAGATAACCCTCAGATTTTGCAAATTCCACGAGGTGTTTACAGGTTTTGACTATTCCGCGCGGTAACTCTGAGTTTTCTAAAAAATCCTCCAAATAACCCTCCGTTATCCCTAAAGTTAAAATGTCGTTAAATTAATATTTAAAAAATGTTATTTAATTTTTAAAAGTAAAAAAATAATGGTAGCATTTGTTATTAATTAATTAAAGAAATAAAAAAATCAAAACAAAGCTCATTTCTTCTTTGCTGGGTAACAACGAACAGGTACCACTTCGACGTCGGGAGATCCAGACGACAGAGAGAGGGACGACGCCTGCGAAGGGGATGACGCCGGTGAGGCTAAGAAGTGCGACGACGCCGGGGATGCCAAGGAGCGCGACGATGCCGGTGGTGGAGGTGGAATTCGTCTCGATTTCCCCTGAATCTGGCCATCGCCGGTGCCAATTGGTCGGGCTAGGGAAAATAATCAGCTTTATTGATCGCGTATCGGCTTTTAGGGTTGACGCCGGACGACAGAGAGAGGGACGACGCCGACGAGAAGGACGACGCCTGCGAGGGGGACGACGTCGGGGACGCCAAGGAGCGCGACGATGTGATACCCCGTATTTCTGTAAGGTTATTTTGGGAATTTTGGGAATTTTCCCGAACATCCGTTTTGTACGTCGGATTTAATTCAGAGAGTTTGAGACATTATGTAATGTGCTCAATATCTGTAATATTTTTTCTAAGTGAAATAATATACAGTCGGCGTATTTTGGGAGTTAATACTCGTTCGCGTATGATTATTTTTATCCCGGGTTAAGCCAACGTCATCCAAAAGCCAATCGGAGGAAGGTGACCTGGCGACGCCCGCCGCAGTTATGACGGCGACCGCCGTTCGTGGCTCGAGGCAGCCGTCCCTTCTTCGTCTAGCTGGGCACCAGGGCTAGGAACGGCGACCGCCGCCGGAGAAGCAGCGACCGCCGCAAGAGGCCCGTCAAAGCGGCGACCTCTTGCCGACAGCGGCGACCGCCGCCCTAGTTGCAGGCGTAGCCCTATGGTCGCCGGCAAGCGTCTGACGATGCCGATTTAGCCCCTCCACGTCTCCATGTAGCCATCATGGTGTTTCCTGGAGCTTGGGTTATAAATTGGAAGGTTTGGGGATCAGATGGAGTATCAAAAACAAGCTCAAATCCTCTCAAATTCTTCTCGCCGGAGTTGTGTGCCTCGCTGGAGTTTGGAAGTGATCGTCGGTGCCCCTTTTTGGTGTTGTTTCCAGCTGCTTAAGGAAGCCTTGGAGGCCCTCAGACGCCTAGAATCCAAAGCAAGGCAAAAGGAGGTCGAATCGTTCGCCAATTGGTGAGTTTTGCTCTCGTCGTTTTGTTTCTGGGTTCATCGCGGCACCCACCGTACAGTGGCGGCGACCGCCGTGATGAACAGCGGCGCCCGCCGTAAGGCCGCCGGCGACCGCCGCCAGAAGGCTGTTGGCCTATTTTTGCCTCGGCTTTGGTGGTCGTCTTTCAGGCGTCGTTCCTTTCGATCTCTTTCGTCTTTGTTTAGATTCGTACTAGCTATTGTCGAATCTAACTTAAGGTTTCTGTATGGGTCGATCCGAAGGAATCTGTGTGCCAGATCTGTTCCTGTGTCGAGCCCGGAATCCCGTCGTCGTTAGGCTTCGTTCAAACTCTGCGGATTAAGGCAAGTGGCGGTTCGCTCTTGTTCACCGTTCCATATTTACATTAATTATCAGTTGTTTATCTGAGTAATTAATTTGGAATGATTATTGTGTTTGTCTGAAAATGGTTTTATAAACTGTTTTGGAAACTGTAATAATGACATTATCATAGGTTGTATATCTGTTAGGACAATGCAATTATATGTGATAATTACCGTGATGGTATTGTTGTGAATTTAATCTTAATGCTAGAATAGCATGTGGATTAATAGGAAAGTTAATCCAAGTAAGGATTAGCCGTTTCTATTATCTCTATGTTTAAGTCGTTTGCCTGGATGGCTTTAATGTGAATAATTGTTGTGTTAGACTGTTTAGTTAGCACGAGTGTTCGTAGGAACGCTAATCCAAGTAAGGATTAGTCGTTTCTTTATAACTTAATGTTCGTAAGAACGCTAATCCAAGTAAGGATTTGTCGTTTCTTTAAATCGTAATACTCCTCGGGTTAATTTCCGAATAATAATTTAAGGGTCATGACCTATGCTTCCTATCCACCTTTAAGGATCTGAAGTGTTTAAGCGCCTTGCTAGCGCAATTGGGTGAACATAATTGTCACCCTGTGTATTAAGCACCTAGCTAGTGCAATGGGGTTGACGTAACTGTCACCCTGTAAATTAAAGTGTAAGCACTGTGGCAGTGTAATCTGGGTGAACGTAAGGCCACCCTGTGTAATAATAACTTCCGTGGTTACTCGAAATAATATTAAGCCCCGTGTGTGTATTTGTGTGTTGTATAGTTTGGGTCGACATAATGGTCACCCTGAGATTTAAGCTTTGTTACCGCGCTTAATAATATTAATGTATTTCAGTAACGTGTGTTTTATAATTAAATAAGATAAAGTGCCCGAGTGCACAAGATTAATATACCTTTGGCAAATAGTGCAGCTAGGAAAGCTCGTCTTGACTTTGATCAGAGTACGTTCTCTTTCCAATCTGGATTCGTTGTACACTGTGAGGTTGGTCGTGAACCGAAACATCTAGTCAGTTTTTAAATCTTGTGTGTGATCCTTTAAACGTTCCAGATTTGTCATAATTTCCTGTAAGACTCAATTCCTTTGGAGTCTTCTTTCGGGTCGATTTCTGTGAAGATTAAGTCTTTCAGAATCTTCTCTTGTGCATACCTCTTGTTGTTATTCAGTAGAAGTATGAAGGTTGATTATCGTTATCGGTTATTATTCGAGAAACGATGAGTCTAACCTAATACAACTACTTCGAACCTTCTGCTTTGTACCCTTGCATAGTCTTTCATTAGACTAACCCACGAACATTGTTCTCCGCATGTGGGCTGGTGTCATCCGTTCGATTCGGCACATCAGATAGAGTGTAGATGAGAAGACTAGAAGGACTATGGAGTCGACGGTGGTTTTTCGATGTTTTAATAATTATCTATTAATCAGGTTGAGATCTTTTGGGCAATGTATTTTATAAAGACTTCCGCTGTAACTTATTTACTCTGTTATTTGTTTATCAAGACTTCCGCTGTATTTGTTTAAACTCTATGGTTGTCCTATTCGGGATTGGGATGTAATCCCGGGACTCATGTTTTATATGAATAAGGTTATCATTTTGTATCATTGTATTTCATGATTTGTATTTAAACGGTAAAGCCTTGGGTGATCTCGGTAAGGAACATTGAGGTCACTGACGGTAATACATTTCCAAATGGGTTAAGATTTGGGAGTGTTACAGACGGTGCCGGTGGTGGAGGTGGAATTCGTCTCGATTTCCCTAAATCTGGCCGTTGTCGGTGCTCGTTTTCAACTTAGCACAGATAGAATCACCGTCCTCAACCTCGCCGGTGTCCCCTAACACCTCGCTCTTGTCGGCTGCTTAATTTCCTTCGTCTACGCCCTCCTCTCCAACCGATTTGACCCGGACTCGGATTTAGACCCGTTCGGGAGACTCGACCCAGTCTCATCAGAACTCCAGTGAAAGAGATCGTCTACAGACTAGCAATGATCAAAACAAAAACAACATAATCAAAGGTACAAGAACCAACTTCCCTCCATAACAGACGCCATTGTTCACCAGCCATGCAGCCCAATTCTCCGCCGTTTAAGTTTCCGCCGGCAAAATCAGCCGTCCTCCCGGATCCTAATCGCTTTTTCACCCCAAACCTTCTCTCTTCCCCTCTCCCCACCAACTCCTTCTTCCAGAATTTCGTCCTCAACAATGGCGACCAGCCTGAATACATCCATCCCTACCTCGTCAAACTCTCTTCTTCCACCCTTTCTCTCTCCTATCCATCTTGCTACGCAAACTCCTCTTTCATCTACCAAGTGTTCTCCCCTGATGTAGGATATGTGCGTTAGAATCAAGGGAACTGAGACACAAAGGTGTTCGGTTCCTATGGGCAGCGGAATAACAAATAAGCAAGTTATCAAGACAAATTACTTAAGGTGGAAACCTTTGATAACCAACTAGTTATCTAGGATAAAAACCACCCCTCTTGCGAGGATTGAAAAGTCTACTTGTATATTAACTTTGATTACAACTTCCGAACTCAACAGTTCAAACCTATCTCTCAGGCTAACCCCAGTTCCCTAGTCAATCACAAATTAACACACAGAGACTTACTTCGACTCAGCTTTTCTTCTTTCTTCTTCTTTAGTTCTGATGCACTTTGAGAGCTCGTAAATGCATAACCTAATTGCACCAGCAACATCATGTATATATAAGACTTATTTGTCAAGGGAAGATCTCGGAAGAGAATCCCTTGAACAAACAAATCCCGTAAATACATGATGGAATATTTTATATCTTAACAAAATAAGACACAAAATATTCTCTCACCCAAATCCTAATTTACATAATCCTATAAGAATATTCTATATGTAAACCGGCCAAGATCTTCATTTGATAGCATCCGGATTTGGTGAGAAAATCTTCTTCAAAGATTTTGTTGATGATTCTGGGAAACCACCGACGCGGTTCCCATCCAGTTCCCTTGATCTTGATCTGCGCTCACTTGGACTTGATTTCCCTTATCTTTTCACCTGTTCATAAGTCACTAGAGAAGCCAGTTAATCTCAAGTGTTTGTCATCGTCAAAACAAGAGAAGCAGAGGAAGGGAACTTCATGGGAACTGAGGTTCGAAAAGTTCCATTCCAACAATTTCCCCCTTTTTGATGATGACAAACAAATACCAACATATAAGCATATAACCAATAGGCAGTAAAGGAGTTAGATTATGGAAGCAAAGATACTGAGGAGATTGCTTCATAGTTCCCCCTTAATTTTTGACAATGATACTTAGTTCCCCCTTAACACGATACCAGTCCTATTGGTTCCAGGATTCCAGAATCTATTCCCCATTTTGACATCATCGAAAAGATAGATTAGATACAGTATAAAACAGAGAACAACTCAGAGGGAAACATGTCAATCGCAAGAACAAGGCACAACTTAGCAAAATGATTTCATTAATTAAGCAAAAGAGGCACAATATATAGCAGACACAGGCAAGGGAAACAAACAACAATGCTGAAAGAAAGTAACCAACAACGCAGAGCAGCTAATAAGCAGGGGAAATCCTAGGGAATCTAAGCCAGAAACTGACAAAAGAGCATCAGGGGGAACGGGGAGGCATCCTAGCAGCGAGCTCCCTGATGGCAGAGGTGATTTCCCTAAGAGCGGCACAAACATCAGCGTTGGAGGACAGCAAAGCGGGTTCCGCACTCTCAGACTCAGCAGCTCGAGTTTTCTTGGGCTTGACCTCCGGCACCACATCCACACTGAGGCTATTGATGTAAGCCACGTCCATGAGGTGCGAAAATTGGGACTCAGTGGGATCAGCCGGGTAGGAGTTGAGAGAGGACAGGATGGCCTTGATCACCGTCGGATAGGGTAGGGAGTGAGATGTGTGGGAGCGGCAGGCTTGCATATGCAGCATAATAATCCGAGGGAGATCCAGGCGCTCGCCAGAGAGCATCTTCTCCATAAACACCACTTCAGCAATCTAAGTTTGATTCCTCTTTTCCTGGCGAGGAATGACATTGGAGATGAGGAAGGAGTGTAGCAGCTTCATGGGGAGGGAGAGATATTTTGTGTGGAGATCTTTTGGGGGATTGGGGCCGAAGAGGAACTGGACAAAGTTTTCTTTCTTGGAGGGCCAGTTCTTCTTGGTGATTTGGAAGAAGCCATCACCAGTGGGCACGTGTAGCACAGCCCCAATCATCTCAGCGGTGATGCAGATAAGGCGACCACCAATCACAACCACAATATCAGACGGCTCATCTCCCTCAGGTGTCCCAACGAAAGACATAGACGAGTAGAAGCTCCGGACGACAGCATCATCAACTCCGGTGGGCTCAGCGAAGAGGTTTTACCACTGCTGGATCTCAAGCATAGCTTTGAACTGCTCAACCTCAGGGAGACCGCAGGACCAGAGTTGAGTTCCCATAAAGAGGGGTCCCAGAATGTTGCGCGAGGCGAACGACTCCTTGTGTGAAGTCGAAGGCTGGGCAGCTGATTTCGATTTTGCACTGGGAGCTTTAGCAGACCTGGTGCGAAGGGCCACAGAAGAGGGCTTTGCCTTCTTGGAGCGAGGCGCCTTTACTTCAGAGAGGAGAGTGACCTCATCGTCGTCGAAGTCAGCGCGCAGGCGCTTTACAGCAGAGGTGCCGACGGAATTCTTTGATATTTTGGGAGGCAGGGACTCCAAGAGGGAGATATCTTCTCCCTGATCATGAGCCTCGAGGGGAGACGAGTGCTGTTGGGAACTTGCAGGGCTGGCATGGTGGGATAGGCCTTTTGAGGAGGAGGGTGCCGACTTTGATAGAGTAGCATCAGGCGAGGGTTCTTTGTGGGTGGATGAGGAGGGTACCACAGAGAGTGTTTGGGCTTTTTGTGGAGAGGACGGGGTGAATTCAGTGGGGGCCGATTTTTGTGGGGTGGCCGTGGGAGTGGGGAGCGATGTCGCCGGTGATGGGGTGGCAACATCGGAGGTAGAGGTGGGGACGGCAGCGGCAGACGGCTGAGCATCGGAGGCCACGGGCGTTGAAGATCGTCCGTGAGCCGCCAAGAACTCAAGATCGGCTTGAGAGAGAGAGACCTGAATAGTCTTGTCTGCCATGGGAGCTTTGTGGGGAGAGAACGGCAAATTTAGGGTTTTGAGATTTGAGAGAAGGAGAGAGCACAGAGATGATCAGCGGTGACCTGGGAATAGTGCATAGTTCCCCTTAAATAGAGCAGCAGATCTTCCAAAAATCTCCAACGGCTACAAGATCGGATCTTCCAGAATTTCCTTAATGACGAAGATAAGAATTTCCCAAATTCTATCCAAATCTCCAACGGATGGAAAGAAGTCCCATCAGAAATAATCTCCAACGGCTACTGCTTTCAAGTTGCCATAAATACTCTGAGCAGAAAAAACCGGGAATCGAGGCAGCGTCAGAGATCAAACGGCAAGAAGCACAACCAGTTCCCCCTTAGTTCTTTATCAGTTCCTGGCTAGGGAAATTCTTGGAAGCATATATGTGGGGAATGTAAAACATGAAGAGAACACATCCAAGAGCATGAAAAATATCAGGAAGGAATTTTTGACGCTAAGCTAGTAAATTCCCAGTTGTGGACAAATAAAGCATGGATCATAGGGAACTACTAGGAAAGCCAGGCCAGGGTTAGCTTATAATCAATCATCAGTTCGGCTTATTATGAGGGTTCAGAGATCAGATTGATTATATATTGTTGAAATAAGAGCACAAATGAAGTCCACATAACATATGAAAGCATGAATATAGCACCTCTGAAGACATAACAATGAGCACAAGAATGCAGAGAGGGACAAGAAATGCAATAAACACAGTTCCCAACGAGTTACCAGGTAAACTAATAAATCAACAATCTAGTCAAGACCAGGGAAATAGCCAAGGGAACCCAGAACCTCTAATCAATGGAAATCATGCCAAGAAGGAGTCTAAAATACTCATAAGGTTCTCGATTAAGGGCTTTAGTGAATATATCAGCAATTTGTTCCTCAGTACGACAATGTTCCATAACAATGATCCCTTTTTCCACATTATCTCTCAAAAAATGGTGCCTTATGTCAATATGCTTAGACTTGGAATGAAAGACAGGATTTTTAGAGATGCTAATGGCACTAGTGTTATCACAAAGAATTTTGAGAGGGCCATAGGATTTACCAAAGTCCGCGAGTTGCTGTTTGAGCCATAGGACTTGAGCACATCACGCAGCAGCAGCAATGTATTCTGACTCAGTTGTTGAGAGGGAAATGGACGTTTGCTTCTTAGAACCCCAGGAGACCAGACAAGGGCCAAGGAATTGAGCCATTCCAGAAGTGCTTTTCCGATTTTGAAGAAATCCAGCATAGTCAGCGTCGGTGTAGGAGATGAGCTCAAAGTCGCAGTGTTTGGGATACCATAGACAGAGATTGTCAGTTCCCTTCAGATAGCGAAGAATCCTTTTCACAGCCGCCATGTGCTTAGTGCGAGGATCAGCCTGAAAGCGAGCACAAAGACACACAGAATACATAATATCTGGCCGACTGGCAGTGAGATAGAGAAGGGAACCTATGATTTGCCGATACAGAGATTGATCAGCCTTTGGATCAGAATCTTCCAGCGTGAGCTTGGTTGCTGGGGAAATAGGAGTGGCAAAAGGCTTGCTTGTGTCCATCTTGAATTTCTTCAGAAGTTCCTTCACATACTTCTGTTGATGGACCTAAGTTCCCTCTGAAAGTTGATTAACTTGAAGACCTAGGAAGAAGGTCAGTTCCCCAATCATGCTCATCTCGAACTCACTGCTCATAAGATTCTTGAATTTTTCTACAAGAGAGAGGTTAGTGGATCCAAAAATAATATCATCGACATATACTTGAACAACCAAGATATCATCTTTGACTTCCAACAAGAATAAAGTTTTGTCAATCAAACCTCTTCTGTATCCATTGGATAACAGGAACTGAGCAAGGCGGTCATACCATGCTCGAGGGGCCTGCTTTAGCCCATAGAGAGCTTTGTCGAGGAAGTAGACATAGTCAGGATGGTCTCTGTCCTCAAACCCAGGTGGCTGCTTGACGTACACTTCTTCTTGAAGAACGCCATTGAGAAAGGCAGTTTTGACATCCATTTGGAAGAGCTTGAAGCCTTTGTGAGCAGCATAGGCAATCATTAGGCGGATGGCCTCCATTCGAGCAACAGGAGCAAAAGTTTCGTCATAGTCAATGCCCTCTTGCTGATTGTACCCTTGAGCAACAAGACGAGCTTTGTTTCTTGTGACAATCCCTGAATCATCAAGCTTGTTGCGAAAAATCCACTTGGTTCCTATGATAGTCCTGTTGGGAGGACAGGGAACCAAACGCCAAACTTTATTCCTATCAAATTGATGAAGTTCCTCTTGCATAGCATTGATCCAATCCGGGTCAGTGAGAGCTTCTTTGTAGTTCTTGGGCTCGACCATGGATAGGAAGGCATTGAAGGCACAGAAATTCTTCAGATAGGAACGAGTGGTAGTGGTTGGCTTGTGATAGGGAGTAAAGATGAGATCCACTGGATGTGAGCCTTTGTACTTGTAGTTGGGAACAGGAATGGAATCATCGGCAGGGGTTGGCAGAGAGCCTTCAGTTGCAGAGATAGAAGAATCACCAGAGTTCTCTGCAGAAGCAGTGCCTGAGTTCCCATCAGTTTGATCAGCGGAGTTCCCATCAGTAGTAGCCTCTGAGTTCCCAGCATTCTCTGACTCAGAAGTAGGAGAATTTGAGTCTGGGGAATCATCACCAGAGGGAGAGTTAGAGTTGCCAGTAGGAGTGGCTGGAGAAGGCGGCTCAGCTGAGTCATCCCCAGACATGTTGAGAGTGAACTCAGGGACAGCAGGTCCAGCTTCATCAGAATCATCATCAGCGCTGTGAGGAATAGAGGGTACCTGTTGCATGTTAGAAAAAGCAGACTCATTGAAAACAACATGAACACTTTCCTCCATCTTTTGTGTACGAAGGTTGTACACTTTGTATGCTTTGTTGTTGCTGATGTAGCCAAGGAAAATCCCTTCATCACTTCTGGGATCAAATTTCCCAATAGGATCTTTGCCATTATTGTGCACAAAGCACTTGCATCCGAAGACCCGAAGATGGGAAATGTTGGGAACTCGGCCTTTGATGAGCTCATAGGGGGTCTTCTCAGTTATAGGGCGAAGCATAACACGATTTAGAATGTAGCAGGCGGTGTTGACAGCTTCAGCCCAGAAACGATGAGGAAGACCAGCAGAGAGGAGCATAGTGCGAGACATGTCCTCTAGAGTGCGATTTTTCCGTTCAACGACTCCATTTTGTTGAGGAGTGCGAGGAGCAGAGAAGTTGTGAGAGATTCCCTTGTCCCTGCAAAAGGTTAGAAACTTTGCATTTTTGAACTTCGTTCCATGATCGGAACGTATGGCCCGAATAGTGTGGCCAAGGGAGTTTTCAAGAGTAGGAACCACATCAGAGAATCTATCAAACACTTCATCTTTTGATTTAAGAGATATAGTCCAGGTGAAGCGTGAAAAATCATCAACAAGTACCAAAATGTACTTGTTTCCCCCAAAGCTTTGGGTACGCATGGGACCACATAAATCCATGTGAACCAGTTCCAGAGGAAGAGAGGAACTGATCACAGATTTAGATTTAAAGGAGCTTCTTACCTGTTTCCCTCTAACACAGTCTGAGCAGACGTGGTCCTTGTCAACTTGAACAGAGGGAAGTCCTCGCACCAGTTCCCTTTTGTGGAGCTTGTGAATAAGCAGAGGGCTAGCATGGCCAAGTCTTTGGTGCCATATGGAAGTTCTATCAGCAATGGTAGACAAGCAAAGATTTTCTTCAGGGATGAAGCTTGTGTCAACAACATAGACATTGTTGTACCGTTTCCCTTTCAAAAGGGTTTTGTGAGTCTCAGGATTCAGCACAAAGCATTCCTTGGGAGTGAATAGGACATGGTTCTCCCCTTGATCACACAGCTGAGACACACTCATTAGATCAAAGCCTAAATTATCAACAAGGTGAACACCACTTACCTGAATCTTTTCAGTGAGATCCACACATCCAACGCCGCAGATGGCTCCTTTCCTTTTGTCGCCGAAGGAAATCTTTCCTCCGTTGTATTGCTGAAGTGAGTGTAATTTCTTCTTGTTCCCAGTCATGTGACAAGACGCTCCACTGTCTATGTACCATTTTTCTTCTTTGCTCACTTCAACCTGCGATATTAAACATCATTTCTTACGAACCCAGGTCGGTTTACCGTTCCCGGGTTTGTTAGGAGAGGAGGTCCTAGGCAGATTAGTAGGATGAGTTCCCTGTGAAGAATAATAATAGGGGTCATTCAAATCAGAAATTTCAGTTCTCTTCCTATTGTCCTTTCTCTTGAAATTCCTTTTTTCAGAAGATTGTTCCTCGTCCCTGTATTTCTTGTTGCATTCATCAATGTTGTGACCCTGGTTCCCACAGTACCAGCAAACACGGTTGTTGGGAATCCAGAGATACTTACCCTTCTTTCTGAAGGGAACTGAGTTGGCTTTCTTTCTTTCCCTTAGATCAATCTTCTTCCTGGGATGGTTAGGAGCTGAGCGACCAATTTCCTTATACATCTCATGTATCTTAGAATCATTAGGAGCACAAGGAAGATTTTTATTTGACACATTTTCAAGAACTTTAATTCTCTCTTCCAGGTATTCATTCTTGCATTTAGCAGTTTGTAGAGCTAGATCAAGTTTTTCATTTCTAGCCTGGACTTCATTTGCTACCAACTCAGAATCACAATGAGCATCACATAGAGTATCAGAAGGATCACGAGGAGAGTATCCTATACCAGCTCTAGCTTTCACAAACACAGTTTGATTAATAGTCTTTTCATGAATGCATTCAGTCAGAGAATCAAGTTTTCGTATGATAGACTATAAGAGACCATTATCAGAAGAGGAACTAGCATGGGAATTTTCACCAAGATTCAATTTATCATGCAAGTCACAAGTAGGGCAAACAGCATGCGAAGATATACTGGATTTAGAGGCATCCTCAACTTTCTTACACCAAACAGCGTTTTCTTCAGTTAAGCAAGAAATTTCTTCTTCATTTTCAGTAATCTTTTCTTGCAAGGTGTTGTTTTCTTCACTGAGTTTGATAATTAATTTAATCAAGTGCTTTTTATCAAACTTAGTAAGAGTTTCAGTGAGTTCTAGTACCTCAGGTTTGGAGGGGACAGAGTCAGTGCTTGAGTTGTCAGACGCCATGAGGCAAAGGTCAGGGGAACTGAAGAGGAGTTCCCTAGCAGAGGAAGCTTCAGCAATTAAACACTGTCCAGAATATAGATCGTCTGGTTCCCCATCAGATTCTTCATCAAAGTTGCCCCATGTGGATGTAGCAACCAACGCCTTTTTCTGTTGTGGTTCTACATCATCCTTCTTGTTTGAGCAGTTCTTAGCAAGATGACCAATCTGATTGCATTGGTAGCACCTGAATTCCTTGTGTTCCCTCTTAAACTCCTTCCTAGGGAACTTGCCTTTCTGAAAATTCCTAACAGTACGAGTTAGAAGAGCCGTGATCTCATCATCATTTTCTTCATCAGAATGTTCATCGGTCTTTAGTCTTTCCATGACTTTGGTCAGCATAAGGGCGATGCTTTGATCAGTTTTCACTTGTTCAGTTCCCTTAGCCTTGTCTTCTTGTCGTTGGAGTTGACCAATGATTTCCTGGACAGGGAGGACTCTGATTGAAGGAGTTTGCAGCATGATGCTCTGAGTCATTTCGAACTTTGAGTTAAGTCCGTTGATAATCACCATGGATTTGGACCACTCTTCTGGAGGAGCATCACAGGCTGTGAGTTCATTGCATAGAATCTTGAAACGAGAATGATAAGAGGATACATTTTCGGTTTCAAGCATCTTAAATCTGTGATATTCTCCTTGTAAGTCAAACTTCCTACTGTTTTGAAGATCTGTACTTCCCAAGTTGAATTCCCTGAGAGCTTTCAGCATATCTTTAGCATTGTCAATGCCAATGACCTTATCTTGATCGGTCTTGGACAGAGCATTGAGAATGTATTGGCGAGCCTTTGCATTTTTCTCTTGTTGAACAAATTGCTCTTGAGTCCATTCAGCGGGAGGCAAGTCCTTGGTAGCATCCTTTGGATCTTTTGGCTTAGGATAATTACCATTTTCCAAGACTAGCCAGCACTGCATGTCATTGGTTTGCATGAAGCCAATGAGTTGTTGAGTCCACCAGTTGATTTGTCCATTCTTGAAAATGTATGGCTTGTTGATGGACACTCCGAGTTCAGGTTCGTTGTTACGAGTCATCTTTGGAAACCTGCTTATGTAAACACACAATCTAGAGTGCTAGCTCTGATACCAATTGTAGGATCTGTGCGTTAGAATCAAGGGAACTGAGACACAAAGGTGTTCGGTTCCTATGGGCAGCGGAATAACAAATAAGCAAGTTATCAAGACAAATTACTTAAGGTGGAAACCTTTGATAACCAACTAGTTATCTAGGATAAAAACCACCCCTCTTGCGAGGATTGAAAAGTCTACTTGTATATTAACTTTGATTACAACTTCCGAACTCAGCAGTTCAAACCTATCTCTCAGGCTAACCCCAGTTCCCTAGTCAATCACAAATTAACACACAGAGACTTACTTCGACTCAGCTTTTCTTCTTTCTTCTTCTTTAGTTCTGATGCACTTTGAGAGCTCGTAAATGCATAACCTAATTGCACCAGCAACATCATGTATATATAAGACTTATTTGTCAAGGGAAGATCTCGGAAGAGAATCCCTTGAACAAACAAATCCCGTAAATACATGATGGAATATTTTATATCTTAACAAAATAAGACACAAAATATTCTCTCACCCAAATCCTAATTTACATAATCCTATAAGAATATTCTATATGTAAACCGGCCAAGATCTTCATTTGATAGCATCCGGATTTGGTGAGAAAATCTTCTTCAAAGATTCTGTTGATGATTCTGGGAAACCACCGACGCGGTTCCCATCCAGTTCCCTTGATCTTGATCTGCGCTCACTTGGACTTGATTTCCCTTATCTTTTCACCTGTTCATAAGTCACTAGAGAAGCCAGTTAATCTCAAGTGTTTGTCATCGTCAAAACAAGAGAAGCAGAGGAAGGGAACTTCATGGAAACTGAGGTTCGAAAAGTTCCATTCCAACACCTGATCTGACCATTACGGCCACGTCATCTCCGATTTCTCTGATCTCGGCGTCACCGTCGATCTCCCAAATCTCCAATTCTTCCTCGTCCGCGGAAGCCCTTACATCACTTTCTCGGCGGACAAAGCAACGAATTTCTCACTCTCCACGGTCCACGAAATCGTTTCGTTTTCTTCAGATAGCTCTAAGACTAAGCACAAGATTAAGCTCAAAAACAACCAGACATGGCTGATTTACGCCTCCTCGCCGGTCAAATTAAACCAGAACGGGTCGGCGATCAACTCCAGCTCCTTCTCCGGTGTGATCCGGATCGCCGTCTCGCCCAATTCCGACGCCGGAGACGAGGTCGTCCTCGACCGATTCAGATCTTGCTACGCGATCTCCGGAAAAGCTCTGTTTACAAATCCGTTCTCCGTGGAGTACAAGTGGGAGAAGAAAGGAGACGGAGATCTGTTATTGCTCGCACATCCACTTCACTTGAAGCTGTTATCCAATTCCGGCAACGATTCCGGCGTTTCCGTGTTGAACTACTTCCGATTCAGAAGCATTGACGGTGATCTCGTTGGCGTTGTCGGAGATTCATGGAGAATGAAAGCCGAATCGGTGCCTATAACATGGCACTCCATCAGCGGAATCAGTAAAAACTCCTTCCCCGAGATCATCTCTGCGCTGCGGAATGATGTAGCGAGTCTTGATTCCAAATCAATATCAACGACTTCATCCCTATTTTACGGAAAATTGATCGCTAGGGCTGCGAGGCTGGCCTTGATTGCAGAGGAGGTCTCGTATCTCGATGCAATTCCTAGGGTTTCGAAGTTCTTGAAGGACACAATCGAGCCGTGGCTACAAGGTACGTTTCCTGCTAACGGATTCGTGTACGATTCGAAATGGGGTGGAATTGTGACCAAACAAGGCGCTATTGATGCTGGTGCTGAATTTGGTTTCGGTGTTTACAATAACCACCATTGGCACTTGGGCTATTTTGTTTATGCAATTGCTGTTCTGGCCAAGTTTGATCCTGTTTGGGGTAGGAAGTTTAAGCCTCAAGCTTATGCTATAATGTCTGATTACATGAGCTTGGATCCATTCGATTCCTGCTACTACACCCGATTGAGGTGTTTTGACTTGTACAAGCTCCATTCATGGGCTAGTGGATTGGTTGCGTTTCCAGATGGCAGGAATCAGCAGAACACGAGCGACGCCGTCAACGCGTACTACTCAGCTGCGTTATTGGGGTTCGCCTATGGTGACGTCAACCTCATTTTGGTGGGCTCGACGCTTACGTCACTCGAAATGCAGGCGGCGAAAACCTGGTGGCATGTTAGAGAAGGGGATAAGACGTATGAGGGAGGGTTTTGCAAGGCCAACAGGCTTGTGGGAGTGGGCTGGGCCAATAAAAGAGATAGTGGGCTTTGGTTTACGGGCCGTGATAGGCTTGAGTGTAGGGTTGGGATCCATGTTCTTCCGTTGGTTCCGGTCACGGAAGTTTTGTTCAGTGATCATGTGTTTGTGAGAAGTCTTGTGAAATGGTGTTTGCCTGCTTTGAAGTGTGGAGAAGCGATGGAAGGATGGAAAGGGTTTGTGTATGCTTTGGAAGCGGTGTATGATAAAGAGAGTGCACTTGAACATGTTAGGAGCTTGAAAGGGTTTGATGATGGCAACTCGCTTTCGAATCTGTTGTGCTGGATCCATAGCCGCGGCCCGTGCAAATGATGGGTAAGATTTTGTTTATGTGCAAGGATTGTGGTTGCAGAAACTAGTGAAGTTGTGACTAATCTTTAAGTTTGATGTTGTGGGAGTTTCCACTTTTGTGATAGTTTAATTGTGTGTAAACCCCCTTCTACTACTACTACTACTGATGATGATGATGGCCTGCAGTAGGTAATGTAACCCTTCTACTAAGCTTGGTGAATATTAATTATGGGATCTTCCTATTTTGTGTGTTTGTGTAGCTTATGCTTGTTTGTCTCTAGCTTAGTTTACACATTGGAGGGCCTAATTGATTTGGTTGAATCTAAGAATAACATCAAATCTTGGAGAAGCAAATGTTGTATCGGAACCTTAATCCTATATATAGCCTGACTAGTAAGGGGTAAAAGGTAATCTTTTTTAGGTCTTGATTGTCTGGTTTGACCGATCGGAACTGCTCTAGGTTCAGACTGGGGTAACGATTAAGGAAGTCTAGCGTCAAACCACATCAAATTTTCTGCATCTTAATTGTACACCCTTTCATGTATCTTTTAAGTTTTACTTGCTTATTTTGTATTCTAAACCTTAAATTAGGATTAATAATTAAGGTTTAGGGTTTATAGTTTAAAATTTAGGGTTTATATTTTAAGGTTTAGGGTATATAGGATTTAGGATTTTATTTATTTATTTAGGATTTAGGATTTATGTTATAGGATTTAGGGTATAAAATAAATGAATTTAACTTATAGGGAACATAGAAGGAGTACATAAGATTTAATCTTGCGCCAACCCACTAGATCAACGGTGAAAAGATCATCTTTGATATTTGAAGACTTAACTAATCTGCAATATGGGTTCAACAAAATTAAGTTCAATTAACCCTTTTACTAAGCTTGGTGACTATTAATTATGGAATCTTCCTAGTTTGTGTAGCGTATGCTTGTTTGTCTCTAGCTTAGTTTACACATTAGAGGGCCAAATTGATCTGATTGAATCTAAGAGTAACATGTCATGTATGAGATATTATAGTGTTTAGAATATTAGTATAAATAGTTAGGATTGTAATTGGAGAGATTATCAATCAACATAATACCAAAATACTTTTCTTTATCTCTTTCTCTCAACTCTACGTCTCTTCCCTGACCTTTCCTTCTTCCCTAAAGTCTTCCTAACCCTTACCCTTTCTCTACCTTCTATCCATAGCTTCCATGAAAGCTATCCTATCCTAACCTCGGGTCATCACATAACATTAAAGTTACACTCAATGTTGGATAGTAGTATAAGAATTAAGAACCATAATTAATATGTAGATCTTGTAGAAGCAGGTGTTGGAGTGCTATGATATGATATTGGTACATCAAAATTCAGTTCAATTAAACCAGATCATGATTATTGCATGTCTCAGCCAACAAACTACAACTGAATCTCCTTCTCTATGTGCACAAAAACAAAACCAAATCATGATCAAACTCCGTCTTTCTCAAACATTAACAAATACAACAAATCAATACAATTATAGATAATTTTTTTTTATAAAAAATTACCAGTACTTAAACCCCTGTTTCTATCTGACCAGCTTCATCTTCTTCTTCTCCTCCCTAGCAAACTTCTCCCTCCCTTCCTTGGCCGCCACTCCTTCGGTCCTCACCATCTCCAGCAAGAAGTCGTTCCAGGCGTCGATGGGGCCCGGCAAGCACCAATGCACGCAGTCGTTGTACAGCACCACCTTCTCCTCGGGCCGGTGCCCGTACGTACTCGGGTGCCCGTCGGGCCTTAGCAACGTGGCTTGGGTGGTGTCCATGAGCCGAAACCGAACCCCCTTCTTCTTCCCTTCCCTCTCCGCCGCCCTGAACTCCCCCAGCTGGGCCATGTACATGTCCAAGTCCATCCCCTGCAACAACGCTTCGTTGCTCTTGAACGGCTTTTGCCTCACGCAGTTTCCTCCCTAATCATACATATACAAGATTGTGTAAGATAAAGTCTTATGGTAAAGTTATGCATACAAAAGTGTATAGTTACTCCTACAAAGTTTATATATATTGTTAGGAAATGGAACTTAGGAACCTCACTTCCCATGAGAGTTCTTTTTCTCAGTTTGAAGATGACAAATACTTTGATACTAATGTTTTATCTCAAAGATGTGCTTAAAGGAACCACACGACAGTTACTAAAACCATGAAAGTCAAACAAGCAAACCAAAGAAACCCAGAAGTACAACACGCGACTTTGTTTTTCCCGATAAAGCTGGAAACACTGAACCTTGGACAAAGGTTGGTGAAAACGACATGACAAACGCTTCTAAAGCCTGTCACCATCCAAAGGAAACTCTGAAGTTGTCTAGGTTGCTGAACCTCAGACAAAAGGTGTTTGAAAGCGACATGACAGACGCTTCTAAAGCCTGTCACCATCCAAAGGAAACTCTGAAGTTGTCTAGGTTGTTGAACCTCGGACAAAAGGCGTTTGACAACGACATGACAGATTCTTCTGAAGCCTTTGACCAACCAATGTGTATTCTGAGTTTGCCTAGGTTGTTGGTACATGATTAAGTCAGCTTGAATTAAGGACCACCACACAACCTAGGTTAAGCTTGCTCTGTGGGAACCAAGAGAAGACTTAACCTCGAGAATACACTATATAAAGAAGACAAGCTTCATTGTTATCTTCAAGCACTACAACAAGAATCACACTTCATAGAAAACATCAAAGTGTGAACTCTCAACAAGATCATCAACTCAAACCAAGATCAAGAGGAACCAGACAAGAAACTTGAGAGTTGTGTGCTAGTTCCTGTGACTGTAAGTGTGTCAGTTCCTTAGTGCTTAGGACTGCTTCTTGGATTGATTCTACTTTGTATTAAGTTTATCTAGGATTGTCTAACTGTGTGTAAGGCAAAGGAACTGTGTATTTTGTTCCTATAAGTAACTTGTAACCAAAGTGATAAGAAATCAAGAAGTAGACCTTGAAATCCTTTCGAAAGAAATGTAGTGATTTTTACCCTAGATTGCTAGTTGACAATCAAAGGTTTCCACTATAAGGAACTTGTTCATTTACATTTGATTGTTTATTTCCGCTGCGAAGGGAACTGAATATCAGTATTCTTAGTTCCCTTGTTCTAAACTAACAATCACGATCCTACATATATACTTAATTAACTATACATATTTTTATGATATATATATATATATATATATCAGGGGAATGATTACATGATGGATTTCTCACGTAAGAACATGAGAATGATGTACATGCAAAAATTTATGTATTTGCTCGTGACATAAAGACAAAAAAATATGCACTTCATAAAGTCAAAACATGAGAATGATTTTCCGCGTGATAGTATGAGGATGATACACATATATGCAAAAACTTATAAACCTTTTTTTTTTTGGTTGAAACAAAAACTTATAAACTTATAAGACTCATGATATAAAGACAAAATTTTATGCACTTCATAAAGTCAAAACTCATGCACAAGGTGCATATAATTTTTTGCCTGTAATTTTATTTCTTCAAAAGTGTATAAATTTTGTAGTAGATGTGCATTATTCTCATTTCCCATGTGACGTGATCCTTTGAAATTTTGTATTTCCTAAATATGTTTACTAATACACTTCAATACTACATGATTGACCGGTCAATTAATGCTACAAAAGTGTATACTTAATTAACTATACATATTTTTATGGTATGTATATATTTAAGGGAATGATCACATGAAAAATGATTTTCGTGTGAGAACGTGATAATCTACTATATATATCTACTAAATTATAACCTAATTATATCACATGATACTCCCTCATTAAAACCGACACATGACACTCTCTTATTAAAACCGTCACATGTCTTTTTTTCATTACTTTTAAAATAAATCAAATTTTTTTTATCTTAAATACAAATCAAGGACAAAGATTACAAGTTAATGACAAAGATTACAACTCCAATTTTTTTTAATTATATACAAATCCAAAATTTTTTAATTATATTGATTTTGATATCGATCTTTTTTTATTACATAAATTAGTTTAATAATTATTAATATATTTTATTCAACATATATGACATAAAAACCCTGCATGGTACAAGAATTACAATAGTGATAAACATATATGTAAAATCTTATATACTTTTAAAACTTATGTATATAGTTATTAATTAAAAAAATTATATACTTTACAAAGTCAACGTACACAGAGTAAAAATTCATATAATTTTGGAAAAACAAAAGTTTTTTTAATCTCGAAAATGCATATTTTTTGTTATAAATGTTGCATCATCATCATCATTTCTCACGTGATTTTTTATTGAAATTTTGTATTCCCTTGCCAATATACTTCACTAGGACATGATTGACCATTCATTTACCTGATTCCACAACCCGCCCTCGAAGTGCGACGGTGAGAACGTCCGGAGGTACACGGTGCCACGGAACGTCTCGCTCCGATCGAGGATGGCACGGAAAGCGGTGCGGAAGGCGGCCCGATAACCGAAGGGGAGGGAGAGGTCGGTGATGTTGGGGAGCTGACAGAAGCGGCAGCCGATGACGCGGTGGTTGCGGTGGTAGATCAGAGGGCGGAAGAACCAGTGGCCGGCGGAGATGACCACGAAGTCGTAGGGGTCGATGTGGGTGGGCCAGGTGGGGTCCACCTCGTCCAGGTGGAGGCCGAAGAGGCCCGTGCCCATGGGGCCCGCCGGGTCGTTCTCCGTGGCCCGCACTAGGAACGTGCTGGTGTACATGGCGATGGTGAAGTTGTAGGACTCGTAGTACCACCGCTTGAAGTACTCGTCCGAGGTGTAGGATCTGTCGTACGGATACTCCACCTGTACTCCGAAAATAAATTAATTAATGAAGTTTCAAAAAGTTGTTGGAAAATTGGCCGGTAACGGCTACTTGTGTTAAGAAGCAGAGTTAATATTAGGGAAATTCACGGTGGTATTAGTGAGTTTAGGATTATTTTTTAGTGTATCATTTCAATTCAAATTGATTAAATTTAAGTCTATTATTGTGTTTATTGTCCTCAAATTAGTAAGATTTGACTTCAAAAATACTCAAATTCATGTCTGAATCATGTCGATTTGAATTCTGAAGCAACAACCCGTTTCCGGCCTTAAAAATTTAAATCGGAATGGTTCGAGTATGGATTTGATTGTTTTAGGAGTCGAATCCTACTAAGTTGAGGTCAACAAACATAATGATGAGCTTCAATTTGATCAATTCGAACCGAAATGATACGAATATGAAAAATTTCGGTTACAAAGTGAACAAACTCAAACCTTAGGGACATCAACCCAAAAAAACTTAATTGTGGAACATCAACAGGAATAACTCTAAACTCAGGGGTATCAATAGAAAATTTTCTTAATATTATGATAGTGAAAATTGCCCTAGAGACACAAATTGGTAAAATTAATTGTAAGAAAAATCGTTCATACATTATTCTTTAGTAATACATATATACAATTTGGAGTTACAATTAGATATTAAATGAGATGACATAGCAGTTTAGAACAATTTCCAGTGAATTGTTTTTGCTTTAGAATGTATAGAAGATAGTTGTTGGATGTATATGAGGGATTTGAACTCGTGATAACGATTTCATACTTATCCACTTCTTTCATGGAAACTTATGAATTATTGGATTAGTAAGAAAAGACATTACATATGGTAGATGTAATAGTTAAGTAAGTGATCAAGTGATATTAGGTAGGTGACGTAGGTCCAAGGTCATTAAGTACAGCTAACCACTATTCTATTACCACATCATTTCTTTGGAGAGATCTACAAGGAAATAATTTCAATTAATCAGGTGATTTTTTTAGTTCAGAAGAGGTATTATGTAAACGTTACAATATAGAAGGGATAAATTCATGATCTCATAATTACGGAACATACATTGAAAAGACTTAACAAGATAGGTAGTCGATTAATTTGAAGATTAAGAAGAACACTAAACTAGTGTATAACATGTTGGAACTCATTTTATAAATGATGTCTGGTGACTTTTTTGGGCAGGATTCCGGTGGACTCCGACCAATGGAAACACCGGAATATGGGAGCGTTGGATTCGTCTCCGCGAACACATTCCCGTAGTGTACTCATATGTTAAAAATGAATTCCGTTTGAATGAGAAATGAAGGTCCAAAGTTGATTGCTTGAAGTGCATAAACTTGGAGACAATTGTGTGGAAATTGTATCCCACATTGGAAGTGGATGATGAAAATTCACTAGTATAAATACTAGGAATATGACATTGGGTCACAACCAATGTGTAATAGGGAGAGGACCTAGCTCATCAAGACCGCACGTGCCGAGCTGGACCGGCTGGCTGAGCTGAGCTTGGGCTGGGCCTTTGGCCCAGTACGTAGCATTGGGCTGGTCAGCCAATGCTAACAGCTTTGACTCAGTCCGCACAAAATCAGGGCGATTACTGACTGAATCCTCCACTATCTTCTCCACTCAGTTAGTGCGCTAACAACTCCAGCAGTTACTACATAAGAAACGGCTCTGCGTCTCATACTCTCATCAGAATAATGAAAAACCCTCGCCTTCCTCTCTTCTCTTCTCTTTTTCGCGTCTGAGAGTACTCCCAAAACGCTAGTTCGCAGGCTTTTGTACATTGAGTTGTGCAATTCAGAGGTAATTCGCAGTTGTATCCTGGGATTCGAATCGCTACAGAATCGTCACACTACGGGGCGATTTCAGAATTAAGAAAAGAGATCATATCTCGACTCTGCATCAGATTCGTTTCAATCGTTGTTCGATATTTCTTCCTTGTAATTTTTTATTACAGTTCTGTTTAACTTTATAATTTTTATTTTCTGTATGTTATAGGAAATCAGGTTCCTACGTAACATAATGCATGTGAAGAAATTGTGAGGTGTACATTAGCACAAACACATGGATCTAAACAAAAGTTATTGGGATTTGGCTAACAAACAAGAAAGATGCTTTCTTTGCAGTTTCCACTGAATTGTCTTCTCCCTCGCATTTTGTGTTCGTTTTCTTTTATTCCTTATCAGCTTTTGCTTCGTTTCCCATCGAATTCGGGTTAAACATGTACTATTGTTCTTGGATTACATGTTTGTTTGTTTTTGTCTTGATTGCTTGGTTCGATCGGACAGAGCCGTTCTACGTCCAGATCGGGGTATTGTTGGCACACGAAGTGGTAGACCCCTTCCAACATCAGTGTCTTCATACACGCCTCCAGCAGAAATCGAACTCGAAACCTCTAAATATAACGCTTAAAAAAATCTAGTGTCAAACCACTAGATCAACCGAATGTTGGTAAATTGGATTACATGTTAAATAGGGTTAAACTAGGTGCTCGTTTAATTGACACTTAAATTTTCATAAATTGGAATATTTTAGGAAGTATGAGTAAGTATATGTGTTTAGTTTGAAAAAATATTATAGAAAATCACATAAAAATATTCTATAGGATTTTGAATTCTTACAAAATATATAAATTCCAATTATCTAAGGTGAAGTGAATAAGATTTTATTTCGTGTAATTCAGATTTGGATTTTAACCAAATATTCTCTCCGTTAAGTTTTAATTGACGTTCTAGGCTTAAGTCCTTGTTAAGTTTTAATTGTCATTTTAGACTTTTTTATCTATTTTTTCCAGATTTACCCTCATATTTAGTAATTCTTTTATTTTTATATTTTTTGATTTTCAATTTTTTATTCATTGCTTTCCCATTTTCTAAGATCTATTAATTATTTTTTTGATTACCCTTATGATTAGTAACTAATTTCTTTTGATTTTCTTATTTTTTTTTATTTTTTGTGAGATTTCATGAACAGTCATAAAAAAATAATTAGTTATTAATCATAAGGATAATCTGATAAAATAATTAATTTTTTATTTTGTCTGAAATTTACTAGAACATCAATTAAAACTTAACGGAGAGAGTATTACTTTTAAATCTGATGAAATACAATTAACAAGATGTAATACTATAGAAAATAATTTCATAAGAATTATACTTAATGTATTCAACCAAACTAGCACTAGGTAAGTTTTGTGCCGAGACCGTTCGAAAACGTTACTATTATTCTTCAATTAGTGGTATTATTTTTCATAATAATGAAATCAAAGAATAAGATCTTGTGATTTGAAAGGCAATCAATTAGATTACTGTTTCACTTTAGCATATACACTGTTTATTTATTTTATGTATTTATTTTTTATAATTTTTTTTATACAAGACAAACATTAAGAACCATAAAAAAAAATAGCTACTCTAAATCATGATCTTTACAAACTGTGTTCCAAATGAATTGAAAGTAGAACTCATATCTATCACTAAGAATTAGGGGTGTTCATCCGGTCCGGATCGGACCGGATTTTTTCAAAATGGCGGACCGGAGACCGGACTTATTCGGTCCGGTCCGGTCTAGGACCGGTTTAGACCGGTCCTTATTTTAAAATAAAATAAAATTCTTATTTAATATCTAAAAAAAATATATACAAAATATTTATACTCCTAATTTATTAAATTAAGAAAAATATCTATAAAAAAAACATTTAAACTCCTAATTTTTTATTTTAAAAAAAAAAAATTCCGATCTACCGGTCCGGACCGATTAAAATCCGAATTTAGACAGGACCGAACCGGACCCAGATTAATGGAAAAACATGGACCGAAGACCGGACCGTAATTTCACCGGCCCGGTCTTTTCCGGTCCGGATTTAGACCGGACTGTAATTTCACCTACTAAGAACTGTTTATTTATTCTTGTAGTGCAAATCAACACCTTTCTTTTTTTTCTTTTTTTTTTTGTGTGGTTTCTATTCAATTTTAAACGGATGAGGTTTTGTATTGAAACTGACCTGCAAGCGACCGGCTTAGCTGTTTCCAAACTATTTTATCGTATTCATTGATGTCTTGATCGTTATTGTTTAGATTTATGTGTATGGGAAGTTTTTAATAAGTAATATAGACAAAGAAAAATTATTGATTTTCATAGAATAATAAGGATTATTGTGAAAAGGTGTATATGTATGTAAGATGGGATGTCGAAGCAGAAGAATACGACATGTCACCTTTATTTACAAATACATATGAGCATAAAAAATGAAAATAATCACTCGTTGTTTCTTTATGTTTTTTTCTTCCGAAAAATGATCACAGTAATATAATTTTGCTACAAAATAATGAATAAATCAATTTGAAAATAGAGAAGGAGATACAGAATGGAACCATGACCATCACACGAAAAATCTATATAAAAAATTGATACATGTGAATATCATATAATGTTAATTCTACGTATATGTTTGTTCTAGTTTAATTATGAAAATTCATTTTTATTAATAACATGAAAAACAATTTTCATTTTTAAGTAATCTTTCTATTTACTTTTGAAAAATATATAAAAAAATATTTTACAAATATCGGGGTTACCAAATAAAATGTTTGTTCATCATAGTTTTTTTAATAAAAAATTGTCAATCGTAGATCTAAGCTACCAAGCATGTGTATGCACGTGATTAAGGGATTAGCATGTTTTCTCTTTATTTTAGTTATAATGTAGCCATTATATATCATTACAAAAATAGCTTTATTCAGAAAAGTTTTTCAAAATAATGCAGATTACTATATATGCTCGGATGGAAAGTGATTTACTCCAAAAAAAATGTATTTGATCTTTGTCGTGTACGTATAATGTATTAACGTATTGGCATTTGGTTTAGAAGTTACTCGTAGCTAAGATTTCTTTTCTTTTCTTTTCTTTTTTTGAAAGGAGCTAAGATTTCTTAAATCCTTCTAAAATATTAATTTTAAAAACACATTGCAAACTTTTCTACCGACGTTCAAAAAGAAGGCCGATGTAAACAATCTATATTTTTAAAGAATAATATCTAGTTTTTAAATTCTTTTTGGTGGTAGGACTATACTGAATGGTATATTGAAATAATTAATTATACCATACAAAAGAAAAGGAACAAAAAAAAAGCAAGAAAACAAACATCCCCATGGAATAAAACTGAATTATAGTAGATGTAGATGAGCATCTTTTGAGATGCCCAAACAATGTCTGCATATTAGTTGTTTAGTACGTGTTTACTTATATGAGATCTTCTGACAACCAAGTTGCCAGATTGACTACTCCGTTATCAGCATTGATCTATATATGGTATAATTGTTTTCCATAAAATTGAGAATAATATTTTTGTGAATATTATAAAATAATGTAATTTATGTAATATGGATTATTAATAATCATTAACCTTGGAATGAAAGCTTAGGATGTGAACATATGTAAGAGAATCATTATGCTTAGTTGTTAACATCAAAAGAAGTACAATATTACTGTGCCTAGCTACTATTTAATTGTCTCTATTATATACTTTAACTATATATCATGGGGCATGCTTGAATAATGTACAAAAACTGATTAACTTGCCTTTAAAGTTTAAACGTTACATCATATATGTTTTTTTACTGTACTCGTTAAATGGGTTAAAATTTGTTAATATGCAAGTGTTAAATTAACCTTAGAGATAGCTGTCTTCCTGTCCAATCAGATATATAACTATAGCTCAACTAAAGTTGTTGAAACTTTCTATGGTTTTGTTCAACAACTCTCCAACAATCAAATTAATGATGGAATTCACAATAATTTTAGTGTGGATCACACAAGTATCGACATAATATCACAAATATAAATCAATATCAAAATATAATATAAAATATTTTTTACTGACGCTAGCTAGCTTCTTACATATTCTAATTAAGTGTAGCAAAATCGACACTTCAAATTAAATCTCTTGTTATAATAATGAAATTGAAAAAAGCCACTATATGAATAATGCAATTGAAAATACTGAAGATTTAAGGACATGCTATTTTCTACTATATTTTTAATTTGTAACTTAAGTTTAACCTCAAGATTGATGCCTAGTAAAACTAAAAGTTCCTATCAAATCAAATCTCATTTAGCCAAAGTTGAAGTGGTTAGCCGGGGCCCATTAATATATCATTGCACTTGCTTAATTAAGTATGATTATCTGATTTTTCCCTAGTAATCATCACATAACTCCTTGGTTCATACTCCTACATACTACTTTGTACGTACTCTATTCGTCAAAAATTACAATTTTTTTTAGAATTTGACACAATATTTAAAAAATTAAAAATTAATCTAAAATATTCTTATTAATTTTTTTAAAATTAACTCAATAATTTTTTGAATGATTAAACCACATTAATAATTAAGAATAAAATTGAAATTGAGACTAAAATAGAGTATAAGATTTGTAAATAATTACTCTTATTATTAATTAATTTTATAATAAAACCTATTAAACTTATATACTGGATTTCCGTTATAGATTAATGAAACAAAAGTTAAAAGAGTTGAAAGCTAAAAGGTAAAAAGCGTGAAGAGTACTCCACATAGCAGTAAAGAAGATACTTACCCTGGAGAGGAGGCAAATGAGGGACTGCATCTGATTCCTGGCGACGGAATCGCCGACGAAGGCGAGCGATTTCCCGCGCATAATCTCGAGGAACTGGTGCGGGTTAAAGATGGGCAGATCACAGCCGTTGGGCTTCCACCTCCACTTCATGTACTCCGAATCGGGCCGCTCGTACTTCATGCAGTTTTGGTGCTCGTGTATCGCCCAACACGTGTCGTTCGTATAGTACGGCCCCTCCGGATTCGGGACCCACTCCCCGGAGAAGATGTCGCACTTCCGCAGCCTCTTTATCACCGTTGGATCGCTGCTGCGGTCGCCGTTGGACCTTGATGGCGAAGGATAAGAAGAAGAGGAATTGAAGAGTAAAGGGATGATTGTGAAGAGGAGTAGGAGTAGTGCTGTGAGGACGACTTTCTTTGGGAAGTATTTTTCCATGTTTTGGAGCTTCATTTTTTTTGTTCTTGTGGGGTTTTGAAGGTGTTTGGGGGTTGTTAAAATGGTGGGTGGTGTTAGAGATGAAATGGGGGATTAGTTATTTAGAGGACTATTGCAACAATAGATCGGTCTAGAAAAGGTTTTATACATGACAGTTGTGAATGAATAGAGAGATTTAGAAAATATGCAATCTATAAATTAAATTTTTGAATAATATATAGTATGCTCTGTGGTTTGTAAGAGCACGCCCGCCTCTTCTTATCTTCTTTTACTTGTGAGTTGTTGACACATTACTTCCAATTTATACAATGACCATTTATACGGCTAAATTATATGAGAAAAAAATATAATAGATTTATAATATTTTTTTTATAAGGTAAAAATTCTAGTACCGACAACAACGTCGGAAAACTCGATAGGCCGATAAATCGACAATCGGAAAACCGGTTAAGAACAGCGAGTCAAATGAACTAGGGAGAGAGGTGAGTCAAGCACAAATCAACAGATAGGGCCATCAGAACAATGGTCAAATATGATGAATCTTGAGCAGGTGCTGAATGTACTAACGTTGCCCTCACCTAGATGAGAGATCTTCAGGAGTCTCGACCACCTTGACGTTGCCTACAATGGATCTTCAGGAGTCTCAAATACAGCCACGACTACAACCGGAATAACTCGGTCTCCACCTAGATCAACTCAACAAAAGCAAAGAATTACTAACACCCAAGCTTGCAAACCAAAAACACAACCAAACACATACAAACAACAAAATAACAAAAAAGCAATACCAAGCAGCGGTGCAGGTTGGTGGCGCAATGGTGCGTTCTTGAGGGAGTGGGGGCTCGGTTGGAGCGGGGGCGCGGTGCGGAGCGGGGCGCGGTCGGATCGGGGGTCGGTTCAGAGCGGGCTCGTTCATAGCATCTTCTCTCCAGCTTAATTTGAAGACAGCGTGAAGGTCGCCATTGATGGGAGCTTGAGGCGGTTTCTCCCTGCTCTAGTGGGTGCAGGAGATGTGGTTCGGTTCGACGGTGGGCCGCGGGTCTGAGCGTGGTGGGGAGCAGATCTGGGCACGGTCTTGAGGGGTACCTGATGTAGGTTCGAGGTGGGTGCGTTGGTGTGGATCATGGTGAAGACTAGATCTGATTTTGGGAAAAGTGGTCAAGGGCAGCGAAGCCCTGGGGTTTCAAATTTTCATTGGGAGCGTTATTTACGACCATTTTCAAATTATTTTTATAGATTTATATTATTTGAAAGTACATATATATTATTTTTTTCAGATTTTTTTTATAATCATATTCAGTATAAATACATCTTTGAATATTTTTTGTACTCTCTATAAGACTATAACTGATATTTTATTTTTGTTTGATTTTTCTCGTTTAGGTATGATAATTAGCAATGCAAATTATATATCGAATCCACGTATGACACCGAAATTAAATCACCCGTATAAGACACGGAAATTAAATTAGTATATACGAGAAGGGACTTGATCAAGTGAGAATAAGACTTATGGTGTAAAATGAGAATGAACCTCTACTCTTGGATGGACTTTCATTCAAGGGTGTAGATAAAAGTTTTATTTAAGTGGTCATGTGCATGTTTAAGTGGTCATGTGCCATGCACATGACCACTTAAGTGGGTCAACTCCGGTCACTGGCGGTCAACGTCGGCGTTGACTGGATTTTTATTTATTTTATTTTCGGGTCCAAATTTTGTTTTTTTAGGACGGAATTTTCATTTTCTATGCCAAAATTTTCTATGCACATTCCTTGCAAAAGTTATGCACATTCCAACATGATTTCATGCACTTTTGACAGACGTAAAACCGGTCAACTTTTTTTTTTACGGGGCCAACTTTTTTTTTCTTTGGGCGATTTTTTTGTATCCTGTAATATCCCTCATTTTATAAGGATCTTTTGCAATTTTTCAAACTCCTGTATTACAAGTCGGATTAATTTTAGAGAGGTTCGGACATTCTGTAAATTGTTTGATCTCTGTAATATTTTTCTGAGTAATATAAAATACAGTTGACGTATGTTCAAGGTTAAATAGTCGTTCGTGTACGAATATGTTTAACCCGGGGTTAAGATAATTAACCCAAGATTAAAACGGACAAAAGGGTGAAAAATGGCCTTGACCGCACCCCGCGGTCAAGTGGCCGCACCCGCGGCGAGGACCAATTCTGAAGCAATCAGGTGAGGCGGTCACTGGACGCCACCGCACCCTGCCGCACCCCGCGGTGGGATATTTTTCTTCGGCAGAGTTATCTTCTTCCCCTGCAAGTGGCGCCGGTTGTCAGGCCTAGCCTCGCCTTGCCTTCCTTGTTGGTCTCCTGCTTGTTCCCTGTTGGGGGAGCTCTTGGTTGGCTATAAAAGGGGTCGAAATCAGAAAGGGAAGGAGCGTCATATTCCTCCTCTGTTTTCTCCTCTGAAAATCTCCATTGAAACCAAGCTTTTGAGCTTTGTTTAAGAAGGTGGTCGAACCCCCCTTTGAGTGTTTACAAAGGTACTCACTAGTAGTATTTGAAGGTGTAAGGGTATAAAGATCAAACCCCAAACGAATCGAGTTGGGTGAGTTTTCTGAACCCTGTTGTCGAAGCCTTCGCCACTGTAACCCCATCGCACCCGCGGTAAGAGCTCCACCGCACCCGCGGCGAGTTGTCCGTGTGTGTGTGTTCTTGGGAGTTGTGGTCTTGAGCGAGGCTCGGTTCCTTCGATTCTTTTCGTATTCTTTTAGATTCATATTTGTGGATATTGAATCTAACTTAGGATCTCGTTATGGGTCGTTTCTTAGGGATTTTTAATCCGAGATCTGTCCCAGTTTCAGATCCAGGAACCCAACGTTTCTAAGCTTTGTTCGAGCTCGACTAATCTAAGGCAAGTGGCGGTTCGCTCTTGCTCATCATTCCATATTTCAATTAATTATCAATTGTTAGTTGTTAATTAATTTGGGATGATTTACCGTTTATGTTGGGAACAGCTTTGTTATTACAATAATTAAAAGATTATATTCTACTAGGTTGTATATCTGCTAGAACAACGCTAGTATAAATATATGTTTATGATGTTGGCTTTGATGTGGACTATTACTGTGTTGAACTGTTAGTTAGCACGAGTATTCGTAGGAACGCTTGGACTTTGCGAGGTCCATTCGTTTCTTTATAACTTGGCAAATAACAGGGCGATCAAGATCTTATGCCAAACTTTCTGGTCATGACCAACCGTGATGTGGATTTAGAGGCTTGGACTCTGTGATGTGGATATAAAAGCTTATAATGTGATGTGGGTTTTGGAATTAAATAAGATAAGTGCCGTTAGTCGCACATAATTAATATACCTTCGACGAGTAGTGCAGCTAGGCGATAGTGCAGCCAAGAAAACTCGTCTTAACTTTTAAATCGCTCATATGCGATACTGTGATTCTGTGATTATTTATGTTCCCCAATATTTGTCATATTTCCGATAAGACTCAATTCCTTGGGAGTCTTCTCTTTAGTGCATACCTTATTTAATATTCATTCAGTGCATACCTTATTTAATATTCATTCAGTGAAAGTATCGGGTTATGTATCGTTCCGTCGGTTATTATTCGAGGGACAATGATAGTAAACGGTTACGATCACTCGAATCACTCTGCTTTGTACCCCTTGCTTGGTCTTTCATTAGACTAACCAACCACAATTGTTCTCTGCATGGTTGGCTGGTGTTATCCGTTCGATTCGGCACATCAGATAAATTGCGGATCCGAGAAGGCTAGAACGACTATAAAGGCGAACGGTGTTTTTGTTGTTATTTTAAGACTTTCGTTGTGTTAACTATGTTTTGTATTTAAGACTTCCGCTGTAATAATTCTGATTATGTATTTTGATGTATTTGGAATTATGCTGAAATTCCGAGACTTGGTTTTAATGAAAGTTATGATATGTTGTATTATAACTGTGGTTTAATGATTTATATCAACTGGGAAAAGCATTGAGTGACATCGGACAGTACGTCTGAGGTCACTGGCGGTAATACTTTCAAGAGGTTATTTGGGGGTGTTACATATCCGGCCCAAAATTTTCTATGCACATTTAGTGCATAAGTTATGCACATTCACGCAAGATTTCATGCACTTCTAACCGTTCAAGCTTTTTTCTCCTAAAATGTTTATTTTCGGGGTCCAGATTTTTCCCGCACATCCAGTGCAAACATTATGCACATTCAAGCCATTACGTGTGAAGTGCATACGTCTATGTATGTATGTGCATGGATAATGGATGTATGTGCACATGATTTGTACTAGCATATACAATGCAAACATTATGCACATTCAAGCCAATTTGCATGCACATCTAGTGCAATACGTGTGAAGTGCATACATATATGCGTGTATGTGCATGAATAATGGCTTGTTTGTGCACCTAATTTGCACTATGAGTGCATATATCGGGTTTGTGTTAAAAGTGTGCATGAGTTTTAGACTGTGTGTGGATGAATATTGAAGTGCATGAGTTTTTGCATGTATGTGCACATAAAATAACGTACTTGTGTATTTATTTTTGTACTAGATGTGAAATTCATTTAGTTTTTAACATGCATTGCTCTTTTTTTCATAAGTGCATGAAATTATGATGAAATGTACATAACTTTAGCAAGGAATGTGAATAGAAAATTTTGGCCCAGAAAATGAAAATTTCGTCCAAAAAAAACAAATTTTGAACCCGAAAAAAAAAAAAGACTGATCAACGCCCTTGAATTTATCTTCATCCAAGAGCTATAGGATCATTCTCACTTTATACCATAATGATCGTTCTTACATGATCAAATTCCTATACCAAAAAAAATATGCCTCAACAATTCGGTAAGAATTCCGTTCATTTTTCACCAGAAAAGTAATTTGAATTCATTATTTTGGTATATGTTGCAATAGTTTAATTAATTGGTTACCAAATTCATTTTTTAACGTTTCCATATTATTTTTAGTGTACAATTAATAATATGTTATTATTTTTTTCATGTGATTTTATGTGTTTAATGTATATTTTTTTTTGAAGTTGGTAGGTACATATATAGTGGCGAAAGTCGGGGAGCTAGGGTACTGCCATTCCGCTTCCCTCCAACGAAATCCTGCATCCGCTTAACATACGTATACTTCATACATACCAACATTCACTTGATCTCTTGTTTTGATATTGGTTTTCTTAAGTTTTTGTTCAGAAGTCTTAGATTCATTTTTTACTAGATACGTATATGAAGACGTGAACATTGAAAAAGGACTACCCCTCATAGGCTAATAGCATCCTAATCTAAACGTTAAGCGGCTCGAATCCGATAATCAATACCTTAACAAACAATGTAATTGAGTCAACTAGCTCTTTTGGCCTCCAATTAATTAGTTAATTCCACAAGTCCAATCGTGTAAAATGGTTCGAATGTCCCTCTCATTAATGATGTATAGTTTTCCGTTACCGACTAATTTGAACTAGTAACGTTCATGTACAATCGTTCTACTTGCTACCCGTGATCGTTGATTGTTTATAATATGTGCCATCACTGAATTTGAAATTTAGTATAGAATTAACATATGTTGTCGTGCTCTACACAAATTTGAATAGATATAACTATATATTTGACGGTAAATCAATTTTATCATATACGCCATAGAGTAGAAAATACAGAGTATTGGGCACCCTTGGATAAAGGATCAACGATTTGCATTTAAACAAGCAAAATAGGTGTGTGCACTTCCTCAATTCGTTTAGAATGACAAATTTGTAATTAGCAATAAAAACAAAGGTCATTTCACTAAAAAAATATCTCCTCTCCATCTACGCGATTGTGTGAAGCGAAGAGTTTCTCCTAAGAGATGAAACCCTAAAAATCTTCACCCATCTTCTCAAATTGTTCATTCAATCGAAGCTATCAAATATGGTTCTCGCAATCGAAGATTGAATTCATGTTTGTTCCACCACAAGTTTAAATCGCGTTCACTCATAGCAGAAACGGTTTTCGACGGGATTTGTTTTGCATTCTCGTCATGGTGAACGACGAGGAGCTTTCATGAAAGAGCGGTTCACTAAAAAGTGAAAAAAGCATTCAGATGTCTCCATTCCGATGTTGGATTTGGATTTGCTGATTTATGTGCTGAATTTTGGATTTCTTTGAGATGAAGTTGGTCTGTTGATGACTTGTCATTTGTCTCAATTGTGCGTTGAAGTTTTTGGCATGTTTTGATATTACAGTTGCTCATTTTGGACTAAATTTGAGCTTCTACTATTAATTATTATCATTTTCACAAATTGGTTGTCATTGCTTGGGTCGTGTTGTCCGTGATGTTCATATTTAGGATCTTAATGTTCATGTATAGTACTTTAGTTCATGCTTTGTACACCTTATAAAAGACAGGGTTTATGTGTTACATGTCCAAATAATTAATTTCGTCCTAACTTATTAACTCAAATGGTAGAGCGAAGTGTCTGTACACATGGATATGGGTTCAAATCTCTCATATGCTACATATTTTACTTGTGAAAAGTCTTTGTTCAAGTCGGATTCACATGTATCATGCATGTTCAAGTTCATATACATTCCCTTAAGGTTCATATTTATTTTCTTGAAAATGTTTGTGCATATATATTTTCCATTCTCCGTGTAACATAGGTTTATATGTTGTGTGTGAATGACTATATATAATCTCCTCATGTTCATATATGCCCATTTGTGCATATGCATGTTTGTGATTTCCCCCCCTTAGTTCATAGAAACACTAAAGGTTCATATGATACATATTAATGTTCATATATAGCCTTCTTAGGTTCACACTTATTCTTGTGAAAAACTTCACATTGTTTTCCATATAACCAAATAAATGTGATGGTTCATATTTTATATGTCAATATTCATATATAGATATCTAAAGTTCACACTTATACTTAAAAAATTCTTATTTTCCGCAACTTGTGCGTCATATAAAAAAGTAGGGTTCATATGTTGTGTGTGTCAATTTTCATATATAGTCATCTAATGTTCATATAAATGTTAGAGTTCATATTATATGTTATTTTAGAATTCAAATCAGGATGGTTTGGATATGGATTTTGGTGTTTCAGGAGTCTAATCATACTAATTTGAGGGAAATGAACACAATGGTGTGCGTGAATTTGATCAATTCGAATTGGAATGGGTATGAATATATCTCACAAGCATGTGCATCTCTCTCATGTGCATCTCCACCAACAATTAGTTTTCTTGGTTGAACGATAATGGTTGATGACTTTCGCCCAACCATGACGACAAAAGACATTGACGAGCTGATTCGAGTTCCTTTTGATGATCATATTACAGGTCTAGGGCTAAGAAGATCAAAGAAGGTTAATGTGCTTCGCTTCATCATCTAGTTGCCACAATAGAAGAGCCATACGAGCCAAGGATGGTCACCTTGCTCACGTACCATCATGAGGCCTTAGAGCCAAGCTAGCTCCTCTGTGTTTCTCACTTACATGCAAGGGTTGTTGCATGATTATCCTACTTGTTAATTTAGTAGTTTCCATTATTAGACCTTCTTGTAATAACTTAAGTTTCAAGGGTCAGATTTAGTAGGTTCAATTACTTAAGTTATAGCACATTAGGATAATTTCCATTACTAGGACATTTCCATTTTTAGAATTAAGTAGAGACTAAGGAATAGCTAGGGCCGGTCCTAGACTGCCTCTTCTCTAGTTCGCTCCTTGCTTGTTGCTTATTAATATTGTTCATCCATTTCTAATAAAATTAGATTGGAACTCATGAGTATTTGACTAAGTGTTCTTGAGTAATTCAGCCCTCAAGCATCCACATGTTCTTACTATTTCATCATTGAATCAATTCCTTTGAGTGTGTGAGAGATAGAGTGCCAAGAACCCTAATTGACGGTTGCAAAACCTAACTTTCTATTGTGACATCACTTGGGGCGCAATTCAGATCCATTCGTGATCTCAAATTCAAGAGTGATAGGAGATCTAGGATGAACTTTTGGATTTGGACATCGTTTGAACACGAATCGTCTTTGCCAAAGGCGAGACCTCCGTCATGAAAGTTGAAAGCTCCAACTTTCACATCAATGGCTACCTCAAATACATCTTAGAAACATTATAAAGAAGACTAATCGAACAAAAAAACACAAAATTAAAATGAAACAAATTAAAATAAAAGAAGATTGGGATTCAACTAATACAAATTTATATCAACAGAGAAACAATGACAAATCACAACAACCCGACCAACAATGGACAATGATAATGAAATTGATTGTATACAACATGGAGTAAGAAGGTCAACAATGGTAGAAAATCACAATGCGAGTTCAATGAGATAGCGGGTTCAATGAGATAGCGGGTTCGTGGAGGATGAGACATTTAGATGCCGAAATGACGATAATACTTCTTCGTATTTTTAAAAGCCAGAAAGCAAGAAAATAAGTTGGGATGCATGATGTACATAGATGAACGGACGAGATGCCTCCATATTTTCACTTTTTTTATAAGGAAAGAATTCGAAGTACCCAATATAACAACATCGGATAGATCGAGAGGCCGATAAATCGGCGTCGGGCAAGAAGACATAAAAGACAAGCAAGAAAATACATCAAGCAAAGGAAGAGATAAGATGACCAAAAGTGAAAGGAGCGTAGGCACAAACAGAAAAAATGCACCACCGAAAGACAAGTCGAGCATGATAAATCCTTCGGAAGAGCTGAACGGACTACCATGACGTTGCCCTCTCCTTTAGGAGGGATCTTCAGGAGCCTCAAGGAGAGGGCAACGTCTTGGCTTGGGAGGGCTCTCGCTGTAACACCCCCGATTTATACCTCGGTAGTGCCACATGCCAGTGAACTCAGACGTTCTGTCCGCTGTCACCCCAGGCTTTGGTCGGAACATTTAACTTAATTGAACATATTAAATAATGAAAGATTAAACAACGGAAGACATTTGTTCATGAAACTCAACCACTTTTATTAAAGATCTCTCATCAACCGAGAGAAGATTTTACAACAGAGTAAACATTTCAGCGGAAAACTTTTAAGAGCCAACTTATAACATGGCTAAATTATGAAGATACACTAAAGTACCACTTAACAACCTTAAAACACTTAACAACTTAAAACATTGACATTTAAATCTTCGTCTGCAAGCATTTTATCCTTCAACAGGTTACTTTGACTTATGTGCCAACCACTGATGTGCCGAATCGAACGGATGACACCAGCCAACCATGCAGAGAACGTCTGAGGTCACTGGCGGTAATGCCTTTCCAAGGGAATATTTAGGGGTGTTACACGTCACTCCTGAAATGGAGAAAGATCTTAGGGATGTATTTAGAATTTAAGCAATAGAGTCGACCCTGGGATTAACCATGTAGGGAACGAACATCTATGCTATAAACGATACTCCTCCCCTATGAGTCCGACAGCCTTTATCCACACATGATATATACTGTTTCCACCACTCACGGGATTTCGTATGAACGATTAATTTGCAACAGCAACGAATTCAGAAATTTTCCAACACAAGAAAACATTTCTATAATTACCCAAAACATTACATTAAACAACTGACAGAAGTCATACTTACGGATTACCAAACTACGGAGATTATCGACACACGTCGTCGCTCTTGCACCAGCACAAACCGTTTTTCTTGTGTTCACCATCTGCTGATGAACCATAACGTTAATTTAGAACTTTTCCAACTTGATCTTGACACTTAGTTAAATACGTTATGAAACAGATTATAAGGGTCCAAACTAATAACTTTATATTAGTCTGACTAACCCCCTACTGTTAACCACAGAAATGACCTTCTTCTGTTATCTTGAGAATAAGTATTCTAAGAGAAATGTCAACCTTTAAATGACATTAATCCTAAGAAGAGACAATATTCCTAAGAATGGATCTAAGGAATAAGTAACACTTGAAACTTGCAGAAGTTTGAAACCATTTATTAATAACCTTATACTTTCAAACTTTATACTTTTAAACTTTATATATTAACCTTAATGAAATAATTATTTTTCGCAAACTAGTGATACGATTTTTGCAAAACTCGTACCAAGATCAAAATCACACTTTGAAAGTTTACAATCTTAAACTTATTTTGACTGCGTATAACACGCCTTTTACAAACCAATTATAAATAGTCTTTGAAGTTCAAAAAGCTAAATCATTTAAATTAAATCACCAAGTTACTTATAACTTTTAACATTTAAACTCTCAAAATTCCTTTTAATTAAAAGATAGGTTTGAAAATAATTTCAAAATTAGTTTTCAAAAATTCTTAAACCTAACAATAGGCCAAGAATTTTAAAATCATTGCTCTGATACCAAATCTATAACACCCCCGATTTATACCTCGGTAGTGCCACATGCCAGTGACCTCAGACATTCTGTCTGATGTCACCCCAGGCTTTGGTCGGAACATTTAACTTAATTGAACATATTAAATAATGAAAGATTAAACAGCGGAAGACATTTGTTCATGAAACTCAACCATTTTTATTAAAGATCTCTCATCAACCGAGAGAAGATTTTACAACAGAGTAAACATTTCAGTGGAAGACTTTTAAGAGCCAACTTATAACATGGTTAAATTATGAAGATACACTAAAGTACCACTTAACAACCTTAAAACACTTAACAACTTAAAACATTGACATTTAAATCTTCGTCTACAAGCATCTTATCCTTCAACAGGTTACTTTGACTTTTGTGCCAACCAATGATGTGCCGAATCGAACGAATAACCCAACCAACCATGCAGAGAACAATTATGGTTGGTTAGTCTTACTGAAAGACTATGCAAGGGTACAAAGCAGAGTGGTTCGAAGTAGTCGTATTAGGTTAGACTCATCGTCTCTCGAATAATAGTCGATAACGATAGTCAACCACCATACTCCTACTGAATATATGAAAAGGCATGATCAAGAGAAGATTCTGAAAGACCGAGTCTTTACATCAATCAACCCAAAGAAGACTCCAAAGAATTGAGTCTTATCGGAAATATGACAATATGGAGAACATTAATAATATTCATACAATCTCACCGCTTCACTTTGATTAAAGTCAAGACGAGTTTCCCTAACTGTACTACGACCTGGTTGCACTACTCGCCTGACGGTATATTAATTATGTGCGACAACGACACTTAATTATTCACTTATAACACTTACATTAACGTTAAGACTTTTAATATTATTAAGAGCAGCTACGAAGCTTTAAACCTCAGGGTGACAATTATGCCCACCCAAATTAATACAACTACCAAAACTTATTAATTATGTGCTTAACCGTACATATCTTATTAAATTACAACACACACTACTGTTAAGGCTTTTAATTATTATTCTGATTAACAACGGAAGTTTAATACACTGGGTGACCTTACGTTCACCCCGATACACTGGCGAGGTGCTTAATTAATTTACCGCCGTTAAATTAACCCGAGTAACAACGGAAGTTTAATACACAGGGTGGTGTTACGTCCATCCAATGGCGCTAGCAAGGCGCTTAAACCCCTCCTACCTTAACGGATGGTAGGAAGTATCACGTTTAAAGAAACGACAAATCCTTAACCAGATTTGTGTTCCTACGAATATTAAATTATAAAGAAACAACTAATCCTTACTTGGACTTATCGTTCCTACGAACCCACGTGCTATTCTAGCATTAAAGTTAACATTAAATTCTCAACAATACCATCGCGGTAATTAACACATAATACTCGTGCTAACTAAACAGTTCAACACAGTAATAATCCATATTAAAGCCCTCTAGGCAACATATATCTATAATAGCGTTGGTCTAGTAGATATACAACCTATTATAATATCACGTTTTAATCATATCATTATTAACATTGTACCCAATGAAACAGTAAATCATCCCAAATTAATTAATAATTAAACAATTGATAATTAATGAAATATGGAATGATAAGCAAGAGCGAACCGTCACTTGACTGGAATAGATTCGGCGATGAATCTAGACGAGACGACTACTGATGATATCATTTCTAAAGATATGGCATATGCTTTAGATAGCTCCAACAGATTACGAGTCCACACACGATCCAGCATATGACATATTAATTAATATCAACTAATTTGTCTGGACGAACTCAAAGAATTAAATTTAATAAATTCTTATGATTTTAAATCATAAGAATATTGATTGAATTTTCCTAAAGACAGATACGGATGAAAGAGAATCGAAATTATATCGCTCGAATAATTTTGGGTCAAATCTGGACGGAATGGAACTTGGGCTTCTCGGCCCAACAACAAATTAATTAACAAGGGAGGGGGCCCCACCTTGCTTCTTCTTCCTCGATCAACAACACAACAACAACACCACAACAACACAGTATCAGCACAACAACAACACGCAGTAACAACGGAGGAGGAGAAGCGAGGCGAACAGCGGTCCGGTCCGGATCGAGCTCGTCGGAGGGGACGACCGAGCTGGGTGGCTCGCCGGAGGAGGAAACGAAAAACAGGGGAGGCGGCAGCTCAGCGGGAGCTCACGAGAGAGATGACGAGAGGGAGATCGGGAGAGGGATAGATCTGGTGCCCATCACCTTCATCCCCATCACCATATATATAGTCCAAGGAGGTAGCCCAAGGAGGGGGCAGAGCTCCGACCACGCATCAAGTGGAGAACCAAGTGGTAACGGGATAAGATTTGTACGTGGAGGATAAGTTTGCACAGGATAAGATTGGGTATGGGTTTTAAACCCCAGAAATTATATATTTGTATCCAAATAAATATTCTAAGTTCTGAAAATACATCGAATGTATTTTATACCACTTAAGAATTATTTCGAAGATCATGGATTTTACAGAAAATCCAAACTCCACAGAAAGCGAAAAAAATTATTGAACGAAGGAATTACCCAAATACCCTTACTAAAAATTAAGGGGTATTACATTACTACCCCCTTAAGAAAAGTTTCGACCCCAAAACTTGATTAAACCAGTCAAGAATCTGTCTTACTACCAATCTTACTATTTGAACTTAATATCCTTGAACAGGACATCATCTCACAACCTTATCTCCTACAACATACCAGGTAATAACTCTTACTACCTCCTCAAGATTATGTCTACCTTAGAATAATGGTCTTCCACAACCATCATTACGATATTACTGCACCTTTAATAGGAGAACACACATTTCTCCTCCAATCTTTTTATAAACAACCACAAGGTTTACACATTAACTTCTTACAACCAAACGTTAAACTTTAATAATATCGAATCTTACGATCTTAATTTCCTTAAAGATACCTCCCACAATTCCATTACTCATTATCATCGGGTTTGGCCCTTATGCCAAATTCCAACTTGGGATCCTTTCGGTAATGACTTAACGTATTCCTTTAATCACTTTATAACTTAAACCTTCAAGATTTCTTAACTTTCTTAATTCTCTTAATGGTACTTTACACAATCTCATCATTTATCTTAAAGTAAGACTAACCTTACGCCATCTCTAACTTAAAATCATTACAAGAATAATTTAACACATCTCTTTAAACAATTTCTAACTTAACTCCTTTAAGATTCAAGAATAATCACAATATCTTATTCCTACGTTCCTCGAAACGTATCACATAAGATATTACTCATATTTCCTCAAAGAGAGTGATACCATAAGCCTTATAGATGACATAATCACAAGATGTCAATCCTTGACATTTCCCAAGAGTCATAACTCTTCATCCTCTGGAAATTCCACTTATCGAGTCCAACGACCCGTACTGTCTTAAATGACTTATTTCTAACTTAAAATCCTTATATTCCTCACACAATCTACTATCCATCCAGGACTTAATCGCATCAATTCCTTATATTACCTCAAACGAATCTCAAATAGATCTCTCCAAAGGATACCTATGATTTCGTACACTTGGCTTTTCCAAAAGCTTTAACCATTGGTCCTACATGGGTCATACTTACTTATGAACCCGACCATCATAACTCCGGATTTCACGGTCTTACACAAGATCGCAATAGGGAAAACGAGTTCTTATTGAATTATTCCCTTAATCAATTTATTCCTACACCTTAAGAAATCCCAGCAGGACTCAGCTTACGAGACAACGCTCTCGCAACAATTAATGTCATCATTGTGACGTCATGTAAGGCCCACAGCCTTAGAGACGTTGTCCCCTTGCCAATCGGGAATTTCCCGGGAGATCACCCATCCCAGGACTACTCCCGTCCTAACACGCTTAACTTCCTAGTTATGATGATTTTGGGAGACCATTATGCTAAGGTAGACCTGATCATATGGAGTTAATCAGAATTATTACATGGTATATTGTATGGAGATAAAGTTGTGAGATGATGACGTGATTGAGGAAACCGATTGACTTCTCTAGAAATAATTTCGATGATGAAGTGGTTAAGGATATTAAATCCAGGAAGTAAGGTTGGTAGTGAGGCAGACTCCTCATTGGTTTAGCCAAGTTTCGGGGTTGAAACTTTTCTTAAGGGGGTAGTAATGTAATACCCCTTAATTTTTAATAAGGGTATTTGGGTAATTTTTACATCCTTCGTTTAATATTTTTTTCGCTTTTAGTGGAGTTTGGATTTTCTGTAACATCCATGATCTCCGAAATAATTCCCTGAGTGGTATAAAATACATTCAATGTATTTTCGGGACTTAGAATATTTGTTTGGATACAAACATATAATTTTCGGGGTTTAAAACCCATACCCAATCTTATCATGTGCAAACTTATCCTCCACGTACAAATCTTATCCCGTTACCACTTGGCTCTCCACTTGATAAGTGGTCGGCTCTCCACTTGATAAGTTGTCGGAGCTCTGCCCCCTCCTTGGGCTACCTCCTTGGACTATATATACGGTGATAGGGATGAAGGTGATGGACACCGGATCTATCTCTCTCCCGATCTCTCTCTCGTCATCTCTCTCGTGACGCTCATCCCGACGGCGAGAGCAAGGTGGACGGCGAAGTCCCGGCGAGCTCCTTCTCCTTTCCCGTCGTCTCCGGCGAGCTGCGGTCGTGGGCAGCTGCTATGGTCGTGCTCGCATGTCGCCGCCGGTGCTGTGCTGGTGTTGTCGTTCGCTGACTGCCCGCCGCTGTGTTGGAGCTGCGTCGTTGTTGTTGTGATGTTACTCTGTTGTTGTTGACGGGAAGTTGAAGAAGAAGCAAAGTGAGGTGGGCCCTACTTTGCTAATTAATTTCTTGTTGGGCCGAAAGCCCAATTAGGCATCCAGTCCAGATTTAACCCAAAATTATTCGAGCGGTATAATTTCGACTCCCTTTCATCCGTATTTTCTTTAGGAAAATTTAATAAATATTTTTATGATTTAAAATCATAAAAATATATCAAGTTAAATTCCTTGAGTTCGTCCAGACAAATTAATTGATATTAATTAATTTGTCATGTGCTGGATCGCGTGGGGACTCGTAATTTGTTGGAGCTATCTGAAACTTAGGCCATATCCTCGGAAATGATATAATCAGTAGTCGTCTCGTCTAGATTCATCGCTGAATCTACTCCAGGCAAGTGGCGGTTCGCTCTTGCTCATCATTCCATACTTCCATTAATTATCAATTATTTAGTTGTTAATTAATTTGGAATGATTTACTGTTATGTTGGGAACCGTTTTGTTAAATAATATGATTAAAATAAGATATTATAATAGGTTGTATATCTGCTAGAACAACGCTATTATATATATATGTTTAAATACAGATAGTACGATAGGTTGTATATTTGTTAGAACAACGCTATTTTATCTGTTATTGGTCGTAATGGCTTTGTTTAGAATTATTACTGTGTTGAACTGTTTAGTTAGCACGAGTATTCGTAGGAACGCTACTGTGTATCTCGTTACGAGTGCTAGTCATTTCTTTATAACGTAGTGGTTAGGATTCTGTTCCTACCATTCTTCTCTGGTGCCAATCTTGGGGTTCATCCCTTCTGCATCTCTTGAGAGGAGATGTCATCTCTCAGGGTTTATCCCTTCTGCATCTCTTGAGAGGAGATGTCACTTCTTAGGGTTCATCCCTTCTGCATCTCTTGAGAGGAGATGTCATCTCGTGAGGTTCATCCTTTTTGCATCTCTCGTGAGGAGTGGTTATCTCTTGTAAGGAGATATTATAAAAGCTTATAACGTGATGCGCGTTTTGAAATTAAATGAGATAAGTGCCGTTGTCGCACATAATTAAACATACCCTTCGGCGAGTAGTGCAGCTAGGCAATAGTGCAACTAGGAAAGCTCATCTTGACTTTAATTTAATGTAAAGTTCTCTTTCCAATCTGGATTCGCATTGGGCGGTGAGGTTGGTCGTGAACCGAGTTGTTTTGAAAGCTTGTGTGTAATTATTAATGTTCCCCAATATTTGTCGTGTTTCCGATAAGGCTCATTTCGTTGGAGTCTTCTTTTGGGATTGATTGCTGTGAGACTTGGTCTCCAGAATCTTCTCTTGATCTTGTCTTTTCATATATTTCAGTAGGAGTAGGATGGTTGACTATCGTCATCGGTTATTATTCGAGAAGTGATGAGTCTAAACCTAATACGACTACTCGAATCACTCTGATTTGTACCCTTGCATAGTCTTTCATTAGACTAACCAACTGAAATTATTCTCTGCATGATTGGCTGGTGTCATCCGTTCGATTCGGCGCATCAGATAAGTGGTCGTCCTGTGAAGGCTAGAACGACTATGAAGGCAAACGGTGTTTTTGATAAGTTTATTCAGGTTGAGATCCTTGGCGGGTGATCATTGCGATCAAGACCCTTTTGTTGGTTATTTAAAGTCTTCCGCTGTGTTAAATATATCTTGTATTAAGTCTTCCGCTGTATTTTGGTTGTCTTTCGGATTATGGATGTAATGCCGAGACAACGATTTTAAATGAAAGTTATGATATCTTGTATCATAATTGTTGTTTGATGATTTATATCAACTGGTAAAGCCTTGGGTGACATCGGACAGAACGTCTGAGGTCACTGGCGGTAATGCCTTTCCAAGGCAATATTTGGGGGTGTTATACGTCACTCCTGAAATGGAGAAAGATCTTAGGGAATTTAGAATTTAAGCAATAGAGTCGATCCTGGGATTAACCATGTATGGAACGAACATCTATGCTACAAACGATACTCCTCCCCTATGAGTCCGACAGCCTTTATCCACACATGATATATACTGTTTCCGCCACTCACGGGGTTTCGTATGAACGATTAATTTGCAACAGCAACGAATTCAGAAATTTTCCAACACAAGGAAACATTTCTATAATTACCCGAAACATTACATTAAACAACTGACAGAACAACGCTATTATATATATATATATGTTAAAATACAGATAATATGATAGGTTGTATATTTGTTAGAACAACGCTATTTTATCTGTAATTGGCCGTAATGGCTTTGTTGTGAATATCACTTTTAATAGCGTTGATCTAGCAGATATACAACCTATTATAATATCACTTTTAATCATATCATTATTAACACTATATCCAATGAAACAGTAAATCATCCCAAATTAATTAACAATTAAACAATTGATAATTAATGAAATATGGAATGATAAGCAAGAGCGAACCGCCACTTGTCTGGAGTAGATTCGGCGATGAATCTAGACGAGACGACTACTGATGATATCCTTTCTAATGATATGGCATATGCTTCAGATAGCTCCAAGAGATTACGAGTTCACACACGATCCAGCATATGACATATTAATTAATATCAATTAATTTGTCTGGACGAACTCAAAGAATTAAATTTAATAAATTCTTATGATTTTAAATCATAAGAATATTGATTGAATTTTTCTAAAGACAAATACGGATGAAAGAGGATCGAAATTATACCGCTCGAATAATTTCGGGTCAAATCTGGACGGAATGGAACTTGGGCTTCTCGACCCAACAACAAATTAATTAACAAGGAAGGGGGCCCCACCTTGCTTCTTCTTCCTCGATCAACAGCACAACAACAACAACAACAACAACACAACAACACAGCATCAGCACAACAACAACACGCAGTAACAACGGAGGAGGAGAAGCGAGGCGAACAACGGTCCGGTCCGGATCGAGCTCGCCGGAGGGGACGACCGAGCTGGGTGGCTCGCCGGAGGAGAAAGCGAAAAACAGGGGAGGCGACAGCTCAGCGGGAGCTCACGAGAGAGATGACGAGAGGGAGATCGGGAGAGGGATAGATCTGGTGTCCATCACCTTCATCCCCATCACCATATATATAGTCCAAGGAGGTAGCCCAAGGAGGGGACAGAGCTCCGACAACTTATCAAGTGGAGAGCCGACCACGCATCAAGTGGAGAGCCAAGTGATAACGGGATAAGATTTGTACGTGGAGGATAAGTTTGCACACGATAAGATTGGATATGAGTTTTAAACCCCGGAAATTATATATTTGTATCCAAATAAATATTCTAAATTCCGAAAATACATCGAATGTATTTTATACCACTTAAGGAATTATTTCGGAGATCATGGATTTTACAAAAAATCCAAACTCCACAGAAAGCGAAAAAAATTATTGAACGAAGGTGTCAATCCTTGACAATTCCCAAGAGTCATAACTCTTCATCCTTTGGAAATTCCACTTATCGAGTCCAACGACCCGTACTGTCTTAAATGACTTATTTCTAACTTAAAATCCTTATATTCCTCACACAATCTACTATCCATCCAGGACTTAATCGCATCAATTCCTTATATTACCTCAAACGAATCTCAAATAGATCTCCCCAAAGGATACCTATGATTTCGTACACTTGGCTTTTCCAAAAGCTTTAACCATTGGTCCTACATGGGTCATACTTACTTATGAACCCGACCATCATAACTCCGGATTTCACAGTCTTACACAAGATCACAATAGGGAAAACGAGTTCTTATTGAATTATTCCCTTAATCAATTTATTCCTACACCTTAAGAAATCCCAGCAGGTCTCAGCTTACGAGACAACGCTCTCGCAACAATTAATGTCATCACCGTGACATCATGTAAGGCCCACAGCCTTAGAGACGCTGTCTCCATGCCAACCGGGAACTTCCCGGGAGGTCATCCATCCCAGGACTACTCTCGCCCTAGCATGCTTAACTTCCTAGTTATGATGATTTTGGGAGACCATTATGCTAAGGTAGACCTGATCATATGGAGTTAATCAGAATTATTACATGGTATATTGTATGGAGATAAGGTTGTGAGATGATGTCGTAATTGAGGAAACCGATTGACTTCTCTAGAAATAATTTCGATGATGAAGTGGTTAAGGATATTAAATCCAGGAAGTAAGGTTGGTAGTGAGGCAGACTCCTCATTGGTTTAGTCAAGTTTCGGGGTCAAAACTTTTCTTAAAGGGGTAGTAATGTAATACCCCTTAATTTTTAGTAAGGGTATTTGGGTAATTTTTCCATCCTTCGTTTAATATTTTTTTCGCTTTTAGTGGAGTTTGGATTTTCTGTAACATCCATGATCTCCGAAATAATTCCCTGAGTGGTATAAAATACATTCAATGTATTTTCGGGACTTAGAATATTTGTTTGGATACAAACATATAATTTCCGGGGTTTAAAACTCATACCCAATCTTATCCTGTGCAAACTTATCCTCCACGTACAAATCTTATCCCGTTACCACTTGGCTCTCCACTTGATAAGTGGTCGGCTCTCCACTTGATAAGTTGTCGGAGCTCTGCCCCCTCCTTGGGCTACCTCCTTGGACTATATATACGGTGATAGGGATGAAGGTGATGGGCACCAGATCTATCTCTCTCCCGATCTCTCTCTCTCGTCATCTCTCTCGTGACGCTCATTCCGACGGCGAGAGCAAGGTGGACGGCGAAGTCCCGACGAGCTCCTTCTCTTTTCCCGTCATCTCCGGCGAGCTGCAGTCGTGGGCAGCTGCTATGGTCGTGCTCGCATGTCGCCGCCGGTGCTGTGCTGGTGTTGTCGTCCGCTGACTGCCTGCCGCTGTTTTGGAGCTGCGTCGTTGTTGTTGTGATGTTACTCTGTTGTTGTTGACGGGAAGTTGAAGAAGAAGCAAAGTGAGGTGGGCCCTCCTTTGCTAATTAATTTTTTGTTGGGCCGAAAGCCCAATTAGGCATCCAGTCCAGATTTAACCCGAAATTATTCGAGCGGTATAATTTCGACTCCCTTTCATCCGTTATTTCTTTAGGAAAATTTAATAAATATTTTTATGATTTAAAATCATAAAAATATATCAAGTTAAATTCCTTGAGTTCGTCCAGATAAATTAATTGATATTAATTAATTTGTCATGTGTTGGATCGCGTGGGGACTCGTAATTTATTGGAGCTATCTGAAACTTAGGCCATATCCTCGAAAAGGATATAATCAGTAGTCGTCTCGTCTAGATTCATCGCCGAATCTACTCTAGGCAAGTGGCGGTTCGCTCTTGCTCATCATTCCATACTTCCATTAATTATCAATTGTTTAGTTGTTAATTAATTTGGAATGATTTACTATTTATGTTGGGAACAGTTTTTTTAAATAATATGATTAAAATAAGATATTATAATAGGTTGTATATCTGCTAGAACAACGCTATTATATATATATATATATGTTTAAATACAGATAATACGATAGGTTGTATATTTGTTAGAACAACACTATTTTATCTGTTATTGGCCGCAATGGCTTTGTTTAGAATTATTACTCCTCCAATGTTAATGCGTGTTGTTGTTGTGCTGATGTGGTGTTGTTGTTGTGTTGTTGATCGGGGAAGAAGAAGCAAGGTGGGGCCCCCTCCCTTGTTAATTAATTTGTTGTTGGGCCGAGAAGCCCAAGTTCCATTCCATCTAGATTTGACCCGAAATTATTCGAGCGGTATAATTTCAATTTCCTTTCATCCGTATTTGTCTTTAGGAAAATTCAATCAATATTCTTATGATTTAAAATCATAAGAATTTATTAAATTTAATTCCTTGAGTTCGTCCAGACAAATTAATTGATATTAATTAATGTCATATGTTGGATCGTGTGTGGACTCATAATCTGTTGGAACTATCTAAAACATAGGCCATATCCTTAGAAAGGATATCATCAGTAGTCGTCTCGTCTAGATTCATCGCCGAATCTACTCCAGACAAGTGGCGGTTCGCTCTTGTTTATCATTCCATATTTCATTAATTATCAACTGTTTAATTGTTAATTAATTTGGGATGATTTACTGTTTCATTGGGTACAGTGTTAATAATGATATAATTAAAACGTGATATTATAATAGGTTGTATATCTGCTAGACCAACGTTATTATAGATATATGACATCTCCTCTCAAGAGATGCAGAAGGGATGAACCCCAAGATTAACACTAGAGAAGAATGGTAGGAACAGAATCCTAACCACTACGTTATAAAGAAACGACTAACACTCGTAACGAGATACACAGTAGCGTTCATACGAGTATCCGTGCTAACTAAACAGTTCAACACAGTAATAATTCACAACGAAGTCATTGCGGCCAATAACAGATAAAATAGCGTTGTTCTAACAAATATACAACCTATCATACTATATGTATTTAAACACACATATATATATAATAGCGTTGTTCTAGCAGATATACAACCTATTATAATATCTTTTTTTAATCATATTATTTAACAAAATTGTTTCCAACATAAACAGTAAATCATTCCAAATTAATTAACAACTAAACAATTGATAATTAATGAAAGTATGAAATGATCAGCAAGAGCGAACCGTCACTTGCTTGGGGTAGATTCGGCGATGAATCTAGACGAGACGATTATTGAAGATATCCTTTCCGAGGATATGACTTAAGCTTCATAATATTCCTAGCAGAGTACGAGTCCACACGCGACCCAACAGATCACGTTTTAACTGACAAATTAATTACCTATCAATTAATTTGACTGGACAAATTTGAAGAATTATATTTAATAAATTTTTATAATATTAAATTATAAAAATATTTATTAAATTTTACTAAAGAAAAAATACAAACGAAAATAGATCGAAATTATACCGCTCAATGGACCGGAAGCTTAATGGGCCTTCGGCCCAACATAACAAAACAACACGGGGGACCCACCACCTTGCTTCTTCATCCACCTCACGAAACAACAGAACCATGACACCACAGTAGCTCAACCATGGATCTCGGCGACAAGCAAAGCGGCTCGGTGTCTTCTCGCCGGGGATGGAGCACAGCACGGTGATTCGGCGACACCAGCAGGAGCAACGCAACAACAACGAACAACTCGCAGGGGCGATCTCGACGCCGGGATGGCGAGCTGGGCGAGGCTCCGCTGGTTCGCTAGGAAGGGAGCACAGCAACGGGGAGGAGGAGCAGCTGCGGAGCTTGGCGGAGGAGCACGACACGCGAACAGGGCATCGTCGGCTTCGCTGGGCTTCACGTCGCCGGGGAGCTTCACCGGGAAGAGCACGGCTGACGACGATGGCGGAACAGGGGACGGGACACGACGCTGGCGGGAAGAAGACCGAGAGTAAGGAGAGATGGTGTGATTTCAGCTTCTCCAACGAGCTCATTAAATAGATTCAGGAGAAGCCCCGACCACGCATGCACGAATTGAATTCGGTGCCACTTCCCCGACAAATTTGGGCAAGTTGCACTGGAGGATAAGGATAAGATTGCAGCCACACATGGATAAGATTGAACGGGAAGATAAGATTTGATATCAGTTTTAAATTCCGGAAATTATATATTTATATCCAAATAAATATTTGTTCATTATTTAAATATTATTAAATAGTTAAAAACTAATTTAAATATGTCAAGATAAGTTGAAATGAATTAAAATAAAATAATATTATTATTATTTTAATGTAATTGATATTAGTAGACCAAAATCATATTTTATTTTAATTTTTATTTTTATTATATTAATTTATAAACTTCTACATTATAAAAAATTATATAAGTACAATAATGTTTTTTTTTATGATAATTGGGCATATTCTCATTATTTATATGTCATTTATCATATATATTTTATGTTATATTTTATTAGTACTCCAAATTTATTCATTAATCGGGTCAGGTTCGGGTTCGTTGGGTTCGGTCTCGGTCAATTCGGGTTCGGTAAATTCGGGTTACCAAAAATTTCGGTCAGGTCGAGTCAGGTCCGAAAGCGGGTCGGTCAAGTCGGTAAAACGAGTTCGATAACTTTTTGACAGTTAATAAACTATAATAAAAATAATGATATGATCAATCTTAAACATATTGTTATTATAATTATCGATTTCTAATAAACAAGCTTTAATATATGTTTACGTACAATTATAAATAAGTGCCAACTTCTAAAACAATTATTTTATTAATATATAATTATCTCTATTATAAAAGGCTTCCTATGAATCACACGTCACACCCCTTCTATTTAGCGAATCAAGGACTTTAGCTCATCACTCCATTAGCAAACATTATAGTCAGGTCGGCCCCAAGCCATTTGTTGGTTCACCGATGACTCCACAATTCTGTTTCCTAATACGCGCGTCCCTCCAACAAACTATGAAACTCAACCCCAAATTTTATTAAACATTTTTGCCCCTCCTTTCGTACAATTCTAGATCCGCCACTGGCCACAACCACGACCACACCCGGACACACCGCTAACACCTTCGAGCAGCTCCAAAAATGCATTGAGTATTTTAACATCCAAACTTGATCAAACGCGGACCAAATTTTTTAGCAAGAGTAAAAATAGATGTGAGAGAACCATCAATTTGTCTTGCATCTTTGATAATATTTTGTTAAATGGAGTTCTACCATCCTTTAGTTATGCTTGGATTGGTTACATTGATTGGGTTTATAGTAAAGCAGTGGTTATGAAATCCTATATTATAACTAGCAGCTAGTTATTATTGACAGGGGTTATATGTGGCAAATGGTGAGGTTTTGTATATTATTATCGTTAGGATTGTTTTGTTGAAGGAGATTAACCATGCTTTAGTTGCATTATTTTGTGTGTAGGTTGGGTGGAATAGTTACTAGACTATCTCCTGGAAGTATCTTGTGTATTAGTGTATCTAGTTTCCCTTTGATGATGGTACCTGATGTGATAACTGATATTGTGGCCCGTAGTTTGATAATAGGGTAGTTATACAGTTTGGTGGAAAATAAGTTAAGAAAATAATAGTTCATTAGTTTACATAAGAGTACATAGTAAAGTACATAAATATACAAAGGTAATGGTGGTCATGTAGTGAGTGTTGCTTCATCCTTGTGGGGATAGTCCATTAGTTTCAGACGCCTCTTCCTGGAAATTTAGCTGGTTTGTTTGCTGTCATGGTAGAAATAACAACTTGTTAGTAATGATAGTGGATACACGGGTCAGTTGTAAGAGAACCTTGATATTGGTAGTAATTTCCATGTACACTCATATTTGATCATGAATCCTGTTTAGGGAAATCCATCCATGAAAATATGTCTCAAGGTATAGGTATTGGTTTGCTTTTGTTATTTGATGTCTATGTGAGACCAGTTGGTCGTTATATTGCAACCTTTTACCTTTGTGACTTACCTGTACATGCAGATAATAGATCACAGTAGCAACAAAGTATGAAGGATATTATTTCATGTCTTGTGAGAGTAATTCCTTGACTTGTTGGTAAATAAGTAAACCTTTCTTCTGGATTACAGAATCTCCAATAATGGGGTTGGATCCCTTAGTTTTGTTTTTAGCAATACCCTCACCCACAGATGAGGAGCTATTGGCTATTTTGGTAACAACAGGAGGTGATATGAGTGTTACAATAGTTAAATCCCAGTTGAAGTAGCAACACGTACTGATAGTGTAGTTCTTGCAAAGGTAATTCATGCTTAACATTCAAGGTGTTACAAATATAAATGGAGATGAGAGCCAAAATAAACATAAGCCAAAACACTCTAGTGTTCATAATGGAAAGATTGGTCGCTTTAGAGCCCAAAGACTTCCCATTATGAGTAAACATTCCATAGAGGGGAATAAAGCTCAAACAAATTATTCAGGTGTTTGTTGTTCATTGTTAATCTGGCTTCTGAAGCCATCAATATAACAGTATCAGTAGAGCATGTTCAATGCTTTATTCTTGAGCAGAGGGTATATATGGACCTAACACAAATATGTTAGGTAACGCAGAACATGTAAAAGCCAGAATGACAGTCTATAGAGGCGTTGTTAAAGCTGATAACAGCAAGGGTTTAAATGGAGTTTGCAGATTGTTGATCATTATCAGAAGGAGTTCCACAACAGATAATGACAGAGCATTGATTCATACTTCTATTCATAGGGAATGGGGTTAATAGAAGAGAGGAAGCAAGACATTCACAAACACAAGGGCAACCAAGTTAATCATAAGATTTTCATTGCAGTAATGTCGTGCTGATAAAGAAGCAATGTATGCAAATCATAAGATTTTTATTGCAGTAAAAATGGATGTTCCAGTTAAGGGAAGTAGATATGATTATTAAAATTGGAAGATACATCTGGGATTTAGTGAAGATTGGAGAACGACTTTGCACTATGCAACACTGGGATTTGCACGCCTAGAACCAAGTTCACCGAACGCCGGAGAGGAGAACCTTCAACAGCCCATAAAACAGAGGGAAAATAGGGCGCCGTCCATATCAGATTGAATAATCACTTGTCTCCTTGAGGCAGAGGAAGGGGGGGTTCAACCAAAGATATGAGAGACGTTTTAGGGTTTGAGTTTTATTTGACGGGAGTGAGAGATTAAGTGCAGAGAGTCCCAATATGGAGCCATAAATCGAATGAGCACCAGTGAGGAGCCCATAGAAGCCGATTAGAGCGGCACTAGGTAAAGGAGGTTGGAGGGAGATCTGGATTGATGGAGGGGCGGCGCTTGGTAGGGGATATGGGAGGAAGAGAGCGTTTTGTGATAGGGTTTTCCATTTCCATATTTTTCACTTTAATAATCATCTGCATGACTACATCTCATCCCTTATCTTTATTATATAACACACTAGATATTCATGTCTCCACTTTTTTATATTGATATAATTTATAATATTTATTTTGTTTATTATAAATTTTAAGATTAATTTAATAATTATTAATATTAATGTAGCATAAAAATAATCTTTAAATTTAAAAATATCCAAAATAGATAAGAAAAAGAACGTTGAATTTTCAAGTGTTATATTAAAGAATGTTTGGTTTTGATATATATGAATTTAATATGGAAAAACTAAAATAGAGATTTATATTTAACATTTTTTTTTCCTTTAAAAGTTATACAAACTTTTATAGCTTCAAGGATGTTGAGATGAGAGTATGGAGATTTTTTTCGAAAGATGTTGTCATAAATAATTATTAGCAATTATCTCGTATATATTTTGATAATATAAAAAATTATAATATATTTTTATTTCCATTTTTTGGTGTAATAGAGTTCCTTGAGTCCTTACAATGAAAGTAAAATTAGTCTTTAGGAATTACGCTAATTAACAATTGATATTGGACACTATATCATTATTTACACTCATAATAATTTTATTTTTGATTCTACGAATGATCATAATTCACAATGCAACATAAATATTAAGTTTGCACTTTCGAACATTATATAACATGATCCTGCAAAACATACAAATCACTAAATCTGGGTTAACTTTTAACATAAGCATGGACATTAATTTTGCAATTTAGATAATTGACCGATGTACCTTCTCCGTAAATTTTAAACTTATTCCATTATAATCTTGTAAACTTCTTATGTCTTTATTAGTTTTTATATCATGACTTTTTTTGTTTGAATTGAATGTTGGGCTATTAAATCTCTTTTTATATTCATATTTGTTATTATTTTTGTAATTTTTTCTTTATTGAAAAAGAAATTCAATACAAAAATGATGTGGAATGACAAAATATATCGGACAGAGTGGTTAAACATACATGGTCACTTACATTCAAATTCTAGAAATTAAGAAAATCAAGACTTAAATATTTTTTATGCAAATTAACTTTTTAAATCGGTGTACCTAATTTTCATTTCAACTAAATAACTAAACTTTATATAAATTAATCTTAAAAAAATGTATAAATTTGGAAAAGGGTAAAAATATTAATTGAAGCAACATATACATCATAAAAAAAATTGAGCATGTAATATTATATATCGTAAATAGCCACATTAAATATTGATTCTAAATCTTTAAAGAAGCTATTGATTATAAATAGGATAAAAGTAAAAAAAATGAACATAGATTTTATATTTATATTTTTATACAACCTAACATTATTAATAGAAAATGGTATATCTATAGATAAAAATAGAATTTAAAAATGTTTTGAAAAAGGAATTCATTCCATATGTATATCAGTATATGTCTTAAGTCTTAACACATACATGGGGTCAAATCATCAAAGTAAATGATAATACAAAAGAAAATAACTTGATCTTATTTGACATTTCTTCTGCAATGCTATTTTTATGTTCAAAAAATTCAAAATAATTAATAGTAATCTGGTATTTTATTTCAATTTTTAATTGTTTTTTTCTTTTTGGTTTATGTTTACTAATTTTAAAATTTATATTTAATGATCTTTTTCTAATGAGACATTAATAAAAATATATGAGCTAAAAATCATTTTATTACTCATATGTAAAACTTTACTATGTTTTGTACTATAAAGAATATACTACTTTAATATGCTTCGGTATTGAAATTGCAATCCAGTGTTATAATAAAATGAAGTTTGTATCCATTTTATTCTACATTTAGTATTTCTAAATCATTTTGAGTAAATTATTTCCATTTTATTGTCAAATATAGAGGTTTTAACATGGTGTGAATTCAATAATTATACATTCATGATATTATTTTTTATTTATTCGAATATTAACATAATTAAGCAGATTATTAGGCACTATATATATACCAAAGTATTTATTAGTTACATGTTGGCACAATTAAGTAGCATATATATGCTAATTCAATGTTTTCCAGTTATTTTTCCATACCTTAATGTACGTTAGATTTTTCAATTTTATTAATAGGTTGACATGTTGATGTTATTTTTATATTCGATGAAATCAAAATAATTATAAATCATCCGATAATTCTATAATGTTATTGTGTATCTACTCTCAATGTGTTTGTTAGTTTTGTTAAAGAATTAATAACTTTATTATCAGGTTTTTACATTTATTGTATTGTTTTTTCTTTTATATTTCTAGCAATTAATAACTTTTATGAGTAAGAAAATTAAGGTATTTGGAGTCTAATTGGCCTTATGATTATTTATATCAATATAATAAGGACTTCGACGATACTTTCATAGAATTCGGACAATTTTTTCATATGTTCATAGTATCATAAAATAATTGATTTTTAATTTTTCCTAAGAAAAAGGGAGAATGAAAGTTTCCAATGTTAAAACGATCAATGATCTTTTGGACAAAATGGGAATAAAGATGAACAAAAAAAACAACAGGTTAATTTTTTAAATTAATTTTGTAGTCAATTTTACTATTTTATATTGTGATATTGTAAGTTAAAATGTATTATATCAATCAAAAGCAATATTTTAAAATGCAAGTCTTAAAATATATACTTATAAAGCAAAGAAAAGATTTTTTGTTAAAAGCAAATAAAATAGTATAAGCATAGTTTTTTTTTTACATAGCAATGCATACATTAATGTAAAAAAAACATAACAAAAAGTATAGATAAAGAGATTGAGGACATTAAAATTACAATACCTCATATTGTGGTGATCTGTTGCACGAAGTTAATGTCAAATGAGATTGTAATTTCACTTGGATATTAATTAATTGATGATGATAATAGTAATAGAAAGTTGAATGTGATTGCCATATTTGATGCTTGTGTTCTACCCTCTCATGCAATATCAATTATATAGATAAGTGTTATGTTTAGAATATTAATATACGTTTGATTTATAATAGTTTTGGAATATGAATGAGTAGGTATTGTGGTTGAAATTAAAATATGACCGGCAAAATAAGTAACGTACAAAATTAGTAATGTAATTTGAGTATTAATTGGTAATCAAAATTGAGTTTAAAAATTATAATTGGATTAAAGGCCAAACAATCAAGCATACAACCGTTTGAGATTAGATGGAAACAGTTTTAAGTGTCAAAATTGATGGAAAGTAAAAGGTGAAAGACAATTAAGATTGAATGTTAAAAAATGAGCATTGATTATTCTAAGAAGTCTTCTTTATATGTTTATAGATAGATATAGATTGATTGTGTACATTCGAATTTGAAAGATTTAACAGATGGATTGTAATTGAGAAATTGTGCAATTTAAAGACTAAATAATGAGTTTTTAATTGGACAGTAACTTTTATATGGCTAATTTTTTTGATTTATCGTGTACATTAGAATTTGAAAGATTTAACAAATGAATTGTAATTGAAAAAATATTTTATTTAGAGGCTAAATTAATGAGTCGTTAATTGGACAAAAACTCTATTTTATATGTAGACAAAGGATAGATAAATATAAAGATATAAAGATTTGAGTAACTAATTAATATAAATAAAAAAATAATGAAAGATAAAATAGTAAAACAAAGTTCTTAAGAAGGGGGATTGAACACTAGACCTCTTGTATTATGAGATTGTCTTTAACCATTGAGCTATATTAGAAGATATAGTTTGTAATGAAAGATCAACAAAAAAATAAGAAATAATTTCTCATATTTATTGGGCATTAATTACACCCTTAGTCTATTTTATATATTTATACATAGATAGATATATTTATAGATTATTGACTTATGTAAATACAATATTGTAAGAATTAGATTGTTGTAAGATGCTAAAAAATATAGGAAGGATTAGACTACTTCAAAATAAAAATAATATATGTTATTAAAGTGATAATTTTATTATAAATTAAGAAAAAAAAATAAGTGTCTCTTACACAAATTAATGATAATGATTTATTCTATATAAGATAAAGTTTGTTATGAGATATAAAATATTGATATCATCATTCTAAGAAAATATGTTCTTTATCATCTAACATCGAATCTTTAAACATATATTATGCATAAGATCGACAAAAATAATTTGGATGAATAAGGTGAAATAATAATAAAAAAGATGTCATGTAATAAACAATAAAATGTGAATGATGAAAAGTTAATTGGTGAAAATTTTTTGGTTACATGATATAGCTAAATGGATAACACATATAACAAATTAGTCTGGCTTTAGTAGACAAACTTATAGAAAAAAAATATAATAAAAAGACAAACTTTAAGATATAACTAATATATACATTTGCACAATTATTGTTGGGATAAAAGTAATTAACGATTTACTATAAAAATTAACAAAAAGAACTATATCTAATAAAAAAGATATTTTTGGAATATATTATATAATATTTTTGTACAAGTATTGTTAGTAGATCTGTCAAAAACCGACCCAACCAGACTAGACCGGACTTGAATTTTCTGGGTCGAGACCCGTCCCGAACGTCACTAGGTCAAGAAGGATCCGAACCCGAAGAATCCAAACCCGACCCGAACGCAAATCCGAGCCCGTATATTTTATTTCATTTATATTAAATATTTTAATATACTTTATTAAATATATTATTATAATTATTTTATTAAAGTGAAAAGTCATAATAATAATCATAAAAAAAGACATGTTCAATCCGCCGGATCAACCCGAACCTGATCCGACCGATCCAAAATTTTTATCGACCTGAACCCGATTTGACCCAAATCCGACATAACTCAACCCAAACCCGACCCAATTAACACATCTAATAGTAATCAGATAGTTTAGATATCCAATCTGATTCGAATAATATTTGTCAGATATATGGTCGAATAAGGATCGGGTACAGATCAATGTTTCATGCAAAAATAACTTCGGAGTTCGGATATCCTATATACTAGACCATATATGACCATGTATATTTGTTTCCTCAACATATATACTTCTATTTACAAAATAAGTGAAAGTGGGTAGGATTTACTATTTGGATCAATTTAAATATTGCTAACCTACAATAATCTGAATCGACCCTATTCAATTATTCATACTCAACTCGAATCCAACCTGAGTGATCCGATCTACTCAACGGGAGGTCATACAATAAACTGATTTTGAGAAACGATGAACATAGATACTGTTGACAACTATTCATATTCAACTCGAATCCAACGTGATGTGAGTGATCCAATCTAATTAATTGAAGGTTACACAATAACCCGTTTGTTAAGAAACACTTTTTTTCATAGGAATGCATTATAAAAGGAGAGAAGATATTTAAACTCGTAATATCATGGTTATAGAATACCATGCTTGATAACTGAACTGAAAATTTGAATTTGATTTTACAATAATAATTATATTAGCATAATGATGAACAAAGATAATAAGAGCAATAAATGGTGACAAAACCAAATCTTATATATATAATCTAAGATAAGTTAAATTATAGTATAAAGTCAAACCAAGTTTACGTATAAAATAATAAAAGGATTTATTTAACGGAATGTCACACACTTTCAGGGATGGAAAGAAGGGTCCATGTGATCACCATACCCTCTTCCCCCTCCCCATCCCCACTACTATATATTTCAATTAAATAATTTTATAATTAAGAGAAAATCCCGTTACATAATTAAATATATACTGATATACCTAAATTATATGTTGTTTTTATCTCTTGTTATATAAGAGTTTTAGTAGTGGTTTTCAACTTTTATAAATTACATGTTTTGATTTTGTTTGATAAATGCTGAATGAATACAATATAAGTAAAATTCCACCAACCGATCCAACACCAATACACCATTACATTGTAGAAGATTTAGAATTATATCATGAATATTGTTTATTTATATGCCATATTTATCACACATCAAATTTGTTTCACATAATTATTGGTTACATAAGATTAACAAAAAATATACTAATAAAGGTTGATAAAATTTTGAGACAAAAATTACGTTGTTATAGTCCGTAATTATTAAAAAAAAATGAAAATCATAATACAAGTTTATTTAGGACTCCTTAAATCGACAAAATATCACTTCAACGGTTAAAAAATGAGAGACGAACATTATACTCTCATCCTCACCCTGCTGAAGGTGCACTATGTTTTTGTGACTCCTCTTCAGTTTCTTTCTGATTCTGTCACTGCGCACTTCAATCTTATTTATCACACATAAGATTTGTTGTTAAAAAATAGACTTATACAATAATATTTTTTTTTTATATAACTAATAATTTTTCATTATAAAGTATATATATAATAAAAAATAAATTCAGATAATATATTTATCAAAATTTATAAAATTACATTTGTTCAAAAAGACTTGTAATTAATTTATAAAGTCTTTATAATTAATTCAGCCAAACAAGTTGCCATATTCCCCCCCTCCACTCCTGCACTTCTGAAATCTGCCCGTGTCCTCTCCCGCCCTTCGGCCCCTACCCCTGCCAGTAGTGTTATCAGCAGATTGATCTGATCGCTTTAAGCTCATCCCAAATTCCCTTCTCTCGATTCTAATCTGCCAATTTTGACATTGCGGTTCCATATTGTTTGTCAATTCGAAACCCTAAAAAGATTTTCGGTTCTTCGTATTTATCCCAAAAAACCCTAATTTATGTTCGCCGGATATGGATGCTAAGGACATTCTTGGATTACCGAAGAACACGCTTCCAATTTCTCAAGAGAAGAAGTCGAGACCTCCCAAGGAGCCTCAGAGGAAACCCGATGGCATTTCCCGCGAGGTTCCCTTCCCTCTCTTTCATTCTCTGTGAAATTTGACAGGATTGAAGACCTAATTGATTATTTGTGTGTGTTTGCTATGGTGGATTTTAGCTTTACATGCTCACTGGAGGAATGGCGCCACTTATGCCTTCGATTGATACGTCTCAACTGAAAAAACGCCCACCATCAGATGAGAAGGTTAGTAATGCTTCATCATTAACTTCCCTTCAGTTAGAAGCTTTAATTTGGATGTACTCGTGAAATCATGGTGTGAGTTATTGCAATTTCAGGTGTTGAACATGTAATTAGATAGTAATTTGAGCTAGAAAATTCGAGCTTCATGTTTTCACTTCAGAGAACAGTTTTGAAAAGCATGTAAAATGTGCAGTTTCAGGTGCTAAACGTGTAATGAGATTGTTGTTACATTCTTTAATGACGAATTTGAGTGGTTTGTGCTAGAAAATTCAAGCTTCATGTTTTAGACAATGAGTTTGTTGAAAAGCATGAATAATGTGAAGTTCCTGACTGCTCTTTTTCAATGTTTGGATTTAATATATGTCAGGTTACCTGGCAGTGGCTTGGTTTTACAAACTCGGCTCGGAAAGACAACTTAGAGCTCTGTCATTGGGTATCATTTTATTTATCCGGCTACTAAAAGTCTAAAACTTGTAAAGAGATCTGCAATGCTGGTGGTATGACATTTTGATATAGTATTGCGACATAATTTCAGGTAAGAGTTGTAAACGGTGTTCCGCCAACAGGTGATTATCCCTTTGCTAAGTATAATAAGGTATGTGCAATTGCTTATGTAAAGTAATTTAAACACTTCCTTTTCTCTTTAGAATAGGATATTTTATCTTAATAAATTGGAAAATAAGTTATTAGGCATTTTGACTTCAGAGTTGGTGAATGAAAACTATTCATATTGTTTTGGCAATGTACTTACTCATGAGATTCTTTTGTTTTTTCTGCTGCAAGAATGAACTTATATTGTTTGTGAACCGTTTGTTGCAGTCTGTCGATGTCATCAAATACACAGATGAGGAATATCAGAAGTATTTGACTGACCCTGTATGTACCTCTTTAAATTGCATACTTCTATACAGCTTATCATGTAGAAGCTGAAGTTATAGATGTGAATGGACAACTTATATGCTCAGATGCCTAATATATTCATCTATTGTCCGCGTAGTAATTGTAACTTGATATCATATATATGCTCTTATCTTTCTTTCCGAAGGGGTAATATTGAATTTGACACATCTCATAATCAATACATTAAATGCCATTATTCTCTCAGAAATGGACCAAGGAAGAGACAGATCAGCTGTTTGACTTGTGTGAAAGATTCGATCTTCGCTTCAATGTGATAGCTGATAGATTTAGTTCCCCTCGCACCATGGAAGAACTTAAAGATCGGTATTATAGCGGTATGTATCTATCAATTTGCTTGATTTGAATCATGTTCCTTCTCATTTACCCTCTATGTTTTGATCCTTGTTTACTAAGGGTGTGTTTGGTAAAATACATATGACATTGTAAGACTCTTGGATCTGCACGTTGTCACTTTATGAGTTACCTTATTGACCCTTATCAACTTTAGCACAACCTCTTTACATTATCAGCATGTCTTACCAATCACACCCTAAATTTCCATGTGTAAATTCATAATTAGTCTGTGATATGTATCATCTATGTAGTTGATGTATAGTGATGTTCTCGAACATAATATATTCCCTTTTAACGTAGTTTCTCGAGCTATCTTGGCTGCCAGAGCTTCTTCCCCTGCTGATGTGTCTGGCCATCCTTTTATCAAGGTGTGTTTTTAATCTGAATATGATAGATTCATATGAAGAGCGAAGTAGATGATCCATCTAACACATGTGAGCACTCATATTGTGCATGGTTGATTAGCTATTTAGCTATATGGTTAATTAGATAAACTTCTTTCTATTATAGCATATGATCTGGATGATCATAATGAAATAAATTGCTTCTGCTGATGCTTAACCGTTCTTCAATTATAGGAACCTTACAATGCTCAGCAGGAGGTTGAGCGCAAACGTGCATTGTCTATGTTTCTTTCTCTGACAAAACAGCAAGACCGCAAGGATGCTGAGGTATGAATGTTTGTGTTTACGGTTTATGACTGTGTTTGCTTAGTTGAGTTTGTTAACAAGCATCTCTTTTGCACATGTTATGTGGTTTTCAGGTTCTTGCTGAGGCAAAAAAGATTACTGAGTCTCGTTTGTTGGAAAAGGTAAGTGACAATGATATTGCATTTTCTGCACAATGTTCTTTCTAAGGGACTATGTAGTACGGGACTTGTTATTTCTAGTGTTTATTTCAACTGCTATTGCATCCTAACCTGATTTCCGATCAAGATTGATTTGTAATTGATCTTTGAAGCAGGAAAATTTGCATATTTTGATAGTCTAGTTTTAGTTAATGTTTAATGTAAATATGTCTAACATTATCATTATGCTTGAGAATGTGGGGCCAAGAGAAAAACTACAAAGTGACAAATTTGTACCAATCAGAGGATTGATGATTTTCCGTCCTTTTTATTGTTTTCAAACATTTTGTTCATATTTGAGAAAGTGAGATGACATAGATTTAGCATCGCAATGATGTCAGTGACATGCCTCGTCATTACCCGTTGCCCCCCCCCCCCCCAGAAACACCACTGTTCCTATAATCAGAAGTCAAAAGTATGCTGTTTAACCTTCCGAAATGCTTGCTGAACATTAAAACTTTTTTTTTGGAGCGGGTGTAAGTGCTTGTGTCTCCTTTCTATTCATCTTCCTGCAAGTAGGGGTCTCCACCTTGCTCTGAAGATTTAGATTGTTTTCAGCAGGATGAACAGTCAAGCTTGTTATGTCAGACATGAACTCTTGGTCTGTTTTTACTTATTTTTGGACTGTTCAGCTGTTGCTGCCTTTTCCAATTGGAACAGCTAAGGTTATTCTGTTACTTTGTATGCTATAGTAGATGGCTGCTTAAATCACACTTTTTGCATTTTTTTTTTACATCCTGTTCCCTGCAATAACTGAATCTATGCGAGAAAATTGCTTTCAAATTCCCTTTTTCCTTCTTAGAGAGGAATAGTATTCATGAAACCTGTTATTCCTTAGTCCCTACCATATGAATATGTTGTTTACGGCTTAGAAGAACATACGCTCAACAGCACAAGGTTTCCTTGAGTTACTTGTGCCTGAACAAATTTTCTTACTCCTCCAGGGTGCTGATGAATCTGAGTTACATGCAGCATCAGATGCTGGTCCAGAAACTGCCGAGAAGCAGCCTCCACCAGCTGATGATGTTTCACCTACGAACACACAACTCGCTTCTGCTGGTGTTGCACCTCCCACTTCATCCACTGACAATGCATCTACACCTGCTTCTCTTCGTAATGTGAGTGTGATAATATTGCTGTTATGTGGTTCATCTTGGTATAGATTTTCTGCCAGAATTTCTTCTATGGTGTGAATCAGATGTAGCTGCTCTTAGATTCCAAATTTGTTTTGCTTGAGAAAATTGATCAAGTTGCTCTCAGATTTTCTGGCTCGTTTACTCTTTAGTTTAAATTATTGTTGATCAAGTTGTATAGTGAAACAGCTATATGGAATCTAACTGATAGACACTTTTTCAGTTGCGGGTGTACTTGAGAACATATGCTCTTGAGCAAATGGTGCAAGCAGCTAGTGCTTCTGCAGGTCTCAGGACTATCAAGCGGGTTGAGCAGACTTTACAAGATCTTGGGGTTTGTTTCTAATCTTGTCATTAAAAAAGGTTTCATGTTGAAGTTACTATACTATCGCATAATATGTTTTTTCTTGCACTTCTGCACCATAAATCAGTAAACGTCCTTATTTTTCAAATTCCACTTCTTAAAGTAAGTTAAGTTGATGATCAACTGCCCAAATTTTAATTTGAAGTTTATCAGTTTCATCTTTTATTGTCCTAATTTGTTTTTGTGGTGGTTGGGCAATGCTCTATGCATATATCTTCAAAAAAAATTGTTGGAAAAAAACTTTCATTTGTTGTATAGCAAATATGATTTTCATAACATGAATCTATTCAAATGTGTCTAGGGCTTGCAATCTTTCTTCTTAAAGTAGCTTTTTGCATTACTTAATTGCTTCTTGAATCTCTTGTTTGAAAGGTTAATCTGAAACCAAAAGTCTCAACAAAAGCTGTCTGTGCTGAGCATCTCGAACTAAGGAAAGAGATCCTCACTTTGCTGAATCTTCAGAAACAAGTACTCTTCTATCAGACGTGTCATCTATGCAATTCTAGTTGTATTTGTTTTTTCTAATTTCTTGATCACATGTTCAATCCTTAGCTGCAATATAAGGAGGCTGAGGGTTCATCATATCGTGAAGGCTCATATACTGAGACGCCCGGCACACCTAAGGTCTGGAATCTGGTTTAACTTTTGATTATATATTTATTGCACTAGGTTTCCTTGTTATCACTAAATTGATTACATAACCTATTTGAAATTATAATTTTTTTCTCTTTTATGTTAACCAAGAAACGAAGTAAAAAGTAATGATACTCATTTCCGTGGCAAGATATTAAACCCATGATACTGTTTATATGATTGTCAACAGCGGACACATCGCCCTGGAGATCAAGATCATGCATTCACTCCAGAGCCTGTAACATTTGGTGGTAATCATCTATACTTTTTTTTGCGTTCTTTTTCTAGAAAATCAGTTTCTTAGATCTTGCACAATAACATGACTATATTTTTCAGGGGAAAGGGTCGGTAAACGGGAACAGAAAAGAAAAGTAAGTATGATTCTTGATGTTGGACTTTCTTATATACATTCTTGTTTTTTCTCAAGACATATTCCTTCTGTTTGGTTCTGGGATCAGACCTCTGGAAGATTGCCAGAAGCTCCGCCTTCACCTGCCCAGCATAAAAGGGCCCGAAAGTTGAAAAGTTCTGATTGATGAACAGGGTCAGGGAGGTGAGACACGAGTGATAGTTTTAATCTGTCCTGCTAATATATAACTTAAATTCCAATCTGTTTTCTTGCTTGATGTCTCCTTCATTGATGATCACATGTCATTAAGGCCTAATTACACCCTTGGCCCTCAAACTATTTAACTTGGGTCAGCTTAGCCCTAAGAATTTGAATTTTGCTCCACCTAACCATGAAACTTGACATAGAACTCTTACAGTCATTTCGTGGGTACATACGGTTATTTGGTGAACTACGTTGTCAAAGCCTCCATGTGATCATCAATGGAGGTGATTGAAATCTCAGACATGGGCTTCCAATGAGGGAGAAAGTGTTGGTCTAAATCAACATTACACTTGTTTTTTTTCTTCTTTCAAATAATTATTATGAAATTGGTATACAAATTTATACCAATTCTCTGTAGTGATATCCATGGGACCATGCATTCAATCTGTAAAAGTTTGAGGGTTGAGTTGACCCAAGTTAACATTAAGGATCATTGTGTTTGAGCTAGAATAGTTTTAGTGCCGGAGGTGTATTTGAGGAAGATGTTTCAATGAAAATGGATGTCCTGCCTAAATGAGTTGATAACGCTCGTCTTTTGATTAGGTTGAAGCTGTAGCTAGGATGAATATGAAGCTTGTGGAACGCGTATGCGGAACCAGTTGGTTAGTTTTTGTATCAGGATTAGTCAATAGCTACTTGTTTATGATCCAAGTATATCTTTGTATATGCAGACTAGTGTTAGATTGTTTCATGTCATTGCACTGGTAAACAATCCTTGAACATTGTGGAACTCCCACAATGCCAAGGAGAAGGCCATTTAAGAGCATTTCTTTGGTTGATAAAAAATAGGCTTTAAAAGGTACTCCCTCTTTCCCCTTTTGTTTGTCCCATGGGGGAGGGGTACAATTGTCGAAGCGGATTTTGTATCGTTAATATTTCTAATTATATAATCCTAAAAATTATAATTTTTTGATATTATTAAAGTACTTGTTGAGGCGAATCAAATAAGACTCCATATGATTATGTTTTTTCTTATATATTGGAATAAATCTTGAAGATTCTCTTCAACTGTGAATAGTGTCAAAATTGGCTATGAGACAAACTTTTAGGGACGGATATAGTATTTTTTTTAGGAAAATGACAAGAAAGAATAAGAATCTCATATCTATATTTATCTATATTCTATATACTATTACTAAAGCCGTCATTATTTCTCTTATGTGTTATTTACCAAAGTATGTCACGTTATCAAAAAAATTGTGTATATTTACCTATTCACTTATATTTTATTTACAATTTATTTTATCTTTATTTATACAAATTTTCTAAATTATCACTCTAAAATATTTCTCATTGTACATGATAATTATGCACTTATCAAAAATATTATTATCATACTTTAGTGTCTATAATATAATATGTACGTTAATGGTCCGTAAACTCCATTATAAAGATATGTATATAGATAGATGGTCTGTAAATAGTTAATGTTATACGGTTCATCCATCAATATACATATAATTATGCACTTATCAAAAATATTATTATCATACTTAATTAGTATTCATGTTTTTAATAAGGGTGAATAGATTGTCCGTAAATTTTATTATAAAGAATACAATATGTAATTCTATTTTAGTGCAGTTTTATTTTTAATAATTATATAAAATTTTTAATTTATATTTTCTTCTATTAATATAAATTCACACATCTATTTTCAATTTTTATCATACAATACATCTTATAAATTATTTCAATCAAGAAATTATCTTTTCAATACATCAGGTTAATTTTCTTATATAATTTTCTTTTATATTTTACATATAATAAATAAATTTAAATTCATTTTTAAAATATATGTCCAAAAAATGCGTACTTTTAAAAATTACATTGTACAGTAAAACTTACAAACGTAAAATGATGTTTTTCAATCTTTTGACTAAAAATCGAACAAAAAAGCTAATTCACAAGGCGAGAAAGTAATGTTTTTCAGTCTAGTTTATAATTCATTTTTATGTTACAACATCATTAATTTATTAGCTTTTATGTCACTGAGATTCGTCACTAATTTTGGTTTATAAGTATTTTTTGGGTCTAATATTGGTTTATAATCTTATGGTTTATACTATTTCAATAACTTTCAACATTTGAATTATTTTCCGTTTATATCTAACAGTTTATACATTTTCCGTTTATTTTTCCTATATTTTAAGAAGTTAGATATAACAAATCTCACAATCACAATATCATCTATTACACAAGTAGAAACGAGTAAATTGGATTATGTCGTTAAGTTTATGTAAAATCAGTAAATTGGATAACGCTGTTATGTAAAGTCAGTAAATTATACGTTTGAGTAAAGTTGAAGCGGATTTTAACCTTATCAAGGGTAAAAAAAAATTGGACAAAAAACACAAGAAAGGGTTGAAAAAAGCGAAAGTCATCCATGAAATACGTTGTGTTGTATGTTACGGTGCAGTAAGAAATTTTATTTCGGCTCATGCCACCTATTATCCAGAGAGTTTTTTTTTTTATTTGCGTGAGTTTCGGGCCCACTAAGTCGTGCCGACTAGTCTCACGTGGGCTGCCCATTCTCAGAGCAGTGTCCGATGAGACCCCGTTACGTGGACGTAACGTTCCGTTTACACGGAGGCCTCCCCAGTAAGCAGTGCCCACCCCCTTCAAGACTCGAACCGGGGACCTCTTGGCAGTTTTACTGTCCAAGCACGGCCTCGGAGCCAGTTGAGCCATCGAGGGATGGTTCAGAGACTGCTTTGCTCCGCTCATTTCCTATTTCAAATGGATTGTTTTTTGTTTCATCAGCTATTTTCTCTTCGTATGTGTTGGTTCACTTGTATTACCATATTGCCTTGAACCAAGCATGTGGATTAGGGTTGTCATCAGCGAAACCGAACCAAATCGAACTGATTGAACCGAGAATCGAACTTTGAGTTTTTCTGAAAACATCCTCTTTTCTTGTCCGGGGAAAGGAAAGGATGCGTATATTTTGACCCCCATACCAAGCGGGACTCATTGGCTGTTTTTGTTCTTGATTTTTTAGGTTATGGTTTGGTCTTATAACGAGTCTAACAAATTCTTAATCGATATCAAATTACATTAACGTTTATTTTGGAAAAAATAAACAAAACAGAACTAAACAAAAATTGAAAAAATAATAGTTTTGAGCTTAGGATCGAACCAAACCAAATTCACTATGTATGGTTTCCGTTCACGGTCCATTTTTTTGTTCGATAAGAAAATAACACCCCTAGTTTGTACATATCGATTTTGATTTTCATCTTGTTAGAGAAAAGACCCGCTTCAAGTGACTTTCATCTCTTTCTTGAATCAAATTGGTTTTTTAATAGGAAAACATTATGTCCCTTTTATAAGAGTCAAGACAAGGATAATCTATTAAAATGTATTATCTTGGATTAATGAAAATCTAGTGTGTGTCGCACCTTGTAAGAAGAGAACACGCCTGGTTGGTAATATTGTTGTTTGATTCTTTAATCTGATATGCTTTGATTAGTTGCTGATGCTTTAAGCTAATTTCATATGATTATATCCTTAATCACGTCTGTCCATGAAATCGTTTGTCCAGAATGAGCCGTTCAATTAATCTTTGCAGTTTCAAACAGAGTAGGCCTACAAGGTTTGAGAAATTAACACCAAACCTTTTTTGGAATTAGAAAATAAATAATTCCCCCTCTACAAAAACTAAGATGATCATCTAAGGGCTATTGCAAACGAATCAAATCAGATGGTTTCATGTAATCAATGTTGTTAGATTCGGGATTCCAGGATTAGATCATAAATTGTTTTTTAGATCGAATCGTAAAAATCAAACCGTAATATCATATGATTCTACAACATAATACAATATAGTAGAAACCAATCTAATAATATAATTTTTTTAGATTTAAAGTGAAAATAAAAAATATAATTTATCAACAATTTGTATATAAAAACGTTATGTTTTCTACAATAATTTTAAGTATACATTTTCATCTTGTAATCAAATAATGTCTTATAATAAACATATTATAAGATCATAAAAATCATTTATAGAATCATCGAAATTGTATGCAGTAGGAATGGCAACGGGGCGGGGATTCCCCATTCCCCGTGGGGAATCCCCGCTACGGGGACGGAGAATTTAAACGGGGATGGGGGCGGGGGCGGGGGAAAACTTAAAAAACGAGCGGGGACGGGGAGCGGGGCGGGGATAGAGGTCCCCACCCCGTCCCCGACGGGGAAACCTGCGGGGATCCCCGCCGTATACAATATTTTTGTGATTTTCTTAACCTTAAATCCTAAATTTTATATTGTTTAGTCCCTAAACCTTGTACCCTTTAGACGTTAAACCATAAATCTCAAATTATTTATACCCTAAATCGTAATAATATATAAATTTAGACAAAATTAAAAAAAACGATGTGTAGTGAAACGGGGACGGGGATCCCCGACGGGGAGCGGGGCCCCGACGGGGACAGAGACGGGGGAAGATTTTGATCCCCGTTCGGGGACGGGGAGAGTACTCCCCGCCCCGAACCCGTCCCGTTGCCATCCCTAGTATGCATGATCGAGATTGCACACAAGATCCTACTGATTTCATATTGAAACACTAAGACTCTGCTTTCAAAGAGATTTTACCTAAAATCGGAATCATTATACCATTTTTGAATCGTAGGATCTGTAGAATCGTAAATTCGAATAGGAATCTGTCGGTGCATGATTCTATACCGCAGTAAATTTGTAAAAGGAAACGATTGATCTCCCTACGAATGAACAATGGATGCGAAAAGCGATAAAATGGACACGAGATTTGTTGACCCAGTTCGCCATAAATGTCCACATCTGGAGCCTACCAAGCCAGGATCCTTCAATATGATATCGATCACAACTACAATCAAACATGTGCTTTCTCCCCAGAGGGAGGAGATGAAAAGGAGGATGTAAAACTTATCTCTTCCCGTTTCTAGGTAGGTTATTAAATACCTTCCCCTTTTTAAGTCTTAATGGGCCACATTTAAGTAGATGGGCCTGATCTTCTAGTTTAGGAAAGTGGGACAATTTCCCCCTTCATTTTGCCCCTCGGGTTCGACAGAAACCGTAGGATCCGATAACTTCGGGTCGTACCCCGAATCAACATTCGGATCTGAATAATTTCCGTCTCAATTTTGCAGCACTCGGTCATCCATCTGATGGACCTAAGCTACCCAAGCCATTTCGTAATGCGTCGGCCCTTGCCTAACTTGTTTATGCTTGCTTATAGGTGTTTGGATTCGACTCCTATACTCCTCTGTGGGTCGCTCGGATTCGGCGCCCGTGTGGCTCGTTACCACGAAAATACATGCCGGACTACGAGTAGCTCGAATTCGGCTCTCGTGCCGGACTTACACTGTTGGCTCTTGCCTAGCGTGAGTCGCTCAGATTCGGCGCCCGTATGGCTCGTTACCACGAAAATACATGCCTGACTACGAGTAGCTCGAATTCGGCTCTCGTGCCGGACTTACACTGCTGGCTCTTGCCTAGCGTGGGTCGTTCGGATTCGGCGCCCGTGTGGCTCGTTACCACGAAAATACATGCCTGACTACGAGTAGCTCGAATTCGGCTCTCGTGCCAGACTTACACTGATGGCTCTTGCCTAGCGTGGGTCGCTCGGATTCGGCGCCCGTGTGGCTCGTTACCACGAAAATACATGCCTGACTACGAGTAGCTCGAATTCGGCTCTCGTGCCGGACTTACACATTCATATCCTGTAGCTTCCCGCTCTAATGCCCCTGGTCGCCATTACGTGGTAGGGTCTCTTTCGTTCCAGTCTAAGCTTGTCATCCATGCACTCCAGCTTGTATGCTCTCATGCTCTGCCTTCTAGTCCAAGCTTGTCGTCCATGCACTCCAGCTTGCATGCTCCATTCTTGCCTTCTAGTCCAAGCTTGTCGTCCATGCACTCCAGCTTGTATGCTCCGTTGCCCCTAGGCTGATTGGAAGGATGACGCATCTCGTGCCCTTGCTGCCCGGAGGCTGATATGACATAGAGTGGTGATGGCTCATGCCCCAGTGGCCCTTAGTCATGTTGCTTTAAGCTTCCTACAATTTGTTAGCCGACATGTTCATAGACATCAAATCAATCGATCAATGACACTATCATGCTCTCGATACGGTCTAGAAATATTAGAGTGACAATTTAACGACATTGCTCAATCATTACAACCTGCTAGCTGACATGCTCATAGATATCAAATCAATTGTGCAATGGCATTATCATGCTTTCAATGCAGTTCAAGATAGATCAGGTCGATAATTTAATAATATTGCTCAATCCTAATTGTAATTTAGCTCTCCATAGCAGTCAACACATATCGATAATTTCAAAACCATGCATTGTACTCAAAGAGAATGGTAGAAACTTAGCTGGCAAATAGTCTCAATCGCGCATGCTCGAGTTTTTCTTCGAATGGCATTCATCTGGCTCGTAGCATGCTTACGCTACCGCTCGTTGTCGATAGTAAACTTGTCTTGTGAGAGTCCTCGTTGTTGCTCAATTGTCTCTTGCCCAGGGCATTTGTTACGACGTTGTGGTCTTTTGCCTCTGAGAGCCAAAGCCTTGGATCTCCTGTTCGGTTTCCACTCCTGGGTTTTCCTCTCGGCCTAATAGCAAAATTAGGCTAGCTTCAGCCCATTTAAAAAAGAGGCCCAAATGGCATCCTGCCCCAATTGCAAATGCTGAACATGGGCCGGGGTCGATCATCTGGCTTTCCAACTTGCCCCAGACGTTAACCAGTAGGGAGACGGCGCCGACGCTGCTATCCACGATGACGGCCGGCGAGGGCTATATGAACTCCATGGCCTGAAACCGCCCAGCGACGCGTTTTCCTGTCGCGGACGGCGCTGACTGTGCCCCTCCTCACCTTGCTCTAGGGTTTCGGTGGACCCTTGGATCTGCGTCGCCGTCGTCCCCAAAGCGTCTAGGGTTCCGTCAAAAACCCTCCGGTTTGCCAGATCTGAACCTCCAGCAGCCCGATTAGGGCTTTCGCGACTTGCGGGCGAATCGAGGACGCTTACGAGTCTGTGACATGTGGTCTCTCTTGGCGGCACGCTCCGTCCGGCAACCTGACCCAATCCGTCGGCTCGCCTGATGCGAACAACCCCTGGGCGATGTCGCGATGTAGGATCTTGACTCCTCAAGCTAGGTTGAATCTTCTCCTCCGTAGCCAAAGTGATGGCTTTCCTAGGGTTAAAGAGATAACCCTTTCTAACACATCAAAGAGATGACGAAGAGGTCAAAGAGATGACCTTGAGTACCGAAGAGACGGTGAATGATTTGCTCGAAGCGACGAGCTACGGGATAGGTTGATCCGGAGATCGAAGGGTTGACGTTAGGATTCAAGGAAGGACCGTACTCAACTTCTAAGGAGCGAACTCAACTTGTAAACTAAAATCCAACGTAAAAGATACAAACTAGGGTTTCAAGTGTTTAAATAGGTCAAATAAAAATAACATAAAATAATATTAAAATTGTTCAGCAAACGAAGAGACGACGAAACGAAAATGCTAACGCGGCCGCGACTCAGTCCAGAACTCGGCCGAGTTCTGGGCCGAGTTGTTGTCTGTAAACGCACTCGAACAGAGACGAAAAATCGCCGACAACTCAGTCCAGAACTCGGTCGAGTTCTGGGCCGAGTTCTTCACTGTAGCAACAACTCGGTCCAGAACTCGGTCGAGTTCTGGGCCGAGTTCTTCACTGTAGCAACAACTCGGTCCAGAACTCGGTCGAGTTCTAGGCCGAGTTCTTCACTGTAGCAACAACTCGGTCCAGAACTCGGTCGAGTTCTGGGCCGAGTTCTTCACTGTTGCTCCGCTTCCGTGAACTCGTCGTCTTCGTCTTCTTGGTGGGGTCGATTAGGACGAGGCCCCACCTAAGCCTTCATAGGTCACGAGGAGGACCCATTTAGGACTAGATGAACCCGTATCACTTGCGTAAGCCCGTGAGACTAAGGAGTGTGTGGCTCGTTCCATGGCTCTGGCGCGGGCTCTTGTCATCGGACCAGCCGAGCGCAACTTCATTGCGTCCTCTTCGTCATGCGCCGTCATCAAGGGAGTTATGGAGCTATCAATCTCCCCTTCTTGGCTGCGAAGCGTCCTCGCTTCGTCCTCGTCGTCAAAAGCAGGAGGAGTATAAGGAGCAAGGTCAGCGACGTTGAACGTCGGGTGCGCGCCATAGTCATCGGGTAACTCCAAGCGATAGGCATTGGTCCCAAGGCGTTGTAGTACCTGGAAAGGGCCATCACCTCGCGCGTCCAGTTTGTGGCGTCGCTTCAATGGAAAGCGTTCCTTGCGCAAATGCAGCCACACCAAGTCGCCGGGCTCATAAGCAACTGGGCGGCGATTTTTGTTGCGTTGGGCAGCTACTTGCTCGGATCTCCGCTCCAGCTGCTGTCTCGTCCGTTCATGGAGGGCCTTGACCTGGTCCGCACGCTCCATGCCCTTCAAGCTTTCCTTTTCCTTCAATGGCCGTGGTATGAGATCCAACGGGGTGAGCGGATTGAGGCCGTAGACCACCTGGAAGGGAGTCCGCTGCGTCGCCGAATGCACCGACCTGTTATAAGCAAATTCAACAAAAGGCAAGCACTCTTCCCACTTGCGGAGGTTAGACTTTAACATAGTACGCAATAGAGCACCCAAAGTCCTATTAGTAACCTCGGTTTGGCCATCAGTCTGGGGGTGATAACTAGTAGAGAATAACAACTTAGTCCCCAATTTGGCCCATAAAGATTTCCAGAAATAACTCACAAATTTAGCATCACGATCAGACACTATACTCCTAGGAATACCATGCAGCTTAACAACATGCTCAAAAAATAATGAAGCGATCTCAGAAGCATTGTTAGTAGTCTTGCATGCAATGAAATGAGCCATCTTAGAAAACCTATCAACTACCACAAATATCGAGTCCCTCCCCTTCTTAGACATGGGTAAACCAGTGATAAAATCCATACTAATATCTTCCCATGGAACATCCAGAATAAGCAAAGGGGTATACAATCCTTGGGGACTCGATCTAGACTTAGCATGCACACAAGTAACACAAGCCTTGCAAAAACGTGTAACATGATGCAACATTTTAGGCCAATAGAAATGTTCCTTTAATGCAGCCAAGGTTTTAGGGATACCAAAATGACCTCTACCCTTATGGGCTTCCTGAATGAGCAACCTACGCATAGATGTTTTAGGGATGCAAAGTTTCCCTGCCTTGAAAAGGTAGCCATTATCAATATAGAACCCATTAGACTCTCCAATGTTCATGCATGTTTTAAAAATTTCAGCAAAGTCAACGTCATGTATATAGACATCTTTAATCAAAGAGAAGCCTAAGATAGAAGCATCAAGGTGGGTAAGTAATACATACCTGCGAGAAAGGGCGTCAGCAACCACATTCTCTTTGCCCTTCTTGTATTTGACCACGTAGGGGAAGGTCTCCATGAATTCCACCCAGCAGGCATGGCGGCGGTTGAGGTTGTGCTGACTCTTCAAATACTTCAACGCCTCATGGTCTGAGTGAATGACGAACTCCTTGGGCCATAGGTAGTGTTGCCAAGTCTTCAACACCCGAATAAGAGCATAGAGCTCCTTATCGTACGTGGGGTAGTTGAGCTGGGCGTCGGTGAGTTTCTCGCTGAAGTATGCAATGGGGCGCCTATCCTGCAGCAAAACTCCTCCAATTCCGTGATGAGAAGCGTCACACTCCACCTCAAAGGTCTTGGAGAAGTCCAGTAATTTCAACAAGGGAGCGTTGCACAATCGGTCCTTCAAAGTGATGAAGGCGGTCTCATGTGCGGTCGTCCACTCAATAGACGTTGCCTTCTTTGTAAGCTCATGAAGCGGGGCTGCAATGGTGGAGAAATCACGCACAAAGCGGCGATAGAAGCCAGCCAAGCCCAAAAAGGACCGCACCATGGTTGGTGTAGTAGGGCGTGGCCAATCTTGTATGGCGCAAACCTTTTTCCTGGTCAACCTGCAGCCCATCCTTGCACACCACAAAACCAAGAATAACCGTGGAATCCGAGCAAAAAGAACATTTACTCAGGTTAGCATAAAGTTTCTCCCGTCTAAGACACTCTAAGACCTTCCTAAGATGCTCAACATGCTCATTCAAAGACCTGCTGTAAACAAGGATATCATCAAAGTAGACAACCACAAATTTCCCTAAGTAAGCACGTAACACATGGTTCATCAACCGCATAAAAGTACTAGGGGCATTGGTCAAACCAAAAGGCATAACCAACCACTCATACAAGCCATACTTAGTTTTAAATGCAGTTTTCCACTCATCACCCTCATGCATCCGAATTTGATGATACCCGCTCTTAAGATCAATTTTGGAAAATAGGGTAGCACCAGACAATTCATCAAGCATATCATCAAGTCTAGGAATAGGGTGTCGATACTTTACCGTAATTTGGTTGATCGCCCGACAATCAACACACATGCGCCAACTACCATCCTTCTTGGGCACAAGAATGACCGGCACGGCACAGGGGCTCAAACTCTCTCGGACGTGGCCCTTATCCATCAACTCTTGGACTTGGTGCTGCAATTCCTTTGTCTCCTCTGGACTCGCGCGGTATGCTGCGCGATTAGGAAGAGAGGCGCCAGGGACAAAGTCGATTTGATGCTCAATACCACGAATGGGTGGCAAGCCTTCGGGCAGCTCCGCGGGCATCACATCTTCAAATTCCTGTAAAAGAGAAGACACTACAGGGGGTAAATCAACAAGATCTTTAACATTTAAAAGACACGCGAAAGGAACAAGTAAAAAGCAAGGAAGTCTTCCCTGAATGATTGGAGAGACATCCCGGGACCGAGCCAAAAGAAGGCGGTTCTCACACGAGCCTTGGATGCCAGCCTTGGGTGCTGATTTTTGGGGGGTGTCACGGTCGGCCTTCTCCTTGGCTTGTTCAAGGGCCTTGACGCGGTTCCTTTCGACGTGATCCTGCATAATCTCCTGAGGGCTCATAGGAAGCAATGTCACCTTCCTCCCATTGTGCATGAAGACGTAGTTGTTGAGAAAACCATCATGAAGGGCACGCTTGTCGAATGCCAAGGACGCCCTAAGAGAAGATGGGTGGCATCCATGGGAACGACGTCACAAAGCACAGAATCCTTGTAATGGCCAATGCTGAAATTGATAGTGCACTGACGCTTAACAACATTGGAGTCATCACCCTCGGAGATCCATTGTAGGCTATAAGGCTGGGGATGTGGAGTTGTGTCGAACTTGAAGTGCGTGATCACCTTCTCATTGATGATATTGCAACAACTTCCACCATCTATAATGACACTCAAAGAAGCACCCTAGACCGCACATTTAGTATGAAATAAATTTTCACGTTGGTCAAGTAAGGTACCTTCTTTGGCGGTAAGAACACGGCGAGTGACCAGGCTAAGGGGCACGTTGCCTTGAGCGTCCATAGGGCTGCAAATATACCCATCCAACTTCTCCGCTTCCTCGTCCTGGTCGTACGAATCAAACACTGGAGGGCTGTCCGGGGTGTCATCGTCAAAGGACTCGTATCCGGTGAGGGCTGAGAAGAGGACTCACTTGTTGTTGGGGCAGTCCCGTTGTACGTGGCCATGCCCTTGGCACTTATAACAGACCTTGTCACGCGCCCGTTCATCTGAGGGCGGTGCACGCCGCTGCGGTGACTCGTTGACGCGCGCCGAGGTGTTGCTCGGCCGAGTGACCGGCGCCGGTGGTGCAATCGCGGGGGCGGACTGCGAAGAGGGGCGCATATTAGAAGGAAAGGACCTAGACGAGTTAGAGGGGGCATACCTGGAATTGGTGCGGGACCAAGATGCTCGCTTAGCCGCTTGAGCATGTGTCCATATCTCTTGTGCCGTATGAGCGCACTTTTGGAGATCCGGAATATTAAGCACCCTGAGTTGGTTGTGAATGGGCTCATGTAGGCCACGAAGGAACATACTCCGAAAGTCCTCGTCAGTGTGATGGATACCTGCCTTATGGGACAACTCTTCAAGTTCAGCATAGAAGTCAATGGGGGAGCGAGTACCTTGAGAAGCGAGTTGTATCTTAAGGCGCATTTCAAAAGTAAAGTCCTCGGGGACATACTTCTTCCGCATAAGTTGGCGCCAAGAAGTGATTGGAGGCTCGCGGTAATGCACACGGTCAGCGCAGAAGCGATGCCACCAGGCCTTGGCGGCGCCGTCGAAGTGTAGAGCGGCGGTAGCAATCCGTTCCTCATCCGGGTATTGGTAGTGGTTCAAAACATACTCCATAGACTGCTGCCAATCAAGAAATTTAAGAGGATCAAATTCACCCGAAAAGGTAGGGAGTTTTACCTTAATGTCAGGGCGCCGTGGGCCTTGCCGACCGGGACTCGGGTGACGCCGGTCTCGCGAGTGGCGGCGGTAGCCGCGTCGCGTAGGGCGCAACTCCTCGTGGCGTTCCATCTCATATGCCTCGTGATCATCAAGGCTGTCCCGGGAGTGGTCTGAGCGACGATCAACAGCATCATCATCACGCTCGGACTCGGAATCGTCATACCGATCGTGTTGCCGACCTCGGGTCCGTCGGTTCTTGGTGTTGACATACGGGAGGGGATCCTTGGAAACGCGAACACTATGACGTGAGCGATCCGACGTGTAGTCGTCCTCCCCCTGAGCAAAGGTGGGGTTGTACCGGACGCGTGAGTCGCCACGCTTGGTGGGGTATCCTGCAATTTGCGAACGAAGGCGATCCTGCGGAGTAGACAAAACTCCCTTCCCCTTGCGGTCTCGTGGCTGGCTTGTGGAGGCCGTAGGATTCAGCAAGGGATCAGCGGTGGGCAGCGTCAAGGTGCTCAAGGTCCGACGAAGGTGAGCGAGTTCAGCAGCTTGCTCAGCATTTGAAGCGTGCAAGTTGTCAATCTCAGCGTGAAGGGAGTCGATGTGCTCAGACGTGGAGTCCACGGAGACGGGTCCAGGGCTGCGGTTGCTCGTAGAACGAGAGGTGCGTGTGGTCGGCACGTCCATAGAACCTATACGCAGCATACACCACAAAAAGTAAGTTGCACCAAGCAAAAGAAACAAGTCCAAGCCAAGTCCTTGTCTCAAAAGTGACCCAAGAAATGTTCCGCAGGGCGTACTAATTTGGGTTGCTCGTGAGGAGGGAGAGGCTTGAACGTAAGGCAAGAAAACAAGAGCTAGCAATTCAAATCCCAAACAACACACAAGTGTCCAAGTGCAAGCAAATCAAATCAAGTTTCTCAGGGTTAATCACAAGAGAGCCGAAAATTTCTAATTGCCCTTGTTTTACTCCGAGTTGCATAGAGACATGGAAGATGAGAAGATGGAGTATGACCGTATGGTGCGTTCTCTGCCTAATTTTTGAAGGCTTCCGTCCTCCCAACCCTTTTTTTTGATTGATGGAAGGTGAGAATAGTATGTTTGTTTTCGATTTTTGTACGGTCAAACCTTTTTTTTTTTGTGACTTGATAAGATTGCGAATCAAGCAAGAAAGAACCACACAAAGCGAGTGCAGGAAAAGAAAGAAGAGACAAGCAACTAGCAGGGAAGAAATCAACAACTAATCTAGCAATTAAACCAAAGATGAAGCAAGATGAGATCAACAAGAACAAGGAAACAAATATGCAATCAAAGGAAACAAGAATTGCTAGAGGGTATATTATAGGAGTGGGGAACAAGTAAACAAAACCTAGATGAATTAGGGTTTGGTCGTGAAGGTGAAGGAGGCGGCGGCGGATGGTGGTGGTGGTGTTTGACGTTGGTGGTGGGGATCGGCGGTGGTGGCGAACGGTGGTGGTGGGGATCGGCGGTGGTTGCGAACGGTGGTGGTGGTGGTGGTAGAAAAAAAAATTCTAGGGTTTGCTAGCGGAAGAATTTCAAGAATCACAAAAGAGAGAAGAATAAACTTAGCTTGGAAAAGGCTCCGATGCCAGTTGATGCGAACAACCCCTGGGCGATGTCGCGATGTAGGATCTTGACTCCTCAAGCTAGGTTGAATCTTCTCCTCCGTAGCCAAAGTAATGGCTTTCCTAGGGTTAAAGATATAACCCTTTCTAACGCGTCAAAGAGATGACAAAGAGGTCAAAGAGATGACCTTGAGTACCGAAGAGACGGTGAATGATTTGCTCGAAGCGACGAGCTACAAGATAGGTTGATCCGGAGATCGAAGGGTTGACGTTAGGATTCAAGGAAGGAGCGTACTCAACTTCTAAGGAGCGAACTCAACTTGTAAACTAAAATCCAACGTAAAAGATACAAACTAGGGTTTCAAGTGTTTAAATAGGTCAAATAAAAATAACATAAAATAATATTAAAATTGTTCAACAAACGAAGAGACGACGAAACGAAAACGCTGACGCGGCCGCGACTCGGTCCAGAACTCGGTCGAGTTGTTGTCTGTAAACGCACTCGAACAGAGACGAAAAATCACCGACAACTCGGTCTAGAACTCGGTCGAGTTCTGGGCCGAGTTCTTCACTGTAGCAACAACTCGGTCCAGAACTCGGCCGAGTCCTGGGCCGAGTTCTTCACTATAGCAACAACTCGGTCTAGAACTCGGTCGAGTTCTGGGCCGAGTTCTTCATTGTAGCAACAACTCGGTCGAGTTCTGGGCCGAGTTCTTCACTGTTGCTCCGCTTTCGCGAACTCGTCGTCTTCGTCTTCTTGGTGGGGTCGATTAGGACGAGGCCCCACCTAAGCCTTCATAGGTCACGAGGAGGACCCATTTAGGACTAGATGAACCCGTATCACTTGCGTAAGCCCGTGAGACTAAGGAGTGTGTGGCTCGTTCCATGGCTCTGGCGCGGGCTCTTGTCATCGGACCAGCCGAGCGCAACTTCATTGCGTCCTCTTCGTCCTGCGCCGTCATCAAGGGAGTTATGGAGCTATCATCGCCCTTGCGAGATCGTCGCGAGTCGCCTCCAACTCGCGCTTGTGCGCGGCCAGGACCTCGGCGAACTCGCTCAACAGGCGAGCGCTTTCGGGCAGCGCGGGGTCGACTTTCACTTGTCGGCACATCGACTCCTCCACCGCTTGTGGGGTGCCGCTTTGCAGTTGACTTATTTGCTCGGCCAATCGTCGGAATGTGTACGGAATTGTTCCAGATGCACTGCTTTTTGTTCTCCGTATCGGATTCATCGTACTCGTCCCCACGGTCGGCGCCAATTGTCGGTGCATGATTCTGTACTGCAGTAAATTTGTAAAAGGAAACGATTGATCTCCCTACGAATGAACAATGGATGCGAAAAACGATAAAATGGACACGAGATTTGTTGACCCAGTTCATCATAAATGACTACATGTAGAGGCTACCAAGCCAGGATCCTTCAATATGATATCGATCACAACTACAATCAAACATGTGCTTTCTCCCCAGAGGGAGGAGATGAAAAGGAGGCTGTAAAACTTATCTCTTCCCGTTTCTAGATAGGTTTAGGTTATTAAATACATTTCCCTTATTAAGTCTTAATGGGCCTCGTTTAAATAGATGGGCCTTATCTTCTAGTTTTGAAAAGTGGGACAATTTCCCCCTTCAGAATCTTAACAAGATTGCATGTACTTCGATCATAGTGTAATCTACTATATAACTACTAAATGCAAAGTCCGACTGCGTCACATGTCATTACCATATTGATTTTGCCACATGTTATCACCATAATTTTTCTAATTTTGTGTTCAATAAAACAACTAAAACTAAAAATTATATACCAACTATAATCTACTTTCCTAATTAATATATATATACACATATACCTACCTTATTTATAAATTACAATCAATAATTACCAAAACTAAGTAATAATATTACACAACTTTCATATTTGATTACGACACAATTAGTTTTCACCAAAACAATCAATAATTACCAAAATTAAGTAATAGTATTACACAACTTTCATATTTGATTACGGCACTATCAGTTTTTACCAAAACAATCAATAATCACCAAAACCTATTAAGCATAGCAATTGAATCGTGATAATGATTGTTCAACCTACACAACAAAACAACACATTGATAAGAACAATATTGCAAATCTCATAATTAATCCCAAAAATTAATTTGACCGGAATTTACCCCAAAAAAGACTTCAATAAGAACAATGCTTGCAAATCTCAAATATGCTGCAAATCTCAACATTGCGAGCGAAGTAATAGAGTGTCACCTCTCTTTCGATAATTTATTCTATTGTTCTTTTTTAATACTTACTATTAAATTACAGTTTATAAAGCCCATTAGTATTATTAATTATGTAATGGCCCAATAAGCTCTATAATTAATTTATTTTAGTTTATATATATATATTTACTAAAACATATTGTATGTTGTGAGCGAAAGTGGAGAATCAATTTAAAGTTGGGCCTATAAGCCGATTAAAACTATTCAAAGTTGCATTCAATATTAACGTCATATACATTTAGTAGTTATAAATATAAATTTATATTATATTTTTTATAATACTAAATTAAATATTTACCGTGGACCTTTTGTATTTTTTTCCGATTACTTATATTAATTAGTTACATATGTTTATGTATTTTTATAATATTAGGACAAAAACATTAGTAGTATGTAGATTAATTTATTTTACTTTGAATATATTTTAGATTTGTAGGGTGATTTTGTTATGGACGAATTAACCCGACATAACAGAACGTTGAAATTGCCTGTTATTAGAGAGAAACGACAATGGACAAATTCAAATCGATCAGCTTAATAAATTGCATTTAATTCTTTGACATTTGTTTTTGATGAATTGAAATATGAAATTTAATATAAATACTAAATATGCAGGTTCTATTCTTGGAGTTAGTCCAAATTCTTCAGTTAGTGAACGTATCCCCCTGACCGACATTTCAAATGGTTAGTGATTGTTATTCTATAAAGTCTCTATTTATTTTTATAATACTAAATTAAACCACACAGCTTGACAGTCATGTCATACAAGGGAGAATTATTTCAGGCAATAATATTGGACATACGGTTTTGATTCCTCGCATGATCATGTCACCGTCAGACACTTCAATTTCTTGCAAATGTCGGTTTGTATCTTCCACGTCATGTTTTCAATCATGGTCAGTTTTATGTTGCTTCATCAAGGGTGACTAGCAAGAAAGGTTTGAAGATGTTGATTTGCGATAAAGACAAGAAGAGATATAGTACTACAACCAATGTAATATACAATAAAGTTTTTGATAATTTGTAGCAATTTTAAACATCGTGCCATATTTTATGTTTAGCGTGTCATTTTCATGTATTAGAGTTAGATGAACATTTTTATTATGTTTGATCGTTTAGTAGTATTGATGTAAATGGGTGTGGCTATCCTTGTTTCTAAGACTACTTAGCCATTTTTTATTATTACTAAAGTTATGGAGAGTTTTATATCTCTTTATATAATGTAATTTTTTATATCTTTAATTTGTTTAGTCGATTAGTCATTTTTAATTTAAATAACTAATCAAATATATATTGAAACATTAATTCATCGATAATTAAAATATACTATTTTTATAAATATTAAAAAAAATAAACAATTTCGTGCAAGGTACGGGTATTACACTAGTAGAGACTAATCAGATGATGCGGCAGCCGAAGTTTGATGTAGGAAAATCAGCTAATCTTTATTTACATAATTAAATATTCAGTTTATATCTGATCATGTTATGACCTAACTAATAGTCCCAATAATCTCGCTACCATGAATGTGATCGATCAAATTTTGTTTGCATACTCGTTTTGAAATGTTTAATACTTGAGAAATATATTCCATGATGCTGATCGATTTTTTGTATATGCATTATGTTGCATATGAACATACGAAGAAATATATACTTTGGTTTAATATAGAATTGGAATAAATACAAAGCGCCGCCTGTCGATGGATATAATTACAATGACACTTGCATATATGCATGTGCAATCATCTTCCATCTATATCACAAGAGTACACTTGACTGAACTAAGCTGACGCATCCTCAATTAACCTTATTCTCAAAACATCGTCTTCTGTCTTTCCATTGTCTGCATATATTTTTAATTAAATAAATAATTTATGATATGGAACATTGAAATTATATACACTACACAAAATAAACGATCTCCTCTATGATTTCCTTTTCTTGTCAAAATTATTGGTAGAATATATATAAATCTCATAAGTGATTCTTCTACATGTATTCTATGAGCAATTGATTGAGCATATACAGCACAACAATCTAATCTAATTGATAAGTTTTCGTAATGGTATTTTAGGGTTAATCAATATATAAGTTAGAAGAATCGTTATCTGATAAAAAGCAGAGATATTATCAATTTTTTATATCGATTGAGCATATACAAATCAACAGTCTAATCTAATTGATTATTTTCTTAATGGTATTCTAGGGTTAATCAATAAATAAGTTAAAAAAGCGTTATCTGATAAAAATCAGAGAAATTATCAACTTGTCTTGATATACATTATATGTTATGACGTGAATATCAACAACAAAGATTATAAAAATAAAAGTTTTGAAAAAAACGTTACTCGAGCCTGATTAAAGTCGTGGTTATTGTCGTATGGGTTGATAGGCTAGAGTCATTCTACATCCAAACCAGTGTTAGGATTCGAACGCAGTAACGAGAGAAAAAAAAAGCAAAGAATACGAGAATTATTTACCCAGTTCGTCACAGAATATGACTACGTCTGAGGGCACTATCAAGCCAATATTTTTCTTACTATTGTGATAACGATTACAACGATTAAACATGATTTTTAAGGTAGAGACTGAAACCCTAATTAGGCCTAACAACCAAGATACAATTGGTCCAGGAAGGGGTATACCACTCCTAATATCAGAAGAATCGAACCCAATACATCTGATTTGAAAGCTTAAGGGAGGCCAACACCAAACCACTAAAAGAACTAGTTCGTCTTAATTTTTAGAGATCAAACACGTCATATCAATGTCACTAGGAGCTATAATTTGAAGTTTCAACCAATTTAATCATGAATAGGAAGGCCTTAAAGAGGAGAATCTAATCCGATTGAGTTAAACTGCTATTTTAATAGATTCGATACTACTGCGTATCTGAATACTATTATTTCGCCCCTCAAAATTAGATTAAATGAAAAAAGACAAAGATCTAATGAACACAAAAGTAGTGGTGAAAGTGCGTGGCCATTATTTGGTCCGACTTCATTCCAACATACTCCGTATTGTGTATTTGGAGCCCATACTTTTTATTGCAAATTGCTTTGGATACTTTTTCATATAAGATCTAATGTACTCTTGAATATCTATTCCTACCAGATCTAATAATGTTATTATGTTTTGAATTATTGTTTTAGTTATAAATTAAAAGCATACAATATTTGCAAGTCTATTATTCTATCATGAAGGGGGTCGAACTATGAATTTGTTGTGTACCTAACTCATTAGGCCGGTCTAGTAGCTATGAATGTGCTAAGTTTGTTATATTTAACAACTTCTTCCAATAGTTAGTTGAAAAAACGTTTAAAAAGAGTGAAAAAATAGGGTTAGTATAACATTTGGAATTTATAGGTTTATCAATTTTAAAATAATATATGGAGTGTTTGCCTTCTTAATCTTCTATCACAATTGAGTTTAATTCGTTTCAATTTTTTTTTTTTGTTAATTTGGGTTTTTTAGTTTCTAAACCTATTCCTGAAATATAATTAATATAAGTCCAGCTGAGAAGTAATATAAATAAATTACCCCTAAAATTGTATAAATAATCAATACCCTACCTTTGGTCACCCTTAGTGGCCAGTTTGATCATTTTAAATCAAGAATAAATAAAATATCGTTGAAGGATTAGTATTTAGTACATTAAAACCAAACATCACAAACTAATTAAATAAAATTCCAAATTAAATAATTTCATACCCTTAATCTTAATCCTAATCTTGAACCATTTTTTATATCGTATGGAAGTATATTTACTTGTAGATTGGATAAGTCATAGTATTAGGTAATATAATTTATAAGATCATTTCCTTTACTTGTAAGTTGATCAATTTGTAGGGCAAAGTAAGGTCAAAGTTTAATTACCTTGTAATTGCATATAAAGGCACATTCATATTAGCACAACCGTCAACATTCATTTTTTTTAATTTCCTTTACTTAGTATCCTCTTCAAGGAAAATAAGGGTTCAATGCAATGTATTTACTCATGTAAAGGTACTTCTCTATGAAATAAAGCCATCACTATTTTAAAATTTATTATTTTTGTAAAATAATTGTGTTACAATTAAGCTCGTAGGAAGGAGACATCCTTATCTACATGTTTTCCCTCTACGCAAATTTTAGCCCCAAAACTAAGCATGGTCGCCCTCATCCTCCAATTTCTTTTTATAATATTTCCAATATTTATTTTCTTTAAAAAAAGAGGACTTTTGGATTTTTCCGAAGGGATACGATTAAGCGAACGTGCATTGCATAATTAGGAGAATTAAATATTCCTTGCAACTTCGTATTTTACCGGCCTTTCCTTATACTTGCAGTCTTACATAGTCCAAGTTAGACACGTGGCAGATTTTTACTGGTAAGTTATTTTTTATTAGTTGATTATGTTTTTTCTGTTGTAAATTTTATTTAGATAATTAAAATTAAATTGGGAGGACACAAATCAGCCGTCCATTTGATCAATCAGACAACTATCTGATTGGGTCGCGTTTGTGTCTTTGTTGTGTTTCCAACCACCATAATCACTCTTCATATATCTACCGATCAAAATGGTAAAACATGTATTTTTGAAATAATTTTACGGATTAGATTTCATTCTCTTTATAGTTTTTACCTGTTTTAGGGTAGTAGTAACTATATTGATAAAGTAATTAGGAAAAGTGTCCCATGAGAATAGTCTTTAGGGTGAGAATTAAGAATGAATATCCACCTTTCATAATCAATAAGATTTATTTTCTGATTGCGCGCATGTACCAGCGCGTTGAGCAATATTTCTTTCCTTTCCCCCTCTTTCACGTCATTCCAAATTCCAGTTACGAGCTTGCATCTTCTTCTGCTCTTTCGCTCCAAATTTCCTTCGTGATCCAGATCCTTCTCGTTCTTCTCTTCTTTTCTATTGTCCTAATCTAATCGATTCGAAGTTTTGTAGTTCATCTTCACTCTGTCTTATCGTTCTCCATTGTCTTCCATGCTTTGCGTTTTATGTTGTGTGAAAAAACTGATGTTTTTGGTTGTTTTATGTATTTGCAGGTGTTGTTACGGTAGTGCGTTTCAACTTTCGACATGGATCCATGTTTTCCATTCAATTTTAAGCTTTTTCTATGTCAAATTGATCAATTCATGCTTCATTTTTTGTTCTTCGATGTTTGTTTTATCAAGTAAGTTTGATTTTATTGAATTCTGAAGCAATAGTTGATGCAGTTTAGGTTATAACTTCAATTTATTTATAACTTCAATTTATTGTCGATTTGAATGTGGAAGCTTGTGTATGTTCAAACATTCAGATTTGGCTAGTATACAACTATGTTTGTACGCTTAGATGAAGTAGAAGCAAATGTGGTTTTAAATAACAGCACATGTAGTTCTATAATGTAGCACATATAGTTTTAAAAACAAGCACATACGGATAATTTTGGTTGCCTTGTTTGTTTTTTTATAGGAAAATCAGATAAAGATGGCTCTACATTGATTGTCTATTCCCCTGGGAATTCCCAATACTACATTCCTCTGTGCAAAGATGTTATTAAGCCTGTTGTTGGTCAATTATTTTCAACACTTGAAGAAGGAGTTCAGTATTACCATAGGTATGCACATGAGTGTGGATTTGATGTGCGTCGGGGTACGGATACCAAGTCTTGTGATGACAGTAGAGTTACAGTATGGAAGTATCTGCTTTGTAGCAAGCAAGGTTATACACGTGTACGTGTTTTAACTCCTAATTCTGAGAGCTTACAGAAACGAAGAAGGAATTCAAACAGATGCGGGTGTATTGCTAAAATAGCTTTCCGATATGAAGGACGCGATGGTTATCGTGTGAAGATTTTTGAGGAGCGTCACACGCATAATATGGTACATAATTCCCAGAAACATTTTCTGAAGAACAATAGAAAACTGAGTGCTTACCATCAAGACTTCATTATGAATTGCTTAAAATCGAATATTGGTACTAGTGCGGCATACAAATTGTTCAAGAATTGTGTTGGATCTTATTCTGATGTAGGTGCTACAATTATTGACTTCAAGAATTTCAAGAGGGATTTGAACTCTTATATGATTGGTTGTGATGGTCAGATGGTAATTGATAGCTTGTTCCGTAAAAAGGAAAGATGCGAGGCATTTTATTTTGATTACGACGTCAATGAAGCTAATCAATTAAGCCGTTTATTTTGCTGTGATCCTATTGGTCGCAAGAGTTTTTGCTTCTTTGGTGATGTTGTCTCAGCAGATGCAACATACAAATCAAATAGGTAATTTATATGAACTTACCAGTCAGTATACATCCACATGTATAAACAAACACATGCACACACAGTATTGAATAAATGCACATATATTTTTTAACATCTTTGCACACTCATTATCTATATGCCTTACTCTTTCTGTTTTTGTTTTAATGTTTTTTAGGTATGATATGGTGTTTGTACCTTTTACTGGAGTTGATAATAACAAGAGCTCAATTACATTTGCTTTTGGTTTACTGTTGAATGAAGATGTTGGATCTTATGTCTGGTTATTTGAAAACTTTAAGAAATCAATGGTTCATGAGCCATATGTGCTGCTAACTGATCAAGACCCTGCTGTTAAAGCTGCAGTTGAAAACATTTTTAGCAATGTTGTTCATCGTTTCTGTATGTGGCATATTATGTTCAAGGTGCCTGTGAAGGTTAAAGTTAATGCATCTGAGACTGAGGATTTCAGGAAGAGATTTAATGCTATTGTTTGGAGTAATGAATTGAAGAAATATGAGTTTGAAGAGGCTTGGATTTCTATTATCTCTGACTTTAATCTTGAGTCAAACAACTGGTTGAAAACCATGTTTGATTTACGTCATTTTTGGATTCCTGTGTTCTTTCAAGACGTTAGCATGGGTGGTTTGCTTAGGACAACTTCAAGGACTGAAAGTCAAAACTTTTTCTTCTCTAACTTCATAGGGAGAACATCATCGTTGGTTGTGTTTATGTTGCAATTTGATAATGCAATTGATTCACAAAGGCACACTCAACGGAAACTTGACCTAGACTCATCTACTTGTTATCCATCATTGAAGACACCGTTGCAGATGGAGAAGCAATGTGCATCAGTTTATACTCTTAACGTCTTCTATGATGTGCAGGATGAAATATATGCTTCTGTTTTTGACTGTCTTCTTGTTGATTTTATGAAGGATGTGGACATTCATCGTTATAACATACGATGTGGTAGTAAAATCTTTGTTGTCCAACATCTTATATCCAGCGAAGATTTGATTTGCTCTTGCAACAAGTTCTTAAATGTTGGTATCCCTTGTTCTCACATGTTCACAGTTTTAAGAAATATTGGTATGAATATGTTGCCTAGCAAATTTATTAAAGCTCGATGGACGAAGAAGGCAACATTGAAGCCAACGTTTGAGCTAGATGGTTCTGTCTTTAAGGAAGGGTTAGAGTTGGATGAAAAGAAGGTTCTTGTTTCTGAGCTGTTCTCGGAGATGCATTCTTGTATCAATCTTATTGAGAATAATTCTGATCATATGAATGATTTACTGGGTGTCTTAAGACATCATAAGGATTTGTATATCCGTTCAATGCAGTCTGGCTCTTCATCAACAACTCATAGCACTCAGAGTAGATTTGAGAAGTTTGTTGGGCCTATACCAGAGAGAATTGATGTTCTTCCTCCTCCACAGTCCAAGAACAATGGCATGCCAAGAGGAAAACGTATTAAAGGTGTGGTAGAGAGAATAATAGAAAATACATCTAAGGAAACAAGGTTGTGCACAATATGTAACCAGCCCGGGCACAACTGCAGAACATGCAAGAAAGTGAAATCTAGAGCTTGATTCATTTCATTTATAAAGAGAGAATGTATTTCCTTTATAATGTTCGAATACTTAATACATACTTTATGTTTTATTCTTGGACCTTTATTACCAGTTAATGATATAAATCTTATAGTATAATCTTATGTTTGTTAATGTATAACTGGAAACTCATGAAAATAAGAGCACATTCAAATAGTTTCACATGCACACCCAACTTCAAATACATGCACATACAACTTATGTGAATATATTACATGCACGTACGCTCATGAATTATTAAAAGTTCGATTTTGATGCACATTCAATCCTTCCTGTATGCACATGCATAACCAAATTGTTGAAGGCCTGACCTTAGATGCACTATTGTGATGCACTCTCAAGTTATTATCTCATGCACACTTAAATAAAATTACATGCACATTGACATATATTCTGTTGCATAGTTATGCACACACAACTGCAAATATATGTGGACATTCAACTACTATTTCATTCATATTGAAGTACCAGAACAAGTCATTCTGTATTACAATAAGACTACATAACATGAAAAGTACTATCCAATTGACCACTACCAAATGTTCATCCACAACAACAAAAGTATTATCCAATTGATCACTATTTCAAATTCAACAACTACTTCTTCTTGATTGTCTTTGAAACCATGTCAAACACCTTGTTCTTCACCTCATTCCACCTATTGTCAATGATGGAATGACAGTACTTCACCCTCATGGTTGCTATTTGCTTAGTATCTTCTTTCTTGAGTTGAGATTGTCATTCGGTTAATCCATTGCCGAAATAAGTCTCCATGTGCCTCATTATAAAAATGTCACAATCGATCTTGTTTGTATTGTCTCTCCATGGCATTTCTAGTCTCTCAGTTGGCACCATTTGTTCATCCTTGAAAATGGAAGCTTTAAATTGCATGTTATGCTTCAGTAAAAACTCCACAAAGAAATGTCTCTGCAAATAGAACAAAGAAACATTTAAAGGTCAATGTGTTTCAAAAATAATATTTACAACACATAAAGTTAAGCACATCTAAAAAGTTTGAATTTAAAGCTCACCAAGTCAGATGGTATGTTTCCATACTTCTCGTCTATACCAACATCAGCTGCTGAATTGTCAAGAATATCAAATCTTGGGTTCTTGACATTTATGGCAATCACATAGTAGTGACACAAGTGGTATATCGAAAACACAAACTGTATTTGTACAAAAAAAATTAAGCTTTAACAAATGAACATATAGGATACTGAATTTATTTAACACGGGGCAAGGGTATTATTCAGATACATGTAAAAATAGATGCACACACAAAAATAAACTCATGCACATATAGTTATGAAATGATGCACATAATATTATGATTGTGAATATTTGTGCTTACCATATCAATATCAATGAGCTTCTTATGTTTGAAGTTTTTCAATGCTTCTTCCATTGATTCGTTGAACCAAGTACACCTTTCATTGAGGGGTGTTTCTTTTGGTGTCAATGCGAAATACTACATCAATTGAAAGCACATACAAGTATAAATACAAGAACACTCATTTATATAAATTGACGGATTGAAATTGATGCACACTCAAGCACTTATGTATGCACACACAGAAACAAATGAGTGAACACAAGCACTTTTTTTTTATTTTTTTAGGGTATGTGTTACACTTACTGCTAATTCAATTGTCATAAACAATCTTAGAGGTTTTGGATCACTCTTCAACTGTTCCTTCATATTTAACAAATTGGCCCACAGGTCAATTATGTTATTTTCCAAGCATTGCCCCTCCTTCATCGACATAAAGTCTTCCTTTCTTGCATGTATGTTCCCCATTTGGAATACCAATTCCATGCAATATAGTTTTATGTTATTAAAACATAATGTATAAAGCATGTAAGGTTGCATGTTATTATGAAATGTGTTTGTCATTACTTAGCTTGGGATGCGTCATTAGTTAGCCATTTGTATAATTTGTTCTCTGCAGCAGATGGTTTCTCATTTACATCAATCTCTCTCTTCTTGTATGGTGACTTGTGGTATTCAGATGGTTTCCTTGTCCTCTTATCCTTGATCTCATCCTGCACCACCTTGATTTGTACTTTTTTTGAAATCTTTTCTGCTTCTGTTTCATTTTGTGCAGTTTCATGATGCTTCACAGCTGCATCATCCTCCGCAATATCTGTCACTACATCCTCCTTATCCCGCTAAGAATACACAAACTTATTTTAGATTTTACATCAGTAATGAACATAATTAAAATGATGCACATATACTTCAATTAAAGTGCACATGTTTGGCTTTTATGATGCACACACAAAAGTTGTACAAACATCAGTTTGTATATACCTCATCTTTATCCCCCTCTTGTATATTCTCGATATTTTCCTCAACAACTGCAGTACTAGGACCCTGAGAAAAATGTATGAAACTTATGAGCAAATCAATAGTAAATAAGAATTAGAACATATTGCATAATATACTTCCTCACTTACCTCATCTATCTTATTTTTCTGACGCTGTCTATGATACTGCTTTGCTATGTGCACAACACCAGAAAATGGCTCTACTTCTGGCCCATATTGAGTCAATCCAGGAATACCCAAATTATAATTTGGTCCATCATAAGACTATTTTGCCTTTATTGTCATTTCAATTTCTTCTAGGCACTTCTCAGTTTGTGCCCAAAACTGTTGCTTTGACAATGTATCGTCCTCATTTTCTGGTTATTTCTGAGATAGGGAACTCACCTTGAGATTCAACATCTTCTCAAGACCTTCATTTACTTTGTTGAACAAGCTGTTGTTGGCTAATTGTGTTGGAGCTTCCTGTATTCTGAGTAGGAACCTTCTTATGAATTGTGCAAGTTCTTTACCCTCTTCTATGTGTTCCACTAGAAAAGCCTGCACACATTATTTATTTTTATTTATTTTCTTATTCCATACATATGTAATCAATGAAATATCAATTGTAAAATTTATTACATACCAGTAAACCCTCTTCTGTGTCGACACTTGTCTTTTCTGCATGCTTCTCTGGAGTTGATGTGTTCTTATCTTTGTCAACAACAACAGGCTTTGGTTGTTGATCTACCACTTCCGGTGTTTCTCGGATATATCCCAACCCAAACCCTCCAATCCTTATTTCATCTTTCTCTCTTTTCCTGAGCAATGGTGTGCTCCATTCTTTGATAATAGGAAACTCCCTAGGTGTTTCTTCGTTTCTGATTGTCATGCGGTCAACATATATTATCTAAAAAACAAAAGCAAAACACATGAATAAATAAGAATAAACATAAGCACATACATATGTATACATTGATAAGAGTGGAGAAGATGTGTTAACTAATGATAAATAGAGGCACATATATATCTAAACACATGAACACACGGTATAAGAATTATGCACGTATCTAACCTCATTCACAAATAGTATTTATTTATGATAAAAAGAAGCACATATATATCTAAACACATGCACACACAGTATACGAATCATACACATACCGAAAATTATGCACACATAGTATTAAATAATGTTAATAAGAAGCACATATATATATAAAAACATAAACACACAATATAAGAATCATGCACATAAACTAATTTGAAAACAAAATTTTAGTAATTTTCATACCAGTGGTAATAGAATGGGACCTCTAAAATACCAATTGTCAGTCTCAGCCCAAGCCTTTGCCTGTTCAACTAACATTCTCAAAACGTATTCACACCAATCAAATTCAGCAATTTTCCTAGTGTCTTTGAGCATATCAAGCACTTTCACATTTATATTCCCATTTTGGTGACTTTCCAGAACAAGTGAGTTGAATAGGATGAGAAACTTCCTCTTAAACCAGTCATTTGGAGTGCGGCAATTGAGCAACTTGTGGCTCACATCAGAAGGTTTAATCGTCCTAAGTTCCCTCGGCTTCAGCATACCAGTTTCTACATCTTGTATTTTTTCAAACTGTTGTTTAAACTCTTCTAGAAGCTCAAAATCAGTTGGGTTCTTTGAAACCTCAATCTTCTTTCCCCCATGAGGTAATCCAAGGTATTTTTGAACATCCCCAACTGTTATCCTAATCACATTTCCAGTATCACCAATCTTTATTGTGCAAGAAACAGAGTCAAAATGTTCAATAATCCAGTAGCTAATACGACCAGGAATTTCTTCAACTTTCCAGTGTATCAGACTTTCAAAACCTATCTCCCTAAGAGCTTGCCTTTGTAATGTACTCATCTTTCCAACTGTCTCAACTAACAATTTAGGTGTACTTCTTGACTTCAACATCTCATACTTTGTTTTAAGCTCTCTGATGCCTACCTTCATTTTTTTCCTTGACTTTGTAGTAGCTATTGTTTTTCCCTTGTTTGCTTGTGACCCTGATTCAGGCTTTCTAATTTGTGAGCTCCTTGGCCTTTTAAGCTTAGATAGAATCTTTGCCACAGGCGACTCGTCGTCCTCGTCTTCCTCGGTCAGTGGTTCATCCTCTTCCTCAATCATTGGTTCTTTCCCCTTTCTCTTTTACATATTGGCAATTTTTTCTGATTGTTTTTGTTGAAATCTAGGACTCGTCCTACGTGGTTCTCTTATAACAATAGGCTTTGATCCTGGAGGTATGATTTTCCTTACAGTTGTCTTTCGCCTTTTATTTTTCCAATCTGTGAATATGAATTAACATATTAGATTAAAGAGATGAACATTTTTAGTTAGTTGATGAACACACATGGATTGATTCACATTATGAAAACTTTAATTTAACCATGCATATAACACATGCTATTTTTTAAATAGATGCACATACAAATATTTTCTTTAAGCGCATGATAGTATTCATTTGATGCACATATGAGATAGTCTACAATAAATTACATTTGCATACTGATTTAAATCAAAGAACATACATTTGTTTTATTGTATTTTACATGATTCTTGGATTTTAAGACTTGTTGTGGTGGTGTCTTTCACCTGAGTGATATATATTGGATTGTCTTCACTTTTCTGTTTTGACTTCTTCATCCTTATGATTTAGTGATATGGTCCTAGTTTCTATCAACATACATGCACATACAAGAACAAATACATGCACATACAGTGTTGAATCCATGAACACTGTAACCATTCATGCACATATAAGAATAAATACACGAACATTGAAAACTAATTGAACCATGCATTCAACACAAACATTTTTAATTGAAATAGATGCACACATAATTATTTATAATAGCACAAGCTACTATGTATTTCATGCACATATAATACACTGAATAAAACATTACTTGTTCCTTCATTTGTAGCGGTCATTGAGTTGTTTTCAGCCTGAGTGATGGTTGTTGATTTGTCCCCAATTATTTGTGCTCCTGTATTGTCACTTATAGTCGTTTTGTCAGCTGCATTCTTATCATGAAGGCGTTTGGTCCTTATATCTGTGTTTGAGTAAAAAAAATCAATTACTTTAGATGTTATATCAACATGTGTTAGAAAGAGAAATTCAGTTTTTATGTACACCACCTCTAGGGAAAATTGGTTCCCCAATTTTCATTGTGGCGTCTCTGAAACAGATTACTATAGATGTGCTAATGTTTTGTTGTTGTTTATTTGCAGTTGCTACTTTTCTATGTTTTGATAAACCTTTATCTATCACAAAAGCAAATAACAATGAAAACATGCTTAGGAAAACCTAGTATATGCGCACATATATTTCACAAAGTATGCACACTATTTCTTTCTATGCACACATAGTAAAATTAACACGCACACACAACTTATCTACATGCACTCACATGTATTTGCGAAACCATGCACATAAAGTTTAGTTCAGATGCACATATTTTGTTTTTATGATGCACATACATAAAATATTTCAAAATCGTAAGGATATTGTCTGATACTCTTGCTAGATGTTCTCAAATCGTAAGAATATTTAACTTAATGTCATATACGAAATCAAAGTTGCAAAATCGATCACAATAAGCATGTAATGTTCACTTTGATTTCATATACGAACTAAAAGTTGTAAAATCCAACACAATAAGCATGTAATGTTCACCTTGATTTCATATACGAACTAAAAGTTGCAAAACCGAACACAATAAGCATGTAATGTTCACCTTGATTTCATATACGAACTAAAAGTTGCAAAACCGAACACAATAAGCATGTAATGTTCAACTTAATTTCATATACGAACTAAAAGTTGCAAAATCGAACACAATAAAACGGAATTTCGCCAAGAACAAGCAAGTGAAGTAGATTTCTATCGGTTTTTTCTTGTGTGTTGATGTCGCAGTTCGTCATTGCTTCTTTTTTGCGATCGATCTCGAACGACTGGAGATGATTGTGCTTGATTTTCGTCGGTGAAGGGACCTAGGGTTTATAGATTTCAAGGTTCTCTCTCTCGTTCTTCTTCTTCAGAAATCGGAGCTGTTTGTGTTGCAGAGTTGAATGACGCTTCAGTGTCTCCTTTTTTGTTTTGAAATTCTATTTCAGCGCGAGCCGACAACCGCGAACAACGCGTGAGCGAGTTTTTTTCGTGTTTGGGCCGGTGGGCTTCATTCTTTAACGTCCATTAGATTGTTTAGTTTGGGCGGCCCGCGTCCATTCTCAATTCTCACCCAATAATCCATTCGCACCAGATTCGAAATTATGTAAATTGGTTTTCTAACCTATATTTTTAGGACATCTATGTTTTTAGGACATAAATTAAGACTTTCATTTAAGAAACTGTTTCATAAAGAAAAATGATTATACTTTTTTTAAAAAATCTATTATTTAAAATAATATAATTTAACAAAATCTTTTAATAATATGCTTAACCTTTGCCTTAAGAGTATGGACATAGGTTAGAAATATCGTATTTAGATTTGTTCGTTAATTAAGTTATACTATTGCTTAATATATATATAGTGTAGGCGAAAATTATGAAATTTTGGTAGGAATATGTAATACACAAGATAATTAAACAAAGTTTTGTATAAAATAATTCAAAGAGTACGTTGATCAAATTATTGGTGAATTGAAACTAAACTAATATGGTACCTTATATATATGTCTTGAAATGATAAATGTACCATGAATCTGGTTCATCATTGAACTTCAATTGTTTGAACATGCACGTTAAATATAATTGAGATTGTTTTGTGTAATTAAATACAAAAATGAGTCTTTACTGTTTATCGATTACGAACTAATTAAAAATAGTCGGCCACATGTGAAGGGCAGTGACCCACAATAAGCTAGCATGGGTGGCCGACTTTTTCCATGTTTAATCATCCAAAACTTGAAGATTAGGGTTTTGTAAAAATCTTTCAAAATTATTAAATTTAATTATTACACTTTTGTTTTTGTGTTACGGAGAACATTAACCATATCTTTCCCCATCCTCCTCAAGATTGTGTAGGCAACACATTATGTTTTTAGGTACCGATTCTTGGATTCTACTCTGTATATAATTACACTCTAAGAAAAAGAATAAAAATAATAGTTGTAAAAGGTGTATAAAACTGACCTATAAAAGTAAGATAATTCAAACCATTTAACCACATTAACCAAACAACTACTCTCTTATGATATTGTAGCTCTATTTTTATTTACATCCCCATCATTGATCAGATTACGGGTTGTATGTACTTGATTTGAAAACTAAACACCTATTCTAAAGTTAAAGATTTTCTCTTTAATATAGTAAAAAACGACCTACCTATAAAAACGACTACATGAAAACAGAATAGTGGTTCCTCCTGGTTGTATTTTTTGCAACCGACAGTATGAGGACACTATCCACGTGCTTTTTTCATTGTACTCGCACACTAGAAACAATCAAAGATATCAATGCGAAAACCGAAAATTATATACGGAATTACAATTTCTTAAATTGAAGGATCGATAAAGTTATGGAAGAAATAAGAAGTAATTTTAATCAATAAGATTTTGTAGAATTGGATGTTATTTAGTGGAGGATATGATATTAAAGAAATCGGAAGACATTGAGAACTGACAACTCGTAAACTAAAATTATTAATAATATGACCATTTTTATCAAGAACCTATGTTATAAGTGAAAAAACTAAAACATAGAACCCGTATTGCACAACTAGCAGTAATTACAAAATAAGAACTAGACCAAATAAGAGAAGACACAAAAGATTGAGATGGAAAACACCACCGAATGAGTTTATAAAAATTAATTTCGATGGATCTACAAAACTTAATGGCGACTCAACTTTTGGAATAATTTTTGTAATGATAAAGGAGAACAAATACTAATAAATGTTGAACAATGTGGTAAATCAACAACTACGCAAGGAATAAAGAAGAAAGAAATGAAATTTGAATAAATCGAAATTAACAGTGATAATCTAACAAGAATGTTCTTAATAATATCTGACATTGTCGTTGGGATATCGAGATTTGGTCTCCGATATACTTTTTTTGTTACAATCTTTTGTCATAATGCGGATTATTCATATTTTTCGAGAGATTAATATAGTGGCTGACCTGATTGCAAAAGTACGCCACACCCTTTCACTGGAAGATATCAGTACAAATTTAGAACTGATAGTTTAAATCCGAAAGGATACTATAGTTGGTTTTCAAGTCGATCTTGAAATCAGTCTAATTTTTATCTTATAAAAAAATAGCTCAAGCATTTGTTTGAAAATTAAATAAATCAGCTAATCAAATAGTTGTGGTAGGTAGTTTACTTTAGTGTGAACTTAGTTTATGGATCATGATTTATGATTATTGTATTTTTTTTATGGTAAATTCATTGACGTTCATGACTAACTTTTCAAAAAGTTCAAAAAGACTATATGAACTCAACGAAAGAAAAAGCAGTATGAATTTTTATTATTATTGTAAAAGCAGTTTGATTAATTCTTCCCCAAATGGGGTACTCCCTAATCCCTAGCATTTTAAAGATTGAAAAGTGACACAGCAAACATTAAACGATCATCATTCTAATTCTTAGCTTCTAAATGAACTGATAGATGGCGTAATTAGTGTTAATTTATACGACAGTGACGATTGTAATAGCATTTTTTTCTTGGATTAATTAGCCATAGATAGTTAATTAATTATGCTCATATAAAATTCCCTTATATTAAGGGTCATCAATCGTCATGCACCGCGAGGTCCTATTTTTGGAATGTATAAAGAATAAAACTAATGTATATGAAAAAATATTTGATTAATCTATCACCAATTACCGTCTAATACCATTTAAAATAATAATGTTAAAAATCTTATAATTAAAATCATCTAAAACATGAAATAGGCAACGGGGATGTGCGTGCGGCCCGGCTAAGCCTAAAATTGCCGTCAATCAAGCAGGTGACCGGCGCTTCCCTTCACCATAATTCAACGTACCCAAATGCGGCACAGCCGAGCAATCCCCCAACAACCAATCAAACAACGACACGCTTCCATTCCTCATGAGCTCGTCTACACCTGATCACCCCACCCCCCGAAGATAGAAGAGAGAGAAAGCGTGGCCGTGCCAGCACGACTAAACAGAAGGCCCCCTCCGCACGTTCAAACTTCCCAGAATAAAAAAGAAAATTAAAAGAAAAGAAACTCTTAATTTGTTTATTTTTATTCTTTCATTTGGCCTTCTCCAAAACGCCGCTAAAGAGGAGTGAAGCTACATATGCTCTCCAACTCAAATTTAGTTTAATTCTTTCAACTCAAACTATCGCTTTCAAACCCCACAAACCCGCTCGCTTCATCTTCTTCAATATTAAGCAGTTTATTTTTCTCAATCTTTTCAACTAATTTCTTCCAACTCCCTCAGAAATTCAGAATCGAAATTCCTCTTCTCGATCGCGATTACCGATGAGGACTCTTTGCCCAAATCTCGACAAGGAAGACGGACTGGATACGGTGCTGGAAGTACCGATTCCAGAGGAGATGTTCCCTTCCACTAAATCGAAATGGCCGAACATCAATATGATGAAATCGTGGATGATGAAGCCCGGCGGCGTTGGCCGATCTCCTTCTCCGACGTCGCAGTTTCCTTTCGCCGATCGCAACGCTCAATTGCAACTCCTGCTCAGCGTTATCGGAGCGCCGCTGATTCCTCTTCCGATCCCTGGATCATCCAATCTTTCTCACCTGTTAAAAGATCATCCGATTGTAAGCAGAGTTTCGAAGTTGATTTTGTGAAAATTCTGTCCAATTTGTTGCTAATTGATGAAATTTTGTTACAGGAGGCGTCGATGGCGAAGTATATAGTGCATCAGTACATTGCGGCGATGGGAGGGGAGCACGCGCTGAATTCGATTGACAGTATGTACGCGATGGGGAAAGTGAGGATGATAGCGTCGGAGTTCAGCGCCGGCGAGGGAGCCGCGGCGGCGGCCGCTGACAGGAACGGCGGTGGTATTGGAATCGGGAATAATGCGAATAGTAAGGTTGTGAAGGTGAAGGGAATGAAGCACGGAGGAGAGATTGGAGGGTTTGTGTTGTGGCAGAAGCGGCCTGATCTCTGGTGCCTGGAGCTGGTAGTTTCCGGCTGCAAGATTAGCGCCGGCAGCGACGGCAAAGTCGCCTGGCGTCAGACGCCGTGGCACCACTCCCACGCTTCCCGTGGGCCGCCGAGACCTCTCCGCCGCTCGCTTCAGGTAAATCTTTTTTTTCTTTTCTTTTATTGTACTGACCAATAGTGAGTTGGCAAAAACGCGGGAAAGGATAATGCACCACTCATTATATTTTTCCTTTTCAACGATGGATAATATTTTCAGTATATCTGTTTCCATTTTAATATTTCTTAGTGTTTTTTTTTTTTGGAATTTAGTATAGCTGGAAACTTAACTTCTAAGGCGTTTAATTTTGGTATACAAAAGATGAAATTTAAAAAAAAAAAAATCTGCTTTCCTTTTTTCATGAGAAAAGTGGTCAACTTTTGTGTAGCTTTTTTCTAAAAGAAAACGGTTTTGTCAATTACTTTTGCGTGGTTGTTAGTTTTTTTAATCGAATTTTGTGAGAAAGGCTTCATTGGGGCTGACTTGGATGATATCAATCACCCAAAGTCCAGATCACCTCAATTTCTTAACTAATCAGTTTTATTTTCAAAGGAATCGCAACTACCAACTCAATTTGTTCACATTACACGGAAATTCATCACCTTCCTGGAACCCCCTGTAATATAAACCGTAGTATTTTCAGTTCACACATTGCAATTTCCGTTGACAATTTCAATCAATCCTAATAATTTCAGATGCGCCAAATCCGTTTACAACTCAAATCAAAACTGTATTTCTTGAGTTGGACATTGTTCGGTCATAATCTTAAAGAATGTATAATACATAACACCTAAACTAATCAGTGCGGTGTGATACTTATCAGCTAAGTTAAAAAAATTCAACACAGCTAGAAAATAAAGTCAATTTCTAACTTTGTGTTGCATTCCGTGATCATAGGGTCTGGATCCAAGGCTGACGGCGAGCCTATTTGCAAACTCGGTATGCATAGGGGAGAAGGCGGTAAACAACGAGGACTGCTTCGTCCTAAAGCTAGAGGCGGAGGCGACGACTCTGCAGGCTCGGAGCAGCAGCAACGTGGAGATCATCCGACACACCATTTGGGGCTACTTCAGCCAGCGCACGGGCCTCCTCGTGCAGCTCGAAGACACGCATCTCCTACGCATAAAGGCGTCCAAGAACGAGAGCATCTTCTGGGAGACCACAATGGAGTCTTCCATCTCCGACTACAAAACCATAGACGGCGTCAACATCGCCCACTCGGGTCGTACGTCCGTCTCCCTCTTCCGTTACGGTGACGAGCCCGACAACCACTCGAGGACTCGTATGGAGGAGTTGTGGTCCATTGAGGAGGTCGACTTTAACATCAAGGGCTTGTCTAACGACTGCTTCCTCCCTCCCTCTGATATCAAGAGGGAGGACGAGCCTTACACTAACAACAACAACAACAATTTTAATGATGTGTTGATGAAAAAGGGGGCCCCAACTCTAACTCTACCTGTGAAGGCGAGAGCGAGTAGTGGGCCCCCTCCCAAGATTAGCCTTGCGAAGATCATGGCGATTGACGACGAGCAAGAGAGCCATGATAAAGCGCAGGCGGCACAGATCATACACGAGCACGAGCAAGGCAAGGAAGATAATTTATAGTGCTCTTGTTCATTCAATTCGATTGATTTTTCTGCATGGAAATTTTGTGTGTTGTGTATATATGATGTGGAGATATACATATATATATATATGTACATCGATCTTATGTAGAATACAGTGCTTAATTGTACAGTTGAGGCACGACAAGGACGTATAATGTTGGAGATTAATACGTGTATAGCGAGGCATTTGTGAGGTAAATTGTGTAAGCTATAGCCATTGGCGCCATGATTTCGACATGTCAGAGCACATAACAAGCACAGCTCTCGATCCGGATGTAGCTATCTATATATACAAGTACATGAGTTCATCAAGAGATAGGATTTCAAATCACTCTTGATTTGTACAACCCGTGATCTTTTTTGACATAGATTTGGGCCTAAAAGATTTTATGCTATAACCACAAATATCAGTAAGAGAGATTTTGGGCAAACTCCATGTATCACAAAAACTAATTTATTATTAATATCAAAAGGATATCTTAAAGATATAAATTGTATAACTAGCACTAATGATCCCTTCTATAATTTTCTTATTTTGACTTAACTAGAATTATTTGCATATTTTCATGTACCATTTTCAATCAGAAATATATATCTGATTAGTTGAATCAGTATCAAAATATTTTGATTAGTCGAACCAAAAAAAATATTATACTCATTATCCATTCTTACTCAAAATGAAATTGATACACACAATTAATTACCCAATAGCTATCTCTCATATAAATACCCTCAACTCATTTTCCATTATATCTACCAACCAAATAAAAACAACTCTCTCGAGATTTGTGTGTGTTTAGCCATGGAATTCAAGAATGTTGTCTCCGTATTCGCTCTCCTCCTCGTCATCGGTCTTTTCTCATCGGCGACCACCTCTGCCGCCAGGATCATTGGCAGTTACCGGCCGATTACCGATCCAACGGATTCGTACGTGGTGGAGATCGCAAAGTTTGCAGTGAGCGAGCACAACAAGAAAGCGTCGAGCAACCTAGTGTTTGTCAAAGTCGTGAGCGGCGAGAAACAAGTTGTTGACGGCACCAACTACAAGCTTAACATCGCCGCTCGTCGGCCATGGCGGTGACGGTGACGTGTACGAGGCAATTGTGTACGATAAGTCGGAGAAGTCCAGGAGTCTCACCTCCTTCAAGACGGTGAATTAATTTGGGAGTTTGGCATTCGAGTTGTGAATGAATATATGATGTGAGTTGATAATGATAAGTTTTGTGTTAATTAGATTATTAAATTGGGAACTGCAAGGAATAAAACTTGATGTGAAATCCTTGATCGAATTTATAATGATGTTTTGATTGATTCTTGGTTTTGTTTAGCTAAACTAGTGTCTTGCACGAAAATTAAATAATTTTTTACTCAATATTTTTAATTTTTAGTGTGTATCAGTCTAAAAAAACTATAGAGATATTATAAAGTTAAATATATAGAAAAATATATATAATTAGTGATAATGTAAATCAACTTATGGTATGATTATGGCTAGAAAAGAATAACCCTTATATGCGAAAGTAAAAATGATCCATATAAATTAAAATAAATAAACATATAGTGTAAAATAGATGTACATATTGTACAAAATAAATGAACACATATTATCAATAAAATGATACACACTGAATATAAAATAGATGTACAAATAGTACATAATGTAAAGGAATACACATTTTCAATAAAAATGATGCACACATACTGAAAAAATTAAATAAACACAACATACGAAATATATGCACACATAATAGACATTTTTCCGATATAATATGACACTTGCACACATTAATTTGGGAGTTTGGCGTTCGAGCTATGAATGAATATATAATGATAAGTTTTGTGTTAGATTATTAAATTGGGAAATGCAAGGAATAAAACTTGATGTGAAATCCTTGGTCGAATTTATAATGAATGGCGTCTATTACTGTGTTTTGATTGATTCTTGGTCTTGTTTGAATAAACTAGCTTAGTATTTGTGCGTGTTGCACGAAATTTTAAATAATATTTACTTAATATTTTTAATTGTAAGTGTGTATGAATCTAAAAAAACTTAGAGATGTTCTAAAATTAAATATATAGAAAAACATGTCTAATTAGTGATAATGTAAATTAACTTATGATATGATTATGGCGAGAACCCTTATAGGGCAAAATGCATAGTGTAAAATAGATACAGTACAAAATAAATGAACACATGTTATCAATAAAATGATGCACACTGAATATAAAATAGATGTGTAAGTAGTACATAATATAGAGGAACACACATTTTCAATAAAAATGATGCACACATACTAGAAAAAAATAAACACAACATACGAAATATATGCACTCATAATAGGCATTCTGCCAATATAATATGATTATTACACTCAGATCGCCTTCTCTCGCTAAAGACCTAAACTCTAGATATGACAATGAGAATTGAGAAGTGAAAGATGAGGGTAAAAAATTTGTCCATAACCAACACATTATTTTATCATGTCTAATTCTAGTATCAAATATTATTCCTTTAAAAAGTACTTATCTACAAAAATATATTTATCAATATTGTTGTTAAACAAATCCTTTATTAAATAAACTTATTAAGATAATTTCAAAATAAAAGTAACGATGAAAACTATTAAAATCTTTAAAAAAAATTCTATATATAATTTATAATTAGTCTATATATTGAAAAAGTAAATCAAGATTATCTTCAAGATATTTTTAATAACTATAATATCATGATAAAAAAATATAAATTTAAGGACAAGTCAGATGATGGCAATTGGTGCAACGTTGAGCAGACATGTGATAGAATTTAATATGGTGCAATATGAAACAAACACATAATCCTAATGACTTCTAATTTAGTGTAAGAGGAGAGTTCAAATACAAAATGCTCTTAAGATAAAAAGTAAATAGGGAGTATTATCATCATTCGATCAAGGGGAAGAGATATGTCAGATTAGAAGGAATGAGTATCATTTTCATAAATATCGCGAAGTTTTTTAGACCCACATTGTGTGGTTATACTTAGGTTCACGTATATACGATGTTTATAAATATAAAATAGATGTTCATATATTCAGATTAGATATTCACAAAGTTTATACTAGATGTTTTACAAACTAAATTAAACTAGAGATTTGTAATCAAACTTTATATTAGAGATTTATTTAGTATATTAAATATGAACCTTTATTATACTAAATGTGAATCTTGAATATAGTTTATATAATAAATAATAAGCTTGTCTTAGCCTAAATTAAGCATAATTTAGCCTAAGTTAATTTTTATAAATACTAATTTTGGGCTAAAAATATTAGAAACATAGAATTATTAAATTTGGGAAAGTTTGGGGAATTTTGTGTAATTTTTCAAAAATTTGTAAGGGCATTTTTACCCAACTTGAAAAGTTGGGATAAAAAGTGCAAATATACCAAAGGCTGGAGGGTACTGTTCATCTTTCCCTCCAAGCTCTTCGTCGTGGACAACAATGGTGGAATTTGGCCATTCCAAGCCGCGTTTCGGGCTCGATTGCTTCAATTAATCCATGAGATTTTTAGAGGAGGATTAATTGTGCCTAATCCAAGTGGAATCGGAAGTAAACAATTAAGGATAAGATCGAATTTCGTCATATAAGGCAAGTTTTTATACGTTTTGGAAACTTTGCGCAATCGGGGCCAATCCGAGACCTATCCAACTAATATAAATAGTACATTAATCGTTGAGGTTTCGGCACCCAATTAATTCATCAAAGCTCAAGAACCCTAGAATTCGCAGCCCTCTGTTGCGGGATCAATCGCCGCCACACCGGAGCTCCATTGACGTCGCCACCACCACCATTAGTTCCGCCTGGAAGTTCTCTTCAAAAGACTAATCGTCCCGCCGCCGATAAGCCGCCTCCAACCACCGCATTCGCCGGAAAACCGCAGCAGCCCCTCCGACGAGCCATATTCGGTATTTTCGGATATTTCTATCCGATGTCATTTTTATTTTATTATTATTTGGCTTAATTAAGGTTAAATAAATTAATCTTAATTACTGAATAATAAGATGGAATTAATCTGATTTTAATAAAATTAAAATTAAAATAATTAAAATTACTTTGGGTATTATCTTAGACTATGAATGATTATAATAATAATTTTTCATCCGGATAATATTTTAGAGTAAAATTTCTGGACTCATAAATAGATTATGAGATTTATTTATTTATAAAGAGATTATTTAGAATATACGATTAAATGATTTTTAACCGTATAGATAATCGTCCTACCGATTAAGCCTTGAAAATTGAATGATCTTGAGATAAATTAATTCAATTTAAATCTTGAGGCATATATACCCATCAAAATTCAGTATTAAATAAATTATCTAATTATAATTTATTTTTGTGTGATTTGGGTGCGTCTCGGATTTGCTTCTGGAACGGAAATAGAGCAGGGATTCAAGTTGCTACTCGGAAACAACCATCCCCGTGATACCGTTCATCTCTCCGTGATTCAAGACAGTGGCGGTTCACTCTTGCATATTTATTCCATTTTTATCTTAATTGCCAATGAATCGGTTGTGCTATTAAGTTGGGATAAATAATTATCTTCTTGTTTTGGAACTTGTGTGAATAAATGATGTGTTAATTGAACCTTATTAGGTTATATAATATACTAGCTACGACCCTTATATATATACTATTATTATAGGGCGCTAGATATACTTGGTGTGAATTTGTTGTGCATTAGTATGGATATATAAATGCTAATTTAGCACGAGTATTCGTAGGAATATTTATTGTGCATTGGTGTGGATATATAAATGCTATTTGGTGTGGATTTGTTGTGTATTGGTATGAATATATAAATGCTAGTTTTGCCACTGCATGGTTGGTTACTACTTCTCTCCTCCTTCAAAGCTCAACCTTAGGGTTTATATCCCACTCTTAGATTGTCTTGTCTGATACACGATTTCAATTACGTCTGATACAAATAATCATTCAATCGAGAAACTTTAGTTGTGTCTTCTCAGGTAATCGTTCAATATTCATAGTTCTGCATGTCCAATCATTTTCCTTTCCGCGTCTGTTATCGTTTCAATCTTTAACATTGAAATATTTATGCCGTCTACTTCTCTGTACTTTGCATTGGATATCGATTTCAATCCCAAAATTTTGTAGTCTGCGAACCATTCAGGTATATAGACGTTTTCAGTCGATCTCATAGCTAATTTGCTTGTCGGAGGAAGTAGGGGTTCGTGAGGCCGGATTTGAATTATGGGATTAGAGGAGGAGATATGTAAAACTAGTTAGATGTTGTTGGTTCTCTGATCACCCAAGTCTTAGATCTTATGAAATAGGCCATCTTGTCTTTATTTCATGGATTATTTGTGGGATTATAAATGTTGTTTGCCTTTACAGTGATTTGTCCTCGTTTTTTACGTTACTTTCAAATTTATTCAAGGTTCATTTGATAGATAGAAGAGAGACAAGGGAGGACAAGAACTCATTTACACTTGGTGTAAATGAGTATCTTTTACACCTTTTTGTCCTATTCAAACAAAAATGGTAAAAAATGGTGAAAGATCCAAAAATGGTAAAAAACTGTACCAATTAAATGATGAAGTGGGACCCACTTTTGACTGAAATTAAAAATTTGATCCAAAATTTTCAAAAATTTTCAATTTGACCCAAATTTCAAATTTGAACAAAATTTGAAGATTTGAAATGAAACCCACTTTTGATTCCAGTTTTTGGTTAGGGTTTGCTCTCTCCCGTCTCCCCCTCTCACCTCACCTCGCTGCTCGCTCTCCCAGCTCTCTCGACCCCCACCGTCGATGGCGCTCTCTCGGCCTCCCACCCTCATCGCTCTCTGTAGACCCCCATCGGCGGCGCTCTCGGCCTCCCACACTCGCAGCTCTCTCGACCCCCACAGTCGTCGCTCTCTCGGCCTGCCACCCTCGCCGCTCTCTCGCCCTTCATCCGCTTCACAAATCCGACGAACCTGCTCATGGGCATAGTCGTCTCGCCCTTCGACCTCTCACCGGCGAACCCTCGCCAACCCTCGCCGCTCTCTCTCTCTGGTCACCGGTGAACCCTAAACCCTAGAAAAATAACGAGCGGAGAAATTAGTGGAGAGAAGAATGGGAATTTGAACTGAGCTCACCAACATCATCGCCTGGTCACCGGGGAAGAACGATTCCAGGAAATAGGTATGTTCTTTGTTTCCCCAATTTCTCTGTCTATAACCAGCCCCTCTAAATTCCGAATTTCTCATTTAAATTCTTGGCCTATCGAGTCTCTTCCTCCCCCGCATCCCTGAGATCTGGAAGCATTGAGGCCTATTTCCTGCAAGTTTGATGCTTCCTGTTTATTGTTCTGTTCAATCATGATGCTTCCTGTTTATTGTTCTTCATTTTGCAAGTTTGATTCTTCCAGTTTATTTCTGATTGAATCATGAATTCAATTCGTCATTTTGCAATGGGTTCTTGTCCAGTACTGGGAGGGAGAAAATTCAGTGTGGGGACACCCACAGCAAGACTGATGAAGAGGCATCTTTCATTGATACTTACTTTACTCTACAACCTGCAGATGTTTGCAAGCATGGAAATAGGTATGTTGTATCTTATACACACCGAGAGTTGGGTTTCATTAATTTGGTTCTATCCTTTTGATTGTACTCAATGTTGATAGTAAGATGTTTATGATTTCCTGAAGAAATATTTTAGGGATTGAGTTGTTCTAAGAGGGGACAACAGAGAGTTGAGTATACTTTTTAGATGGTGATGTCCACGTATATTGCTACATGTGTAAATATTGTGTAATATGATTATATTAAGTAGAAATGCAACCCTATGCAGGAAACAAATAAAATTGATCTTATCATATTACACATCCATCCTTTTCTATATATCTCTGTATATCAGCATCCATGTCTTGTTTTCTGAACTTTTCTTTTCTATTTTGTTGTTAGAAGCATTGCGTTTGTGCACTGTGGGGAGCTATAAACATCAATGCTGCATCTATTAAGATAGATGATGATTTTCTGTACAAATATGTTTTGCTGCTGTCCTTGCATTGTATTGAGATTGTCTCTCTTTGGCTACCTTCTAATAGACTGATTGTCGATACACAACGTTGGTGACATTTTGGTCTGTTTGATGCTCCCAAGTAAGCTTATAAATGCAATTTCTGTTTGAGATTTGTGGCGATTCAGTATCTGTTTGGGAGGATCAATCGGTTGCTTTTAATGTACTCGGAAATGACTACTTTGCTAGTGACAATGCCAAAATTATTGACTTTTCTCATGTAAGTTAGTTTATCAGACAATACTCTTAGTCTTAATGTCTTCGTTCCTTCTTTTAATGTTGTCATCAGTTCCATCTTATAAATACTGATTATACATAACTAATTCTTTGAATGTTTCTATCACGTATTTGCTTCTGACCACCAAAGTAGTTGATGCAAGGCTGATAATCTGAAAGTAGATTGTTTGAAAGTCTAGGCACTCAAGAAGACCTTATTGAAGTCAGACCATGAAGTGAACATACCAGATTTTGACAGTTGAAGGTAAAATTATACGTTAGTTCAATTCCAAGGGTGTTGGATGCTATTCACAACTTGGTTGAATCTTTATGAGAAACTAACAAGATTATGTGCTTTTGCAACTTCAGGACCTATTCACTTGGATTCCCTTTGGATTAAAATGTGAAACATGCTTCTTTAATGTGCTTTTACAATGTTTGTGCATGAGAGCTTATGTCTTGTACTACAAATTCTATGTTGAATAGGACGAAAGGATGGTTAAGTAGAGTTGTAAATTGATATAATGATATCTAAGTACATTTTTGCAGTTTTTATAAACAATTAAAAATTATTAGTCAATATTATAATTGTAAAATTTAACTATAAGAATGATAAAAATTATCACCTAAATAAAATCGGAAAGTTGTAGAGTCAATTGTAAGACTCATTGAAATTGCTAAACATGTGCTCTAAGCAATTAAATTTTTATTTAAAAAAGTATACAAAAAAGTGACATAATCATCAAAGTTATAATGATATGATATAGCCAATTTGGATATAACGATATGATATAGCCAATTTGGATATAACGATATGATATAGCCAAGACTTTCAAACAAGATAATATTCAAAAAGTGATCGGGCATTCTACAAATAATCGAAGCTAATAAATGAATTGGATATAACGGTATGATATAGTCAATTTGGATATAACTATAAGATATAAGTATAGCATATAACGATATGATATAACCATAGGATATAACTATATTATATAACTCGAAGATATAACGAAATTGGATATAACTATACCATATAACGATATGATATAACCAAATTGGATATAACCATAGTATATTAGTATATAACTATAGGATATAACCATAAGATATAACGAAATTGCATATAACCATAAGATATAACGAAAATGGAAATAACTATAGCATATAACGATATGATACAACCAAATAGGATATAACCATAAGATATAACAAAATTGGATATAACGAAATGATATAACTATAATATATAACTATAGGATATAACGATAAGATATAATGAGATATAACTATAATATATAACTATATGATATAACGATAAGATATAATGAGATATAACTATAGGATATAACTATATGATATAACCAAATTAGATATAACTATAAGTTATAACTATAGGATATAAGTATATGATATAACCAAATTGGATATAAGTATAAGTTATAACTATAGGATATAACGATAAGATATAACGAAATTGGATATAACTATATGATATAACTATAATATATAACTATTTAATATAATGATATGATATAACCAAATTACATATAACTATAGGATATAACGATAAGATATAATGAGATATAACTATAATATATAACTACTTAATATAACGATATGATATAACCAAATTACATATAACTATAAGATATAACTATATGATATAACCAAATTGGATATAACTATATGATATAACCATAATATATAACTATAAGATATAACGATATGATATAACCAAATTGGATATAACTATAAGATATAACGATATAATATAACCAAATTGGATATAACTATATGATATAACCATAATATATAACGATATGATATAACCAAATTGGATATAACTATATGATATAACCATAATATATAACTATAAGATATAACAATATGATATAACCAAATTGGATATAACTATATGATATACCATAATATATTATATAACTATAAGATATAACGATATGATATATTCAAATTGGATATAACGATATGATATAACCAAATTGGATATAACTATAAGATATAACTATATGTTAACTATAGGTTATAAGTTATAACGATATGATATATTCAAATTGGATATAACGATATGATATAACCAAATTGGATATAACTATAAGATATAACTATATGTTAACTATAGGTTGTAAGTTATAACGATATGATATATTCAAATTGGATATAACCATAAGATATAACCGAATTGGATTTAACTATATGATATAAACATAATATATAACTATAAGATATAACGATATGATATAACCAAATTGGATATAACTATACGATATAACCATAATATATAACTATAAGATATAACGATATGATATAACCAAATTGGATATAACTATAAGATATAAACATAAGATATAACCAAATTGGATATAACTAAGATATAACGATATTGGATATAACTATAAGATATAACGATATGATATACCAAATTGGATATAATTTTTAAAATATAACCATATAAAATAATTATAAATATAACCCATGTAATTATAAAATATGATATAATTATAAAATATAACCCATGTAAAATTTAAATGTAAGATATAAGTATATAACCATGTAATTATAACCCGTTTCGACAAAAAAAAAACAAATCCAATCTGATACATTTACCCCATCCCCTGTAAACTCCCGCCCATCTCCTCTATCAACCCCAACTAGCCATTAAAGCCATCGTCCATCTCCAAACTCTCCATCTCCCAGAATAATCTCCCATCTCCATCTGCAAGCTTTGCAGCCGTCCACTCACCCTCCACGCAGCGTTGCAGACTCGCAACCCTCCATCTCCATCTGCAAGCGTCACAGCTCTGCCCTCCCCGCAGCGTGGCCCACCCACTGTTTCCGTCTCCCCGCAACCCTCCATCTCCGTGAGTTCTACTAATTTTATCTCTACTAGTTTCCGTCACAGCCCTCTACTAGTTTTAGCTCACTTTCACATGTTCTTACTGAATATGCTTTTAAAAATTTCCAATTGCATGTTTCTCATTAGGTTTAGGGAACTCAAGAACTCACTTCGCATCCATCCCTCGCAGCAGGTACAAACCCTATTATTGTGTTTAAATGGGTTTGTTGTGGTGCATTGATAATATGTGTTGCTACTTTGGTCACTGGAGGCTGAAATTTTAATAAAAATCAATGTGTAGGTTGCTGAAATTTTAATGGAAATCTGTTACTGATGTTTGCAAGTTCTATGGCCCAATTTCTGCTTCCTTTGGAAACTTGTATGAGCTTCAGTTTCTTGATTTTTCTGATAATTATCTGGTGGGTAAGCTTAATGGAAATCAGCTTAATGGGTAAGCTTGATGGTGCTTATATACTCTTTATTCATCAACTTGACAAATGCTTATTCATGCTTGCCTACTTTTCGGTTAGTATGGTTTCCCCACTCACAAGCTGCGATGGTAGTGCCAATTCATTCATTGATCCTTATTTTGAGGTAATGTAGTATTATCAATATTATCAAGTGAGTTGGGAACCTATTTTTTTTGACAATTCTGACTTACGTATTAGCACTTGTAGCAATTTGACATGAGTAGGTACGATGACACAATCTATGGTGTCCAAGAATATGAGCCTAGGGCAAGGTTGTTTCAGGAGATTGCTAGGAATTTAAGGGATCATATCCGAGAGGAAGAAGCTAGTCACATAGAGGAAGTGGCAGATCTTAAACGACAACTTCAACAAGAGCTCGCAAACGTCGGTTACTTGGATTGTTGCTACGAAGAACAAGCTAATCGTGTACGTGGATTGATTGAGGTTGTTGATTATCAATCAAACAATGCAAGGAATAAGGGAATATATGGTTGGGTAGTGACTATTATTCTTGTGTTTGTGTTGTTGTTTTGGGTGGCCTCTCACTTGTCTGAGTAGTGTAGTATTTATAATATGTATTGCTTTTGATTTGTGGTGGAGATTTGGTGTTGTAATCTACTTGATATAACTATGTATTTCGTAGTAATGATATAACTATGTATTTCGTAGTACTTATAATATACAATGGCTCTGTTATACATTGGCTCTTTTACTATTGCTTTCAGATTTATTATACATTGGCTCTTTTACTAAATGCAGGGTGATGTTACTGATTTCAGATTTATTATACATTGTTGCATAAAACTATAATAAATATACTTTTGTTGCATAATATGTATTCCGAGGGAGTTTTGTATATTTTAAAGTGCACATAGGTGGCTATGGTGTCAGGGGCTTGGATTGCACATAGGTGATGTTACATCAGTAGGGTGACTATAGGTGGCTATGGTGTCAGGGGCTGGATGGAGTGTTATAGGGATTGCTTGTACCACACTTCACTGTTCTAGGGGTTGCCAGACGTGATTTGTGAGATTTAGTGTTGCATCGTTGGATTTGGAGGGAAAAAATGGAGGGAAAAACAATACTAAGAGTATACTCCTGTTTAGCTATAAAAACAGCCTTGATCGGTTGTTTATGTCTTAAGCCATCCACAGTTGATATATTGGCTATTCATATTTTCAATCCAAAAAAATGGTGTCCAAAGCTAAGTTGAATCATGCACGAGATCTCGTTGAAATTCGATTGTTTATGCGAGCATTGATAGAGAGTAAAAATGTGGGAAGAAAGGTAGTTGGCGATCATCTTACGAATTGTGGATGGCTTGGAACATTGGAGAGGGTATTTGAAGAAGAAATCAACTACCAAGAGTATATACGCGATCCCGAGGTACGTAGCGCCGTTCTTAGTGGAAAACGTGTTCTTGCTCTCCCCGTAGCCGACATGTCGCTTGTGAAGCATGGGTTCGAGCTTCGAAGGTCTAAACGCTTGAAGAAACGCAAGATCGAAGATTAGTCGATGAGTCGTTTCACTTTTAGTTTCACTTTTGGTCTAGGCTTATCCATGTTCTAGGAATTTGCTCTACTAATGTTCTAGGACAAGTGTTGAATTTGCTCTTCTATTTACGCTTTTCTTGCCTTATCCATGTTCTAGGACACGTTTCACTTTTGGTCTAGCCTTATCCTTGTGTTGGTGTAATGAAAAAGAATGAATGCTGAATTTGCTGCTTCCTGTTTAATTGCTTCTCATGCTTTTGCTGCTTCTTGTGCATCTTAATATCACTGTCTGGTTTTTGGTACTTTTTGTTACATCAGTGAGCAAAAATTCACTAGGGCAAGGTTGTGGTGTCTAAGAATCGTTATATCGTAGTAATGCATCAGTGAGCAGGGGAATACATCAGTGAGCACAAATGTAATAGTTTTCATGAAAATATCCAACCACTAGTATCTGCAAACATCGGGAATACATCAGAAGACTGCAACAGAGTCGAATAGAATTTCCTATACATCAGGCACTACTCAACCACTTAGAGCATTACTAGCACTACTCTAATAGAATTTCCTATAATTTTAGAGAAGAGAAATACATCAGTGGAGTAGCACTAGTTTTTAGGAAGACATTTGGAGTAGCAAAATATCGTTCCTTGGTTCATGCTTCAGATGAGGCTCGCTCATTTGCTTTTCTTCGCATCCAAAAGCCTTGAAATATCAGCCAATGCTTATTCATACTTTTTGTTGATTTTTATTGTGGAAGGTATGATATGCTTCCCATTGAGTTTGTTGATTTTTATCCTCCTGCAGCTATGATTCGTCTTCTGTCTGCAGAGGCAAAACCAAATTTAGTTACAGACTCTACTTCCCAAAATCTTCATGCAGCTATGCATAGAAAAAGGTAATGAAAAAAAATAAAACACGCGAGACACCACCATAGCAATATATTACCTTCTTTTGGGTAAGAATTTCCCCATTTGGATTTTTGAGAAGCCATTCACGATCATGTTGCAGTCCTGCTCAACATTGCAGAGAAAATGAATTTGACTCTTGATGGACATGTACACTAAGCACTCAACAGGGTAATCAATTGAAGACATGATAGCATAAACTTGAGTTAATACAACAATTCTATTGTAAGACAAAAAGGGAACTCAAGGTCTAGTCTAGGAAAAAACATAATCACTTACACAACTAGGAATGTCATACAATTCTTCATAATTTGATCCTAACTGTAAAGCATAATTGGCCAAAGCATCCGCGGCTGAGTTCACACTCTTCGACACATGTTGGATATGCACCTCCCAATCATTACCCTGAATCAAGTGCCGACATTGTTCAATCAACTGAAAATCATGGTGTGAAGGCAACGGTGTAGCCTTTAAGAGCTCACAAACCACAACTGAATCAGATTCTATAATTAGCCTAGGCAACCCCAATGGTACAACTACTTGTAAACCATGAAAAATTGCCCAAATCTCAGCAGTAAGTGCTTCACAATGACCACACAAAAATACATAAGCCTTCAAAAACGTGCCATCAGATAAGCATACAAGACCACCACCCCCAGCTTCAGTCGGGTTACCTTTGGAGACTCCAGCCGTATTAAGCTTGCACCAATCCTGTGGAAGAGGCTCGTTTATATCAAGCTTGAAACACTCGTGTGGAGGGGGCTCATTTATATTGATTTCCTACAACATGTGTTAAATAGAAGTTAATCATTTCCATTAAGACATAATAAATAACATATACTTTTAAGGAGAGATTACCCTTTTTTTATCAACTAATTCGATAGCCTCACAAGGTAAGCATTTTGTGTTGTTTCCCTTCTTCTTTTTCTTTGGACGAGAACCTTTCTCCGATGGGTGTGCTTGCCTATTTCTTTGTGCCCGACCTCTACGTCTACGATCAACAGGATCCTTAAGGGCACCTGCAACTGTGTTCTTGGCTTTTACAATGTGCCTTTCATTTTCTTCTTTTTTTTGCAGCCTTCTTCTCCCATAAACTCTGCCACTTGGCGCCATGGAGTTGTGAACAATGTTGCTACTAATGCCTATCATGGACTCAAGTGTTTTTTGCATCTTATCCACTCCTTTTATGTAGGCATCATACGTAGAATCATTGTGCAAAGCCAAAGAGACCAAGTAGTCATTCTTAAGTGATAGATCCTGATACCTCTTCACTCGTTCACATTCATTTGGATCATAATATTTCACTTGAATTCTTTCGTATTCCCTAACAATATTCTTTCTCCAATGATCTAACACATATCTCTCGGGAATAGTTTTAATCTCTTCAATCTCAATCACTTGAACAATATGTTTGCATAATATGCCTCTGAACTCAAATAGCTTACAAGAGCAATTGAACTCCCACACCCTTCTATCAATGGTAGTCTTAAAGCACTTGCGTTCTCTACGCCAAACCGGCTTCACAATTTTTTCTACAACTTCATATGTTGTTTTATCTCCATCCGTAATCAACTTAGTTGCATTTGTGTACATGAGACCACGAACCTATATATAAAACACAAGTGTGCAATAATTTTTCAGCTTTCTTAATCATCTACGTACTACATCTATATCTAGAGGCCACAAACATAAAAATATAAGTAAAGAGATTAGATAGATAAAGAGATAAGTAGTTACCTCATCCTGAAATTCTTTAAATTTGGCATTTGTATAAGCCTTATGGAAAACTTCTTCAGCTAGGATTGCTGGATTGCAAGTCAAAGGCCTATCCATGGAGTTAGCATTTAATTTCTTTTCCTCTTCAACTTTACTTGCAAGAGCCATTTGAAATTGATCAACAAACATTTTTAGGCCGCTTTCCACACTCACGTATCCTTTGAAAAAGAAGTTAATTCCTTCACTTCTCTGTGTAGAGGACATGCTAGCCCAAAATGAATCTCTCCAATAATCTAGAACCCATCTTCTTCTTTCGATATAAGCTTCTGTTATCCATGGGTTGTTATGCAACTGGAACTCTTCAACCATTTTTGCACATGCCTCATCAAACTCCTCTAACGTAAGTGAATCATGCACAACAACATTCATGCTCTTACTTATGTCCTTCCAATCTGGATTTTTGCCCAAGTTTCTTGATGCATTTTTCATTATATGAAAGAGGCAAAGTCTGTGCCTACTATCTGGGAAAACTATCTTCACTGCCTTGTTGATTGCCTTGCACTGATCAGTCAAAATAGCATCAGGAGGTCTTCCCATACACTCCAGCCAACAATTGAATAGCCAAACAAATGAATTAGCATCTTCATTTGACAATAATCCACACACAAGCACTACTGATGACCCATGATGATTCACTCCAATAAAAGGAGCGAAAGGCATCTTGTACCTATTTGTCAAGTGAGTAGTGTCAAACGTTACTACATCACCAAAATCCCTAGCAATAGCTCGACATCTTGCGTCTGACCAGAATACATTCACTAATGTCCCTTCTGAGTCTCTCTGAATTGCACTGAAAAAGTTCGGATTGTCATCTTTCATTTTCTTAAAAAACTCTTCAATAGCAACGGCATCACCTTGCAATCTTGCATGTCGACGCTCAATCCCTAACACATTTCGCATATCTGTTTCAGTAAATGGTAGGTTCTCATGCCCTCCACTTTCAACAACTAGTGAGTTAAAATTCTTCTTTATTGGGACCCCGACTACATCATTGTTCATGATCCTTCTCTTGTGATAATCTGTCATGTACTTGTAGTTAGCCATGAATCGACTGTTGGAAGGATCCATAGGATGATTGTGTTCCAACTTCAAGACAGTGTTTGTCATCCTACCTTCCGTCATCCGCGCATCAACATATGCCTCACACCCGACTACTTGCGATCGCGCTTTTTCCGCCACTTTCTTACCACCCCTCACACAAGTTAATCGCAATCTCTTGAACATTTCATATTGCGGTTCCTCACCCGTCTTTCTCCGTCCATAACCTTTCCCTTGAAACTCATCAAGTAATTCACATGTGCGTATATGGAACTGAAAACCAGTTTTACATGCATATGTATGACAAAATTCAGCATATTCTAACCCACTATCAAAAGCCATACCAACCGCAGGTTCTACGACGGTTTCATTGTCATTGTTGCTTGAGTCGTTCGGCTCTTCATTTAGGTCGAACTCCATTCAACTTGAACCTATCACATGATAAAATTAATTAATTAGTAGGGTATTGAATTAAGGAAATTTGTTCGTGGCAATCTTACACAAACAGCCATGACTGCGATTTTTAGCAAAATTTATACTGAATATCAGTTGGATTGATTACACTGGACAGCTCTCACACTTAGTGCCTATAAACCCAATTCCCCTTAAAAACACTTGCCTAAATCGGAGAAATCAACACCCATGACTGCGATTTTTTTAGCAAAATTCTGGAAAGAAATTCTGAAATTTTCATTTGACTTATTGGCACAATTTATCATGCAAATTCTGAAAATTCTGGAAAGAATTTTCCAATTACCAATCGTGCCAATAATTCTGGAAAGAAATTCTATACATCCATAATCAATTTCTGAAATTGGTTCTCGTTCCAGTTACCAATCGTGCCATAACCATCGGCCTGTCGTTCCAGAAATTTCCAATTACCAATCGTGCCATAACCAATTTCTGAAATTCTGGAATGGGTTCTCGTTCCAAAATTGGATCTGAAAATTCCCAATAACCAATTCTGGAAATTGGTTCTCGATCCAATTCTCAAATTCTGGAAAGAAGTTCTCGTTCCAGAATTAGATTTATGGATGTATAGAAAATTCTCGTTCAATTCTGAAAAGAAATCAACAGATTGGGATTTTTATCATGCAAATGTCATTTACCTACATCGGAGAGGGCGTATGACTGCGAGAGGAGGACCGCCGGCGGCAAGGATAAATCACCGCCCGCCGCTGGTGCAAGTGGAGGACCGCCGAGACCGAGGTGCTGCGAGAGGCCGCCGGGGACGAGGAAGGTGGTGACTGGTGCTGCGAGAGGCCGGTGGTGCTGCGAGAGGCCACCGGTGAAGAAGGCGTCGACGAACCACCGGGGAAGACTGCGAGATGCCGATGGTGCTGCCAGCCGCCGGGGAAGATGTCGTCGTCTCGTCGAGGAGGGTGGGTAGCATACCATAACAATGAGGTGGGTCCACATAAGGACAAGAACCCATTTCCCCCTTCTTCCCGCTCACTGACGCTCGTTCCCGCCCGTTCCCGCCGAGCAACAACCAGTACAGCCTCTGACTTTTCTTTTTGCTGATTGGTCCACGTGGAAGTGTAAGAGAGAATCTCTTACACTTAGTGTATACGTATGAGCCCTCGACAAGGGAACATGCTGTGTTGTTTGGGAGAGATTATTAAACTAGACTTGAATAGGAAAAACCTAGTTAAATAAAGAGAGTAGAAAATCAAGATGACACTACTAGTACACATGGAGTATTTAACGATTATTTAAGTCATGTTCATCTAATAACTAGCTTATCAAGTGACTCTTGTTTTGAACTGGAAAGCACGAAAACCCCTGAATAGGAAAAGTTTCCGTGTCGGAAACTGGGAAACATCAGGAAGCGGCGAGAAACGCAGAGAAGCGGTCAAGAAACAGTCAACGAGTCGGAAACGCCGCGGAAACGGTCAACGTGAGTCGCAACACTTCGTTTTGAGCCAATTTTTTTATTTTATATTTTTAAAATTAAAAATCTTTACCCAATTACCCTAATTGCCTCGACCAGCCTCCCTTTTCCTTCGCACCTGCCGTTGTACCGCTGCGCTCCTCCCAACCGCCCGCCGACGCCCTCCCAGCCTCCCGCCGACGCCGCCGTCCACCGCTGCTCTCAGGTATGTGCAATGCGCGTCTCGCCGCCTCCTCTACAGTCTATACTTCTATGCGAGCCTCTTGGCTTCTTCGAACAAGACGAACAGTGTTACACTGTTAGTCTGTTACTTTGTTAGGGATTAGTGGATTACTGAGACAATGTTAATTTGTTAAATTTCTAATTTAATTTGTTAGATGAGTTATTGTATTAGACTATTAGTAATTTAATAATACTAGGGTTTGCTTATTTTTCTAATGTTTTGTTACAAACCAAAACCAATTCTATGCCACTTCATTATCATTTAGGTCTCTTATTAATGTCATTGTATTCATCTTTACAAACAAACCAATTCTATGCCACTTCATTATCATTTATGTCTCTTATTAATGTCATTGTATTCATCTTTACAAGAGCTTTAAAATGATATATAGTTAGTATCGACGTTTCCCCTCAGTTTCCATTTTCTCTATTTTTGGGATTGCCGGTCCCGGTGTCCTTCCGTTTCCCGTTTCCGTGCTACATTGGTTTTGAAGTATTGTTTTTGAAGCCCTATGTTTTCCAGTTTTCAGAATGTATTCCTCTAGAGGGGGAAGTTCATATCAGCAGCAGGGTTATGGTGGTCAGTCTTCATATGGTCAAAATGTGAGTATTTCTTGGCTGGAATGAGAATTGCCCTTATTGTTCTTGGTATCTTTATGCATGTGTTTGCATAATGATCATAGTTTCTGATGCTTGTCTATCATTTTATGTTAGCAGTCAACTTCTACTTACCCTGGCAGCTCTTCCAGTGGACCTGATGCCAGTTCACAGCTGGGCATGCATTCTCGACATCCATCAATCTTAGCGGCCTCCCGTGAACAAGACATTGGGGGTTATAGATCCCATCCAAATGTTTCAGGTCCTTATGGAGGGCAATATAGTTCTTTATATGGTGCTGCTTCCTTGAGCAGTAGTCAACAGGTAGAAAAGCATTTTTGCCATGACATTTGAGGCTATTTGTAATTGTTAAATTATTGGACATTCAGACTTCATTTGGGATCTGTCATAGAGTTGTGGCTAAAAAGGTGTTAGTTTATAACAAGTTATTTATTTTAATTTTCCATTTGTAATAATTAGATGTTATCATGATATCTTAACATCACTTGTCTAAATTTCCTGATAAATTTTCTGTATACATATTTTTTAATATAACATTGTTTTCTGCAAACGTTAAGATGTTTATCAAGACTTTTTTAACTCACTGTATGCTAAGATGCTCATATATAATTATAATTTTGATAAATCATAAATCTAACATGTTTCTCACAATATATGAATATGCTGTTCTTACAGGGAAAACTGATCTTTCTTCAGTTGAGAAACTCTAATCTATATCTCTCTTCCCTTTTGGGAATGATTGAATAGAGGAAAATATGCAATTCTCGGTTTCTTGGACTTCTGTTGTTTTAAGTCATTAAATATGTCTACTGTGCTTTTCTTTGTAAAATCATTAAGTTTTGCTTCAGATCTTTTGTTTGTGTTCTTAGATATCCATGTTACCATGTACGGTTTTATCAGGTATCTGCACTTACTGCCAAGGGAACTCAGTCAACAACTGTGGAAGCTCATGGTGGCTATGGTTCTTTGAGGCCGAATTCACCAAGATATGCTTCTGCCGAATATGTTCCATCGACAAGTCATGGTTATACTCTCAAAACCGACCGTTTGCTAGCTGAAAAGATCCCTGATTATGCTTCGATAGATAGAAGACAATACAGTGATAGACAAAGTGCTTACATGACAAGGGATCTGCCTAGTGATGAAACAGGAAGATATTCCGATTCTGTTGGTTATGCTCATCATCAGGTTTACATCTCATTGGCTTCTGTATAATGTTTGCTCTTTTCTTATACATTTATCTTTGGTTGAGGCTGAGACAATCAAGGTGCTTCTATGTTGACATGCCTTGTATGTTTGACAGCCTGAGATCTATGACCGTATTGATCAAGCAGTACTGCGTGAACAAATACTAAAATCTCAATCAATACAAACTGCTTCCCATGATAGTGCTGTCAGGTAATAAAATTGGTGGATAAGGTATTTTCATTATTTGCAAATGACTTCATACTGATGATTATTGATTAGTGCAAACTTAAATGAGGTTTTTTTTGTCAACGTTACATTGATAAATAATTGTACTTACGGCAGTGTTAGCCTTGCCATGTCAGTGTTTGTGCAGTAAATCTGCACAAAATTTTCGAAGTGTGATTGTACTTTTTACACTGAATAGCAAAACATTTCTGGCAGACAAGCTGATTATCTTGCAGCAAGAGCTGGTAATTTACGTCATCCACCTCAAGAGGTTGATCCATATGTGGGAAGGGTTGATGCTGATCCTCGTGCTATTTCGACAACTGGCCGTTCTTCACACAACATACTCCATCAATTTTAGGAGCAGCACCACAGAGAAATATGGACAACCTCTTGTATTCACAAGGCTCTGCAAATCCTGGGTATGGAGTAAGCCTCCCCCCTGGCACGGACTATGGCTTAGGAAAAGGGCTTCATGGAAGTGCACTTGAATCAGATTTCACTGGTAGTGTCCCATCACGTAGTGGACACCTAAGAATTGATGACCGCAAAGATGAGAGAGCTGGATACACTCGTGCACTTGACTTAAGGGATGAGAGTCGCCAACGGGAACGACTTTTGGAGAGGGAAAGAGAGAGAGAAAGGGAGAGGGAAAGAGATAGGGAGAAAGAAAAAGAACGCGAACGTGAACGGGAGCGACAGCGGGAGCGTGAACGAGAACGGGAGCGCGATAGGAAACGTGCTTTGGAGTTGCGAGAAAGGGAACTACAACGGAGACGAGCTCTTGAAGTTAGACGAGAGCGGACTCCACTGAGAGTATCTAAGGATCGCCATGCTTCTGTTTTGATGAAGGATGCAGTACGCCGAGACTCTCCACGCGTTGGGTCATTGCATAGGTGGATCTTGATGTTTTAGTTTGTCATGCTCAATCTTTGTCTATACACCTGTTTCATCTATCGAGCGGTTTTCGTTAACTAACCCGGTGTTCTACTATGCCGAAGGCTTCATTCACCTGTTATAAGGAGGGAATATGTCTGCAAGGTAAAGATCAATAAAGAGCTTAATCATTGCGTAAAATAGCAAAAGTTGCATCATTGTGAATGAGCTCCTTTCCCTTCAAAATTTGGAGATGTCGCTACTAACTACTGAGCACTAGAGAACGTATCTTCCAAATCAATTTCTTTGGATTTGGGGCTTGTAGTTCTTTGGATATCTTCTGTTTCCTAAGGCTGAACATCTATCTTACTGAAATTCTTCTCTCCCATATACCACCAGCGTTCTTCATATTCATTCGCATCCCAGCGATTATATTCCCATGATATAATTTTTGCCTTTTTCTTGCCTTCTCCTGTACCCTTAGATTTTTTCAGCTAATCACTCCTGGTACTCTTTCTATTTCATATAATTCTTCAGTTGGTTGTTCAGTGCCCAATATGATTCTTGCTGATCCAAGAACTCTGTTGAAGAATCCATAAACTGAATGTGTATGTCCATTTGTTCTTGACGTGGAAGGTATCTTATGATTAGTGATAAATTGTGATGGCAGTGGATTGTGATCTCCTGTTGTTATTAAGATACTACTTACGAATGGAAAATAAAGATACAAAGACTTTGTATCTAAGATATAATTTATATAGCATGTGTATGATTGTTTCTGCTACCATTATCCAACTGTCTTCATAATTAATGCCTTCTCTGTTTAAATAATTCTCTTCACATTGTAGGTTTATGCTTCCAGCTTGGTTGATGTGGAGAGAGATTTCTTGTCTGTGGATAAGCGCTACTCAAAGCTTTATGTATCTCCTGATTTTTCCAAGGTTTGCATTCATAACAGCTCTGCCTGTTTTTTTTTCAAATATTTTCTCTCTACTTATATGTATGCTGTTATTGTTCTTTCCTCCATAGCTTGTTGTTAATTGGCCTAGAAAGGATTTGAAACTTTCTTTTCACACGCCTGTCAGGTATTGCCTTTCATGTTTCCTTAATTATATTTCTCCTCTCTCTTTTCCTCTAATCGGGCAGGTGCTTCCTTTCTTATCTTTCACATTGATTTATAAGAAATTATCAACTACCATGTGTCATTAAAGTTTATTAATTGTTTTGCAATTCATTGTTGCTCAACTGAAATTTGTTGTATTATGGATTGTGAGAGAAGGAAAAAAGAACATCATTATGTAACATCTTGAAGTGACAACCCGAAATAAAATGACCATTTGTTCTTCTTTTCCAAACCTTTGCCCTTGCTTGTCTTATTTACAACTGATAATGGAGTAAAATAAAATATTTGAAATATATTCTTGGGTTAGCTTTGAGCATGATTTTGTTGAGGAAGGAAACTTGGTGGAGCAGAAAGAGCCTTTTATCAAGCAGTTGGATGTGCAAACCAGAAGCTCAGGGTCAGGGCATAGAACTGTTTGGAATGCAAAGGTAAAGAATCTGTATGTTTATTTATGTTTTTGTTTCCCTATGGTGACTAGAGGATCACGAATAAACTATAGTTTCAATTTTTTTTAAGTGAAGTGACCCATTGATTGTTGATAGCAACTCATTATGGTGGATAGGTGATTTTGATGAGTGGACTCAGTAGGAGTGCTGCTGAGGAGCCGTCTTCTGAGAAATTGTCAGATGACCGTGTACCCCATATGTGCAATCTTCTGAGATTTGCTGTTCTTAGAAAGGACCGTTCATTTATGGCAATTGGTGGTCCATGGGATCCTATTGATGGCCCCGATCCATCAGTTGATTCTTCTTCTCTGATCCAGACCGTTGTTAGGTTTTCAACTCATCTCAGTGTCATCTTGTGCATAAGGTGTTTTCAGTGTCTTATAGGATATTGACTTTGTTGTGGTTCAGATATGCAAGAGATGTTACTCAACTTGATCTGAAAAGTTGCAAGCTGTGGAATCGATTCCTTGAAGTAACAGTTTTCTGATGGTTTTTCATTGCTATATTTTTTCTTACTTCATAAACATCTTCTACAGTTTGTAAATTGTAATTTTTTTTTCTGTTTGATGTTGAAATTTATTAGATACACTATGATAGAGTTGGAAAGGATGGGCTATTTAGTCACAAGGAGATCACTGTCCTCTTTGTTCCCGATCTATCAGATTGTCTTCCTTTACTAGATGCATGGCGTGAACAATGGTTGGCCCATAAAAAGGTTGTTGCTGAGAGAGAAAGGCAGTTATCTTTCAAAAGAGAGAAAGAGGTTTGCTTCTTTTTGGAAGTTTCTTTCTTAGATAATTTTCTTTACGTAATGTGGTGTTGATAGAGCCTAGAACTTTGCACATTTTCAACTGCTTCTGGTGGGATATTTCTAGTGTGATTGTTAAATCTCCTCCCTCTTTTTTTTGCAGTGCAAAAATTTCTTCCCCCATTTGTATGTTCTCTGATCGAGAAATTGTTGCTGTTTTTTGTTTGAAGTTGGTTTTCAATGAACTTACTGTTTTTGTTAAGTGCTATTTTTCATCATTCGTGTTTTCACCAGTTAAAACATAAAAGCGAGGACATTTTCTTATAAAGCAGGAGAGGAGGTTGCTTTAAGGATCTATTGAAATGCCAAGACACCCTGAGATTCTCCATCCTTTTATTGATCTGAGTTTTGTCAGAAGACTCAGATTGTATCCCTGTTTTTTATTCATCATAGCATAACTTTAGTGACTGAGCTTTATTTGCTGTCCTTCATTATGAATTGTTTAGTAGTGTTTTCAGTATTTGCTGGTCAGTAGTGTTTTCAGTAGTTTATACGGAGTACCTAATTTAGACAGGACATGTGGCAGCATTTGCTCTTTAATTTATTGTCTTAAAAAACTTCTAATTAATGTACCTTTATATACATTTAATATTTTTTTGTCCTAAATCAGAAGTCAAGGGAGAGGAAGGACGATCTGAGAGGTAATCATATTAATGGAATAATTGTTTAGTGGTACATCTTTTCCAATTGGTTTTGTTGGTTTTTGATCTTTACTTCACCTGAAGTCTTGAACATTCATGGTAATGCAGACAGGGAAGATGTAGCTAAAGATGTCAAAAGAGCTGAAAAACAGAAGGACAGTGCAGGGACTGGACAAGTGGTAGAATCTATCAAAGAAGAGAATGAGAGTATCTCTGCTAAAGCGAAAGAAACTGAGTCAGGTACAGAAGGTGGTGTTAAGCAGCTAAATAAGGAAGATAATGTTGATTTGGTTGGAGAAAGCAATGCCAAAACAGAAGAGGTAGATAATTCAAGCACTCAAGAAAATGTAAAGCCCGTGAAGAAAAAGATTGTGAAGAGAATTGTTAAGCAGAAGATTGTTGCAAAGAAATCCATTGAAGGAAATGAAAGTAAAAATGTTGAGAAGGTGGAGGAGGCAGCTGTAATTAAGAATGTAAAATTAGAAGTATCTGGTGAAAAGGATGGGTCTTCTGCTGAAAATAATAAAGTTAAAATGGTCACTAGAAAGAAAGTTGCCAAGAAGCTTGTGGATGGCAATTCTGTTCAGACTGAAGAGAAGGTGGAGGAGGCAGCTGTAATTAAGAATGTAAAATTAGAAGTATCTGGTGAAAAGGATGGGTCTTCTGCTGAAAAAAATAAAGTTAAAATGGTCACTAGAAAGAAAGTTGCCAAGAAGCTTGTGGATGGCAATTCTGTTCAGACTGAAGAGAAGAGTATTGAGTCTGCTGTGAACAATGCAAATATTCAAGCTGCTTCACAGGATAAGCCTGAAGTAAAATCTGATTCTGGTGGTGTTGGTGTGGTGCGAGGTGGTCCTGTCAAGAAAAAAATAATAAAGAAAATTATTAAGAGGGTGCCTAAAAAGAAGAGCGCTAATGCTTCTGCTGCTGGCAATGAGGTTGCTGAAAATAAGGAAGCTGACAAGGATGGGAACACAGATGCTGTGGGAAATGCTGTCAAGAAAGCAATTGAGGTGAACATTTCAGGAGAATCAATGGTCATCTCTGATGCACAGCCAGAAACAAAAATTGAAAGCAAAGCTGATGAAGTTAAACAGAAAGATGGCACAGTTGATGAGAAGAAATCTTCTGAGACAGAAATGCACTCTGATGCTGAGAAGCAAAGAGTTCCTACAAAGGATAATAATGATGAAAAGGAGAGATCAAAAGAAAAGGAAAAAATTGTAGATCAGAAGGACAGAAAAAGTGCAGATGGAAAATATGAACACAAGAGGAAGTCTAGCAAAGAAGTAGAGAGAAAGAAGTCTGAGGAACCCCCTCGACATCCTGGACTCATTTTACAAACAAAAAGTTGCAGAGACTCGAAGGTGGAATTTCTTTGATTAGAGATACTATATTCTACATCCTTGCTCATGCATGATATCCTTCTATTTAATAGAACTATATAAGTTATTTCCTATATACTGTCTATTATGCAAGTGCTTGACCAGATTCAAAGTTGGTAATATTGTATATTGACTTATATGGTATTTGTCGCAGGTGCATTCTCTGTCACTTTCATTAGATTCACTCCTAGACTATACTGACAAGGATGTTGAAGAGTCGACATTCGAGGTTAACCATTCTTTTTATGTGAATTATGTTTTTAGTTAAACGTAAATCATAGCAAACTAGTTTTTCATACAATATTTGCTGTTTATTGTAGGTTTATTTAAAAGTTGAAACTGAATCTTGTACTGACACATTCTCTCTTTTCAGCTTTCTTTATTTGCTGAGTCAATGTACGAAATGCTTCAGTATCAGATGGGTTCTCGTATTTTTGCATTTTTAGAGGTAAGAATGTAGCATGATATGTAACATAAATAATATATCGATTTTTATAGGTTAAGAGATCCCATATGTAGAAACTTTTGATTAAGTGTTAACTTTTAAGGATATTTTAAATTTTTTTAAATGGGTTCACCTTTCCTTCTTTAGGGTTTATATTCCTTAATAGGAATTCTTAACATATGCCCTTAGGGCATAGGTTAGAAAAACCGATAATATATTTTGTAAATTGGTCTTTCTGAGATGCCTTTTTTTTATAGAAATTGAGGGTGAAATTTGTTCTGAAGAGAAACCAGAGGAAGAGACAAAGAGAAGAAGTTGATGCAAAAAAGAAAAGTGAGGAGTCACAGAGTAAGCGTTTGAAAAATGAGGCTTCTTCTCGAGAAACTGAGAACACTAAATCTGTGGTCAAGACTGATGGTCCCAATGAAGAAAAATCTAGGGACAAAGTTGCAAAAATGGAAGTTGACGAGAAGGTGATAGATGAAAATAGTAGACCTCCAAAACAAGAAAAAGAGGATAATGTTGAAGAAGCAATAAATGAAGATGATGTGATTGAGGAAGTGGATGAAGAGGAAGATCTAGAGGAAGACCTTGAGGAAGAGGAGAGAAGTCCTCAACGTGATACATCAGTGGAGGCAAGATTCTCATTACTCTTCTAGTATTCTTTTCCACCTTGTTTATGACAAATGAATACCCTTTCTATTAAACTCTTTTTCCTTGCCTAATTTCTGCGCTGCCATATAATACGATAATACCATTATCCAAGTCGCATAGAAGTTAAAAGCTAAAGTACAGGTTCGCCAAGTCTGGTCTTGGCTTATTAGAAAAGTTCCATATGGTCATGTTATAGACTTAATAGTGTTTTATATGTTGGTATAAGCATAAGTTTTTTGGTTCAGAAATTGTTAAATATCTCTTACATGTGATTGCATTGTTTCCTGTCCTTGTAACTTTGATCAGAAAATGAATGATATCAATGCTGAAGAGGAAAGGAAAATAGTGGTGCCAGTGCTGAAAGAGGAAAAGAATGATGATGCCATTGCAGAGAAAGCTAGTGGAAAGGAAAAGGATGCCCAGATGAGGTCTGGTACCAGCACAGAGACTTCCAAAGAGAAGGATGCAACAGCTCGAAAGGAAGTTGAAGTTGACAAGAGACTTCTGGAGGTTGGTGAACACTTGATTTCACAATATTCGATACTTTCTATCAATTGCTAATCGCTGTTGGTGTGGTTGGTTTATTTTTAATGCGGAGCAGGCTTTTAGGTTCTTTGATCGCAACCGAGCAGGCTACATAAGGGTAATAAAATGAACTTTTTGTTTTGTCTCAGTGATCATATGTCCTTGATTTACTATAAATTTTCTTCTTCCTCTTTTCAGCTGGAAGATATGAGATTGATTCTGCACACTCTTGGCAAATACCTCTCACATAGAGACATCAAGGTTAGAATCTCTTTCTTCCCCCCAATTTTGATAGCTATAATCACAGAGTTGTCATCTTATGTGTGTTGTTATAGGAACTTGCACAAAGCGCGCTGTTGGAAAGCAGCACAGGGAGAGATGACAGAATACTATATGAGAAGCTGGTGAGGATGACTGGTCTTGGCAAGGTTTAGGTGTCGGAGGTTATTTATTGGCTCAGTTGTATGTTTACATTGAAGAAGAGGAAAGCCCCACCTGATCCTATGAATAATGTGTAGAATTATTCTACTGGGATATGTTTTCTGTATCTATGGCTTGGCACATACTTTCTATCCGAATTCAATTGAAATTTATACTTCTAAATTTGTGAGTTTCTAGTTAAGATTTCATGCTTATTCCGCCCTAGAGGATTCTACTACTGGACCAATCCTTTTTTTTTGTTTCCTTCCTATCATGGTGAAATAGTATGTCATCAATCATAATAGATGGAGAAATATTTCTTGTGCTTTGAGTTATTTTAGATTTTATTAATTAGCTATTTAAATTAAGTGTTATTATACTTTTCAAGGAACTAAAACCACCCTTAAATGTGGCAAATCATCCATTGAACACAGATATAGATAGGGTTGTTCATTGGTCTAAAACTAAACCGAATAAAAACGAACCGAAACTGAATTTCAGGACCGAAAACTAAACCGAACATACTCGGTTCGGTTTTGGACCGAAATAACCGAATATTTTGAAATTATGTTAATTTAGGTTATTGAAACAGGTTTTAGTGTATAAAACCGAATTAGACCGAACCATACTTGGACCGAACTAGACCGAACCGAATAAGGTTGTATGAATTTACGAACTAGACCGAATCAAATAAGGTTGTACGAATTTACGAACTAGACCGAACCGAATAAGGTTGTACGAATTTATCTAGAAATCTAGGATTTTTTTATTATAAAATAATCGATTTTGACCGAACCGAATAATATTTTTATACGATCCGGTTCGGGTTCAATTTGGTGGGAGACCGAACGCGATAAACACCCTAGCTATAGAAGATTTTGTGAGTGTTCACGGCCCCTCCAGCGTCAGCCACCAACGCATTCCGCGTCGCCGCCGACATCCTCCGCCACGAAGGCCTCTACCAAGGCCTTTCCCCGGCCCTCATACGCCACCTCTTCTACACTCCCATTCGCATCGTTGGTTACGAGCATTTGCGGAACCTCGTGCTGGCTTCCTCCGGTGGGGATGGGGCCTCTCTTTCTCTCTCCACCAAGGCTCTTGTTGGAGGTCTGTCCGGCGTCATTGCTCAGGTGAATTCTCTTTTCGATGATTTCGAATTTGAATTGATTGCATTTCGTTGTGATTGATTTCGGTATCATGATGATTCTGCTGAAATTTCAATTGAGGATCACAGAGCCGTGGGATGGATCCCTTGATTTAACTTCCACAAAATTTGGGGATTGATGAAGGTTGTTACATAGCGCATTGTAAAGCAGGGAAATTTGGTTGCAACTTTGAAATTTTCACGATACCGCTACATATTAAATGTCCGATTCTCGTCTTACCTTCTAACTTCGTTTCCTGCTGTTATGCGCTGCTAAAGACTGATTTGAATCATAAACCATGATCAAAACTGATTTGGAAGCACTTATTTTGGAATTTTCTAGTAGAGAAGGGATTTTAGTACTCTGAAGTCTGAACTTACATGTAGATCAATCTACCTAGGGTTTGCAAGTTAACTATTATGTGCTAATCTTAAAGGAAATTCCTCATGGATATATATATTTCCAGGTGAAGAGGTTATTTCAAATCCTCAAAAAACTGAAAAGTTGCTGGTCTTCCCCATATTTGTTCTGAGCAGATTTATGTAGTACGTTGTCCATTCTAGATATCCTTAACAATCTCCCTAGATTATTATGGGAGAAATATTTAGTGAAGCCTTCACATTTAGGCGTGGAAGCTTGATTGTGTATATCATTTCATAGTTATGTAGCTGCCATTCGGGGCTATAGCTAGACGTCAAAGGTAACTAAACCTTGATTCTGCTTTTGTTTTTGTACAGTATAATATATCTCATTTATTATTCATCTGAATCAAACTGCTGTTCTTGTTCCTAGGAGTACAGATAGTGGCCAGCCCAGCTGATCTTGCTGGTCTCCCCTCTTTCGGATGCCATTCTTGTTCAGAGTATTAGCACACAGATTATTTTGCACAGTTTTAGGAGATGTTTATATTGGAAATCATTCACTTCTTATGTAAGAAATTCTATTGAAAATGACTTTGTCACCCTATCCGAATTCCTAATTTTGAGGTTGATCTCAATTACTCGAGTTTGATGTACTCATCTCACATCAATATTATTCATTGCTTGTTTAACTGAAATACCCCTAAAATGTCTGAAAATAGCAATGTTGTTTGTTTAGCCAAAGTGCTGAAGGAAGATGGTAATAATGTTTTTTTTTGTTTAAAGCTTCAATCGATTAGACCTCCCAATAGTCAATTACTCTACATTTAAAACAAATTCATATTCAGAATCCTCATCTTTAAAAATAATTTTTTCTGCAGCTTCCTTGTTTTTGTCAGCAAGTCTCCTTTCATGTACGACATTGCCCCTCCTTCCCTCTATTAACCTACAAAATCAGCATTTACACCATGAATAACAAAATAAACTTTGGTAGAATTAATCATTCAAATACGAATAAAAATTTTTGCAGTAATTGATTAGTCTTTTGGGCTTGTGCAGGAACTGTGGTAAGATAAAGTTGCCACATTTCTATTGTTGCGGTGGACGTAGAGAAGAAACCGTCAAGAAGTGATTCAAAGTGGTTTCTTGAGCTGTGGCCATGTTGTTGCAAATTCTTTTTGCAGGCAAGTACCATTAAATATTGGTATGCAAGTAAGTTGAATAAGTGGAAAATTGCTGAACTAAATTAACTTTAGGTGATTAGCTGCGGAGAGTAACGTTTCTAACCAAAAATTCAAAATCTAGTAGCCAAACAAAAATGCCCCTTATTCTTTCATGTACAAAAAGTACAACAACGCAGGAAAAATAAAAATCTCCATTCTAACACTCAAATTCTCCAACTGGATTTTAATGGTCACAAAACTTACCCTTGACTTCCCAAATGACGATAATGGAGTTTTAACGAGCGAAAAAGACACGATTTAGATCAGAATTCAGAACTTGAGCCATTCGTTGTAGTACTCACAGGTCAAGGGAGAAATGGCACCATCAGGAGTGCAATGGTTAATACTAGGACAAGCGCCACACGGTATTGACACCATGGCCGTTGTGCTAACAGAGGCCTCTGTCTGCACTTTCCTCGTACTTGTATAACAAACCGTTCCTACAGGAATGGAAGCATACTCCCCAGAGCCACTGCTCTTCACTTCCATAATCTCACTGTCCAAAACCAATGTCTTGAGTATCTCCTTAATCTGCCCAACTGATATTTCGACATTAAAAGCTCCAGACTTTGTCACCAGTTGAAAGATTTTCTCCATGGTTGTGACCTTTTGCCTACGTATCAGGCCGAGGCAGCACTTCATGAGATCTTCTATGAACGCCGAGTCAAGTTGCCCATCGCTGTACCACGCGCCACCTGTCAGGTCCACGGATGGCTGAAACTCGGTGCCCATCAAATAGCTTTTCTTGTTCAGAACACTTTTCACCTCTTTTATCTTCTGCTTTTCTTGGAGGCTCTTGATGCAGGTGCTGAAAGGCCTGTCTTTCATGGTTTTTAACTCTCTTCTCAACTCGGGTTTCAGTATTCCCATATTTCCTCTGCTCTGTATCACTTTATATACAGCTTGCTCATCATCTGTCAGTTCCTTCCCGACGCTTCCCAAGGGCCGTTTCCGCTTTAGCAGACTCATTGCTGTTGCATCATTAGAAGATTAATCAATGACAGAATATGAGCAATATGCCACTCTTCCACATCTACAACTAGAAACAGTTGCTAACATCAGACAATAGAAACACATTTCCCAACTAGAATGTCTTCTAAAAGAGAATTTCATCTCCAATCTTACAAGTAACACCATGGCTCATTTTATAGTTTATCTCCAAGATCAGGCATAAGTACAATTCTCTTTATAGTAGTTTCAAGTAGTACTTCAATGGAAATTCAAACAATCCCTACTTCCATATTTTTTCCAGCAAGTAAGATTACATGCCTAGCCTAGGGGATCATACTTTATAAAGTGAACTACTAACATTAGACTGCAGCTCAAATCACCCTCACTGTCAAAGAAGGGAACAAATCAGCATATGATTGTGCATATAAAAAATCAATCCAACTGAATCACAAAAAGAATTGGGTGACTAGAACTACGAGTCACGTTTTACTTGAAACCAAAGACAATTAAGCTATGTAGCACGGAAACCGGAAAACGGGAGGACACCGGGAAGCGGCAAACCAAAAAAATAAAAATAGAGAAAATGGAAACGGCGGGAAACATCGATATAAATTATATATCATTTTAAAGCTCTTGTAAAGATGAATACATTGACATTAGAGAGACATAAATGATAATCAAATGGCATAGAAATGGTTTATAATATAATAATTATAATTTTGTAAATTGTAACCAAACCAATAATATCATACAATCATACATTCATCATACAATCATACATAAAATCCTAATTAAGCTGTTCAAAGTTCAAACTTTAAAATTTCGGCCAGTTGCCCACAATCCCCAATTCCCCACATTATATATCAGCCACTTATATACTAATACAGTAATACTCTAACAAATTAACATTCCCAATCCCTAACAATGGAAGATTTTAAGAAGCCGAGAAGTGAGTCGAGGAGGCGAACTGCGAACTGCGAGGAGGGTCGGCACGTACCTGCGAGGAGGCGAACTGCGAACTACTGAGCGCAGCGGTGGACGGCGGGCGGCTGGGAGGAGGTCGGCGGCGGCAGGGTGCGGCACAGCAGCAGGATTGGAGGATCGAAGGGTGGGCGGCAGGTGCGATTTCTTCAATAGAGGAGTCGAGGGCAAGTGTACGTTGAGGCTGTTGAGGTAGGAAGGTTAGGGTTTTAATACTAAAGATTTAATTTAAAAAAAAATATAAAATTTCTGGCATCAAAACGCAGGGCAGCCTTTCCGCGGCGTTTTCGACGCGTGTTGACCGTGTTCAAGGTGTTTCCGACCGCTTTTTGACTGTTTCCTGCCGCTTCCCCGTCGCTTCTCGGTGCTTTCCAGTTTCCAACACCGGGACGCCTTCTCCCTAAAAGTTTCCATGTTTCCCAGCAATTAAGAAATTAGTCATTGCCGATCTACATGTAACTAGTTGTTGTTTTTAAGAAAACAAAGAGAGATTGTTTAGTTAGCAAACTAGAATGGAATAATTAAAATAATCTATAACAAGTTCCAATCGTACAAGGATGAAGTTTAAAAATCGCAAAAGGATAAAATTCAAAGAATTGATATTACCGGAAGAGAGCGGATACCGAGAAGATTGACTAGAGGAAGACGGAGATATAATGAGAAGGTGGCGACGAGCGGCGAACTAGAGAAAGAGATCGTGGAGGGAAAGGGGTGTAAAAAGAAGAACTGAAACTGCAGAAAACAGGGATGAAAATATACCGCTAGTTTTTGAGGGTTTGAAATGGATCGTTCAATGCAATGTGGCCCAATGGGCCTTTTTTTGAAAAAAAAAAAAGATGATACGTTTGAGAGGGTTTTGGAATCATTCGCCCTTTAAGAATTTTTAATTAATAAAATGGAATCCTATTAGTTTTTATATATTTTTTTAGGGAGGTGTTAGTTAAGCTCAAATTTTTTCACTAAATAAGCTCAATTGTCCACGCGTACAGAAAGCGGGAGCGCGACCAGATGCACGGATACGCGAAGCGGGAGCGAGACAGACTGAACGAGTATCCGATGGAGGTCAAAAATCAAAGAGTCACGCACACGCGTTGCGGGTGCGTTACTGTTTGTCACTAAATGTGACTCACGCTCCCGCAAAGCGGGTGCGTGACTCTTTGTGAGTTGAAGAACTTGTGGTCGTTCCTCCTCATCATATATATGACACCGTCTAGCCATGTTCGTCCCCAAGAAAGACCCCTCTCGAGCCATCTAATCCAAACTCCGACCGTACCATCATCTTCCTCGTGCTCAAGTCAGTTGAACTTGAATCCAGAATCGTCTAGAACCATACCCGAACGGTATCGAATCACCTCCGAACTTGTCCATGTTATGCACAAAAATCAGTGAACTTCTCCGGAAAGACCCCTCTCATATATGGCACCGTCTAGCCATGTTCGTCCCCAAAAAAGACCCCTTTCGAGCCATCTAATCCAAACTCCGACCGTACCATCATCTTCCCCGTGCTCAAGTCAGTTGAACTTGACTCCAGAATCGTCTAGAACCATACCCCAACGGTATCGAATCACCTCCGAACTTGTCCATGTTATGCACAAAAATCAGTGAACCTTACCACTTTGAAGCATTTTTCTAAGTCCGGTGGAACATATCAGCCGCTGCAATCCATCCTCGGAGAAACTTTGCAGCTCCACAAACCCAACGACACTAGCCTTGCTCTATGTGGTTGCTCTTCGAGCCGCCAACGAGCCACTCAAAATTGACTTAATCAAAGACTTTGAAAAGACATTAATAAAAACAACAAGCGATCAAAAAAAAAAAAAAATTGTCACGCGGGTTGCGGGACATTATTTACTTAACCCACAAAATGTCACGCACCCGCAAAGCGTGATATTAAAAAATCGGATACCCTAAACCCTTTGTTCGCTCCCGTTTTTCGTATGCGTGGGTTTGGTCTCGCACCCGCTTTTCGTAAGCGTGAGTATTTTGAGCGTAAACAGAAGAAAATTTGAGCGTATCTAGCGGTCGCGTTTTTTTATTCCTATTAATTTTTTTTTTCTTCCTCTTCTTTGTTTTTTTTCTCTCTAAAATATTGTTTTTTGAAATTTAGGGTTTAGAGGGTAAGGAGTAGGGTTTAGGGAGAGGGAAATTGGTCCATTTTTACTAAGAGTCCATTAGTTTAAAAAAAATTTATTAAAGAATTATTTACTTAACTCACCGTACTTTTGATCTAGATTAGATAAGCTGAGGTGAATTCTTGACAATATTCCATTATGTATTCATGTTATTTATATGTCAGTAGTTGCTAGTTAGGAGGTATATCATATCTATTGTATGTAGTTACATTACAGATAAACCACATAAGATCAAGAATGTGTGTTGCATATGTTGACATTTCATACTTTCTAAGTTGGCAATTGGCATGATAAATAAGCTGATCTGTCACTCTTATTTTTCTTTACTCAAACTAAAATCATTAATGAATTAAGAAAGTACAAAAGTACAGTATTTCCTGAAAACAAAACACCACCGTATCTATTTATTTAGGATGAAACTTGTCCACACTGTTGTTGTATATATTCAATTCAACTCTGGTGGAGGATGAAAAGAAGCTGCAAAAATCGGTTGCGTTTGTTTTCATGAAACTTTTGTTGTTTTTTTATTTGTTTTGTTGTTTGTTTGTTGTTGCTTGCTCTTATCGGGTGTTTCGACGCCGGTTTTTTCAACCTCTCGAATTTTTAGGTTTGGTTATTCTGGAACCTTGAAATCTCTGGGTAAAAGAAACAAAATTATGCCACACCCTTTCCCCCCTTCACTTGCTCCATACACACACAAAAACACATTTAGCATCTCATGAGACAGATGAACTCATTGGAACCATCTTGCCCATTTACAAGATGATGATCCTCATCCACGGACTGCAGGATCCAACAAACCTCAGCCATTGCAGCTGAGAGTATCTATAAGTGAAATGAATGCTAAGATTCACTACTTTTGCCACGTTTCCATCATATATATGTAGGTACAAATATGTCACTGGCTACTGCAACCATATAGTCCAGAGCTGCCATTTGAGATGAGCGATTACGGAAATGCCACAAATTATCAGGATCCAGCAACATTTCTTTCTTCATCTGTAATTAAGGTACATGTCAGTGTGACTTAACTATTATAAAAGGAAACAGGGACTTAGTTACAACTATTGATGTAACCTTAATGATGGAGGAAAAGCCTCTCTCACTAGTCACTACCATATATTTCACCAGCGGCAATATAGATATGCGTGTTATTATCCAAACACAGTGCTTGCAGCACCATAGATAGCATTCAAAGCAGAGCCTTCCTATAAATTTGCCAACAAGAATCTACAAGGGTTTAAAAACAAACCTCATCCTCTTTAACTCCTCCAGTGCAGCCATGGGTACAGCCTGAGAAAGCCATCTCATATCTCAGATGCAGAGCAATGAAATGTCCCTTTTCTTTAAGAATATGAACCAACTTATTCCCCAAAGCTTCAATATTTGAATTAAACTTCAGAGCCAGCCAGGGTATTTACCGAGTTTCTGAATATCCCCATTATTTGCTAAACGTGCATCTGTTTTGTTGAAATGGATTACATTATGCTTACTGAATAGAGCAAGGATCTGCATATTAGAATATCTGCAGAAACATGTTATTGATATGAAGAATTAAGATGAGTATTACTGATACTATGAAAGTACCGTAATGAATGGGTAATATCAATTAGGTTCAGAAGAAGAAAAGTGAACAAATTAGAAGAAGATTTAGGTTTCCTCTAGGCACGGCGGATGCTAACAAGTAACTTAGAACTATACATTCTTTTTCCTATAAAACATGCAACAGAAGAGCATCTGAAAGTTGTATCATCACTCCAAGTGTTATGCAGCCCTTAACATCAAGGACGAATATAGATAACATTCACTAGGCCGGCCGTATCTCTTTGTGTGCATTTAAACTGCAGTTTTCTCTTGTACATTATTTTGCTGCTCTAAAGTTGCTCAGTGTACACGTCCAAGAAATTCAATTAAAAAATAAAACTCATCTGTTTATACATAAAAAGGGAAAATACCCTCAACTCATTTTCCATTATACCAACCATATACAAATAAGTACTCTCTCTGCTACTTGAGTTGGGACTTAGAGAGAAGGTTCTACCTTCTCTCTAAAAACCCCTAAATTACCAAAAAAAAAAAAAAAAAAATCTTAGGGAAAATCCCAAAAATACCAGAAGGAAGAACATCCATTCAAGAACAATAACCAATAACATCAAAAACCCACCACCCTTGGCTGAGAAAGCCACCTAGCATTGGCTGAGAAAACATCCATGTTTGGTTGAGAAAGCCGTCTAGTGCTAACCAACAAATCTTGAGCGAGAAGCTCTCAAAACCTCGAGTGAGTAACTCCGTCAATAACAACAAAAGCTTATCATGGTCTACTTTACCCCTTATGGCTGAGTAAGCCAATCTAATTCAGGAGAAACCCGAAAATTAAAAATCAAGCAGGTTGAGGGAGCCAAATAAGAGTTTGATCTCTTTGGTTGGTAACAACTCCTCTCTTGTACAAATCAAGAACCAATCGAAAATTTGTTGTTATTCCTGAAATATGGGCAGTACAAACACAACTAGATCAGATCTCTTGGTGTTGGTCGCATCAATTACAGATCTGATCTATGAGCTCCTCCTACCTCAAAATCGCTCGAACCACACTGATCCAAAAATGAATCTCTCGAACATCCTCAAATCGACCTTCCTTAAACCCCTCTTTGAGTCGACCCACAAATGAATGCCGATTTTCGGCCCAACCCTCGTTGAACCGTGGCTTGTGTTCTCCGGCCGTCATCGGCATGTTGCTCCTCTTCTCTCCCTTGTGAATATGAGGGTTGAGTTTTGAGATGACAATACAAAAAAAAAAAAAAATCTCCTTTCTTCAAACCGAGATCTGCAAGCTTTGACTTGCATACCAATAAATAAAATAATATCTCCTTCCGACTGCCGCTGCCGTCACCCCATCGGCCGTTCTACCTTCTATCTCCTTCCGACTCAAGCCGGCCTCACTGTCGTTTGCATCGTTTGTCACCGACGGCTCAACCCTCAATTTTCTTTTCAAGAGAGGAAAGATGGGTTTTAATTAATGATAAATAAAATAACAATAGATTAAAAAATCAATAACATCAATAGCTTTCTATGTACGATGTGCACATGTACCCAGACGGCCTGACCCATCACTATTTGGTTGCTGTCGTTTATGACCAAACAAGAAGTAAATAGAAAAGTAATTATCACTCGAGTCAATGGCTAATCTGTTGGGCCTAAAGCCCATTAAAAAATGGTTATAGTTGTATTTTAAATTGTCTTCTTTGATTAATAAAACCAACTCCTCCTTTATCATCATAATTAAATAACGGGGAACTTGAAAACATAGAGCAAATTAGTCTCCCATCACCACCGGATAACCCCGACACCACTAATAATCCCTTTCTCTGGGCAATCCCCAACATCACCGGACAACCCCCAACCACTTATAGATAACCCCCGTCTCCCATCACCACCGGGTAACCCCGACACCACATCAACAATAATATTAGAATACCCGTCTACCACCACCAAATTTGACCTGATTTGGGCTCCATCACAGATATGGTGATGTTGGTCCCCTTTGGGGGTGCACCAACTCCAAACCATTACTATCTTCTCAACCTTCGTCAAGACCAAATTGATAGATTCAATCACATTAATTTCACCCTTGTTAACCTTTTTTATTTCTATCTTGGGTGACAAAATTCTCGCAGCTTTTGTGGAATAAATCTTGGGTTCTGGCTGAGTCGCCGGTCGTGGTCGTGTCTGTGGCTGAATGAAGACCCCTCTCGAACGAGGATAACGTTATGGTTGAGGCTCCTGAAGATCCTTCATCTAGGTGAAGGCAACGTCAAGGTAGCCCGTTCAGCACTTCTGCATGTGTTCCTGTATGACCCTTTCCCGGTGGTACCCTTGAGTCTTGTTGACTCCTTGCCTGCCTTAGATTTTTGTGTTCTCTTTTGCTTCGTTGTAATTTCTGTGCTTGTCTTTGGTTCTTACTGTTCGGTTTGTACCGCGCCGATTTTATCGGCCTCTCGAGCTACCCGATGTGGTTATGTCGGGTACCTTGAATTCTTTCCTCATCAAAAATAAAAAATAAAAAAATAAGTACTCTCTCGATCTGTGTGTATTTATCCATGGAATTCAAGAATGTCTTCTCCGTCTGCGCTCTCCTCCTCGTCGCCGGCCTTTTCTCATCGGCGACCACCTCTGCCGCCAGGGTCATCGCCGATTACCGATCCAATGGATTTGTATGTGGTGGAGATCGCAAAGTTTGCAGTGAGCGAGCACAACAAGGAAGCGTCGAGCAACCTAGTATTTGTCAAAATCGTGAGCGGCGAGAAACAAATCGTTGACGGCACCAACTACAAGCTTAACATCGCCGCTAAAACCGCCGGCAATGGCGCTGACGGTCACGTGTACGAGGCAATTGTGTACGATAAGCCGGAGTATTTTTGGGCACATTGGCCTTTAAGAATTTTCAATTAATAAAACTAGTTTTTATTAGTTTTTGTGTTTTTTTTTTTATCCCTACTAATTTTTTTTTTCTCTCTCTTCTTTATTTTTTCTCTCTCTAAAATATTGCCTTTTGGAATTTAGGATTTAGGGTGTAGGGTTTAGGAAGAGAGGGTTAATTTTCTAAGGGGATAATTTCTTAATAAAAACGTCGTATATGGGTCATTTACCCAACTCATCCCGATAATCCGTTGGAAAAGTCCAGGAGTCTCACCTCCTTTAAAAAAAGTGATTTAATTTGGGATTTTGGAATTTTAGTTGTGAATGGATATATGATGTGAATTAATAATGGTAATGAACTTGGTGTGTTTTGTGTGAGCTTATTAAATTGGGAAATACAAGAAATAAAATATGATGTTTTGATTGATTGTTTAACTAAACTAGCTTATTATGCATACTTTGTATGAGATTTGAATGACATTTTGATTTATATTTTTAATTATAAGTAAGATTATAGTCTTACACTTATTGTAACAGATTTGAATGACATTTTAATTTATAGTTGAAACTATCATCTATATTAGTATAGTGTAATTTTAGGTGGGAAATTTGATTGGTTAGACACTTAGACCATTTGCAATGGAGGATTTTATACATATTTTATATATTAAGTTTTATAGCTATAGTAGTAAAGATGAAATTAAACATGAGAAAGAATTTCATCCTATGATAATGAAACCCATTAAAGTAGGAGGGAGGAATAACAACCATTGATTTGCTCAAGATTCAAAGGAAATAATTTTTTTGGGCTTTTAGCAAATTTTCAACAAGAATTTAATTATTATAAATAATGGTTATGAAACCCATCATATGAAACCATGAATGTGAATGACCTTAGACTACAAATTTGACATTTTAAAATTTAAATATAATTATAGTTCTATTATAAGTACTTTATGTATTTATAATTTGTGTAATAAAATATCTTTTTTTTATGTAAACTCATTTTTTAAATGTAATAGATGTAATTTTAAAAAATATTAATTGAAAAAGATATACTCATATGTAATAATGTCAAATAAATAATGATAATTTATTTTTTAAAAGAAAATCAATAAAATTTAACACCAATAATGTTATATAATAATAACGATGAATATCAAATAAATTCCTCAAAGTAATGAAAAATGTATGATAATAATGTTGATAAAACAACATGTGGATAAAATATATAACCTTATAGATCAATTCTTCGTGAAAGATTGAAGATAAGGTTACACAAGTAAGTCTTTCTTCTTAAAGTTGTAGCCACGTCCGACCTTCTTTTGCGTTAGAGTGAAAAGGTAAGAGAAAGAAAAAGACGGGTCACACTACCTAGTTTAACTCATATATCAATAATGAAGTTGGACATTAAATGTAAATACACATATACTCTATAATGGGCATGCCATATTTGAGTCATATATAATTGTAAGATATTTTCATATGCTAATTGTCGAGTTTTAATATTGTATACATTTATATTTCTTCACCGTTGAAATCAATGGACAAATTTGCCGACTTTAGTCTACAAATGATTTTAGTTTGAATATTTACGATTATAGTTCGAAACATATATCATCCTAATTTACATGTATAAAATACAATATGAAAATATGTAAGTAACATAAGGGTTTAGTTGTTTTTTATAGGTAATCATTAGGCTAATTTCAAGTGCGATTTGAAGTCCAATCTAGAGTTTTTTGTAAGGACGACAACCACAATACTAATAATTAAGTTAACATATGAATTAAGACCAAACATAAAAGAAGGAAGAAATTATTATATACGACTAATTTTTTGTTTTTTAAAGGTAATCATTAGATTAATTTCAAGTGCAATTTGATGTCCAATCTAGATTTTTTTTATGGACAGCAACTACAAATACAATAATTGAGTTAACATATGAATTAAGACAAAAAAAAAGAATGAAAAATCATTATATATTTTATCATAATTGAATACATGACTAAATTTGTTTTAATTTTACATTATGACGTTATAGGTTTGGTACATATATCTATAATTTATAACCCACTAAAATAACATTAATATGTGAAGAACATATATTATAAAATTGAATATAAGCTAACCAAAACATAAATTCTTGACTGAAAGACTTATAAGGTAATAACAATGGAAAATAACATGTGTATTTATATCAATAGAAAAGAAATTAAATTAGGCATATACATACTTAATTTTTGTATTTAATTATATAAAAATTTAATATTGGTAATATGAAATTCTAATCGTACGTTGACTATGCATGTATCACATTTACCATGCTCGGAAAGTGTAAAAGTAAAATTAAGGATTTTTTTACGATATATATTTCATATTGAATAACGAAATCTTATTATATTATGGTGGAAAATATACATAAAGATTTAAGATGTATTACGTAATAGTATATATATATATAGAGGTAAATCATATGTGTAAAATATATAGAGATAATATAGATTTCCTTATTCATATACAATAATATCATATAGATATATTATATAAACTACTATGCATTAATATGGTAAGAAAGATATAGCTTTGCTAGGTTGATAATTGAGCTTTAATTTATAGTAAAATGAAAGGATAAATAGATAAATGAACAAATTAATTTGATGATGTGACATACCTAAATACCTAAATGATTGATACATAGAAGATATACTAATTACTTAAGTAATATTATATAGATATCGAAAATTGTATATCCTTACTACTAAAAAAGAGGGAGTTGGAAGGCCATTATATATGCATGCGGTAGATGTCATTTTTGCTTTAGTGGGTATAGTCTATGTCTGCCACCTATTGATTATGGGTGGAAATGGGTCGGGTGATGGATGGATGAAGTCATTTTATCACTCGACCCGTGAATTAAATCCTCCACCGACCCATCTGTCACTCGCGAAACTTTTCACCCATCTCCGTCCATCCATCATCCAACGGGTGATTTGGGTGGGTCGGGTCATCCGCATAATATTTTATAAATAATTTATAATTATTTAAATGTAATTAATTACATGTTTAAATGCAAAAAATAATTAATTTTCTTCAATATATGAAAATAGTTGTTCTAAATATAGGATTTGATGGATGTTCACATAAAATATTCTTAGAATATTCAACTTTTAAACATAAAAACACTAAAATTAAGGTCATACATTTTAATAAAATAGAATTAGAATTATAATCGTCAACCGGTGAACGGATGGGTGGGTGAAGTGCGGGTGATGGATCGGGTGATGGGTGAGATTTACATCACCCATCACCCACCTGTCACACGTTTCACCCGACCCACTAACCATCCATCACCCGATTTATATTCGGGTCGGGTTTTTCGGGTGGATCGGTCACCCACGGATGGTTTCCAGCCCTACTATTGATGTACTAACAGGTGTCAAGTTGTCGTTGGACATTTGACTTTTAAGGAATACTTTAGTTTTCTTTTTTCAAGTGAACATATATGTTATCAGTGGTTTTGGTGTCACTTGTCGTTTTGCAGTGCTTGGTTTTAGCCACTGGTTTTGAATTGATATTTTTGCATGCTTTCATGCAATTCTGTCAATGTGGGTGTTGTTTGAGTGCCATGTATGTTCTTGTAATAGGTGTCATTCCGTGGTATATTGTTTGACCTTTGGACTTGAATTTGTTTTGTTGTTGTTGAAAAGTGCATGTACTGACTTGATTCTCTGGGTATAAAAATTGTATCACTCCAAACCAACCATGCTTCACCACGAAGGGGGGAGCCTCTGGCAGTGTTGTGGTAAGGTGGTCGATTTCTCCGGGAGTCGGTGGTGCTGGGAAGAGATTCGGATCCGCGCAAGCGCCATCAGAGCTCCATCTCCATGTTGTTGAGATGTAAGTTTAATTCCTTTTTTTGTTCTTACAAATCAATGTTCAAGAACCCAAGCCAATCCAAGAAATATTTGTGTACCAGTAAGTGGTTGTCAAGTACGATCTGCAACTACATACAAGTGTTGGGGAGTATTGTTTTTCACGAGATGCTTTTGTTGATGTGATTGTGCTTTGTTGATGCTTGCATGGTCTTTGATGTTGAGTGAATACGTGAAGCTGTGTTTGCTTGTGAAAACCTAGATCCAATTGAGGGCCTTCACATACAGAATAAATGCTTCACTTCACAACGGCTTCGTTCATAATTAGGCCCAATGGAACCCATTACAAGTCTAAGCCCACCTCCATGTTTCCTCCTTCATTGACAGTTCTCAAACACACAATTGAATCTTATCTTAGGGATGAAACTCAGTCACCATTGACGACTTCTCCTCGCCAACTCCGGTCTCCACAAGCAGTGCCATCACCACGTGACCGTCACTCAAGCCTCCGACGACGACGACGAAAAGTTCAATTCCCTGCTAAACGACATTGTTCGTGTTGGGTCATGGAGCCTGATGGACTGTACACCGAAAGCCCAGCTTTCAGCGGTCCAACTCACTGTTGAGTTAGTCGGTGGTACAAGGGCGGGAGCCCCCGTGCGAAGCTGTGGGTCCGAGAAATTTTTTGGGCCCGTCCGTACAATAGTGTAATGGGCCTAATTAGGGTTTCGTTCATTAGCTTAAATACCTTATTGATCATTGTAATCGTTATCACAATAGTAACAAAAAACCCTGACTTGGTAGTACCCCCAGACGTAGTCATATTCTGTGACGAACTTCGTGTTTTTTGTTTCATTTTTCTCTCGTTACTACGTTAAGATCCTAACAGTTTGGGGGAAGGAGGCCTGGAATGTCTTCCTCAACAGCGCCTTCGTATCTCAGCACCTTAACTCTTGCCACATCGAGAGAGTTCTTCTCCACACCAGGGACGATCCCATGTTAGCTTTGAGATTCTTCAACTTCTTAGGTCTTCACCGCAATCTCATCCTTTGCCATGTTTTCGGCGGGTTTCTAAATTTGTATAGGAATTGTGGAGGTCGACGTCGAGGTTGGATGTGCTGATTCAGAACTATTCTTGGACAATGTTGTGGTTGTGGAGAGTAAGGTTGATGCCTGAGGTTCGAACGCTGAGCACCGTGTTGCATGCATTGGTAAGAGTTCGGCAATTTCGTATGGTTCTGGAGCTCTTCAACAAGATGATGGAAATTCGATGTGTGTGTCTGCAACGCTGCTGTTAGGAGGTCAGTAAATGCTTGCATTCTAGCAAATTTGTTGATCTATCGGCTGAGGAACCAATTGTAATCCTCTGACCTTGCATCAAAGCTGAATTTGTAAACTTCAGATGATACCTCAGAGAAAAATTAATTAACTTATTGTCTTCTGCCTGATAATCTGAAGATTTTTTCTTAAGTATTGTTTCAGAAAACAATAAAAAACATGAAAGCTATTTGGAGAAGTTTTAGGGTACAATGGTTGTGAGTTGAAGTGCTACTAACACTTGATCCAACATCAATATGTTCTTTGACAGTTAAATGAATTCTGAGGTTTGTGTTCTTGATCTTGTATTTCCCCTTAATTATTGGTGTTATCAACGTGATTTATTGTGTTTTACATCCACTCTAATTAATTAAGGATTTGAATCTAACTCCTATTTCAACTTTCAACTTTGTTTTTCAAGTTCTTAATTATTAAAAGTCAGTGTTTTGAGTTTTTAGGATTACATGATTTTAGTTTAATTGATTCTTGAACACTTCAACTCAGCGGCGGATCCATGAATTGTTTGAAGTGGGGTCATAAAATTATTTATGAAATTTTTTATAATGCTATTTAGCAGTGTCTTTTAAGTACATATATTGTTTGTGTATTTTTTCTTGACAAATCTTATATATTAGGTGGATTATTATGTTTTGAAAAAATATTTTTAACTAATTTTCATTTTTAAAAACATTTTTGGACAAATAGTAAGGAGAACTACCTAAGAAATGTTAGTTTAAAATATATTGTGAGAATTTTAAATAAGATTAATTCAGATACCTTATAAAGGTTTTAACTTATTTCATAATTATTGTGGACAACAAATAGAAAATAGATAAAAATAAAATAAAGAGAAAGCAAATGGCATAAATTGTTGGTTGTTTAAAAATAAAAAGAATTCAAAAGAGGAAAGATGGAGGACTCAAATCCCAAATTTTTAGGGTCAAACTCTTACTCTCCGACCATTTGAGTTAATAGCTCAGAAAAAAATAATTAACTTATGGAGGACTTTTCGGCCTGCGCGGTGTGCCATTAAGCTCGATATTACTAAAGCCTACGACACTGTCTCTTGGTCCTTATTAACTGTTAGGAGGTTTGTTCTTAAGTAATTCATTTTTTTCAAGATTTTTTCCAACAAAATACATGTTTTCTATCATATTTTATAAGATATTTTAATTTATGAAAATTCAATTGTCAATCAGAACTAAGTACCTGAGTTCATTAAGAGATAGGATTTCAATTTGTACAGCCCGTGATTGTTTTTGACATAGATTTGGGCCTATTTTAGGCCCAAGAGATTTTATGCTATAGCCTATAACCACAAATATCAGTAAGAGAGATTTTGGGCAAACTCGATGTATCACAAAAACTAATTTATTATTAATATCAAAAAGATGAGTGCGGTTCCGGTGCGGAGCACTCTTCCCGTGCGGACATGCACTATAAGGCCTTATTTGTGCACTTTTGCAAAAAAATTGAAAAATGCTTGGAAAAAAATTTGAAAAAGAATTTTTTTTTTTGAAAAAGTGCACAAATAAGACGTTAAAGTGCACAAATAAGACCCAAAAGTGCATGCTCCGTACATCCGCACGGGAAGAGTGCTCCGCATATGATCCAAACTCTCAAAAAGATATCTTAAAGATATAAATTGTATAACTAGCACTAATGACCCCTTCTATAATTTTCTTATTTTGACTTAACTAGAATTATTTGCATATTTTCATGTACCATTTTCAAATCAGAAATATATATATCTGATTAGTCGAATCAGTATCAAAATATTTTGATTAGTCGAACCAAAAAAAATATTATACTCATTATCCATTCTTACTCAAAATGAAATACCCTCAACTCATTTTCCATTATATCTACTAACCAAATAAAAACAACTCTCTCGAGATTTGTGTGTATTTAGCCATGGAATTCAAGAATGTCCTCTCCGTATTCGCTCTTCTCCTCGTCATCGGTCTTTTCTCATCGGCGACCACCTCTGCCGCCAGGGTCATTGGCGGTTACCCATGTTGGCCCACACCCTCTAGATGGGAAACCAACCTTCGCAACATCCACTTAACCATCTTCATAAACTCAAAGCACCCCTCTATCCGTAACTAGCTACTACCAGCATCCACATCAACAGAGATTCACAACCTTGACTAGCTACAATCAACAACTATAACACACGTAATTTCACAACCACAACCAATGGCCAATAATGACCCACCACCACAACTAATAACAGTCAGCATCCAACACAAATCAATTATCAAGCACACAACCAACATTCATCACATAACCACTTATTCAGGTACACAGCCAACATTTAACACATAATAGATATCACAACAATCAATCACATTACCGATCCAACGGATTCGTACGTGGTGGAGATCGCAAAGTTTGCAGTGAGCGAACACAACAAGAAAGCGTCGAGCAACCTAGTGTTTGTCAAAGTCATGAGCGGCGAGAAACAAGTCGTTGACGGCACCGACTACAAGCTTAACATCGCCGCTAAAACCGCCGGCCATGGCGGTGATGGTGACGTGTACGAGGCAATTGTGTACGATAAGCCGTCGGAGAAGTCGAGGAGTCTCACCTCCTTCAAGACGGTGAATTAATTTGGGAGTTTGGCATTCGAGTTGTGAATGAATATATGATGTGAGTTGATAATGATAAGTTTTGTGTTAGATTATTAAATTGGGAAATGCAAGGAATAAAACTTGATGTGAAATCCTTGATCGAATTTATAATGATGTTTTGATTGATTCTTGGTTTTGTTTAGCTAAACTAGTGTCTTGCACGAAATTTTAAATTAACGAGTCATTAATTGGACAAAAGCTCTATTTTATATGTAGATAGATAGATAAATGATGAAAGGAGGATTAATGAGTAACTAATTAATATAAAAAAAAAGAATAATAAAATATAAAATAGTAAAACAAAGTTTTTAAAAATAGAGATTGAACCCTAAACCTCTTGTATTATAAGAATGTCTTTTAAACATTGAGCTATATTAAAAGATTTAGTTTGTAATGAAAGATCAATGAAAAAATAAGAGATAATTTTTCATATTTGTTTATATTAATTGCACCCTCAATCTACTTTATATATTTACTAGAGGTCATGCCCGTGCTACGCACAGAGCTCATTTTTTCTTATTATTATAATATATTTTAATACAAAAAATTATTTTTTTTACAAACTGAGTTTATCCAATTCTACTATTATCTCATTTATTAATGTATGGTGATTATATATAAAATGTCAAATGTACTTTCACTAAAAAAATATGTATATAGACACACGTTTCTTGTTAATATATTTTTCGCATAATATTTACATTCGATCAAGATAATGCATGTTTATTACTAAATTTGTAAATCAAAGATTAAAAAAAATTCAAGAAGACTCGAACCTTTAACGTAACCTTTGTCTTCGTATACAACCACCTAATCATTCACATAAAGAGTATAGTTGATTTTTAATGAAATTGAAATAAAAAAATTAACAAAAATCATCTCAATTAATATGAGTCATTAATTATTCAAGACTCTATTTATGGTATATATAGATAGATAGATAAATGAATAGATATAAAGATTTGAGTAACGAATTAATATAAACAAAAAATAATGAAAGATAAAATAGTAAAACAAAATTGTTAAGAAGAAGAATTGAACCCTAGACCTCTTGTATTATGAGAGTGTATTTAATTATTGATCTATATTAGAAGGTTTAGTTTGTAATGAAAGATCAACAAAAAAAGATAATTTATCATATTTATTAGGCATTAATTACACCCTTAGTCTACTTTATATATTTAAAGATAAATGATATAAATTGGGTTACCCAATAAAAAATGATATATTTAATGCAAAAAAATTTCAAAAACACAATAAAATAACACCTACCCAGTTTGGTAACATCGATCAGTGTATTACAAAAACTCATTCATTATGCATATCAAAGGATATCTTGTGAGATAAATTATATAATTAACACTAATGATCCGCTGTATAATTGTCTTATTTTTTATTTATAAAACCTTCTATAGTTAGTTGATGTTTTCTTAACCCGAAGACAAAATCCATGTAAGTGTACCATTTCCAAATCAGTACTATCAGATTAAACATACCAAAATTTAATGGATTGGATATTATTCACAATTTTAGATAATTTAACAAAATTTATAATCATATTAAATTTTATACCCATTCTTATTTTTACTTAAAAGGAAATTGCTACACAAATATTCTCATATAAATACCCTCAACTCATTTTCCATTATATCTACCAACCAAATAAAAACAACTCTATCGAGATTTGTGTGTGTGTTTAGCCATGGAATTCAAGAATATCCTCTCCGTATTCGCTCTCCTCCTCGTCATCGGTCTTTTCTCATCGGCGACCACCTCTGCCGCCAGGGTCATTGGCGATTACCGGGCGATTACCGATCCAACGGATTCGTACGTGGTGGAGATCGCAAAGTTTGCAGTGAGCGAGCACAACAAGAAAGCGTCGAGCAACCTAGTGTTTGTCAAAGTTGTGAGCGGCGAGAAACAAGTCGTTGACGGCACCGACTACAAGCTTAACATCGCCGCTAAAACCGCCGGCCATGGCGGTGACGGTGACGTGTACGAGGCAATTGTGTACGATAAGCCATCGGAGAAGTCGAGGAGTCTCACCTCCTTCAAGACGGTGAATTAATTTGGGAGTTTGGCATTCGAGTTGTGAATGAATATATGATGTGAGTTGATAATGATAAGTTTTGTGTTAGATTATTAAATTGGGAAATGCAAGGAATAAAACTTGATGTGAAATCCTTGATCGAATTTATAATGATGTTTTGATTGAGTAAAACAAAGTTGTTAAAAATAGAGATTGAACCCTAAACCTCTTGTATTATAAGAATGTATTTTAAACATTGAGCTATATTAAAAGATTTAGTTTGTAATGAAAGATCAATGAAAAAATAAGAGATAATTTTTCATATTTATTTATATTAATTGTAACACCCCGGGCCAGAGGTGCTACAGTGCCATAGTTCCGAAGGACTATAAGGCGGGTGAAATAAAAATTTAAGCAAAACCTAACCCATATATAATATATACCAAAACCGGCACAGCGGAAAACAACCTGCCCGGAGTTTGAAACCACAATCAAACCTAACATACAGAAAATACAACACTTTACAACCCAAGGACCAACAACCAGAAATCAAAAACCAATACAACAAGTTCGACCACTTCATGGTCCAAAACCAAAACGACACATACAACCAAGTCAAAGTCCAAAAACCAAAAGAGTAGCCTTCGACTCCAAAACCGACGATGACCAGAATCCTCCTTGCTGGCGCTAAACCTGAAAAGCCTGATTGACTGAGGGACCCGATACCCCAGCCAACCGCGGCACGTAAACCGCAGTTGGTCAGTCTCGTGAAAGACTATGGCAAGATTAGCCAAGCCAAAATAGTTCAAACAACATACAATCATATAAGATATATATAACGTCACAAAATCCAGCCAAAACAACCAAGAGAGTACTCAACTCTCAAACGCAAATAACTCCAACATAACTCCAACATAATCCATTCTAACCCAATCAACGATAATCCAAACACCAGACCCATACTCAATCAAACAAACCAACTACCACACCGACACTCAACAACAATCACATATAACCATCAATAATACACAATCACACCTTAAACCAACTATCCAACCACACGTCAAAACACAAACATAACACGCTATCACATAACCGATCAATTATCCATTCTTATCCAATTCTGCACGATATTAACCTCTTTCAATCCAACCTCAAACTCATCAGTACTCAAGCATAAACGAATAGAAAGATCCAATCCAACTTCCTCTCCAATACTAATACCTCAAACAACAACTCTATGCACATACACATATCTTACTACTGACTTACAACCAAAGCTAACCGATAATACAGAACTCACTACTGTACTCACACAACAAATTCAATTAACCTTCACATCAACAAACACAAACGCATCAACGATATAATCATCACATAATACAATCATAACCAAATTAACGATCCAGGCCAGCCACCCTTCTGGTGCCGCCGGTTTGTCAACCTCGACTGCAACTCATACATTCAAACTCAACTTGAATTGGCCCACACCCTCAAGATGGGAAACCAATCTATACACTCAATCAGCACAACCAACCTTCATAAACCACCAACTACCAACAACAACCATACCAACAAAAATTCACCACCTTGACCAGTTACAATCAACCACTAAAACACACGTAATTAAACAACCAATGGCCAACAATGGCCCACAACCACAACTAATAACAATTAACATCCAACATAAACCCATTACCAAACATACAACCAATATTTAATCATCATAACGTTCAATCAATACAATCAATAATCAACATATACTAGTCATCACCATATCCGACCAATCAACCAAGAAGGTAACTCAACTCATTTTCAACCAATCACAACAATTACCCTTTCTCACAACTACCACTTCTCAACCTCTCCGTCTCCACCCCCACATCACCTAGGTGAGACAATTCACAACATCTCCGTCTCCACCCCCACATCACCAAGGTGAGACAATTCACAACATCTCCGTCTCCACCCCCACATCACCAAGGTGAGACAATTCACAACATCTCCGTCTCCACCCCCACATCACCAAGGTGAGACAATTCACAACATCCAAACCAACTATCCATCACCAAACCAACCAATCAACAACACAACGACAATCAAAATCACATAACCACACCTTATCACACACCATCACACATTATCACATATCATCACACACACACATCATCACATATCATCACACACATATCATCACACACACATCATCTCATATTAACACATCCGTACACACACATCATCACATATCATCACACACACATCATCTCACATTATCACATATCCTCACACACACATCACACATTATCACATATCAACACATTTCACCACATATCAACACATTATCACACACCAACACATATTATCACACATCACAACCAAGCAATTATATAGTCAATTCAAACCAATTTAAAATAGCTCAAGCAACCATAAATTTAATTATGACATAAGCTAATCATAAATCAATTTATAAAAATATAAGTTAGGCAAGGATCCTCTTGCCTCAAGTCGAACCACAACGACCCCCAGAGACCTCCAATCAATCCGAACGAACCTGCGAAATCAATCCGAGCAAATCCCTGGCGTTAATTCATACCAAACCACAACTAGAGAAAACCCCCAAATCAAATCCCTAAATTCATACCTTCAAATTCCCAATTCAACAACAACACCCAAAATTAATCCTCTCCAACAGCTGGCGTCTGCACACAAACAACCCAAGTGGCCAAATACAATTTACAACATGCCCTCAGCCCTGTACACATCTGAATTCAGTCTAAAGTTCAGCTGGCATTTATTCATTCAATTTAGCCATAAAATTCCATAATCACATCAGCCGTGAAACCTCAACCAAGCAACACTGCCTTACCTCGCTGTAGACCGCGCCTACGCCGCTGGGAAGAGCTCCTCGTCGCCGGAGAAGACGACAACAACGGGGGCGGCACAACAGCAACACTAGCAGCAGCGACGACGGCCTTCTCTGCAACAGGTCGCAGCTCCTCGCTCAGCAGCTCCGGCAAGCAACAGTGGCGAACGAAGCAGCCACGAACAGCAACAGCTCAGCAAACGGCGGCGACAACAGCTCGACCTAGCACGGACAACGCACAGCCAAGGGGGAGGAGGAAGAGCAGCGGCGGGTTGGTCCGGTCGGCTCGTCGGAGGGACGACTTGCTGGGCACATGAGAGAGCTGGATCGGGAGGAAGGTGATGCAGAACGGACAACGGGAGGTGATACGAGAGAGAGAGAGAGAGAGAGAGAGAGAGAGAGACCGAACCAAATTAGGGATTTTATCCCCAATTTCCCATTTTCCCCCCTTTTAAGTAAACCCCATAATTAATTTACCAAAATATCATTATCCACTTATTTGGGGTATTTCATTCTCCCCTCCTTATAGGAGTTTCGTCCTCGAAACTAAGATCAAACAAGTTCTGATATCTGTTTCGCATCACTGACTCTAGTTCATATACAGGACTTGCCGAAGAATAACCTTCCTTGAGAAGCAACTCTCTAATCTCTTATCAGATAATACACATGACCGATTCTGAAATCACAATACTCCATCTCCATGAACAAGGAATCTGAAACTCTTCCCTGAGCAATCTCACTGCATATCTTAAACTTTCCCTTGCATTCAGCTGCGTCCGCTTTTTCCCGTACCAATTTCACTTTCACCAACTCTTGTTGCAATCCGGCAGAACTGTCAGACAAGCAATCACATACTCGAGCGTCAACTTCCTGCTCAAAACATCAGCTACCATCGTAGCCCTTTTCTGATTGATAAACAATATCTTTTCATAACACTTAATCAATTCTAGCAACCATCTGTATCTCCTGTTCAACTCTCTTTTATACAATTTGAGCTGACGAGAATCATATGTATTGACCTTCCCATTCTGTATTAGAACACAACCCAGACCTTGCTCAAACACATCATTGTGGATGACAAACCTTTTCTGTTCTCTGCAGTAAAGCCAACACGGACGCACTAGCTAAACACTTCTTGAGTTCCTTTGAAACTCTCTCGACATCTCCTGTTTCATTCAAATTCTTAGTCATACTCAACCTTAGAAAATTATTCCCAGTCGCTTGTAGTAATCTGTCAATCCGAGAATACTTCCAATTTCTTTAACATTCCAAGGTTGTTCTCTTACTCCCTCTTACTCCGAGAGCATATTAAAATATCATCAATGAAACTCACTGCAACAATCCAAGTACTTTCTAAAAATATTAATTCCTTAAACCCTTGAAATCTGCGGAAGCATTAGTCAACCCATAAGACATCACAACCAACTCATAGTAATCATACTTAGTTCTGAAGGCAATATCATGAATATATGCCTCTCGAATCCTAAACTGAGGATACTCTGATCTCAAATCAGCCTTTGAAAACACAACAACTTTGTAATTGATCCAACGGATCAACAATACGAGGAAGCGGATACTTATACTTGACTATCATCTTATTCAACTCATAATCATCGAGGCAAAGTCAAAAAGGAACCATCCTTCCTTTTAACCAACCGTACATGCGCATTCCAAAGAGAAGCACTTGGCTTAAGAAGCATAACTTCATAAGTCCCTCTATCTGTTCCTTCATTCTCAGCAGACTCACAGAACCGACACACCGTTTTTTAGCAGTTTTACGGCTGTCATCGCACTAACAATTTTGTCAGAGTCTCTGGGATCATGACTCCCACACATGCACTAAACCTTTATCTTCTGTTACGATAACTGTCATCTTCCGAAAGTCGAAGACACATTCTATTTCTCAACTCAACTGAACCCATAGTCGTGAGATCCTACTTTATCAGATGCAGTCTGAATCCTCTGTTTCTTACTGTTTCCAACATCAACAGTCTGATCAAAATCAACTGTAGCAGTCTCTACAATCAATCACCTATCAACATACTGCTCAATCTGTCATTCTCATTCATGCCAACAATAGCAGCATACAACTTCACACCAAATCATCAACTACCAGACTAGCTGCATCAACCTCTTGACGACAAGCCCAACGGCCTCATCCTCTACCATACTCATACTCTTTAAACCTCTAACATGTCCCACTTACCAGGAAACACATCATAAATTTTACTTAACAACATTAAACATCACATATGAAATTAATCATCAATACTCAACATATAAACATTAGCATAAAACATCATAAACAACCAATACTTACTTACCAACATAACTCACTACGGTTGACAGCAAGGATTCCTGATCACCCGATCGTTCACAACCACAACGAATAAAAATTCTCAAGTTGAAAACTCGAAAAGAACACATTTTTGAAAAGAAAGCTCTGATACCAACTTCTGTAACACCCCGGGCCAGAGGTGCTACAGTGCCATAGTCCCGAAGGACTATAAGGCGGGTGAAATAAAAATTTAAGCAAAACCTAACCCATATATAATATATACCAAAAACGGCACAGCGGAAAACAACCTGCCCGGAGTTTGAAACCACAATCAAACCTAACATACAGAAAATACAACACTTTACAACCCAAGGACCAACAACCAGAAATCAAAAACCAATACAACAAGTTCGACCACTTCATGGTCCAAAACCAAAACGACACATACAACCAAGTCAAAGTCCAAAAACCAAAAGAGTAGCCTTCGACTCCAAAACCGACGATGATCAGAATCCTCCTTGCTGGCGCTAAACCTGAAAAGCCTGATTGACTGAGGGACCCGATACCCCAGCCAACCACGGCACGTAAACCGCAGTTGGTCAGTCTCGTGAAAGACTATGGCAAGATTAGCCAAGCCAAAACAGTTCAAACAACATACAATCATATAAGATATATATAACGTCACAAAATCCAGCCAAAACAACCAAGAGAGTACTCAACTCTCAAACGCAAATAACTCCAACATAACTCCAACATAATCCATTCTAACCCAATCAACGATAATCCAAACACCAGACCCATACTCAATCAAACAAACCAACTACCACACCGACACTCAACAACAATCACATATAACCATCAATAATACACAATCACACCTTAAACCAACTATCCAACCACACGTCAAAACACAAACATAACACGCTATCACATAACCGATCAATTATCCATTCTTATCCAATTCTGCACGATATTAACCTCTTTCAATCCAACCTCAAACTCATCAGTACTCAAGCATAAACGAATAGAAAGATCCAATCCAACTTCCTCTCCAATACTAATACCTCAAACAACAACTCTATGCACATACACATATCTTACTACTGACTTACAACCAAAGCTAACCGATAATACAGAACTCACTACTGTACTCACACAACAAATTCAATTAACCTTCACATCAACAAACACAAACGCATCAACGATATAATCATCACATAATACAATCATAACCAAATTAACGATCCAGGCCAGCCACCCTTCTGGTGCCGCCGGTTTGTCAACCTCGACTGCAACTCATACATTCAAACTCAACTTGAATTGGCCCACACCCTCAAGATGGGAAACCAATCTATACACTCAATCAGCACAACCAACCTTCATAAACCACCAGCTACCAACAACAACCATACCAACAAAAATTCACCACCTTGACCAGTTACAATCAACCACTAAAACACACGTAATTAAACAACCAATGGCCAACAATGGCCCACAACCACAACTAATAACAATTAACATCCAACATAAACCCATTACCAAACATACAACCAATATTTAATCATCATAACGTTCAATCAATACAATCAATAATCAACATATACTAGTCATCACCATATCCGACCAATCAACCAAGAAGGTAACTCAACTCATTTTCAACCAATCACAACAATTACCCTTTCTCACAACTACCACTTCTCAACCTCTCCGTCTCCACCCCCACATCACCTAGGTGAGACAATTCACAACATCTCCGTCTCCACCCCCACATCACCAAGGTGAGACAATTCACAACATCTCCGTCTCCACCCCCACATCACCAAGGTGAGACAATTCACAACATCTCCGTCTCCACCCCCACATCACCAAGGTGAGACAATTCACAACATCCAAACCAACTATCCATCACCAAACCAACCAATCAACAACACAACGACAATCAAAATCACATAACCACACCTTATCACACACCATCACACATTATCACATATCATCACACACACACATCATCACATATCATCACACACATATCATCACACACACATCATCTCATATTAACACATCCGTACACACACATCATCACATATCATCACACACACATCATCTCACATTATCACATATCCTCACACACACATCACACATTATCACATATCAACACATTTCACCACATATCAACACATTATCACACACCAACACATATTATCACACATCACAACCAAGCAATTATATAGTCAATTCAAACCAATTTAAAATAGCTCAAGCAACCATAAATTTAATTATGACATAAGCTAATCATAAATCAATTTATAAAAATATAAGTTAGGCAAGGATCCTCTTGCCTCAAGTCGAACCACAACGACCCCCAGAGACCTCCAATCAATCCGAACGAACCTGCGAAATCAATCCGAGCAAATCCCTGGCGTTAATTCATACCAAACCACAACTAGAGAAAACCCCCAAATCAAATCCCTAAATTCATACCTTCAAATTCCCAATTCAACAACAACACCCAAAATTAATCCTCTCCAACAGCTGGCGTCTGCACACAAACAACCCAAGTGGCCAAATACAATTTACAACATGCCCTCAGCCCTGTACACATCTGAATTCAGTCTAAAGTTCAGCTGGCATTTATTCATTCAATTTAGCCATAAAATTCCATAATCACATCAGCCGTGAAACCTCAACCAAGCAACACTGCCTTACCTCGCTGTAGACCGCGCCTACGCCGCTGGGAAGAGCTCCTCGTCGCCGGAGAAGACGACAACAACGGGGGCGGCACAACAGCAACACTAGCAGCAGCGACGACGGCCTTCTCTGCAACAGGTCGCAGCTCCTCGCTCAGCAGCTCCGGCAAGCAACAGTGGCGAACGAAGCAGCCACGAACAGCAACAGCTCAGCAAACGGCGGCGACAACAGCTCGACCTAGCACGGACAACGCACAGCCAAGGGGGAGGAGGAAGAGCAGCGGCGGGTTGGTCCGGTCGGCTCGCCGGAGGGACGACTTGCTGGGCACATGAGAGAGCTGGATCGGGAGGAAGGTGATGCAGAACGGACAACGGGAGGTGATACGAGAGAGAGAGAGAGAGAGAGAGAGAGAGAGACCGAACCAAATTAGGGATTTTATCCCCAATTTCCCATTTTCCCCCCTTTTAAGTAAACCCCATAATTAATTTACCAAAATATCATTATCCACTTATTTGGGGTATTTCATTCTCCCCTCCTTATAGGAGTTTCGTCCTCGAAACTAAGATCAAACAAGTTCTGATATCTGTTTCGCATCACTGACTCTAGTTCATATACAGGACTTGCCGAAGAATAACCTTCCTTGAGAAGCAACTCTCTAATCTCTTATCAGATAATACACATGACCGATTCTGAAATCACAATACTCCATCTCCATGAACAAGGAATCTGAAACTCTTCCCTGAGCAATCTCACTGCATATCTTAAACTTTCCCTTGCATTCAGCTGCGTCCGCTTTTTCCCGTACCAATTTCACTTTCACCAACTCTTGTTGCAATCCGGCAGAACTGTCAGACAAGCAATCACATACTCGAGCGTCAACTTCCTGCTCAAAACATCAGCTACCATCGTAGCCCTTTTCTGATTGATAAACAATATCTTTTCATAACACTTAATCAATTCTAGCAACCATCTGTATCTCCTGTTCAACTCTCTTTTATACAATTTGAGCTGACGAGAATCATATGTATTGACCTTCCCATTCTGTATTAGAACACAACCCAGACCTTGCTCAGACACATCATTGTGGATGACAAACCTTTTCTGTTCTCTGCAGTAAAGCCAACACGGACGCACTAGCTAAACACTTCTTGAGTTCCTTTGAAACTCTCTCGACATCTCCTGTTTCATTCAAATTCTTAGTCATACTCAACCTTAGAAAATTATTCCCAGTCGCTTGTAGTAATCTGTCAATCCGAGAATACTTCCAATTTCTTTAACATTCCAAGGTTGTTCTCTTACTCCCTCTTACTCCGAGAGCATATTAAAATATCATCAATGAAACTCACTGCAACAATCCAAGTACTTTCTAAAAATATTAATTCCTTAAACCCTTGAAATCTGCGGAAGCATTAGTCAACCCATAAGACATCACAACCAACTCATAGTAATCATACTTAGTTCTGAAGGCAATATCATGAATATATGCCTCTCGAATCCTAAACTGAGGATACTCTGATCTCAAATCAGCCTTTGAAAACACAACAACTTTGTAATTGATCCAACGGATCAACAATACGAGGAAGCGGATACTTATACTTGACTATCATCTTATTCAACTCATAATCATCGAGGCAAAGTCAAAAAGGAACCATCCTTCCTTTTAACCAACCGTACATGCGCATTCCAAAGAGAAGCACTTGGCTTAAGAAGCATAACTTCATAAGTCCCTCTATCTGTTCCTTCATTCTCAGCAGACTCACAGAACCGACACACCGTTTTTTAGCAGTTTTACGGCTGTCATCGCACTAACAATTTTGTCAGAGTCTCTGGGATCATGACTCCCACACATGCACTAAACCTTTATCTTCTGTTACGATAACTGTCATCTTCCGAAAGTCGAAGACACATTCTATTTCTCAACTCAACTGAACCCATAGTCGTGAGATCCTACTTTTTCAGATGCAGTCTGAATCCTCTGTTTCTTACTGTTTCCAACATCAACAGTCTGATCAAAATCAACTGTAGCAGTCTCTACAATCAATCACCTATCAACATACTGCTCAATCTGTCATTCTCATTCATGCCAACAATAGCAGCATACAACTTCACACCAAATCATCAACTACCAGACTAGCTGCATCAACCTCTTGACGACAAGCCCAACGGCCTCATCCTCTACCATACTCATACTCTTTAAACCTCTAACATGTCCCACTTACCAGGAAACACATCATAAATTTTACTTAACAACATTAAACATCACATATGAAATTAATCATCAATACTCAACATATAAACATTAGCATAAAACATCATAAACAACCAATACTTACTTACCAACATAACTCACTACGGTTGACAGCAAGGATTCCTGATCACCCGATCGTTCACAACCACAACGAATAAAAATTCTCAAGTTGAAAACTCGAAAAGAACACATTTTTGAAAAGAAAGCTCTGATACCAACTTCTGTAACACCCCGGGCCAGAGGTGCTACAGTGCCATAGTCCCGAAGGACTATAAGGCGGGTGAAATAAAAATTTAAGCAAAACCTAACCCATATATAATATATACCAAAAACGGCACAGCGGAAAACAACCTGCCCGGAGTTTGAAACCACAATCAAACCTAACATACAGAAAATACAACACTTTACAACCCAAGGACCAACAACCAGAAATCAAAAACCAATACAACAAGTTCGACCACTTCATGGTCCAAAACCAAAACGACACATACAACCAAGTCAAAGTCCAAAAACCAAAAGAGTAGCCTTCGACTCCAAAACCGACGATGATCAGAATCCTCCTTGCTGGCGCTAAACCTGAAAAGCCTGATTGACTGAGGGACCCGATACCCCAGCCAACCACGGCACGTAAACCGCAGTTGGTCAGTCTCGTGAAAGACTATGGCAAGATTAGCCAAGCCAAAACAGTTCAAACAACATACAATCATATAAGATATATATAACGTCACAAAATCCAGCCAAAACAACCAAGAGAGTACTCAACTCTCAAACGCAAATAACTCCAACATAACTCCAACATAATCCATTCTAACCCAATCAACGATAATCCAAACACCAGACCCATACTCAATCAAACAAACCAACTACCACACCGACACTCAACAACAATCACATATAACCATCAATAATACACAATCACACCTTAAACCAACTATCCAACCACACGTCAAAACACAAACATAACACGCTATCACATAACCGATCAATTATCCATTCTTATCCAATTCTGCACGATATTAACCTCTTTCAATCCAACCTCAAACTCATCAGTACTCAAGCATAAACGAATAGAAAGATCCAATCCAACTTCCTCTCCAATACTAATACCTCAAACAACAACTCTATGCACATACACATATCTTACTACTGACTTACAACCAAAGCTAACCGATAATACAGAACTCACTACTGTACTCACACAACAAATTCAATTAACCTTCACATCAACAAACACAAACGCATCAACGATATAATCATCACATAATACAATCATAACCAAATTAACGATCCAGGCCAGCCACCCTTCTGGTGCCGCCGGTTTGTCAACCTCGACTGCAACTCATACATTCAAACTCAACTTGAATTGGCCCACACCCTCAAGATGGGAAACCAATCTATACACTCAATCAGCACAACCAACCTTCATAAACCACCAGCTACCAACAACAACCATACCAACAAAAATTCACCACCTTGACCAGTTACAATCAACCACTAAAACACACGTAATTAAACAACCAATGGCCAACAATGGCCCACAACCACAACTAATAACAATTAACATCCAACATAAACCCATTACCAAACATACAACCAATATTTAATCATCATAACGTTCAATCAATACAATCAATAATCAACATATACTAGTCATCACCATATCCGACCAATCAACCAAGAAGGTAACTCAACTCATTTTCAACCAATCACAACAATTACCCTTTCTCACAACTACCACTTCTCAACCTCTCCGTCTCCACCCCCACATCACCTAGGTGAGACAATTCACAACATCTCCGTCTCCACCCCCACATCACCAAGGTGAGACAATTCACAACATCTCCGTCTCCACCCCCACATCACCAAGGTGAGACAATTCACAACATCTCCGTCTCCACCCCCACATCACCAAGGTGAGACAATTCACAACATCCAAACCAACTATCCATCACCAAACCAACCAATCAACAACACAACGACAATCAAAATCACATAACCACACCTTATCACACACCATCACACATTATCACATATCATCACACACACACATCATCACATATCATCACACACATATCATCACACACACATCATCTCATATTAACACATCCGTACACACACATCATCACATATCATCACACACACATCATCTCACATTATCACATATCCTCACACACACATCACACATTATCACATATCAACACATTTCACCACATATCAACACATTATCACACACCAACACATATTATCACACATCACAACCAAGCAATTATATAGTCAATTCAAACCAATTTAAAATAGCTCAAGCAACCATAAATTTAATTATGACATAAGCTAATCATAAATCAATTTATAAAAATATAAGTTAGGCAAGGATCCTCTTGCCTCAAGTCGAACCACAACGACCCCCAGAGACCTCCAATCAATCCGAACGAACCTGCGAAATCAATCCGAGCAAATCCCTGGCGTTAATTCATACCAAACCACAACTAGAGAAAACCCCCAAATCAAATCCCTAAATTCATACCTTCAAATTCCCAATTCAACAACAACACCCAAAATTAATCCTCTCCAACAGCTGGCGTCTGCACACAAACAACCCAAGTGGCCAAATACAATTTACAACATGCCCTCAGCCCTGTACACATCTGAATTCAGTCTAAAGTTCAGCTGGCATTTATTCATTCAATTTAGCCATAAAATTCCATAATCACATCAGCCGTGAAACCTCAACCAAGCAACACTGCCTTACCTCGCTGTAGACCGCGCCTACGCCGCTGGGAAGAGCTCCTCGTCGCCGGAGAAGACGACAACAACGGGGGCGGCACAACAGCAACACTAGCAGCAGCGACGACGGCCTTCTCTGCAACAGGTCGCAGCTCCTCGCTCAGCAGCTCCGGCAAGCAACAGTGGCGAACGAAGCAGCCACGAACAGCAACAGCTCAGCAAACGGCGGCGACAACAGCTCGACCTAGCACGGACAACGCACAGCCAAGGGGGAGGAGGAAGAGCAGCGGCGGGTTGGTCCGGTCGGCTCGCCGGAGGGACGACTTGCTGGGCACATGAGAGAGCTGGATCGGGAGGAAGGTGATGCAGAACGGACAACGGGAGGTGATACGAGAGAGAGAGAGAGAGAGAGAGAGAGAGAGAGAGACCGAACCAAATTAGGGATTTTATCCCCAATTTCCCATTTTCCCCCCTTTTAAGTAAACCCCATAATTAATTTACCAAAATATCATTATCCACTTATTTGGGGTATTTCATTCTCCCCTCCTTATAGGAGTTTCGTCCTCGAAACTAAGATCAAACAAGTTCTGATATCTGTTTCGCATCACTGACTCTAGTTCATATACAGGACTTGCCGAAGAATAACCTTCCTTGAGAAGCAACTCTCTAATCTCTTATCAGATAATACACATGACCGATTCTGAAATCACAATACTCCATCTCCATGAACAAGGAATCTGAAACTCTTCCCTGAGCAATCTCACTGCATATCTTAAACTTTCCCTTGCATTCAGCTGCGTCCGCTTTTTCCCGTACCAATTTCACTTTCACCAACTCTTGTTGCAATCCGGCAGAACTGTCAGACAAGCAATCACATACTCGAGCGTCAACTTCCTGCTCAAAACATCAGCTACCATCGTAGCCCTTTTCTGATTGATAAACAATATCTTTTCATAACACTTAATCAATTCTAGCAACCATCTGTATCTCCTGTTCAACTCTCTTTTATACAATTTGAGCTGACGAGAATCATATGTATTGACCTTCCCATTCTGTATTAGAACACAACCCAGACCTTGCTCAGACACATCATTGTGGATGACAAACCTTTTCTGTTCTCTGCAGTAAAGCCAACACGGACGCACTAGCTAAACACTTCTTGAGTTCCTTTGAAACTCTCTCGACATCTCCTGTTTCATTCAAATTCTTAGTCATACTCAACCTTAGAAAATTATTCCCAGTCGCTTGTAGTAATCTGTCAATCCGAGAATACTTCCAATTTCTTTAACATTCCAAGGTTGTTCTCTTACTCCCTCTTACTCCGAGAGCATATTAAAATATCATCAATGAAACTCACTGCAACAATCCAAGTACTTTCTAAAAATATTAATTCCTTAAACCCTTGAAATCTGCGGAAGCATTAGTCAACCCATAAGACATCACAACCAACTCATAGTAATCATACTTAGTTCTGAAGGCAATATCATGAATATATGCCTCTCGAATCCTAAACTGAGGATACTCTGATCTCAAATCAGCCTTTGAAAACACAACAACTTTGTAATTGATCCAACGGATCAACAATACGAGGAAGCGGATACTTATACTTGACTATCATCTTATTCAACTCATAATCATCGAGGCAAAGTCAAAAAGGAACCATCCTTCCTTTTAACCAACCGTACATGCGCATTCCAAAGAGAAGCACTTGGCTTAAGAAGCATAACTTCATAAGTCCCTCTATCTGTTCCTTCATTCTCAACAGACTCACAGAACCGACACACCGTTTTTTAGCAGTTTTACGGCTGTCATCGCACTAACAATTTTGTCAGAGTCTCTGGGATCATGACTCCCACACATGCACTAAACCTTTATCTTCTGTTACGATAACTGTCATCTTCCGAAAGTCGAAGACACATTCTATTTCTCAACTCAACTGAACCCATAGTCGTGAGATCCTACTTTTTCAGATGCAGTCTGAATCCTCTGTTTCTTACTGTTTCCAACATCAACAGTCTGATCAAAATCAACTGTAGCAGTCTCTACAATCAATCACCTATCAACATACTGCTCAATCTGTCATTCTCATTCATGCCAACAATAGCAGCATACAACTTCACACCAAATCATCAACTACCAGACTAGCTGCATCAACCTCTTGACGACAAGCCCAACGGCCTCATCCTCTACCATACTCATACTCTTTAAACCTCTAACATGTCCCACTTACCAGGAAACACATCATAAATTTTACTTAACAACATTAAACATCACATATGAAATTAATCATCAATACTCAACATATAAACATTAGCATAAAACATCATAAACAACCAATACTTACTTACCAACATAACTCACTACGGTTGACAGCAAGGATTCCTGATCACCCGATCGTTCACAACCACAACGAATAAAAATTCTCAAGTTGAAAACTCGAAAAGAACACATTTTTGAAAAGAAAGCTCTGATACCAACTTCTGTAACACCCCGGGCCAGAGGTGCTACAGTGCCATAGTCCCGAAGGACTATAAGGCGGGTGAAATAAAAATTTAAGCAAAACCTAACCCATATATAATATATACCAAAAACGGCACAGCGGAAAACAACCTGCCCGGAGTTTGAAACCACAATCAAACCTAACATACAGAAAATACAACACTTTACAACCCAAGGACCAACAACCAGAAATCAAAAACCAATACAACAAGTTCGACCACTTCATGGTCCAAAACCAAAACGACACATACAACCAAGTCAAAGTCCAAAAACCAAAAGAGTAGCCTTCGACTCCAAAACCGACGATGATCAGAATCCTCCTTGCTGGCGCTAAACCTGAAAAGCCTGATTGACTGAGGGACCCGATACCCCAGCCAACCACGGCACGTAAACCGCAGTTGGTCAGTCTCGTGAAAGACTATGGCAAGATTAGCCAAGCCAAAACAGTTCAAACAACATACAATCATATAAGATATATATAACGTCACAAAATCCAGCCAAAACAACCAAGAGAGTACTCAACTCTCAAACGCAAATAACTCCAACATAACTCCAACATAACCCATTCTAGCCCAATCAACGATAATCCAAACACCAGACCCATACTCAATCAAACAAACCAACTACCACACCGACACTCAACAACAATCACATATAACCATCAATAATACACAATCACACCTTAAACCAACTATCCAACCACACGTCAAAACACAAACATAACACGCTATCACATAACCGATCAATTATCCATTCTTATCCAATTCTGCACGATATTAACCTCTTTCAATCCAACCTCAAACTCATCAGTACTCAAGCATAAACGAATAGAAAGATCCAATCCAACTTCCTCTCCAATACTAATACCTCAAACAACAACTCTATGCACATACACATATCTTACTACTGACTTACAACCAAAGCCAACCGATAATACAGAACTCACTACTGTACTAACACAACAAATTCAATTAACCTTCACATCAACAAACACAAACGCATCAACGATATAATCATCACATAATACAATCATAACCAAATTAACGATCCAGGCCAGCCACCCTTCTGGTGCCGCCGGTTTGTCAACCTCGACTGCAACTCATACATTCAAACTCAACTCGAATTGGCCTACACCCTCAAGATGGGAAACCAATCTATACACTCAATCAACACAACCAACCTTCATAAACCACCAGCTACCAACAACAACCATACCAACAGAAATTCACCACCTTGACCAGTTACAATCAACCACTAAAACACACGTAATTAAACAACCAATGGCCAACAATGGCCCACAACCACAACTAATAACAATTAACATCCAACATAAACCCATTACCAAACATACAACCAATATTTAATCATCATAACGTTCAATCAATACAATCAATAATCAACATATACTAGTCATCACCATATCCGACCAATCAACCAAGAAGGTAACTCAACTCATTTTCAACCAATCACAACAATTACCCTTTCTCACAATTACCACTTCTCAACCTCTCCGTCTCCACCCCCACATCACCTAGGTGAGACAATTCACAACATCTCCGTCTCCACCCCACATCACCAAGGTGAGACAATTCACAACATCTCCGTCTCCACCCCCACATCACCAAGGTGAGACAATTCACAACATCTCCGTCTCCACCCCCACATCACCAAGGTGAGACAATTCACAACATCCAAACCAACTATCCATCACCAAACCAACCAATCAACAACACAACGACAATCAAAATCACATAACCACACCTTATCACACACCATCACACATTATCACATATCATCACACACACATCATCACATATCATCACACACACATCATCTCACATTAACACATCCGCACACACACATCATCACATATCATCACACACACATCATCTCACATTATCACATATCCTCACACACACATCACACATTATCACATATCAACACATTTCACCACATATCAACACATTATCACACACCAACACATATTATCACACATCACAACCAAGCAATTATATAGTCAATTCAAACCAATTTAAAATAGCTCAAGCAACCATAAATTTAATTATGACATAAGCTAAGCATAAATCAATTTATAAAAATATAAGTTAGGCAAGGATCCTAATGCCTCAAGTCGAACCACAACGACCCCCAGAGACCTCCAATCAATCCGAACGAACCTGCGAAATCAATCCGAGCAAATCCCTGGCGTTAATTCATACCAAACCACAACTAGAGAAAACCCCCAAATCAAATCCCTAAATTCATACCTTTAAATTCCCAATTCAACAACAACACCCAAAATTAATCCTCTCCAACAGCTGGCGTCTGCACACAAACAACCCAAGTGGCCAAATACAATTTACAACATGCCCTCAGCCCTATACACATCCGAATTCAGTCTAAAGTTCAGCTGGAATTTATTCATTCAATTTAGCCATAAAATTCCATAATCACATCAGCCGTGAAACCTCAACCAAGCAACACTGCCTTACCTCGCTGTCGACCGCGCCTACGCCGCTGGGAAGAGCTCCTCGTCGCCGGAGAAGACGACAACAACCGGGGCGGCACAACAGCAACACTAGCAGCAACGACGGCGGCCTTCTCTGCAACAGGTCGCATCTCCTCGCTCAGCAGCTCCGGCAAGCAACAGTGGCGAACGAAGCAGCCACGAACAACAACAGCTCAGCAAACGGCGGCGACAGCAGCTCGACCCAGCACGGGCAGCGTGCAGCCAAGGGGGGAGGAGGAAGAGCAGCGGCGGGTTGGTCCGGTCGGCTCGCCGGAGGGACGACTCGCTGGGCACATGAGAGAGCCGGATCGGGAGGAAGGTGATGCAGAACAGACAAAGGGAGGTGATACGAGAGAGAGAGAGAGACCGAACCAAATTAGGGATTTTATCCCCAATTTCCCATTTTTCCCCCTTTTAAGTAAACCCCATAATTAATTTACCAAAATCTCATTATCCACTTATTTGGGGTATTTCATTAATTGCACCCTCAATCTACTTTATATATTTACCAGAGGTCATGCCCGTGCTACACACATAGCTCATTTTTTCTTATTATTATAATATATTTTAATACGAAAAATTATTTTTTTTACAAACTGAGTTTATCCAATTTTACTATTATCTCATTTATTAATGTATGGTGATTATATATATAAAATGTCAAATGTACTTTCACTAAAAAAATGTGTATATAGACACACGTTTCTTGTTAATATATTTTTCGCATAATATTTACATTCGATCAAGATAATGCATGTTTATTACTAAATTTGTAAATTATCAAAGATTAAAAAAAATTCAAGAAGACTCGAACCTTTAACGTAACCTTTGTCTTCGTATACAGCCACCTAATCATTCACATAAAGAGTATAGTTGATTTTTAATGAAATTGAAATAAAAAATTAACAAAAATCATCTCAATTAATATGAGTCATTAATTATTCAAGACTCTATTTATGGTATATATAGATAGATAAATAAATGAATAGATATAAAGATTTGAGTAACGAATTAATATAAACAAAAAATAATGAAAGATAAAATAGTAAAACAAAGTTGTTAAGAAGAAGAATTGAACCCTAGACCTCTTGTATTATGAGAGTGTATTTAATTATTGATCTATATTAGAAGGTTTAGTTTGTAATGAAAGATCAACAAAAAAAGATAATTTATCATATTTATTAGGCATTAATTACACCCTTAGTCTACTTTATATATTTAAAGATAAATGATATAAATTGGGTTACCCAATAAAAAATGATATATTTGATGCAAAAAAATTTCAAAAACACAATAAAATAACACCTACCCAATTTGGTAACATCGATCAGTGTATTACAAAAACTCATTCATTATGCATATCAAAGGATATCTTGTGAGATAAATTATATAATTAACACTAATGATCCGCTGTATAATTGTCTTTTTTTTTATTTATAAAACCTTCTATAGTTAGTTGATGTTTTCTTAACCCGAAGAAAAAATCCATGTAAGTGTACCATTTCCAAATCAGTACTATCAGATTAAACATACCAAAATTTAATGGATTGGATATTATTCACAATTTTAGATAATTTAACAAAATTTATAATCATATTAAATTTTATACCCATTCTTATTTTTACTTAAAAGGAAATTGCTACACAAATATTCTCATATAAATACCCTCAACTCATTTTCCATTATATCTACCAACCAAATAAAAACAACTCTATCGAGATTTGTGTGTGTGTTTAGCCATGGAATTCAAGAATATCCTCTCCGTATTCGCTCTCCTCCTCGTCATCGGTCTTTTCTCACCGGCGACCACCTCTGCCGCCAGGGTCATTGGCGGTTACCGGCCGATTACCGATCCAACGGATTCGTACGTGGTGGAGATCGCAAAGTTTGCAGTGAGCGAGCACAACAAGAAAGCATCGAGCAACCTAGTGTTTGTCAAAGTCGTGAGCGGCGAGAAACAAGTCGTTGACGGCACCGACTACAAGCTTAACATCGCCGCTAAAACCGCCGGCCATGGCGGTGACGTGTACGAGGCAATTGTGTACGATAAGCCGTCGGAGAAGTCGAGGAGTCTCACCTCCTTCAAGACGGTGAATTAATTTGGGAGTTTGGCATTCGAGTTGTGAATGAATATATGATGTGAGTTGATAATGATAAGTTTTGTGTTAGATTATTAAATTGGGAAATGCAAGGAATAAAACTTGATGTGAAATCCTTGATCGAATTTATAATGATGTTTTGATTGATTCTTGGTTTTGTTTAGCTAAACTAGTGTCTTGCACGAAATTTTAAATTAACGAGTCATTAATTGGACAAAAGCTCTATTTTATATGTAGATAGATAGATAAATGATGAAAGGAGGATTAATGAGTAACTAATTAATATAAAAAAAAGAATAATAAAAATAAAATAGTAAAACAAAGTTGTTAAAAATAGAGATTGAACCCTAAACCTCTTGTATTATAAGAATGTCTTTTAAACATTGAGCTATATTAAAAGATTTAGTTTGTAATAAAAGATCAATGAAAAAATAAGAGATAATTTTTCATATTTATTTATATTAATTGCACCCTCAATCTACTTTATATATTTACTAGAGGCCATGCCCGTGCTACGCACGGAGCTCATTTTTTCTTATTATTATAATATATTTTAATACGAAAAATTATTTTTTTTACAAACTGAGTTTATCCAATTTTACTATTATCTCATTTATTAATGTATGGTGATTATATATAAAATGTCAAATGTACTTTCACTAAAAAATGTGTATATAGACACACGTTTCTTGTTAATATATTTTTCGCATAATATTTACATTCGATCAAGATAATGCATGTTTATTACTAAATTTGTAAATTATCAAAGATTAAAAAAAATTCAAGAAGACTCGAACCTTTAACGTAACCTTTGTCTTCGTATACAACCACCTAATCATTCACATAAAGAGTATAGTTGATTTTTAATGAAATTGAAATAAAAAAATTAACAAAAATCATCTCAATTAATATGAGTCATTAATTATTCAAGACTCTATTTATGGTATATATAGATAGATAGATAAATGAATAGATATAAATATTTGAGTAACGAATTAATATAAACAAAAAATAATGAAAGATAAAATAGTAAAACAAAGTTGTTAAGAAGAAGAATTGAACCCTAGACCTCTTGTATTATGAGAGTGTATTTAATTATTGATCTATATTAGAAGGTTTAGTTTCTAATGAAAGATCAACAAAAAAAGATAATTTATCATATTTATTAGGCATTAATTACACCCTTAGTCTACTTTATATATTTAAAGATAAATGATATAAATTGGGTTACCCAATAAAAAATGATATATTTGATGCAAAAAAATTTCAAAAACACAATAAAATAACACCTACCCAGTTTGGTAACATCGATCAGTGATACACACGATTATGTTGTGTGTATTGACGGAGTTTTGGCATGATTTTAGTGGTGTTTTAGGATGCTTTGGAGGTGATTTGGAGACTTGGCGAGGAGGTGCGGAAGTTGCGTTTTTGGAGCCTTAGGAGCTGAGGAACGAAGGATGAAGAAACAGAGTCGCGGCGACCGCCGCGGAATTACGGCGACCGCCGTTAATTCCCTCTGAGAGACGAAGGCTAGGACCTGGAAATGGCGACCGCCGTTTAATTGCGGCGCTCGCCGCATTTACGGCGATCGCCGTGGGAGAAGCAGCGGCCGTCGCAGCTGACGGAAGCATCGCCGAGCCGATTTCTTTTTTTTGGATCTATTTTATATTACTTTATTATGTTTTTATTATTTCTTTTTAGGATAATTTCAGATTATTTTCCTTTGGTATTTAAGGGTTGAGAAAACTTGTTTCTTCTATCTCGAAACCCTAATTTCTTATTCTACGTATTCTCTTGCTATGAAGAACTAAGCCTCTCTTGCTTAGTCAGACATTGAAGCTTTTCGTGTGATTCAGTTGTGAGATTCTTATTCCTAATCTATTGCATGGTTTTTATCTCTTCTCTTGTTTGATTTCGTAAGATTGATATTGATAATTTCTAGTCTGATCAACTAGGGTTTGTCGTTATTTATCTATTGCTAGGTTTAGATTGTTACTGGTTGAGCATATCTATTCCATAGTAGCAACTGCATCGTGTTAGTAACTGGTTGTGCTAATCTTATACAGAAGAGAATTGATTTACATTCTAGGGTAAAAACTGATTGTTTTATTCTAGGGTTGTATCCAACTATATTCCTATCCGTAAGGCGGCTGTTAAACTGAATCTTGATAGTTTCAGGGTTGTTTAATTAGTTAGTTCTAATAGTATCTGGTTGTGCTATTAGTTACATCTGAAAAGGAATTAGAATTACCATTGCATGCGATTTTGAGTAGTATCTATGATCAACTTGTCATTCGAATAGTGGATATTGTTTGACTGAGTGTTTTCCCAATAACTGATTTCATCACCTTTAATTGCTTATTTACCATTTGCATGCTTGGCTACTAAAACAAACCAATAAAACCCCCCTTTGGTTGCTTTAAATTGACATACATATTGCATACTGCGATAGACTTTGTTTCCCTGCGGATTCGACCCTTACTTACCTAGGACTACGTTTTAGGATTTGTTTGGATACTTTGCATAGTAGGAATTAGAACGGCAAATTCTTGTTATCAATCAGTGTATTACAAAAACTCATTCATTATGCATATCAAATGATATCTTGTGAGATAAATTATATAATTAACACTAATGATCTGCTGTATAATTGTCTTATTTTTTATTTATAAAACCTTCTATAGTTAGTTGATGTTTTCTTAACCCGAAGAAAAAATCCATGTAAGTGTACCATTTCCAAATCAGTACTATCAGATTAAACATACCAAAATTTAATGGATTGGATATTATTCACAATTTTAGATAATTTAACAAAATTTATAATCATATTAAATTTTATACACATTCTTATTTTTACTTAAAAGGAAATTGCTACACAAATATTCTCATATAAATACCCTCAACTCATTTTCCATTATATCTACCAACCAAATAAAAACAACTCTCTCGAGATTTGTGTGTGTGTTTAGCCATGGAATTCAAGAATGTCCTCTCCGTATTCGCTCTCCTCCTCGTCATCGGTCTTTTCTCATCGGCGACCACCTCTGCCGCCAGGGTCATTGGCGGTTACCGGCCGATTACCGATCCAACGGATTCGTATGTGGTGGAGATCGCAAAGTTTGCAGTGAGCGAGCACAACAAGAAAGCGTCGAGCAACCTAGTGTTTGTCAAAGTCGTGAGCGGCGAGAAACAAGTCGTTGACGGCACCGACTACAAGCTTAACATCGCCGCTAAAACCGCCGGCCATGGCGGTGACGGTGACGTGTACGAGGCAATTGTGTACGATAAGCCGTCGGAGAAGTCGAGGAGTCTCACCTCCTTCAAGACGGTGAATTAATTTGGGAGTTTGGCATTCGAGTTGTGAATGAATATATGATGTGAGTTGATAATGATAAGTTTTGTGTTAGATTATTAAATTGGGAAATGCAAGGAATAAAACTTGATGTGAAATCCTTGATCGAATTTATAATGATGTTTTGAATGATTCTTGGTTTTGTTTAGCTAAACTAGTGTCTTGCACGAAATTTTAAATTAACGAGACATTGATTGGACAAAACCTCTATTTTATATGTAGATAGATAGATAAATGATGAAAGGAGGATTAATGAGTAACTAATTAATATAAAAAAAAGAATAACAAAAGATAAAATAGTAAAACAAAGTTGTTAAAAATAGAGATTGAACCCTAAACCTCTTGTATTATAAGAATGTCTTTTAAACATTGAGCTATATTAAAAGATTTAGTTTGTAATGAAAGATCAATGAAAAAATAAGAGATAATTTTTCATATTTATTTATATTAATTGCATCCTCAATCTACTTTATATATTTACTAGAGGTCATGTCCGTGCTACGCACAGAGCTCATTTTTGTAACACCCCCAGGCCAGTGGTGCTACAGTGCCATAATCCAGAAGGATTATAAGGCGGGTGAAAGAAAAATGCGAAAGAAAAAAAATGCAAAACATAACCCATATATATACATAATATATCAAAAGCAGCACATCGGAAAACCTGTACAACCTGTAAAACCTGTCCAGAGTTTGAAACCACAATCAAACTTAACGTAAAGAAAATACAACAATTTACAACCCAAAAACCAAAACGACGAGTACAACCAAGTCAAGTCCAAAACCAAAAGAGTAAAGCCTTCGACTCCAAACCGACGGTGATCAGGATTCTCCTTACTGGCGCTGAACCTGCAAAGCCTGATTGACTGGGGGACCCGAAACCCCAGCCAACCACGGTACGTAAACCGAAGTTGGTCAGTCTCGTGAAAGACTATGGCAAGATTAGCCCAGCCAAAACAGTTTCAAAACCATAGAGTTATCACGACAATCAAACAATACCAAACAACAACAGATCATACTTAATATATACAAATAACTACACTTGACTAATATCACACCAACCAACTAACCAACCACACGACAAAACACAAACATAAACACACACTAACACATAACCGATCAATCACCCATTCTTATCCAATTCTACACGATACTAACCTCTTTCAATCCAACCTCAAACTCATCGCAAGCATAAACGAATAGAACGATCCAATCCAACTTCCTCTCCATTAATAATGCCTCAATCAACAACTCTAAGCGCATACACATATCTTACTACTGACTTACAACCAAAGCTAACCAAATATATAGAACTCACTACTGCACTAACACAACAAATCCAGTTAACCTTCACATCAACAAACACATAGGCATCAACGAAAATAATCATCACATAATACAATCATAACCAAAATAACGATCCAGGCCAGCCACCCTTCCGGTGCCGCCTATTCGTTAACATAGACTGTAACTCATACATTCAAACTCAACCCATGTTGGCCCATACCCTCAAGATGGGAAACCAACCTGCACACCCACCAGCATAAATCCACATCACCATTTGCTACAATAGCTAATATATAACAACAAGTCAAACTAGCCAGCAATCAATATCCAACATAAAATCAATAACCAAAACACACAATCAATATTCGCCAACACAACCACTTAATCAAGCGCACAGTCAATATCATCACAAAATCACTTACTCAGGTACGCAACCAACATTCAACACAAAATCACTTAATCAGTTCGCAACCAACATTCAACACATAATAAATATCACAACAATCAACCAATTGTAATCAAGCAATAATATAACTCAACACTGAAACACAAACAACTCCAACACATCTCCAATCCAATCTCCAATTCAACCACCAATCCATTCCAACCCTTGGCCCTTAACGACGTAGGCGTATACCTTGTATACCCTGCGCGGTTTGGTGAGTATATCATCACCTGGCCCTTCGACCTCCAATTCAATTTCAACCCTTGGCCCTTAACGACGTAGGCGTAAACCCTACGCGGTTTGGTGGAATCCATTCCTACCTTCGGCCCTTAACGACGTAGGCGTATACCTTGTATACCCTACGCGGTTTGGTGAAACCCCTTTCAAATCCTTGGCCCTTAACGACGTAGGCGTATACCTTGTATACCCTGCGCGGTTGGGTGAAATCCATTCCAACCCTTGGCCCATCGACCTCCAATCAACAACAATCCAACCACCACACCGACAACCAATCAATTAATACACACGACCTCTATTAACACATTTTCACACACACACATATATATATATATATATTCAACCAAGAAACTTTAAAATCAATAATCCAATCAATCCACGACAATCAATCCACAACAATCAATCCATAACAATCAATCTGCCACAATCAAACAACAACAATCAATCCACATCAGTCAATCCCAGCATACACACATTCACACACAAACGCACAATCCCAGCATACAACTGCCAGCACGCACACAATTTAACACACAACCGCCAACACACACAGGTGTCGACATACACAACCCAACACACACACACAAGTGTCAACATACACTATCAACAACAATCAATCACATTTAGTCACAATTGACTATCACGTCAACATTTATTCAACACGATACGAGACAAAATACTAACACACGCACACACACCCATTTTCAACCAAGTATCTATATAGTCAATTAATCCAATTTAAATCGCTCAAGCAATGATAAAATTAATTATGAAACACTAGGCATAAATCAATTTATAAAAATTATATAAAGTTAGCAAGAATCCTCTTGCCTCAAGTCGAACCGGAACGACCCCAGAGGTCTCCAAACCACTCGAACGAACCTGTGAAATCAATCCGAGCAAATCCCTGGCATTATTTAACTCATACTGAATCACAACCAATAAACCCCCAAATCAAACCCTAAAATCAAACCTTAATTAATTAGGCCAATCACACCCAAATCAACTCGATTCCAATTACTTCAAATTCATAACTCAATTTCCAAGTCAGCAACCACACCCAATACAACCAAACTCCCTGAAATTTCAAACTAAATTTGCCCAAAACTCAATTCAATCCGAGCACCCAAATCTGCCCAATTAACAACAATTACCAACTAATTCAACCCAAAAAATCAGATTCGGTAATACTATCCAGCACCAACACACACACACACACAGTACCTCGTCGGCGGTCGAACTCGTGACGCCGGAACTCAGCAGCGGTGGACGGCGACTTCAGCAGCAACAACTGCACATCAAACACCAGCAGAGGCAGCCACGAACTGCAACACAGAACACAGTGAACAACAGCTACAGAACGCAGCAGCTCGCGACTCCTCGTCGGTGGCTCGCCTCCATCGCCGGGAAGAGCTTCTCGTCGCCGGACTCACTGCAGCTACAACGGACAGCAGCACTCGGCCTTCAGCAGCAGCGAACAGCTCCGAACACCGGACAACAGAGCAACACAAAGAGCAGCGGGGGACGACGCCGGTTGGACAGGGCTCGCTGGAGAAGAAGCTGGCTCGCACAGGGGAAGAGCAGCGCGGTCCACTCGGAGGAAGGAGAAGGGAGCTCGGCTGAACACAAGGGGAGGGATCGTGAGAGAGAGAGAACCGAGAGAGTTAGGGATTTTAATCCCAAAAATTTCCATTTCTCCCCTTTTAAGCAAAACCCATAATTAATTTACCAAAATGCCATTACCTTATCTTATTTGGGGTATTTCAATTTTTTCTTATTATTATAATATATTTTAATACGAAAAATTATTTTTTTTACAAATTGAGTTTATCCAATTTTACTATTATCTCATTTATTAATGTATGGTGATTATATATAAAATGTCAAATGTACTTTCACTAAAAAAATGTGTATATAGACACACGTTTCTTGTTAATATATTTTTCGCATAATATTTACATTCGATCAAGATAATGCATGTTTATTACTAAATTTGTAAATTATCAAAGATTAAAAAAAATTCAAGAAGACTCGAACCTTTAACGTAACCTTTGTCTTCGTATACAACCACCTAATCATTCACATAAAGAGTATAGTTGATTTTTAATGAAATTGAAATAAAAAAATTAACAAAAATCATCTCAATTAATATGAGTCATTAATTATTCAAGACTCTATTTATGGTATATATAGATAAATAGATAAATGAATAGATATAAAGATTTGAGTAACGAATTAATATAAACAAAAAATAATGAAAGATAAAATAGTAAAACAAAGTTGTTAAGAAGAAGAATTGAACCCTAGACCTCTTGTATTATGAGAGTGTATTTAATTATTGATCTATATTAGAAGGTTTAGTTTTTAATGAAAGATCAACAAAAAAAGATAATTTATCATATTTATTAGGCATTAATTACACCCTTAGTCTACTTTATATATTTAAAGATAAATGATATAAATTGGGTTACCCAATAAAAAATGATATATTTAATGCAAAAAAATTTCAAAAACACAATAAAATAACACCTACCCAGTTTGGTAACATCGATCAGTGTATTACAAAAACTCATTCATTATGCATATCAAAGGATATCTTGTGAGATAAATTATATAATTAACACTAATGATCCGCTGTATAATTGTCTTATTTTTTATTTATAAAACCTTCTATAGTTAGTTGATGTTTTCTTAACCCGAAGAAAAAATCCATGTAAATGTACCATTTCCAAATCAGTACTATCAGATTAAACATACCAAAATTTAATGGATTGGATATTATTCACAATTTTAGATAATTTAACAAAATTTATAATCATATTAAATTTTATACCCATTCTTATTTTTACTTAAAAGGAAATTGCTACACAAATATTCTCATATAAATACCCTCAACTCATTTTCCATTATATCTACCAACCAAATAAAAACAACTCTCTCGAGATTTGTGTGTGTGTTTAGCCATGGAATTCAAGAATGTCCTCTCCGTATTCGCTCTCCTCCTCGTCATCGGTCTTTTCTCATCGGCGACCACCTCTGCCGCCAATGTCATTGGCGGTTACCGGCCGATTACCGATCCAACGGATTCGTACATGGTGGAGATCGCAAAATTTGCAGTGAGCGAGCACAACAAGAAAGCATCGAGCAACCTAGTGTTTGTCAAAGTCGTGAGCGGTGAGAAACAAGTCATTGACGGCACCGACTACAAGCTTAACATCGTCGCTAAAACCGCCGACCATGGCGGTGACGTGTACGAGGCAATTGTGTACGATAAGCCGTCGGAGAAGTCGAGGAGTCTCACCTCCTTTAAAAGAGTGAGTTAATTTGGGATTTTGGCATTTTAGTTGTGATCGAATGGATATATGATGTGAATTATAATGGTAATGAACTTGGTGTCTTTTGTGTGAGCTTGTTAAATTGAGAAATACAAGAAATAAAATATGATGTTTTGATTGATTGTTTAACTAAACTAGCTTATTATGCTTACTTTGTATGAAATTAGCATCTATATTAGTATAGTGTAATTTTAGGTGGGAAATTTGATTGGTTAGACTAGGGTTGTTCAAAAGTGGCCCGGACCGAAGAAATTACGGTCCGGTCTCCGGTCCGGATATTTTTCTTTAATCCGGTTTCGGTCCAAATTCGGAAAAAAACCGGTCCGAACAGGTTGGATCGTTTTTTTTTAATAAAAATTAATAAGTTAGGAGTTTTAATGTTATTTTTTAGATATTTTCCTTAAATTTATAAGTGAGGAGTTTAAATGTTTTTTAGATATTAAATAGGAGTTTAATTTTTTATTTTTTTTAAATTGGTCTAATCCGGTCCACACTTTTAAAAAATCCGGTCCGGTCCAGATCGAATGAACACCACTAACACTTAGACCATTTGCAATGGAGGATTTCATACATATTTTATATATTAAGTTTCATAGCTATAGTATTAAAGATGAGATTAAAATTTAAATATAATTATAGTTCTATTATAATTACTTTTATGTTAATTATAATTTGTGTAATAAAATATCATTTTTTAAAATTTTGATGTAAACTCATTTTTTTAAATGTAATACATGTAATTTTAGAAAATATTAATTGAAAAATATATACTCATACTCATTCGTAGACTCTTATAATATCAAAATGAGCGGCTTATTAATGATATAAACATAAATTGGACTTCTCTAACAAAACAGTACCGTCACTATTACCAAATAACAAGACTTATTGATGATCTATTTTTCATACCAATTTTCAACCTTGTTTATCTATTGTGAATCCGTTTGTTTCGAATTTGGGTGTCAAATTCTTCGCTGCATTTGTGGAGTTGATCTAGGGTGTTGTCTGAGTGTCCGGTCGTGGTCGTAATCGTGTATGTGACTCAATGAAAATCCCTCTTGTACGGGGGCAACATCATGGTTGAGGATCCTAAAGATCTCTCATATAAGAGAGGGCAACGTCATGATAGTCCGTTCAACACTTCCGCATGATTAGTCTTGTTTGACTAGTCTTTCGATGACGTTTTCGTCTGATCGTGCTTTGCTCTACACTCGTTCTAGGCCGTTCTTACTTTATATTTGCTTTGTTATAATTTTCATACTTAATGTATTGTATCTCTCATAGAAGAGAAAATGAGAACATGTACATCTGGTTTATATGGCACGATTATTCACCCCATTGAATCTTATAATGTTACTAACCAGAAGTTAGTTGATCATAAAATGTTTTCTTTGTGGCATGATAGACTCGATCACCCAGGTGAATCAATGATGCGAAGAATCATTGAGAGTTCACATGGACACCCACTTAAGGACCTGAAGTTCCTCTCAACAGGTGACTTGACATGCACGGCTTGTTCTCTTGGTAAATTTATAACAAGGCCATCAGTAACAAAAGTAAACGCAGAATCTCCTATGTTCCTTGAAAGAATTCAAGGTGACATATGTGGACCTATAACACCGCCATGTGGACCATTTAGATACTTTATGGTATTGATAGACGCATCAACACGTTGGTCACATGTAAACTTGCTTTCAACACGGAATGTTGCATTTGTAAGGCTTTTAGCCCAAATTATAAAGTTAAGGGCTCATTTTCCTGATCATCTGATTAAGAGCATCAGGTTAGACAATGAGGGAGAATTATCATCAAAGTCTTTCACCGACTATTGTCAATCAATTGGCATAGTGGTTGAGCATCCAGTAGCTCATACCCATACATAAAACGGCCTGGCAGAGTCGTTAATTAAGCGGTTACAAATGATAGCTAGACCGATGCTTATGAGGTCTAGGTTACCCTCCTCAGGATAGGGGTATGCAATTTTGCATGCTGCGACACTAATTCAACTTAGACCAACCGCTAGTAACAAACTCTCTCCATTGCATCTTGTCTCTAGAAGAGCACCTGATATTTCCTATATGAGAATTTTTGGATGTGCGGTGTATGTACCTATTGCTCCCCCACAACGAACCAAAATGGGGCCACAAAGAAGGTTGGGAATATATGTGGGGTTTTGAGTCCCCATCTATTATTAAGTACCTAGAGCCTATGACTGGTGATCAATTTACAGCTCGGTATCTAGATTGTCATTTTGACGAGACAAAATTTCCAATTCTAGGGGGAGAAGTGAAATACCCCAAAGGTTATATATATGGAAAAATGGTAAATAAAATTTTTAGACCTCTTTAAATCAGAAAAGGGTAGGAAAGGGGATCTTGCCCTTGCCTTTCGGTAGAGCCACCAGGAGAGCTCGTGTCTCCCTTACCTCGCGCCTCCAGCTGCTTAGATCCACGCCGGAGAGCATGACCCCAGCTGGACCACTCCTTACCGGACCTGGACGCGATCTGCGAGCTACTGCCTGCGAACCACTGGTGTGTGAGCCACGACCAGCTGATGTTGCTGCGTTTGGGTGAAGCTGTTTCCGCGTTCTGCTGGTGGCTGAAATCATCGGCGACGAGAAGCCCGAACCGGCGGCGAGAGCAAGGTGACGATGAGGTATGTTGGGGATCTCTTCAATCTGAAATTTTTTACTGAATTTCTGCTCTGGACATATTTGAATGTTGGACAGAATTAAATTTGATTTTTGGGGCAGATTTGAGGAATTTCGGAGTAGTGGACAGCTGTTAATTGTTTGAATGAATTTGTTGATTTGTGCAGTCCAGCGGGTTGAAGTAATTGGGTTGAATTTTGTGTGGTTTGCTGAATTAATTTGAGGTATGATTCTAGGGTTTGAAATTGGGGGTTTATTAGTTGTGACTTGGTATGAGTTAATTAATGCCAGGGATTTGCTCGGATTGATTTCGCAGGTTCGTTCGAGTTGGATTTGAGCTTCTGAGGTCGTGGTTGTCGAGCTTGAGGCAAGATAAATCTTGCTATCCCTTACGTAATTTCGTATCGTAGTTGTTTTATAAATTTATTTTACTATTATCTAGTATGTTAATCTAGATTAATAGAGGTAGATATATATGATTGAATGTGTATTAAATTGATTAAATGGTGTTGTGTGGATACTGATTGTTGGCTTGTTTGATGGTCGTGGGTATATTTTGATTATGTGTTGGATGGTTAGTTTTGTGTTGATATGGTTGAATGTGTTAGTTGTCGTGACCCTGTGTTGAGATTAATTAAATATTGACGTGGTATTTATTCATGACTAATGGTGATTAATTGTGATTGTTTGAAAGTGTGTGAATATGTGTGTGCATGTGTGTGTGTGTGCGTGTGTTAGTATTTGTCTCGGGTTATGTACATGTGTGTGTGCGTGTGTTAGTATTTGTCTCGGGTTGTGTCTGATTAAATGTTGATGTGGTAGTCAATTGTGACTAAGTATGATTGATGTTGATTGATTATTGTTGGTTGGTGGTGGAGCCGGGGTGAGGGTGTGACCTCATCCGACCACGTGAGGGTATGACCCCGCGTTGGTAAAGGCTATGGTTGGATGGTGAAAGTCCCATCCGGAAGAGTGTTAATTCAGGGCCTCGGAGGGTGTGATCTCCGGTGGTCGGTGGGCCAGAGTGATGAAAGCCTTACTCAATCACGTAGGGGGAATGCCTATGGTGGTTAGGGCCAGGAACTCGGATGGTATGCGACCCATCCGCCTATCCGGATAGAGAGGAAGAATTGTCTCACCCGGTGATGTGGTGGTGAGACGGAGGAGATATTATGTGTTAAATGTTGGTTGCGTACCTGATTAAGTGGTTTTGTGTTGGATGTTGGTTGTGTATCTGATTAAGTGGTTTTGGTGTTGGATGTTGGTTGCGTATCTGATTAAAGTGGTTTTGTGATGATTTTGGTTGTGCGCTTGATTAAGTGATTGTGTTGGTGAATATTGACTGTGTGTTTGGTTATTGGTTTTATGTTGGATATTGATTGTTGGCTAGTTTGACTTGTTGTCAAATATTGTTTTTTGTAGCTAGTTGTGATGTGAATTGCTGTTAGTATGGTTGTTGGTGGCAGCTAGTTGAGGAAAGATGGTTATGTTGATTGATTATGAAGGTTGGTTCCCATCTTGAGGGTGTGGGCCAATATGGGTTGGGTTGAGGTGTATGGGTTGCGGCTCATGTTAACGAACAGGCGGCACCGGAAGGGTGGCTGGCCTGGGTCGTTATTTTGTCATGTTTATATAATGTGATGATTGTCTTGCTTATGCTTAAGTGTTTGTTGATGCGAAGATTAGTTGGACGTGTTAGTACTATACTGAGTTCTGTAAATGGTTAGTCGTGATTATACGTGTTAGTAGTGATAAATGTGTATAGGTTCGTAAGGTTGGTAATTGAGGTGTTAGTAGTAGAGAGAAAGATGGATTGGATGTGTTAGTAAAGTTGGATTGGATCGTCTTATCCGTTTATACTTGTGGTGAGGTTGAGGTTGGATTAAGTGATGTTAGTATATTGAAGAGTTGGATAAGAGGGGTAATGGATGGTTACGTGATAGTGTGTGTTTATGTTTGATGTGCGGTTGATATTGGTGGAATAGTGATATAGTTATGATATATATATATATATATGTATATTTATTGTGTGGCATGTTGTCGTTTGATATTAATTGGTTGTTGTGTTAAATCTCTGGATTTTAAATTGTTTTGGCTTGAGGAGTCCTGCCAATCTTGATGGAAGATTGACCAACTTCGGTTTACGTTCCGCGGTTGGCTGGGGTATCGGGTCCCCCATTCAATTTGGCTTTGCAGGTTTGCAGCAACAAGCGGATTCTGGATCACAGATGTGTCTTCACAGTTAAAGATTTAGTTTTACTGCAGATTTGAAAAGGTTGTATTAACTATTCGTTGTTTTGGAATTAAACTGATGCATTGAGTTGGATGAAATGTTTAAGTGTAGTTTCAAACTTGAGCAGGGAATTTTAATGTTGTTAACTTTATGTATTGGGAAGAGTTTTGGATTTCTTTTCTTTTAAAAACCGCATTATAGTCCTTCGGGATTATGGCACTGTGACACCTCTGGCCTGGGGTGTTATAGAAATTGGTATCAGACCATTTACTTTCGAAAATGTTTTCAAAAGTTTGACGTGGAAAAAGATTATTCGCCAAAATTGTGAAGCAATCGTGTGATCAGAAGACCCTTGTTGTTACGTATAGGTAAGTTTGTGTTTGATATATTTTATATGTGATGTTTAGTGTTGTTGAGTAATTTTATGATGTGTTCCCTGGTAAGTGGGACGTGTTGGAGATTAATAAGGTAAGTGTGGGTGTGATAGAGGAGGAAGTCGTTGGGCTTATCGTCAAGAGGTTGATGCAGTTAGTCTGGTAGTTGATGATTCAGTATGAAGTTGTTGTACTTTACTGTTAAACTGTTAAGAAAAGGTTATGCCGGTTATGTGTGTATGCTGAGATTGAGGGAGCAGATAGAGAAACTTGTGAAGTTAGGCTTTATTAGGTCAAGTGCTTCTCTTTGGGGTGCGTCTGTATTGCTGGGTAAAAAGAAGGATGATTCCTTTCGACTCTGTATGGATCATAAAGAGTTGAATAATGAGATAGTCAAGAATAAGCATTCGCTGCCTTGTATTGATGACCTGTTGGTAACAGTGTTTTCAAAGATTGATTTGAGATCAGGGTATTATCAGTTTAGGATTCGAGAGGAATATATTCATGATACTGTCTTCAGAACTAAGTATGATTACTATGAGTTAGTTGTGATGCCTTTCGGGTTGACTAATGCTTCCGCGGATTTCAAGGGTTTAAGGAACTGATGTTTTTAGAAAGTACTTGGATTATTGTGGTGATTTTTATTGATGATATTTTAGTATACTCTCGGAGTAAGAGGGATTACGAGAACAACCTTGGAATGTTAAGGAAATTGGGAGTTTTCTCAGACTGACAGATTACTATAGGCGATTGTGGAAGAATTTTCTAAGGTTGCGTAAGGCTGAGAATTTTGAATGGAACAGGAAATGTCAGGAGAGAGTTTCTAAGAACTCAGGAAGTGTTTGATTTGTGCGTCAGTGTTAGTGTTACTGTAGAAAATAGAAGGATTGTTAATTACAGTGATGTGTCTACGCAGGATTTGGGTTGCATTCTAATACAGAATGGGAAGGTTATTGCATATGTTTTTTTGTCAGTTCAAATTGTATAAGAGAGAGTTGAACATGAGATACAGATGGTTGCTAGAATTGATTAAGGATTATGAAAAGATATTGTTATCAATCAGAAAAGGGCTACCGTGGTTGCTGATGCTTTGTGTAGGAAGTTGACTCTCGAGCATGTGGTTGCTTGTCTGACAGTTCGGTCGGGATTGCAACAGGAGTTGGCGAAGGGTGAAAAGTGAAATTTGTTCGGGAAAGAGCGGATATAGCTAAATGCGATGGAATGTTGAGTAAGATATACAGTCAGATTGCTCAGGGAAGAGTGCATGAATTTCTGGTTCAGGAGGATGAAATATTGTGATTTCAGATAAGTTGTGTGTGCCAGCTGATAAAGAGATTAGAAAGTTGATTCTCAAGGAATGTCATTCTTCGACAAGTCATGTACATTTTGGAGTCAGTCATGCGAGACAGATATCCGAACCTGTTTTGATCTTAGTTTCGAGGACGAAACTCTTATAAGGGAGGGAGAATGAAATACCCCAAAGGTTATATATATGGAAAAATGGTAAATAAAATTTTTGGACTTCTTTAAATCAGAAAAGGGTAGGAAAAGGGATCTAGCCCTTGCCTTTCGGTAGAGCCACCAGGAGAGCTCGTGTCTCCCTTACCTCGCGCCTCCAGCTGCTCAGATCCACGTCGGAGAGCACGACCCCAGCTGGACCACTCCTTCCCGGACCTGGACGCGATCTGTGAGCTACTGCCTGCGAACCACTGGTGTGTGAGCCACGACCAGCTGATGTTGATGCGTTTGGGTGAAGCCGTTGCCGCGTTCTGCTGGTGGCTGAAATCGCCGGCGACGAGAAGCCCGAACCGGCGGCGAGAGCAAGGTGATGATGAGGTATGTTGGGGATCTCTTCAATCTGAAATTTTTTACTGAATTTCTGCTCTGGACAGATTTGAATGTTGGACAAAATTAAATTTGATTTTTGGGGCAGATTTGAGGAATTTCGGAGTAGTGGACAACTGTTAATTGTTTGAATGAATTTGTTGATTTGTGCAGTCCAGCGGGTTGAAGTAATTGGGTTGAATTTTGTGTGGTTTGCTGAATTAATTTGAGGTATGATTCTAGGGTTTGAAATTGGGGGTTTATTAGTTGTGACTTGGTATGAGTTAATTAATGCCAGGGATTTGCTCGGATTGATTTCGCAGGTTCGTTCGAGTTGGATTTGAGCTTCTGAGGTCGTGGTTGTCGAGCTTGAGGCAAGATAAATCTTGCTAACCCTTACGTAATTTCGTATCGTAATTGTTTTATAAATTTATTTTACTTGTTAATCTAGATTAATAGAGGTAGATATATATGATTGAATGTGTATTAAATTGATTAAATGGTGTTGTGTGGATACTGATTGTTGGCTTCTTTGATGGTCGTGGGTATATTTTGATTATGTGTTGGATGGTTAGTTTTGTGTTGATATGGTTGAATGTGTTAGTTGTCGTGACCCTGTGTTGAGATTAATTAAATATTGACGTGGTATTTATTCATGACTAATGGTGATTAATTGTGATTGTTTGAAAGTGTGTGAATATGTGTGTGCATGTGTGTGTGCGTGTGTTAGTATTTGTCTCGGGTTGTGTCTGATTAAATGTTGATGTGGTAGTCAATTGTGACTAAGTATGATTGATGTTGATTGATTGTTGTTGGTTGGTGGTGGAGCCGGGGTGAGGGTGTGACCTCATCCGACCACGTGAGGGTATGACCCCGCGTTGGTAAAGGCTATGGTTGGATGGTGAAAGTCCCATCCGGAAGAGTGTTAATTCAGGGCCTTAGAGGGTGTGACCTCCGGTGGTCGGTGGGCCAGAGTGATGAAAGTCTCACTCAATCATGTAGGGGGAATGCCTATGGTGGTTAGGGCCAGGAACTCGGATGGTATGCGACCCATCCGCCTATCCGGATAGAGAGGAAGAATTGTCTCACCCGGTGATGTGGTGGTGAGCGGAGGAGATATTATGTGTTAAATGTTGGTTGCGTACCTGATTAAGTGGTTTTGTGTTGAATGTTGGTTGCGTACCTGATTAAGTGGTTTTGTGTTGGATGTTGGTTGTGTATCTGATTAAGTGGTTTTGGTGTTGGATGTTGGTTACGTATCTGATTAAAGTGGTTTTGTGATGATTTTGGTTGTGCGCTTGATTAAGTGATTGTGTTGGTGAATATTGACTGTGTGTTTGGTTATTGGTTTTATGTTGGATATTGATTGTTGGCTAGTTTGACTTGTTGTCAAATATTGTTTTTTGTAGCTAGTTGTGATGTGAATTGCTGTTAGTATGGTTGTTGGTGGCAGCTAGTTGAGGAAAGATGGTTATGTTGATTGATTATGAAGGTTGGTTCCCATCTTGAGGGTGTGGGCCAATATGGGTTGGGTTGAGGTGTATGGGTTGCGGCTCATGTTAACGAACATGCGGCACCGGAAGGGTGGCTGGCGTGGGTCGTTATTTTGTCATGTTTATATAATGTGATGATTGTCTTGCTTATGCTTAAGTGTTTGTTGATGCGAAGATTAGTTGGACGTGTTAGTACTATACTGAGTTCTGTAAATGGTTAGTCGTGATTATACGTGTTAGTAGTGATAAATGTGTATAGGTTCGTAGGGTTGGTAATTGAGGTGTTAGTAGTAGAGAGAAAGATGGATTGGATGTGTTAGTAAAGTTGGATTGGATCGTCTTATCCGTTTATACTTGTGGTGAGGTTGAGGTTGGATTAAGTGATGTTAGTATATTGAAGAGTTGGATAAGAGGGGTAATGGATGGTTACGTGATAGTGTGTGTTTATGTTTGATGTGCGGTTGATATTGGTGGAATAGTGATATAGTTATGATATATATATATATATATGTATATTTATTGTGTGGCATGTTGTCATTTGGTATTAATTGGTTGTTGTGTTAAATCTCTGGATTTTAAACTGTTTTGGCTTGAGGAGTCTTGTCAGTCTTGATGGAAGACTGACCAACTTCGGTTTACGTGTCGCGGTTGGCTGGGGTATCGGGTCCCCCAGTCAATTTGGCTTTGTAGGTTTGCAGCAATAAGCGGGTTTTGGATCACAGATGTGTCTTTACAGTTAAAGATTTAGTTTTACTGCCGATTTAAAAAGGTTGTATTAACTATTCGTTGTTTTGGAATTAAACTGATGCATTGAGTTGGATGAAATGTTTAAGTGTAGTTTCAAACTTGAGCAGAGAATTTTAATGTTGTTAACTTTATGTATTGGAAAGAGTTTTGGATTTCTTTTCTTTTAAAAACCGCCTTATAGTCCTTCGGGACTATGGCACTGTGACACCTCTGGCACGGGGTGTTACAAGAAGAAATGGAGAAAATTAAGAAAGAGATTGCATGGAATGTGACTTCTTTATCGTTTTTAGATCCAAGGACAGATGAAAGTGAAGTGATTCTCAAATACGCCGAAAGCGTGAGAGACCACTAGGCTCTAAGGATACAATTCCTCGGAAGAGGAAAGATCCGATAATAACTCCAAAAGTTGTTGACATGCCAATCAACATCCATGAAGATAAAATTCCTGAAGAAAATTTATCTGAAAGCAAAGACAAGGATACTGAGGATAATTTTGAGATGTCAATCAATTATGCAAATACTGGTTTGGGGTGGCATTGAAACGATGTATTCCTTGATGATATCTTTGCTTATTCGGTTGCATTAGAGGTCATGGATGAGGACGATAACGATCCTCAAAATATGGAGGAATGTTGAAATCGAAATGATTGGGGAAGTTGGAAGGAAGCAATTCAAGTAGAGTTGAATTCTTTAAATAAACGTGGTGTATTTGGACTAGTAGCTCCGACACCCGAAGGTGTAAAACCAGTTGGCTACAAGTGGGTGTTCGTACGCAAACGCAATGAGCGTGATGAAATTGTGAGGTATAAAGCCAAATTGGTTGCACAAGGCTTTACACAAAAGCCAGGACAAGACTATATAGAAACATATTCACTGTAATAACCCCTAAAAGTCCTGAACTGTCGTTTTGTAAGAAAGACGTGATGGGCAATTTCTGTAATAATCTCTTGAACGTAATATTATACGTTTAATAAAATTTTGGGTCATAAAGTATTTAGGAGTGCTAAAAGTAATAAGATTTGGCATGTCCTCGAACGAGACCCGCGACCACAGACCCAGGGACGAGATCACAGCAGTTCCGCGACCGTGGATTGCTTCCGCGGGCGCGGATTCGCGCAAGAGCCAATCCGCGATCGCGGCTCCGTTTCCCCGACCGTGGATCTCTGTTTCTTCGTTCTTCTCCGAGCTTCGCCGATTCGATTTTCCGCACGAGTTGTAACGCGCGCCGGTGAGGGAACTCGAACCGCTTGGAGTGCTCGGCGTTGGGCTTCCTCCACCCTATAAATAGGGGCCTTCCGCTACCGATTTATTCATCCACAGCTCCATCAACTCATCTATTTCTCTCGTTTTAGTGTGTCACCGGAGTTCTAGAGATCGTCGGAGCATCGCCAGAGTTTTGGTGTCGCCGGAAGTGCCTTGGAAGCTTTGGAGTGGTGGTATTGCGCAGAGGTGAAGCAAATGTCGCCATCTTCGTCATCGATAAGCTTCGAAGCCAACCTAGCGCCGCGTCGGGAGGGAGAACCGCGACCGCGGCTCTGCCTAGAATTCCGCGACTCGGTTCTTTTCCCTTCATTTTGTTTGGTTATTTGTATCATATCTAACTAGGGTGTTCATACCTCATTTCGCGTGCGTCATTGGGATGGACCTTCGGGACGACGGCGGATTTCGACGGGAATTTCAGTAGGCAATTGAGCACGTGTCCAGTCTTCCCGATCCGCGAAATCAAAACTACGTTCGTCTAGACTAAGGCAAGTGGCGATTCGCTCTTGCTTATCATTCCATATTTCCTTTAGTTATCAATTACTTGATTGTTAATTAAATTGGAATGAAGTATTGTTTTCATTTGGGAACAGATTGAATAAAATAATGTGATAAAATCTGATTCTATAATAGGTTATATATATTGCTAGAAACAACGCTATTATACATGATATTACCGTGATGGTATTGGTGTGGATTTATGTATGAACTTACATGTATAATTAGAACGAGTATTCGTAGGAACGCTATGTACCTTGCGGGGTCTAGTCGTTTCTTTATAACTGGTATTAGGAGGATTTTTGCCCTAGTACTTTCTGGTCATGACTGTACCCTTATTCAGGGTAGGTGCACACAGCTGGTGCTAACAATCGGGATTAATTCCCAAAATATCTCTCGTATCGAGATGATATGCAGTAAAAGCTTTAAACGTGAATGTACGCTTTGTAACTAAATAAGATAAGTGCGGTTATGCACATAATTAATGAACCTTTGGGGGAGAATTACAACTCGGAACCCGCCCGGGCTTCGGTTAGAGTAGGTCTTCTTTTCAATATGGATTCGCATTGCGCGGTGAGGTTGGTCGTGGACCCAAATGATCAAGTCGTGTTTAAAAGCTTGTGTGAAAACTATAAACGTTCCCAAACACTTGTCATACGTTTCCGTAAGACTCAATTTCTTTGGAGTCTTCTCTTCATACGTTTCTCATAAGACTCAATTCCTTTGGAGTCTTCTCTTGATCATTCATGTTCTTATGTTTCTGTAGAAGTGTTGAGGTTCACTGTCGTCATCGGCTATTATTCGAGAAGCGATGGGTGTAACCTAATACGACTACTTAGAACCTTTTTATTTGTACCCTTGCATAGTCTTTCATTAGACTAACCAACCACTTATTTTCCTTTGCATGGTTGGCTGGTGTCATCCGTCTCATACGGCACATCAGGTAAGTTTCCGCATCAGTGAAGGCATAGACTCGACGATAAGGTGGTTGAAGTTTTGTGATTTCAAAGGTTGAGATCCTGGCAAAGACTCGACGAGAAGGTCGCATGATCAAGACCCGTTGAGGCATGTGTTGAGGATGATTGAGGAGGGTGCATATCCAGAGGATATAGCAGCTGGTTTCTTGTGGCACACCATATCGGCTAGTATTTTCGTTGACAAGTCGACGAACGAGCTGAGGACTGCGTTGTTACCACTTTTTGTGGATTGGGAGTGTGTCGTTCATACAGCTTGGGGCACTGGGGTTCTAGCTCTCCTTTTTAGAAACCTCAGAGAGGCTTCTTGACGCGGAGCTGCACAGTTGGCCGGTTGCGCACGTCTCTTAGAGGTAGACATTTATTATAGTTTGATGAAAATTTAAATCATTAATATACGGTGTTTAATTGTTTATAACATTGAGCAGGATGCTGATGAGACGCTATATGACTATCTTGAGCGGTACAAGAGGCTATGCTCTAGCTGTCCGTTCCACGGATATGCCAAACAGGATCTTGTTATCTACTTACACAATGGTCTGCTCGATCAAGAGAGAAGGATGGTCGACGCTGCATGCGGTGGAAGCATTCTTAATCTGACATCGGACGCAGCCATGGAAAGATTTCAGGAGATGAGTGAGAGTACCAGGAGCTTTGGTAAGACGTACCAGAGAAAGGGAGTCAATGCTGTGACTCCTGCAGGATCTAGCCCTGTGCTGAATGAGTTAGCTGAGTTGAAGGAGATGGTGAAGAGAATGGCAAACCAAAACACTCCTCAACAAGTCAAAGCATGTGGAATTTGCTGTGATCAATTCCACCCTACTGATGCTTGCCTTCAGCTACAGAAAGAAGGTACTGCTGAAGTGAATGTTGTAGGAGGTTACGGACCCCCTAGACCGCGTTTTGATGGACAACCCAACTACAATCCGAGAGGGCGAGACCACCCGGGTTTCAGATGGAGCGACCCACAAGGTGGTCAACAACCATTACAACAACAATACCAGCAGAGATCCCCATACCAACAGAGGCCCCAAGGCCAATACACTTCTGCTACTACTGAAGAGATGCTCAAGACCTTGACCCAACACTTCGCCACTCATGTTCAGACTACTGAATCAAGCATAAAGAATATTGAGAGGCAGATTGGCCAACTGGCTGATGTTGTCACTAAGATTGACCAGAGGAAATCAAATTCCTTGCCGTCTCAGACTACAGTGAATCCGAGGGAAAACGTGAGTGCCATTACCCTCCGAAGTGGAAAGCAACTGGTCGTTCCTCCTAGTGCTGAAAAGGAGAGCGAATATGAGATGGAGAAAATCGGCGACCGCCCCGCGTCACCTCTCACCGCGACCCGGCGGTATGTTGGATCTGAGGCCAGTAAAGAAGAATGCATGTCACCGCCCCGCGGCGACACTGACCGTGACCCGGCGGTGAGCCTCAGTTATCCCTCCTCACACCCACCGCCCCGCGGCGATGACCGACGCCCCCGCGGTGACGGAGTTCTTTCCAGCGAGAATTCGTCGCGCCCCGTGGTGAGATCAGCGTGACCCGGCGTCCAAAATTCCAGTTCCGCCGATGAGGTTTGCGTTGATACTTATGTTTGTCCGGTCTTTCCCCCTCTTGGTTCCGAGAAACCACCAGCACCTTTTCCCGAGGCGCTAAAGGCTAGAAGGGTCGTCGATGACAATGATCTTTTCGAGACATTCCGCAACTGTGAAGTGAACATCCCTCTTCTTAAGCTTCTTAAAGCGATCTCTCGGTATGCTAAGTTTTTGAAGGAGCTATGCACCGTTAAGAGGACACAAAAGCTGAAGGTCCAGAAAAAGTTTCCGGTTGGTAAACATGCCTCTGCAGTATTTCAAAGGCGTATGCCTGAGAAGTGCAAGGATCCAGGTACATTTATTATTCCTATTGCTATAGGTGAGCATCGATTCGAGAAGGCATTGTTAGACCTGGGTGCCTCTATTAATGTTTTGCCTCACTCATTGATTGAAGCTTTAGGAGTAGGACCTTTGCATGATACTAATATTGTGATTCAACTTGCTGATGGTTCTTGTGTGTCCCCTAAGGGTATTGTGGAGGATATTCTTGTTAAGTTAGGTCCCTTAATTTTCCCTGTTGATTTATTCGTAATGGATATGGACTATGATGAGCAGGTTGCCCCTGTTATGTTAGGTCGACCTTTTATGAAAACATCCATGACGAAGATTGATGTGGATAGTGGAACTTTGACTATGGAGTTCGATGGAGTAATTTTTGAGCATTATATTCATAAGGTCAACTCCATTGAATTGCCCTTCCTTTGCTGCATTAGTGATATTGATAATCCTATTCAGGAAAATGTTAAGACTAGTGTAGTAGAGACCATAGTTGAATATTCTGCTATTGCTGATCCTATTGATTTGCATGAGCGTGATGTCTTACTTGATGACATAGGAGAGTCTATACCCTCTATTTTGGGCACTTGCCCCCCTGCACTAACCATACAAGGCAGTAAGCCTTCATCTAGTGTCGTGCAGCATGATCAGGTTGAGCCCTATCGGCCCCCACATCGCTCTAAGTATGGGGGAGATGCTCCAAAGGAAGCAATTATGGAGTCCTTGGCCAAGAGGGAGCATGGTATAAGGTTCAAGCCTTTCCATGGAAGGTTCTAGCAGGAGGAGACAAGTAAAAGGATTCCAAAGGGATCCTGTTCTAGGTGGTAATTGATTCGAAGTGCGTCGAGCCAACGACGTTAACTAAGGCACTGTCTGGGAGGCAACCCGAGGTAGTTTTCCTTAATTTTTCTTTCTCTTCGATTAATTTCGTAGTTTCTTTTGCTTTGTTTCGTTCGCCTGTCACTAACATTTCAGGTACGTAAGTAAATGGAGAGGAGACGGTTTTCCCAGTTTGTTCACCACATCCCGGTGACAAATTCGCCGCCTCGCGGTGGAGACCACCGCCCTGCGGCGAATTTCTGGTATACTTTTCTCGACTCCGGAAAAAAAAATTTCCTTGAGTGGTAACTAAGGATTTGACGGATTGGGCTCATTTTGGCCCATTTTCTTCTTTGGGCCATGTACATAACCGGCTCCATCACCCTTTTTCCTATTCCCCTTCCCTAACCTAGCCTCCACTCTCACAAACACTCTATAACCAACCCCCTCCCAAGCTTTTCCAAGCCATTTCACCATTTTCCTACCAAATCCTCATGCTCTAAGTGCGAATTTAGCCTCCAATTTCATTAACTTTGAGATTCTTTGCCCCAATTTGGAGTCTAGCCTCACAAAAGAGCCAAACACAAAACCCCAACGCCTCGCGTCGCCCACCACCGCGTCGCGCAAACCCAATCCTAGTTCTTAGGGTGTTTCCCGCCTTGCCTTGAGTCCTAAACCCGGACTGGAAAGAGGAGTTGGGATTCTTTTCGTCTTCGCCTCGCGTCGCCATCCACCGCCCCGCGGCGACCCCCACCGCGACCCGGCGTGAAGTCCCAGTTATCTCACCGCGACCCGGCGACACATCCACCGCCCCGCGGTGAGATCACCGGGCAGTGTGTTTCGCTCGTTTTGTAAGTCCTCTTTGGTCGCCTTTTGTTTTAAGCATCCCAATTCATTACTTATGGCACCTAGAGGTAGGAAGAAGGACGCTACGAGAGAGGAGAATGAGGTGTATAACATTGTGAAGGAGAGGAAGGTGTTGGCTACAAAGTTCTTTGACAAGCCGACATTGCTTGAGTTTGGTATGTTGGAGTGTGTATCTCTTTGTTTAGCAGAGTGTGGCCTGGGGACCTTCCTGAATAAGTCCGTTGATGCTTACCCGGAGCTGTGCTACCAGTTCATTGCCTCTTGTAAGAGGTATTCTGATGGTTCCTCCAACAAGAGGTTGACGAAGATCACTTTCAACTATAGTGGTCGTGAGTATACTTTGTCTGCTGGTGAGATTCGTGATGCCCTGGGCATTACAAAGGAGCCATCCGATGGGTGGTCTGGCTGAGGAGGATATGATTTCTTTTTGGCAGGAGGCCACGAATAGGCAGTTCAAGAAGGGTCAGGAGGTGAATTACAGGTTGGTGAACCCTTGCTTAAGGTTGATCCATAAGGTGTTGATGAGAGATTTCTTTGGCCATGCTGATGATGGTAAGGTCCCTCTGAAGGATTTCCGTTGGTTTATGAGCATCTTGTCTTGTGTTACGTACACCCCGTGTTGGGCTAGTCTTTTCTAAGTTCCTTGAAGAGGATTCGAGATGGTGAGCCACGTGATATCTGTAGGGGTAGTCTGATCACCCTTCTTTGTGCTGAGATTATTGCTACGGATCATCTTCCTCGACCTGTCGCTCATGCGGTGTATGACAAGGCGCACATGAGAGTGTGCTCGATGCTGAAGCCATTGGGGAGGGGTGGTGCTTTAGTTTGGTCTTCATATGATGGTCATTTTCTGCATCTTCCTCGGGCTTTTACTTATTCCTCTTCATTTGAGGGATGGTGGATTCCCAGTGATAGAAGAAATGAGACTGCTGTTACCCTTGCTGCTGCTCCTTCTGGTCCGTTTGGAGAGGGCCCTAGTGTTGGTGCTGGTGCTGCTGATTTTGTGGGTCAGGATACTCCTTTGCCTACCCAGTTTGATGTGCCTTCGTCTTCTTATGGTCCTGCAACACCTTGGCATGAGTTGTACGCAAGGTTTGATACATTCTCGGTGCAGCAGACTCATTGGAACACCCGAGTAGAGACCGGTCTGCAGACTTGGCAGACCCAGTTCCGTGCTGATGTAGATGAGCGTCTGGACACTATGGACACTCATATGAGGGACTACTTTGGGAGGTTCCCACCACCACCACCATCCAGCCTACAGTGAGTTTATTTCTCATTCCCCTATTTCATTTGTTGTTCTCTTTTCTACATTGAGGATAATGTTCAGTTTAAGTATGGGGGAGGGATTTAGACTGTGCTATCTATCTAGCTATTGTACATAGCTTTGTTTTCTGTAATTTCCATTCCAGTATTCTTTTTCTAAAAAAAATAAAAAAAATCGAAAAAGCCAAAAATATGTGAAAAAGGCAATCAAAATCCTAGGATGAGCTGAAAACCCGAAAGGGCGGTTCAGGTAAAAAGCAGGTAGTACGACTGATATAGACCGGTGCAAAAATGGACTGGAGTGATGCAAGTATATGTGAGATATCTAGCAAAATGAAATGAGTGGCTAGGTGAAAACCCGAGAGGGCGCCTGGGCAAAATAAGCGTAAAGAAAAAGAATGATTTTTAGGATCATTCTGGAGATTGGCGTCATAAGAAGAAGTGTTATAAGGAGTTCGGGTAGGTCACTCTGGAGCAATAAGGAGCTAGATTGGAGATAGGATTAGAATAATCTTTGCATCACTTGTTTTGGTTGTCTGGAGCTGATTGTTGAGATGTTGTAGTTGATGGTGTCATATTTTCTTGTACTTCTTGAGACCTTGGTGTTTGATTGAGGGAGTAGGTTTATCATTAGCTTACTCGGGACGAGTAAAGGTCTAAGTATGGGGGAATTTGATAGGTGTCATTTCATGCACCTTAACTAGCAATTATTAGCATTATTTAGAGGAGTTTATGACTAGATTTAAGGTTAAGTCTGTAATCCAGAAGATGTGGAGAGAATTGAAGATATCCAGGGATTTACAGCTTAATGAAGGATGGAGAAGATGAAGATGGATGAGGATCCGCTTGAAGACTAATTGGAGAAGGCTACCAACACTTGGTAGTATGGAAGAGCGGAAGAAAAGAAGTGAAGAGCTAAAGAAAGGAGAGGGCGGAACAACTGACGCCCCGCGCCAGAAGCCACCGCGACCCGGCGGTGAATCTCAGAGAATAAGCTGGTCGCGCCAGAAGATAGCCGCCGCCCCGCGGTGGACTTGTTAACGCCTCGCGGCTAGCGAGATATTATTTCCTATTTTGCATTTTCGGACTTCCTATTTTCATTATCTTATTTCCTTTAGTATTATTTCTAGGTTTAGCTTACTTTCCCTAGCCTATTTAAGATCTCTTTCCAGGTCTTGAGTAGAGACACTTTATTATCATCGTAGTTTTCTTTTCTCAATTAGGGTTTCATTCGCAAGTCAATAGAGCACTAATTTTCCCTTGTTCTACTAGACATTTGAAGCAATACAGTTGATTCATTTGTGAGATTTATATTCCTTGTTCTTATTCTTATATGTGTTGGTTTAATTCTCTTGGTTATATTGAGTATTGATTTATCGTTATTCTTCATAGCCTGATCAACTAGGTTGGATAATATTTATCAAATTGCTAGGATTTTGCATATAGCAGAATGCGAGTGCGGATCTAGTAGCAAACACAATTGTTACATATAGTGGAATACGAGTGTGCAATTGTGAGTGAGAATTATTTGCATGTTGAGTAGTAATGTTTTCTTCTATTTGCATGTATTATATACCCTTGCATGAATTCTATTGCTTTATTAGTGGTAAGGTTTTCTTCCATTGATATTGTAGTAAGTACTATCAACAATTGTCTGAATTGGTAGTTAATCACGATCAGGGTGGGAACAACCATAAGAATAGTTAAAGAACTTGGATTTATAAGATTTCAGTGATCAAATTATATCTCTGTATTGTGGATCTCATTCTAGTGGAACTACTTCCCCAATCGTATTCTCAAGTCAACTAAACCTGTTTACTTTGCTCTGTTTGATAACCAAAACCCCCCTTCCTTGTTACTTGTTGATCATAATTGCATACTTCATCAGATCTTTCCTGAGGGTTCGACCCTTACTTGCTTGCTATACATCTGTTTAGTAGGTTTGTTAGGACTTTTACTTTGATTAGGCTATTCAACGATATTTGCATTGCATATTTAGGCCACGTCACTCCTCCTTTTGTATGCGACCTCATCACCCGACGAACACTTCCCGAGAATTTCTTCTCGTCAATGTTCATCGACTTAGCATATGCCTTCACATTGCGGTCTACATGGACCTGACACAAATGATGCCGAACCTTCAGAAACACCTTATCGGCGGCCTTGATCAGGCCTAGCTCTCGATCAGACATGATGCATACATGACTTTTCCCCCCGAACAACCACTTCAATCGTGTCAATGCCCATGCATAGTGGCTTGTCGTCTCCCTTTCCATGAACTCCAGAGCAATGCAATATGTGAAGTCGGTGCAAGTAAACCCAACAATCTGGAATAGTGGCATACCGTACCTATAAATGCAACACAAAAAATACTTCAAACCCGTCCAAAATACCATTATCTACTCATAATACTAAAACGAGTAAGGTTTACCTGTTGGTTTTGTACGTCGAATCCATGATGACGACATTAGGGAACATGCACTACAAATGTCGAGCGTCTGGATGAGAAACAAACAAGCACGACAATACCTCATTCCCATCTTCCCTCGTTTTAGTAGCGGTGTCCAACAAATAGCCTTTGTCCTTCAAAAACCCCAATGACCATTGTGTCACATTCAGATTGTCCAGGGATTTCAACCTCTCCTTAGCCCTAACAGTGTACACTTCCTCCTCGATACCGTTGAACCCGTATATTCATTCCTAATCTGTGTAGAAATAACATGGGGTCTTGCACCCGTCGCAGTATCAATCATCACTTTTCTACGTTGCTCCTTCGTAAGTCGGGAAGCAAATGCATGGCCAATCAAGGTGGTCAAAAGCATATGGTTATGGCATCCTCTAACAACCGATATGGTCCACCCAGGAGCTCTAATAGCATTTCCTTCCCTAAAAATACCATGCAACAAAAAGGGACAACCCTTCTTCTTTGACCTAGCTTTATTCACTCGTATCGGGCTGACTTTTTTACCATCGACTAACTTCTTTTTCTTGCCGAATCTCTCACAATGAAATATAATCCTTCTAGGCTTTGATGATTTAGTAGTGATCATCATAAAAAGACTAAAACCGACCTTTTGCACCCACTCCCTCAATCCCTCCATACTCGGAAATATCTCATTAGTAGTAAAATGGGATGAGAAGTCGATTGCTATAAATTCATCATCACTAGAATCACCCTATTTATATACAAAAATTAGTACATTAGAGACTAAATGAGGATGATTGAGGAGGGTGCATATCCAGAGGATATAGCAGCTGATTTTTTCTTATTATTATAATAAGTTTTAATACGAAAAATTGTTTTTTTACAAACTGAGTTTATCCAATTTTACTATTATCTCATTTATTAATGTATGGTGATTATATATAAAATGTCAAATGTACTTTCACTAAAAAAAATGTGTATATAGACACACGTTTCTTGTTAATATATTTTTCGCATATTATTTAAAAAATCTGGTCCGGTCCGGTCCAGATCGAATGAACACCCCTAACACTTAGACCATTTGCAATGGAGGATTTCATACATATTTTATATATTAAGTTTCATAGCTATAGTATTAAAGATGAGATTAAAATTTAAATATAATTATAGTTCTATTATAAGTACTTTTATGTTATTTATAATTTGTGTAATAAAATATCATTTTTTAAAATTTTGAAGTAAACTCATTTTTTTAAATGTAATACATGTAATTTTAGAAAATATTAATTGAAAAATATATACTCATACTCATATATAGACTCTTATAATATCAAAATGAGCGGCTTATTAATGATATAAACATAAATTGGACTTCTCTAACAAAACAGTACCGTCACTATTACCAAATAACAAGACTTATTGATGATCTATTTTTCACACCAATTTTCAACCTTGTTTATCTATTGTGGATCTGTTTATTTCGAATTTGGGTGTCAAATTCTTCGCTGCATTTGTGGAGTTGATCTAGGGTGTTGTCTGAGTGTCCGGTCGTGGTCGTAATCGTGTATGTGACTCAATGAAAATCCCTCTTGTACGGGGGCAACATCATGGTTGAGGATCCTAAAGATCTCTCATAGAAGAGAGGGCAACGTCATGATAGTCCGTTCAACACTTCCGCATGATTAGTCATGTCTGACTTGTCTTTCGATGACGTTTTCGTCTGATCGTGCTTTGCTCTACACTCATTCTAGGCCGTTCTTACTTTATAGTTGCTTTGTTGTAATTTTCATACTTAATGATATCTCTCATAAAAGAGAAAATGAGAACATGCACATCTGGTTTATATGGCACGATTATTCACCCCATTGAATCTTATAATGTTACTAACCAGAAGTTAGTTGATCATAAAATGTTTTCTTTGTGGCATGATAGACTCGATCACCCAGGTGAATCAATGATGCGAAGAATCATTGAGAGTTCACATGGACACCCACTTAAGGACCTGAAGTTCCTCTCAATAGGTGACTTGACATGCACGGCCTGTTCTCTTGGCAAATTTATAACAAGGCCATCAGTAACAAAAGTAAACGCATAATCTCCTATGTTCCTTGAAAGAATTCAAGGTGACATATGTGGACCTATAACACCGCCATGTGGACCATTTAGATACTTTATGGTGTTGATAGACGCATCAACACGTTGGTCATATGTAAGCTTGCTTTCAATACGGAATGTTGCATTTTCAAGGCTTTTAGCCCAAATTATAAAGTTAAGGGCTCATTTTCTTGATCATCCGATTAAGAGAATCAGGTTAGACAACGCGGGAGAATTCTCATCAAAGTCTTTCAATGACTATTGTCAATCAATTGGCATAGTGGTTGAGCATCCAGTAGCTCATACCCATACACAAAACGGCCTGGCAGAGTCGTTAATTAAGCGGTTACAAATGATAGCTAGACCGATGCTTATGAGGTCTAGGTTACCCTCCTCAGGATGGGCACATGCAATTTTGCATGCTGCGACACTAATTCGACTTAGACCAACCGCTAGTAACAAACTCTCTCCATTGCATCTTGTCTCTAGAAGAGCACCTGATATTTCCTATATGAGAATTTTTGGATGTGCGGTGTATGTCCCTATTGCTCCCCTACAACGAACCAAAATGGGGCCACAAAGAAGGTTGGGAATATATGTGGGGTTTTGAGTCCCCATCTATTATTAAGTACCTAGAGCCTATGACTGGTGATCAATTTATAGCTCGGTATCTAGATTGTCATTTTGACAAGACAAAATTTCCAACTCTAGGGGGAGAAGAAATGGAGAAAATTAAGAAAGAGATTGCATGAAATGTGACTTCTTTATCGTTTTTAGATCCAAGGACAAATGAAAGTGAACTTGAAGTTCAACGAATCATACATTTACAAAGTGTAGCAAATTTATGAGGGGTTTATCGTAGACTCCTATCAAATAACTTCAAAAACCTAACTAACGTAATAGGGTAAATAAGGATCGATCACACAGGGAGGTAAGCAATCTTTCTAAATGCAAAAGTTATATGCCAATAGTAACAAAGGGGGGATTTTGGTGTGTAACAAGTAACAATGTAAATCAATGCCAAAGGTGTAATCAATGGGTGAGAAATAACTTAGCCAGACAAATATCCACACTTCAGTTTGATTGGTTGATCCTAGATTATCTAAAAATACCGACCAACTATATGATTTTGTGCAAAAATACTAAACATGCAGATCTCATACAAAACCAACACAAATGTGCAATGTACCTAATATACGGAGATTTGCATATGCATGGATGGTTACAAAACCGTGCAACATATGCAATGTACCTAATATATGCAGATTTAGCATAAAAAACTCAACCTGTTGTGCTATGACAAATAGCACAAAAACTAAATTTGGTGACAAATACACTTTTGTAATCAAAACAAATGCTGCAAAATTTAACCTACTGGAATGAACCAAAAATGAACCTGCTGCAAAAACTTAGCATGATACACATTTCTAAACCAAGAAAATTCCGGCAAATTTAAACCTATTGGATTGAACAAAAAAAACCTGCTGATTGAACCACAAATGAACCTGTCCCAAAAAATGAACCTACTACACTTTCCTAACCAAATAAAGTGGATTGCCCAAAAAAATAACAATACACTTTATTAAATGCCTCAAAAGTATAACAAAACTACAATTTCCAAAAGCAACCGTGTATATTTGATTACAAAAAATCCAACTGCAATATCTGCACAATAAAATCAAAACCCTAAAGTCAACATTAATAAATGATATTCCAAATATACTGCAAATTTCAAAAATGTAATAAAGGATACCCAAAAGCCAGCAATATACTGCATATCCATGTTTTCCATAAGTGTAGAACCAAAATTTTGATCCTTTCAGCACGATCTTGCAGCATAAATTCAATGCTTTTAGGGGTTGTAAAACTACAGCTCCTCCCACAATATCAGTACAAAATAGTTGAACTATATCAAAACTACGGTTACACAATCGGTTGTTCATCATTTAGCAGGTATGTGGAAAGAACTAAACTTATTTGTTTGCAAATATATATATATACTGATTATTATGCACTGATTGATGAAAATAGTCAAACTGAATACTGATTATAATATTATGTATACACTCTATACGAATCAGGTGTTTGGTAATATTAAATAGTTATTAGAAAACTGATTACAAACTAATTTTATTTCCTAAGTCTGAAATGCACAGAGATGAGTTTATGAACACATATTTTTAAATGACCGAGGATCTGTTAAATAATGTCCCCATTTCTAGCATAATCTCAGTACTTATTGATTTAGTTTGATAATTGCTAGATAGTTAAGTGTTGTGCATTTCAGAGTGACTGACGTCTTTTGGTCACTTTAGCTACTCTTTAGTTACTCTTTAGCATGTAATAATAATTTTATATAATTATTCTTCTGGTCACTTTAGCTATTCTTTAGCATGTAATAACAATTTATTAAAGCTATTAAGTTGAATTTATTTACTACACTGAATAAGGCATAAATATTAGAATAAACTGAAAGATTCTAATGTTTGACAAAACTACGATTACAAAAGATTCTTTAGCATGAAATAATGTTTGACATTCTAATACTTACTACACTGGATAAGGCACAGATATTGTAATAACATTTTATCTCTTTAATGAGTAATAAAGATAGTCTTAATTTTAGTATAGGAGGCATACTTTTAGATCTTTCAGTTTAGGTTAGGGTTTAGCTCTTGGCTTATGTGTCGAGTACAATCTCACATGGAATTCCTATAACAAAATAAATAAGTTAACAAAATAAATAAGTTAAGTACATAATAGATTTAAAAATTAAATTAACATAGTATGATGTTAATTTTAAAGATAAATAACCATGACATGGAAGTATATCTTGAATCAGAATAAGAGATGTATCTTGGATTTCATATGTTGAAACCTGTAATTGGAAATTATTTAAAATCAGTCATCACACTACCAGTTAATTATGATAAAGATAGGCTTAATTTATATGGTACAAGCACTACCTTGTAGAATATGATTTAAAGTGAACTTCACATTCTGACAATTTGCTTTCTAGTTCAGAACCATTTAAAAGAGTATGATATATTTTCAGATCTATAAGAAACAGTTTGAAAGTCAATAATTATATTATAAGTTAAGAATCAAAAAGAAATAATCTAAATTGAAATGACAGAAGAACTACATTGCATACTATGATCATATTGAACATGACATTTCCAATGTGTAGAATCGAGTGTGTTAGTACAAGGAACGGTAGAACTGTTCCTTGGGCAGCGGAAAATAGTAACAAAATAACAGAGTAACGAACACAATTCCTTAGAGAGGAAAACTTAATCAACCAACTAGTTGACTAAGAAAAATCTCTACCTCTAGGTTTCCCTAGTAGGATTTCGAAAGTCTACTTGTGTTATTAATCCTGGAATTACAAACAAGCAAGTCTTATCTCAATCTAGTTTACTCCTAGATATCTAGACCTCTGGATGTAACGTTCCTAACAACACCTAAGACAATCAAAACCCTAACAAGTACTCAACTCACCAAAAGTCTCGTCCTTGTAAGTTCTTGATACTTCCGAATGCTCTTCTCTGTGGGAATGTCGTGAATTGCTTGTCAAATGAAGTTTGCAACTTTCTATCTTATAGTCTAGGTATTCTACCTAATTTACCCTAGTTTTACTTAAGGAAATAAGATAAAATATTCCTATACAATCTTTTCTAATTTATCCTAACCAAAATATCTCCAACGAGATCTTATCTTGAGGCCCAAGTTGCTCCTTCAATCTTTGTTTCCATAAAAGAGAGATTCGGCAAGCGCAAAGGATCACAGCGCGCGTCATCCGTTCCTTGGCGATGTTCCCTTTCCTTTTCTGATCAACAACGCGCGTCTCTTCATTTCTTTCGTTTCAGCGTGTTGTTTCTCATTGTTGGCTTCTCTGTTCCTTGTATTCTTTGTTTTGACTCTTCATATGGTTCTCATCATTCCTTTGAATCACTTGTTTCCTGAAACTTATAGTCACACTAAAAACCATCAAATGTCATTGAGTTTATCATAATCAAAACTAGAGGGAACATCATTGTTCAAACACAATGTAATTTTTTTTTTGTTATCATGGACAGCTCGTGTGCTCACATGCAATTAGAGAGAGTAAACAATTGCAAAGAATATGGGATATATAGTAAGTTTATCTAGAAAAGCACGTTACAATTAATATTTATTTTTTGTATTCATATTTTTAAATATGTCAATTTGGTTTTATGAAATTGTAAATATACCTATTGGGTCAATTAGCCCATTAAATGTTAGCATCATATATATACTTATTTTATGGCCCAAATAGCCCATTAATTTTTTTAGTAATCTGAAATGTTAAATTTTTTTACTATGCAATTTTTTAACTTGTCTTCTTTCAATCAATTTTTCATTATAGCCAAGCAATCATATTATACTTCTGAAATTTATGTAGCTAAATGTATAATATTTTTGAACAATTAAATCATAGAATACAAGCGATTCATATAAAAAACCGAAATATCAATATTTACTTCAGAATTAGCACCCAATTATATCCAAACTCCCCTTGATTATTGTTTGTTCACGTTTTATTGAATAAATTCATTCGATGATTTCAAACGGAAAGGATGGCCAGAGTTATAGATAAATATATAAACACAAAGACAGATTGAGAGAGAGAGAGACTCACAAAAATGAACCATGCTTGGTTCAGACAACTTCGGACTTTGAGTTCAGAGGAAAACTCCAGATGGGCTTCAAAACTTGCGATCCATATCTTCTTTCTCCGAGAAAATTAGGGTTTTGGGAACCTTCTAGTAGCAACTCCAGATCTACTCATCAAGCCGTTTTTTTCCTTTGCGTGTTACAGAAAAAAAGAGTAGAAGATATGTTTTTCTTTGGATCTGACATAGATAGTCGGTGTATATGAACATGCAAAGGAGATTAAGATTATTATTTTTCCGGATCTGTGAGCTCTAGATCTCCTTTTGGAGTTTGTTAAGGATAGATATCCATCATTGGGTCACAAAAAAAACTCGGATCTGTAATCTTTATATCAGAGTGTTTTTGGAGAAAAATACTTGGATCTGGAAGATTTACAAAAAGAAAGAGAAGCAGATTGTGAACGGAATTTCTAGAAAAGGAAATATGAAGAAAATCCTAAAAGCTTTAATCTGTAATGAGAAATGGAGATGGAATTTGAAAGAAGCAAAAAAGGAAAGAATGTTCTTCACTGTTGAACATAAAAGAGATAGAGGGACACTGAAACGGAAAGGAGGCGAGTTAGGGTTTGTCCGATCGGTGACTTTTGTATTTTTTTGTATTTTTTAAATATAAAATAAATGGAAAATGGGCTAAAGAACTAGGCTTGATCTGTAATGATCGGCTGAAACTAATTGGGCTTTAAGTCCATTTATTATATAAAGGGCCTAATTGTCGGACATGTAACTGGGCTTGATTTAAAAATATGAAGCCTATTATTAACCCAATTCGATGTATGTGTTATTATTTTCAGCCTATTCCAATATTATTTTGGCCCATATGTCCATTTATTGTTTATAATTATTTTTAATATTAAAATAAATATTTAGTATGTACAAAGTTGTATTATTTAAAAGTGTTTATATATTATTATAAACTTAAAATAAATGATTAGTTTATATATTTATTTATTTTGTCTATCCTCATATGAAAAACTACTTAGCCAAATTTTACTATTAATAAAGTTATGGAGAGTTTCGCCTCTTTTTATATAATTTAATTTTTTAATATCTTCAATATTTGTATTCAGTTAGTCATTTTTTATATAAGAATTTCTCTACTTCTATAACAATCATTAACTAAATATTTCTATATGAATGAAATATATAATTTTAATATACTATTTTTACAAATGTAAGAAAAAATAAACAAATCTCGTGTAAGGCACGGGTACTACACTAGTTATCATCTATATTAGTATAGTGTAATTTTAGGTGGGAAATTTGATTGATTAGACTAGGGTTGTTCAAAAGTGGCCTAGACCGAAGAAATTACGGTCCGGTCTCCGGTCCGGATATTTTCTTTAATCCGGTTCCGATTTCGGTCCAAATTCGGAAAAAATCGGTCCGGACAGGTTAGACTGTTTTTTTAAAATAAAAATATTAAGTTAGGAGTTTTAATGTTATTTTTTTAGATATTTTTTTAAAATTAATAAGTGAGGAGTTTAAATATTTTTTAGATATTAAATAGGAGTTTGATTTTTTTTTTTTTTAATTCGGTCTTATCCAGTCTCCGGTCCACACTTTTTAAAAATCTGATCCGGTCCAGACCGAATGAACACCCCCTAACACTTAGACCATTTGCAATGGAGGATTTCATACATATTTTATATATTAAGTTTCATAGCTATAGTATTAAAGATGAGATTAAACATGAGAGAGGATCATCCTATGAAACCATTAAAGTAGGAGGGAAAAATACAAACCATTAATTTGCTCAAGAATCAAAGAAAATATTTTTTTGGGCTTTTAGCAAATTTTCAACAAGAATTTAATTATTATAAATAATGATTTTGAAACCCATCATATGAAATCATGAAACCATGAATGTAAATGGCCTTAGACTACAAATTTGACATGTTAAAATTTAAATATAATTATAGTTCTATTATAAGTACTTAATGTATTTATAATTTGTGTAATAAAATATCATTTTTATTTTTTTTGATGTAAACTCATTTTTTAAATGTAACAGATGTAATTTTAAAAAATATTAGATGAAAAATATATACTCATATGTATAGACTTATAATATCGAAAATTGTATATCATGTTAAAGGCACACACAACGTTTGGACCCAAAAAAATACGAAAAAAACAGAATGAAATGAACGGCTGAAGATAACGAAAACGAACGGATGATGAGATGGACAACAAAAATTAGAAGCAATGCTTTCAATCTTCAGTCTTCCCATTTCTACTGTCGAGGTGTAGCAACTAAACTGGATTCCATCAATTCCTTCTCATCCAACCACCAATGTCCACCCCAGCTCTGCCTCCACCACCACGCACCGTCCCCCGCCACTGCAACCACCACACACCGCCGCCACAACCACCACCCAACTTCTTTCTCCCACTAGACGAACCCCCGCCGACCCCCAAAACCCCTACAATCCGCTCCCGCCTCAGCCACCTGTGCAGAGAAGGCCAGCCTCACGTTGCCCGCCAACTGTTCGACGCATTGCCCCGCCCAACCACTGTCCTATGGAACACCATCATCATCGGCTTCATCTGCAACAAGATGCCCGGCGAAGCCCTCTCCTTTTATTCTCGTATGAGGTATACTCCATCCACGGGCTGTGATTCCTATACCTACTCCTCCATTCTCAAGGCCTGCGCCGATACACTTCAATTGCCAGCTGGTAAGGCCGTGCACGCCCATGTGCTCCGCTCTAACATCTTTGCTAGCAGGATTGTGTTTAATTCCTTGTTGAATATGTACTCCTCTTGCTTGGTTGGAAATGCTGCTCCGAGTTCGATTGATTTGGTTCGTAGAGTCTTTAACTCGATGAAGAAGAGGGATGTTGTCTCTTGGAATATTATGATTTCATGGTATGTCAAGACAGAGAGGTTCAGGGAAGCTCTAAAACTGTTTAGGAGGATGATGTCGATGGGGATTAAGCCGACCCCGATTAGCTTTGTAAATGTCTTTCCTGCTGCTTCTGGGCTTGGTGGGTTTAACATTGGTAAGGCTTTGTATGGATTGCTTGTTAAATATGGCAGTGAGTTTGCTGATGATGTGTTTGCAGTGAGCTCTGCTATTTCTATGTATTCACAGATGGGTTTTGTGGATTTGGCTAGGAGGGTTTTTGATGGCTGTTTGGAGAAGAATGTGGAGGTCTGGAACACTATGATTAGTGGGTATGTTCAAAACGGTTGCTACGTTGAAGCACTTGATCTGTTTATTGAAGCTCTGGAGTCGGAGGAAACGACTCTTGATGTCCTGACCTTTGTTACAGCACTTACAGCGGCTTCTCAGTTACAACAGCTGTCGGTTGGCCAGCAGTTCCATGCTCAGGTCATCAAGAGCCCGTTAGCCGTGTCCGTCACTGTGTTAAATGCTGTTGTTGTCATGTATTCGAGGTGCAATCTCATAGGTGATTCCTTTAAGGTGTTTAATAACATGACAGAAAGAGACATTGTGTCATGGAACACCATGGTTACTGCTCTAGTCCAGAATGGATTTGATGAAGAAGGGCTGATGCTTATGCTTGAAATGCAAAAGCAAGGGTTTATGGTTGACTCAGTGACAGCCACTGCTCTGCTCTCAGCGGCATCAAATCTTAGAAACATCTATGTTGGAAAACAAACCCATGCTTATCTTATTAGGAGGAGGATCCAGTTTGAGGGCATGGACAGTTACCTTATAGACATGTATGGAAAGTGTGGATTGATTAGGACGGCACAGCAGTTGTTTGAGAGGACTGACAGCAAGTATAAAGATCCAGCCACTTGGAATGCCATGCTCTCTGGTAACACTCAGAATGGGCTCGTCAGTGAGGCTTTTACCGTCTTGGGTCAAATGTTTCAGAGCAATTTATTACCAAATGCTGTCACCATAGCTTCGGTTCTACCAGCCTGCAGCCAAATTGGTAGCATTTCCCTGGGCAAGCAGCTCCACGGCTTTGCAATCCGCCATTCCCTTGACCATAATGTCTTTGTGGGCACTGCTCTAGTGGACATGTATTCGAAATCCGGGGCAATTCCTTCTGCTGAAAACGTGTTCTTGACAACACGAGCTAAAAATTCGGTTACCTATACTAGTATGATTTTGGGTTATGCCCAGCACGGGATGGGAAACATAGCGCTATCCTTGTTTGACTCAATGCAAAACGCCGGTGTTAACCCTGATTCAATTACCTTGGTTGCAGCCTTATCTGCTTGCAGCCATTCAGGTTTAGTCGACGAAGGTCTCAAGATTTTCAACTCCATGGAGACAGAACATGGAATTAAACCCTCAACTGAGCATTACTGCTGTGTGGTGGACATGTTAGGAAGAGTTGGGAGGTTCAAGGAGGCTTTTTGGTTTGCTGAAGAGCTAGCCAAAGAGGGCAATGCCATCCGAGCTTGGGGGTCACTCTTGTCTTTTTGCAAAATTCACGGGCAATTCGAATTGGCAAAGGTTGTTGTTGACAGATTGCTTCAACTGGAGTATGAAAGCGGGATGAGCGGCTACCATGTATTGCTTTCAAACATCTATGCAGATGAAGGAAGTTGGGAAGACGTCGATCGAGTTAGGCACAAGATGCAGCAGAGAGGACTGAGGAAGGATGTTGGATGCAGTTGGATTGAGATTGCAGGTTCTGTTAGCTACTTTATGTCCAAGGATAAGAACCATGACAGGTGTGAAGACATATACAAAACCCTAGAAATGCTGGTTGAGGAAATGGCTAATCCTAGTGAATGATGAGTTTATATGCAAACAGTATCATCAGATGTACTAACAGCTTAAAGTGTGAGGAGGTTTAACAGATAGATCATGATCTTCATGGTGACTTTCTCTTTGACAAAAGATAGTGTGATCAAGATTTGATGTCTTATGTTTCCACATTGGACTGTGTGGTTGTGGACAAATGACTGTAAATATACTCAACACATTTTGTATTATTGTGTACTCTGGACAGCTTTCCGGGTCGGACCAATGGGTCGGATAATGAAATCCATCATGTCAAATCCTCAGGTGAATAGCAGAACTATGCTTTTGCAAATTGTTCTCCTTTCCTTCATTCACAATTCTTTGCATTTCTTATAGGGTTGTTTGTGCATCTTTCTTGAATCCACCGCTGTTCATCGGTCTAAAACCGAAATCGAATATCAGATTTTTATAGACCGAAGGTTCGGTTATAAACCGAAATAACCGAACATGATACACATGAGTGTAAGATTTGCCTATGGGGTTGGACGTTTATTCAGTAAAACTCATGTTCGAAAGCAAAAAAAGAAAGAAAGAAAATGGATCATGTTCCTTTTATTTATTTATGGAGGATACATGTTGTAATTCTGAAAAACATATTTGTGTTGTAATTCTATCAAAACATGATCTGTGTTATTGTATATGTTCCTCATTGTGTGGTTGAGCTGCAAGGAGTCTAATTAATATTATAAGGATTCTTGCATTAGCATTATCTTATTTTAAGAACGAATTTTTTAAATACAAGAACGAATAAAAGTACGTAAACAAATATATTCGTCAAATCGATGATCGTAATAGTCGGTATTATTATATATGTGAACTATTCGCGGAAAAAATACACAAGTAATCAAGTTCATCCATTCACTAATTGAAATATAGTAAAATAAATGTGATATGCACTCGCAATCAATCGTCCATTAGTATCAATTATATATCTCATATTCTTTGCAATTGTTTACTCTCTCTGATTGCATATGAGCACACGAATTGTCCTTGATAACAAAAAAATATTATATTGGGAATTTCATGTTCATCATAGTATGCAATGTAGTCCTTCTGTCATTTCAATTTAGATTTTTTTTTTTTTGCTTTTTAACTTATAATATAATTACTGACTTTCAAACTGTTCCTTATAGATCTGAAAATATACCCTATACTTTTAAATGGTTCTGAACTGGAAATCAGATTATCAGGATGTGAAGTTCACTTTGAATCATATTCTGCAAAGTAGTGCTTGTACCATATAAATTTAGCATATCTTTATCATAATTAACTGGTAGTGTGATTACTGATTTTAAATAATTTCCAATTACAGGTTTCAACATATGAAATCCAGGATACATCTCTTATTCTGATTCAAGATATACTTCCAGGTCATGGTTATTTATCTTTAAAATTAACATCATATTATATTAATTTAATTTTTAAATCTATTATGTACTTAACTTATTTATTTTGTTATAGGAATTCCATGTGGGATTATACTCGACACATAAGCCAAGAGTTAAACCCTAACCTAAACTGAAAGATCTAAATGTATTCCTCCTATACTAAAATTAAGACTATCTTTTATTACTCATTAAAGAGACAAAATGTTATTACAATATATATGCCTTATCCAGTGTAGTAAGTATTGCAAAGTCAAACATTATTTCATGCTAAATAATCTTTTGTAACCGTAGTTTCGTCAAACATTATAATCTTTCAGTTTATTCTAATATTTGTGCCTTATCCAGTGTAGTAAATGAATTCAGTTTAGTAGCTTTAATAAATTGTAATTACATGCTAAAGAATAGCTAAAGTGACCAGAAGAATAATTATATAAAATTATTATTACATGCTAAATAGTAACTAAAGAGTAGCTAAAGTGACCAAAAGACGTCAGACATTCTGAAATGCACAACACTTAACTATCTAGCAATAATCAAACTAAATCAATAAGTAATGAGATTATGCTAGAAATGGGGACATCATTTAACAGATCCTCGGTCATTTAAAAATATGTGTTTATAAACTCATCTTTGTGCATTTCAGACTTAGGAAATAAAATTAGTTTGTAATCAGTTTTCTAATAACTACTTAATATTAACAAACACCTAAATCGTATAGATCGTATACATAATATTATAATCAGTATTCAGTTTGGCTATTTTCATCAATCAGTGCATAATAATCAGTATATAATATATTTGCAAACAAATAAGTTTAGTTCTTTCCACATACCTGCTAAATGATGAACAACCGATTGTGTAACCATAGTTTTGATATGGTTCAACTGTTTTGTACTGATATTGTGGGAGAAGTTGTAGTTTTATAACCCCTAAAAGTATTGAACTTATGTTGTAAGATCGTGCTGAAAGGATCAAAATATTTGGTTTTACACTTATGAAAAACATGGATATGTAGTATATTGCTGACTTTTGGGTATTCTTTATTACATTTTTGAAATCTGCAGTATATTTGGAATATCATTTATTAATGTTGAATTGAGGGTTTTGATTTTATTATGCAGATATTGCAGTTGGATTTTTTGTAATCAAATATACACGATTGTTTTTGGAAATTGCAATTTTGTTATACTTTTGAGGCATTTAATAAAGTGTATTGTTATTTTTTTGGGCAATCCACTTTATTTGGTTAGGAAAGTGTAGTAGGTTCATTTTTTGGGGCAGGTTCATTTGTGGTTCAATCAGCATGTTATTTTTGTTCAATCCAGCATGTTCAAATTTGCCGGAATTTTTTTGGTTTAGAAATGTGTATCAGACTAATTTTTTGTAACATGTTCATTTTTTGTTCATTCCAGTAGGTTAAATTTTGCAGCATTTGTTTTGGTTACAAAAGTGTATTTATCACCAGGTTTAGTTTGTGTGCTATTTGTCATAGCATAGCAGGTTGAGTTTTTTATGCTAAATCTGCATATATTAGGTATATTGCATCTGTTGCACGGTTTTGTAACCAGCCGTGCATATGCAAATCTCCATATATTAGGTACATTGCACATTTGTGTTGGTTTTGTATAAGATATGCATGTCTAGTATTTTACAAAATCATACAGTTGGTCGGTATTTTTATTTCATATCAAATCTGCATATATTAGCTTACCGAGAATAAAGTGGGAATATATTAATTAAGGAAATAAAATAATATAAATTTATTCCGACTGATCTTTAATTTAAGGTAACTGTAGGATACTCCAAATTTGTGATTTTTAATTTAAATCTAAAAAACCCACAGACTGTCACATGTCAAAATTAATATCGTGACGCCACGTGGCAAAAAAAAATTTGGGTTATTGTAGGAGCATCATGTGGCTTAGCAGGTATTCCGCTTTAGTTATTATATAGTAGATTATATTATATAGTAAATTAGTAGGATAGTCTAATCAAATTGTCAAGTCTTTCCAGTGTATCTGACAAGAATGACTTCAAAAGCACGGACGTACACATGCATTTTAATTTCAAAAACATAATAAAATATGTATTAGTAAGTGTGAGTATATGTATAAATATTTTCTCAATAACGAATCACGCTAACTGATAAATAAATTTGGAATGCCGTTGTTTATCCTCAACCACTAACTCACCATATCATAAGTAAATTGAGTAGATAACCTAAAAGTCAAATGACATCATCACTATAGGAAATTTACCGCGCAACAATTATTTTTTTTTCCTGTGGATCTCTATTGGTAAGCTAGCTAGAACGCACGTACATATTCAAAATTCACTAGATGAATATCCTGACCACAATCAATTCTTAATTCTGCTATTTTAGGTAGGATATTTAAATATTTAATGACATATTAGATTAAAAAGGATCATATATCATATATATGATATTAATAGAGTAAGAGTAAAGATATTAAATTATCTCAGATATGGTAAGAGAATGTACTTAATCAATATTATGCTGGATATGCAATATTGACAAATAAGAAGGAAAAAAGATTGTGATCTTAATATATAAGGTAAGAGTATATTTTATAATACAAATATTATAAAATATTTTGTTGTATATTTTGGAAAGATTTTATTGTAAATAATATTAGTATGGCAAGTATATGATTCTATTACTATAATTTTTTAATTTTTAAAATAAATAAATCTAAAAAAACCACAGGCCACGTGTCCAATTCAATACCGTGACGCAGCATAAAATCCGGGCTCATTCTGGAAGCGCCACATGACTCAGTCGATATTTGCGTTTAGTAGTTATATAGTAGATTTGGTTCTCAGTCAAAATAACTATAGAAAAGTAGTAAACTATGAGAAATTAATGTTTTGGGTGCACTAATCAAACCAATATTAATTTCGACGGTATATTATAACTTCTGTATACAAAACCCTAGTATATCTACACGATCCATTAATATGTTAAGAATTTTGAACTACCAGTACCCTATATGTAAATTTTCCAATATAGAATTATTTTATAATTGTGCTCATTTAATACATGCATGGCGTTATACTGTAGATATTTTTACCAAAATTAAACAGATATCGATCATAGTGAAAATCCTTTCAATTTTGGCAAACAAAATAACGTATTTACTCCTTGCTATTTGGATTACTATAATTTTTTAAAATAAATAAATCTAAAAAAATCACAAACCGCCACGTATTCAATTCAATAACGTGACGCCATGTGGCATCGTAAAATTCAGGCTCATTGTGGGAGCGCCACGTGGCTCAGTCAGTATTTGCGTTTAGTAGTTATATAGTAGATTAATCAGTAATTTCAAATCCTGATAAGAATAATTACCATGATTTCAGACTAGTATTTTTTAGATATTTTTTAATTAAATGAAGTTAATATATAATTGTATCGTTATTATAATGTACAACTTGAAAATTTATGTATGATTTTCAATTAGGAAGATATTATACTAAAACACTTGGATTCCCCTTTTAACAATTTATTATTTTTCAATTTATTGAGGAGAAAATCCAATCATTACTTATGACTTCTTCTATCTACATAATTTTGTTAACTCACATAAACTAATTTGATAAGACGGTAATAAAACACTTGAATCCATCGATCAAAAATATCTTCTTAGTTAATTTATAATAATAATTATTATTAGAAATAGATATAGATTATCTTCTTTTTACTAACAACATATATTCTTTTTACGAAAAAGAAAGATATACGAAATTATTATTACTATTATTATATATTATCTTTTTATTTAATATATAATAATTAATGATTTATTATTAAAATATCTTTTTAGGTGGGTTGGATGAGGTGACGGAAGAGGTGATATAGCTCAGAGACCGACACATAGACGAATTGAGCATGGTAACGACTGCGTATGCGAATTCAACGTAAGCTTAACACATAGGAAATAGGCTTCTGCTTTAGTATATATATAAACTAGTGTAGTATCCGTGCCTTGCACGGGATTTGATTATTTTTTCTTATATTTACAAAAATGGTTTAGAAAAATTATATATTCAATTGATATAGAAATATGTAAGTAATAACGGTTATAGAAGTAGATGAAAACTAATATAAAAAAGGACTAATTGAATACAAAATATTAAAGAGATTAACAAAATACATTATCGAAAGAGAGGCATATCAAAATGATAAAGCAAATCAAAATACATTTGAAACGGGGATAGTCACATTCCTAACATCAATACTACTAAAACGATAAAACAAATCAAAATGTTCATCTAATACATAAAAATGAAACCCTAAACATAAAATCTCGTAAGATTTTCAAAATTGCTACAAATTATGAAAAAATTTCCTTGTATACTACATTGGTTGTAGTATTATATCTTTTTTTATTTTTGTCGCATATCAAAATCTTCAAACCTTTCGTGCTAGTAACTCTTGATGATGCAAAATAAAACCGACCATGAGTGAAAACAGGGCCTCAAAGATACAAACTGACATTTGCAAGAGATTGACTATGGCTCTTGTTTATCGTCATAACAAAACATACACTCAAGGGAAATTTTCTTCGTTAAAACATGAACGGATATGAAGTGTCTGATGATGACATGAGCATGTGAAGAATCAAAACTGTATGTCCAATATTGTTGCCTAAAATAATTCTTTCTTGTATGACATGACTTTCAAGTTGTGTGGTTATCAATCTTGTCTTATTGTATAAATTTGAAGACTGATCAATATTTTGAAGCAACATAATAGGGACCCCAACCTTAAGTTTCAGTACATGATTTGGGACACCAAAACATCTAATATTGTTCAAGTAGTCAGACGTATAAACACTTGCATCGTTGTCTGCAATAAATTTGTCTTACAAAGGCTAACCGAACTGAGATAGATTTTCTCATCACCATGTAACAAAGACAATATATAGTCATTAACTTTATCTACCTCTTCATGTGTTGGTGCGAGAATTGCTCGTTCTTCAAAGTATTTCAGAGACAACTGATTGTCCAAATGAGAGGGATAAACAAAGTTAATAATTGTTGAAATCAGATCTAAGTCATAATCCTTCACCAATAGTTCATTAGGAATTTGTATTTGTGCTTCTTCATCATTGTCATCACCTACAGTACCATCTCTGATGCTTAATACCCATTTAGAAAATTTCTTTGCTTCTTGGATATCGTAATCAGATGTACCTTATTGAATCCCATCTTTCTTGTCAAACTAAGAACTTTGCAATATTCTCACAAATAAGAGGATTTAATGGTGGCGAAAACAATATCTTGCATGCTTCCTTTTGTGATAATGGGTAGGATTTGGCTAAAGTCTCTACCAAATACTATGACTTTCCCTTCAAAAGGTTGTACTGAACTAAGGAGATTTGTAGCCCATAAAATATCTCTTAAAGTCATGTCTAATGGTTCAAAACATAATCTATTCGTCATCGGAGCTTCATCACAGATAATAAGTTTGGCAGCACAAATCAATTCAGATAGTTATGTACCTGAACTTAAATTGTAAAGTTAACAAAACCTTAATTTGTGAAGATGATCAAGAGTTCGTTTCGGGTGCGAAATATGCTTACCGTGCGAAATGCGAAACGGTCGCGTTCATAAATTGACACAACATGTTCATTATCTGGGCGGTAATGTTCATTATCTGGGGGGTAATATTCAAGGGACTGTACTGTTAAAAAAAAGGGGGGAAATAGTGACGCAGTGGCATAACCGTAAATATGGCGAACTTTTTTTTTCGATCAACAATTTTTTTTACTTTTTATTTATTGTCTCTAATCGTTCTGGAATAGACAATTATTGACGTTCACATATAAGTACTACATGTTCATTTTATGTGCCGTAAAAGTTCACATATAACATGATCATGTTCCAACACATGTCTTTGAACATTCAGTGCTTATTTGTGAACGTGAATGTACAAATAAATGAACATTTAGTGCTTATTTGTGAACCTTCTATATAGGCTATTCCAGAATGATTACGGGACGAAAAAGAAAAAAAAATGTTGACAAAAAAAAAATTTGTACGACCGAGATCGCTTCGCATTTCACACGGGAAGGACATTTCGCACGGAAACCCAAATCAGATGATCAAACCATATGGAAATATGATAATATATAAGTTATATGCTTTTGATTGACATGCTTAGTTTTGGAAATAGAATAATCTTATATATAATTATTATTATAAATTTTGACAAAAATAATTTTGAAGATCCTTCTTGTGATTGACATGTTTAGTTTAGGAAATAAGAGAATGTGATATATATTTATTGTATTGAATTTTTTTTAAATGAAAATTTGAGAAATGTCATGTGGCAAAAAGAATAGGAGAATGTCATGTGGCAAAAAGAATAGGAGAATGTCATGTGGCATAAGGAGGGGTGTGTTTAATAGGGAGATGTCATGTGACATAGAGGGGTTTTGATTTAGTAGATATATAGTAAATTGTGCGAGCGCGAAGGAAACTGTACAAACGTGACCGTTTCTATAACTTTGATAAAATCAATTATAATTTCTGAATTATTTGCATGACTTTAAAGCAAATATGGAACCTTACAATTAAAAACATGAAAAAATCATTTCAAACTAATTATCATTATATTTGAACATGGTTTCTATCATTTTTCTTTTTAGAATTGGTTGGTATCATGTCCAACATGTTAATTAATTAGAACCAACGAAATGAAGTCTTGGAAAATTGTATGTACTGGTTTTTTGGTTAGCTACTTTGATTATTCATTTTATGGAAGTTAACTTTGAGTTATATATATTCCCGTTTTATAAACGATCTAATCCATTCTGATCATCATTCGAAGAGGATATAATATTTATATATAAAATTATTTTTTTCCAAAATGTTATAATACCTTTATAAAAATAAATTTTCATGGTAACTAAATTGAAATATTCTTCATTGCATATTTTCAAATGTAGTTGATAATCCATCATTAAACTGCCTTTATCATTTAGTGTTTTTAATTATGGAAATAGGATAATATATATATTATATGCTTTTGATTGACATGTTTAGTTTTGGAAATAAAATAATCTTATATATAATTATTATATTATATTTTGACAAAAATGTTTTTTGCATATCCTTCTTGTGATTGACATGTTTAGTTTAGAAAATAGGAGAATCTGATATATATTAATTATATTGAATTAAAAAAATGAAAAAATATCATGTGACATAAAAAATAAGAGAATGTCATGTGGTATAAGGAGGAGGTGAACTTAATAGGGGATGTCATGTGGCATAGAGAAATTTTGATTTAGTAGATATATTGTAGATTAGTAACTAAATAAGTAAATAGTTAGCATAAAAGGAAGGATATAACTAAACAAAAGTTGTATAACCTATGTAGAGAAAAGAAGAGGCTTTTGTAAAGAAATATAATAAGGCTTTAGAAAGAGGGTGATATAAGTGTGTATATATATATGGTTTGAATAAATAGATTAAAATAGTTTTAAAGAAAACAAAAGATATCAATTAACATCGTGCAATTTTATATTATATGTGAGCAAATCAATTAGATTACCGTAAATTAGATCAACAACTCTAAAAGATCCGAGATTAAATTTTGTTGTGGATTAATATATCTATAATTAAACATTTAAACCACAACGTACGATAGCTAGATTAATGTATTATGGTTCATTGGTTTAGGAGATAAAGACTTTTTTGAAGTTAAATTTATCTTAAGTGAAATATATTAAATTTATTATGTAACTAAATTATCTTTTACAAATTATATTTCTTGAATACAAATAATATGCAATATGCAAACATAATATTCAATATGCATACAAACTGATTTCAGGTCAAGCATCAAATATTATTTAATTTAACATAATTATACTCCTAATACAAGTCTATACATTTTTAAATTCTCTTTTGAAAATTATACTAAAGAGATATGAATACAAATTTCTTGCACACAAACAATATGCACTATGCAATATGCAAACATATTGTTCTATATGGATACAAACGGATTTCATGTCAAGCATCTAATATTATTAATTTAACATAAATATACTTTATATATAAATTTATACATTTTTAAATTATATTTTAAAAATTATACTAAAGAGATATGAACATTACATATAATGCATATTCAAGCATTGGCAATGCCATATTCCATGTGCATTTTAAATAAAAAAAATATTCCATGTGCATAAGATAACGTGTGTGTAATATAAAGTGTCAATAGACTGAAAAAATATCATGAATTTCTTTTTTTTTTATATAAAAAAAAAACAATAACAAAATATGTTATTAATTAAGAGAAAAGAGAGGTAACCAAAGATTAGATAGAATCTTGGCAATTTTTTTAATGATAATTTTTTGTGGTTATAGCTTATAGGATTGGATTAGTAATTAAAAAAAGGTATATGTAAGGGAAATGATATAATTATACAAAGTTATTAATCTTAGGATAGAATATGCAGCTAGGTTTAAGAAATCGGCTGTACATTTAGAACATGTAAGAAGATATTGTCAACATTATTTAGTTTTAAATAGTTATGGTGAATATATCATATACGTAAAGATATATTAAAAGTAAGATAAAAGTTATACAAAATTATAAAAAAAATTGGATTTATTAGTTTTTAAATCACAAATAACTTTTATTAAATAAAATTTGGATTTATTATTTTTAATACGACATATTAAGGTAAAGTTTTTATAAAAAATTAGGAAGAAATAAACAATAAGATAAGGCATGATGACGTGGCGGATGATGTGGCACATCTCAGAGGCCGACACGTATGTGAATTGAACGTGAGGCCGACACGTAAGATTTAGGCTTTCGTTTTAGTATATATATATAGATATAGATAATATAGATAGATATCTTATTCATGCCACTATTTTGTAAGAGTTTAACCAATATTATAAAAACTTATAGTTGTTTTTTAATCTCATTGTGTTAATTCAAATTCTTTTAATTAATAATGTATTTTGGATACGGATATGGTGAGGATATACAGCAAAAACTTATGCAAATACATACAAACTTATACATAAAAATTTATGCGCGCACTTTGAAAATTTATGTACATAAAAATCAAAAACTTATGCACAAAAAGTTATAGACTTTGAAAACTCATGCAATCCATTTTCTTTGTCACTTACAAGTGCTATACCAATATAGTAGTACCACTATGTGAAATTCTTATCATCCCATCCTGTGATGGAGACATACAACAAAATGGGGGAATACCCTCCTGTTTCAATCCCATCCCTCAAATAATATAGCATCATCTTCTCCATTCCTCTCCCCACTTCGTGATTAAGAATAGTTGTCTTCTCCATTTTTAATTAGTGATTAAGAATATTTAATAATATAACAATTTCAAATTTTATTAACAAAAAACTTAAGACAAGGGATATATAGTCGTCTAAAACTCTTTTTTGGATCTTGGTTGCTTGGGCAAAACCGCTCTACACGGAACATACACGTCTTCAGTAGAAATTAAACTTTGGACTTCTAGATAAAACGTTTAAAAGAATCCAATATCAAATCACTAAACCAATTAAATATTAGCCTAAAAGTTTAATTGTCTATCTTTTCACTAGTGTTTGTGCTATCTAATAATTTCAAAGATTACAAACAAAGAAATTCTCCTGCCACTATCCCGTTTTTCCCTTCATTAATGGGAATCTCTTTCCCCATTCATAATTCCACGTGCCATTTTCTAAGAACAATTAATATTACCCTTCTCCCATCCACACGAAAGTTACCAAACTACCCTTCCAACTTCCTATAAAATCATGCACTCTAGCTAGCTCTTTAAGCAAAGAGTACCAACGTAAACCACCATATCCACCAAGAAACAAACGGGTTCAAATCAAGATCCGACAAGGAAACATGTCGGGGTGCCGGGTCGAAGACTACTACGCCGCGTGTCTCCCCGACGCCAGAGTCCAGTGTCTCCCCGACGACGTGTGGGACCCGTTCTACCCTTTTCCGACCATCCAATCGGAGAAGCTCGCCGACGCCCCCTTCCAGTGGAAGGAGACGGCGGAGGCCCACTTGCTCACGGCGCGCCTCCCCGGAGTTAGGAAGGAGGAGGTCAGGGTGGAGGTGGAGAGCGGCGGCGTCCTCAAGATCTCCGGCAAGAGGAAGGCGGAGATCAAGGAGGAGAGGGTGCAGAGGAGCTGCGCCCAGGAGTTCTGCCGCCGGTTCAGGCTGCCGGAGAACGCTATGGCGGCGGAGCTCATGGCGGCGATGAAGGAGGATGGGGTTTTGACCGTGACGGTGCCCAAGTGTAACGGAGTGAAGGTCGTTCAAATTGTGTGATTATATGTAGTTTTTAATCACAAATTTGGTGCTAAATTAAGGTTGATTTACTTTCCCATTAAGAATTGGGGGATTAATAAGTGAAGTGGAGCTTAACTTAAATGTTTCTGATAAAAGAATAATTTGATTTGTTTTTGGTGTGTTTGTTGCTCGGTTTGTAATTGTGTACGTTTTCTTATGGTTGCAATTGGGAGGTAACTTGAACCATATATATATATATATATATATAACTTTTTTTTATAAACAAACATATGCGTTAAATTTGTCAACTAAATTGTGTGATTATATATGTAATTTTATTTTTAATCTATTTAATGAATGTTTGGTAAAAAATATCAATTTAGCTTCAGTTCCAATATATATGACCCGTCACTGGAAAGCACTTGTTATGGGAACTAATTAACCAACAGATGATGGATATTATGCAGCGTAGCAATATAATGGTAAATTTAACAGTACTGAACTTCTTCGCAAGAAACAACAGCAACCTTCCTGGAGCTCGGCGGTGCAAAACCAATTAATCTCCCACGTAGCAGCTTTATTTCTTGAAAACAAGCAGGCATTTTGCAAATACAGAGTGATTAGTGATTACCCTTAGTTTTTGTTTGCCTTTTGTCTCTCACGTCTTTTTGTGTCCTGCATGTAAAGCTTTCTTAGCTTTTTTGTTGACCTGTATATCCTTTCCCCTCATTATCCCTTTTCCAAAAAAAATATCAATTTAGCTTCGGTAGCTTGTTTCAGATTAATGTATCTTAATTTTACCATATTTGTAGGTTCCGTTCGACGAAGTTTTTATGAGATTAATTAACGGAGCTTAATTATTATTTTTAATCTAATTAATGAATATTCGATAAAAAAAATGTTAATCTAACTTAATATAGCTTATTTTTTCCAATTTTTTTTAATTTGATTTCAGCTTGAAATACAGAACACCAACTATATTTTTTAAATAATTAAGCTACTCTAGTTTCAGCTACTCATTCAGTTTCAGCTTACACCAACTATAGTTTCAAAATAATTAAGCAAATAAATCAAGTTTCAGCTTCATCTCCATTTCCAATTACTTATTGAGCTCCGAACTTCTTCCAAAAATGTGTTTTTTCTGCTTATGATTCGTTGGTGTCGTATTATATACGATTATTTTGGAATTTGAGTGCAGGAAGATCTCGGCTATTGATTTTTTCAATCCCACGACCCAAAATTATATTCATTTTCCAAATGGAGTCTGTTCTCATACGATTCTTCTCCCGCTCATTTTTCTTCCTTAATTCCAACGCCTTCCATTTCTCCACCTTATTCGGTTTCTTGCTTTCCCCATCTCTTCAATAGATTTATTATCTCCCCTTTCTCTCTCATTCCCATCATCCTCTCCTCTCTCTTAAAAAATCTGTCGAATATCTAATCGATCTCCGGTTAGAGAGGGAGGAAGATGCACGTATGAAAAAATAGAAACCAAATAGTTGAACAAAATTAATTAAAGAATTAGATCGAAGAAGAAAGGAATATGGCATACAAAGTTGATCACGACTACGATTACCTCTTCAAGATCGTGTTGATAGGGGACTCCGGCGTCGGAAAATCGAACATCCTATCAAGATTCACCCGTAACGAGTTCTCCATAGATTCCAAATCTACCATTGGCGTTGAATTTGCTACCAAAACAATGCAGGTCATTCACAAGCTACATATCGATCTATTCATATAATATATATGATGGCCGGTAAATTGTTTGTTCGGTACTCAATTTTTAGGGTTTTGTTATATGGTCTCAAATCAACGAATATATAATTAATGTTACAAATTCCTCTCTATATATATTAACCTTCCATCAACATTGAACGTACATGTGACACTATTTGTGTTATATTTTGTAACTAGCCTAAACCCTTAGATTTGTGAAGCTTTATTAGGACAAAATAAAACTTAGGTGTCATTACTAGACATCACTTAGGGCCCGTTTGATTTAAATTATAAAAATTATAACAAAAAAGAAATGAATCTAGTCCAATTTAATATCATTATTGATTGATCAAAATGATGAAATTATTTTCTTTCCCCTTTCTCTTGACACTATATATGATGGAGGTATTTGTTTTCCAAATACAAGGATGAGTTGTAAAATGATATAATTATTTCCTTTATCTCTTCTCTTAATTGACACACAAATTTTATAGCCTCAAACCAAGATAATTTTCTTTTTATCAATGTATCATGATGTCGATATGTACTAGATTTGTTTCATTTCCGTTACCGTTTTCATAAATTCAAACCAAACAGGCCTTGAAGTTTAGAAGAAAAGATCGAGTATTACTCAATAGTATGACAATGAAAACCCTAAATGCATTACGGGTGTATAGGTGGAGGGCAAGGTGGTAAAAGCACAAATATGGGACACGGCCGGGCAAGAGCGATACCGAGCCATCACAAGCGCCTACTACCGTGGCGCGGTAGGATGCTTGCTTATCTACGACATCACGAAAATGCAATCTTTCGAGAACTTAACCCGGTGGCTCAAAGAGCTGAGGGACCACGCGGACTCCAATATCGTGATCATGGTGGTCGGGAACAAGTCCGACCTCAGACACCTGAGGTCGGTCTCTGAGGAGCAAGGTCGCCAGCTGGCAGAGGACGAGGACCTCGTCTTCCTAGAAACCTCGGCCTTGGACACTACCAACGTAAGCAGGGCTTTTAATACCATAATATACGAGATCTACCAAATCGTCAGCAAGAAGGCCCTAGCCGCGAAAGAGGCTTCCGGGGCCGTTCCTCAGGGTGCAATGATCAATGTTGTGGCTATGAATGACAATAATCAGGGTTTCAAATGTTGTATGGGCTAGTATTATTAGAGTTTAAGGATTCATGCGTTTATTTGTGAAAGAGAAAAGAAGAAGAGAAATGTTGTTCGATCAGGAATGCGTGTATATTAATTTAAATTTTCATGTGTGCAATATTTTTGTTTTCATGCATCCTCGTTTGTGGATGAGTATATGTGCGTATATATCTTACATTGCCTCTTGTTTATGTAGGAACGTGCAGATATATAGCCCGATAGGACAATGTAGCTTAATTAGTCTTGGAAATAAAAGGAAAAGGGTGGATTTCATTGATTATAATGTAAAAGTGTAAGTCGGATAGTTTTTGATTTGTTAAGAAAGTTTCCTACCAATAGAGAAAATGATACATGTAAATATTTTTTATTTGGGAAATTATGAGTTGTCACGTACTAGATCTAAAGATAGTTGGCTATCAGAACAAAGCTTGGTAAAATATGAATTAATTAGCATCGGTACGGATATAGTCATATATTTTAAGAATGAATTTAAATTTATTTATTATATGTAAAATATAAAAGAGAATTATATAAAAAAATTAATATGATATATTGAAAAGATAAATTAAAATTAAATTTTTTATATAATTATTAAAATAGCAATGAGAGGCAGGTCTGCATCTAAATAGGCGATAGTATCCTATATTCCTATCCATACGTAAAACGATTAATTAATCGAAACTTGCACATTTTTTTTTGTTGAAATGAAACTTGCACATTCATTCTAGCTAGATACACCTTACAAACCTAACTTACAATATATATAATTACAAACCTAACTCCGTTACACTATAAATAACGGATCAAGTTCATATTTCTCCCACACAATAACCACTCATAAATAAATTCCGATTCTTCTCGTCATCAAAATGGGCGGCGCCGTGAGAGAGATAACGGTAACGGTTTCCGGCAGGGAAGTAGTAGCGGCGGCCTTACCGTTACAGGAGCATTGGCTACCGCTATCGAACCTCGACTTGCTTCTGCCGCCTGTCGACGTCGGCGTCTTCTTCTGCTACGCCAACGACGGGAAGTCGACGGCGTCGTTCGGGGACAAGGTGAGCGCCCTGAAGAGGTCGCTGGCGGAGTCGCTGGTGTCGTTCTACGCGTTGGCCGGAGAAGTTACGGAGAACATGGCCGGTGAGCCGGAGATCCGCTGCAACAACCGCGGAGTGGAGTTTGTGGAGGCGGCGGCTTTGGATGTGGAGCTTCGGGAGCTCGATTTGTATGACCCGGATCGTAGTGTGGAAGGCAAGCTTGTGCCGAAGAAGAAGCTCGGTGTTCTCTGTGTTCAGGTCTACTTCTTTTAATTGATTTATTGTGTTTTTTAAATTAACTAATTAATTATCATTCTCTATATCATCCATTTATGCGTGTAAGTGCATCCACTTTAATTAGGAGTTGAAGTTGAGCTAAATGATTAGGTGGAGTTAGAAATGTATTTATTAGCTGAATTATTTTAAAAATATATTTAGTGTTTGGTACTAAAAGTTGAAATAGGTAAAAGTAATATTAAATTTGTTAAACTTCATCAATCTTGAGGGTCATATTAATAAAATTATAAAATTAAAATATATTAATTTACTACAAGTTTGTTAAACTAGATTTTTTTTTATCAAACACTCATTAAATAGATTAAAAATAAAATTAAGCTCCATTGATCACAAAAGAGTTTTGTTGAACGGATGGAAGCCTTGGATAGTTTTGTAATTTAAATGTCTATTTGAATTAGCGGTTAGAATAACTTGTGTATAGTTAAAAAACTTTGGTTTGGATATATTTTATTGATTATTATTTATATATTTATTTTTAAGTTGTTAAACAGAATTAAGTATTTTTTAGGACAATTGTATTGAAGATAAGATTGGGAGAAACAATCCCACATCGAAAATATAAATAAATCAAGACCACTATATAATACTATGAATCACTCCACTCATTATTAATTGATTTTGAATTGTAATCTTATAGGCTTATATGATGAGCTTGTATACGGACGTACACGTCCCTCCCTAACCGACCACTGGACTTTATCAAATATATAACAATCTTAAATTAAATAAATTGAGTCATATATACTCGACGTAAAGTGTTAGCTTTATTAATTACTCATTCGTAGCTATAAACAATCGTATGTAAATTTGGAAGGTTCGACTATAGGTAAAAGCTCACAACTTTAAATTATATGTTAAATTTTTTAGATATTTTAATTTTTCTTAAATATGTTTAACTTTTTTTTTTGAGTCTATATTTCTTAATAGGAATTCTTAACCTAACATAGATTAGAAAAACAGTTTATATATATATATATAAATTAATGTTACAAAACTTACACTAAAATATGATCGTAAAAGTTATCTAATAAAACTTATTTAATATTTGACGAAAAATGCAGGCTACAAAACTAAAATGCGGAGGAATGGTGGTAGGATGCACATTCGACCACCGTGTCGCGGACGCCTACTCCGCCAACATGTTCCTCGTTGCGTGGGCCCGCACTGCCACGTCATCTGCCGCCATCACCACACCTTCCTTCCGCCGCTCTCTCCTCAACCCTCGCCACCCTCTCCCTTCCGTGGACCCCTCCATCGACGGCCTCTACATTCCGTACTCCTCCTTACCGCCGCCGCCGCCAACCGCAAGCACCGTCACCATGATAAGCCGCATCTACCACCTCCCCGCCGCCCAACTCTCCGCCCTACAATCCCTCGCTACCAAAACAACCAATCAGAAGCCGCCATCTAAGCTTCAAACCCTGTGCGCTTACTTATGGAAGCTCGTCGCGCAACACGCTCGAAACGACGTCGTTTTGACCGAAAGCACGTGCAAGCTCGGAGTAGTTGTGGATGGACGGCAGCGACTGGGCCCCGCCATGGCCTCTTACTTCGGGAACGTACTCTCCGTCCCCTTTGGTCGCTTGGGGGTTAGCGAATTGACCGAATTGCCCTTATCTGACGTGGCAAAGATGGTGGGTCAGTTTGTGGCGGTTGCGGCCAACAAAGAGCATTTCATGGGCCTGGTGGACTGGGTTGAGGCCCATAGGCCCGAGCCCGCTGTGGCTAAGGCTTACGTGGAGGGAGTCGAGGCCGGGCCGGGCTTCGTGGTGTCATCGGGTCAGCGGTTTCCGGTGACGGAGGTGGACTTCGGGTGGGGCGGGCCGGTGTTCGGGTCGTACCATTTTCCGTGGGGCGGGAATACGGGCTATGTGATGCCCATGCCGAGCCTGAATGGGAACGGTAACGGTAACGGAGATTGGATCGTTTACATGCACCTCCTTGAGAGTCAGTTGGATTTCATAGAGGAGAAAGCTTCACATGTTTTCAAACCTTTTAGTTTAGATCTTATGACATCATATAGTACGTATTAAAATCAGTTTGATGCACCTATGCATGTATTAATTTGTGCTCTAGTTTAAAATTTATTCAGCCTCCCATAAACAAGTTATTTAGTTTCTTAATTTCCAGCATATAAATTTTTATTTATTGTATTTGTACGTAGTAATTGAAGCAGTATTTACATACTACTTCATTCATTCAGATTTACTTGTTTTCTTACGGACATAAGTATTAAGAAAATCTACACTTATATTAAAAATACCCCTATGCTAATGTTTATTTTCTTCGATTGAATATTGAAATAGTATAGTTGTATCTTTTTTCTTCATTTAATATAATGGATAAAATTGGAACACTTTATCCAAAACATATCAAAAAATAATTATTTATAAACAAAATTTAAGATCTAAAAAATAAATAAATTCGACGGATGAAGTATATAATTAACGGTTTGTTTGGTAAAGCCATTTATAATGGCTTTATCATTTATAAAGAGATTTAATAAAAATAAATATTTGTGATGCTTTCGAATTTGTGAATTAATACTTCATAATTTACTATAAAAAAAGATTTATAACTATGTTTTACCAAACACCATTATATTAAAAAAATCTTGAGAAGAATCCCCCAATAATTCTTTTTTCGTAATTTTTTTCCAAAAGTGTCCCTTTTCTTAATTTTAATTTAAAATTATTTACTTTTTAATGACTAAACTACCCTTAATCTAATTACCCTAATATCAACTTATATATTTCCATCTTTTCACGTTAATGGTGCCACTCTTCTACAGTTTTCTCCGCTGTTTGCCCATCGTTGTCTGCCGTTTTCCCATTGCTGCCACCGACGGACCACCGTCTGCCCACCGCAACCATCGTTCTTGTCTCCACCGTCTGCCCACCGCAGCCATCAACGTCTCCACTCTCTGCCCACCACATCCATCGTTCGCGTCTCCACCGTTTGCCCACCGCTGCCATCGACGGACCACCGCAATAGTCTACCGTCGGCCTTCACGCTACAACGTCGGCCTTCACGCTACCGCAAGAGTCTACCGTCGGTAAATGAACAGAATTGCTTTCTTCACGAGAGCCAGACATGTTTGCTTTCTCCTCTCTCTAAAAATCTCCCCATTTTGAGATTTGTAAATGAACAGAATTGTAAATGGAGTTAATAATTTTGTATATTTAAGTGGAAATCATCTAATATGTGAAATAAACTGTCATGTTCCTCATTTATCAGTGATCGAAGTTGCCGTTTGCTTCTACAAAATAAGTTCGTATAGGCTTTCGTGTATGTTATTATATAAGTTTCGTGTATGCTATTGTATAAGTTTGTGTAGGCTTCTACATGATATTTGTGTAGGCTACTATATAATTTCGTGTAGGTTACTGCAAAATTTCCGTGTATGCTATAATATAAGTTTTGTGTAGGCTATAATATAAGTTTGTGTAGGTTCATGCATAGTATTTGTGTGGGCTACTACATAATTCCGTGTAGGTTACTACAAAATTTTCGTGTATACTATTATATAAGTTCGTGTAATCTATTATTTAAGTTCGTGTAGACTTCTACATAATATTCGTGTATACTATTATACAAGTTTCGTGTAAGCTACTAACTATATAAGCTCGTGTAGGCTTCCACATAATATTCGTATAGGCTACTACATAATTTCGTGTAGGCTACTATAAAATTTCCGTGTATGTTATATATAAATTTCGTATAGGCTATTAGATAAGTTCATGTAGGCTTCTACATAATATTAGTGTAGACTACTACATAATTTCTTGTGTTTTACTACAAAATTTCCGTGTATGCTATTATATAAGTTTTGTGTAGGCTATTATATAAGTTCGTGTAGGCTTCTACATAATACGGAGTATTCATGTGGGCTACTACAAAATTTTCGTGTATACTATTATATAAGTTCGTGTAATCTACTATTTAAGTTCGTGTAGGCTTATACATAATATTCGTGTACACGAATATACAAGTTTCGTGTAAGCTACTATATAAGCTCGTGTAGGCTTCCACATAATATTTGTGTAGTCTACCACATAATTTCGTGTAAGCTATTACAAAATTTCCGTATATGTTATTATATAAGTTCTGTATAGGCTATTGTATAAGTTCATGTAGGCTTCCACATAATATTAGCATAGGCTACTACATAATTTCTTATAGGTTACTACAAAATTTCCGTGTATGCTATTACATAAGTTTTGTGTAGGCTATAATATAAGTTCGTGTAGGCTTCTGCATAGTATTTGTGTGGACTACTACATAATTTTGCATAGGTTACTACAAAATTTTCATGTATACTATTATATAAGTTCGTGTAATCTACTATTTAAGTTCGTGTAGACTTCTATTATACAAGTTTCGTATAAGCTACTATATAAGCTCGTGTAGGCTTCCACATAATATTCGTGTAGGCTACTACATAATTTCGTGTAGGCTACTACAAAATTTCCGTGTATGTTATTATATAAATTTCGTATAGGCTATTATATAAGTTCATGTAGGCTTCTACATATTATTAGCGTAGACTATTACATAATTTCGTGTATGTTACTACAAAATTTCTTGTAGGTTACTACAATTTTTTTTGTGTATGCTATTATATATATAAGTTTTGTGTAGGCTATTATATAAGTTCGTGTAGGCTTCTACATAATATGGAGTATTCGTGTGGGCTACTACATAATTTTGTGTAGGTTACTACAAAATTTTCGTGTATACTATTATATAAGTTCGTGTAATCTACTATTTAAGTTCGTGTAGGCTTATTCATCATATTCGTGTATACCATTGTACAAGTTTCGTGTAAGCTACTATATAATCTCGTGTAGGCTACCACATAATATTCGTATAGGCTACCACATAATTTCGTGTAGGCTACTACAAAATTTCCGTGTAAGTTATTATATAAGTTTCGTATGAGCTATTATATAAGTTCATGTAGGCTTTCACATAATATTAGCCTAGGCTACTACATAATTTCTTATAGGTTTGTACAAAATTTTCATGTAGGCTATAATATAAGTTTTGTGTAGGCTATAATATAAGTTCGTGTAGGCTTCTGCATAGTATTTGTATGGGCTACTACATAATTTCGTGTAGGTTACTACAAAATTTTCGTGTATACTATTATATAAGTTCGTGTAATCTACTATTTAAGTTCGTGTAGGCTTCTGCATAATATTCGTGTATACTATTATACAAGTTATGTGTAAGCTACTATATAAGCTCGCGTAGGCTTCCACATAATATTCGTGTAGGCTACTACGTAATTTCGTGTAGGCTACTACAAAATTTTCATGTATGTTATTATATAAGTTTCGTATAGGCTATTATATAAGTTCATGTAGGCTTCTACATAATATTAGCGTAGACTATTACATAATTTCGTGTAGGTTACTACAAAATTTCTTGTAGGTTACTACAAAATTTTCGTGTATGCTATTATATAAGTTTTGTGTAGGCTATTATATAAGTTCTTGTAGGCTTCTACATAATACGGAGTATTCATGTAGGCTACTACATAATTTTGTGTAGGCTATTATAAAGTTTTCGTGTAGGCTTCTACGTAATTGAGGATTTCCCAATTTTTTGTGAAAGAGTAAATGTAAAGAGGGTAATTTAGTCCAATTGTAATAGAGATGGGTTACTAATTTCCTACTTTTATAATGGGGTATATTTTTGGAATTCCTTATTGAAATGGGTACACTTAAATCTTTTTTTCCAAAAATCTTTAACAATAAAAAAATCATTATAAATAAGTATAACAAACAAATCCTAATGTGCACTATGTCTTGCCGGCCTAAACACTCCGTAATCCGTATTTAGCTTTTGGCCTATAAATTGGAGTTACGTTTTAGTTATTAGAGTAATAGGTAGTATATATGGACTGTATAGTACGTATAAGTTGGATAACTAAACGTCATGAATTGTTTAACCTATGTCGTTGAGATATTCATAATAATTTATTTTAATATAAATCATTTATTCCCAAGGAAGGTGATTAATTTAACAGGTTACATCACTTTAGCTAATCTTCCAACAAATTTAATCACTTCTATAATTATAATCATATTCAATATATTAATACAACATTTACTCCCAAGGAAAGAAGATGCAGTGAGAAGCAATTGAGAAGATTGGAGGATATAGGAGGGAGAATTGTGTTAGGTGCGTGGAGAGAAAATTGTGCTAGTTGGGTTATAGCCTTATAGGTATATATTTTCTTATGTTGGTTGGGTTTTGTTAGTTTTTGTTTTATTACATATGCATGGAAGTAGGTATATGGTACCTAAAAGGTAAATAATATTGATCATAATGACAACACAACCTGATATTTATATAGACTTAGTTGAAGGGTTAAGGGAAGTACTCAATTAGTCTAGCTAATGACGACGAAGCAACCCAACTACTGATTGATCGATACATATCGATCCATATACTCCAACATGATTAGCAAACAATTTGAGTCTTGGGCAGGGGACTTCAAATTAAGTTACTAACTTTTATATGATTAGCTTTCAAGATTGCCCCGTTATGTGATTAACTCATATCAGATATCAAACACCAAATATCAGTTTGATATCGATATCATGATTATACTAAACAAAGATACGAGTATCAATGGTATTCATACTCATATCTGATATTCTGATAACAATACTAAACGGGCCTTAAGTCCTATGGAGCTCTAATATAAAATCATTTGACAATAAGAGTGATAATTCGTCGATATCGTTACCTTCTCACTTTCCAAGTAAGATTACACAATTAACACCCTATATGATCCTTAAGTGAGCTTTAGTTGAGGTCTTTTGGATATTGGAGTAATTAAAGAAGCAAATCCATTATATCTTTATACTCGTTTCGATCTAAAAGTAAGTGTCATTTTAGATGTGGACACAATATATGTGAAAAGTATTAATTAAAACTGATATCTTACATTTTTCTCTAATTTTCTCATATTTTTTATCTTCATCATTGTTTTATTTTAGCCGAGGTATAAAGACCTTGGAAGCAAAATAGTCTTAAAAACAAATGCAATAAAGAATTTCATAACTCACTCTAAATCAAATGCATAAAAAGCCTATGATAACATATAAAGTTGATCAAAATTGAAGTGTTAAAATAACACTTGATTTAAACTATAATTACAAAAACTAACTTACATTTTGAGGACGCATTGTTCAAAACTTATTTATGGAGCAACTCATTCATGGGAATAAATTCCTAGTCGCTTGATCAAGTGATGGAATCTCCCCTCTTTAAGTTCACTACTCCTTATTTAATTGAGTTTTTAAGTACCGCAAAAATGGTGGGGGTACTTGAACAAAAGCAAGAGAATAAATTCTTCATTAATCGGATTATTGGACCACCAATTACTAAGCGGGCATATAAACTTGCATTGAGAAGGAACACAGATTGAGATTATATTGGTCTACGTGTATGGTCTGGATTAACGGCATATATTACATATAGTGGTGCAATTATACATGTCAATCAGGTCGGTCAAGTCGGGTTCGGTTCGGTTATTTCGGATTAAGAGCGAGTCGGGTCATTTCGTATAACATGTTAAGCCGGGTCGGGTCATTATAGGTCAACGAGCGGTTCAGGTTATCCAACGGGACAAGAGCGTCATTTTTAAAATATTTTATTCACTATTTAAATATTATTAAATAGTTAAAAACTAATTTAAATTTGTCAAAATAAGATGAAATGAATTAAAAAATAATAATACTATTCATTATTTTAATAATATTATATTAGAAGACCAAAATCATATTTTATTTTCAATATTTTCAATATTATATATTATTTATAAATTTCTTAATTTTAAAAATTATATAAGTATAATAATGTTCTTTATTTTAGGATAATTGAGCATATTATCATTATTTATATGTCATTTATCATATATATTTTATGTTATATTTTATTAATACTCCATATTTATTCGTTAATCGGATTAGTTCGGTTTCGATAAATTTGGGTTCGATAACTTCGAGTTAATCAACTCGGATTGGGTCCAAAAACGGATCGATCAGATCAATGAAATGATTTCGATCACTTTTTAACAGCTCTGGATGCAATCCTTAATTATCTCTATTTATTTTCAGTCAAATATTCAAAATATGATTCGGTCTCTTATATATAAAGAGTTTTTTTGTCATTCATATACATCACACATTCACACCAGACAATCCAGACATGGATTACCGATTTATCCCCAAGGTACCTAGAAAATTACACTTCTCAGAAAATTAAGTCAGAAATGAAAGCAGGATAATAAAGTCGATCAACTTATGTAATACTTAATTTTGTTTTTTATTAAAGATCTAATTACATATAGTCAATTTACATATCTACGTATAAATAGCAATTAAGGACAATATAATTATTGATTTGTCACATATGAGTCATATGACCAATGTTGCTAAATCGCGATCGCAAAATGGTTTAGATCGATGGAGTAGTCGTGGTAGAATATATCGCAATATTTCAAATAAACTTCTTATTATGTTTAAATTTTTAAAATTTTGGATGTTAAGTGAAGTTGGGGTTATTAGGCCGTTTTATTGATAAAAAAATTGGACTCATTAGGATATTTACATAGCACATTAAAATATTTTATAAATTTTTTAGAAATACATGAAATCATTTCATAATGGTGTGCATCCTAGCCAGTGGCGAAACCAGATAATTCTGAAAGAGATGGCATAATTTTTTTTAATATTATATTAATATTAAATAAAATAGTTATAAATAATATTAATATCAATCTCACATGTATTCTCCTTTTATATTTTTCTTTCTTAAAAACCAACATTAATCTTCATCAACGTTTTTAGGTTTATTAGGAATAGTCGGAGACTCAAACATTTGAAATTGATAATCTCTTACTCGCATAATAAATTTGTCTATATTCTTTTTTAGAATAATTCAATTTAATAAAAGTTTGTTAACACGTCAATCAAATTAAATTAAGTTTGAATTATAAATAAATTAATTCAAGCAAATCTATACCTAAATCGAAATACCCTAACCATCACGATTCGAATTTATAAGATCGAAAATGAGTTGTTTCATAATTCAAATTGAGATGGTCCGGGTATGAATTTAGATGTTTTATTAGCAAATCCTCATAATGTAAGTGCAAGAAATATGTGAAGTTGAACCGGAGTATCCTTAAACTCAATGACATCCACCGAAATTCCTAAAAAAAAAATATAAAGAATGAGCGGAAAAAAAAAACTCGGGACGAAAGGGGGCACGGGACCCCCGGCCCCCCTCAGTTCCGCTCCTGATCCTAGCAAATGAAAGAAATCTTTTAATGTTTTTGAAAAAGATTTCAATTATAAGAATAATATACAAAATAACATGCTTTAGTTTGTTTCGTTGTTGTTTGTTTTTGTTTCGTTGTTATTTGTTCTTGTTTATCTTGGTTCTTGTTGTATTGTCGATTAATCCGATTGTCAGTTTCTGGCCTCTCGAAGTTGCACACTTCGAATTCTTACTTAATCAAAAAAAAAATGAAATTAATTTACATTATATTTGTTAGGGAATCGACCCTCCCCGGGACTCTTATACACTCACCAAATCCCACCGAAACAAAGACGCAATATATAAAAGCGACTTTGTATTATATAATAAATAGTACAGGAGATATTATACGAGTAACTCACTACACTCTTTTTATATAGTACACACTCACACACAACTTCACTCTCGAGCTCACTCACACTCAATATGCTCGATTGATTAGAATGTGATACACCAATGCCTATTTACAGTTAACAAGGTCGGCTAAACAAGCATTGTAAACCACCGACCTTCACTCTCGAGCTCACTCACACTCAAGCATTGTAAACAAGCATTTTTCATCATAATTTTAGATTATTCTTAAGTACTAATTAATTTACTCCAAGTCTCTGGAATTCTCTCCTTAAGTATCTTCTTTAGTAAAGAAACCCATGTGCAAATTAGCCTTCTACTGCACCATCCGGGAAGCTTCGGGAATTAGCCAATTGATTCCATATTAATGGGCTTTTAGTTAGCCCATTAATCTAATCGACACCGCATTAGTTTTTGGGCCTCCACTATCTACCAATCTTTTATATGATAATGTGAATTAATCTTCAACAATTCCTTCTTTAATTCACATTTTCATATATTCTTGCGATATCTGAAATCTTACCTTCTTTTCCGTCGGTGTATCACAATATATATTATGCACAACTCGTCTATCCAACACACAAACGTTCTTCTCGCTCTTCCGACCTCGCATGATCAAGCGTCTCCTCTTGAACACCTTGTAACACTTAGACGTGCCAACAAACCTACACCCCTCTGACATCATCGCACCCAACGAGATGATGTTAACTTTGCTTGAGGGCACGAACCTCACATTATGAAGAGTGACTTGTACCGTTGTGAAGCTTCATCGTCACGCTTCCGGTACCCTCGACCTTCAACTTCTCACCACCAGCTACGTTGAGGTGACCAAACTCTCCATCTTTCTTCAAGGTGTTGAATAATGCTTGATCCCCACACACATGCATCGAGGCGACACTGTCCATCACCCACTCAGATTTGACAACCTCCTCACTCGTTGCCAAGTAGACATCCTCTTCACCAACATCACTGACCACATTCGTATGGGAGTCACCGCTACACATCCGCAACGACGTCTCTCTCAGCTTCTTCAAGTCCTCCCTTATCCGAGGACACCTCGCTTGCATGTGACCCTTCTCCCCGCAGTAGTAACACTCGACGTCACTCAAATCTCTCCTCTGACGTGAGTTTACTCTCCATTTTGGGTCACCTTTCCCCTTTGTTTGACTCCTCCCTCGCTCACGCTCCCTCGCAACTAGTATGTTATCCCCTCTTGTGTTGATAGCGTCATTCTTCATCATCCTCTCACTCTCCCGCAAAGCGGCTATCACCTCGTTTAGAGTGAGACTCGACCTTTCTACAAGTAACGTATGCACCAAAGACTTGTAGGACGTCGACAATGACGCTAACAACAACAACATCTGTTCCTCGTCTTTTATATTGTCACATACATTCATCAATTGACATACTAGTTGATTGAACGAGTTAATGTGGTCGTGAAGATTACCTCCTTCTTGCATCTTCAGTGAGTACAACTTCATCTTCAAACACAACCGGTTAGTTAGCGACTTTGACGCGTAAATGCTCTCGAGCTTCTCCCACAACGCCTTCGGTGTGGTTTCCTTCAACACACTGAACTTGATCTCGAGAGCAAGTGCCAACCAGATTGTACTCATCGCCTTCTTCTGGATTTTGCTCCATCCTCTCTCATTCATAGAGCCAGGCTTCTCCTCCTCTAAAGCCTGATCAAGACCTTGCTGCACCAAAAGGTCTTGAATCGTACTCTATCACAACGTGAAGTTGATCTTCCCATCAAAGAGTGGGATCTTGAACGTCCTCGACAAGTCGACCTCCATCACGCCAAAAAGAGATCCTTCCACCAGTGAACTAAACCCGTATCACCTAACACCGAAAACCTCAGCTCTGATACCACTGTTAGGGAATCGACCCTCCCCAGGACCCTTATACACTCACCGAACCCCACCGAAACAAAGACGCAATATACAAAAGCGATTTTGTATTATATAGTGAATAGTGCAAGAGATATTATACGAGTAGCTCACTACACTCTTTTTATATGGGACACACTCACACACAACTTCACTCTCGAGCTCACTCACACTCAATATGCTCGATTGATTAAAATGTGATACACCAATGCCTATTTATAATTAACAAGGTCGGCTAAACAAGCATTGTAAACCACCGACCTTCACAACATACAAGATTGATTTTTCATCATAATTCTAGATTATTCTTAAGTACTAATTGTTGGAACTCATTTTAACATGTGGCGCCAGGCTCTTTTTCGGGCACAATTCCGGTGGGCTCCGGCCATTGTCAACACCGGAAAGTGGGAGCATTGGCTTCATCTACGCGAGCACACTCTCGTAGTGTACTCATACGACAAAAATGATTTCCGTTTGAATGAGAAATGAAGGCCCAATGTAGCTTGCATGAAGTGCAAAACTTGGGCAAATGTGGGGGCAAGAACTTGTCCCACATTGAAAGTTTGGAGATAAATCTCCTAGCATATATAGAGGAGAAATGGACTCAAGGTTGTGGCCTTGGGTCATTACCCATTTTCAATGGGGAGAGGACCTAGCTCATCAAGCCCACACGCGCACCGAGCCGAGCCGAGTCGAGTGGGCGAGCCGAGCCGAGCTCGGGCCGGGTTGGATCGGATCGGGCTTGGGCTGGCCAGCCAACGCCCTATCCTTTTGGGCCGATCCAAAAGGCCCATTAGTGGGCTTTGACCCAGCTTTAACTCCCTCAATGAATTCTCTCCGTTAACTCCATAAGTTACATCTTACAAATGTGTAACTCCAGCAAGAAGATATTTTTTGTTAACAACGAAGTAATCTCTAAGAGAAGAATCTCTCGGGTTTTTCTTCCAAATTCTCCCATAAAAGCTCTCGTTTTTCACTTCTTCTTCTCTTTTTCGTGTCTGAGAGTACACACAGATTCGTGGGTTCGTAGGCTCTTGTTACTGGGTTGTGCGGTTCAAGAGATCGTCGCAGTTGTATCCTGGGATTCGGAAAACGTTGCTTCGTTTGACTGCTTATACGGACTAACCTATTTGATTGTCTGAAGTATTTTTTTACTTTTCTATGTTCGTCATTTCAGTTGCTGTTTGGATTATATTGTACCGTTCGTGAATTAAATCTGCATCTTAATTAATTTACTGCATTATTTTTCTGTTCGTTATTTAATTTGCGATTTTAATTTCATTCACTGTTCGATATTATAAATATGCCGTTAGTGCATGTTTGTGTTGTTCGTGCAGTGTTCTGAAATAATATCATGTTCGTTAATTTCAATTGCTATTCGTGACTGCTGTTCGTGAATTTTTCTACAACTTGTGAATTATTCTATTGTTCAATTCATATGTGTAATATGTTACAGCATGATTTATTTGCTGATTAGTGAATCTATTTAATTAATTTGCTGTTAAAGCGTGATTTATTTGATGATTCATGAATTTGTTTAATTATTATTCATGTTTGAGCATGATTTTATTCTGATTTCCATGAATCTGTCTCGTTGCATGTTTAGTCTGCTTGCTGATTTTGGTCTTCTAGATCTGAATCTTTTCGGCCATCTGTACTGGTGTACAGTAAAATCAAACAAAAACAACAACTTATATACGCGTATGAAACTGCAATTTCTTGTTTAAATTGCTTCGTTTGAGAATTTGCTCATTGAACTTGTCGTTGCAATCGTATAATTTTTGTAAATGTATGAGATGTATGATTAACCAAACTGAGAATGTTAATTCTGGTTTTGGTGCTCGTGTCGGAGCCGATATTGGAAATCGTGTTGAGTCGACACCCCGGGTTCAGTCTGGGAGTGGTCTGCTAACAGTGACCTTGCGAGTCATGAGGTTCGGAAACGCTGTTAACTCAGATCGTCCAAACCAATAGCCTATCAGACTAGAAAAGTTTCTGAAAGAGGATAAGCATGTGCTTTTACCTCAGAATTCATATCTTTTCTCCCTAGCCATCGTTGAGACCTGGACTAATGGGGATTGTCTGTGCAAAGGTTGGGTTCAAAACCGTCTGATAGATCCACTGTACACTGGTACAGTGAGATCAAGACTTCTAAGGAATACTGAATTGCCTTGGAAAGAAATACAAGTCTGAGGACGCAAGCTCTAAGAAGTTCGCAGTGGCGAAATTTCTGGACTTCAAAATGGTGGACTCCAAGCCCATCATGGAACAAGTTGAAGAGCTGCAATTGCTTACGCATGAAATTATTGCGGAATGAATGTCGATCTATGAGACGTTCCAGGTAGCTTCTTTCATAGAGAAATTCCCTCCAGGATGGAAGGATTTCAAGAGCTATCTAAAGCACAAGCGAAAAACTATGACTGTTGAAGACTTGATTGTCAGACTACGGTCTGAGTCAACCTACCACAAAACATAGGGTGGTTAGGTACCGAACCCGAAGGTCAACTTGGCCAAACACAAGGACAAGGGGAAGAAAAGAAATTTTCAACCCCAAGGCTCCAACAACTTCAATAAGCAACGAGCTAAGAAGTTCAGTGGAAAATGCCACAAGTGTGGTAAAATGGGTCACAAGGCTGACGAATGTCGTCGCAAGGCTGATCCGCGTAAGGACAAGGGAAATCCCAAGTCAACATGACTGAAGGCAGGCTCACGGACGCAGATTTGTGTAGTTTGACGTCTGAAGTCAATATGATTGGAAGCAATCCAATGGAATGGTGGTATGATACATGTACTACCACACACATCTGCTCTGATAGGGGAACGTTTACCACTTATCTGAAGAGCAAGAGTGACGAGCATCTATTCATGGGGAACTCGTTCACATCCAAGGTCGATGGTCACGACAAAGTGGTGTTGAAGCTGACTTCCGAGAAGGAGCTGACTCTCACCAATGTCATGTATGTGCCAGATATATGGAAGAATCTGATCTCCGACAATTTGCTGAGCAAGAACGGCTTCGCTGTGAAGTTCGTGTCTGACAAGCTAGTTCTTTCTAAGAATGTGGTGTATTTGGGTAAGGGTTATGTAAAGGATGAACTGGTCAAACTGAATGTAATGACAATCATCCCAAACTCTGTTGTATCCAATGTTTCAATGAATAAGAATAATCTTATTGCTTATGTCGTTGAGTCTTTTAATATTTGGCATGGACGGTTAGGGCATGTGCATAACAAGTCTACTCAAAGACTAATGAACATGAACATGCTTCCGAAATGCAAATAAAGTAAAGACAAATGTGAAGTATGCGTACAAGCCAAACTCACAAACACACCATCCCCACGTGTAGAGAGAACAACCGAACCTCTAGGTTTAATACACACAATTGTGTGTGATTTAAAATTTGTGCAAACTAGAGGCGGTAAAAAGTATTTCGTGACTTTTATCGACGATTGCACAAAATATTATTATGTACACTTGCTAAGAAGCAAGCTTGAGGCCTTGGAAAAATTCAAGGAATACAAGTTGGAAATTCAAACCAACTTAGTAAAACCATAAAAATTATCTGAAGTGATAGAGGAGGCGAGTATGATGAACCTTTCAACGCGTTCTGTAGAGAACACGAGATTATTCATCAAACAACTGCTCCCTACTCACCAGAATCTAACGGAGTTGCGGAACGAAAGAACCGAACTCTGAAAGAGATGATGAATGCAATGTTGCAGGAATCTGGGTTACTTCAGAAGATGTGGGGGGAAGCGATGCCTACCACCAGTTATATCCTCAACACGATACTGCATAAGGTACTGGCAATACGCCATACCAACTTTGGAAAGGTAACGTACCATCATACAAATACCTCAAAGTGTGGGGGTGCCTAGCAACAGTGGTAGTGCCACCTCCTAAAAAGGTCACAATTGGACCTAAAACCGTTGATTGTATTTTCATAGGATATGCACATAACATTAGTGCTTACCGGTTTCTGGTACATAAATCTGATATACCAGTTATACATTTCAATACAATAATGGAATCAAGGAATGCGTCTTTCTTTGAAAACGTGTTTTCCGTGCAAGGATAAAGAACATCCGAGCGAACTCGTGAACAAAGTGACACAGCCACTTCTGTAAATGAAACAGAAGATGAACCTAGACAGAGCAAGAGTACTTGAAATGAACCAGAGGTTGAACCTAGACGAAGCAAAAGAGCTCGAAAGAAAAAACCTATGGGTAAGAGTTCATAACGGCCTTTCACTTAGAGAATGAGCCTAGAACTTTCAAACAAGCCATGTCTACACCTGATGCACCTTCATGGAAGGAAGCAAAGAAAAGCGAAATCGACTCCATTATGCAGAATCATACATGGGAGTTAGTTGATTTGCCACAAGGGTGTAAAGCACTTGGGTGCAAATGGATTTTCAAAACCAAATTGAAAACCGATGGCTCAATAGATAAGCACAAGGCGAGGCTTGTGGTGCAAGGATTTCGGCAAAAAGGAGGCCATGATTTCTTTGACACTTATTCTCCAATTACGAGAATAACTTCAATCAGAATGCTAATAGCAATAACGGCATTACGAAACCTCGAAATCCATCAAATGGATGTGAAAACTGCCTTTCTAAACGGAGAATTAGAAGAGGAGATATACATGAAACAACCTGAGGGTTATGTGGTTCCTGGACAGGAACACAAAGTGTGCAGACTCGCAAAGTGTTGGAGGATATCCCGATGTGTGACAAAACCAGTGCCAGCAGTAAGTGTACACTGTGATAGCCAATCGGCTATAGCTCGGGCACTGCGTCGTTTGTACAATGGTAAGTCACGTCATATACGAAGACGACATACAACCATTACACAACTACTCTCGCATGGTATAATCTTAATAGATTATATCAAGTCGGCTGACAACCTAGCGGATCCGTTTACTAAAGGTCTGTCACGAGATCAAGTTGTTAAATCATCAAGAGGAATGGGTTTAAAAGCCTATGACTAAAGAGGACGCTTGATGGCTAACCCTACCTACCTGACTGGAGATCCCAAGAAGTAGGTTCAAAGGGAAAACTAAATCAAGCTGAATCAAGATGAGCACTGAGAGACTTAAGTCTCATCCCAGTTCCTAGGATGATGAACAGTGCTACCTGTATGAGTTAAGGTTAAGCTTGGCTTTTAATGATTCCATAGCTTTAAAATAAAAGTGGGGTATGACAGGATACTCTTCATGGCAACCACCTTATGAGTGTGAAATGGGGCCGTTTCTAGGAGAATTAAGAGAGGCTGAATTCTCCAAGTTCACTCATGAATAACCAGGGATGTTCAAGGCCAAAATGAACACAACAAAGAACCTAGTTCTGTGAGAAGATGAAACTGTGTGATAGTTATTGTCTCGGTTTACATCAAAGCCCGGGTGGTTCAAGACATCATGTTCACTACCTGGTCGAGTAAATCCGATAGCTACTCACTATGGGTGGTTCAAGGCTGAAACACGCTACCAGCCCAGATGCAGTGATTTTTCGACTGTACTCTCAAAAGTCTTTCTGTTTTTAAAACCAATGTTTAGAATCATTTCTATTCATGTGGGGGATTGTTGGAACTCATTTTAACATGTGGCGCCGAGCTCTTTTCCGGGCACAATTCCGGTGGGCTCCGGCCATTGTCAACACCGGAAAGTGGGAGCATTGGCTTCATCTACGCGAGCACACTCTCGTAGTGTACTCATACGACAAAAATGATTTCCGTTTGAATGAGAAATGGAGGCCCAATGTAGCTTGCATGAAGTGCAAAACTTGGGCAAATGTGGGGGCAAGAACTTGTCCCACATTGAAAGTTTGGAGATAAATCTCCTAGCATATATAGAGGAGAAATGGACTCAAGGTTGTGGCCTTGGGTCATTACCCATTTTCAATGGGGAGAGGACCTAGCTCATCAAGCCCACACGCGCGTCGAGCCGAGCTCGGGCCGGGTTGGATCGGATCGGGCTGGGACTGGCCAGCCAACGCCCTATCCTTTTGGGCCGATCCAAAAGGCCCATTAGTGGGCTTTGAACCAGCTTTAACTCCCTCAATGAATTCTCTCCGTTAACTCCATAAGTTACATCTTACAAATGTGTAACTCCAGCAAGAAGAGATTTTTTGTTAACAACGAAGTAATCTCTAAGAGAAGAATCTCTCGGGTTTTTCTTCCAAATTCTCCCACAAAAGCTCTCGTTTTTCACTTCTTCTTCTCTTTTTCGTGTCTGAGAGTACACACAGATTCGTGGGTTCGTAGGCTCTTGTTACTGGGTTGTGCGGTTCAAGAGATCGTTGCAGTTGTATCCTGGGATTCGGAACGTCAACAACCGTCACACTACGTGGCGTTTTCAGAATTAAGGAAAGAGATTTCGGTCTCGACTCTGCATCCGTTCTTCGTTCGGTATTTCTAAACTTTAGATTTCCTTAATTCATTTTCGTATATTTATAGTTTAAAGCTTTCGTATGCCTATAGGAAATAATGTTCCTACACTAATTAATTTAATCCAAGTCTCTGGAATTCTCTCCTTAAGTAACTTCTTTAGTAACGAAACCCATGTGCAAATTAGCCTTCTACTGCACCATCCGAGAAGCTTCGGGAATTAGCCAATTGCTTCCATATTAATGGGCTTTTAGTTAGCCCATTAATCTATTCTACACCCCATTAGTTTTTTGGCCTCCACTATCTACCAATTTTGTATATGATAATGTGAACTAATCTTCAACAATTATGTTTTTTTTTCCAAAATTTGTTGACTCATCTACATTTAGCCTCATACGTTATCTTTCACTAGTCTTTATAAATTAACCACATTTATATTCTTCGTATCTTTTAATATCACCGGTTCTTTTTAGTTGATCTCATTCTTTCTATATGGGTTTTGCAATTAAAATTATAATCCGGGAAAAATTAACGGGGCATAACGTAGACAGACTTGTAGGGATCATAAATGGAGGAAAACAAACGGAGATGGGAATCCCCGATGGGGACGACTGGACGAGGAGCAAGGTGCTAAACGAGGATGAGGATCACAGGAAGGATACACCCATTTCGAACCCGTCCCATCACATTAAAAGAATTGGCATAATTAAACTTCATTCATCTACTACAAGTTTCTTAAGCTAGATTAACACTCCATTTGACAACGTTTTTAGATTAACAAGCTTGATTTTATTTTTAATCTACTTAGTTAATGTTTGGTAAAACATATCAATCAACTTAAGTAGCTTGTAATATATATTAATGTAGCTTAATTTTGTAAACTTTTTTAATGTGACCCCACAAGAATTTTAAAGATTAGCAAGTTGAATTTACTTTTTGACTTATAATATCGAACATCAATTATATTTATAAATAATTAAATTAACAAATTTAATTCCAGTTTCACCTAATTATTATGCTTCAGCGTTAATTTTAATTACTAAAAAGAACCGGTGATATTAAACTCTTATTATTCTTGATTCCTTCTAATCGCCAACCATATAATCCTAAACTCTTATTATTCTTATTGATCGAAAGCATCAATCTCCTCCAAGAGTACACAGTACTGTGCTCATCCACTAGCTTAAAGTATACACCCTCCAAAATCAACTCAGCCTATAATTTGCTACCTACCTAGGTAACTCCCTCACAAGAATCACAAAACACAAATGCAAGGTGATTATGATCATAATTCTGATGATCTTACAAAACAAACACAAAATGAAGAAGAAGAAGAAGATCGATCCGACACACGGGTTCGCGATTCATCGGTGGATCACAAAGGATCCACCCCTCTCCGATCATTCACCGGAGTATGGAGAGCCTCCCTCTTCATCCTTGGTAATTAACAACAATCTAATTTAATTAATTAAAGGTTAATCACGTACGTACATGTGTGTGATCCATGTGAAATTGTAGCAATTGAGTTTAGTGAGAGGTTGACCTACTTTGGGATAGCGACGAATCTCATAAGTTATCTCACCGGAGTGATGCACCAAGATCTGGCTACGGCGGCGAAGAACGTCAACTATTGGGTGGGCGTCACCACCGTCATGCCCCTCCTCGGCGGCTTCTTAGCCGACGCCTACATCGGTCGCTTCCCCATGGTCCTTGGTTCCTCCCTTCTCTATCTCATGGTAATTAACTACTCCCAAATCATGGATAAATTTTAAATTTGAAGTTGATTTTTCCTAGGATTAAACAAATCCCAAGTCAAAATATGCAGTATGCTCGTTCAAGGGTACCATTTGGCCCAATTGAATATATACCCTTATTATAATATAACAATTTTTTTTTCTAATGTAACATGGACACATGTTAACAAATCTAATAAGAAAGTTTATCTCTAAAATATTATCTAATAGAGAATTGATAAACCCTTATTAAATAAGATTAAATTAATGGTTAAATAAATAATTATTAAAAAAAGGAGTTATTAGAGTAGAAAAAACCATAATATAATATCTTGAATAGACATAATTAACAACTTGGTATAGTGATTTGGAGAAATATCTGTGTTTGATTCCCGTTCACGTTTTTATTCTATTTTTTAAAAATAAAGAGTTACACACAATACCTGTTATTTTAATAAATTACATAAACAATAAGATTGGTTGACCTACTTTGGGATAGCGACGAATCTCATAAGTTATCTCACCGGAGTGATGCACCAAGATCTATTTTTTTTAAATAGCATTTCGAAAGAAGAAATTTTTTATATATATAAAAAAAACTGTAACTAAACTTATGATTGGTTGACTTTAAACATTTAAAATTTGATTTGATTTTGTCTTGTTATTTTAATAAATTACATAAACAATACCTGTTATTTTAATAAATTACATAAACAATACTCAAGTTATAAAATTTTGAAAAATATAAAAATATTATAAGAAATAAACTTTAAATGCTCAAAATTTCAAAATTGGCACGTGATCCCTAAAATCATTGGACGGCCCTAATGATACTTTCAGTCAAACATTTTTTCGGTTAGTACTAGGTCATTATAACGAGTGAGGGGATTCAAATTCGTAAATTTCTGTCATGGAATGTCATACTTTCTAGTTAAGTTGAGAAAATTGGATTAATTAGTTCTATACGCTCATTTATCTTTTACAATATATTCATGGATACCCATTAATTAGTTCTATATGTTATATGAAGGGTCTAAGTTTGTTGACTATGACACAATACATCCCAAGCCTAAAGCCTTGTGGCACCAAAGAAGCATGCCCCCAAGCAAGGACCACCCACGACATCGCCTTCTTCGTGGCGGCCTACATGGTGTCGGTGGCAACCGGCGGCTTCAAACCGTGCCTCGAGAGCTTCGGTGCAGACCAATTCGACGACAACCACCCCGAGGAGAGGCGGCAGAAGATGTCATACTTCAATTGGTGGAACGCCGCCCTTTGCCTTGCCCTCATCCTTGGTGTGACCTTCATTGTCTACGCAGAGGACAACGTTGGATGGGGCGCGGCGTTTCTCATCCTCACCGTTGTCATGGCTTTAACCATCGCCGTCTTCTACCTTGGAATGAGGTTTTATAGGTACCGAGTGGCGGCGAAGAGGAGTCCCTTTACGCCCATGTTGCAAGTCTTGGTGGCTGCTTTTGCCAAGAGGCATCTAACTTGCCCTTCAAACCCTGCCCTTTTGTATGAAGTTTGTCAAGCTCATGGCTTACAAGGAAGGCGCCTTTGTCACACAAAAAGGCTTAGGTACTTGTGCTTAAGTTTCTACAACATTACTTATATATCTGAAAGTTCGTGGACCTAAAGAGGGGTACGAGCTCATATAAACAGATAAGCCCAATACATAAGTTTGGTGAAATTTCATCTTAACTAAAATTAATTGACAATAGGAAGAGTAACTCACCGACCTTATATACTATATATTTTGATATCGACCAACTTCCAATGTGGGATAGACTTATATTTTAACAAGGAAGACGCCTTTCTCACACAAAAAGGCTTAGGTAGTTGTGCTTAAGTTTCTATAGCATTACTTATATATGTGAAGTTTGTGGGCCTATAGAGTAGTGCACTTTAAATTTCGTGCTCCGTAATTGTGTTCCCTTCTATGTTTCCTTTAGGTTTTATTTGCTTATTTTATATCTAAAATCTTAAATTAGGGTTAATAATTAAGATTTAAGGTTTATAGTTTAAGATTTAGGTATTAGAATTTAGGGTTTAGAGTTTTAGGATTAGGGTGTAGAGTTTATATTTTAGGATTTAGGGTTTATGTTTTAGGATTTAAGATTTATATATTAGGTTTAGAATTTAGGGTTTAAGGTATAAAACAAATAAGTTTAACACCTCTATAAAAGGGGACATACACTAATCAATCTAGTATATAAATTTCATTGAGTTTCTAATTAAAATCAATTGATAATAGGAGTAGTAGTTCACCAATCTTATATACTAGACTTTGATATCTACCAACTTCTAATGTGGGATGAACTTATATTCCAACATTGTTATGTGTGTGAAATAAACTTCACACATTGAAATGTTCGAACTAAAAAATACTAATATATAAGGTTGGTGAACTACTACTCCTATTGACAATTAATTTTAATATGGAATTCTATTGGGTTAGTGTGTTGCACTTATATGCGCAGGTGCACACAACTGACACGTTTCTTGTTTATCGGTCCACCGCCCACCGGACATTATATAACAATGTGTGCTACATACCAGATGCATTATATGATACTGTGTTTTTGCAGATTTTTGGACAAAGCATCCATAGTAATCCAAGAGAAGGAAGTGGTTCCATCACTAGCAAGTCATCAAGAGCAACAAAAGCAAAGCAATCCATGGAAGCTAGCAACAACCACACAAGTAGAAGAGCTCAAGCTAATCCTCAACATTATTCCCATATGGCTAACATCCATGATCATAGGAGTAAACATCTCCCAAAGCTCCACATTCTTCGTCAAGCAAGGAAGCGCGATGAACCGAACAATCACACCCAGGTTCGAGCTCCCACCAGCCTCAACCTATGCCTTCTCGGGCATAGGCATGATGATCTCCGTCTCCCTCTACGACCGCCTTCTCCTCCCCTTCCTAAGACGGGTCACGAAAACCGAGCAAGGCATCACAATCCTCAAGAGGATCGGCATTGGCATGGTGATCTCCGCCTTCTCAATGGCGGTAGCTGCAATGGTGGAGAGTAAGCGTCTAAGATCGAGTGTGACGTTGAGTGTGTTTTGGTTGGCTCCCCAATTCTTGATCCTTGGGGTTGGAGAAGGATTCGTGCTCGTGGGGTTGCAAGAGTACTTCTATGAGGAGGTGCCGGATTCCATGAGGAGTTTGGGGATGGCGTTGTATCTAAGTGTGATTGGGATTGGGAGTTTCTTGAGCAGTTTACTTATAATGGTGGTCGACAATGTGACGAACAAGTATGGAAGTGGTGGGTGGATTGGTAAGGATGTTAACCATAGTCGTTTGGATTTGTTCTATTGGGTGTTGGGTGTTCTCAATGGGGTCAATTTGGTTGTGTTTGTGACTTTTGCGAGGAACTACTCGTACAAGAACGTGAAGAAGATGGCGGATGATGATGTTGAATCTCGTTCGTGTGTGTAGTGATGGTTGGAGTTGGGATTGGTGTCATAATTAGGTTTGAACAAATTGTACTTATATGCTAATTAGTATGAAGAAAAGACAAAGTATCTTAAGGAGTTCAGTCAGTGTATTGCAACCTTATAATGTGAAAATGGTTGACTTTGCCTAAAGTTGAACATATCAAGATTCTTGTCGAAATTCAGTACCCATTTCATGAAAAGCCGAAATTCCCACAAATTGTAAGCCGTTCGATAGAAAGCCCCATAAGTCAAAGCAGCGGCTTCTTCGGTTCTTCCTCAATATAACCAAGAGGGCATATATTATCTGTGATGCCGGATGCCCACTTTGTTCTTTCATTCTCAATTCTTTCTTTTTTTTTGAGGAAATTTTCATTCTCAATTCTGAATGCGAAGTAATGTCCTTGTATTAAGTACATCTATAGGTCACCACAGTGAAGATTGAAGAAACAAATTAAGTGACTACTGAAGTTACAAGGAAGAAGGACATGCTCCTTTTGACAAAATGTTATATAACATTTTATGCAGTTGATACAAATTCAAATATTAGATAAAATGTGCTCAATTTGCTCTCTTGCCATACACAATTCTAGTAGAAATATTTGCAGTCCCAACAATTTGACACCAGAAGAGAATATCATGTTCCTAAATTGGCATATCACTATCTTTACAAAATTCCAATGGTTCTTCAATAGAGAGAACAACCCGTTTTACTTCAGTAGGAACCACTTACTCAGTTACAGCTTATCCACTTCCATCAAGCTGTCCATTAGAGAGAAGATGTGCCATGTATTGCTGTCACAATAAAAATACATCATATTAGTTGTTAATAAATTCCATTTTTATCTCAGCAAATGAGTTGGTGTGAGAGTGAATTCCATTCAATAGCCATCGTAAGTGTTCACTTCAGATTGATGAAAAGGATTCTAAAAGCTCAAAACAGAATGTACATTATCTAAGGCATCTTTGTAGTGTATGGTAGTCCTAAGATTAAAGCTTCCAACTTCTAGAAGTAGAAAGATATGAAATTTAACCATGGGAACAAGTCAAAATAGGCCCAAGCTTAAACCCATCAGTTGATCATCATAAGTTTACAATTCTGAATAGCATATACGGTCTTACAAATAGATGGGCATGTTATTCCAGATTTCTAGACGCAATTTAAAACAATATATGCTGAATCAGTTAGCCATCATATTGAGTGAAGAATGAGAACATATGCAAATGCAAGAATGCCTCTTAAGTAGCAAATTGCATAGAAAACTTCTCATACCGTCCATTTGTGTGAAAATTCTAGCATTTTCAGTACTGAATCATGTTTATTCGTTAGTCACTTGACATGGAGAATAAAGATGACAGCTTTGACAAGGAAACAGAAGGAAACCGATATGGACAATTATCCCTTTAAGACTAAACTTACTGCATGATAGGCATATGGAGTTTTTCCCTGTCGTTCAAAATGTTTAGCCAAGATGCAAAGCTCGATGGGTCCCCACTCTTCCACCTCAAAGCAGTTACCAAGTGCCGCTTTATACAACTGTCATATGAAGAGAAACCCAATATCACATGATTCAGACATTTAGTTTTAACAAATATCAAGGACTAAAAAATCAGACGTTGAGAATTACCTTAGCAGTGTCTGTCAAGAGCTCAGTTCCTGCAGGATAAGCTGCATAGTATTGATCAGCCCGGGAATAGCCAGCTCTTGTCCTGCACAATGATGAAGAATATGCAAATTGAACAAAGTGAGTATAATTTAGCAACTCTGAAAGGAAATTGGCAGCCAATTGTATTAGACTTACGTGTTGTTGTTATAAGCGTAGCTCAATACTGTAACAAAGCAATAAAATGTGGCACCTGACACCACTCCACGAAATCTTTGAATCTTCAAAATATCTGTCCATGTTGAATAAATTCCCATATCTAGCCACAGCCTTCTTATGCTGCAAAATCAAAGTTTTCATTTATAAGAAAATGGAGATAATGTAAGGATGTTTCCTCTTTCAAACAACCAAAAAAACACAGTACATTTTTACACTTGTCTTAATAAATATACAAATTTACAAGTATATAAATGATAGAATTAATACAAAATATATTATGCCACTCCAGTCTACTATCCACAAAAAAGATAATTACTTGAAGTGATAGAATTAATACAAAAAAGGGCATAGCACATGAAGCATCAAGAATACTATGCCACAGCAGCTCTTTTTCATTGAACTTGTATCATCCCAAGATGTCATAAAATGATAATAGTATAGGCAATTAGGCATATCCAACTCTTATGTTTGATCAAAAAACTTTTTGTCCACTGACCTTATATCAATAAATACAAGTCAATAAATGTTCCTTAGTGAGAAGGAAACCATAAATTTTGGTTACTTCAAATTGGTAGAAGGGAGCTTGCCAGGAGATAACTAAGCATTCCTTGTAGCTCAAAGCAAATCATAGAAAGCATCAGCTTTTTCTTCTCTTTTCAAACTTGGTTTAAATTTTTTTGTAACATTTTAATAGAAAATTCCTTGTGGAATTGGCTTTTTTCTTGTAGGCATAGATATAAGTCTGAATTCAAACATTACTCAAAAACTGTTTCGGTTATTCATTTCTCAAGTTTCAGCTAACCTGACGGGCTTTGACCTTATCTGCAGCCCTTTTTCCCCCCCAAAACTTAAAGCCTAGAACGAATTTGATACGGGAAACCCTAGATATAAACACAACTCCGGAAATACGCAGATTGATCATCAAAAAATAATGAAATAAGCTATAAACTAACACCAGGCACTAAATCTAAACATAAAAAAACCTAAATTACTAATACATCTGAACACAAATCATCATTACAAACCTAAACTACCACTAGATTATACTTATCGAACTCAAGTGTCAAACTTTCAAAATACGTTAGGAAAACTCAATACCCATTGACATAATTGAAACCTGAGGCGTTGAGAAGAGAGAAATCAGAACGAGGTGGACCGGTGGAGGCGGTGGCGCGAGAAGCAGAGGGGCGCCGACGAGACTTTGAGAGAGACAAGGGAGGTTGTGTGAGACGATGGAGGCGGCGAGGGATCGAAGGATAGAGGCTTCTCACGTTCAGTACTTTCTTTTTTGAATTTTGAAGAAATTAAAGTAGAAAGATTTCTTTTTGGTAAATTTCGTAGTTGGTCCCGAACGTTTGATAATTTCCCAAATCGACCTCATTGAGATTATATATATATATATAAGGTAAAAATTAGATCGGAAACCACAGACGACACGGTTTCTCAGTCTATATCATCCTTGTCGGTGAGAACTAAAAGATCTAAATTTGATTGAATATCTTTCAAAAAACTCTATTGTCCCAGCTTCGCAATACAGTCAGTCACAACATTTGTTTCTTGGAAGACATGATAGATCTGCACTGAAAGAAAACAGTTATAAAACACAAAGGATATCAGAAATTAAAATTTCAATATCCCAAAGACAGTGCCAGATCTTATTTAGGACGTTTACAATAGTAAGGTTGTCGCATTCAAGGTGAATGTTGTTAAGACCTAATGCATATGCTTTAACTAGAGCATTCCTGACTTCAAGTGTTTATGTTTTTAACGGGGTTTATATTCCACACTTTTTTCAAAAAATGTGAATTAGTTCGCCTTTGTTATTCCGGAATATGAATCCATAGCTAGAGTCATGATAACACTTAGTTTATACATATTTTAGGAGTTTAGTTGTATATTAGATTAGGTCATTTTCATACATATTTTATAATTAGTTTTACATTATTTTACATTTAAAATCTACGCTCATACTTTTATATATTTCATGTATTTTTAGACTACATTGGATGTGTTGGACGGATCAAGAATATACTACAAGAATTTTGGAGCAGCGATTAATAAAGGAAGCAGCTGGGGGACGTTTTGAAGGATGCGGTTGGGCCAAGTACTGCTATTGGGCTGAGTATTTCTATTGGGTGCCACTTCGCGTGGACATTGTTGATGGCAGCTTAAGCGGCCGCTTTATATGGGGGAGGTTAATTTACGCGACCGCTAGATACGCTCATTTTTTCTTCTGTTTACGCTCAAAAGACTCACGCTCACGAAAAGCGGGAGCGAGATCGAACCCACGCACACGAAAAACGAGACCGTACTAAAATTAAGGGTATCCGATTTTTATCAAGTCCCGCACCCGCTTTGCGGGTGCGTGACCTTGTTTTAATTAAATACATAGCGGGTGCGTGACCTTGTGTTGTTTTGGAGTCACACAATGCGTATTTTTTGTCTTTGATAATAAAAGTAAAAAAAAATCATTAAATTTATGTATCTCCTTCCGTGTGTTCCTGCGTTTGCAGGTCAAGCAGCTGTCTATTTCTTCACTCTCTCTTTCTCTCTCCATATAAATTCAGCAAAGAGAGGATTCGATTGATTACACCGCTAATGGTTGAAGTTTATAATGCTGAGATACAGACTATCTTTTTGAGTTTCACACACAAAGAGACAAAGAGAGAAAGCTAGGGTTTCTGTTTTTGCAAGGATTTTTTGAGCTTGGGAGTCGGGGACAAAAGAGATGCCATTGAGCAAGTATCTGGTGAGGAATGAGTATGGATTGGCTGATCCGGACCTCTACAAGGCTGTCGACAAGGATGATCTTGAGGCTTTGCTGGAAGGTGTCGCCATGGCTGGCCTCATTGGAGTTATTTGACAGCTCGGTGACCTAGCCGAGTTAGTTCGACGGAGGAATTTGGGTCAATTTTGCTCGTTTCTAGTGTCGATTCTTTCTATTTTTCTGTTCATACTGTTTTTGATGTTCGCACTTAAACCGAATTCGACGGAGGAATTTGGGTCAATTTTGCTCGGTTCTAGTGCTGATTCTTATGAATGTGCATCGAATCGGTGGGATCTGGACGAAAATCACTAGGGCCAGCGAGACTCTTTGTCACTTAATATGACAAAGAGTCCCGCTCCCGCCTCGCGTGTGCGTGACCTATGTGATACGGATACCCGTTCATTGGGTCTCGCTCCCGCTTCGCGTTGCCGAGTCTCAGATCTCGCTCCCGCTTTTTGTACGCGTGAGCAATTTAGCTTATTTAGTAAAAAAAAAATGAGTGTAGCTAGCACCTCCCTTAATTTATCCTTAGTTCAATTACGTAGCTTTAAGAGTTTAGTTTTTGGTTTGGATTTTTTGGTTCGAGCTTTTGCACAGCTGCCGTACAGGGATAATTTTCAAGAGGGGATTTTTAGGCTTTTACACAATTGAGACTTTGTATTATTGTTCTAGCCTTTGTTAATTTGAATTATTTTTATATTGAAATTAAGTTTTCTATCTCTCGTATTTATTTAATAATTCATATATGTTATTGGCTAGTTTAAATCTATTGAATATGTCTTCAATCATGCTTGGCTAAATTTCTAGTTTTAAGGTTGGGGTGATCCCGACGATGTGTATGTAATTAGAATTATTTATTTGCCTGAATTGAAATAGTATTTAATTCATTCCTAGATGTTTTATGCCCATATTAGCCTATGTGAAATGGATCCTATTAGGGTTTGGGACTGAAAGGTGATAACTTTATTAGGTAGTCAGGTAGGGTTTGAGACTGAAAGATAATAACTTCTACTGGAATCTTAGGAATTGAACTTGAGTGTTATATGTGCGACAACAACTTAATTACTCTTGAGGATTAATAGGTTATCATAGATGTTCTAGGTTTGAGTTGGATTAGCATAGTCCGCATGATTTGACTTGCTGCAGGTTGCCCTTCGTCATAAATCTCCTCATCATCTCCTTCATCTCAGCCATCTCAGAAAGTAGTGAAGACGATGGCTGAGAATTTGCAGCCTTGACTGCTTGGGCACTCGCCCTCTTGCTAAACTGTCTTGAGCCCTCAGATAGCTCAAAGAAAATTTCAAATGCTGCAGTTGGCGTCTTGTTCAGAATATTACCGCCACAGGCTACGTTCACCATCCGACGCTCGTCGTCACGAAGTCCACCATACAAATAAAGTACGAGGTCTTGGTCAGAATACCCATGGTAGGGACAGCTTGAGATCAACCTCTTGAACCGCTCGTAGTACTCGTACAACGTCTCAGTAGCATGCTGCTCAATGTTGCTAATATTCCTCTTCAGGCTATTGAGCTTCGTTGTAGAAAAATACTTCTCCAGGAAAACTTTCTTCATTTTAGCCCATGTGTCTATGCTTCCTGGGGCCAAATAGTAGAACCAATCATTGGCCGAATCCTTTAGAGAGAAATGAAATGCCCTCAGCTTGATCTGGTCCTCAGTAATATTCCGTGGCTTCATAATACTGCAGACCGCATGAAATTCAGAAAGATGTTTGTTGGGGTCTTCTCCACTTATCCCATGGAAGTGGGGTAATAAATGAATCAACCCAGATTTGAGCTCAAAATTCACGCCATCTGCCAACTCTGGAAACTGCACAGCAAGCGGCTGCTGCTCTAGATTTGGGACAGTCAACTGCCTCAAAGTCGGTGCTTCTTCATCCATCTCGATTGACGTACGGGTTGCTATACGGTTTCTGGAAAGTGTTCTTTCGATCTCTGTATCAAAATCTAAAAGCGGAGAGTTAGTAGCACAGGTGTGGACCATAAGTCAGGTCCACACAAAAGTTAGCACACAACCAAACACACAGAAAAATTAAAACTTGCCTCCCCGGCAATGACGCCAAATTTGACGAGGCTAAAGTCGTTATGCCTATCAAAGTAATCCTCAAAAACCTAACTAAGTATAGTAGGCAAGCAAGGGTCGAATCCCACAGGGAGGTAGCAATCTTTCTAAGTGCAAAAGGTCGTATGCCAAAGGTAACTAAAAGGGGTTTTTGGTTTGTTTATCAAGTAACAAAGTAAATCAAAGCAAAATGTGTAATCAAAGGGTGAGAAGTAACTTAGCCAGACAAATATCCACCATTCAGTTTAATTGGTTGATCTTGGATTATCTCATTTCCTTCCTATGAATATTCCTGTCCCTATTCTGAAATAGTTATCAGTCCAACTAGTCCTGATAACCCTAACCGATAAACAATCAAGAAACTATCAAGATTTAATCTAAAGGCAGCAGTAAGCATATGAATTAACCAGGATACATGCAACACTAAACAACTAGTCAGCATTTAACATGTAATCAATTCTCTTCACAATAAACATTCACAACTAGTTCCTGTAAATCGTGGTTGCTACACAAGATAAGGGATTTCAACTAGAAATATCCAAACCCTAGCAATAGATAATTACTAATATCAACTAGATGATCAGGCCAGTCAAATCAGCAAGAATCAATGGGATTAAGCACAAAGAGAAAAGATATAATCAAAGGAAAGGAAATAGAGTTATAATCTCACAACCAAATACAAACGAAGGCTTCAATCGTCGGACTAAACAATAGTTGCTTAGTTCTTCATAGTCTTCAAAAACACAAAACTCTAAGGGAAAAACTGAACGATAATGAATAATGTTGAATCAATGAAAAGAGGCTGCTAACTAATAATATGGAAAACCTAGCAAACCCTAATCTAAAGATAAGAAATAATATCTAAAAGGAAACTAACGAAATTAAAAGAAAATAAAAGAAAAATAAATAAACTCGGACGAAATGAAATCTTAGATCCGCGTGTATGAACAGTGTCCGCGATCGCGGCAAGATATCCTCGACCACGGAAAACTTTCCGTGGTCTTCGCTGCTTCTACGTATTTCCGCGATCGCGGTTGGTATTCCGCGCCCGCGAAAATGTTGTTGTTTCTCTTCTTGCTCTCGTCTTCGGTCTTCTCTTGTGGTTTTCTCCTCCATCTTCTTAAGTATGCATTTAAGCACTTCAAAACCACAAAATCAACATTCCTTCTCCTCAACTCCATTCTCCACAATTGTGTCTTAAACCCATCCAAACGGTACCTTAAACTCCGGTAACAACTTCTAGATAAGTACTACAAAGTAGAGCTGATCAAATTCCCCCATGCTTAAACCTTGCTCGTCCTCGAGTAAGCTAGTAGAAACCTACTCCTCCAATAAAATACCCAAGGTCTCAGGAAGCACAACAAAACCATATCCACTAAGAACTGCACCTAATCATGAATCTCCAAGTACCAATACATCAACACAACACACAAGCTTAAAGGAAAGCAAAGTACTTTCCCCAAGCTTATCCCGAACACCAAAGAGTGAAAGTAACCATCTAATCCTAGCCTCCATCTATCTTCTTATACCTCCCAAAGTGACCTACCCGAATCCTCCTTATATCACCTCTTCTTATGTCACCACGCCAGGAAAAATGAGGAATCCTAATAATCACTCTTCTTCTTTTCACTCATTTTGCCAAGGCGCCCTCTCGGGTTTTCACCAAGCCACTCATTTCATTTTTCAATAGATGGGCTCACAAAAACTCATATCACTTTTGACCAATTGTTACCCCAGTCTAATGCTGGTCCAAGCCACCTGCTTATTACCTAAGTTGCCCTTTCGGGTTTTCGACTTATCCCAGGATTTATTTTTGTCTTTTTTTCATATATTTTTGACTTTTTCAAATTTTTTTATTTTTCTTTTTATTCAGACGACTAGCAAGTATAGATCACTCCCCTATTCTTAAACATTGCATTGTCCTCAATGTAATGAAAGACAAAAAGATGAAGCACAGGGAAAAGCAGAAAAGTACTCACACCATCGCCGAGGTGGCCTGGATGTGGATGACGGTGCTGGCGGTAAATCATTGAAAACACATGTCGCTGGTGTTGCGCGTTCCTACTCAAACAAACTCCACGTGCAACCAAATAAATCCATTGTAAGGTGTAGTGGTACATCACAGAAACGGGGTTGCACGGGCCTTCAACGAACACAGAATTGGAGCCCAAATATAAGCGTGTTGTGGGCTCTGGTGTTCCTCCTCGTCAGCTGTCGAATGTCGGGCCATCAACGATGCCAAATACAAATGTGTCGGGCTATTGTCTCCTCCTTGGCAGCATTATGCGCACCATTCTCAAAATAAAATGCAGACAACTGGGCCACGGTCGCGGAAATTTGGGCCACGGTCGCAGAAAATCGCCGATTTTTTTTTCCGCTTTTTTTTTAGGTAAGGGGACTTACAGTGGAGAATCCGCGGTCACGGATTCGTGTCTGGTGCGAATTAAACACCGTCTTTGAAATTTGGTTTCGGGTCTCCTACATGCGTTTTAGTCTAAAACACGAAAACAAAACAACAATAATGAAAACTAAAAAGGGAAAGAATTACATACCTCGGATTGCCTCCCGAGCAGCGCCTTGGTTATTGTCGCGGCTCGACTTGGTGCTCTTCAATTCAGCTCGGGTTGCTCACATCAACCGAACACTCGGGGTTGTAATCAGGAGGGTGTCTCTTTGCATCATCGATGTTGAATCCGACCCTCACCCCGTCAAACTCCATTGTGAGCGAACCCCTACTCACATCAATTTTTGTATTCGCCGTGTTCATGAACGGCCTACCCAACATCACGGGGGCTGCATGTTTGTCTTGCCCCGTATCCATCACAAAGAAATCCACAGGGAAAATCAGCTTGTCAACTTCTACCAGAACATCCTGCACCACTCCTTTGGGATACACATAGGACATATCCGCCAATTGAATTACTGTCCCCGTCTTCTGTAATGGTCCCAGCTCCAAAGATTCCTATAGCGAAAGAGGCAACACATTGATAGATGCACCCAAATCCAGCACGACTTTATCGAACGTGGTGTCACCTATCTTGAAGGGAATACTGAACATGCCTGGGTCACTGCACTTCTTTGGAAACCGCTTTTGCAGCATAGCGGAGACATTCTCACTCACCTGGACCTTCTTCTTCGCTTTCACAACTTTCTTCCTCTTAATCTTGTACAGTTCCTTCAAAAAATTTGCATAACGAGGAATGCTCTTAACTAGCTTGATCAAAGGAATGTTTACCTCGCAATTACTGAAGGTTTCAAAAAGTTCCTTGTCGTTCTCCAACCTTCTAGTATCCTTCAGTGCCTCTGGGAAGGGTGCGGGTGGTTTCAGCGAACTGAACGGAGGAAAATTCGGACGAACATAATCATCGTGGACAACTTTGAGAGGATCTGGGTTGCCAGTGGAATTTCCGCGGTCGCGGATTTGCTTCGATAATTTCGTCTCCTCCAGAGACTTTTCCGCGGTCGCAGAAATCTGGCCGCGGTCGCAGAAAATTCTCGGAAAAATCACCGCCTTCAGGTATAATTCCGCGGTCGCGGTCGCGGAATTCTTTTTGTTGCCCTCGAACTTCCTCCATTTGTGTTCCGCTCCTCAGCGTCATCGCGCATACATTCTCCCTGAGATTTGCTACCGTTTGAGATGTTAGTTTTCCCGAATCCCGGGCCTCCAGTTTGCTCACTGCTAGGGAAATTTGCCCCACTTGCTTCTCTAGGTTCTGAATGCTAGACTTCATCTCTTGATTTTGTTGGACCATGGTGTTTGCCAACGTCGATACGCTCTGAGCAAGAGCACTATGTTGTTGAACCATATTGTTTGCCAACGTTGATACGCTCTGAGCGAGAGATCTGATCATGTCATCACTGGACATAGATGAACTTGCGTTTTGGCCTTGGGGTTTGGGGTCATATGGAGCTCTGAATTGTTGTTGTTGACCCCCAGGCCGCTGAAATTGTTGTTGCTGCTGTAAAAACTGTGGTGGCCTCTAGTGAAACTCTTGATCATCACGAACCTGAGGAGGATTCTGCTGGTTCCCGTATCGCAAATTTGGGTGATCTCTCCACCCTGGATTGTAAGTGCCAGAGTACAAGTCATGTCTTGGCCTTGGAGGGCCGAAACCTCCAATAGCATTTACTTCAGCAGTGAGTTCCTGCAGCGTTGGACATGCATCTGTAGGGTGTATCGTGTCATAGCATAGTCCATAGGATTTGACTTGCTGCAGGTTGCCCTTCGTCATAAATCTCCTCATCATCTTCTTCATCTCAGCCATCTCAGAAAGTAGTGAAGACGATGGCTGAGAATCTGCAGCCTTGACTGCTTGGGCGCTCGCCCTCTTGCTAAACTGTCTTGAGCCCTCAGATAGCTCAAAGAAAATTTCAAATGTTGCAGCTGGCGTCTTGTTCAGAATATTACCGCCACAGGCTGCGTTCACCATCCGACGTTCGTCGTCAAGAAGTCCACCATACAAATAAAGTACGAGGTCTTGGTCAGAATACCCATGGTAGGGACAACTTGAGATCAACCTCTTGAACCGCTCGTAGTACTCGTACAACGTCTCAGTAGCATGCTGCTTAATGTTGCTAATATTCCTCTTCAGGCCATTGAGCTTCGTTGCAGGAAAATACTTCTCCAAGAAAGCTTTCTTCATTTTAGCCCGTGTGTCTATGCTTCCTGGGGCCAAATAGTAGAACCAATCATTGGTCGAATCCTTCAGAGAGAAAGGAAAGGCCCTCAGCTTGATCTGGTCCTCAGTAATATTCCGTGGCTTCATACTGTTGCAGACCGCGTGGAATTCAGAAAGATGTTTGTTGGGGTCTTCTCCACTCATCCCATGGAAGTTGGGTAATAAATTAATCAACCCAGATTTGAGCTCAAAATTCATGCCATCTGCCACCTCTGGAAACTGCACAGCAAGCGGCTGCTGCTCTAGATTCGGGGCAGTCAACTGCCTCAAAGTCGGTGCTTCTTCATCCATCTCGATTGACGTACGGGTTGCTATACGGTTTCTGGAAAGTGTTCTTTCGATCTTTGTATCAAAATCTAAAAGCTGAGACTCAGTAGCACGGGTGTGGACCATAAGATTGGTCCACACAAAAGTTGGCACACAACCAAACACACAGAAAAATTAAAACTTGTCTCCCGGCAACGACGCCAAATTTGACGAGGCTAAAGTCGTTATGCCTATCAAAGTAATCTTCAAAAACCTAACTAAGTACAGTAGGCAAGCAAGGGTCGAATTCCACAGGGAGGTAGCAATCTTTCTAAGTGCAAAAGGTCGTATGCCAAAGGTAACTAAAGGGGGGTTTTGGTTTGTTTATCAAGTAACAAAGTAAATCAAAGCAAAAGGTGTAATCAAAGGGTGAGAAGTAACTTAGCCACACAAATATCCACCATTCAGTTTGATTGGTTGATCCTAGATTATCTCAATTCCTTTCTATGAATATTATTGTCCCTATTCTGAAATAGTTATGAATCCAACTAGTCCTGATAACCCTAACTGATAAATAATCAAGAAACTATCAAGATTTAATCTAAAGGTAGCAGTAAGCATAGAAATTAACCAAGATACATGCAACACTAACCAACTAGTCAGCATTTAACATGTAATCAATTCTCTTCACAATAAACATTCACAACTAGTTCCTATAAATCGTGGTTACTACACAAGATAAGGGATTTCAACTAGAAATATCCAAATCCTAGCAATAGATAATTACTAATATCAACTAGATGATCAAGCCAGTCAAATCGGCAAGAATCAATGGGATTAAGCACAAAGAGAAAAGATATAATCAAAGGAAATGAAATAGAGTTATAATCTCACAACCAAATACAAACGAAGGCTTCAATCGTCGGACTAAGCAATAGTTGCTTAGTTATTCATAGTCTTCAAAAACACAAAACTCTAAGGGAAAAACTGAACGATAATGAATAATGCTGAATCAATGAAAAGAGGCTGCTAACTAATAATATGGAAAACCTAACAAACCCTAATCTAAAGATAAGAAATAATATCTAAAAGGAAACTAACGAAATTAAAAGAAAATAAAATAAAATAAAATAAATAAACTCGGACGAAACGAAATCTCGGATCCGCGTGTATGAACAGTGTCCGCGATCGCGGCAAGATATCCGCGACCGCGGAAAACTTTATGTGGTCTTCGCTGCTTCTACATATTTCCGCGATCGCGGCTGGTATTCCGCGCTCGCGGAAATGTTGTTGTTGCTCTTCTTGCTGTCGTCTTCGGTCTTCTCTTGTGGCTTTCTCCTCCATCTTCTTAAGTCTGCATTTAAGCACTTCAAAACCACCAAATCAACATTCCTTCTCCTCAACTCCATTCTCCACAATTGTGTCTCAAACCCATCCAAACGGTACATAAAACTCCGGTAACAACTCCTAGATAAGCACTAAAAAGTAGAGCTGATCAATGACTACACTGGAATAACATGTGATTAGAGTCTTCGTTTTGTGCGTTGCACCGGACACATCCCTAAGGGGGTGCTATTCCCTTTTTAGCTAGTCTGGCTTTGGTTGAAAGCCCATTTTTCATAATTTTCCAAAGGAAATTTTTTACTTTAGGATAAGTATCAAATTTCCAAATCCAGGAAGAGTTATACGTTGTATATCTTTTGTTTTTGTTGATCATATCCATGACATATTTTGTGGAAAACCAACCATTTTTACTGGCTTCCCAATACATTCTATCATGTATATTGTTTAAGGGTATTAGAGTGTATATTATTTGTTTAGATATATGAGTTGGTAGAATTTGTTCAATCTTTTCCTTGTTCCAGGTCTTATTTGATAGAATAAAATCTTCCACCAAAGCATCTTTATTCTGAGTTGGTTGTATGTTGATAATGTCACATAAAAGAGTTGTAGAGAACCATCTATCAGTCCAGAATTTAATGGTTCTACCATTTTCAACTTGCCAAATGAGACCTTTTTTTAATTCATCCAGAATTTCAATCATTTTGGACCACTGCCAAGAACAGTTTTCTTGTTTCTCATAATGTAAGATATGTTGTGTTTTTATGTATTTTTCAGTTATAATTTTCACCCAAAAATTGTCCGATTCGGCCAAGATTTTTCATAATAATTTAAATTGTAGTGCTTTCTTCATATCCTTTGCTTTTCTCAATCCAAGTCCTCCTTGTTGAGTTGGTTTACAAATCTTTTCCCAGCCTATTAGAGGTTTGTATGAGGGGTTCTTATTCCAGAAAAAAGGTTATGTTTAGTTTATCTAGTTTATTCTGGGTATATGTTGGTAACATGAAACTTTGCATCAGGTAGTTAGGTATAGATGATCCTACCATTAATGATAGGACATCCTAGATATTTTTCAAGGGATGTCATGTTTGTTATTGTAAGTATTCCTTGGATTGCCAGTTTTTTTTGTAGTGGGTACTTTCTTCGTAACTTGAAAGGCAGATTTATGAAAGTTTACTTTTTGTCCAGATATTTTACAGTATTCATCCACTATGTCCTTGATTTCTCTACAATTTGCTTGTTTGACTTTTGATAATATCATAATGCCATCCGCAAAAGCCAAAAAAGAAATCCAAGTTCCATGTCTAGAGATCTGAAAACCGATAGGTTTCCGAGGTCTATCAGATGCTTGTTGTAGTTTTCGAGCTAGGATTTCAGATCCTAAAATAAAGAGAAGGGGTGATAGGGGGTCTCCCTGTCTAAGTCCTCTTGTTGGTTTGAATATTTTCGTAGGGCTATTGTTGACTAGCACTGAGAATGATACAGTCATAATACATTCGTTAATTCAGTTGATACATTTTTCATAGAATTCAATTTTTTCATGATTTGAATAATAAATTTCCATTCAAAATGTGATTTTTATAAACTTAAAATGTGGTGTTTTTTTGGAGAAATAAAAAAATGTGATTTTTATAAAGTTAAAATGTGGTTGTTTTATGAAACGAAGCATAAATTGTGGATTTTTTATGGTGTTATATTACAATTTTCTTTGCTTTACCTTTTCACGTTATGGTCAATAAGGTCACACTAGAGTGTGCATGGGATGGGGGCTTTGATTTTAGAAGTCAACGTTTGATTGAGGTTTTGTTTCGCCAAAGTACTTGTAAAAACTTTATTAGTTTTAACTCTTTTTTAAAAAATAACTTTATAAATTTCGCCAAGTACTTAGAAAATGCAGTCGATACTTATTTGCATACTCAACTCCTTTGTTTATCTTTTGTATAAAAAAATCATGTTTTTCTTATAACTTTTCTGTGAAAACCTTTCTTTAAACTCAAATTTTACAAAATCACAAGTTTTTATTTTCCCAAAAAACACCCATATTTATTTACACTTTTTCATATCACCACCTTCATACATACAATAAAAAAATATCTTTTAAACAAAATTATCTCTATAATGTAATTTGGAGTAAAATCGCACAAGCTATGTGTTATGGAGAAAGCAGGATCATTGGTAGTGCATATTTTATTTGAAACAAAATAGGTGTTTTTTTGGAGAAATAAAAAAATGTGATTTTTATAGACTTAAAATGTGGTTGTTTTATGAAACGAAGCATAAATTGTGGATTTTTTATGGTGTTATATTACAAATTATTTTTTGGGGTCTTTTTGTGAAAATTTAAAAGAAAGTAACTTCTTTGAAAAATAGTATAAAATACAAGTCTTTTCGTTTTAAGATCTTAAACTAAATATGATCATCTCTCGTAAGGTTAGAGACTTCATTGGGTTAATTTTATAAGTTAGGGACCTATTTGAGAATAACATACTAACTTTATTACCAAATACTCCCTCAATTTTACAATATTTGCTGAATTAAGTTATAAATTTTGGTTCATATAATTTTGCCTTCAAAATGTAATTAGTACTTAAATATTCTAAAAATAGTTGATATGTTTTCAAGCTATTTGTTTTTTAGCTCCAACTCATCACATTTTCCATTAAAAACTCATGAAATAACTCAATGTTTTCCCCTCCTTAAATACTTCTACTTTATTTAAATCTTTTTTTTAATAAATGTAAAAATTGTAAAATGGGCAAATATTGTAAATATGAGTTAGCTCATTCATCCAAGTGATATGGCATGGCTTATCAACATCATCTTTTATTTATTGAGCAGTGGCTTATCAACATCTTATTAAATCACCTAATAAGATAAAGATATCAAATTACCAATAATGACATGGAAAGGGAGGTTTCTTTACCACTTTTACACACCAATACAAGAACAGACTCATCACCACCACCACCAAAAGACATCCTTTTCACAAGGGGAAAGTCCCAGTGTAATGCATATGGTTCAAGGTAGGCCGGAGACCATGCTTGTTCACTGCAGCATAGGCTGCTCTGAACCCGTCCCCGTACGCCTGAGACGTGTCTTTCGCTATCTGCTCCATGAAGAACTTCCCCAGCCGCTTCTCCACCTCCGGTTGATTGCATTTCTTGGATGAGGATGAGGATGATGATGATGAGGATGATGACGATGCTGACGTGGATGGCATCACTTCTGACTCTAGCCACATGTATGCCATCACTTGGCAGATTCCTTCCTCAACCTCAGGCCTAAGGTTCCTGAATCCTGCTTAAGTTATACCATCAACATTTTCAGGTCACACAAATTAGTGTACACCGCGTAAACTTGAATCCAACTCAGAAACACTTTCTTATAAAAACGACGACAACAACAACAACAACCAAACCAATACAATCCCGCATAAACAGGGTCTGAGGGTCAAGATGCACGCACCCTTAAGACCCAACAAGGAGAAAATCATAATTTTGACCACAGTGGGAGATCAAGATTTACTAGTGATTTCCTATAGAAAGAGTGAAAATTACTTGTAGAGTTATGGGTTAGGTAGGTTTGGGTGATCATGAATTCTCTTGATTCACAATAGCATAATGTTCAACTCAAGATATCCCAAAACCAAGCACTAAGAAATGAAATAGAAAGCTAAATGTACATACCCTTAAGGCGCAACCAAGCATGCATCAATTCATGAGCAAGTATAGAGCCTGTCAGTAATCTGTTGTATCCAATGTAAGGGCGCGAAATTAGAAGCCTGTATGGGTAAAATGGGAACAACGAGAATCAGCACTCTTTTAACCTTCAAAAAATTACCTAGGAAGGCCATAGAGAACAAGTATGGCTGTGACATCAGACGAGCGGATCAGCTTCTGAGGTTGTGTGCTCAACCTTACGAATCGCTGGGCACCAGATGTCGGCCTTGACTTAATCTGAGGAATTTGAAAGGAAGGTATGAAGCTGTAAGAGGAACTGTTGGAGACATCATATCATTTATAAGGTTCTATCAGAATAAGAGGTGAGCTTGGAATTACACTGGTTATGGTTTGCTCCTCAGAAAGACATAAGCCCCTTGTCTCAGCCATCTGATGGAGCCCCTGCAATGAAAGTATCTAGGTGGTTAACAAATATGAAAACATGACCCAACTCAACTCGAAAATAATGCATTTTGACCCGGGAATTTTCTACATGAAACAGATTTGAGGGGGGAAATATAATTTTAACTCTTAAAATTAATATACTTAAGATCAACAAAACAGAATTTATGAAATTGATGATCAAGTTGACCTGAACCTATAAATTGATTAGCAAGAATATGATCTATACAACTAATCCTATTAACAGGTATAGGATTAAGGGATTGTTGTCTAGTCGAATTAACAAAGTAAAATGAAGAGCATAGTGGTATTACATGCTTTTCACCAACAATGGCTTCATTCAGGGCTTGTCGTTCGACAAGGAGCATGGGTATCTGTTGATCTAGTCTCATGTTCATTCCCTCATAATAGTCCCTAATGGCATGGTAAAGGGGTTGGCATTCTCCAGTGTCCATAATTGCAGTTTCCAAGCATTCCAAGCACAAGCTCCTCCCATCTCCCAAAGCTATGTATTCTGTTTTCTGAGGCTTCAACATTGGAAGGACAAACCAAACAGAAGATCTTATGAGAAAAACCAGGACAAATATCCAGAAAAATGAATTGTTAAGAGAATGTTAAGTACCTCCAGCCGCTCACAACTACAACAGCGAGAAGTGTTGTCGGACTCGTGTGCAGGGCAATACTTCTGTGACCAAAATGGATGGCACCTGTATTCAATCAGACCTACTGCATTTTTCGGAATCTGAAATCCAAGCAAACAAATACTTTAAATAAACTATCAATCAAGACCCATTTATTGAGTCAACTAGTGTGATTGATAGGTTAAGAAGTTACTGCAAAGTAAATGTGCATTTAACATAACATTTTCTTACACATTGGTGACAAACTTCACATTTTGGATATGTTTGGATTGTTTGCTGTCTAAAACAGGACTTGTGGTATGCATCCCTCCCTGACAACGAGTACTTGAATCAACAAAACATAACATTAAGTGCTGCTGTTGAGGGAGAGAGAAAAGAAATCTATCTGAATGGCAATAAAAATGAAATGTATGCAAAGGAAAAGAGTTACAGATAGAGGAATATTCCCCATATTCGATGTGTGTTCAAGTACCTCTTTTTCAGTGATTTGGTACCCACAGCCTCTACAGCGGAAACAGGCTGGATGATAGTAAGTTCCCATACACCCAAGATAATTTCCATATCCAATGCTACGCTTACACCCACCACATATCCTACAGTTATAGAGCATTAATAATACAAATTCAAGATCAGTAATCATATTGTCATCAGAGAATATGCCTGGATGCAATCTGGCAAAGGGTTGGGAGCCTCATAGAGAATTCAGAAATTTATCCGTTACTTCCATTGTTACTTCGAAGCAAATGGGTAAGATGTTGTTATACAGTGGCAACGAACTTATTATTCATTTATTCAACCTCACAGCATTGTTAATATGTATTTTCATATCGAATGTCACTTGAGAAGCGTCACTGCATGTATAAGTACAACGTGCCTAGATTGTATATTTTACAGTGAGATAATCACAGGAATCATCCAGGTGATAGAAGATAATATATATGTGTGTGTGTGTCTTTGAATGACTAAAAAAATAGTATAATTTGGGATAGCTGCAGCTAAACTTAAAACTTTTTAATGATATTTCATATACTCTAGACATTAGCAAACAACTTTGTTGGTTCCATTATGTCTGTGACAGAAGAGGGGAGAGAGAAAGAAGGATACCTATGTTCCGTTGGATATGGTACAGGAGGATAGCGGGGATAGGAAGGTGGAAAATGTGAGTAGGAAGTCATATTCCCTAAACCCCATTGTTCACCCGAAAGAAAGTAGTCATCAAAACCCCGTTGTTCACCCGAAAGAAAGTAGTCATCAAACCATCCTGAAACAATGATGTTCACAAATGGACCAAACTTTGAAAATGAGTTGATTAAGCAGAGAAAAAAGTATATTGATAAGAGCAATTTAAGTTACCTGCTCTTTTAATCAGTCTATCAATCGGTCTATTCAAATCCTCGACCAGTGATAGAGCAATAGCCCGGTCTATCTCTTCTTGTTCTCTTGCTGACCTATAGTGGTCATCCTAGCAACATTTAGGAGAAAGCAAATCATTTACCAAAATTTTAAGCACCCTTTAGGTAGATTAGATGTATAAAAGTGATCTGAATCTACGGGTTTTTTTGTACACATCTGAATCTACTAAATATGGATGTAGATGATAATATATGATATCTCTTCTTACACGCAACATTAAGACTTGATATTATAGCAATCTTTTAGTCGGCATTATTTTACAGTTTTGATTGACCAAATATGGGGACAAACATTCATATTACAGCCATTATAGAAAGTTACTTTACATTTCCAAATAAGCCAACAAGAAAGGATTGTTGGACACATAAAACCTGCAAGCCTATTGAATTGTCTCATTTCAGGTCTTGTAGTCAGACAAGCAACATGGTGGTTATTTCATGAACAGTCATCCAAGACTGTAATTATTTGATTACCGCAATACAATGGGGAAAAGCAGATTGGGAAAGAAGACTTACCATTGATCTGAACCGGCTATTCCAAAACATAATTTCGTCTTAAAGAATGTTGATGCTGAATTGCTGATCACCAGCAAACAAGTCCAAATAGGATAGACCCACCACCTCCCTTAAGGTTACAGTTCATACAATAGGGAATCCTCCCTGAAATAGAAGAAAAAAGGGGACAGTTCACAACATGCTCATAACAAAACTCTCTGTTTTTTTCAGCAATATCCAAATCCCTTCAATATCTTATGGAAACAAAAGACCATCAAACAAAGAAGTAAACCTAAGTCATGAAAAACACACGAATCAACTATGATATAGTCAAAATGGAGAACAAATTCATTTGAAGCATTTAATCAAACACCTCCACTACATCTTCACACACCCACGATAGAACTCATAAGCTACCTGAAGGGCAGAAAAGGAGAAAAAACTAACCACATATATAAGACTTAGAGAGGATGTTGATAGCAGAGGAAGCCATGAAAGCGTATAAATAGACTCCGATTTCACCACAAATTCAAGTATAGTACGTAGCTTCGCATTGAAAGGGACACGCGACGAAACAGAAAAAGAGAGAGAATAAAGCGAATGTTTGGAAATTATAAAAAATGTGGGAACCTTATTGGGGATAACAATGAAGACAAAGGTTTGAGGAAGAAGAGAGTGAAAAGTATAGGACTTGGGAAATTCGAACGGCTTAAAATTTGGGAGAATTTGACTTTTGAGGAAATGGGAAATTGTAATCCAGATTTGGGTGCAAAGCGTGATTAAAAGTGATCGAATGGGTTCCTTTGCATCGGAATATGGAGATCATACGAGAGTGGAAGTGTAAAGAAGTGATGGCAAACCGACGGTTTAACGCGGGAATATTTTCTCTGTCGTTTCAAGAATTCTCCTTTTCTTCAACGAGTTGTACAAAAGTACAAAACTAACGGCTATACTTTTAACCCGCAAGAAACAAAAGTAATCAATATACTAGCAATAATTATCTCTCATACGTATCGTTCATTTGTTATGTATATTTATCTATTCACCCTTATTCTATTTATAATTTATTTTATCTTTTATTTATACAAATTTCATAAATTACTATCCAAAATATTTCGCATTGTACATGATAATTCTGCATTTATCAAAATTATTATTATTATTAGTATTATACTTAATTAATGTCTATAATATAATATGTACATTAATGGTCCGTAAACTCCATTATAAAGATATGTATATAGATAGATGGTCTGTAAATAGTTATACGGTTTATCCACCAACATACATATAATTATGCACTTACCAAAAACATTACTATCATACTTAATTAGTGTTCATGAAATTCCTAATTTATATTTTCTTATAAAGAATACAATATGTAGTTTTATTTTAGTATAATTTTATTTTTAATAATTATATAAAATTCCTAATTTATATTTTCTTATACTGATATAAATTCACACATCTACCTTCAATTTATATCATACAATACACCTTATAAGTTATTTCAATCAAAAAATTATATTTCTTATACATCATGTTAATTTTTTATTTTTTTTATATACTATAAACAAATTTATAAAATATATGGTCATATCCGTGTAAGGCACGGAAACACATAAAACTAATTTAGTCACAATTAGTTCATGTTTATCGGTGTAAAAATGTGGATGCTTCACATTTTAATAAAAAATAAGGATATGGGTAGGAGATTCATCGAGATTTTGTATGGGCTGCTAGGAGTTTGATTTATGGCCACGTTTGATTTATGCGTCTAAACGAGGTTAAAACGGTAAAGCTTCACTAGTTTCGAACTTCTGATAAGGTGACGATATACGTGATCATGAGTTTGCAAATTCAAATCTTCTTTTCACATTTAATGATTTATGTGTCTCCTATCTGACAAAAAAAAAAACGTGTCATAATAGTTTTTATTTTTTGATAACTTGTCATAATAGTTAAGACATCGTCTCTTGATGGAACCTATCTCGAATTCGAATGGAGTACCCTTATAGCTAGACGATATGTAGGTCCATCTTTATGTAAAATATATGGCCAAATGATAAGGATACCTTCATACACTAAAACTTATTAGAAAGGTGGGGCTTCCCTTTATTTTGGAGTTGTATATTGAGCGTAAGAATCAATAGTAACCCCAATTGTGCACGACTGATATTGGTTTGACCTTTGCAAAGATCCTTACTTTGTATTTTCTATCATTTCTTGATTTTGCTATCTACACGCGTAGGAGAAAAGACAATAGAATCACATTCTACGCTCCACCACTTCGACAGCCTAATCAAGATACAGCATCTAGAAGATCAATTGCGCACTTCAAACAACAGAGGTACAAGTAAAACTAAAAACTAGTTTCATGTCATAAGAATTGGGCTTACAAACAGAGCTCCAATAAGAGTATATACATAAGATAAATAGTCAGAGCCTGAGTCATGAAAGAATGACTACAACATGCATATATTCATTATACATGTATACAACAGGGAGATGCTCTTGTATGTACATCCATCCATCCATCCATCCATCCACACATGAGTGTTACATATGAAGCTCAATTTCTCAAATCACAAGCTAACCGTACAAAACTTTGACCATGGGCGAACGGGTTTTCACATGGGTTCGGCTAAGAGAAGAGTGTGCCACCACCCACACGCGACGTTCCTTGCAACAAACCCGTCCATTTTCACTTGTGAAGGGACGTTGCGATCAACTACGTCACCCAACCCGAGCTGTTTCATGGCATAAAAGGTGTAGTGATTATACATAGAGAGGAGAGAGATTTGATTTGGAATGAACATAAGAAGCATGTTTTATGGGCAGTTATACCTGACCATACTTGTTCCAACCCCAACAGAAGACTTCACCTGTGTCTTCAACAAAGAAAAGGCAGGAGATTAACACCTTTTTCACAAATGTAAACTCTAAAGAAGAATCAGCCATAATTTCAAAACTGAGAGATGAGAAAAGAAGATCCTTGGAAGAAATTTGATCCCTGATTGAAAGCGATTTTGTTAGCATACCTGTCACTACTGCACTGTGCCGAGCACCACATGATATGATTTTGGCATTCGCGTTTTCCACACTCGGGGCCTCCAACAGCCGTGGATAAGTCTGAGATCAAGAGTTCCATAAGTTTATCATTAGGCGAGATTTGTTAAAGTCCACAGAAACATGACTTTAAGGTACATATTATTGTTTATGTCCTCAGCTTCACCTTTAGGCATTAATATAATTTCATTAGTCAGTTAAATACACGCATTACTTTGTAAAGCAAAGCCTAACCTCTGCTTGATCAGAACCAGTTCCCAACTGTCCAAACTGATTCCCTCCAAATGAATAGATGCCGCCGGTGGTAGAGATGCAGACAGTATGCCATAGCCCAGCAGCAACTGCTTCAACCTCTATACCAAGCAGCGAAGATACACATGTAGGGCTCAACTCGTCATCTGTGCTTCCTTGCCCACACTACAGAGCATCCATGACAAATGAAGCAAACAAGTTACAACAAAAGGTAACATCAGTGATAAAAGTCATCACATAAAAGTGCACTCAACACACATACTATACTGAAGAGAACATAAACTAAAACCAAGATCCAGTGCACTTCGCAATGCTTTCAACTAAATGTCATTGCTAACGGGAACTCTCGAACAAAATATTAAACATTTCTCTAAGCAAAAGCTGAAAAAAGAAAAAGAAAATTCAAGCACCAGTAATTTAGCAAATGGACAAGTTTGGTCGAATCTGGACATTATACGATTTCTAAAGAAATAAGTTGATCATTTCTCACCCAAAATCTTTCCCTCTTGGAGGACGCAAATCTTTACTGATTGACATCCATGTTCTGATTGGAAGTTCAATCAATTAAATGATTTAATGTATCTTTCAAACTATGTTCTTTCTTTTTTTCCAAAAGTGGCATAATGCATCTATAAACCTATGTATAATACTTATTCATAAAGGTCGAGGATGATTGGGGAAGTTACTCGAGTGAATCGGGAGTCATGAATAATGAGAAGAGGAGATTTAGTGGCTAAAATGATACTACCGTTGCAAGTTTTTACGGGATATCGTACCTCCCACCTTTCATCCGCTCATCTTCTATCTTCCCTCATTCCTTTTAAAGTGTCCTAATTTATTTTAAAATGTTCCTAATTCAAGAAGTCGCAGTCCTTACGTATAGTTGCCTCCACTCTGGAAAACCAGTTATCAACATACAGTCTTGACCAGCCCTGTAATCACTCTCAGAACCCTAGGTGTAGAGCAGAAACATGGAAAATTATGGAAGGTTAAGGAGATTGCAGAATAAGTCAATTAGAGCAGCAGTTCAATGGGGAGATGGCATCCTTTTCTGAACAAACCATAGATCATATTTTACACTAATGGCTTTGCCTTCACTTTGTCTTTGTTATTTGACTCTTCTGATATCACAAGAGGGTTCACAGGTCATCTTACATTATTCCAACTCCTTGTCATCCACAAGAAGAAGGACGTCAAAGCCTTCACCTTAATACATGACATAGGATTTACTATGAGCTTATTTTTGCTGACCTTCTATGAGAGGCTGCTCATTAAATTGTATCTCATTCCACCTTTCTTTCTGTGTAACACGCCTTATCTACCTATGGCCTCATAAATTTATCAGACGAAATTAAATTAGACTGAGAAGAATTCATCCAAACCTAACCATTACTGCCAATGCTCACACACTTTATTTTGGTTTCAGATAGTGTATATGTGATTAAATGACTAGACTGATAGGAAATTTATAAATGCTGCAAGTTTAGTAGATATATAGCTACATCCAGAGCCTTTTATATTTTATAATCAAGATGATTATCTAAGCACTCAGCATGCCAGCAATTTTAATATTTTTGCACACTAGAAAGCAGTGATCTGTTTTCTGTTAGTTAGAAAAGCTGAGGACAAGAAAGATTAATATTTTCTAGTCCTATAGACTGAGTTTGGCTCACACTGCAGTAAATAAGCAAAATGTTTTAGCAAAGAGCTCCATCACCTTGGTAACTCACCTGTCCATAGAGGCCCCAACCAAAAGTAAGCAGTGCTCCAGCATCTGTGAAAGAAAGATATATTATCAGATATTATTCTAATTTTTCAATTGTCAAATAAATAAAGATGGATGTGATTCAAGCTATGAAGTATGAAACAGTAGCAAACGGACGAATATTTTAAGAGACTTTGGTTTCCAACTAAATAAGTCAACATCATAAGCAAGATGGTAGGGAAATCATAGACAATATGATTACAAGATATTTGAGACTTCAGAAAATTGGACAAAATTTAAGCAAAAATGATTTGATATGGCAAACAAATAATAATTGAATAACCTGTGACTGCTGCACTGTGCCGTCCTCCACATGCAATCCCCTTGATGTAAGTTCCAGGTACCCTGCCACCTAGTCCTTCTGATGTTCTATCTTTTCTATATGGTGATTCAATGCATGGGATAGGATGCGGCGATGACACCATCCTTATTCGTGACCCCAAACCCAGTTGGCCTTCACCTCCATAGCCCCAACCCCAGACTTGTCCTACATCTGAAACTTCATAAGAAACAGCACACATCAACTTGTTAAACATGAATATCAAAGCAAAAACGCTAGGAGACAAGATCATGGTGTACGAAATTGAGCTTCTGAATATCATTAAAAGTGTACTTATGGGCCAGGAATTGGAGTCACCAAGTAGAAAAGACCCCCTAGCGCCTGTCAAGGTCAGAATATGTAATACAAGTTCAAGACAAAAGGAATAATGACATTCACTTAGCAATATAACCCCTTATGATGGCTCTAACTGGATCCATGAGATAAATTTACCATGTATTAACTGGCTAAGTCCAGTTCTTTCTTTGATTATCAGAGTCCAGAGTCAAGACCAAGCAGGATTACCCGATAAAGCCAAAGTATGCCTCCCACCAGCAGCCACTGTAGCAATTCTCACTCCAGGGCTTAACTTAACTAAACATGGCGATGCCGATTGGATTTCCTCACTTGATGTGGAGCTTTCAGCAAGTTGCTTAGCAGGAGATACTCTTCTCCTTTTGGTATGTTCCTCCCCAGTTCCTTTACTATCTTGAATGGCCCCTGAACCTCCATCCCCTTTCAAGCTTTGAGAGCGTGGGCTTACTGCCAAGGAATCATAACAACTATTAAGGTTTCCACCAGAAAAAGCTAAATTCATAGTTAATTACCTCAAACATACTAATGACTGTTCCTTGTTCAGCAAAAAAGAGCACTTTGTCTCTCACCTGCATCCTTTTCTAAGCTTTCTCCAGCTGAAGGCTCTCCAAACACCTTACCAGAAGGTATACACTCTTTCCAACCCCACGTGTAGACTTCTCCCACATCTACATTCATAATAAAACAAGCCTCATTCTGTCATTCATCATTGAAGCCAAATGAGTTGGAGGATCTAAAAGGCACTTGGATAACTGTATGACCACGGAATATAAGGAAAACCTGTCACTGAAACACAATGTGCCCAACCAGCAGCTGCTCTTACGATTGGGGATTCAGTGGGGACGGGAAAAGGCTCTGGTGTTTCCTTGAAAAAGCAATTTGTACAGAAGTTGGGTGTCAAATAGTGAACTATGTGACTGGATGCTGCAATGAAAAAGGAGGAAAGCTAGCTCATTACCCCGTGTTTTCCGGACGTCAAGTAGCTTTGCCCTAAATCATCCGTTGAGCCCCATGTTATTAGCTTTCCAGAATCTAAAATTACAAGAAAAGAAACACCAATAACAAATTAAACAAGACTCTATCTCGCTAAAACCCTACTGCTTTCCTGAAATTTTTGCCAAATTGAAGCTCTAAATGCAGCAAAAATGAATGACAATATGTGGAAATTTCGTTAACAGAAGATTCAAACTAGAAGTTGGCAGAGAAAAAAAAATCCCGGAGATTTAAATCTGACCAAAAAGCACCAAATGCAAAAGTTAACGGATCCGCGTAATGCAACCAAAAGAGAGAAATCTAAAGAGGAAAATTCGTTGGAGAGGAGCAAATTGGAGCAACAAAAACAATCTTATACCCCATCTCCAACCTAAATTAAGCAACGAGAAACCATAAATCGCTCCACGCGAGCTTCAAAAACAAAAAACGCGAAGAAATTAAAGACAAATAGAAGGCTACGGTACCGGAAAGCGCCATGGCGAAACCGCAACCTCCGCCGCAAACATCCCTCCATCTGCCAATTGACGGAAGCAGCCTCACCATTACCGGCGATTGCAGCGGCGTCCTCTGCGGCAGCGCCCCCGGTAAGTAGCCCCACATGAACACCGATCTCTCTCTTTCCACCTCCATTCCCACCACAAACTGTTCTTCTCCTCCACCTCCCCCGCCATTCATGGCCACTCCCACAAAGAGAAGAAGACAAAAATCACAATCAAGAACAAAATTCACAGCGGAGAACAACGACAAGCAGAAAAACAAGTGTCTCGCCAATCAAAACTTGTGGCCTGTGCTCGCTTCCACTGGTTCACTAGATGCAGAAAGTAATGGGGGAGAGAATCTAGGGATTTTTGGGAGGAGCATGGAATTGGAAAAATTACAGCCCTAATTTCATGAGGCATTTGCTTTTGGGGGCGGTAGATAGCGCGTATCATTAACACGGAGAACGGAATTACCACGTAGGACGCTGACATGGGTTTTAGGACACGTGGCGGCGTGGCAGCCGCTACGTTGATCGGGCGATTCACAGCCAGTAGTTCTGTAGAAGTTTCTGGAAATTTGGTAACTGCTCACTTTTTTCTTCTCTTTCTTTTAAATTTTAATGGCTTGTGGAGTTGTTGGTCTCTTCATTATTTTAATTTTGTTGGTTTCTCGGTGTTGTGCCGCGTCACCTTCTAAGCAGTGCCACGTGTTAGTTCAGAAAAAGCTCAATTATTTACACTGATCAATGTCGACGCGCGGGAAATTTTATTAGTTACTGATTTTGTTTTTGAGGTAGTAGCTTAGGCACTGACACGTGTGAAGTTAGAGTCACGTGAGTGGTAACAATGTCTGAAAATTGTGAGATGGCGTGACGAAGTTTGGAGCTATTAAAGTTTTAACAGATAAATTTGTTTTCAGTGTTTGGTTACTTGGATGGATCTGAAAAGGAATCTGACATACTTTCACTTACTCAAATGTTATTATATTTAAATGAATTTCTGCTTATTATATTTGTATTTGGGGAATATTTTCTTTTGGGTGTATGCAAAGAACCATTCTTTATTTCTATCTTTATATAAAACCATTCCCGCTTATAATAATTAGGGTTAAATATATGGGTAAACTACACAAAACCACCCTTTATTTTGGGGTGTTTGCAATAAACCACCCCTTATTTTGTTATTTATAGAAAATCATCCCTTATTACAATTATTTTGCATCAAACCACCCTTTATTTTGTTATTTACAGAAAACCACCCCTTATTATAATTATTTTGCATCAAACCATCCTTTATTTTGTTATTTACAGAAAATCACCCTTATTACAATTATTTTACATCAAACCACCCATTATTTTGATTTTTACACTAAATTACCCATTAAATAGTTAATGTTGCAATAAACCACCAATTCATTTCTCGTTAAGCATTCACTAAGCATAAGTTCTCTCACGCTCAATTAATAATAGTTCTCTATACTTAATAATTTGCCCCTCCTCAATGGTGTCCTTCTTCCTAACGTCCTTTAAGAGGGCAAATCTTCCTAGGCTTATGACGAACTATGAGATCCTTGGTTTTTTATCATCGAGGACCAAGCAAATCATTGTCGCCATTGGACTGATATTGAAGAGGTTGGCTCGGTTCAGATCCTCAGTTGAAGGCAAGGTCTAAAAGCTTTAATTGAATATAAAAAAGAAATTTTGGTTATTGAATTTACATAACCCTCACTTCTTTAAACTAGTGAATCAATGCAAACAAATGTAGGGTAGTTGTCATATATTTTTTCTTTATCAAAGTCCTACTACTTGTTCTTTTGGAATGAAACTAAGAGTTGAAAGCTTCAACATTTAATGGTATATCCATAGTAATGAGTTATAGACCGTACATATGATAAGAAATTTGACGAGTTAATAAAAGCCTAATGTGAAAGGTCTAGGAGTGATTTGATGCATACTAATTGTAATAAGGGGTGGTTTTCTGTAAATAACAAAATAAAGGGTGGTTTGATGCAAAATAATTGTAATAAGGGGTGGTTTTCTGTAAATAACAAAATAAGGGATGGTTTATTGCAAACACCCCAAAATAAGGGGTGGTTTTGTGTAATTTACCCTAAATATATTAAACCATCTCTTATATACACTTGTTTGTAATAAATCACTCCTTATTCATATTTTGTTGCAAACAATCACTCATGTCATAAATCTTTTTAATCATCATATTATATATATTAAAAGACCAAAATAAACTTATTATTTTTATTTGTTTTATTATTATTTTTTGTATACTCTCATTCGAACAAGATATACATCCCAAATTAAAAGACGTTATTGGTGCAAACCGTAATGGATCCAAATTTCTTCCAAAATCTAGACTGAAGACCATACCAAATAATCCACTTCGTTTCACTTTCGATTTGGTCCAAACCACTTTGGTCTCGATTATGGACCGTGTGATTTTTTTATATATTCGTTCTCTTAATGATTTTGATGTTATAAAAATAATAATATTATTAAAGTCTAATTAAGTCAGATTTACCTTTTAAGTAGAAAATATTAATATAATTAAAATTGTGGAACGAATCATATGAAAACGATCACTCTCGTGCGAGCAATTCACATACGGCGTAAAATATATGCAAATTTAGAATAAATTTTATAAACTAGGGGAGTCAATGCATAATTATGCAAAAATATAAGTCTTTTAAAGTGTATAATTTTTTGCGTAAGTGTGTATATATTATGCATTGTATTTGCATAATTGTTTAAGTCTATAAACTATAAAATAAAATTATAAATAAATTAAATTATTTGACAAAATAAGGATTGGGGTGGTTGTTTGTAACAAATTATGAATAAGGAGTGGTTTAATGTATTTTTTTTTATAAAGAGTAGTTTGTTACAAACAAGTACAAATAATGGGTGATTTTATGCATTTACCCCTAATAATTATGTGTGCATTAAATCATGCTTAGACTTTTTCACTAGCGTTTTGTTAACTCGTCTACATTCATTTTTTTTTGTGGTCTGTTGCCCATCAATATAAGTATAGGTTATAACTTTCACCTCTTACTTTAATCTTTCAGATTAAGTAGAGGGATTTAAATAGAGAAGAAAATCCATGGCAATTACTAGACCTGCAACAAGGTTGGGCGGGTTTGGAATCGGATCGATCGGGTTGATAAAATTTTCATGTTAATCGGTTTAGGTTATAAAGGTTTGGTTTGGATTAACCCAACAAGTCTGTCGGGTCATGTTTAGATTTGGATTGACCTAATGGGTCCCATTTTATATTGTAATAATTGTTAAGATTAAATAAAATATTTAATATTATATAAATATTTAATAAAATAATGTGTTGGAGTTGGGTTCGAGTTCGGGTCTGGGTTGGGTTCATGTTTGTCGAATTCAGGTTTAGGTCGAGTTTGAATTCTTCTTAACCCACTAGCTTTTTGTCGTTCTCAACCCTACAAAATTCGGGTCTTCGGGTTGAGTCGACTTTTGATAAGTCTAGCAAGTATCCTATCTCTGCTTGCATTTATTCACCAATTCAATGAAGTTAAGGTTATGTAATTTAGTGATCTAAATTTCATGTTTTTGAATTAAAATTGAAGCCTTTAACCGAGAGTTTGTTTTCCCATTTCTCGATGTTCAACTATATTCACGTAAATTTGTTTATAATAATCTTTTAAGATATGATTTGACTAAATATAATTTAAATTGGAAAGTAAGAAAAAAAATATTTAAAATAAATTTAAAATTTTATAGTAATTATGTGAAAATTTATGAGAAAGAAATGTGTCACATAATGAGGTGGTCGATATATCGTGGAAAATACATGTGTCTAGTTAAGTTATGATGTAATTATATACTGGATCAGTGAATTGAAAAGTCACGATATATAAACATTAAATAAGTTATTTTTAACACGAAGCCTCAGTAATTATAGAGGCCTCATTTTCATTTTTGCACCGGCCCCAAAAGACATTGCCTTTCACCAATTTTCTCCATCAAACTAATTATTCGTTATAACGTATGTTACTTTGGTAACTAGATAAATTATAAATATACATAAAATTCAGCAGATGTGTATGTTCTTGGTTTTGGTTTAAAATTGAGTGTTCTCATCTGTAAGGATGCTCTAGGTTAGACTTCGCATAGAAATTAAGGTCAATCCAATTCTTTCATCATTAAAAAAAGATTTTTTTTTAAATAAATATATATGTCTTGTGTGATATGACAAGTGATGCAGCATGCCTAATGATTGAGGCATCTTGTTGCAAGGGCAAATTCTACGTACGTACACTATAACTTAACATATACTCCCTCCGTTCCTCAAAAAAGTATTAGTATTTCTTTTATGGTGTCCTTAAAAATTGTGTATATTTTTGTTTTTTTTTCTATTTTAGTCCATTTTATTTGCCCAAAATACCCTCATAAAAACCTAAACAATTACACCCTCTACCCCTCAATTATTACCCACCTAACACCTAATAACCCATTAAACTACCCACCCCCACCCACCTCACCGACTCACATTAACTATCTGCTCTCCTTTTATTGTCTCCATCTCTCTCTCTCTGTGCTCTCATAACCCGAAATGACGCTCTTGAACCCTAGATCTCACGAACTCTCTGGGTTCTTTTGTCTCTCTCCATCTCTGTTCTCTCATCTCACGAAGTTTTTGGGTTCGATTCCTCCAATTTTCTGGGTTCTTCATCACCAGTTTCTCTCATCCTCCATCTCTCTGTTTCTAGTCCCCAAAATTTATCCCTTTTCACGATGAGTTCTGATTCGTTGTTTGGATCTGAGAGTCCCCTTTCTCCAGTTACATCTGGTTCGTATTCTTGCTCTAAGGCTCCAAATTGTGATTGGGGTGATTCCTGTTGTGGAAATCACAGCTTCAGCCCTGGAAACCCTTTCCGAAACGAAGATGAAGTCCCTGAAGTCTCTGAACTTGAAGCCCATGAAGTTGAAGATGAGGTCCTTGAAGTCCCCGCAGAGGAAACACTGGAAGATGAAGCTCTCTCGAAGTCCCCTGAAGTGCTTTCTGTTGATGGCGATGATGGTGGCTCTGACTGCGAATCGTTTGATGGTTCATGTAGCTAAGTCCCCTTGAACTCTATTAGAAGTTGTTGATCTGTTTGCATGTTGAAAAATTGTGAGTTTTCCCCTTTGATGGGTTCATGTGGCTCTTGCCTATGTTTGATGGATTCTTATGGCCGATTGATTTGTTTGCATGTTGAAAAAATGTAATTTTTACCCTTTGATGGGTTCCTATGGCCGATTGATGTGGTTGCATGTTGGAAAAATGTGATATTGTCCCCTTTGATGGGTTCATGTGTCGATTGATGTGGTTGCATGTTAAAAAAATGTGAATTTGACCCCTGTGATGGGTTCCTGTGCCGATTGATGTGGTTGCATGTTGAAAACATGTGAATTTGACCCCTGTGATGGGTTCCTGTGACTGTTGCCTGTGTTTGTTGGGATCTTGTGGCCGATTGATGTGGTTCCTGTGATTGTTTCTTGTGTTTGACTAGTTTTTGTGGCCTGTGGCCTAGTCATGCATGTTGAAACATGTAATATTATCCCATTTGAGTCCTGCTGTGCTTGTTGCATTTGGCCTGATGCTTCTACTCTCTCTGTCCCTCAAAGAAGTGTTAGTATTCCTTTTATGGTGTCCCTAAAAATTGTGTATGTTTCTGCTATGCTCTCTTATAATGAGTCTTTGAAGTTGTCCCTAAAAAATGTCCCAAAAAATTGTTTTGTTTAGGGCCGTTTAATGCTGTTGATCAATGATGAGTCTTTCAAGCTGAGATGATTCACCTTAATGATGCATGTAGCCCTGCTATGCCTTGAGAAACCAGTCAATATTGACTGAAGAGGCTCTAGGTGTAGTTTGGTTACATGCTAAGGGTGAATGTCTATGATGATTGGGGACATCTGAGATTAGTCACTAGTGACTGAATGCTTGCTTAAATCATGTGATTTTATTGCTTGATTCATTCCCTAAATCATGTGCATTTTGAGATATTACAGTCTTGGGGACATCTGAGCTTCAACAAAATGATAAGGACTGGTATGGTATCCTTTGTCCAATACTTTGCATATCTGTTATGTGAAAGAATTGCACAAAGAATGTCATACCAGTACTTCCATGTACCACTGTTTGTGCCTTTGGTTGTTATTCAATGATGAAGTCTTACATTTTCTAAGATATACATCCTGTAAGTTCACTATTTTAATGTGCCATAAGAAACAAGTCATAGTTGATTGAAGAGGCTTATGTGTAAATTTTGGTATGTGAATGGAGTTGTGTCAGTGATGGTTATGGGGACATCTGAGTATACTAAGGTTTGTTATAGACTGGTATGGATGCTTGGTTTAAGTCTTTGCATCTGTGTAAGCTGAAAGACTTTGACCGAGCATCCGGTACCAGTCTATAATGTACCATTTTTTCAATGATGAAGTCTTTATAACTGAGATGCAATCCCAAAAGATTTCACTGCCTTAATATGCCATAAGAAACTGATCTTCATTGACTGATTGAGGCTTATAGGTATATTAAGATTGGGTGATTAGGGTTGCATCAATGATGGTTATGTGGACATCTGAGATGAATTCATGTTTTTAATTCTGTAATCCTATTGGGGAATTTATTACAGCTAAACAAGTACTCTTGTGAATTTTTAATATGTCACTTCTTGGTTCAATGCAAATAATGCAATCTCTGTATGATGCATCTAGCCTTGTTAATCTGTCACCTCTGTCCCTCAATTTTAATGGACACCATAAAAGGAATACTGACAATATATTCATGTTGAGTTCATGCTTGCAAAAGATGGAGCTTTACACAAAATATGACCCACTATGGTTCACAAAATGACCATTAAGGTGCACAAATAGTAGTCCCCACTAAATTACCATTGATATGTTGTTTCTTGAGTTTGTTGAGTTTGATCTGTTGTTTCTTGAGTTTGTTGTTCTGCTTCTGCTGCATCTTGTTGTGCACCTCCATGAACTATGTCCCATGCTTCTAGCACTGCCCATGTTGGTGCTTTGACTTCTGGTTCTAGAGTGCCAAGAGCCATCAACCTTTTCTTGTTTACATGTGGCAAGTCATACTCATTTCCTCCTTTTGATTTTAATATCTCATTCATGACATACTGCAGTGACATCCATACATTTGATAGGGTTTTGGGTTCTAACTCATAAAATGCCTCATGCACTACATCTAGCAGCTTGTCAACATCCTTGGGCATTTTTTTGTGCATAAGTGATTGTATACTTCTAAAAACCCTAGGTCTAATATGTTCAAATCTGGGCTGTTTGGTGGTTGTTGAATTAAAATGAAGGTGAAACCTTCCTACTGATATACTTGTTGCCATTCTGGATCTTCTTGACTGATGTGGGCCTTTGCATTATCCTGTTGCATGAATATCACCTTGTGTCTCCCATCTCTTGGCCATTTTTCCTTGATTGTTGGAATGATTTGGTTGATTAGCATGCTCCTTGTGACTTTCTGGTTGACTAATTCAACAATTTTAGTAATAATAGTCCCCTTGTCTCTGTTCTTTGAACTTCTTTTGGCTGGCTCTTTGTAAGTGAATGGAAAGATGCATGTCTTCCCATCAAAAGTGCAATGCCCCTCTGAATTGAATCTTGGTCTGGCAACAATAGCTGTGAACATTACTTTGGGTATGAACTTACTTGAACTTGCACTTCTGTATTTGCCCTGCTCTCTTTGTGCTAGATACACTCTCCGTGATTTCTTGCTCTGATTAAACCATTTCTCATCCAAATAAACAAAATCATACATTGGATAATACTTTTGCTTTGTTTCTGTTGTGCCCCCTTGAAGTAGCCCTAATATCCATGCCAATCTTGTTTTCGATGGAGTGGATTTGTATGCGGCCTGATAATTCTCCTTTTAATCATCTTGTGAACTGTTGTCTTTGAAATGTTAATCTTGTATGCCAAGTCTCTGATGCATGATCTATCCCCCATATTCAATGATGTGATAATTTCAATGGGAACTTGAATTCTTTTTCTACCTGAATTGTGAAATTATGTTGCCACGTTGTACCTCTGTCCAGCAGCCTTCTGTGTCTTGGCTATGCTCCATATTTTGCGTATGGTCCTTGCTGGAGCATTAAACTCATGTGCAGCTGCCAGCATTGTTCCCCTTTCCAGACGACCCTCTGTTCCTTTGTTGAGAAGCCATAACAATATTTGCATTCTTTGCTCAGAGCTGAGCTTGTTCTGGTGATGACTTGTTGCCTCTGTTTGTTGTTGCTGAGATTCCTGTTGATCTTGTTCCATCTCTTGAGATGGCTCATTGAGATAAAAAAGAAGCTCAATTTCTTCCATGTCCCCTGGTGGCTCATTTAGATCAAAGGGAAGCTCATATTCTCCCATGTCTGAAGACATCAAGTTCGGGCAATGATGCCTCTGTTTTACTCTTTGTTGTTTTCCTATAGTGTTTTAACAATGATGTAACTCTGTAACACTTCATAACTCTGTATTTATGGGGAATTTGCAGAGGGAATGTGGGTTTAAGGCATAATCTGTGTGCTTTTAATGCTGTAATCCTATTGGCTGATACGAAATATTGAGTAAATTACTTATGTTTTCCATTCATGGGATTTGTATAGTTGGGGTTTTCCTGTGCATTTTCAACTGTCACTTCAGTGTAATTAATACAATCTGTACTTTCTTTTTGCTCCCCTTAATTCTTGTGCAAATTGAGATACTAACACTTCTTTAAGGGACGGAGGGAGTAAATGGATTGAAATTGCCTTGGCCTTCACATCACATACATAATTGGTCCTGATCTTAGGCCTACATGCTATAAGTATATTTCAGCCGACATATATATCAACTTGCAGATTTAGACTTTACTGAAACAACCTAGGGTTAAACGAGTGAACAAATTAAAGCTATTAGATGAGGGTAATATCAACGGATTAGATTTATTCAAGAGGGGTGCAACTTTTGTACGTTGGTTTACACACACCAAATTTATCTCCCAAGCGGATTTTTAGGGATACATTTTACCCACTTCCCATATTCACAATCGATTGAAATTGCCCCATTTACGATTCCATCGTCTTCGCTCAATCCTCTCTTGCGAAGCTCTGTTCAACCACCATTGAAGCGACCTTCAAGATCTGCATTCTCTTCATCTCTCAATCCTTCTGGCGAGCCGTTGTCGATTCTACACCAGCATTTCCAGTCGGAATTCCACACGAAAACAGGTAAGTTCCTTCAGATTTAATTTTTCTTTTCAATATGTCGATTCACTTAAGATTTTTTGCCGTTTTTTTATTGGCAGACCCTATATACACTCATGTTTTTATCTTTTCGCACGCACTTTAGTGCGCCTAAATTAAGCATACAGGCAGAGGGGTACTGTAAGGTAAAATGTGATAAAATTGGTACGCCAACAAAAAGCGTACCAAAAACGAAGGAAAAAATTGGTACACCATACTAGGGCGTACCAAAAGTGTGGGCCTTTATTCGGTATGTGAAGGGACTAATTTATATGGCCCATTAAGGACCGCACATATGGCCCATTTGATTTCAACCAAATTCAGTCGGGATCATCTGCAAGACTACAACAAATGCTATAACAGATAATATACATGCGGTTTTTTATCCTTTCACACGCACATTGGTGCACAAAAAATAGGCGTGCATGGGACAAAACATGAAGAAATGGAAAAAATACCCATAGAGGTGGTGCGCCAGACTAAGGCACACCAGACTGGCACACCTGAACTAGGCGCACCGGTGCGGGTCCATTTGGCGCGCCATAAAATGGCGCACCAAGGAAAACATGCTTTTGTTATTTGGTCATACGACTCATACTTGAAGTCCGAACATGCTTCTTGTTTTCTTTGTGTAATATACATGTCTTGTCTCATTGTTTATTGGTGTTGTTTGAGCTTTTGGTAATTGATATTCAATTTTGTTTGTGTGATATTCATGTTGATCGTACTGATATTCATGTTGGAGAAATTTAAGTTTTAATGGTGTTGTTTGAGTTTTTTGCAATTGATATTCAAATTGTTTGATGTGATATTCATACAAATAATTTTGATATTCATGTTGGATGTACGTTTCATGCTCTGAGTAGTTAATATTCAAATTTTATGATGTGATATTCACTCTAATGTTGTTGATATTCATGTTGGATCAGTTTTGGTGTTTTGTTGGTTTTGTTTGTACTGTTTGCAATTGATATTCAAATTATTTGATGTAATATTCATAAAAATGTTTTGATATTCATGTTGGATGCATGTTTGATGCTCTGAGTAGTTGACATTCAAATTATATGATGTGATATTCATTATAATGTTGTTAATATTCATGTTGGATCGTTTTTGGTATTTTTTTGGTGTTGTTTTTATTGTTTGCAATTGATATTCAAATTGATTGATGTGATATTCGTACAAATGCTTTTAATATTCATGTTCGATCAGTTTTAGGGTTTAGGATTTAGGGTTTAGGATTTAGGGTTTATGATTTATAGTTTAGGGTTTAGGGTTGAATGTTTATGATTTATCGTTTATGATTTAGGGTTTATGGTTTATTGGTTTAGGGTATAAGGTTTATTGGTTTAGGATTTACTAGTGTTAGGGTTTATTTGTTTAGGATATATGGTTTATTGGTTTAGGGTTAGGATTTATTGATTTTATGTTTAGGGATTAGGATTTAGGTTTTGGATTTTGGGTTTAGGGTTTATTGGTTTAGGGTTCATTGGTTTAGGGCTTTTTTTATATATATAATGATGTTCAAGTATACATAGAACATGTAGAGTTCTTTTTCTCTTTCATATCCTTAAATATCAATATTCACGTTTTTGTTCTTGATATTCATGTGTACTTTGATGATATTCAGAAATCTAGACACAAAGTTCAGCGGTAAGATATAGAACAATACCACTGAGTGTAAGGATCTCACACACAAGTGTTACCTTGGGACTAAGTCGATCTCCCATGAAATGTGAAAGTCCAAAATCTGTAATTTTTAAAATTGTCGTCTGATGCCACAACAATGTTTTCGGAATTCATAATGTTGTGGATAATGCCATGTGCATATAGATGATAATAGAGCTTAGCATGAATATTCTAGAGAATCTTGAAGTGACCTAGAGAAGCCTAGAGTGGGGCAAAGTTGGTCAGAACATTCCGGAGTGAGCTGAAGGGAGATCGAAACTTATTACCTTGGCTTTTATATAAACACTAGCTAGATTTTCCTAGAGATGTTCTTGTCTAGAATCTTTCATTGTAAAGAGATTGGTGACTTGCCTATAAATACCACATTCTTCTTCACTTGAAAACCATCCAAGGATCAAAGCATCTAAACATCCATGCAATCCACGTAAAGCTATCTTTTAAGTAACAATGCAAGATATTTTTCACATTTTTCTTTGGGTGTTCTTATTTAGCCATCTTTCTTAGGCGTTTCCTTTGTGACAATCATATAGAGCAATACTTGACTTAGTTACTCGAATGCGTCAAGTTGCCTAAGTGTCGCACGATTTCAAGGTGGAGTCGTCTGTGTCATAGATAGATAAGGCCGGAAAGAATTTGCTTTATCCAAACCTATACATTAAAATCATATACATTAGGTTATTATTATATACAAATAGGGAAAAAAATTATATAGTACAAAATTACTACTCCATACTTTCAATTAATGAAAAAAAAGAACTTTATATAGTACAAAATTACTACTCCATACTTTCAAATCCTACGAAATGATCTCGAAAGAAAGTATGTGTTCATAGAGATGGCGCGTCATCAATTCCATCACCAAACAAATCGTCTTTCCACTAACAAATGTCTTGCACAACCTAAAATAGGACATCTGTTGGGGTCGTAAAATCGACCATTCGTCTAATGGGCATCGACCGTTTGACGCAATCGGTCGGACGCATCAGACCCGTCAAACGTGAGCCATGCGACCGTCGCCTGATTCCTAGACGCAACGGACCAGCGAGAATTTCTCCTTTTCTATTCCGAGATCTCCAACAACCACAACATTCAACACCGCCTTAATAACAGCATTTAGCGGCGAAATCTTTGCAATTACTCCCAGCGTTGAGGATAAGGACGTGATCAAAGGTTAACGGTCAAATGGATTAAAGACTTACCATATAGAGATCAAGAGCATTTAAAGGAGAAATCCCAGCAATTACTCCCGGAATTAAGTGAGAGATATTGTCATCAATAGGCAACGATCACAAGCTAAAACTTACCATATATAGACCACGAAGAGGACAACGAAGGCACATCTACACTCATCTACACACAATTACACAAGACATCTGCTCACTTGCTCCGAGAAGAACCCAAGAACACGCCCACTCTAGCTTACTCCACTAGAAATATCACTCAAATCTCCACCGGTCGAACCCCCGAGTCACCGGTCAGACCAGATCCGATCTTTCATCCTCCAAGGATAAGTTGTACTTACATCCGACTCTATCGTCGACATATTAATAAAATTACTTTACTATTTTGCATCTCTTCTTTATTCGTTGATTGTCTACTTGTTTGGATTGATTTCTATTACCCGATCGACTCGTTACCCCGTCTAAGGCGATTTAGGTCGTCCGATTTTTTCGCCCCAAAATAATTTGGCGCCCACCGTGGGGCAACTTGCCGATCACCCTTCCGAAACTTTCCAACCATGACTATCAACCGAAAATCCTACTCCAATCCAGTTCCAAGAACTTTCCCAGAAAATGGCCACCCTTCAAGAGGAACTAGCCCAGCAACGCCAAAAGACCAAATCCCTAGCCGTTTTGTCAACCCAATCTGAGGCCGAGATCACACAACTAACCCGCGAAAATGAGTCTCTTAAGTCGCATGTACAATCGATGGCCTCAGGGTCCAGGAACATGCCCATCCATGGCAGCGTCCGAACACGCCTCGACATGGACAGTATGAACAGATCTAACGATCCGACCAGATCTAACGATCCGACCAGATCTAACGATCCGACAGATCTAACGATCCGACCAGATCTAACGATCCGACAGATCTAACGATCCGACATATCTAACGATCCGACAGATCTAACGATCCGACCAGATCTAACGATCCAACATATCTAACGATTCGACCGGACCCCATTAGTTGTCCAACACCGACAAATGAAAACCGCTGAGGAAAACGTCTCTAGACTCGTAAACCAAAGGGTCACACATGATACCCTTTCACTCCAAAATATCTAAATGGTGACGACATTCAGACCATCGGAGGACGCATTCATCCATCTTGAAAGATAAGTCTCTTTCTATGCACCTTCAATTAATACTATTGTCTAGTCCTGCTTTATGATTACGCTCACTTGACTTGTTTGTACAATCATAATTCGTTTTTCTCGAATACGTTTACATACATGTCACTTCTATTATGCTTGATTATGCTACACTATTATTGTTCAAATCCGCGTATGTCGTATATATTGTCTAGTGCATGCATATATAACTTTTACATACGCCAATAATATAGTACTTATTCATGGAATTCATTTTTCCCACAACTCTTAATGACACGACTATTATATTTGAGCATGTAGCATTCAGATTGTCGGGGCACCCACACATTTTATATATCGTCAAATACATGCATACTAGTGCAAGATCATTATTCCATATCTCTTATTCATCATGTGTCCATATAGTGCTCTCCCACACCTATTATACGATATAAAAGCACATGTCATGTACTACTTCGTATTCTTGCATATATGTCATACCTATCCGCATGCATTACATCTGAGCTACTGGCACATGTGTGTCATGTCATACACTTTTTTGCGATTCTTGCACCTTGATATGCCTAATCATGAAATTGACCGATCCAAGGCTCATCTAAGTAGTCTTTTGCAACCACGTCTGACATCTCATGCTCATCGTGTTATCCAATGCATTCATATGCCTTTCCTGAATCAAGAGAGTTAGCTACTGAGTCAGATGTTTATCACTTGCTAGAGAAACACTCTCTGATGGGCTTGCATCTATTCTTTCATTTCATTCTTCGATCCTTAGTCACAGCTCATGTCACAACTTTCTGCATCTTGGACGACCTCTTCGTGTCAATACGACGGAACGAGCAGGTCACGTCCATCTAGACAGACATACTGTAAAAGCAAACAAGGTATGCACTATTATAGAGTCATATAACTCGGACTAACAAATACGCCAGGGGCAATCTTCCAAAGACCCATGAACGAGACAACGGTCAAGACCTAAACGCATGATGGATGACGGAACCTCTCAGCATACGTGGCGACTCAAGGCAACACCAAGGTAAGCCTAGGTCAAGTCATAATGGTCATCATTCCAAGGTCACACAAATGCTTAAAAGACATCAACCACCGACGGGTCGGATGACAGTTACCAAACCACCAAGTAAGTGCATTACCCCTACCTACACACACTACATAGTCCGTCACTTAGAATATCAAACATTGAAGGTATCCTCAATTAGATTGAGGTCACATCTTGAATCACATGTTATTATTTTGCGAACTAACCATCCCATGAAATCTATCATGAGGAAACCAAAATCTACAAATCAAGTGACAGGATAAGCATATCTTCAAACAAGTCTCACATCTGAAGCGTCACATCGCTTCGACATAGAAAAAGACCACGCAAGCCAAACTTCACACATGAAAAATGGCAGATGAAGATCCAAGAGTCATAAAACAAGAAGATAAGATAGTTCAAGACATCCGTCATAGCTGAAAGCGACCAACGACAAATCAGGACTACAAGACTCTAATCTCTTGGCTTAAACTGCCCGAAGGTCATCCATACAAGGTATTAAAACAATTACTACCTCACCATAATCCTCATTCCAATGCAGGAAACACACACCTCTAGAGACAAGAGGATAACAAACATAATCTTGAGCCGAAGACTCAAGCCAACGCATTAGTCAAACTAGATTCAAAAATCAATCCAGCAACAGGATCAACATCAAGAACATCAACAAATGCCTCCTTGGGGCAAGGGGTGAATGATCAAGCAAACTCTATCCCATCACGAGCCTTATCTCTGGCAACCAGGTATGAATTACAAACTCAAAGGTACAATGGCGTCGACTGATCAATCTGGATCTACGAACCCCGGAAAAGGGTGAGATCAAGTGAGGTACGATACCAAAGGTAAGTAACCATATCCCGCAAACATATCAAAACGTTTACCATTTCTAAACTCTTCACCTCTATTCATTCATGTGTATCATCTCCTCCATACTTGCATCGTCTTCGATCTGAATATACTCTGACTAATGCATACTAACGTATACACGGAGAGACCGATGAGGAAGCCGATAACCGGCTCCTCACAACCCTTTCTAGCTTCTACTCTTTTAGATGAAGCAGGTTTACAAATAATGATGCCCGAGCCATCCCCATCAAGCTAGTCGATGCAACACGATCTACGAAAGTCATCGTACTACACATCTAAGAACAAAGAGTAACACAGTTGCTCGCAACAGAAACAGGCATATGGGAACTCCACACTGATGGTGCGTCAAACGCCAGAGGATTGGGGCTAAGGGTCGTGCTAAAATCGCCACAAGGGGACAAGATAACTCAGGCCGTCAACTGAGTCCGAGAGATCGAAGTCATTTGCGACTCCCTGCTAGTCATGAACCAAATACAAGGATCGTACAATGCAAAGGACATCAGAATGATAGCCTACTTGGAGGTAGCCAAGAAACTGATCGGACAATTCCAGACATTCAACATCCGACAGGTGCCCAGGGATCTTAACTCCCAAGCTGACGCACTCGCCAATCTAGGATCTGTCCTAGACCCGAAAGAATTTCCACACATACCATTGGCCCACATCATGACGCCAGCCGTCCCAAGGACATCCGTCGAGTTGACAATACCACTTGAAGAACTCGTCGCCATGGAAGTAGGCGACCGACCAGAAGAAGACATCGTCGATACCAATGACAACTGGATGCTGCCTTACATCAGATGGTTAGAAGACGGCATCCTACCCGACGACAAAACAAAAGCAAAAAAGCTCAAGGTACAAGCACTGTCTTTCGATATCGTAGATAACATCTTGTACAAAAGATTTGTCACAGGGATACTCCCACAAGCCTTCTACGACCAATGGAACATCAAGTTGGTCACCTCCACACCTCGGTATCCACGATCCAACGGACAGGCCGAATCCGGCAACAAGATCATCATCAACAACCTCACGAAATGCCTCACAGGGGCTAAAGGCAAATGGGCGGATGAACTCCCGTTCATTCTCTGATCCGACGGGACCACCCCAAAGAACGCAACACATCTGAAATTATACCATTTCTGAACCAACAAGGTAAGACACTAACATATCTTCATATGTCATACATTGCTTATCGTCGCATGCACAACTACATATCTTCATATGTCATACACTGCTTATCGTCGCATGCGCAACTACATATCTTCATATGTCATACATTGCTTATCGTCGCATGCGCAACTACATATCTTCATATGTCATACACTGTTTATCGTCGCATTAGCAAATACATATATTCACATGTCATACTTTGCTTATTGTCGCATCACATTTACATACATACGGGTGACGACCCTTAACATACACATTGGATCCAGTCATCCGCAAAAAGCGCTACATTACATTACACGATCGATCGGAACACGGGTAGAGATGAACAAACACAGGCACGTCGACACACCGTCTGCCTTACACATTACGTAAGGTTAATACACCTTATTACATTCACGCAATAAAACATAAGGAACAAACACCTTATTACATATTGCTTACCTCCCCGGCATAACGTCATGACTAAACATACATTACGGGTGACAAACTCTACATACGGTAAGCCCTACTCGACGAAGTACACGGGCAAACCCGACATACATACGGTAAGCCCTACTCGACGGAGTACACGGGCAAACCCGACACACAAATCAACTACGAACAAATCGACTTGACATGTCACATTACATTTGCATACATACTGGATCCAGTCATCCGCAAAAAGCGCTTACACTACACGATCGATTGGTACACGGGGAGATGACTTACGGTTCAGCGACACATTGCCCACCTTACACGAGGGAACCCACCTTATTTACGCAGCAAACAAACTGCTTTCCTCCTCGGTTTACACAAACGTCATGACTAAACACACATTACGGGTGACAAACCCTACATACGGTACCTACAAATACACAAACATGCGCAGTACACATTTACAAAGTTAAATGCCTCACACGGCTACAACTTACACACGACTCACCAAACAAAAGCTTTTACGCAAACGGTGGTACAATACAAATATATCTTTACGGAGTTAACGCCCGATGGCTAAAAACTTCAATTCAACGCTTTCAAAAGACAAAAGCTTTTACACAAGCAACGTCACATCACATCAAATCGTCGACTATCTACGTAGCAGGATGAGTTTGGACAAAACAAATTATGAAAAAAACAATCAAGCATCAGGGTTTATAAACGCCATCAGCAACAGGGGCTAAAGTCGGGAGAAGACTAGGGCTCAAGCGGTACGATGTCACTAGAATAAACCTCGTCCTCACTGGCACTTTCGACCAGAGATTCATCTCCGACGTCGGCCAGATGGGAAAGCTCTGAGCCTGGGTTCCCCTTCAGAAACAAGATCTCCATGGTCTCCTTCTTCGCCTTCAAATCTCATGTCCCCTGCTTACCCTCTCCAAACTCTTCCATCATCTCGACATGCGACTTCAACACGTAAAAAATGCCTACGTTGCCTGCAACTCGACCAGCCGGAGACGCTGACACGACATACAATACATAAATCACAAGCAAACAAAGAGAAACGGCATACTACGAACTGCTTACAAGACTTATCCTGTCCAAAGGCACTCGTCTTTTCCTACAAATACATACGACTCTTCCCCGGACAGACAAAGTATGCTACATTACAGGTCGTCATGACCAAACATCTCGCGTCACTACCAAGGCACGATTGACAAAACAAGTTGATCAAACACACACGACTATAGGTCTACACGACCAACGTCGCACAAATGACGATAGGTCTACACGACCAACGTCGCACAAATGACGATAGGTCTATACGACCACCGGCAGGTCTACATGACCAACGTCGTACAACAATTATAGGTCTACACGACCAACATCACACGACTTGACCATGAAGCAAATGGCGAGTCCACCTGTAAAACAAAACAAACGACAAACAAGGAGCGGTCACCTGACCCTTCGTCATCACAAGAAACGCTCTCAGTCGTCTTCACACGATTATTGGCTATATTGAGTTGATTCTCAGTTTGAGCAATACACATGACGGCCCCGTCGCCAAAACGCCTACAACAAAATCAAGATCATGCCAGAAGAAAGAGAAGTTATAAAATCAAACCCTCCCATCACTTGACGCTCTGGCCCAGTTTAATTTTGGGGCTATTGTTGGGGTCGGAAAATCGACCATTCGTCCAATGGGCATCGATCGTTTGACGCAATCGGTCGGACGCATCAGACCCGTCAGACGTGAGCCATGCGACCGTCGCCTGATTCCTAGACGCAACGGACCAGCGAGAATTTCTCCTTTATTATTCCGAGATCTCCAACAACCACAACATTCAACACCGCCTTAATAACAACATTTAGCGGCGAAATCTTTGCAATTACTCCCAGGGTTGAGGATAAGGACGTGATCAAAGGTTAACGGTCAAATGGATTAAAGACTTACCATATAGAGATCAAGAGCATTTAAAGGAGAAATCCCAGCAATTACTCCCGGAATTAAGTGAGAGATATTGTCATCAATAGGCAACGATCACAAGCTAAAGCTTACCATATATAGACCACGAAGAGGACAACGAAGGCACATCTACACTCATCTACACACAATTACACAAGACATCTGCTCACTTGCTCCGAGAAGAACCCAAGAACATGCCCACTCTAGCTTACTCCACTAGAAATATCACTCAAATCTCCACCGGTCGAACCCCCGAGTCACCGGTCAGACCAGATCCAATCTTTCATCCTCCAAGGATAAGTTGTACTTACATCCAACTCTATCGTCGACATATTAATAAAATTACTTTACTATTTTGCATCTCTTCTTTATTCGTTGATTGTCTACTTGTTTGGATTGATTTCTATTACCCGATCGACTCGTTACCCCGTCTAAGGCGATTTAGGTCGTCCGATCTTTTCGCCCCAAAACAACATCCAACAAATTGTTACGCTCAATAGTTTTATTATATTCTACAATTTTGACAAAGTAGTTTACCTTGTAATATTTTCGTGCTCAAGATCTAACATAATAGAGACTTGTCTTGCAACGCTTTTACTCATCAATCCTCATCCTGATTAATCAATTTGAGCTCAAACAAATTTCCCATTAGTGTTCTTCACCTTATATATGTAACAAGATACACACTCTCTCGAATCTGCTCTACAAGCTCGTATCCCATTTTTCTAAAATCACCCTTTTGAACCTCCTCTTGAACCTTCTCTTTCACATCATCAAGTATTAATTGACCCAAAAGAACAAAAGTTACATACCCGTAGTTGTGTTTTGAATGAAGTTATGTCATCTGCCATCTTCTTAACCAACTCCATTAGTTTGTCTATCTTGGTATCCTACAAAGATAGATCATAAGTAATTATGTCAAGCATTTAATGTTATGATAAAAAATCATACTAGTTGCGATAAGATATAGAACAATACCACTAAGTGTAAGTACTCACACACAAGTGTTACCTTGGGACTAAGCCGATCTCCTATGAAATGTGAAAGTCCAAAATCTACAATTTTTAAAATTGTCGTGTGATGCCACAACAATGTTTTCGGAATTCATATCGCTGTGGATAATGCCATGTGAATATAAATGATTATAGAGCTTAGCATGAATATTCTATAGAATCTCCAAATGACCTAGAGAAGCCTAGAGCGGGGCAAAGTTGGTCAGAACTTTCCGGAGTGAGCTGGAGGGAGATGTAAACTTATTACCTTGACTTTTCGTTACACACTAGCTAGATTTTCCTAGACATCTCCTTGTCTAGAATCTTTCATTGTAAAGAGATTGGTGACTTGCCTATGAATATCACATCCTTGTGCACTTGAAAACCATCCAAGGATAGACACGCTCTCTCCAATTTGCTTTATCCAAACCTATATATTAAAATCATATACATTAAGTTATTATTATATACAATTAAGAAGAAGAAAAAAGAACTTTATATAGCACAAAATTACTACTCCATACTTTCAAATCCTCGGAAATGATCTCGAAAGAAAGTATGTGTTCATAGAGATGGCGCGTCATCAATTCCATCACCAAACAAATCATCTTTCCACTAACAAATGTCTTGCACAACCTAAAATTGGACATCCATCAAATTGTTACACTCAATAGTTTTATTATATTTTCCAATTTTGACGAAGTAGTTTACCTTGTAGTATTTTCGTGCTCAAGATCTAACATAATAGAGACTTCTCTTGCAACGTTTTTGCTCATCACTTCACATCCAGATTAATCAATTTGAGTGCGAACAAATTTCCCTTAATGTCCTTCACCTTATATATGTAACAGGATACACGCTCTCTCCAATCTACTCTACAAGCTCGAATCCCATTTTTCTAAAATCACCCTTTTGAACCTCCTCTTAAACCTTCTCTTTCACATAATCAAGTATTAATTGACCCAAAAAGAACAAAAGTTACATACCCGTAGTTGTCTTTTGATGGAAGTTGTCATCTGCCATCTTCTTAACCAAGTCTATTAGTTTGTCTATCTTGGTATCCTGCAAAGATAGATCATAAGTAATTATGTCAAGCATTTAATGTTAGGATATAAATATAGAACAATACCATTAAGTGTAAGGATCTCACACACAAGTGTTACCTTGGGACTAAACCGATCTCCTATGAAATGTGAAAGTCCAAAATCTACAATTTTTAAAATTGTCGTGTGATGCCACAACAATGTTTTCGGAATTCATATCGTTGTGGATAATGCCATGTGCATATAAATGATTATAGAGCTTAGCATGAATATTCTAGAGAATCTCCAAATGACCTAGAGAAGCCTAGAGTGGGGCGAAGTTGGTCAGAACTTTTCGGAGTGAGCTGGAGGGAGATGGAAACTATTTCCTAGACATCTCCTTGTCTAGAATCTTTCATTGTAAAGAGATTAGTGACTTGCCTATAAATATAACATCCTTTTTCACTTGAAAACCATCCAAAGATCAAAGCATCTAAACATCCATGCAATCCACGTAAAGATATTTTTAAGTAACAATGCAAGATATTTTTCACATTTTCATTTGGGTGTTCATATTTAGCCATCTTTCTTAGGCATCTCCTTTGTGACAATCATTTAGAGCAATACTTGACTTAGTTACTCGAAGGCGTCGAGTTGCCTAAGTGCCGCACGATTTCAAGGTGAAGTCGTCCGTGTCATAGATATGTATGGCCAGAAAGAATCTGCTTTATCCAAACCTATACATTAAAATCATATACATTAGGTTATTATTATATACAATTAGGAAGAAAAAAAGAACTTTATATAGTACAAAATTACTACTCCATACTTTCAAATCCTCTGAAATGATATCGAAAGAAAGTATGTGTCGTAATCGGTATTAGAAAACCGCAAATCAATCAACTAACCTTCTTCCATATTCAAGACCGACGATGGAGGATTATCGTTTTCGCGTCTGGTAACAGAGAAAGGCGATGGAGTTGAAGCATATGAAGAAGACGAATATGGAGTTGGGGAAGATCGATGTTGTTCAACCGTATGAAGACGATGGAGTGATGATGCTTGTTGGATTCGATTGAATTTTTCCGCAAATCGGAGCTCTTGCAATGGTGGGTTGTGGGAGATGAACCAGATCTGGTGGAGGATTGGAGTTGTGAATGGACGATCTATGCACTCTCTCTTTAAATCTCCTCTAACTGCCTAATTTGGAGGCGGTTATTTTCTAAATCTCAGAAAATATATTGGGATATTCAATCCCATGTTTCACGCCTCCATACACCCTCAATTTCCTCTCCTAATCCAACCATCCATCACCTCCAATCCGACGCTCCACGTTTATTCACTCGTTTTACTATAACGTTCATTTTACCTGAACGTCCCTCTCAACTTGCATATATGATATAGGTAAATTATGGGTTGATGAACAGACTGGAGATTCATTAATGCTTGTTAAATGGGAGTCTGTTTCAGGTACAAACAAAAGTTACAGTACAATATGCAAAATACTATGGGTCATTGGATGAATGGAGTATGTGGCTGAGATTAGAAGAAAGCGATTCAGCCAAAAAAATCACAAAAAATAGACCGGTTCATTTAGAGTGGCAATTTTTTAAATATTTCAAACATACACTACCCCTCTCTTCTCTCTCCTCTCCTCTCATCTCCTTTACACTTCAACGCTCCTCACCTTCTCTCTGGTTCGCCTTGGAAGTTCACCAACACATCCGTATTTTCCAGGATCCCATTAATCCATCTTACACCCATGGAATATCTCGTTGATTTTCGACCTTCTTCGTTGCAGTTCATAGAAGCTCTGCTGGATTTCCGACATTCTTCGTCGCAAGTCCATGAAAGCTTCGCTCAATTTTTAGATAGATGGAAGCCATTTTACCTAATTCAATTTGTGGTTTTCGCTCGACAACTAACAACGCCCAACAAAAGAAAGATTGGATCTAATTTGTTGCACAAATTTTAGGATTGTTCCTTCAAAATATTCTAGTGCTCAAATGTAGGTTACTGATGTGAATGGTTGGGTTTAAAAATCACGTCAGAATGTTCATAGAAAAGACTAGGGTTAATATTTTGTATGTTAATGTTTATATATAATCCTCTACAGTTCATATTTAGTCTTCTGGAAAAAAAATCATATTCCTCTTCCATGGTCTTGCACATTGAAAAGATTGAGATTCATTTGTTACATGTCCAAATAATTACCTATTAGCTCAAATGGTAGAGCAATGTGTTGGCACACAAGGATGTGAGTTCAAATACCTCATAGGTCACACATAGTGCTTTTGGAAACTCTTAATTCAAGTCAGGTTCAAGTGTATCATTTTCAAGTTCATATATATTGCTTAAGGTTCATATGTATTTTCATGAACATACTTGCGCATATTTTTCATTCTTTATGTAACATATGTTCATTTGTTTCGTGTAAATGTTCACACATAGTCTTGTAATGTTCATATATACTAATTTGAGCATGTTTGTGTTTACGATTTATTTTTTGTTAATAGAACATTAAAGGTTCATATGATACATGTCAATGTTTGTATATAACTATCTAAGGTTCACACTTATTCTACTAGAAAATTTCATCTCGTTTTCCATACTTAATGATCATATAATTGTTAGGGTTTATACATTACATGTCAATATTCATATATAATTATCAGACATTTATACTTATACTTTGAAAATTATACTTGTTTTCCAAATCTGTGCACAGATAAACTAAAGTTCATATGTTATGTGTTATTGTTCATATTTAGTAATCTAAATTTCATATATAATAAATGTTAGGGTTCATGATATATATTGTTTCAGGATCCAAATCGAAATGATTTAGGTATGAAATTGGGTGTTGTAAGAGTCAAATCATACTAATTTGAGGCAGATGAACACAATGATGCACTTGGATTTGGCCAATTCAAAATAGAAAATGTATAAATGTCTCTCTGAAGCATGTGCATCTCTCTTAGACATTTCATCAAACGCCTTGTGTGCATCTTTTAAATCACCAACCAATATCAAGCCCAATCAATCCATAAATGAATCATATGCACCATGAATTATTTACTTGATTGAAGCTACCTCAAATCAAAGCTTAAAAACTTACAACAACAACGAATTCAAACAAAAAAACACAAATGAAGAAAAAAATTCTAGGGTTCAAATCGAAACAAACACAAATCGAGTTTTTACTACTGCAAATCCATCTCTGATGAGAAAACGAAAGTGAATCACAACAGCATATATCACAATGGAGAATGAGCAAGGAACCCCTATATGTTGCGTGGAGAAGGCCTCAACCATGGCGAAAAATCAAAGCGGCGAACGAGAGTCATGTGAAAGGGCTCGTGGAGGAAGAAGATCTCAAATGCCAAAATGACTATATTGCCCCTTTGCCTTTTTAATATCTAAAAAGCAAGTAATCATATGAGTCATAGGATGGAAGGAGATGAACGCTCCGGATGAGTTCGCACTTCTCACAATAAAGGTGCTTCGCACCTGATCCTTTATCTGTTAAATGGTTGGTCAATTTTTAACCTTAATCATTTTCGAAAAGTAAGGGTAAAATGGTCATCTTAACGTTTTAGTAGGCTTTGTGTTAATAGAATGAGTTTAATGGATGGCTTAGAAAAACGTATATAGCTAGCTCTGATTAGAAGTCCGCAACAATTTTTGATTTTTTTTGGATAAAGACCTTTTTATTAGTAAATACTTATTTCTTATTTCTCTCCTTACATGTTTTCCTATATCTATCAAGTTTTAAATTTTAAAAACTACAATACTTTTTGTTATAAGTAAAAAAGCCTTTAAAAATATTTATTAATATCATTGTTAAGATAAGATCCCTTAAAAATTAAGATGCAATTTTTTTTATTGATGATCATCCTTAAGACCCTTTTAATGCTGATGTTTGGAATCCCTCTTAAGCTTTTAAAACAAGAACACTTACGTCACAATTTAGGAGAGACCAAAGGTGATAAGTGGGCGGAAATATGTGAGAGAAGATACTTATTATGCAAAATCTCCTCCCAAAATGCCTATGTTTAACCTAAAAATATAGTCTCCTACCAAAATCAAATTTTGAATGTTATCAAGAGATTGTGAAATTATGTTAAAGTAAGCCATTATTGATGCTTTATGTGCATTTCTCAAGAGCTTGGGCTAACAATGATAGCTTCAAGGGACGGTGATACACCTATACCGTGTGTAAAGTTTTTTTTACACCTTTTGTTAAATGTTAAAAAATTATTTACATTCTGAAAAGTAAAATAAGAGATAATTTAGTAAAAAGTTGTTTATATAAAATTATCATAACATTTGAAAAGTTGCAATTTGGTTAATACCTGAAAATAAAATTTAAGGTTCAAAATAAGATTTAATTTGAGATTTATAATAAATTTGAATTTGACAAAGTTAGTAAAGTGTTACATCCCCGCAAATCAATAACAAATGTGATATCGTTTAATCAATAAAATGTAATATAAAATAACTTCGATTAATTAAGATAAAAAAATTACAATTTATTGACTATAATGTATTGATTCCTTTATTTTTTTGGTCGGATAAAATATGTAAATTTTCAATTAAACCATTATTCATGCTTTTAGTTCATTTCTCAAGTGCTTGAGCTGTAACACATGACAGCTTCAAGGACATGTCGAAACTGTCTAATCGAGTAATGAAAATGCCCAGGATATTGCCTACAGATGAGCTTTGCATGTGTATTTTCACACGAACACAAATTAATCCATCCAATCCAATTGATTACGTATAATCCAATGGCGCCTTCTAAAAAGAAACTAGTCATTAGTCAAGTACTAATCCCAGGTTTTGAGTTCACCTTTTTAGACATGGACTGCTTCACTGCTTCAGCCCCATCATTCTACTGACTCTGCAATGAGAGAGAGCATTAAGCAACAAAAATTAAATCCAAAGGCTTCTAAGATTCAAACCTTGAACTTGCTCAGCAAAAAAATGGACAGCAATTCATTTCAGAAACACTGAAAAATAGACTTCAAAAGCTAGCATCAACACCAAAGAAAAATCCAAACAAAAAAGCAAAGAAGAAAACCATACTTTCATCATATGATGCTACATGCCCTAAATCTTATCTAGATTTAGTTCGCACATGATACTATATATGTTAGTTATATTCTTTTCCCTCCTGCCTACCAATTTTCCAACTAACAAATTTCGCCTGGGTCATATGAGAGGTTTTTACACTTGTTCTCTCTACAGAAGAACAAAAAAAACCATTCTATACAAACCCAGACAAGAGTCCCTCTAAAGAACATTTGCCAGAAGCCTAAAACTGTCTAAGAAGTCTGATGAATCACCGCAACCTATAAGCGTCTCCTGACTCGCCTCCCACCGGGATTGGCTGATTCAGCCGGAGCTCCCTCAGCTGTTAGGTCTACCCCGAATATGCTGCTGCTACCGCTCCTTTTCCTGTTCAATGGGACGCCTGAATGACCCTCTCCTGCAGCCACGGTCTCCAGCAGCTCACACAAAAGCGAGGGACAGCTCTCTTCGAGGTACTTGAAACCTTCAGAATGCATAACCACTGCACACAATGTAGTTAAAGAAGAGTAAGCGTACGTTATTGTCCCTCTAGTATCTTACTGATAGCGTGTAGTCAACTGTAACAAGCAATGAAAGTTCAATTCCACCATGAGAAGCTCAGTTAAAAGAAACAGATAGCTATTTATTTCTTAAGAGTATAAAGAATCTGTTACTTTGGACATCAAGCAGAAACCCCAAATGTGCCCTACTCCACACTTCTATCTAGGGAAATTTTCATTGAAACAGCCCTAAAATATAGGCTTTCTCATTTCCAAAAAAACCCTCCCTCTATTTTTCAATTTCTATCAAAATCACACCTGTTAAAGGAAGGCGTCATTTACAAGTTCTATTGATAGCCATTTTAAGAAAAAACTATAACTTTTACAACTTTATTCAAAATCATTTTATTGTAACATCGTTGAACGGTGTGATTTTTTATATAAATTGAGGTAGTTTTATATATATAAAAAAAATTGGCTTATAAAGCAAAAGCCACAAATTTGGAGGCAATTTCAAATTTCCTTTTAATCAATCAAACTTGTATCTACTAACCAAATAAAGAAAGTATTGATTCATGCATTTTCCATGTAAAGGCCCCTCTCAAAATTATAAAGTTCAACAAAATGTGACTACAAACACACAAGGATTTTGGGAAAATTTTCATACAATACAGTGATAATAAACTGCAGCTATCAGTTACAAAATGATAAAAGCCGCGTTTGGGTCAAGTGATTTTGGGAACCTCACAAATAGCAGGGAAATGTGTATATATAAATTCAAGTAACCATGGTGCAAAAGTGACCAATTGATGCACAAAAATAAGATGCTAACTATTGGCAGTAGATCAATGAAATTGTTTTTTGCATTTGAATATCACTAATCGTCACGAGGCACGGTTAAGAACAGTAAAGACTGATCGTTGCATCGCTCCCGCACATATAAACTGAAGTTGATGGCAAGCCAAAAGATCCAAAAACTAGAAGTATCAAAAGATCATCCAAGTCGCCTTCACAGGAAGTTAATATCCAGAACATGCATTCTTGTTAGAGACCGATTCACCTAAGACCTAACTGTCCTCACTCCTCACTGAAGTTGTCTTTAGATATTTCACTTTCAGAGTAAAATATGGTTCAAAATATTAATTAAATTCATAGATTCTAGTATGAAAGGGATAAATTACAAGAAAACATATAATTGAAGATGGCATAACCTGAAAGCACCATCAGATTCTACGTGTAGAAGACGCACCTCCCAAATTTGCTGCAGCAAATTTTAGACATACAGCCTTAAGCCGGTGGCAATGGTGCTGTTCAGACAAAGAAAGTGTTGTGGCAACAGTATCAACTGTGATTTCCTCACATAATTTGGATTCACAGAGCTGTTTCAGCCTTTCCAAACCAAATCGATCAGCTGCAGCCAACAAATGTTGCACCATGATGGCCGAAGAGCATGACAAAGTTGACCCCATTATCTCATATACATCAGGAAAATTGTCTGTGTATATATATAATAGCATAGCCTGCCAACAAGATAGAATGCAATGAAGCCTGACCAATGATACATTAAGTTACAAACTTAACAGCAGTTTGAAAGAATGGAAAAAACAATGCAAGAATATGTATGGCTGTGACCTTAAAAAAAAAAATCTAAAAAAGAAGAAGCTAGAAGTAGAAAAGAGATTGGAAGGCAGAGGGAAGCTAGATTGTATTGAAAACTCAAGGGGGCAAGCTAAGTGGTGCCTCAAACATACCAAGCCTACAAACTTAAAATTGTAATCGGATAAGGTTCTTCAATGATTCATGACAATCACATCAGGGAAAAAGGTAGCCAGTATTACTCCGAGAATCAGAGAACATTCTGACCAAGATAAAACCAAATCTGGGCCTGCACTAAGTAATTGGTTCAAATAAGTTCATAGGCCTCAGACTGAAAGCAACATAAATTGTTATTGTGAATCAACTATTAGCTCAGTTCTCTAATCTCCATGTTGTGTCAACTTCACTTCAGAAATATTGGAAGTTGGATATGTTTGAGCAGAAGACAATTTATGAAACGGGTGAACACCACTGCCTTGTAAAATCTAAGAAGACAGCTGTACCACAGCCAACAGAAGCTTTAGTTAAAAGATAGTGTACATCAGCATTAAGCAAAATCGAACTGACACCTAGAGGAAGATTATGTTTCTTGAGATGCAATATAATTTTGTGGAAGAAAATAAGTCATTACACAATGAGAAAGCTACAATGTGAGAATTTTGTCAAAGATGTGAATATGCCACTAACATCTAGACATTATTTGCAAAGTTCCACCAATTATTCCATATACTTTTTCCTTCTGAAATACCAATCTTAGATACTATTGACAGGTCTTCATCCTTGATCACATGATGATCATTTCAGAGTAAATAGGATGTACGCCAAATATTTTTTTTTGGACAAAATATAGGTTATTTTTGCTATTGTCCTCTCCCCCTTACTTTTTAGACGTTTTCCATACAAGTTAGTCCATCTTTTCAAACAATTTAAGTGCTGAACAAGTAAAGGTAATAGCTTTAAGCAACTGACAAAAACATCTTCAAGAGTTGCCTTTGGATACATGGTCCTATATCACCAATATAATATCCTGGCTTAACTTCAACATCTCAAAACACATAATTGAGGCATGTGAAAATCATTCATGAACTGCCCAGCTGGTATAATGTGCACAAAACTGCAACAAAACCATACCTTAAAAATAAAAGGCTCAACATCTTCAAGTACAAGTTTGTCCATGTTGGAGTTCCCCACGGGTCCAAAGAATTGGGCCATAAACACAGGAGAACGAGCAGCAAGTACCAATCTATGAGCTTTAAACGTCTCCTCCCCAATTTCAATCACAAGATCACAACCCACTTCGTTGTCCAGCAAATGCTTAAACCCCTGCCCCATGTCAGTCGGAGGTACATTTATCATGTAATTTTTTGGACCCTCGACGCGATTTCTCACAACTCCCACAGTGCAATGCAACAAAAGGCAATCATCCTTCAAGTATTCCGAGGTTTCCAAAGTAGTTCTTCTAAAAAAACGTTTGTAACCCCTGAAATATACAACAAAATTATGCTGCTTAGGCACTTATCAGAGAAAACAAGAAGGAATGATGCCAAATCAAAAATTCTTTGATAACAATCAAGAGTAAGACACTACTAAGATGCTTAACATACGTATTATAATATTCATTTGAGAATTTCAAAAGCATCAAATATTAAAGAAGATTCAAAAACATAGGTTCAGCAGATATACCATATGTTGAGATCCAAGAGCATATGCATTGATCAGGTAACAATAAGAACAAATTATGATACCAAGAACGGGCAGATGCAAAACCCCAACCTATACTTAAAAATAATCAAGTTGAATTGCTAGCGGAGGCATTACCACATGCTTCCTCTGTACTTGAGGGTATAAGGCCCGCTCTCAAGCGCCCGATCAAAATGGCTGTGCACCTTATGCTTGCCTTTCCCACTCTGATCCACCAAAGTCAACTCGAACAGTGCCCTAACATCGCTCCCTTCGCTCGCGAGGGCTATGAAAGCAGACACGTACATACAATTATCCTCCGGATTCTTCCCGTCAGGGTAGAAGTAAATCGCCCACTCGTATCCTCCGACCTTGAACGTGTCGCTCGAAAGATACTTCCCAGTTCCCATGCCCTTGGCCAATGAGTAACCCTTGACGACGAAATGGTGGGAGCCATTGACGGTGTCGTTGATCGATTTGGAGTAAGATGCGGTCAGATTCGAAAGCTGGTGATGGTCTTCGGCATCGAACTTGGCCATGATCGCATCGAAATTGAGAAAGAACGGCGAAAGAAGAGAGATCACCCGGAGCCAAGCCTGAATTAGGGTTTTCGAGGGTTGTTGAGAAAATCCCCTGGAATTCGACGACGATGAGGAGAGTACAATTGGAAATCGACTGAAGACCGGTTGAATTTCGAGAGAAGAATGTCGATCGCTGGTAATTTGAGAGAATATTTTCGATTTGGGGAAAATCAATCTTCTGTGGTTGCTGGATTATGTCGCTTTGAAGATGACGCTGGATGATGTAGAGGAGACGAGAACTAGAAGCTTCTTTTTAATTTCTTTTCTGTTTTTTTTTTTTACTCTTTTTTGGATAAATTGAAAATGGTATCTTGCAAGTTGTAACGTAGAAATGCAAGTCTCTTCAAAATCGAACCGAATCGAAAATTACTTTTTTGTCAAGAAACAGAGCAAAGCTCTTGCGATTCATTCAAATTAACTGGAGAAACATGTCCTAAAGAATGAATTAGACTATCAGAGCAATCTTTAACTAAAGAAAAAAGTATTACGTGCGAAAGATGGTTATAATATAAAATACAAAAGTTTTTTAACCGTCCGATTTGCTTCAGCTTTTTGCATTGTTACACGCGCTTTTTAATTCTTTTTTTTTTTCGCTCCAGTTTTTCGCTCCCGCCTTTTTTTTTTTCACTCCAGCTTTTCTAATTTTTTTTTGTTTGTTTGTTTGATGAATTTCACACACTACTTAAATTTCACACTGTAATTTGATTGTTGTTTAATCCTTTACACTTTTTATTTATTTATTTGCACTTTCTCTTTAACTATTTGCACTTCTGTTTAACAGCTTGCACTTTCGTTCTATTCGCTTGCACTTATTCATTATTCTGATGCACTTTCTATTCGCTTGCTTGCATTTTAAATATTTTTTAATCTCATATTTGCTTGTACTTTCTGTTCACTTGTTTGTACTTTACTCTGTATTTCCATGCACTTTCTTCATATTGGCTTGCACTTTTCTGTTGTTTAATCCCTTGTACTTTTTTTTTATTCATTTGCACTTCCTCTTTAACCACTTGCACTTCTGTTTAACAACTTGTACTTTCGTTCTATTCGCTTACACTTATTCATTATTCTGATGCATTTTCTGTTCGCTTGCTTGCATTTTAAATATTTTTTAATCTCATATTTGCTTGCACTTTCTGTTCACTTGCTTGCACTTTACTCTGTATTTCCATACACTTTCTTTCTATTGGCTTGCACTTTTCTGTTGTTTAATCTCTTGTACTTTTTTTTATTCATTTACACTTCTTCTTTAACCACTTGCACTTCTGTTTAACAGCTTGCACTTTCGTTCTATTCGCTTGACCTTATTCATTATTCTGATGCACTTTCTGTTCGCTTGCTTGCATTTTAAATATTTTTTAATCTCATATTTGCTTGCACTTTCTGTTCACTTGCTTGCACTTTATTCTGTATTTCCATGCACTTTCTTCTTATTGGCTTGTACTTTCTGTTGTTTAATCACTTGAACCTATCATAATGTACAAGGAAATAAACATAAAGTGCAAGCAAATAAACATAAAATGCATTCGAATATACACAATGTGCAAGAAGGAAAACATTATTGACAAGCATATAAGAATAAAATGCAAGCAAACAAAATGTGCATGCGAATATACACAATGTGCAACCAGATAAACAAAAGTGCAAGCAGGAAAACATAAAGTACAAGCATATAAGAAAAGTGCAAGCAAAAAAACATAAAGTGCAAGCAAATAAACACTAAGTGCAAGCGAACAAAAATAAAGTGCAAGAAAATAAACGTAAAATGCAAGCTTATAAACATAAGGTGCATTTGAAGGCGAGCGAATAACACAGTGAGCGAATAATACGGTCTGATTGCCTTTTTTTTTGAAATTAATAAAGCGCGTGTGAATAAATAAAGCGTATTTTTCCTATTCTCCCCAGCCGTAGATTTGGCCACGGTGGACGGCTGAAAATCTTTCGTATTTTGTATTTTAACAGCCTTTCGCACCCGAACCGCGTCCTTAACTAAAAACGAGTTAAGACCTAAAGGTGTAATAATTTAGTCAATAAAAAAACATAAAAATGAGACGAAAGATTAGCCACAAAATCAGCCGCAAGATTGATAGTCCGAGGAATATGTGTCAATTGTGCCTCCCAGGTGGAAGAGATGAGAATCTCTTAACAGCGGCGGATCAAGTAGAAGTCTAAATGAGTAGCAGGGAAGGTTGTAGTATGAGTCGAACAAAAGTAAGTGAGTCGAACTCGCAACAAACCCAGTTGAACCCCAACTGCGCAGCAAAGCGGAGGCCATGAAAGATTGCCTAGAGCTCCGCCGTCAGTGGAGAGCAATTGCCATAACAAAAGCAAAGGCTCTGAGATAGGCACCCGACGAGTCGCGAAAAAGCCCCCCTCCCCAGTCATGTTATCCGTTCCCTTACAAAGAGCATTACATTTCAACTTAACCCAAGAAAGTGGAGGAGGAGACCAAACCTTAAGGGAGTCGTTAACACCAGTGGCAATGTTAACATCGATAGAAGGGTTCAGCAGAGACGAGATCTTGGAGCGAGCCTCCCAATAGGCTGCCACCAGAGAGCACACTATGGTAGAGAGCCTATTATGATCGTCAACTCTGGTGAACCGAATCGAAAATATCAAATCAAACATAAAATCGAACTTTGGTAACACGGTTTTTTCGATTCGGTCCAAAATGTAGTTTGTCGAACCATGCTCAACCATACTAGTAGGCATTGCAAGCCACGTGTGAATATTTGTCTTATTTATTATCTCACTAAAAATACCACTAATACAAAGTATTAAATCTTATTTAAACTAATTAAAGAATTCTAATATTATACGAATTTGTTCCATGGAAGAACAAAATATTATTAGCTTAAGAGTGTAAGGGTCCGTTTGAATTCTCGATAATAATATATTAAATTATATTATTTTATATTAAATCACTATTTTAATACAAGATAATACAATTTAATGTATTATCTTAAGAATCCAAACAAACCCTAAGAAGTACGATAAGACCATTGAATCATCTACTTCCAAGTTTCAATGTTTCAAGGCTATCCCCTAATATATCTTAATTTGACCGGTTAATAGAATTAGAAAATCAATCTAATCAATCAAAACAATGAACTAAGTATGGAATATATTTGGAAAATGTAATTCTAATGCGAAATAGGAATTTTAAAAAAGGCACTTGTAAATATAAACCAATTCACCAATATTAGTCTCTGGATATAATTATTTTCATAAAAACTAGCCACATAATATAAATTTTACAAAATAAGATATTTTAGGATTTTTTTTTTGGCAAACTATAACCCAAAAGTCTAAACTTGTTTAATAAATATTGAAATCTAGAGGGACTACAAAAAATACAACATGATAGGATTTAGAGTACGGGACGAAAAATTATAATAAGATTAATTTTTAAAAATGAATTGCTGATAGATAGTGAATTTGGGTGCTCGATTTGAGGAATGGAAACTCGATTTCATGCGTTTATATGGATGTTTAGTCGGTTTGTTATACATTCCTTAAACCAGATAGGTAATGATTTTTTTTATATTAAACCAAATTCTATATGGCTAGGAATGGAAGAACAAAAAGGGAAATAAGGGGGAAAGGATAGGTATAGGAGTGATTCTCCTCTAAAACCAAGCTCAATCTATGGCTGAAATTGAAGGCTTTAACTGGTTCAAACCTGAAATTAAAGACACATTTTGAGTAAGGGTTCGATTTGAGATTGGAGAAGGTGAAGGTCGAAGTTCAAGCTCGATTTGGGCCACGATTTAGACTAGTTAGAGTCTACGTAATGAGAAAGCTAAGCAAAGGTGAGATCTACTCAAGTAACAAGGAGGAAAGGCACGATATAAATCTTATCTAATTGAATACATATCCATCAAATTTTAAAAATAGATTATATATCCATCAAATTATACCTGTATAATTATTCAATATAAGATTTTTAATATATTTATTAAAAATATAATTTTAAAAAAAAAACTCTTTAACGGATTTTCATAATTAACTTTATTTATCTCTCTCACTTTTAGGTTTATATTTTTTTTTCTCTCTTGTTTCTTTTCTTCAATCTTACACTTGTACGTAGGTAAATCTTTTAGTTTGTCATTACTACATTTTTTATCATAAACATAGGTCATTTACGACACTTTGATACTTTTATACTATCTTTTTTTTTTAATCTTTTTTGTGCATGATTAGAAACATACAAAAATCGTGCTTTAATAACATTGCTTCATTTCTATTTTTTCTGGAATCAAATTTAAATACTTGATGGATTTTGGTTTTTAGGGAAATTTGTGTTATTTTTGTATTTATTTGTTACTTAGATTGATATTTATTTTAATTATGTTATTTTGGTTTAATAGTATCAGATAAAAACACAAAGGATAATTATACAAGTTTTTTATAATTTTATGGGTATATATCCAATTTTCAGATTTTGGTGGACATATATCTAATTAGATAGGATTTGATGGGTATATACCCAATTACCCCTAAGTTATATTAGTGCATAATATAAGTGATGTAGAACGAGACCTTAATGTAGTTGCTCTAGAGTTTATTATTAATCCATGTATTATATTATGATGTTGATTTTTTCTATTGTGTGATCATGTACACACTCAAAGAACTCAATTTTTAACAATAATTTGTTTAGCCATTTTTATTTTTTTTTTGCTAATGTTTACCCATTCTCTTTGAATATAATTTTTTATTTTAACTTGTTAGTATGTGCCCATGGGCACACACCAGAAAAATCGTATGTTATTTGGGTGGTGATTTGCAAATAAACCTCTCAAATGGATGATTTTGTATAATCTTCCCTAAACATTAAAGCAATACGCATGTTTATGTTAAAATATTAGCCACTTAGCTTCTTATGTAATTGACATTGACTTATTGAGACATTGACATGTGTAATTTGTTTATTTTTTTGTTCATTTTTGACATTTTGGTTCACTCTTTTCTGTTTTATCCACCTCTTTTACAACCGTCATGTTTTACTTCACCTCATTTACAATAGTTTAAGCTACTTCTATCTTCTCATAAACCAAGATTAGAAACATAATTTATTTCTTTTACTTTGGAGAAACTTCACCGCAATGAAAAATAAATGAAAAAATAACTTTAAATAATATCAACTATCACCTATGAACAAAAAATAATACAAACTTTAAAAATTATAAAAACGTATCCGATGTCAATATTAACCCAAAATGATATGGCCCATTTTTCTGGTGAAATCTTCGGCGAAAATGCTGATGTGACATTGAAAAACATGAGCCGACATATTTTTTTCACACATTAGCTCATTTATATAATTAAAAAAAAATCAAAAAAATGAACTTCTTCAACAATTTGTATCTATTGAAGCACGAACCAAAAAAAAGTCCCTCGAAGAGGAAGACCCGAAAGTCAATCTCCATCATTATTGTAAGACTGATTGTTGAAATTTTAGGCTTGTGATTAGTAGATGCAAATTGCTGAAGAAGTTCATTCTTTTGATTTTTGATTTTTTATTATATAAATGAACTGATGTGTGAATAAAATTTGCCAACTCATATTTTCTGGTGCCACATCAGCATTTTCGTCGGAGATTTCACCGAAAAAATAGACTATATCGTTTTGGGTTAATATTGACATAGTTCGGGAACGTTTTTACAATTTTTATAGTTCTTATTATTTTTGGTTTAAAAGTGATATTTGATATTAATTAGAGTTATTTTTCCAAAATAAATTAAATATTTTTTTGTTGATGATGAGTTCGATAATTGTTATCAATTAAGACAAGTGATGTCTGCATTTTCTTATAATTTGTGTTGAATTTTTTTGAACACCGAGACCGTTTTAAAAATGCATGTACTTGTTTAATAAATTTTTTACAAAGAATTACGAACCAACATGAATGATTGGGATACCGTTTGAAACATCGAAGTGAGACAGACGATTTGGACTGGATGAATAGCACCAAGTCAAGCTCACATTGTTTTACATGCATTTACACTTTTAATTACGTATTTAGCCTTGTGTTGCGCTAAATGTGGCTGATTAACTAAGGGTGTTGTTGTAATTGTATGGAATTGGTTTGTCGTTGTATGTAAGGTGGTGGTATATGAGTAGGTGTGGGCACAAAAAATGGAAACTCAATCTTTACCAAAAAAAAAATGGAAACTCAATAAATATTTTAAAATAATGAAAAATCTACATATTTCTTGGTTAATTGTACCTATATTTTTTTAAAATTATGGTATAATTAACCGACCAAAAGAAAAATCACAGAGTGATGTTTTCTTATTCATTCTAATTTTAGGCTACATATTCTTCTTAGTTTGATTTTGTCAATATACCGACTATTTATATTGCATTCTTTTCTCTTTGATGTAAGAAACTAGATACATGAAAGTTAGTCTAGCCATAGAATCTCGTACTGTAATATTTCAGTGGAGTACTAGTAAAATAATATGATTAAAGCTTTATTTGAACATACAATATGAACTGTGTGATTGAAGTCAATTTGACTACTAATATATATATAGAGGGACGCTCTGATAAAATAAGAGTTATGGTAAAACGGAAGTATTAATCTGGAACGTTAGATTGATGATGATGGATGGTTGGATAATTGAGCCTTACAATAGATATAGTAGGGGTGTAACCATCAAATCTACTCTAATAAGGCAATTATTTAATTTTTAATTAGGAAAATATAATAGAGAGGGGATCAAATAAACATTGGTCTTAAAGTAATCCGTGAGCACATCTACCTGGCCGTACACGTGTCGTCATCATACGATTGCCAGTGATCCATCATTTAACACACCGAGGGACATTTTCGTCATTGGACATTCATTCACTGTAGCCGTCTCCCTTGGCTCGCTCGATTCGCTCTCTGTGTTTCCGGAATCGCCATTGGAGGTAATTCTTTGCTATCTATGATTTCAGTTAATGTTCTCCATCGATTTCGCCTCTTTCGATCTATTCTCGCTATTGGATATCTGTAGCCGTCTTTATTGGCGTCTCTGATCTCGATCGTTTTGCTCTCTGTTTCCGTATTTGCTGTAGCCGGAATCGCCATTGGAGGAGTTGTTCGTTCTCGCTCGTTTCAGTTCCTGTTCTTCATCGATTTCGCCTCTTTCAATCTATTCTCGCTATTGGATTGACTGGCATAGACGTTTCTATGGACTTTGGTAAGTTAATTTGTTTCGTTATGTTCTAGGGTTTCAGAATTTGTTGTTGTGTTTATTTATTTTCTATGCTTGCTAGTAATCTGAGAATGATTATTTTCAATTTGGTCGTTTTCTGGCGTTTCTATTGTGTTCTTTGACATATTCGTCTTAACCTATTCATCATTAGGTTTTTCCTCCTTTCAATGGGCGATTGTTTTGAACCTATACCTTATACAAATGAACCTCGATGTTCTGTATGTTTGCAGTGCTTGGAAGTGGGTCTGTTGGTGCTAGTGGTAGTGTTTCCCTCGATCATAGTTCTCCTAGTTCATATCCAAGTGATTCGGACACTGAGATGTCTTCGGATTTATCCGTTGCTCGATTATCTCAAGGTGGTTCGGTGTACCATATTCCAATCTGTGTTGATTCTCTGAAACCAGTTGTTGGTATGCTGTTCGGGTCATTGGGGGAAGCGATTGATTTTTACAAGGCATATGCACTGGAATGTGGCTTTGTTGTGAGGATCGGCGGATCACGCATGGCAGGCGATGTGGTTCCATTGAAGTACTTGCATTGCACCAGACAAGGTTTTAAAACTGGCCAGAACAACACAAAACGCATGCGCCGACGTCCTTCAAACAGAGTTGGTTGTAAGGCGAAACTCACCCTCACTTTTGCGGGCAACCAGGGCTACAAAGTAACAACGTTTGAAGATCGCCACACTCATGAAATGGTTGTTGGTAAGGATAAACAGTTTATGAAGTCTATGAGGAAGCTGGACTTCAGACATAAAAAGTTTGTCATGGATTGTGAGAAAGCGCACATCGGTCCAGTCAGGTTGCATAGGATATTCAAGGAACTCGTGGGCGGCTACTCCCAAGTCGGTGCTTCAGCTGTTGACTTCAAGAACTACCGACGAGATATGTTGGCGTATATCGGTGGTTCCGATGCTCAGATGACGATCAACCGTCTGTTCAACAGAAAAGAACTCTGCCCTGCGTTCTTCTTTGAGTACAACATGGATTCTTGTGATAGTTTGACACGTTTATTTTGGGCTGATCCCGTGTCTCGCAAGAACTTCTCTCTCTTCGGCGACGTTGTATCGTTTGATGCTACATACCGAACCAACATGTTATTTTCTATCCTTCTTCATTGCATTTTCCTTTATTATTTTACACTGTAACCAACCTTCAATTTAATATTTTTCGTGCTTTTGTTGTTAAGTTTATTAGATGAACCTGTTAGTAAGATTGTATGAACCTCTTAGTTGAAACTGATGAACCTCGTATGCAGACGTGATGAACCTAGTGTGAAATCCAATGAAATTTCTATCAAGATATTCCAGTCTATTTGCTGAGGTCCCAAATGCACCTTCTAGCTTTATTGGATACATTAATGAACTATCTATACAACCTTTCATTCTAAACTGCATAACCCTATTACAACAACTCTGACGAAACCTGCCCCTCATACTTGGTGAACCTGGTAGTTATACATGATGTACCTTTTTGTTATAGTCGATGAACCCAACTACTTAGATGAATTTATTTAATGTTATATCTTGCACCTAGCTATTTTCTCTTCATGTTCATAGTTATTGAGCTTCTTTTTTACAACAATGACCTTGTTTTCGTAATCTGTTGAACCTAGCTACTGTAACTTTTCTGAGTTGTAGTTGTGTATTCATTCTAATCAATCTCCTTGTGTACTTATGAATCCTGATTTGATTGCTCTTTTTATTACAAACTGTTCGAGTGTTTTTATCACTTTTTCTTATGCATAGTTGGCTTTGTTTACATCTCTTCCATATAGGTACAATCTGATTTTCATACCATTCACCGGGCTAGACCATCACAAGTTGAGTGTCACTTTTGCGGCTGGTTTAATTTTCAAGGAAGATGCTGGATCATACGTTTGGTTGCTGGAGAAATTCAAGGCAGCTATGGTGCACGAGCCAAAGGTTATAGTTACAGACCAATACATGTCCATGAAGTCAGCTATTGAACAAGTTTTCCCGCGGTCGCGCCACAGGCTTTGTATGTGGCACATCATGAAGAAAGTGTCCGCAAAGACCAAGTACGACAGTGCCGCTGATTCAGAATTTAGGGCTAGGTTGGACAATATTGTGTGGACCCATGACCTTTCACCCGCACAGTTTGAGTCACAGTGGGCTGCGTTGCTTGATGAATTCCCTCTGGTGAAGCGGAGGTGGTTTGATGACATGTTTACAATCCGGCATTTTTGGATCCCAGCCTACTTCAGGGATGTGATGTTTGGTGGTCTGCTTAGGACTACTTCTGTTTCGGAATCTGCAAACAGTTACTTTGGTCACTTCACTGACAGATACTACCGCCTAGTTGATTTGGTGATGCACTTTGACATAGCCATGGACACGCAGAGACACAAGCAGGCGAAGCTGGACTTTGATTCTTCGACTATGCGTCCAGATCTTAAGACGCATTTAAGATTGGAGAAGCATGCGTCTGAGGTGTACACACTGTCAATTTTCAAACTTGTTCAGGATGAGATTATGGAATGTTGTTTATCATGCTTTATGGTGAGCATGTCTGAGGTCAATGGTACAAAATTGTACGGTGTCAAGGATTGCTTATCCAAGAGTTTCACAATGGAGCAGTCAGCTGAAGGTGGGGATTTTTTATGCAGCTGTCATATGTTTCAAAGGATTGGTCTGCCTTGCTGTCATCTCATTTTTGTGTTCAAGAACCTCGGATTTGATAGGATTCCGGAAAGGTATGTCCTTGCGCGTTGGACCAAGGATGCCACTATTACACCGGTGTTCTCTATCGACGACGCCATTGTGACTCAGTGTGCGGCCCTTGAAGAGCGTGAGGCGGTCATGAATGAGGTGATTTCTGACTTTTATAGTTGTGTGGGGCTATTGGAGGACAAGCCGGACCTCATGAAAGAGTTTTCGATTCTGCTTAAGGAGAAAAAGGCGGCTCTACTGTCTGCGAGTGGTGCTTCATCTAGTTTTGGCGCGTCGAACCTTGAGCAACTGCAGTCTTATGCCGGAGTTGAAGTCCCTTCAGTCGTTAATGTGCTGCCACCAGAGCAAGCCAAGAACAAAGGAAGCGGGTCGCGTATCCGGAGTGGAAGAGAAATATCTATTGCTTCGAGCCGTGCAGGGCAAAGGCGTTGTGGCAGATGCAACAAGTATGTCACTCACAATAGTCGCACTTGCACTGAAGTGCTTGAATCTTAGTGCTCTTCAGTATTTTTACATTCCATCTTTATTTTGATTACGTTTGCTGAATTTTTAAAAATTTTGAGGAGTTCAAGTATGCCACTCTGCTAAACAGCATTAAGAATTCAAATTTCACATTCTAATTCTAGTTCATACATCATTTCGTCTTATTTCTCCTTCAGGAATATACCGTATACATGGGATGATCCTCTTATGAAACTAGTTCATTATGTTCTTTCATTGGTGCACGTATTGTTTGAGTTCCAATCGATGAACCTGTTAGTTTCAGTGTATGAACCTATCCGCTGAAGCAGATGAACCCGATTTTCAAACCTGATGAACCACGTATCAACTTATTCCAATCGCTTTGTTATCATTCCAGATGCAGCTTGTAGTTGTAATGAATGAGTAATTAGAATGAAGAAGAGGTAGACTTCAATTAGTTGGACTTGTAGTCTTTTTTAAGTTGAAATGCATAATCGTATTCAATACTCTGATGAACCTGTCCCTTATAGTTGATGAACATGTTAGCTATACATGCTGAATGTGCTTGTTATATCCGATTAAGCTAGTAACTTAGACGAACATACTTTCTAGCTTAAATGAACCCATATTCACCATTTCATTTTTAGGGTACTTGAATGACAAAAGTTATTGAACTTTGAACTATTGAATGAGTTTTGTCACAAAATTTCTTTTAAAACACAAAACGAGCACCTGGTCGATTTTTGAAGTGTATAATTTATTCTATGTCTGATGAACCTGTTACCTATACTCAATGAACCTGTTAGTTATAAATAATGAACCTAATTGTTATAAATCATGAACCCAATGCTTGGACAGAGTACACTCACAACTAACTATGGCTACAAGTCAAAATCAATGAACCTGCATGAGAAAATTAATAAACCTGCAAGACAACACCAATGAACCTGGTTGATTTTTGAAGTGTATAACCTATTCTATGTCTGATGAACCTGTTACTTATACTCAATGAACCTGTTAGTTGTAAATGATGAACCTATATGTTATAAATCATGAACCCAATGCTTGGACATAGTACACTCATGACTAACTGTGGCTACAAGTCAAAATCAATGAACCTGCATGAGAAAATTAATGAACCTATAAGACAACACCAATGAACCTGCAATACAAAATCGATGAACCTGCTAATATATTGAAGTCTTCATCCTAATTAGGCAATCAATCACGTGATTAGTGTTACCTGCTAGTATCATTGTAACCAAGTCTGCAATCCTATATTTTCACAAACCACACAATCAACCTAGTATCATTCTAACCAAAATGCTAACAATCATCCAATGTTTATGCATAGGGTCCTTCAGGATTGTCTCTAATGGTCTGAAGTGCCTTGTCCTTGATTTCATTAGCTTCCGAGGTAATGATGGTATGTACATATTTGATCCTTAGTTCTTCAACGACCTTCTTCTTGTTTTTGCTGTTCATCTAGTCCTCCCAGTTGTCATTTGGCACCCCCATGTACTTCTCCATATGTCGCATGGCATACAGCCCAGAGCTTTGCTCTTGTGCACTGTCACATTGGCATGTAAGAGGAATCAACTGCGCCTTAGGCTGTGCAGATTCGAAGTCGTTTGCTCTTTTGATCAAGTGATTCTGGCGGAGGTAAATTGCAGTCATCGGTACTTGCACAGAAGAAATGCAGACAACAAATGAATTTTTCACCAAACAAAAAAAAATGTACAAAACAAAACAATTTTATACACTCTTGTACACTTACAATCTTCTGAATAACTGCCTCATAGAGGCCCATATCACCGCTATTCGGCACACTGTCGAGCACATGTATGCTTTTACTCTTAATGTTCATGGCAATGACAAAGTAACGGTCATTGTGGATTATGACAGGTACAACAACCTATAATAATGCGTTCACTTAGTGACCTTTGAAATTTACTCAAAAAGAATTATCAACAAAATAAATAAGAAAACAGACAAGCTCATACTAGTAATAATTTTACCATGTCTACGTCCTTTATCTTTCGTCCATGCACCTCACCCACGGCGGAGTTGAAGTTCTTGATGAACTCTCCCAATTGATCTTTCAAGTTGACATTCTGTTTCACCATTTCATGATTTTTTGTTAGCATACACCAATTATATATTCAAGCTAAAAACTGCACAGATAAACTGTTGAACCTTGATGTAGAATTTCATGAACCTTAGTCAATAATGCATGAACATCTTTTATAATAAATGAGCCTCTGTGAGATAAACTTTATAGGACTTCACTTTTTATATGATGAACCTCATTTTATTAACTTTTGAGCCTTATAGTATATATTGATGCACCTTATTCTGTTAACTTTTAACCATTTTTACGTACCATTTGGTAGTATATATCCATGCACCTTATTCTGTTAACTTTTAACCATTTTTACGTACCATTTGGTAGACATACAAGAATGCTCTGCTCGGTTTGTTGCTGCTCTTGACCTCCTCGTTATTGTTCAAAACTGTTGACCAAGCATCAATGGCTTTGTAGTGGATGTCCACGTCCATAGCCAACTCCATTCCGGTGACTTTGAGAGACTTGTGTTTGAATAGAGGCTCACTATTCAATTGCATAGAAACAGAAGTGTTATCCAGTAGTAAATCTTTATCTCTAATATTTACCATAATAATAAAATAAAATATGTCATAAGGTATCTATATCTTACCCTCCTATGCTGCAGTGGAGACAGTAGTTGTACACTACCATTGCCTCCTTTGGTCTCTTGGCAAAGGTGTCCACAGTTCGGCTTTTGTAGGGGCTTCTGAGCTTTTCCCCAAGTCTCTTGTGCCTTGGCCCATGAACCACATCAGCATTAGCCTCCAGTTGCTTCCCCTTGCCCTTGTCATTTTCTTTTGCTTTTTCAGTTCCAGCCACCTCCTTGTCCTTCTGTGCATCAGCCCCTTCATGTCCTTCATGCATGGCTTCCTCAACACCAATGTTCTCTATCTCCTCTGAGCCTATAAGCACCCCCTTGTCCTTCTGTGCATCAGGCACTGCATGTTCTTCATCCTTGTCTTTGTCAATTTCAAAGTCCTCTAACTCCTCTGAACTGATAAGCTTGAAGGATGGAATTGTCAAATCCGGTGACTTTTTGGCCTTCTTCCTTGTTTTTGGTGTTGCGGGTGTTGGTCCCTTGTCCTTACTCCCAACCACAGTCTCTTGCACAGCGCCTTCTGCCCCATGCACTGCTTGCTCTGTGTTCTCCATAACAGGAACAGACCCTTGTCCCTTTTCTTCCAGGCCTCATTCACTTACTGTGTTTATTTGCTCACTGTCATTACCTAACCCATCATCCCTCTCTTTCTCCACCTCTTCAACTTGCTCTCTTACCTCTTCTCTGTCTCCCAGCACATCAGTGTACTGATCCATAATGGTGTTTACATCCTCCCAAGTTTGTGCGGAATCCATGCCCTGGTTTGCCTTAGAAGTGGAAGCTTCAGCATTTGAGAATTTGATCTTTTCTTTAGAAGCATCAGCCTTCTCAACCTGTCTCAAGCATTCTATCAGCTGTGGATCGCTCCAGAATGGGTGGTTAGCATCATTCCATATCTTCTCAAATTCACTTTGTTCCTCTTCCTCAGCCTTTTTCTTCCCAATCAGCGTTTGCGCTGTCTTAATCATGCTCCTCACCTTGGGCTCGTCATTGAACTCAGTCGGCAAATTTTCCACCATGTCTGTCAGTTTCAACATTTCTGTTGCTACTATAAACTATTGCTATGTGAAGTTATTCAGCCACTCCTGCATACAAGAAAACAAGTTTATGTGGTAAATAGATGGAATAAAAAACAAAAATGGCATACAATACCACGACACACGAATGAAATCAAGCTAAACCACTCGTATTTGTGCTTCTTGATATAATTAGTACGAAAAAGGTCAAATTTGAAAGATCATGAACATGTTTGCCCAACTCCATGAACCAGAGATTGATGAATCAAATTCACATTAAAGTACTACCCTACAGTACATCACCAACATCATACATTTTTATTCAGTTTAATGAACCTTATACTATTTATTCATGCACCTCTTGATCATTTTTCATGTATTACTCATCAGAATTACATGAACAGGCAAGTCAATTCCGATTGAACCTTGGTCAATACATGAATGGACCCTAACTTGTAAACTCATGAACCTTGATGTTTAAACTAATGAACCCACTATAATATTTTTTGAAATTGAAGTTTCATTATTTTTGCTTGGTTTTTACAGTGAACCCTCACTATGTGTGATGCATGATCTACAATGTCTAAAGTCATGTAGCTAATAATTGTGTAACCGGATGACCCCTCAATACAATTTCTGAACCTTAATGTATATATAAATGAACCTCAACTGTAAACTAATAAACCTTGATGTTTAAACTGATGAACCCACTATACTATTTTTTGAACTTTAACCTTGATGTTTACCTGTAGCTTGTTGTTCATGAATCCTTGTTCTTTCCTCTCCTTTGCTGGTCTTGGGTCTTGCAGTGTTCCTAATCCAAATCCTCCAAACTTCATCTCCCTGCTCTCCCTTTCCTCCAAAATCTCATCAGTCCATCCTAGGTAGACGGGTGTATTGTTCGGGATTGTATTTCCAAAGACAGATACCCTGTCTAAATACAACAACTGCATAGAAGAACATACATACATTAGTACACACATGACATGCAACGTAATACACGTAGATGTTTTTTTTGTAATTAAACAAGAGTTGTTTACCACAAGGAAGACGATTGGTCCTCTGTAGAACCTCTCTTTCTTGCCCTTCCATTCTTTTGTTGTCTGAGGCAAGACACTCATTACAAACCGACACCAATTGTATCCCTTTACGTCCTCAACGTCACTGATCATCATGTGCTGAGGAATAGTGCCCTTTTGGTTGCTTTTGACGAGCACCGACATGAACATCACAAGGAACAGCCTTTTGAACCAGACTTTGGAGGTGCAGGCTTTGAGCTTGACTGCCAGATGGCTTGGCCTGATTTGCTTGATATTGTCAAAATACTCTTTCCATTCCTTTATAATGGTGTTGTCAGCAGCCTCTTTGCCTCTCCTTTCCACCGTCCTCTGCCCTCTAGGGATCATCAGCACCCTCTGGACTTCCTCCTCTGTGACTTTTATGGTGCTCCCATCCACCATCTTTATCTCACACTTGACCTCATCATAGTTTTCGAGGATCCAGAAAGCGAGGCAATGAGGCACCCCTTTAATCTTTAAATCCAACATGCTCTCAAACCCCATCTCCCTAATCCACACCTTTGCATGTGCCTTCATGTGTTTAGGGATACCTTCCAGCGCGTTAACAAACGCTTTCGGGATATTCCTTGTGTTCAACCACTTGTACTGGGATCCATCCTCTTCTGTTTTTATCTTGAGGTGGGCAGGGACTATTTCCAGCTGGTTGTTGTCCTCTGTTTCTCTGTGCTTCTCCTTTTTTGCCTTGGTAATTACCAACTTTCTCTCTCCTCTTTCCTTCACTACAACCCACTTTTCTTTCTTTGTTTTCTTGGCAGTTTCTTCCTCGTCAACCTCCATTTTCCGCTTGCCCTTGTCCTTCCTCCCTTTAATCTGTCTGGTCTTTGGTTTGCTCCTCAAATTGTCTTCAAGCTCCTCTTCACTGAAACTCTCTAATTGATCTGCTGCATCTAGTCGGAGTGCAGCCCTGGACCGAGTGTTTGGTTTGGTTGGTTGAATATCATCGGAACTGTCCGACGATGTTGTGTCTTTGTTCTCCTGAGAAGATGTTGCGCCATGCTCTACACGGTGTTTAGCTGCAACTGCTGACCTAGTGCTTGGTCTTGTGGCTGTTGTTTTCTCAGAACTTTCAGACGAACTGCTCTTGCTCTCTTCCTGTGAACTGATGCTGTCCTCGTCTTCAACTTCCTTTCCCTTCCCCTTGTCTTGAACTTCCTTTCCCTTCCCCTTTACTTCTAAACGCAATACATCTTCTTGAGTGGTTGGTATCTCTTCAGTGGTGTTGACTGGTGTTGCTTCAATTTCCTTAGTTGCTTGTAACTCCTTCTCTACATGGTGTTGAGTTGCAATCATTGACCTAGTGCTTGGTCTTGTGGGTGGTGTTCTCTCAGAACTTTCAGATGATCTGATCTTGCTCTCTTTCTTTGAACTCACGCTGTCCTTGTCTTGAACTTCCTTTCCCTTCTCCTGAACTTCTAAACCTAATACATCTCCAGCGGGTGACCTACTTGTTGGAGTCGCTTGCATGCTTGTTGGTGTTGTCAAATCTTCTTCAGTGGTTGGTATCTGTGCAGTTGTGATGACTGGTGTTGCCATAATTTCTTTAGTGGCTTCTAATTCCTTCTGTGCAGAAGCCTGAGAAAGCTGTTCATCTTCAGCTTTTCCTTCAGTGTCTGGTGTTTTCGTGCACTGCTTTTTTGCGGGGGGTTCTTGTTGTTGTGAAGTTTGACCCTGTGTAACCTTGGTCACTGTGTCTCTCAATCTTTTATGACTCCTCATCTTCTGTCTAGGCTTTCTTTGGCTCTTTTTAGTCGGTGTTGATCTCTTTTGATGCTGGGTTTTCTTTCTTTTTGAAACAACGGACTTCCTAGCAGACACTCTATTTACTATTGGAATGTCCTCACTATCTGTACTCTCGTAATCTATCTCGATGTCCTTAAATGTAAGCCCTTTGCGTCTAGTGTGTCGTCTGGATGGACCGGTCGACCCTGCTAAGAGAAACAGCACAATTGTAAGACTAACTTCAGTCCATGAAGTAAACTGTAACAAAGTAAATTAACCTAAGTATCCAACTCATAAAATGAACCCCATCAAAAGAGTTCCAACTCAAGTAGGGAAAGCATAATGAACTTAAGTTCATAAGACATGCATGAACTGTCGAAGAAGGAAATAAACCTCCAAGTCATAAATGAACCTCATGAAATTAATGCAACTCAGGTGAAGACATGCATGAACTCTGGTAAGAGCAAATGAACCCCAATTCATAAAATGAACCTCAGGTAAACCTAATTTTTTATCACAAAGGCATGAAATATCCAACTCATAAATGAACATCCAACTCATAAATGAACCTCATGGAATCAATGCAACTCAGGTAAACACATGCATGAACTCTGGTAAAAGCAAATGAACCACCAACTCATAAAATGAATCTCAGGTAAACCTAATTTTTTATCACAAAGGCATGAACTCTGGAAGAAGAAAATGAACCTCTAACTCATTGATGAACCTCATTGAATTAATGCATCTCACGTAAACACAAGGATGAACCCTCGTAAAAGCAAATGAACCCCCAACTCCCAAAATGAACCTCAGGTAAACCTATTTTTTTTTATCACAAATGCATGAACTCTGGAAGAAGGTAATGAACCTCCAAGTCATAGATGAACCTCATGGTATTAATGCGAGTCAGGTACACACAGGCATGAACCCTCGTAAAAGCAAATGGACCTCCAACTCCCAAAATGAACCTCAGGTAAACCTAATTTTTTTTATCACAAAGGCATGAACTCTTGGAAGAAGGAAATGAACCTCCAAGTCAGAGATGAACATCAGGAAACGAACATACAATTCAGACAAGGAAAACAATGTCACAAGGAAAACAACGTCAAGTACTGAAGAAACCCTAACTTCGAGCTCTGTGTTTCTAATGGTGCAACAACATTTAACAAACTCTCAAAACCTTGAATTTTGAGTAATCTAGGTGTTTTCGTGAAATCTAAACCCTAAATCTGAGATACGTACCTTCATAGTCGTCTTCACTGTAATCTGTGTCGCTCCTCATGTCATTTTTTCGTTCTATTGGCTTGTACTTGGTCAGTTCTGAGCGTCTGAGAGCGTCTGAGACTGGTCATTTTGTCTTCTCCTCTTCAACTATCGCGTTCGATCGATCGAGTTCTGAAATCGCTCGCTTCGTCTTCTCCTCTTCAACTTCTGTGGATAGTTGGTTTCAGAGCGTCTGAGAGCGTTTTGGCGCGGTTTAGAGGTAAGGGGCAAACGTGTAATAATACGTAAAAATTACTCTTAATTACACATATGTCACCGTGCCTGTAACATCCTTTTTCTTCCTTTTTCCTTCTGCTTCAATCCTGGCTGTCTATCTGCTCCATCCTAGGGCTCTGATTTGTTTGTAGTGTTTATCTTAAGACCCTCGTGTATCGGAACGGCCCTCAAATATAATAAATGAGGTTGTTAGATGAGAGAGAAAACATAATATTTTCTCTTTCCTAAAACCGCCCTATTCTGATGATACATTTTCTTCTTCTTTAACGATTTTTCAGCGTTCATGAATATCGATCACGTCTTTATGAATATCGTTCATGCGTTTATGAATATCGATGGATGTGAATATCTCCACTTAAAACATGAATATCACCACTTGATTTTTTCAGCGTCCTAATGCTTTGCAAATTCATAGATTTGTAAATTTGTTCTTGTTGCTTTTGTCATTGTTTCTTGAATATCGTTCATGTTTGTATGAATATCTTTGTTTAATATGTGGATATCACCAATTAAAGACATGAATAACACAACTTAAAATATGAATATCACCACTTAATAATATATGAATAACATAATCTATTACACCATGAATATCATTCTATATTGGTATGAATATCACTACGTTTCACCATGAATATCATAACCCAAACAAAAAATAATCACTTCACACTAACACAGATAGTTATACACGAAAAAATGTACATGAACATCAGTATTGATTACATGAATATTAGGAATGACAAACATGAATATCGCTATTACGCAATGACTTGTGCTTTTTTAGACGAGCATGGAGCTTCAAACGTCTCTTCGTCGGTGCAACAGTTAGGCCTAAAAACAATGTTGAATATCAACAACATCATAGTGGATATCACATTATAAAATTTGAATATCAACTACTCAGATCATGAAACGTACATACAACATGAATATCAAAAACATTTGTATGAATATTACATCAAATAATTTGAATATCAATTGCAAACAGTACAAACAACACCATGAACAAGCAATTTAAAAATTAGATATAAAAACATGAATATCAATGATTAATAACTCATACAACACCATCAACAAGCAAAATCTGAATCCACGTGAATATCAACATTATTATAATGAATAACACCACAGAGAAGTTGAATATCATATATACAAACTTTATTTTGCACATGATGAATATCAGATAAACGAAATTGAACATCTTGTTTGGTAATAACCTGATTACAATAACAGGATATTCTTGTTTGGTAACTTTATTAGGTAGGTTACCTCTAGCACGTCGAATGCATAACTTGTTCTGTTCAAGTAAAGCTTCTTCATTGTCACCCTTTGACGAGTCCACTCCATCTTACATGGCAGAAGCCTCGAATTTCACATAGCTAACCCAGACTTTCATGTGTTTAGTGCAATCAAGGAGTCTCTCATAGAGCTGCCTTGTCCTCTCAAATTCACCCACTGCTATTTCAAAATCAATGTATGTCTGTTCCATGCAAACAATTCATATAAGTTTCTTCCATAGCCTCTTAAGTCAACCAAATCATCTCAATAACAAGTCAACAATGAAAACAAAATTCAACATCTATAAAATTGTTTCTGCCCAGAATCCAGACAACAATTACGGACAACAATAAATAGAGGGCACAAACAAATGGGCTACAATATCATGATTGAACAACCAAATCAAAAATAAAAAGGAGAATAACGAAATTTCAAAGAGCATAAACATGTTTTGAGCGAAGAAGTGCGAATATCACATACTACTACCATTTTCAGATTAAAAACTTAAAATTGATGACATAGAATAACAAAATGAAGGAGAGAAATGGACGGATCTAAAATCCATGAGAACAGTCCGGTGAGATCGAAGTGATGAATAACAGTCGGCGATTCCTTCGATTTTAGGGTTTAAGAAAAAATTACCTGGGTAGATGAAATTGGAAGGAGACGAAGCGATGAGATTTGCCGTTCCTTGGAGGTTGAAGATGACCGGGAGAATGGGATTCTGCGGAGATGACGACAAGCGAGATCTCAAAGACAGTCGGCGATTCCTTGGAGGAGGTTGAAGACGACCGAGAGAATGAGAGGAGATTGTGTGAATGAGAATATGGAAAGTGAACGATCTTGGTAAATCAAATCCCAAAAATCATGGTAATTTGGGTCAATCAGGTGTGTGCATCCTATTGTACAATATGTGCACTCTCCTACATCCAATCTGGGCCATTGATTTGGATCTAATCTAAATGCCCTTATTTGTACTTATGTTTTATCCTAAAGGGCTGTTTCACCAGAACCAAATTCTATGTACCAAATGGAGTCAATGAATAAAAACATTTATAACAAAATTCATGGTAGACAACAAAATTTTTATTTACAAAATTCATTGTAAATAAAGTACTATACAACAAAATTTTTAACTGTATCAGAGTGTAGCATGTCGACATCAACCTCGCCTCTTTTCTTGTGCACTCGCCCAAGCTACGGTACACGTGGGCCAAAACGCCAGCACCCCATGCATAATCCATGGTAGATGAGGGATCAGACACAAATGTAGTGTAGTAGACGGGCAATTTGTGTTGGGACTTGTCCGGAAAGAGACAGGAGCCCAACAAGTGAAGCAAGAACCCAGACGCCCGCTGCTCTTCACTAAGCTGTTGGCAATTCTCCTTAAAGAACTGAGCTTGTACGGTACCAGATGTCACAGTCCTAACATGCAGCTCAAAGACTCCCTGCACCTCATCCACCAAGGCCTTCTTCAGATCATTCATTCCCAACTGCTCATGCCATTTCTGTGGAGGTCCCATGTATTTTCCATGGATGTTCAGCCCAATGATCAACAATACGTCATGGAGAGTTATAGTCATCTCTCCCCATGGCATATGGAATGAGTTGGTTTCTGGATGCCAGCGATTCTTTTAGGTAAGCTTTGCAATCAAGAAAGCATTGAATGACTCAAAATGCTAACTTTTAAATATAGATAGATAGATCGTAAATTAATCCTGAAACTCTAAATTTCTTGCCTTCATAATCAACTCAAGTTGGATTAGCTTAAGTTGATTATGAAGGTAAGAGATTTAGATATTACCTTCGGTAAAAAAAAAATATGAGAGAAGTTGATACTTTCCCTTTCTCAATAGAAGAATATAAATAACACATACAAAGATATTAAAATCATACATTAATAACTAATATCTACAAGATATAATATCTTATAACAAATCCTAACAATAGGATAGTTACATTTAAATAAAAAGAGATATTTGCATATTAACAAATGTAGAGTTTAGAAACATTATTCCAACATACTCCGTACAAAGCCAAATGTGAACGACAATGATTAGTTGAAGTGACCTGAAGAACTCATCAATTCTCTCGAAAAATACAAAATTAATCGAGGCGATTCATCACCCTTAAAATAGTATGAAAAAAGCTATGAAATTATTTTCACGCACTTAAATGCTCTTTTCATTATATGGGTGACATTTCATGCATGTAGTATATCTTATCATTAACTTAATGAACTCGAAGTTCATCTACTCTCAGAACTACTTCATTTGGCAATGCTACTGTGGAATCTATTGACAATTCCCGAGCTGGAAGCTGCTTGTTTGGCCTGACTAAATGGGATTGTTCACCACACTCGGGAGATAAGATACTAGAATTCAAAATTCGCGCTTATCCCTGTACCCACCCGTGAACAATTTATGTCAAGAGGACTTTGTGTAAAAGATGCTTTTAGGATCTTAGCACCTGATCAAGAATCGTCAATTAAAGTATATGGATTCGGATTATTATTGAAACAACCTTTCAAAGCAAAGGAATGTGACGAATCTTCAATATACGCGAGAACGTGTCACCTCACAAGTAAGTCATAAGGGCCCATTAAGCAAGATGTGTGGCAGGAGGTCATGAAACGTGATGTTATTATCCATGGCCATATTTGTGGAAACTCATCAAATATATGCTAAAAGTAATCAAATTCATATAATTAAATGGAATTATAAAGTCTTTATCAACTGCTTACTCCACATATTTTTATTTCTGATGGAATACAAGATAGTAAGAAAAAATGAAGGAAATTAGAAGATAAAAAAACATACGAGGACAAATTACAATATCCATCTCCTTATTAAATTACAAATATTTATTATAAACATGTAGAATGAGGGTTAATCCTTCTTAGTGTCGGCTGGATGCTTCTTTAGCAGAGTCTACTGACTCCTCAGCCCTCATTTGCATCTGTTGTCCAGACTGATACAATACAATACAATTCACATCAATATTTAAATATTATTCAAAACTAATATATCTTAAATTCATATAATATTAATCGGGTTATAACAATGTATACTTACTTTAGATCACACCAAACTTACATAGAGTTGTTTGGCAAAATCTATGCTTATATTTTCGATAAGTGATATTTGTTACTTTTTCTTTAACCAAATGAACTTATGATGTATTAACCCGTAATATTAATTTTAGGAATGTTAAGTAGAAGTTGTAAAATATTTTCCAAAGTATATATATGTATTTTTATATTAATAAGGCTACCTCCTGGGTTGATTGTGAAGCACTGTGGGCCGCATTCTGCACAGATTGGGCTGCATTATGGGCTGCATCTTGAGCCCTTTGCATCATTCCCCTGGATTGCCCCTGTTGCAACATAAATAGTACACCTAGAATTAAGGTTTGTTTGGTAAAAGGTTTTTATTGTTTATAAGTTGATTTTTGGGAAAAAATAGTTTTTGAAATTTGTGAGATATGAAAATTTGTACAAGATTGAAAAAAAAAAACGTTTTTGTTTATAAAGTGTTTATAAACACTCTGCCAAACGGAGCCTTAATTACTTAGACTAAGATCTGTTTGAACAATAGGGTAAAATGAAAATTCAATCTTGTCCATATTTCAGATGTATCTTTTTCCCAAAAAGAAAATTTCGAATATGTTAAACTTTCTAAGTAATTTAGCCTAAGAAACACTTGAACATAACTGACCTCGGCATGGCTCTTGGTCTCACCAACGTTAAAGCTTGCGCTTTGAGAGTTGTTCATGATATTTTTTGGGTTGTTAAAATATATGAAATTAATAATAAAAAATGTGAAAGGATTAAAAAATGATGATGGTGGAAGTGAAGGGAGGTTGTGGCTTTTATATCGAGAACTAATCTAATATTAGGCAGCTTGTACAATGAATGGTAGAATGAGATCTTGACATTTACAAAGTAGTCTTTTAATCTCGGTCTTTTGTGTGGATAGTGTGTGTAAGAATAATGATGGTTTAATTTCTTTTAAAATATTTTAGAGTAATCAAAATATTCTAGACCACTCAATTATTTGTTTATTATTCTTCCGATTACATCTATTTGTCGTTGTAAGAGCATTTTTAGTGATGATATTTAAAGTATCTTAAAATACTATAAAAATAAAAAATAAAAAATAATGTTAGTTTTTTCTAAAAATCAATGTAAATTATGCATATGGTATTGCTTTATTGATTAACCTATAATATTAGATTTTTTAGGATATTTAATTGTCTAAGAATTTGCACATATATTAACGAAATTTTTTCTTTCAATGTAAACTCATCAATATACTATCACCATCAATTATTTATTTTATATATAATATATGTCCGAAACTACAAGTTATTTCATATCTTTCGAAAACTACCCAGGCAACGACCTTCGATAGTCAGAAATCACCTACTTTTGAATTGTCGCCCTCCTAGCATGAAATTACAAAATTACCACTATTTTTTCAATTATATTATAATTTTTTTTATTTTTTTTTATTTTTTTTGGTCAAAAAAGAGGCAACACTCTTTACAATTTTATTGGAAAAAAAACCAAACCAATTACAAAGTCATACGAGGGAGGGCAATCCCCCAGAAGTCATTCGAAACAAAAGGAGCCACACTGGCAGGCAAAACACAAATGACATGACAGCCTAAAGGAAAAGAAAGAGCAAAACTAGCAAGGTGGTCAGCGACAACATTCGCTTCCCGAAAGATGTGACGGAACTGGATGGCCCAGTCCCTATGAAGAAAGCCTTGGCACTGAGACACCAGGCTGGAAAGGGGATGGCAATGATCAACAACACGACTCAACAAGGAAATAGCCAATTGAGAATCAGACTCAAGGACCACCTTCTTGAAACCACGCTCCCAAGCAAGCCGAAGGCCCTACAAGATCCCCCAAAGCTCAGCAGCCGGCACAGAACAACTCCCAATATGATGCACAAAACCACAAACCCACCGACCATCAGAATCACGGATCACCCCACCTGCAGAAGAGATACTAGAACTACTCACAGCTCCATCCGTATTGATCTTAACCCAAGTAGTGGGAGGACGCTCCCACCGAATGAGGACCTCCGAATAAGAATATAAAGCTCCATGCCCAGACCCATGAGGCTCCACCGAGACCAAGGCATAATCCCGAGTGATATTCAAAACAAAAGTCGCCTTGCAGCCCTGAAACTCCAAACCAGAGAACACCTTCTCATTACGCCATTTCCAAATCCACCAAAGCCCACAAACAAAAATAGCCGACCAAGGGCCAACGCCGTTCAGAGACTCCGAGGAGGTGAGGTTGGAACGGATCCAACATGCATACTCCTCATCATCAAAAGAACTAGAAACAGGGGAAGGGGTCAAACCACCACTCCAAATGAGCCTAGCAGCAAGGCAATGTTGGGCCTGGCACCAGGAGAAAGACGGATCAAGTGGATCGAACTCAAGCCCACTGCAGATCGGAAGAACAGAGGAAAAGCCCAGAGGAGCCGACGAGACTTCTATGGTCGAGTATCATCCGACAGGATCGCAAGGATCTCGCCACGCATTTAATGCCCAGATCACGCAACGGCCATAACATTAAAACCAACGTAATCACAGAGATTCAATGGCGCAATCTTCGCCATTACTCTCAACATTGAAGATGAAATATTCGGCAAGAAATGCAAAACGGTAACAAGGGTGAAAGACTTACCATATCGGGACGACAAAGAGGATAAGAAACAACACGCATAATTACGCAAGGGATACGAGCATTCTTACTCAGAAAACACACCAGAATAGCACTCTCGCTCTCAATCTAGCTCTCTAACGGCTTCCTACGCCTGACCCCCGCCGGTCGCCACTCACAAGTCATTGGTCGAGTCCCACTCGATCTCTGGTTTTATCACGATAAGTTGTATCACGATTCAGTCTGATTAAACACGACATCTAATAAAACCATCACGCTATTACATATTTATTCTTTGTTTATCTATTGCTTGCTTGGTTTGGATTGTTTTTTATCATTCGATCGACTAGTTACCCCGTCTAAGGCGATTTAGGTCGTCCAATCTTTTCGCCCCAAAACAATTTGGCGCCCACCGTGGGGCAACTTGCCGATCATCCTTCCGAAACTTTCCAACCATGACTATCGATCCTTCTACTGACAATCAAGAACCACGTCTCGAAGACGAAACCCAAACTACAGAAAACCCAACCGAAAATCCTACTCCAACCTAGTTCTAAGAACTCTCTCAAAAAATGGCCGCCCTTCAAGAGGAACTAGCCCAACAACTTCAAAAAACTGAAGCCCTAGCCGTTTTGTCAACCCAATCCGAAGCCGAGATCACGCAACTAACTCGTGAAAATGAGTCTCTTAAGTCGCAGGTACAATCAGGGGCTTCAGGATCTAGGAACGCGCCTGTCCACGGCGGCGTCCGAACACGCCTCGACATGGACAACATCGAGCCAACGCCTCCGAGCGTACGACGTCCTGGACCCATTGAGGGTACGTCTCGAACTCCTTTCGCTAGTCCATTTTCGACTAACCATGTCACCTTTTCCACACCGATCGGGTCTGTTGGGCCCCGAATCGACGAACCACTGTTTTGGGGCGAAAAGATCGGACGATCTAAATGCAGGGGCTACGTATCAACGACTAGTCAACAAAATGTTCAAAGACCAAATCGGAGACACGATGGAAGATCACATAGACCACCTACGCGACAGCTTTGAGGTGCTCAAAAGGTACAACATGAAACTAAACCCTACTAAATGCTCCTTTGGAGTGTCGTCAGGGAAGTTCTTAGGTTACATGGTGAAACAAAGAGGAATAGAAGCCAGCCCAGAACAGATCAAGGCTCTCATCAACCTTCGATCCCCCCGATGTGTCAAAGACGTACAGAAGCTCACATGTCGGATAACAGCTCTGAACAGATTCATCTCCAAATCATCTGACAAGTGCAAACCCTTCCACGACGCACTCAAGAAGAACAAACCCTTTCAATGGACGAAAGAACACGAAACAGCATTTCAGAACCTCAAAGAATACCTGGCCAGTCCCATGTTACTGACCAAACCTAAAGGCGACAAGCCCTTATTTCTTTATCTTGCAGTGTCAAAGTCGACCGTAAGCGCTGTACTGGTCAGAGAGGAAGACGGCAAACAGTCGCCAATATACTACGTCAGTCGGATGCTGTTACCAGCCGAAATGAGGTATTCATCCCATGAGAGCTATCATGAGGAAACCCGAGTTCACAGGACGAATGACCAAATGGGCCATACACCTCAGTGGTTACGACATCGAGTACGAGCCTAGGACGGCGATCAAGTCGCAAGCCTTAGCCGACTTTATGACCGATTTCAGTCCGACCCTAGAGCAAGAAGCCGCTAAAGAAGCGACACAACTACTCGCGACAGACGAGACAGGTACATGGGAGCTCCACACAGATGGGGCGTCGAACGCCAGAGGATCGGGGCTTGGGGTCATGCTGAAATCACCACAAGGGGACAAGATAGCTCAAGCCGTCAGATGTGAGTGGGATGCAACTAACAACGAAGCTGAATACGAAGCACTCATATTCGGACTCATCCTGGCTCGCGATCTAGGGGTCCGAGAGATCGAAGTCATCTGCGACTCCCTGCTGGTCGTAAACCAGATACAAGGGTCGTACAACGCCAAGGATACCAGAATGGTAGCCTACCTGGAGGTAGTCAGGAAACTAATCGGACAATTCCAGACATTCAACATCCGACAGGTACCCATGGACCTTAACTCCCAAGCTGACGCACTCGCCAATTTAGGATCCGTCCTAGACCCGAAAGAATTTCCACATATACCATTGGCCCACATCATGACGCCAGCCGTCCCAAGGACATCCGTCGAGTTAACAACATCGCCATGGAAATAGGCGACCGACCCGAAGAGGACATCATCGACGCCGATGACGACTGGATGCTACCTTACATCAGGTGGTTAAAAGACGACATTCTACCCGACGACAAGACAGAAGCAAAAAGGCTCAAGATTTGGCATCCCATCAGAAATCGTGTGCGACAACGGTTCCCAGTTCATCAGTCATAAGACTAGAGCCTTCTGCGACCAATGGAACATCAAGTTGGTCATATCCACACCTCGGTATCCACAGTCCAACGGACAAGCCGAATCCAGCAACAAGATCATTATCAACAACCTCAAGAAACGCCTCACCGGGGCTAAAGGCAAATGGGCAGACGAACTCCCACTTATTCTCTGGTCCGACAGGACTACTCCAAAGAACGCGACCGGGCAATCGCCTTTCTCTCTCGTCTACGGGAGTGAGGCGGTCATCCCGACTGAGTTACTGGTTCCGACTGCTCGCTGTAACCTTCAGACAATTGAACAAAACGACGTCGAACTAGCACACAATCTGGATACAGCGGACAAGATCAGAGAGAAAGCCCGAATCAGGATGGTCAGGTTCCAACAACAAGTCGCAAGGAGCTACAACAAGAACGTTCGAATTAAGGCATTCAAGGTCGGAGACTGGGTCTTAAGGAAAACTTTCCAGAACACCAAGAATCCATCCGACGGAAAGCTAGCACCACAATGGGAAGGACCTTACTTGATCACCGAAGTGGTCGGACAAGGAGCATATCAGTTAGAAGACAAAGACGGACAACCGATCCCAAGAAGTTGGAACGCAGCACATCTAAAGCTCTACCATTTCTGAACCGACGAGGTAAAACATCACACAAATTCTATACATCGCTTCATATCGCATATACATTGCCACATATCGCATGCTATCGCATACACATTGCCATCTATCGCATACATATCGCATGCTATCGCATGTACATCGCTACTTTCTTTTACATATCATTGTCTGACACTAAGCGAGGACTTCCTCCTTACAAAAACACAAATACAGAATAACATTTACATTGGACCCAGTCGTCCGCAAATGGATCCTGTCATCCGCATATAGCGCTTACATTACACGATCGATCGGAACACGGGGAGATGACAACACAGGCACGTCGGCACACCGCCTGCCTTACACAAAACACAAGGTACAACACCTTGTTACATTTACGCAATAAACAAATTGCTTACCTCCCCGGCATAATGTCATGACTAACACATACACAAACACATCGCAGGCCTGCTCTACATACATACATACGATGAAACCCCACTCGACGGAGCACACGGGTGAAACCGACGCACACAAAATACAAAACATCGTCGACAACTTCTTTGAAAGTCCGACCAACATATACGAAACAGACTAGCATATGACTCTATATGTAAACACACAATTGCATCGAAATAAAAGCATTTTTATACAAATACGCGACCCGTGATGGTGGACGGGTCGCCAAACCACATTGTCTGCCTACACATCTGTAGGACTTCATCAAACAGAAATATTCTGCGACCCGCAATGGTGGACGGGTCGCCAAAACACACAGTATCCAAAAACACAAAATGTCTAAACCCATACACAAATGGGACAAACAACGTCAAAATACGCAAAGAAAACGAATCAGGCGTCGGGGACGACGGCATTACCTTCGGCAGGGACTGGCTCCAATGGGGCTACCTCATCGGTCGGCTTAACATCGCCAGAGTGAGCTTCGTCCTCGTCGACGCCCTCATCCGCGGCTTCTTCGCCGACACCGGCTAAGCAGAACAACTCCTGACCAGGATCGCCTTTTGGGAACATGGAGTCCAGAGTCTCCTTCTCCGCATTCAGGTCCCATAGCCCGTGCTTGCCTTTGTTGAACTCTTCGATCATTTCGATGCGCGACTTCACAGCATAAAAGGCCCCAACGTCGCCAGCAATCTCGCCATCGACGATCCGAGCCCGTTTCACCTCCTCCTCAACGCTTGCCCGACACTCTTCAAACTCCCTCTGATATACGACCAACTCCCCTTTACAGCTCTTCAACTCCCTGGTGAGGCGACGCTCGATTTCACGACAGCGACTCTCCGCTCCCTCTAATTTAGTCTTCAAGGACGCGAGGTCGAACTCTGACCTAGCAGCCCGCTCCTCGGCCTTGGCGACCATCGCCTTGACGCCAGAGTATGCCCCCAAAAGATACTGAAAAGACTGCAATCTCACACGACGACACAACAGACGATCAGAAAATGTGGTCGAACGAAAGAAAAAGAAAAAGACACAAACAAAAAGACGATTCACCTTCCACGCGGAGCACCCCGCTTCACCAATGCAGTCGAGGGGAGAGACGTCGTCGACCTCCGACTTCAAAGTCGGGTCTTGAGCGTGAAAAAGGTCAGCAATCGACCGCCCAACGACACCGATCTTGCCAATCCCCTCAGCAGTCACAACCTTCTTCTTCTTGAAGACCTCCTCCGCCTTGACATCTTCGGAGCAAGCACTTGCTTTCCTCTTCGAGCTGGCCTTGGCTGGCGCTGTCAGGTCCACCAGAAGTGGCTTGCTCGACGCAGCCTTGGCCGCCGCCTTCCTCTGCTCGATCAAGCTTTTTCCAGAAGCGACTCTGAAACGAGCACTCGCTCGACCACCGGGAGAACCTGACATGACAAACAGAACCCTAAAACACACGACAAAACAAAAGACAATCACAAGAGGCTCCCAGAGTCGGATGTCTACCTTTCACACGAGATGACGATACGTTCGACATATCCTCTTGAGAAACAGGGGTCGTCGACAAGAGATTGACGTTTACAAACTTCCTCTCAGCCACTGGAACCCCAAGGACGATCTTGGACAAGCCCTCTGATCGGCTGTTAACTTCCAAATCTTCCGGTTCAGGGACTACAAAAAAGGAAAGTTAAAAACAGAGTGTTAAAACACATAAACGCGTGGGAGAGAAGACAAATACATACTATCGATCCGCCACTCCGTCAACAGAAACGGACATTCTCCTTCCTTCTCCAGAGAAGAACGTTTGACAAAAAAGAATTTCGACCCCCATCCACGGTCGTTCACATCAGGAGTCTGCACCAAGGGCTTCCGACCACGTCGGATACGCAGTTGCACACGGGAAGAACTCTTCGACCCGATGAAGTAATTATACCACAAAGCATCAAAATCAAAACCAACTCCAGTTTGGACGTTCACGAGGTCTAAAACCCTAAGGACTCTCCACGCCTGAGGCATTACTTGACACGGCGCTAACGCCAAACTGGATAGAAAATCTCTGACAAGAGAAGAAAAAGGAAATTTATGCCCTATTCTAAACGGGTACACATAGAAGCAAATCCACCCTTCGTAACGCACATCGGCCCTCTCGTCTGGATGAGGCAGCCTAGCGATTGTCTCTGGAGGAAAGCCCCCGACTTGGAGGACTTGATCCAGTTCCGCCTCTGACAAAGTGCTAACCAGCACATCCGACTCCGTCAAGATAAAATGGGGAGGAACTTCACCTTCTCTAGCGTCGGAAAGAGTCTTCGACGACTCAGAAGCCTCAAGAGAAACCATCTCGAGAATAGAGAGGGAGGGGAATTGGAGAGCTATGGCTAGGAAAAATCAGAAAGCTATGACGAGAGAGACCGAGAAACTTACCAGAAGAAACTTGCAAAGGAAGAAGATGAAGACTAATCGTTTCCCCTGCTCAGAATTTATGGAAAGATATCTTGACCTGCAGAGACGTCGCGTCATGCCCTAATCGCAAGCCACGTTGACTTGTGCAACCGCGCCAGAAAGGACGGTGGAGATCGTGTCCAGAGAAGTTGCCACGGATTTCGGTCTACTTGCCTAAACCGTAAGCCCATAACAACTTGGGGCTATTGTTGGGCCTGGCATCCCAGGAGAAAGACGGATCAAGTGGATCGAACTCAAGCCCACTGCAGATCGGAAGAACAGAGGAAAAGCCCAGAGGAGCCGACGAGACTTCTCTGGTCGAGTATCATCCGACAGGATCGCAAGGATCTCGCCACGCATTTAATGCCCAGATCACGCAACGGCCATAACATTAAAACCAACGTAATCACAGAGATTCAATGGCGCAATCTTCGCCATTACTCTCAACATTGAAGATGAAATATTCGGCAAGAAATGCAAAACGGTAACAAGGGTGAAAGGCTTACCATATCGGGATGATAAAGAGGATAAGAAACAACACGCACAATTACGCAAGGGACACGAGCATTCTTACTCAGAAAACACACCAGAATAGCACTCTCGCTCTCAATCTAGCTCTCTAATGGCTTCCTACGCCTGACCCCCGCCGGTCGCCACTCACAAGTCATTGGTCGAGTCCCACTCGATCTCTGGTTTTATCACGATAAGTTGTATCACGATTCAGTCTGATTAAACACGACATCTAATAAAACCATCACGCTATTACATATTTATTCTTTGTTTATCTATTGCTTGCTTGGTTTGGATTGTTTTTTATCATTCGATCGACTAGTTATCCCATCTAAGGCGATTTAGGTCGTCCGATCTTTTCGCCCCAAAACAGGCAACGCCTGAAGATGTGATCAAGCGACTCCACCACACACAGGCATCGACTACAGGAAGCATCAGTGGCAAGGTGACGCCTCACCCTTTCATCATTGGTCATGATCTTTCCATGAATGGTCAGCCAGAGAAACACACGGACCCGCTCTAGCACCCGAAGCTTCCAAATAGCAGTGAACACACAACCATCCACCGTGGCGCCGTCAGCATGAATTAGACTATAACCAGATGTCACCGTATAACTACCATGGGGGAGAGACGCCAACTAAGTTCATCCTGAACATCCTGCTCAGAGGAAATAGCCACTGTAGCCAGCCTCAAGAGCACCAACGCAGGAAGCAGGCCCGAAAGACGATCCCAGCACCACCCAGACGACGCATTCCAGAATGCACACACAACCAAATCACGTTGGTTAGCATCCACGGGCTGCAGGACAACCTCCAACAGACAAGAATCAAGCAACCACACATCGCTCCAAAATCGGAACGATTTACCATCACCAAGGAGCCAACGAGTCCCCGGAGCAATCACCGACGACACACCTTTTTTGATACTACGCCAGATGTGGGAACCCTGCGTCGAACCCACCCCATTTCGAACGTACTTTGATTGAATAATGTTGACCCAAGGTTTATGATAATCCATAAGGAATCGCCACCCGAGTTTACCGATAAGAGCCAGGTTGAGGTCCGCCATAGATTTGAAGCCAAGACCACCATTTTGTTTAGCTTTGACCAGCTCAGCCCAGGCCACAAGATGCATGCGGCGCTGCTCACCCGAACTACCCCAAATAAATCCCCTAATCTTATTTATTTCTTGTAAAAAGGAATATGCTTTTACTACCTCATTTTATATGAGACATTAGAAACACTGAAGTTTTGCAATTTCCTAACTTTACAAATCTTTATTTTTTGGAAGTTCTTAAAATTATTAGTTAACACATTCATTGTTTTTTCTCCTTTTCATCTCCTCCTCTTCACTTTTCATGGACACAGTTGTTTTAGATCCTGTAAGGCTACCAATGTTGCAACTGTTTTGGGCGAAAAAGATCAAACCGACCTGAATCGCTTAAAGAAGGGCAACTAGACAACAATTAGATCGATAATATCTAGATAATCTGAATCAAATAGAAATTGGAATGTAGTGAGTTAGAAATAGCGTGTAAACTGGCTTATCCCCTCCGAGTAGGGGATCGATCGAACCAAAGGTGAAGGTTGTCGGACGTTTAAATACTAGAACAATGATTCCGAGCCGATGGACTTGGACGAATATAGAGAGGAAGATGTTGTTGATTGTATTATGTTTGAGAGTACTCGTGTGTCTTACAATGATTCATAGAAACCCTTTATATACATTTAATCTTCAGAAAGATTCGGCCATTTCCTCATCCGTGATCTTCGCTGGTCGACTTTAATTGCTGGATTTGCCATAATCTTATGGCATTTATGTCTTGATCTCGCAAGCTGGTAGCCGTTGCATAGGATCTGGATTTTTCGTAATGCTTCCGATCGTGGTATTTTTTTGACCTTGACTCCCGTCGTCTGGTCGCTTCCTTTGTGGATCGCTTCAAAGGAAAAGAAAAATGGCTTCGCGTACTGGGCCGTGTTTTGGGGCAAAAAGATCGGACGATCTAAATCGCCTTAGACGGGGTAACTAGTCGATCGGGTGATAGAAAACAATCCAAACCAAGCCAAAAATAGATAAACACATAATAAATGTATAATAGCGTGATGATTTTATTAGATGTCGTGTTAATCAGATTGAATCGTGATACAACTTATCGTAATAAAACCAGAGATCGAGTGGGACTCGACCGATGACTTGTGAGTGGCGACCGGCAGGGGTCAGGCGTAGGCAGCCGTTAGAGAGCTAGATGGAGAGTGAGAGTGCTATTATGGTGTGTTTTCTGAGTAAGAGTGCTTGTCCTGTGTGTAATTGTGTAGTCCTCTTCTTATCTTCCTCGTCGTCCTGATATGGTAAGTCTTTTACTCTTGTGACCGTTTATGCTTCGGTCGAATATTCCATCTTCAATGCTCGGAGTGATGGTGAAGATTGCGCCATTAAATCTCTGCGTTTATGGTGGTTTGAAGGCAGTGGCCGTTGCGTGATCTAGCATTTAATGCTTGGCGAGATCCTCGTGATCCTGTCGGAAGGCATTCGACCAGAGATGTCTCGTCGGATCCTTTGGACTTTCTTCTTCGATCTTTCGATTGGCAATGGGCTTGGGCTCGACCGATTTGACCCATCCTCTCTGGAGAATCCAGGCCCAACAATAGCCCCAAGTTGCTATGGGCTTACGGTTTAGGCAAGTTGACCGGAATCCGTGGCAACTTCTCTAGACGCGATCTCCACCTTCCAATTTGGCGCGTTTGCTCAGGGCTACGTGGCGCGTGATCGAGGCATGATGCGACGCCTCTGTAGGCCTTCACTTCCTTCCATAAATTCGTAGCAGAAGGAATCGATTGCTCTTCATCATCTTCCTTTGCAAGTTTCTGGTAAGCCTCTTGGTTTCTCTTGCCATAGCTTTCTGATTTCTCTTAGTCGTAGCTCTTCGATTCTCCTCTTTTCCCATTCTCGAAATGGTTTCTCTCGAGGCTTCTGAGTCGTCGAAGACTCTCTCCGATTCTCGTGAAGGCGAAGCTCCTCCTCGTTTTATTTTGAAGGAGTCGGATGCGTTGGTTAGCACTATGTCCCAGGCGGAACTGGATCAGGTGCTCCAAGTCGGAGGTTTTCCGCCAGAGACGGTTGCCAGGCTGCCTCACCCAGACGAGAGGGCCGATGCTCGCTATGAGGGATGGGTTTGCTTCTACTCTTGCCCGTTTAGAATAGGGCATAGGTTTCCTTTTCCCCCCTTGTCAGGGACTTCTTAGCTATGTTGGCGCTGGCGCCATGTCAAGTAATGCCTCAGGCGTGGAGAGTACTTAGGGTTTTCGACCTTGTGAATGTTCAAACTGGGGCTGATTTTGACTTCGACGCCCTGTGGTATAACTACTTCATAGGATCGAAGAGTTCCTGTCGCGTTCAGTTGCGTGTCCGACCTGGTCGGAAGCCCTTGGTGCAGAGCCCTTGTTAACGACCGCGGATGGGGGTCGAAGTTCTTTTTCGTCGAACGCTCTTCTCTGGAGAAGGAGGGAGAATGTCCGTTTTTGTTGACGGAGTGGCGAGTCGATAGTATGTACTTGTCTTTTCTTTCGTGTATTTGTGTGTCTTAACTCTTGCTTTAACTTTTCTTTTTTGTAGTCCCCGAACCAGAGGATCTAGAAGTGAGTAGCCGATCAGAGGGCTTGTCAAAGATTGTGCTTGAGATTCCCGCGTCTGAAAGGAAATTTGTGAACGTCAACTTGCTGGCGACGACTCCTGCCTCACAAGAAGATATGTCGAATGTTTCTTCATCTCGTGCGAAAGGTAGACTTTCGGCTTTAGGAGTCTTTTTATTGTTTTTCACTTTGTCGTGTACTTTAGGATTTCTCCTTTTTTGTTGTCCTATCGTGTCAGGTTCCCCTGGTGGTCGGTCGAGTGCTCGCCTGAGGGTGGCGTCGGGAAAAAGCTTGATTGAGCAAAGGAAAGCAGCAGCCAAGGCGGCGTCGAGCAAACCAGCTCTGATTGACCTGACGACTACGTTTAAAGTTGGCTCTAAGAGGAAAGCGAGCGCTCATCCTGATGATGTCAAGGCGGAGGACGTCCCTAAGAAGAAAGGCACGACTGCCGAAGGGGTCGGCAAGATCGGTGCCGCAGGGCCGTCGATCGTTGATCTTTTTCGCGCTCAAGACCCGACTTTGAAGTCAGAAGTTAAGGACGTCTCCCCTTTGGACTGCATTGGTGAAGCGGGCAGCTCCACGTGGAGGGTGTGTTGCCCTTTGTTTTGTGCGTTTTTGTAATTCTTTTGTTCGACTGTGTTTTCTGATTCGCGTATTTGTGTTGTCGTATGCCTTTTTGTCAGGCTTTTCAATACTTCTTAGGAGCTTACTCCGGTGTCCAGGCAATGCTTGTCAAGGCTGAGGATAGGGCTGCTAGGTCAGAGTCCGACCTTGCCTCTTTAAGGACCAAGCTGGAGGGAGCGGAGAGTCGCTGTCGTGAGACTGAGCGTCGTCTCACCAGGGAGCTGAAGAGCTGTCAAGGGGAGCTGGTCGCATGTCAGAGGGAGTTTGAAGAGTGCAGGGCAGGCATTGAGGAGGAAGTGAAGCGGGCTCGGATTGCCGACGGTCAGATTGCTGGCGACGTTGGGGCCTTCTATGCGGTGAAATCGCGCATCGAGATGATTGAAGAGTTCAACGAGGGCAAGCATGAGCTTTGGGACCTGAAGGCGGAGAAGGAGACTTTGGACTCCATGTTTCCAAAGGGCGATCCTGGTCAGGAGCTGTTCTGCTTAGCCGGCGTCGGAGAAGAGGCTGTGGATGAAGATGCCGATGAGGACGAAGCTCATTCTGGCGATGCTAAGCCGACCGACGAGATAGCCCCATTGGAGCCAGCCCCTGCCGAAGGTAACGTTGTTGTTCCCGATGCTTGACTTTATTTGTCCCACTTGTGTGGGTTTAGACATTTGGTGCCTTTGGATAATGTATGTTTTGGCGACCCGTCCACCATCGCGGGTCGCAGAATATTTCTGTTTGATGAAGTCCTACAGATGTGTAGGCAAACAATGTGGTTTGGCGACCCGTCCGCCATCGCGGGTCGCGTATTTATAAAAATGCTTTTTATTTTACTGCAAATGCGTTTTTACATGTAGAATTGCATGCTAGTTTGTTTCGTACATGTTCGTCGAACTTTCGAGGAAGTTGTCGACGACGTTTAGTATGTCGTGTATGTCGGTTTCACCCGTGTGCTCCGTCGAGTGGGGTTTTACCGTATGTATGTATGTAGAGCAGGCCTGCGATGTGTTTGTGTATGTGTTAGTCATGACATTATGCCAGGGAGGTAAGCAATATATAATAAGGTGTTTGTTCCTTATGTTTAATTGCGTGAATGTAATAAGGTGTTGTACCTTATGTTTTGTATAAGGCAGGCGGTGTGCCGACGTGCCTGTGTTGTCATCTCCCCGTAATCCGATCGATCGTGTAATGTAAGCGCTATATGAGGATGACAGGATCCATTTGCGGACGACTGTGTCCATTTGCGGACGACGGGGTCCAATGTAAATGATGTTCTGCATTTGTGTTTTTGTAAGGAGGAAATCCTCGCTTAGTGTCAGATGATGACATGTAAAAGAAAGTAGCGATGTATATGCGATGGCATGCGATATTTATGCGACAGATGGCAATGTATATGCGATGTCATGCGATATATATGCGACAGATGGCAATGTATATATGATGTCATGCGATATATATGCGACAGATGGCAATGTATATATGATAGCATGCGATAGGTAGCAATGTATATGCGATGTATAGAGTTTTGCGTGATGTTTTTACCTTATCGGTTCAGAAATGGTATAGCTTGAGATGTGCTGCGTTCCAACTCCTCGGGATTGGTTGTCCGTCTTTGTCTTCTAACTGATACGCTCCTTGTTCGACCACTTCGGTGATCAAGTAAGGTCCTTCCCATTGTGGTGCTAGCTTTCCGTCGGATGGGTTCTTGGTGTTCTGGAATGTTTTCCTTAAGACCCAGTCTCCGACCTTGAATGCCTTAATTCGAACGTTCTTGTTGTAGCTCCTTGCGACTTGTTGTTGGAACCTGACCATCCTGATTCGGGCTTTCTCTCTGATCTCGTCCACTGTGTCCAGATTGTGTGCTAGTTCGACGTCGTTTTGTTCAATTGTCTGAAGGTTGCAGCGAGCAGTCGGAACCAGTAACTCAGTCGGGATGACCGCCTCACTCCCGTAGACGAGAGAGAAAGGCGATTTCCCGGTCGCATTCTTTGGAGTAGTCCTGTCGGACCAGAGAATAAGTGGGAGTTCGTCTGCCCATTTGCCTTTAGCCCCTGTGAGGCATCTTTTGAGGTTGTTGATAATGATCTTGTTGCTGGATTTGGCTTGTCCGTTGGATTGCGGATACTGGGGTGTGGATGTGACTAATTTGATGTTCCATTGGTCGCAGAAGGCTCTAGTCTTATGACTGATGAACTGGGAACCGTTGTCGCACACGATTTCTGATGGGATGCCAAATCTTGAGCCTTTTGCTTCTGTCTTGTCGTCGAGTAGAATGTCGTCTTTTAACCACTTGATGTAAGGTAGCATCCAGTCATCATCGGCGTCGATGATGTCTTCTTCGGGTCGGTCGCCTATTTTCATGGCGACGAGTTCTTCAAGTGATGTTGTTAACTAGACGGATGTCCTTGGGACGGCTGGCGTCATGATGTGGGCCAATGGTATGTGTGGAAACTATTTCGGGTCTAGGACGGATCCTAGATTGGCGAGTGCGTCAGCTTGGGAGTTAAGATCCCTGGGTACTTGTCGGATGTTGAATGTCTGGAATTGTCCGATCAGTTTCTTGGCTACCTCTAGGTAGGCTATCATTCTGGTATCTTTGGCACTGTACGACCCCTATATTTGGTTTACGACCAGCAAGGAATCGCAAATGACTTCGATCTCTCAGACCCCTAGATCGCGAGCCAGGATGAGTCCGAATATGAGTGCTTCGTATTCAGCTTCGTTGTTGGTCGCATCCCACTCACATCTGACAGCTTGGGCTATCTTATCCCCCTGTGGCGATTTCAGTACGACCCCAAGCCCCGATCCTCTGGCGTTCGACGCCCCATCTGTGTGGAGCTCCCATGTACCTATCTCGTCTGTCGCGAGTAGTTGTGTCGCTTCTTTTGCGGCTTCTTGCTCTAGGGTCGGACTGAAATCAGCCACAAAGTCGGCTAAGGCTTGCGACTTGATCGCTGTCCTAGGCTCATACTCGATGTCGTAACCACTGAGGTGTATGGCCCATTTGGTCATTCGTCATGTGAACTCAAGTTTCCTCATGATAGCTCTCATGGGATGATTAGTGCGAAAAATAATAGTATGAGATTCAAAATATGGTTTGAGTTTGTTCGAAGTCATTACCAATGATAGTACGAGCTTTTCAAGTGACGAATACCTCGTTTCGGCTGGTAACAGCATCCGACTGACGTAGTATATTGGCGACTGTTTGCCATCTTCCTCTCTGACCAGTACAGCGCTTACGGCCGACTCTGACACTGCAAGATAAAGAAATAAGGGCTCGTCGCCTTTAGGTTTGGTCAGTAACATGGGACTGGCCAGGTATTCTTTGAGGTTCTGAAATGCTGTTTCGTGTTCTTCCGTCCATTGAAAGGGTTTGTTCTTCTTGAGTGCGTCGTGGAAGGGTTTGCACTTGTCGGATGATTTGGAGATGAATCTGTTCAGAGCTGCTATCCGACCTGTGAGCTTCTGTATGTCTTTGACACATCGGAGGGATCGAAGGTTGATGAGAACCTTGATCTGTTCTGGACTGGCTTCTATTCCTCTTTGTGTCACCATGTAACCTAAGAACTTCCCTGACGACACTCCAAAGGAGCATTTAGTAGGGTTTAGTTTCATGTTGTACCTTTTGAGCACCTCAAAGTTGTCGCGTAGGTGGTCTATGTGATCTTCTCTCTTTTTGGATTTGACCAACATGTCGTCTATGTAGACTTCCATCGTGTCTCCGATTTGGTCTTTGAACATTTTGTTGACTAGTCGTTGATACGTAGCCCCTGTATTTTTTAGACCAAAGGGCATTACTTTGTAACAATAGATACCTTGATTGGTGATGAACGCTTTTTTTTCTTGATCGTCGGGATCCATGAGGATCTGATTGTAGCCGCGGAAAGCGTCCATGAAAGTGAGCATTTCGTGCCCTGCCGTGGCGTCGACCATGGCGTCGATATGGGGTAGAGGAAACGAGTCCTTGGGACAAGCCTTGTTGAGGTCTGTGAAGTCGATGCAGACTCTCCACTTACCGTTCTTCTTCTGGACTACGACCACGTTGGCTAGCCATTCGGGATAGTGGACTTCTCTGATTTTTCCTGTTTCCAGTAAGCTTTTGACTTCGTCGTCGACTATTTTGTTCCGCTCGGGGGCAAACTTCCTGCGTTTTTGCTTGACAGGGGGATGAGACGGGTCTACATTTAATTTATGAGTAATAACGTTTGGAGATATTCCGATCATATCCTCATGCGACCATGCAAAACAGTCGGCATTGACCCTGAGGAAGTCAAGGAGTTGTCGTCTGGTCGAGTCGTCCAAGTCTGACCCGACCCTTACCGTTTGGTTTGGCTTTGAAGGATCTAGTGCGATCTCATTGAGTTTTTCCATTTCTGGTTCGACGTATCGACTAGGTCCTTCGCCGTTCTGTGATTGCTATGCGGTCTTGTGTTCGACTGCATTCTTCATGGAAGCGACGTAGCATTCCTTTGCGGTCCTTTGATCTCCTTTAACCTCTTGGACCCCCCATTCAGTGGGGAACTTGATGACCTCGTGATATGTTGAAGGTACTGCCTTCATAGCGTGTATCCACGGCCTACCAAGGATACAATTATAGGGAGACGGACAGTCTAGGACTAAGAATTTAACCTATTGGTTGATTCCTCCAGCGTATGTGGTCAGAATGATTTCACCAGTCATGTGTTTAACCTCACCGCTGAACCCGACCAGTGGGGTCGACTTCTTGATTAGGTCATTCTCGGTCAGACCCATTTCTTTGAGAGCATCGAGGGTCAAGAGGTTTGTCGAACTCTCTGTATCGATTAGTACTCTCCGTATTAAGCAATTATCAATGGACAAAGAGATTACCAGTCCGTCATGCTGGCTTTCTGACCCGTCGGAGTCGGACTCGTCGAATGTGACCGTCGGAAGGTTAGATGTCCTCCTTGGTTTGAGTTCCGATGCCTCGGGCTTGTCGCCTTTGCTTTCCTTGGCGTGTCGCTTGGCTGTGGAGTATGTGTTCCCACATATGTCGGACCCACCTGAAATGGTATTGACAACTTTTTTATGGACAGGAGACGGGGGTTTGTTCTGTTTTACCTGATCTCGGCGTTCCATGGTGGCTTTTGCCCGTTCCGAGATGATGTCGCGTAGGAGCCCCTGTGAGAGCAGCCTAGCGACCTCCTTTCGCAGGGCGATGCACTCGTCGGTCGAATGACCGTGGTCGCCGTGGAATTCGCACCATCGACTCATGTCCTTCTTGACGTCCGGTCGGTCGCTCTTTCGGGGCCATCTTACGTCTTTTCCATACTTGTCGAAACTCTTGACGAGCTCCGACACGGAAACGTTGAAGTTATAAGACTGGACCCTAGGAGGCAACGCAGAGCCGTCTCTCCATTCCTGTGACCTGTCTTGGAAAGCATTTACCTGATTTGGTTCATTTCGATTACGAGAATAGGGATGTGGACGTCTGTCTCGACGGTTATCGAAGGAATGTTTACGATCAGATGGATCGGGTCCGCGGGAGGCTTTACGCGACTCACGGTCCTCTTCCAGTCTTACCTCGGCCATAGTTTTGGCCTGAACATCTTCAAAACTTTTGCACGGGTACTTGGTAATCTCGTCGTAGAGATTGCTATCTTTGACCAAGCCTTGTCGAAAGGCTTCGATAGACGTTGTGACGTCGCAGTGGGGGATTCCCACTTTCTCTTTGTTGTACCTGTTGAGATAATTCCGGAGAGGTTCATTGTACCTTTGTGTGACTCGGTAGAGGTCACTCGATTGTTTCTCATGCTTCCGACTACTGGCGAACTGACTCTTAAAAGAGTTAACCAGATCCGCGAATGATGCGATCGTTCCCTGAGGCAAACGCATAAACCAAGTTAGTGCGGGGCCCGCGAGGGTCGTGCCAAATCTTTTGCACATGACAGCCTCACGGCTCTCCCTTGAAACAGATGCAGCCATTAGCTTTTGTTTATAGAGAGAGATATGGTCATCTGGATCGGTGGTGCCGTCGAACGTCGCCATGTTGGGGAGATGGAACTTCTTGGGGATCTCGACCCTTGCGATTTCTTCGACGAATGGGGATTCTTCGAATCCGCCGGACGCTTCTCTCTCGATCGGTTGCGGAACTCCTGGGAGCCTGTTGAAGCGGTCGTCGATCGTCTTTATATGTCGGTCGAGTGTCTGCTAGAAAAGAGCCATGATATCTGGTGGATTGGCAACGTTTGGGGGCGTTTGTTCGATACTGTCCATGTCGAGGCGTGTTCGGATGCCGTCGTGGATGGGCGCGTTCCTAGATCCTAAAGCCACTGATTGTACCTGTGACTTAAGAGACTCATTCTCACGGGTTAGTTGCGCAATCTCGGCTTCAGATTGGGTTGACAAAGCGGCTAGGGCTTCGGTTTTCTGACGTTGTTGGGCTAGTTCCTCTTGAAGGGCGGCCATTTTTTGAGGGAGTTCTTGGAACTGGGTTGGGGTAGGATTTTCGGTTGGGTTTTCTGTAGTTTGGGTTTCGTCTTCGAGACGTAGTTCTTGATTGTCAGTAGGAGGGTCAATAGTCATGGTTGGAAGGTTTCGGAAGGGTGATCGGCAAGTTGCCCCACGGTGGGCGCCAAATTGTTTTGGGGTGAAAAGATTGGACGATCTAAATCGCCTTAGACGGGGTAACTAGTCGATCGGGTGATAAAAAACAATCCAAACCAAGCCAAAAATAGATAAACACAGAATAAATGTATAATAGCGTGATGATTTTATTAGATGTCGTGTTAATCAGATTGAATCGTGATACAACTTATCGTAATAAAACCAGAGATCGAGTGGGACTCGACCGATGACTTGTGAGTGGCGACCGGCAGGGGTCAGGCGTAGGCAGCCGTTAGAGAGCTAGATGGAGAGCGAGAGTGCTATTATGGTGTGTTTTATGAGTAAGAGTGCTTGTCCTGTGTGTAATTGTGTAGTCCTCTTCTTATCTTCCTCGTTGTCCTGATATGGTAAGTCTTTTACTCTTGTGACCGTTTATGCTTCGGTCGAATATTCCATCTTCAATGCTCGGAGTGATGGTGAAGATTGCGCCATTAAATCTCTGCGTTTATGGTGGTTTGAAGGCAGCGGCCGTTGCGTGATCTAGCATTTAATGCTTGGCGAGATCCTCGCGATCCTGTCGGAAGGCATTCGACCAGAGACGTCTCGTCGGATCCTTTGGACTTTCTTCTTCGATCTTCCGATTGGCAATGGGCTTGGGCTCGACCGATTTGACCCATCCTCTCTGGAGAATCCAGGCCCAACAGGCCGCCTCTTCTGAAGGTCCACTAAGATCATGGCCCAACAATTGCCCTAAGGAATCGAGCTGGACCGGAGATGGTAGTTTGAGGGACGGTTGGATTCCTTCTTTTCCTAGACGTGATCTTTTCCTGGCAGATTTGTTACAGTGGATCGATGATGTGTCACCTCCTTATTGGTTGCCAGGCTTGACTGCGGTTTTAAACAGTTCCCAGAAAAGGCCATCACTTCCCTTTCTTTTCATTATCATCTCTTTTGGACTCTCGAAAGGTTTTTCTGGTCGAAGGTAAAGATCTCTTTCCCAGTTTGTTTTTCTTTGTGCTTGTACTATTTCATCTTCAAAGTCGAGGAAGTCTAGGGCCTTGTCTTCCGGCATTGTCGGAAAGAGTAGCGATTTCTCCCCCTTAAACCTTCTTAGTTCAGAGGATTCTTTGGCCAAAACCCTAACCCAATCGGAGTTGGAGACGATTCTGGAAGTGGGTCAATTTCCCTCTGAGACGGTGGCTCGTCTTCCTCTGCCCCAGGAGCGGGCTGACTGGTGTCGCGATGGGTGGATTTGCTTCTTCGAGTACCCCTTCAGGATCGGTCACTCTTTTCCTTTCTCGAATTTGGTGAGAAATTTCTTATCCGTTCTCAGCCTTGCTCCGTGTCAGGTGATGCTGCATGCATGGCGCCTTCTTAGGGTAGTCGATCTTTTGGTGTCTAGTGTTGAAATTGATTTTGATTTTGATGCTCTCTGGTACTCATACTACTTGAGAGTCGGGGATCCTCTCGTTTCCAACTGCGTCTTAGACCGGATAGGCAACCAATTGCTTTAAACCTTAATGTCAATGATCGTGGATGGAGGTCGCGTTTCTTCTTTGTTGAAAGAAAATCGCTTGAGGGGGGTTTCGATTGCTCTTTCCTGCGTGATGTTTGGAGGACGACAGGTATCGTGTTAGTCTTTGTTTTTTCGTATGTTTGACGTCTTTGTTAACCGGCGCTTATGTGTTTTTTTTTCAGTGCCTAGTCCGGAGGAGAAGACGGATTCTGATTTCACCGCTGTCACTGAGGTTTTGCTTGCTTTTTCCGAAGCCGATCGATCGTTCAAGAATGTGAACTATTTAGCCCTTCCTCCAGATATGACGACTCCATCTAATTCTGTTACCAAAGGCACGTGCTTGTTCCTTAAGGTATGCATGTGGGTGGTCTTTGTAGCGACCATATGCTTATTCGTTTGTACTTGCCTGGCAATATCTCGAGGGGCGAGGTCGAGTGCTCGCTTGTCTGGGAAGAGTCTCTGGATCAAAAGTTGGCGATGAAGGCGTCTTCGTCAGCTAAGTTGGGCGCCAAGGCCCTCTCGTCGGCTAAGATCGTTGCTTTGGACTCGCCATCGTCTAAAGCCTCAGGGGCAAAGTGGAAGGCGACAGACGTTCCAGAGCTTTCCGTGGGTATGGTGAAGAAGAGAGATTTGAGAGACCTGCTTCATACTCTGGATTCTGAGGCTAGGAGGGAGATTGGTGACTTGCACCCTGTTGATTGTATCGACGAGGCTGGGGCGGCCGCCTGGCGAGTAAGTAAAAGAGACCACTCATTTTTTTTAAGTGTCTCTTACAATGTGCATGTGTTCAATTTTTTCATGTGTTTTGCTATTTTCATAGGCTCTTCAGTATTCGCTTGTCGCCTTTTCCACTGTGCAAGAGTTGAGCGATGGTGCTGAGAAGCGGACAGCCGAGGCCGAGAGCCGGTTGGAGGCGGCTAATGAACGTGTCAAGGTGGCTGAGAGCAAGCGGGCGTCGGCTGAGAAGAAGTTGGTGGAGACCGAGAAGGGTTTGGTCGAGTCGCAAGCCCGTTTTGGGGAGCTGGAGCACAGTGTCGATGATGCTCGTCTAAAGGATGCCCAAATCGCCACTGACGTTGGGACGTATTTCTACCTCAAGTCCCGTATTGAGATGATGGAGGAGTATTCCTTAGGGGGTCAGTCGTATTGGAACACTGAGGATGCGAGGGCGAATATGGACCTTTTGTACCCTGGCGGCAATCCTGGCAACGAGTTGTTCAAGCTGATGGGACTTGGTGAAGACGAGCATGGAGAGGAGGCTATTCCTGTGGCGGTCGAGGAAGTTGTCGGGGAGGTGTTGAAGGAGCTCCCTGAAGCGGACGAGGGCCAGGATGTCGCTCCTGTAGAAGTTTGTGAAAGGTCAAGAGAGTCTTGATCTTTGTTTTAGACAAAAGACATTGTTTCCCTTTGGTGTTTTGTGTATGTTTCAATCCAAGCGTTTTAGGTAGTATGTTGTGCCCTATCGTGGAGATGGGATGGACAATGTTTTGGCGACCCTTCTATCATCACGGGTCGCATGTTTTGTAAAACGTTTTAGTTGTTTGCGAAGTACCTTGTGTTTGTTTTGCGTTTGTCTCTGCGCGTTCTGTCTTATGGGTGGACTTTGTAATTTTGCGCACCTAGGCCGTAGTATGTGGTCGTGGCAACCTGTAGTCGTAAGCGTTTAGTGTAGACGTAACAAAAAGTTAGACTTTCTTTTATTGACGTGACATGCTTTACAAAGGATCGACCTTGCATTGTGTCTATGTGTTTTGTTGGACCCTTTCTAGTGAAGGTAGTCGTGATGCCTTTGATCTGTGTCGGATTTACCCGTGTGCTCCGTCGAGTAGGGCTTTTCGCGTCGTGTAAAAAAGGGGAGGCCTGCAAATGTATACGTTTATGTTTAGTCATGACTTATTGTTATGCCGAGGAGGAAAGCAATATGTCTTTATTGCGTGGATGTAATAAGGTGTTACGACCTTATGTATTGTATAAGGCAGGGGATGTGCCAACGTGCCTTTGTTGTTCATCTCCTCGTGTTCCGATTGATCGTGTAAGTGTAGTGTAAGCGCTTTTATGTGACTGGATCCAGCTTGTATGTCTATTGTTTCGTCTTGGAGGCCTCTCGTTCATGTTCAAATTTTTCATTTGGAAAGTATACATAAGAAAAGTCTGGGGTGGCCGTTGGGGGGTAGCCCAATGACCCTCCGATGCTTAAGTCAGTGATCGGGATCCAAATGAATGCAATGGAATAGATGCTCAAAAGTGTGGAAGAGAGTTTAGAAATGATACAACTTTAAATGGATCACGTTCCAGCTTCTTGGGATGGGTTGTTCGTCCTTTGTTTCTAATCGATAAGCTCATTGTCCGATGATCTCTTTGATGAGGTAAGGTCCTTCCCATTGGGGTGCTAGCTTTCCGTCGGTTGGGTCTCTAGTATTTTGGAATGTTTTCCTTAGGACCCAGTCCCCTAGCTTGAAGACTCTGACTCGGACGTTCCTGTTGTAACTCCGGGCGACTTGTTGTTGGTATCGGCCCATTCTGATCCTTTCTTTTTCCCTGGTCTCGTTGATGGTGTCGAGGTTGTGAACCAACTCAACATCGTTTTGTTCTGGGGTCTGGAGTCCGTACCTGGCAGTTGGGACGAGTAGCTCGGTGGGGATGACTGCTTCACTTCCGTAGACTAGCAAAAAAGGGCTTTGCCCCATTGCATTTTTAGGTGTTGTCCTGTCTGACCATAGTATCAAGGGGAGCTCATCGGCCCATTTGCCTTTTACCCCTGTGAGGCGTTTTTTGAGATTGTTGATAATGATCTTGTTGCTGGATTCTGCTTGTCTATTGGATTGTGGGTATCTTGGTGTGGATGTAACTAGCGTAATGTTCCATTGTTTACAGAAGGATCGAGTTTGACTACCGATGAATTGGGAGCCATTGTCGCATACGATCTCTGAAGGGACGCCAAATCTGCACAGGATATTACGTTTTATGAATGAGATGACATGTTTTTCTTTTACTTCTCGATATGCTTCGGCCTCTATCCATTTAGAGAAATAGCCAGTCATGGCTAAGAAGTAGACGCGTTGTCCCGACGCTGGTGGTAATTTCCCGATGATGTCCATCCCCCATCGCATGAAGGGCCATGGGGCCAGGGTCGGATGCAGCATTTCTGACGGTTGACGTATGATGGGTGCATGCCGTTGGCAGGCGTCGCATCTTCGGACGTATTATGTCGCGTCTTTGTTCATTGTGGGCCAATAGTAACCTATCCTGAGAGCTTTACCGGATAGGCTTCGTCCTCCGGTGTGGTTCCCACATTCTCCGTCGTGCAAGGATTGCAAGACGCGTTGTACCTCGGATGTTTCGAGGCAGCGTAGGTATAAACCTATGATAGATCGTTTGAACAGTACGTTATCTTTAAAATCAAAGGTTACGGCTTGTACCTTGAGCCTTTTAGCTTCTGCTTTGTCTGTTGGGAGAGTTCCATCTCTGAGCCACTTGATGTAGGGGGTGGTCCAATCGTCTTGGCCGCCTACCAAGTCTTCTTCTGTATGGTCGCCTACCTCTGCTGAGACGACTTCTTCTAGGGGTAGGTCGTCCGCTGTTTGGATGTCGTCGGGACCAGGTGTTTTGAGGATTTTGGGGACGACTGGTGTGGTGACATGTGCCAACGAAATGGTAGAGAAGTCGTTAGGATGCAAGGTGGAGCCAAGGTTTGCTAGAGCGTCGGCTTGCGTGTTGAGGTCGTGTGGGACTTGTCATATAGTGAATCTTTGGAATTTGCTTGCCAGCTTTTTGACGACATCAAGGTATGCCATCATTCTGTCGTCTTTGGCGGCGTACGAACCGTGTACCTGGTTGACAATTAAGAGGGAGTCACATGTTACTTCTAGGTCCAGAATCGCGAGGCCGTGTGCGAGCGTTAATCCGAACACGAGAGCTTCGTATTCTGCTTCATTGTTGGTCGCGTCCCATTCACATCTCACAGCTTGGGCTATATGATCCCCATGTGGCGATTGTAGCACGATGCCTAAGCCGACTCCCCTTGCATTTGATGCTCCGTCTGTATGGAGTTGCCACGTGCCCCTGTTTTCTTCGACTTTCAGCTTTTTGACTTCCTTTATAGCTTCTTGTTCCAGTGTTGGGATGAAATCGGCCACAAAGTCGGCTAGAGCTTGAGATTTGATCGCCGTCCTTGGCTCGTAGTCGATGTCGAATCCGCTGAGATGTATGTCCCATTTGGTCATTCGTCCTGTAAATTCTGGTTTTCTCATGACTGTCTTCATGGGATGGAGAGTTCTCACAATAATAGCATGTGATTCGAAGTAGGGTCGTAGTTTATTCGAGGCCATGACTAATGCTAAGACCAGCTTTTCAAGTCGTGTGTACCTGGTTTCGGCGGGGAGTAAGGATCGACTCATATAGTAGACCGACGATTGTTTACCATCTTCTTCCCTTGTCAGTACTGCGCTGACCGCTGATTCTGATACGGCCAGATAGAGTGGTAATGGCTCGTCGTCTTTTGGTTTGGCTAGTAGGAGTGGACTCGCTAAATATGCCTTTAGGTCCTGGAAAGCCTGCTCGTGTGTAGCTGTCCAGTCGAACGATTTGTTCTTCTTCAGGGCCTCGTAGAAGAGCTTGCATTTATCCGATGACTTGGATATGAATCTATTCAATGCTGCTATCCGCCCCGTTAGCTTTTGGACGTCCTTAACGCACCGAGGGGATGTGAGGTTGACGATTGCCCTGATATGGTCGGGACTAGCTTCGATCCCTCTTTGAGTGACCATATAGCCTAAGAATTTCCCTGAGGACACTCCGAAAGAGCATTTAGTCGGATTTAACTTCATGTTGTACCTTTTTAGTACCTCGAAGGCCTCCTTAAGGTGTTCGATGTGGTCCCCCGCTGCTTTGGATTTGACAAGCATGTCATCGATGTAGACTTCCATGGTGTCGCCGATCTGTTCTTTGAACATCTTGTTCACCAACCTTTGGTACGTGGCCCCTGCATTTTTTAGTCCGAAGGGCATTACTTTGTAGCAGTACGTACCTTGGCTTGTTATGAAAGCTGTCTTCTCTTGATCGTCGGGGTCCATGAGGATTTGATTGTATCCACTGAACACGTCCATGAATGTCAGCATTTCGTGCTCGGCAGTCGCGTCGACCATTGCGTCGATGTGTGGTAGTGGAAAAAAGTCCTTTGGACATGCTTTGTTTAGATCTGTGAAGTCGATGCATACTCTCTACTTCCCGTTCTTCTTTTGGACCACGACGACGTTTTCTAACCAGTCGGGGTATTTTACTTCCCTTATTTTACCTGTCACAAGTAGGTTCTTTACTTCATCGTCCACGACTTTGTTGCGCTCAGGCGCGAACTTCCTCTTTTTTTGCTTGACTGGAGGGTACGTGGGATCTACATTTAATTTGTGAGTAATAATATATGGGGAAATTCCCACCATGTCTTCGTGTGACCAAGCAAAACAGTCAGTGTTGGATCGCAAAAAGGAAATTAAACCTGCTCTAGTCGAATCGTTTAGATTTGATCCGACCTTTATTGTTTGTGTTGGCTTTGAGGGATCCAACGCAATCTCATCGAGTTGTTCCATTTCTGGTTCGACGTATCGCGGGGTCCCTTCGCTTGTGACTGCTATACGGACGATTTGTCGACTGCCCCTTTCATTGAAGTGACGTAGCACTCTTTGGCGGCTCTCTGGTCGCCTTTTATTTCCTGTACCCCCCACTTGGTAGGAAATTTTATTGTCTGGTGGTAAGTGGAAGGTACAGCTTTCATGGCGTGGATCCAGGGTCTGTCAAGGATTGCATTGTATGGGGATGGGCAATCGAGTATTAAGAATTTTACCTACTGGTTGACTCCACCGGCGTACGTTGTTAACATGATTTCGCCCTGGGTATACTTAACTTCTCCACTGAATCCGACTAATGGGGTGGAGTTTCTGGTTAAGTCGTCATCGCTTAAACCCATACCTTTTAAGGCGTCCAGTGTCAACAAGTTGGTGGAGCTACCTGTGTCAATTAGAACGCGACGGATAAGAGAACTGCTAATTGAGAGTGAGATTACCAAACCGTCGTGATGGTCGCCCAACTCTTGAGCCTCCGAGTCGTCGAAGGAGATGGTCGGAGCGTCGGAGATTTGCAACTGTCTCGTCTCTATCTGAGCTGGTTTGTTGCCTCTACTTTCTCGAGCATGTCTTTTGGCGGCTGAGTACGTGTTTCCACATACGTCTGACCCTCCTGAAATGGTGTTAACAATTTTTGCAGGAATCGGAGAGGACGGTTTGTCAGATGTTACCTGGTCTCTTCGATTGAGGGTCGCTTTGGCCTTATCTGAGATGCCGTCGTGTAGTAGCCCTTGCGCGAGGAGTCTAGCGACTTCTTTGCGAAGGGCTATGCATTCGTCCGTCGAGTGTCCATGATCTCCGTGAAACTCACATCATCGGTTTATGTCTTTCCTGGCGTCTGGCATGTCGCTCTTCCGAGGCCACCTCACTTCCTTTTCATACTTATCGAAGCTTTTTACGAGCTTCGATACGGATATGTTGAAGTTGTAAGAGTGAAGTTTTGGGGGAAGAGCGGGGTTGTTTCGCCAATCCTGGGTCCTGTCGTAAAAGTTATTTACCTGACTGTGGTCGTTTCGACCTTTTGGGTATAGTTGGTATCTCCGATCACGCCGATTGTCCGAAGATGCCTTTCGGTCAGCTCGATATGGACTCTTGTTCGTCTTGGAGGGTTCCTCGTCTTCTTCGAGTCTGACTTGTGCCATGGTCTTAGCTTGTACGTCTTCGAAACTTCGGCATGGGTACTTGACCAGTCCTCGGCGAAATGCTTCGATCGATGTTGGGACGTCGCAGTGCGGGATCGTGACTTTCTCCTTGTTGTATCTGTTAAGATAGTCCCTCAGGGGTTCGTTGCACCTCTGCACGATCCTATACAGGTCGCTTGACTGCTTTTCTAATCGACGACTGCTGGCGAACTGAATTTTGAATGAATTGATCAGGTCGGCAAAGGAAGCGATGGAACCCTGTGGTAAGTGCGGGTCCTGCGAGAGTGGTGCCAAAGCGTTTGCACATGACTGCTTCGCGGTTCCCTCTAGGGATCAAAATAGTCATTAATTTTTGCTTGTAAATTGAAACGTGATCATCTGGGTCCCCGGTTCCATCGTAGTTGGACATGTTGGGGACGTGGAACTTTTTCGAAATTTCGACGCGTGCAATCGCCTCTGTGAAAGGCAAGTCTTCGTATCCGTCGATTGCCTCTCTCTCGATCGGCTGGGGAACTCCTGGGATCCGTGCGATACGGTCGTCTAGAGTCTTCATGTGCTCGTTGACGGCTTGTTGTATGAGGGCCTGGAGATCGACCGGTCCCGTTGCCTATGGATGGGCCGCTCGAGTCTCGAGGGGCTCGGCCGCAGAGTTTGGTATGTTAGTCATAACAAGGGTGACCAGAGGGATCTGAAACATACCAGTGTGCTGGGAAGCATTGGTCTCCACTGTGGGTGCTACGTCTGCTCCGTCCAGATCGAGTCGCATGGACAGTCCTTCTGTGTTGACTATACATCTTGATCCTCTGGGAATTGATGAGGATGTTTGTACCTGTGATCTTAGAAATTCGTTTTCACGGGTTAGTCGAGAAATCTCTAATTCAGATTGAGTACTTAGCGTTTCAGTTCTGGTCCGTTGCTGGGTCAGTTCTTCTTGAAGGACGCTCATGGCTTTTGCAAGTTCTTGTATCCGCGATTCCGTGACAGGTTAGGCGTCGACGTTCTCTTCCTGATTCTCGATTTGAACGTTGCTCTGGGTTGGACCTTCGTTGGAGATCACGGCGTTCTCTGAGCCAGTCATGGTGGGACGAGCTTTGGTTTTGATGATTGGATCGTTGATTGGCTAGAGGGCCCACGATGGGCGCCAAATTGTTTTGGGCGAAAAAGATCAAACCGACCTGAATCGCTTAAAGAAGGGAAACTAGACAACAATTAGATCGATAATATCTAGATAATCCGAATCAAACAGAAATTGGAATGTAGTGAGTTAGAAATAGCGTGTAAACTGGCTTATCCCCTCCGAGTAGGGGATCGATCGAACCAAAGGTGAAGGTTGCCGGACGTTTAAATACTAGAACAATGATTCTGAGCCGATGGACTTGGACGAATATAGAGAGGAAGATGTTGTTGATTGTATTATGTATGAGAGTACTCGTTTGTCTTACAATGATTCATAGAAACCCTTTATATACATTTAATCTTCAGAAAGATTCGGCCATTTCCTCATCCGTGATCTTCGCTGGTCGACTTTAATTGCTGGATTTGCCATAATCTTATGGCATTTATGTCTTGATCTCGCAGGCTGGTAGTCATTGCATAGGATCTGGATTTTTTGTAACGCTTCCGATCGTGGTGTTTTCTTGACCTTGACTTCCGTCGTCTGGTCGCTTCCTTGGTGGATCGCTTCAAAGGAAGAAAAAAAATGGCTTCGCGTACTGGGCCGCCTCTTCTGAAGGTCCACTAAGATCATGGCCCAACAACAACCATCCTTAATTTCCTACCAATTAATGAACAAGATTTGCACATAGGTTGTGACTTAGATCTACAAATAAGCCCATCAATTTTATTTTCATATTACTCCGTTTAATACTCAGATGTTTTCCCATTTTTTCAAAGTATTCCTTATTCTTCCAAGCTTGACTTGCTCAAGTATATCTGTTATCTTCCACTCATACTATATAATTTCAAACTAGTAGAATTTGTCGATTATTATATTTTACATTATTTCTTATACCATTTCTATAAAAGTTATTCATGTACGTGTTTTTTTAATAAGGAAAGAATTCGAAATACCAGACATATCCTGGTAGATCGAGAGTCCAAACGAGGCTCGGAAGTCGGACAAAACCGACATAAAACAATCCAAACAAACAAAATGAGTAAAAAGAGAAGCAAACAAGATGAAATGAAGAGCTAACATAACCTGGGATGGTCAAAGAGATACACAAACGCGGGTTAGAATGAACAAATCTAACAAGGCGTATGATGTGCCGCCGGACAGCAATCTACAAGGCACTCAACTGGAAATGCGATGAAACACCTGGGCAAAACTCCGACAGAATTATATTCACGTACGTGTTTGAATGTATTAGTTCATTTATCTCAACAGAATTGTTCATGTGTATAATTATGTATAAAATGAAAAGAATAATTGTTCATAGATATAAACTTGATTGTTCATATGAACAAAATTAGTTGTTCATGCCACTTCGGTGGTGGCTTGGTGGTAAGGGCACGGAGGGAGTATGGGCAGGTTCCGGGTTCGATCTCTGCCTGCCCCTTTCTTTTGGGTGCAATTCTCAGGGGTTAGTCGTGTTCCTTACCGTTGGGTCGAGCCGGTTGGCGCAAGCCGGTTTACCTGGATCGTGACGCTTGTCGGCTGGGTCACGATTCCGGGGGTTTACCACTCCGCAAGTGGTGGGTTCCCACGTCACAAAAAAAAAATAGTTGTTCATGTGTGAGAATATAAATGTTCACGTAAAACTTCATATGTAGCCAAAAATAAAGTAACAATTGTTCTTTTATGTGAACAATACGTAATTATTCAATTTACATACACCCAAATGTTCATTTTATATAAACCCAATTGTTCGTTTGTTTGGATTGTGCTGTTCATTCTATTTAAAAGTAAGCATAGTAAATAGTAATGAAAAACTTATTTTCATATAAAGAATAACTTTGTTTTAGAACAAGAACAAGATTAATTATTAGAGAAGAGAGAGAAAAAAAACGTATGGGGAAAGAGTAATTATATTGTAAATTACCTTAAAAATGGGATATTAAGAAGATTGTCATACCCGACCCATGTATATGTGGTATGACATTAGTGGTTTTGGGCCTTGTTGGGCCTTGCCTTTATAAGGCAAATCTATAACAGAATTTGGTTATGTTGAAATTGACAGATCGCTCTCCTTCTCCGATCTTCCTTTTTCTGTTCTCTCTTTCCCTCCATTCACTTATCTCTTCTCCAATTGTCTAGATCCCAAGGGATCATTCTATCATTCGTTCAGTGGATACTCTAGTATCAGCTAGGGTATTACAAGTTGGTATCAGATTCACGATCCTCATCAATGGCGGAAGGTACTCGTCTCAAGCAGATGGAGGAGAGTATTCGTCGATAGGATGTGCAATTGCAAGAACTCTAGGAATTCATGGCTTCGACACAACAATTTGTCACGGAATCAAGACATAAGCAAGAGGATAACATGCGATTGATTGCTGAGGTGAAAAAGAATGTTGAGAAGAATGTCGATCGCCGATGTGATCAACTTGCAAAATTGATGCGATCACTTCTTCCATGCACATCGACTGAATCACCTCGACAGGAGGAGATTCCGAATTCATCAGTTCCAGAGGTTGTGGTGCAACCGAAACACAACATTTTGGGTCCTGGTTTGCCCCACAGACGAATTCAGGAGGTTGGCGGGGAGCGTATGGTGTCGGGCACATCAGCGGTGCATTCGCCTCAGGATCTTGGTGGTCAAGCAGGGGAGCGTATGTTTCGAACTCATCACGAGCATTACGAGTTCAAGGTCATGCCCTTTGGCTTGACCAACGCGTCAGCCACATTTCAAGCACTGATGAATTCAGTCTTTGGGCCTCATTTGCGTAAGTTTGTGCTTGTGTTTTTCGATGACATTTTGGTTTATAGTCCATCTATGATTAGTCATGTGGATCACTTACGAACTGTGCTGGAGTTGCTGTGGGCAAATCTGTTATTCGCCAAGCAATCAAAGTGTAGCTTTGCTCAGCCGGTGGTCGAATATTTGGGTCATTTTAATTCTAAGGATGGTGTCGCCACTGATCCGGCAAAGATTGAGGCGATGTCGAATTGGCATGTACCAACTTCAATCAAGCAGTTGCGCGGGTTTTTGGGTCTCACGGGGTATTATCGAAGATTTGTTAAGAATTACGGGACCATTGCTAGGCCACTTACTGAACTTTTGAAGGCTGAGAAGTTACAATGGTCTCCACTAGTAGAGGCAACTTTTCATCAATTGAAGAAGTTGATGTCCACTGCACCAGTTTTGCGCCTCCCTGACTTCACTTTGCCTTTTGTGTTGGAAATTGATGCTTGCGAGACAGGAATTGGTGTCGTGTTGATGCAGAAGGGTCACCCTATTGCCTATATCAATTAGGCCTTGAAGGGTACTAGCATTCACATGTCAACATATGAGAATGAGCTTTTGGTTGTGTTGCTCGCATTCGACAAGTGGAGACACTACTTAAAAGCTGTCCATTTTTTTATTCGCACAGATCATCAACCACTTCGTCATATTCTCGATCAAAAGTTGACTACACATCTACAGCGTAAGGCTACTAGAAAGTTGTTGGGGTTGTCCTACACAATTTCTTATAAGCAGGGAGTTGAAAACAATGTGGCAGATGCCTTATCACGGCGGGATGTGTGTGTGATGTTGCTTCAGTGGAAGTGGTGTCGTTAGTCGAACCACAATGGATGAAGGAGGTCATTCGCATCTATGAGGGCGATATGGTAGCACAACAGTTGTTGACTTCTACACTGATTCTACCCACCAGGGATTCCACTGTGGTTCAGGGGTTGCTTCGTTACAAAGGCCGCATTTATGTGGGCACATGATCAGACCTTCAGGCACAATTGATCAAGGTGATGCATAACTCCCCTGTTGGTGGACATTCAGGTATTCACGCTATATATCAACGTCTTAAAGCAATGTTTTTTTTGCCTCAATTGAAGAAAGCAGTGGAGTTGTTCATTCAGAGTTGTGACAATTGCCAACGCAATAAAGCAGAGCATGTTAAGAGCCCTAGATTGCTACAACCTCTACCCTTGCCTTCGGCAGCTTGGAGTTCCATTAGTATGGACTTTATTAAGAGTCTACCCAAGTCTAAAGGTTATGACACCATTTTGGTTGTTGTGGATCGCTTGAGTAAGTATGCCCATTTCCTTCCACTTTGACATCCATTCACGGCATCAACAGTGGCTCAAGTCTTCATGGATACGGTGTTCAAGTTACATGAGTTACCTACTGACATTGTCTCTGACCGCGACAAAATCTTTACGAGTTTGTTTTGGTAGGAATTGTTCTCTGCATTAGGCACTCGACTTAATCTAACCACATCATATCATCCTCAATCGGATGGTCAAACTAAAAGGGTGAATCGGTGTCTGGAATCCTATCTTCGAGCGATGACTAGTGCGAAACCACAACATTGGATGTGTTGGTTAGCTTTGGAGGAATGGTGGCATAACACCAACTTCCACTCCTCTATGCAAATGACTCCCTTTCAAGCATTATTTGGTTATCCTCCACCTCAACTGGGCATTGATGCTTCAGCTATCACGACCGCTTCTCTAGGAGACTGGATGTTGGATCGTGAATTAGCTTTGTCTCATTTACACGAGAATTTGTCCAAGGCACATGCCCGCATGAAACAATTCGCATACGCTAAACGCTCAGAGCGGGAATTTCATGTGGGAGAGCAGGTCTACTAAAAACTACAGCCATATCGCCAGACTTCGTTAGCAATTCGCCGTTGTTTGAAATTGAGCTCCAAATACTATGGGCCTTACACAGTGACAAAGAGAATTGGGTCTGTATGATACGGGGGTTAGCCGTGTAGAAGATGGATCTAGGCAACGGATCTCAAAACAAAAGAAAATACAAGATTAGAACAATAGCGGAAGGGAAACTAATGGATAGGATAGAAGATAGAACCAATAGAAACGACGAGAAAATCCGCTTGCTTGATAGCAAGGAACCTTGTCGAACGATCTACCAACCCGATCTCTACAAGGCCACACAACCAAGAATCGCTGACGAACTTGGAGCACGGAGAGGATTGCTTATGAAGTACGAAATCACCAACTCCAGAGGGACTTGACAAAGACGAAAACAACTAAGCAGGAAAGAACAATCGATTGAGACTCTCACGGGGAGCCGAGTTTTTAAAGCAAAAACCAAGCTCTGTTTTTGTGTTTTTAACAATGTGAGAAATCTGCCTAATGAAGAAGACAAGGGAGCCTTAAATACCCATAGAGGGCCGGCCCTAGCTTTCCAAAAACGTCTAAAGCTAATTTTCTATTATCCGGAAATAGAAGGCTTAAAACAATTAAATAATAATCCTAAAATAACCAATGCAGAAATTAATAAGATTATTAAACATAGGTAACGTTGACCAATAAAGTCAACGCCTTGACTTTGGACTTGTCATCTTCGTCATGTGATACATCATGTGCCATAAACGTCTCCAGCTCTTGACGTAGTTCCTTCAATCTTGACCTAGTAATCGGTCCATCAAAGGTTGGCACTAATGGCGGGGATGATTCCTCATCATTCTCCCCTTCTTGAAAAGGACTCGTCCTCGAGTCATCAACATCAGCGGCTGCATAAGGGGTAAGATCACCGACATTGAATATCGGGCTCACGCCATAGTCATCGGGCAGCTCCAACACATAGGAATTGTCGCCTACTCTCTTCAGCACCTTGAACGGTCCATCACCTCTGGGAGACAGCTTCGACTTCCTCTGCTCCGGGAACCGCTCCTTGTGCAGGTGTAGCCACACCAAGTCGCCGGGCTCGAACAACACTTGACGCCGGCCGTGATTAGCTCGGGCTGCGTTCTTCGCTGCAGTAGCTTCCAAACGAGCCTTAGTCCGCTCGTGCAGCTCCTTCATGAACTCAACCTGTCTATCAGCATCAAAGTCTGCTCGTTCCGGTAAAGGCAACGGCTTAAGATCCAAAGGGGTTAGGGGATTCAAACCATACACACATTCAAAAGGGGACATATTAGTAGAAGAATGAATAGTCCTATTATAAGCAAACTCAACATGTGGTAAGGCTTCTTCCCAACTTTTCAGATTAGATTTAATAACAGCCCTAAGAATAGTACCCAATGTACGGTTAGTGACCTCAGTTTGTCCATCTGTCTGGGGGTGACTAGCAGTAGAGAACAACAACTTAGTACCAAGTTTACCCCACAAAGTCTTCCAAAAGTAACTCAGAAATTTGACATCCCTATCACTCACAATAGTACGAGGTACACCATGCAACCGAACAATCTCTCTAAAGAACAAATCAGCAACATTCCTAGCATCATCAGTTTTATGGCATGCAATAAAGTGAGCCATCTTAGAGAACCTATCAACAACCACAAATATAGAATCTCTCCCCTTCTTAGTCCTAGGCAATCCAACAATAAAATCCATACTAATATCAACCCAAGGAAAGCAAGGAATAGGCAAGGGAGTATAAAGACCATGTGGTTTTGCCTTAGATTTAGCCTGTAAGCACTCAACACAGCGTTTGATAAAATTCTCTACATCCCTAAGCATGTGTGGCCAATAGAAATGAGTATGCAACATGTTATAAGTCTTATCTCTACCAAAATGACCCATCAATCCACCTCTATGGGACTCATCAACAAGTAACAACCGTAGAGAACAAACAGGAATGCACACCTTATCAACTCGAAACAAGAATCCATCAAACAAGAAAAACTTATCAAATGAACCCTTTTCCACACAATGCTTATAAATCACTCCAAAATCAGCATCCATATCATACAACTCCTTAATATAAACGAATCCAAGGACTCGAGCATCCAAAGTAGTCAAGAGTGTATGTCTCCTAGAAAGGGCATCAGCTACAACATTATCTTTTCCTTTCTTATACTTAATCACATAGGGAAATGTTTCTATGAATTCCATCCACCTACCATGCCTCCTATCCAACTTATCTTGACTCATAAAATGCTTTAAGGGCTCATGATCAGTTTTAAGCACAAATTCTCTAGGCCAAAGGTAGTGTTGCCAAGTTTTCAGCACTCTAAACAAGGCATATAATTCCCTATCATAAGTAGAATAATTCAAGCATGCACCTTTCAACTTCTCAGAAAAGAAGGCAATAGGCTTACCTTCCTGCATGAGGACTCCTCCAATACCAATGCCAGAGGCGTCACACTCTACTTCAAAGGGGCGAGTGAAGTCAGGCAGAACCAGCAATGGCGCGTGTGTCAAACGATCCTTGAGAGTCTGGAACGCCCTTTCTTGAGCTTCACCCCAACGGAATGGAGTATTCTTCTTTGTGATCTCTGTCAGCGGGGCTGCAATGGTGCTAAAATCTCGAACGAACCTCCTGTAGAAGCCAGCCAGGCCGTGGAAACTGCGCACGTCGCCTAGGTTCCTCGGGGTCGGCCAGTCACGGATGGCTTGCACCTTCTCTTGATCCACTTGCAGTCCATGAGCACTCACTACAAAACCAAGAAACACAACTCTGTCAGTGCAAAAATCACACTTCTTCAGATTTCCATACAACTGTACAGCTCTGAGAGTGGATAAAACTTCCCTGAGGTGCTCTGCATGTGCTTCCAAAGATTTACTATAGATCAGAATATCATCAAAGTAAACTACAACAAATCTACCAATAAAAGATCTCAAGACATGATTCATAAGACACATAAAAGTAGAGGGGGCATTAGTCAAACCGAAAGGCATAACAAGCCACTCATACAAACCAAACTTCGTCTTGAATGCTGTCTTCCATTCGTCTCCTTCCTTCATCCGGATTTGATGGTATCCACTGCGAAGATCGATCTTGGAGAAGGTGGAGGCGCCATGGAGCTCATCCAACATGTCATCGAGCCTGGGGATCGGGTGCCTGTACTTGATCGTGATGTTATTAATAGCCCTGCAATCAACACACATACGCCAAGTATTGTCCTTTTTGGGGACGAGTAAGACAGGCACAGCACACTGGGATCGGCTCTCTCTAACATACCCTTTATCTAAAAGGTCCTGGACTTGGTTCTGGATTTCCTGGGTCTCAGTAGGGTTCATCCTATAGGCAGGCCGGTTGGGTAGGGTAGCACCGGGAATCAGGTCTATTTGGTGCTCAATGCCTCTAATAGGGGGTAGGCCAGGGGGTATCTCATCCGGGAAGACATCAAGGAACTCATCTAAAAGGGTCCGGATAGAAGCTGGGAGTGTAGCTCGGTCGTCGTCACCTAACAGGGTATAGGCCTGACAAAGGGACATGAGGGCGACGTCCGGGGGAAGGTAATCTACCAGGTGGTCTCTGCTGGATGCTAAGAGCACTCGGCTAGGGGTAGAGGTGAGGGTGAGGTCGGTCCGTGTGGAGGCAGTGGATGGTTCGGCTGGGGACTTACCCTTACGCTCGGCCTCTCTTTTCTTATCATAAGCCTCAGCCACTTGAAGCGGCGTCATCGGTTTCAACACCACTTTCCTACCACGAAACTCAAAGGCATGTTGGTTAGTACGTCCATCATGAATAACATGTCTATCAAATTGCCAAGGACGACCTAACAAAATATGACAAGCTTGCATAGGAACAATATCACATAAAATTTCATCCTCATAAGTTTCTAGCTTAAGTGTAATCTTAGCTTGCTTATTCACCTTGAGTTCACCACAATCATTCATCCAATGAAGTCTATAAGGTCTAGGATGCAAAAAAGTAGGGAGTTGCAGTTTATTAACTAATTCAACACTAGCAATGTTACAACAACTACCACCATCAATAATCATGTTGCAAACTTTCCCTTTAACAAGACATCTTGTATGAAACAAATTCTCACGCTGATTATCATCACAAGGAGCCTGATTAACATGCAAAGTCCTCCTAACAATCAATGAATCACCATGCTCGTATTCAATAAAATCCAAATCATCATCATTGGCATGCTCATTCATATCATGGCTAGTAACTAAATTTTCATGCTCAGTGTCAGACTCAGACTCTAACTCACCCAAATGATTAATCATCAAAACACGAGTATTAGGACAATCCTTCATGTAATGACCCTTTCCTTGACATTTAAAGCAAGTGATATCTCTAGCTCTAGGAGGAGGGTCAGCAGGGTTACCTCGTGTAACTGCAGGGGCGGGCCGTGTGGGCTGCTGTGGTGCGGTGGAGGTAGAGGGGTGCGCACCACGGGAATTCTGCTCATTGCCGCGAGGCGGACCGGTTGCCGGGCGGGATCTCTGGTGTCCGGTGCGGCCCTGCTGCTGGTCGGGACGCCAGCTTTGGCGTTGTGGCACCGTGCGGTGTTGTTGGGTATAGCTGGACTTGAATTGTCTCTCCACTTTAATTGCTTGGTGTAGCAAATCTGTCATGGTAGAATAGGGATACAATTCTATAGTGTCAGCTAAATGAGGATGCAAGATACGTAGATACCTGGACATAGTGGCCTCTTCATCTTCGACGACGTTGCCGTGTGCCATGGCTATCTGCATATTGTTGTAGACCTCTTCAACACCTAAAGAGCCTTGCCTCATAGTCTCCAAACGGTTGCGGAGAACTCTATTGTGGTGGTGGGGAATGAAGCGGGCCCTCATCATAGCTCTCATCTGGTTCCATGTGTTGACCGGAGGGTCCATGGCTTGTCTTCGAGCCTTCACAACAGAATCCCACCAAACCAAAGCATAACCAGTAAATTCAAGAGCAGCGAGTTGTACCTTTTTATGTTCAGGGAAATTGTGGCAACCCCAAATCTGCTCAATCTTCGTCTCCCATTCAAGGTAGACGTCTGGATCACACTTTCCATCAAAAGCCAGGATCTTCACTTTGATCCGTCCAATGCCGTCTTGTTCGGCTTCACGGCGGCGGGGCTGTCCGCGGTCATTCCGGGGGCGGTAAGGACGCCACTCATTACGCTCCTCGCGCTCATAGTCCTGCATATCATCATCACCCCATAAACTAGAACGTATCGACATAGGAGGGGACTCAGACCTATCACGAGGTGCGGGATGCCGAATCGGGCGTATGCGGTCGGTGCCAGTGGCTCTCGGTTGGTGACGCTCGTCCATCGCCGCTTGGTAGGCCGTGGCTTGGTCGACCAAGGGCTCGGTGGCGGGAAGCGGTGCGCTATGCGATGGACCAATGTGTTCCTGCGCAGCCGGGAGTGGGTTGGAGCGGGTCTCCAACGAGTCAAACTTCGCAGACAACTGCGCGACTGTAGAAGCCAACTGTTGTAGCATCGCCTGCATATCGACATGGGAACCATTTGCAGTAACATGTTCATCACCGGAACCTGTCATGATCACCACTTAGACGAACACAGAAAGACGTTTAAGGTTAGGAAAACCAAAAAAACTCTCAAGTGTTTGCACTCGGTGATTGTACAACCTGCGAAGGTAGGCTCGTAAATGACAAGTTCTCTATGTGCTCAAGATACGCAGCAATTCAAGGTCAAGCAGAGATGTAGTAGACAAGACAAGTAGATGTACGACGAAAAAAAAATGACTCAAACAAAAGCGAGACTAGAGAACGACTCAACAAGGAAAGCGACACAACTATAGTCACAAGAATGAAATGCAACTAAAGATGGGGCTATATATGTGTTTCGAACTCAAGAAATGCGAATTACAAGTCAAAAAGACGTACCTTTGTCGACTCGGAATGAAGCCAATTGGAGCCGAGAGTGACCCGAGGGAACGGAAGGGAGAAGGGGGTCGGCAAGAGGGGGTAGTGCTCGACTGAGGGCAACCCGGGGTGGGACCCGGTCGGGTTGGGGTCGGGTGGGGTGGACTGAGAGCAACCCGGGGTGGGACCCGGTCGGGTTGGGGTCGGGTGGGGTGGACTGAGAGCAACCCGGGGTGGGACCCGGTCGGATTGGGGTCGGGTGGGGTGGACTGAGAGCAACCCGGGGTGGGACCCGGTCGGGTTGGGGTCGGGTGGGGACAGGCCGGTGTGGGGCTCGACTGAGCGGAACCCGGACAGGACCCGGTCGGGTGGAGGCCGGGTGGTGGCGACTGAGCGCAACCCGGGGTGGGACCCGGTCGGGTTGGGGCCGGGTCGGTGGCAGGTACGTGAGGGCTGGGTTAACTGAGGCTCACCCGGTCTGGACCCGGTCGGGTTGTGGCCGGGTACTGTTGCGGCGACAAAGAGGTCCGAAAAAAAATCTGAAACGGAACCCTAAAAAAAAATCTGAAAAATTCTCAAAAATCCCACATGCCTTTTCCTCTTTTTTTTTTTTTTTTTGAATTTCGATAATGGTTTTTTTTTTTTTTTTTGTTTTGATATAATTTTCTTTTAGGCAACTTGTTTTTCCTGGGATATTACACCATAAAGATAAAATAAAATCTCTAGAAAATCAAGCAAGTATCTTGAAGATTACCAAAATTGAACAACCGGATCTCTGGCGCGCACGAACCTGGACGCCGTCGTGTCTTGCTCGCCAAGCTAGGGTTCGAACAACAATGGTGGAAGGGGGGGGGGGGCGAAATTTTTGTTGATTTTTGGACGGTTTTGGTATGTTTTTGTGGATCCTCGTAGTCACAATCAACCGCAACGAACTCCTTTCCAAGACAAACAAGAGCAAACAATCAGTCAGACTAACAATTCACTAATGTGACTCAAACAAAGAAATTCAATTGACGATTGAAAACAGGAAGATCCAATTTTTGATGATGAATCTGGAATCGTCAAAGGCGATCCGAAGCCGCAAAGCTCTTGATACCAATTGATACGGGGGTTAGCCGTGTAGAAGATGGATCTAGGCAACGAATCTCAAAACAAAAGAAAACACAAGATTAGAACAATAGCGGAAGGGAAACTAATGGATAGGATAATAGATAGAACCAATAGAAACGACGAGAAAACCCGCTTGCTTGATAGCAAAGAACCTTGTCGAACGATCTACCAACCCGATCTCTACAACGCCACACAACCAAGAATCGCTGACGAACTTGGAGCACGGAGAGGATTGCTTATGAAGTACGAAATCACCAACTCCAGAGGGACTTGACAAAGACGAAAACAACTAAGCAGGAAAGAACAATCGATTGAGACTCTCACGGGGAGCCGAGTTTTCAAAGCAAAAACCAAGCTCTGTTTTTGTGTTTTTAACAATGTGAGAAATCTGCCTAATGAAGAAGACAAGGGAGCCTTAAATACCCATAGAGGGCCGGCCCTAGCTTCCCAAAAACGTCTAAAGCTAATTTTCTATTATCCGGAAATAGAAGGCTTAAAACAATTAAATAATAATCCTAAAATAACCAATGCAGAAATTAATAAGATTATTAAACATAGGTAACGTTGACCAATAAAGTCAACGCCTTGACTTTGGACTTGTCCTCTTCGTCATGTGATACATCATGTGCCATAAACGTCTCCAGCTCTTGACGTAGTTCCTTCAATCTTGACCTAGTAATCGGTCCATCAAAGGTTGGCACTAATGGCGGGGATGATTCCTCATCACTGTAGCTTATCGTCTTGCTCTTCCTGCAACGGCCAAAATCCACAACGTGTTTCATGTTTCTCAGCTGAAATGCTACATCGGTGTTCATTCGGTGGCTACTACAGCTCCTCCTGTAACAACTGCTGAAGGTGAGTGTTTGGTGGTGCCAGCGGCGATTCTAGATACACGCATCACTTATTCTCCATCAGGCGAGCCAACAACCGAGTGGTTGATTCATTGGGTGAACTTGGATGTTTCAAAAACAATATGGGAGGCCGTCGGTCATATTCTCCGATAATTTCGTGCTTTTACTACTAAGGATTGAGGACAATCCATTTTGACAGGGGAGGAATCTGTCATGTCCTAAAGGCCGATTGGGCCTATAGGTTAATTGGGCTTTTGGCCTGATATGTTATTAGAGGAAACAACAACCTTTAAAAGGTTGTTCAATCGATTGTAACAAACCATGAAATAACAAAATCAATCTTATTTCCTATCTCTCTCTTTTTTCTTCTCTTTCTCTTCCCTCTCTATCTCGAGTCATCACAATAACTTGCTATAAAGCCTTCAACCTCTAAATTATTATGTGGATTTTCAAAATCGTACACTGACAAAATTTGCATTACTACGCAATTTCTTTTAATTTTCCTTCTTATAAAATATTTGCATTGAATATATTCTCAATATTGCTATATACTCACTAATTAATAGAGATCGTAAATCAATCCTGAAACTCTAAATTTCTTGCCTTCAAAATCAACTCAAGTTGGATCAGCATAAATTGAATATGAAAGCAAGTACCTTCTGTAAAAAAAAGGATAATTGTGAGAGAAGCTGATACTTTCCCTTTCTCAATAGAAGGATATAAATAACACTTTCAAAGATATTAAAATCATACCGTAATTGGTTTTTTTTAGTGTGTGCCCATAGGTATACTCTAAGAATTCATTTTTTGGCAATTATTTAGTTAGCCACTAGTTTAATCTTGTTTGCTAAGGGTTTATCAATTCTCTATTAGGGAATATTTTGAAGATAAATTTCCTATTTAAGCTTGTTAGCATGTGCCCATGGGCACACACTAGAAAAACCGTAATAACTAATATCTACAAGATATAATATTTTCTAACAAATCATAACATTAGGATAATTACATTGAAATACAAAGATATATTTGTATATTAATAAATGCAAAGTTTTTTTTTTGGGATCCTTCGTATGGTTCGACCGGTCGAAACCGCTCTACGTCCAGACTGGGGTTCTATTGAAATACAAAGATATAATATTTTCTAACAAATCATAACATTAGGATAATTACATTGAAATACAAAGATATATTTGTATATTAATAAATGCAAAGTTTTTTTTTTTGGATCCTTCGTTTGGTTCGACCGGTCGAAACCGCTCTACGTCCAGACTGGGGTTCTATTGACACACGAAGTGGTAGACCCCTCCCAACATCAATATCTCCATACACGCCTCCAGCAGGACTCGAACTCGAGACCTCTGGATAGAATGCTTAAGGGAGTCTAGTCCCAAACCACTAGACCAACTGAGTGTTGGTAATAAATGCAGAGTTTAGAAACACTATTCCAACATACTTCGTACAAGCCAAATGTGAACGACAATGATCGGTTGAAGTGTCATAAAGAACTCATCAATTCTCTCAAAAATACAGAATTAATCATTAGTGTTTTGGATCGTTTGGAGCCTATGCACGGATTTATGATCGAGGCGATTCAACGATCTTAAATTAGTATGAAAAAAGCTACGAAATTATTTGCATACACTTAAGTGCTCTTTCATTGTATAGATGACACTTCATGCATGTAGTATATTTTATCATTAACTCGATGAACCCAAAGATCATCTACTCTCAGAACTACTTCATTTGGCAATGCTACAGTAGAATCTATTGACAATTTCCGAGCTGGAAGCTGCTTGTTTGATCTGACTAAAATGAAACTGTTTACCACACTCGGGAGACAAGATACTAGAATCTAAAACTCGCGCTTATCCCTGTACCCACCCGTGAACAATTTATGTCAAGAAGACTTTGTGTAAAACATGCTTTTAGGATCTTAGCACCTTATCAAGAATCGTCAATTAAAGTATATGGGTTTGGATTATTGTTGAAATAACATTTAAAAGTAAAGGGATGTGACGAATCTTGAATATATGCGAGATCGTGTCACCTCACAAGTAAGTCATAAGAGCCCACATAAGAGAGATATGTGGCAGGAGGTCATGAAACGTGATGTTATTATCCATGGCCATATTTATCTACGATTGACCTAGATTTGTGATTGTAGAAACTCATCAAATATATGTTAAAAGTAATCAAATTCATATAATTAAATGAAATTATAAAGTCTTTATCAACTGCTTACTCCACATATCTTTATTTTTGATGGAATACAAGATAGTAAGAAAAAATGAAGGAAATTAGAAGATAAAAAAACATACGAGGACAAATTACAATATCCATCTCCTTATTAAATTACAAATATTTATTATAAACATGTAGAATGAGGGTTAATCCTTCTTAGTGTCGGCTGGATGCTTCTTTAGCAGAGTCTACTGACTCCTCAGCCCTCATTTGCATCTGTTGTCCAGACTGATACAATACAATACAATTCACATCAATATTTAAATATTATTCAAAAATAATATATCTTAAATTCATATAATATTAATCGGGTTATAACAATGGATACTTACTTTAGATCACAGAGTTGTTGGACAAAATCTATGCTTAGATTTTTTATAAGTGATATTTGTTACTTTTCAACTTTAACAAAATTGAAATTATGATGTATTAACCCGAAATATTAATTTTAGGAATGTTAAGTAGAAGTTGTAAAATATTTTCCAAAGTTAATATATGTATTTTTATATTAAGAAGGCTACCTCCTGGGTTGATTGTGAAGCACTGTGGGCCGCATTCTGCACAGATTGGGCTGCATTATGGGCTGCATCTTGAGCCCTTTGCATCATTCCCCTGGATTGCTCCTGTTGCAACATAAATAGTACACTGAGAATTAGTTACTTAGACTAAGATCCGTTTGAACAATAAGGTAAAATGAAAATTCAATCTTGTTTATATTTCAAAGAAGAAAATTTCAAATATGTTAAACTTTCTAAGTAATTTAGCCTAAGAAACATTAGAACATAACTGACCTCGGCATGGCTCTTGGTCTCACCAGCGTTAAAGCTTGTGCTCTGAGAGTTGTCCATGATATTTTTTGGGTTGTTAAAATATATGCAATTAATAATAAAAATGTGAAAGGATTCAAAAATGATGATGGTGGAAGTGAAGGGAGGTTGTGGCTTTTATATCGAGAACTAATCCATTATTAGGCAGCTTGTACAATGAATGGTAGAATGAGATCTTGACATTTACAAAGAAGTCCTTTAATCTCGGTCTTTTGTGTGGATTATGTGTGTAAGAATAATGATTGTTTAATTTGTTTTAAAATATTTTAGGGTGGTCAAAATATTCTAGACCAATCAATTATTTGTTTATTATTCTTCCTATTACATCTACTTGTCGTTGTAAGAACATCTTTAGTGATGATATTTTTTAGAGTATCTTAAGATACTATAAAAAAAAGTAAAAAATAATGTTAGTTTGTTTTTAGAAATCAATGCAAATTAGGCATATGATATTGCTTTATTGATTAACCCATAATGTTAGATTTTTTAGGATATTTAATGGTCTAAGAATTTGCACATATATTAACGAAAGTTTTTCTTTCAATGTAAACTCATCAATATTATGGCACCATCAATTATTTATTTTATGTATAATATATATCTGAAACTACAAGTTATTTCATATCTTTCGAAAACTACTCAGGCAACGACCTCCGATAGTCAGAAATCACCTATTTTCGAATTGTCGCCCTCCTAGCATCAAATTACAAAATTACCACTATTTTTTCAATTATATTATGATCTTATTTATTTCTTGTAGTAAGGAAAATGCATTTACTACCTCATTTTATATGAGACATTAGAAGCACTGAAATTTTGTAATTTCCTAACTTTACAAATCATTATTTTTGAAAGTTCTTAAAATAATTAATAACACATTCATTGTTTTCTCTCCTTTTCTTCTCTTCCTCTTCACTTTGCATGGACACAGTTGTTTTAGATCCTGCAAGGCTACCAACTCTTTTGCAACCATCAATTTTATTTGCATGATTGTGTTGCGCCCGCGAGACTAATGATTGTGTTGTTCGCTCCATTACCCTTGCGCGAGCTCTTGTTACCGGGTCATTCGAACGTACCTTCATTGCTTCCTCTTCGTACTTTGCCGTCATCGAGGGGATCATAGAGCTATCACTTTTATAGAAGTGGTATAAGAAATAATGTAAAATATAAAAAAAAACGACAAATTCTACTAATTTGAAATTAATTAGTATGAGTGAAAGATAACATATCGATATACTTGAGCAAGTCAAGCTTGAAAGAATAAGGAATACTTTGAAAAAATAGGAAAACATCTGAGAATTAAACGGAGTAAGAGCAATTTTATTGGGGGGCTTGTAGAGGGTCTTTTAGGGGGGGAATAATATAATATGATTAATGGGCTAAAAGTATTCCTTACTCCGTTTAATTCTGAGATGTTCTCCTATTTTTTCAAAGTATTCCTTATTCTTTCAAGCTTGACTTGCTCAAGTATATCGATATGTTATCTTTTACTCATACTAATTAATTTCAAATTAGTAGAATTTGTCATTTTTTTTATATTTTACATTATTTCTTATACCACTTCTATAAAAGTGATAGCTCTATGATCCCCTCGATGACGGCAAAGGACGAAGAGGAAGCAATGAAGGTGCGTTCGAATGACCCGGTAACAAGAGCTCGCGCAAGGGCAATGGAGCGAGCAACACAATCATTAGTCTCGCGGGCGCACGCAAGTGACGCGGGTTCATCTAGTCCCAAATGGGTCCTCCTCTTGACCTATGAAGGATTCCGAAATCCTTCATAGACCCATTTGGGTCTATGAAGGAATTGACGCGGCCGATCATTCTTTACAGAAACTTTTCCGCGATCGCGGCAGTATTGTATGCGATCGCGGATTTGCCGCGGCTTTTCCGCGATCGCAGCAGTATTGTCCGCGACCGCGGAATTGACGCAAACAATCGTTCCTTCACAGACACTTTTCCGCGATCGTGGAAGTATTTTCTACGACCGCGGAAATAGACCCGAGCGTTCGCTTTGTCGTCGTTATTTCTGAAAACTTATTATTATTTTATTCTTACTTTTTGTAGCTATTTAAACTTAGCAAACCCTAGTTTGTAACTTTGATGTTGATTTGAGTAGTTAAGTTGAGTACACTCCTTCCTTGAATCCCAACATCAACCCCTTCGATCCCACAGATCAAACTATCTCGTAGCTCGTCGGTTCGAGCAAATCAAACACCGTCTCTTCGGTGTCTCATGATCATCACTTTGATCCCTACGTTCATCTCTTTGAACGAGTTTGAAGGTTATCCCTTTAGCCCTAGGAAAGCCATCAATTTGGCTACGCAAGAGAAGTTTCAACTACAAGCTTGAGGAATCAAAGATCCTACGACTTGCAAACGACACTTCAGGGGTTGTTCATATCAACTGGCATCAGAGTCTATCCAAGCTAAGTTTGTTTCCTCTCTCTTATTGTGATTCCTTTGAAATTTTTCCGCTTGCAAACCCATAATTTTTTTTTCTCACCACCACTATTTGCCGGAATTCCCCGCCGTGAACACCACCACCACCACCGTCCGCCACCTCTCCTTCACGGCATCAACCCTAATTTTTCCTTTAGGTTTTGGGTTATTCTCAAGTTAGAGTAACCTTTGACTTTCAATTTTCCTTAAATCTATCCTTCTAGCAATATCTTGTTTCCTTACTTGCATATTTGATTTCCTTGTTTCTTGTTGATTACTTCTTGCTTCATCTTTGGATTAATTGCTAGACTAGTTGTTAGATCTCATTCGCTCATAGTTGCTTTGTCTCTTCTTTCTTTTCATGCACTTGCTTGTGTAGTTCTTTCTTACTTGATTCAAAATCATATCACAAAAAAAAATAGTGTGACCGTATAAAAAAAACAAACATACCATTCTCACCTTCCATCAAACAAAAAAAATAGGTTTGGGAAGACGGAAGCCTCAAAAACAAAAAGAAAAGGCAAGAGAACACACCATACGGTCATACTCCATCTTCTCTTCTTTCATGTCTCTACGCAACTCTCATTGTAAAGGGCAAAATTTTTAACTCTCTTGTGATTAATTCTGAGAAACTTGATTTGATCTGCTTGAACTTGGGAATTTTGTGTGTTGTTTGGGACGTGATTTGCTAGCTCTTGCTTTGTTGCCTTCCGTTCAAGCCTCTCCCTCATCGCGAGCAACCAAAATTAGTACGCCCAGCGGAAAATTTCTTGGTTCACTTTTGAGACAAGGACTTGGCTTGGACTTGTTCTTTTGCTTGGTGCATCTTACTTCTTGTGTCGTATGCTTCGTATAGGTACTATGGAGTTTCCTACGACAAGCTACTCTCCTTCTACGGGCCATCGCATCCACGGACACATGGACTCCGCCTATGAGCAAATTGACCAACTTCATGCTTCGAATGACGCACTTCAAGCTTCGATTGACGATCAAGCCCGCCATGAGTAGGCTGCCGAGCTTGTGCACCTTCGTCAGGCCATGAGTGACATGAAGTTGCCCACAGCTGAACCCATGTTGAACCCTCCGGCCACAACCAGCCGGTCAATGTACCGCAAGGGTCCCCTTCTCAATGTCCTCTTCTCGAACACCTCCGGCTATGAGTCTTTTGACGAGGACACATTTAAAGCCGAACCGATATTTGACACCTACGACAATGAGGAGGAGGTGGACAACTACAAATGCAGCTCTATGGATGAGCACGGCAACATGCCTCTTAGCTTGGTTACACACCGCATTCTTACCGCCAACGAAGGTACCTTACTTGACCATCGTACAAATTTGCTTCATACTAAGTGTGCGGTCCAGGGTGCTTCTTTGAGTGTGATCATAGATGGTGGGAGTTGCTGCAACATCATCAATGAAAAGGTGATCCAGCACTTCAAGTTTGAGATGCCTCCACAACCCGGCATTCAAGGCAAATGCGAGAACCGGCTTCTCTTAGCCCGGTCCCAGGATATCTCTCCAATAATTCAGGGACGTCTTCTTTGCTTTTTACTTGTTCCTTTAGCGTGTCTCTTAAATGTTAAGGCTTTGGATGATTTACCCCCTACGGTGTCTACTCTTTTGCAAGAACGCAACGCAAGCCAGCATACCGTGGAGTTTGGGCCCGGATGCTTGGTATGGCTGCACTTGCGTCGCGATCTCTTTCCATTCAAGCGACGCCACAAGATGGATGCTAGAGGTGATGGTCCATTTCAGGTGCTACAAAGCCTTGGTGCCGACGCCTACCGCTTGAATTTACCCGATGACTATGGTGCGCATCCAACTTTCAACGTCGCTGACCTTTCTCCTTATACGCCTCTTGCTTTTGACGACGAGGACGAAGCGGGGACACTTCGCAGCCAAGAAGGGGAGATTGATAGCTCCATGATCCCCTCGATGACGGCAAAGGACGAAGAGGAAGCAATGAAGGTGCGTTCGAATGACCCGGTAACAAGAGCTCGCGCAAGGGCAATGGAGCGAGCAACACAATCATTAGTCTCACGGGCGCATGCAAGTGACGCGGGTTCATCTAGTCCCAAATGGGTCCTCCTCTTGACCTATGAAGGATTCTGAAATCCTTCAGAGACCCATTTGGGTCTATGAAGGAATTGACGCGGCCGATCATTCTTTACAGAAACTTTTCCGCGATCGCGGCAGTATTGTCCGCGACCGCGGATTTGCCGCGGATTTTCCGCGATCGCGGCAGTATTGTCCGTGACCGCGGAATTGACGCAAACAATCGTTCCTTCACAGACACTTTTCCGCGACCGCGGAAACAGACCCGAGCGTTCGCTTTGTCGTCGTTATTTCTGAAAACTTATTATTTTATTCTTACTTTTTGTAGCTATTTAAACTTAGCAAACCCTAGTTTGTAACTTTGATGTTGATTTGAGTAGTTAAGTTGAGTACGCTCCTTCCTTGAATCCCAACATCAACCCCTTCGATCCCACGGATCAAACTATCCCGTAGCTCATCGCTTCGAGCAAATCAAACACCGTCTCTTCGGTGTCTCGTGATCATCACTTTGATCCCTACGTTCATCTCTTTGAACGAGTTTGAAGGCTATCCCTTTATCCCTAGGAAAGCCATCACTTTGGCTACGCAAGAGAAGTTTCAACTACAAGCTTGAGGAATCAAAGATCCTACGACTTGCAAACGACACTTCAGGGGTTGTTCGCATCAAAAAGTTATTCATGTGTTTGAATGTATTAGTTCATTTATCTCAACAGAATTGTTCATGTGTATAATTATGTATAAAATAAAAAGAATAATTGTTCATATATAGATATAAACTTGATTGTTCATATGAACAAAGTAGTTGTTCATGTGTGAGAATATAAATGTTCACATAAAACTTCATATGTAGCCAAAAGTAAACTAACAATTGTTCTTTTATGTGAACAATACGTAATTATTCAATTTACATGAACCCAAATGTTCATTTTATATATACCCAATTGTTCATTTGTTTGGATTGTGCTGTTTATTCTATTTAAAAGTAAGCATAGTAAATAGTAATGAACAACTTATTTTCATATAAAGAATAACTTTGTTTTAGAACAAGATTATTAGAGAAGAGAGAGAGAGAAAACGTATGGGGAAAGGGAGTATCGAACTCTACCGTAACAGACCTGCAGACCATACACTCTAACTCCTCACATGGCCCAGGTCCGCCATCAACCATGATGCTACCCTATCATGCAGGTTGTTAAAAAGGAGTATCGAACTCCAGACCTCCCTTTAACAAGTGGGAATACCACCACTTGCTAACCAACTAAGCTGCATGGTTGGTGGCGACGCCTGGGCCATGTGAGGGGTTGGAGTAGAGAAAAAGAAAGGTGGAAGAAAGAGCTAGTTTTGCTCTTCCTTAGTCTCGGAGGTCGTCTCTTGAATCCGGATAGTTCGTTACCAACAAGGGTTTGGTAAGTTCATCTCTCTTTGGAATCTCTAATCGCATGAACAAGTGTTTTAGTTAGTTGGAGAGTAATCATTTCTAGATCGGGTTGTATTTAGAGGGGTGTTTGAGATCTTCATGTTTGTCTCTTGTGTGTGAGACTTTGGTATTGCTAAACGCTTGTACTGATTTGTTGATTAATGGATTGATTGGATTGGTTGGCCGGTCGTGTGCACTTTTATGTTACGGCCTGGGCCCGGGCCCTAACAAAAGAGCAATTAATTATACAGTTTTCTAGTGTGTGCCCATGGGCACATGCTAGCAAATCTAAATAGAAAATTTATCTCCAAAATATTTTCTAATAGATAATTAATAAACTCTTAGCAAATAAGATTAAATTAATGGCTAAATAAATAATTGCTAAAAAAGGAGTTATTAGAGTCACACTAGAAAAAACCTTAATTATATTGTAAATTACCTTAAATGGGATATTAAGAAGTTTTTCTTATTTTTTAAGATATGGTGTAATGCATAATATTAATAATATAGTGGGATGATTGTACCCTATTCTACCTACCGTTAGATTTTAAAATCAAAGGCCTAAAAAACTCCATATAATTTATCATAATAACTCTTCTGACCAAAACTCGACCTTAGGGGCGCGCTCAGGTAAAATGACAATTATGGTAAAACGGAAGTACAAATAAGGAGCGTTGGATTGAAGAGATTGGAGGGCTGGATTTGATGGAACAAAGAAGCCACATGGGGATGCAAGGCACCGGATTTGAATATCCTACCTTAATTATTGAATTTCCGAAAATATGTTCCTACAAAATAGGAAGTTGTTACAAGATTTGGAAAGAGATTGGAGAGAGAAACCGATGCAGTTTCCATTGAACCGAGCGTCTGATTGAAGCTTCTTCTTCCTCCAAACGCGACCAGAAATTTTCCTCTTCAACAGACGATAACAACGATCTTGCTTTCCAACAAAACTCCATTGGAAGATCTCCAACCAACCATCTTCAAGGCATCGGCGCCAAAACCCTTGTTTACGGTGACATGAAGGCATGGTTAGTTGATTCTCTCTAGATTAATTTTTAGTTTTGTTCGATTTTAGATTATTTATATGAGATCTCTTTCTTCGAACATCCCAGTTCATCTCTTTCTTCGATTTAAGATGATTTTGGAATCGGTACATGATCTTCGAAACTTTTGTATTTGAATTCTGTGAATATCACATATCTAACGTTGAATAACCTGATTGATTGTACACTAACTGTAATGAGGTGATATTCACGTACAATGTCTACATATTCATGAACCAACGTAGTGTTATTCATCTTATATGTTATGATATTCATGTTATTTGCACTCATATTCACACAGGTAATTATGCGATATTCATGAAAACATTGTCGATATTCATAGATGAAATTGTAGATGATGAATGTTGGTTATACGAATTAGGCGATATTCATACAAGTTATATTGATATTCGTTGTTGATGTGTACCGATATTCATATAGACCATAACGATATTAGGCGATATTCATATAGACTATAACGATATTCATGAAAATAACTTCATTTGGAATCGATTTATTACCTTCGACACTTGTTTTGCATTAGGTGAATATCTCGTATCCAATTTTGAATAACGTAATTGTTTGTAAACTGAATATGATAAGATGTATTCATCTACAGCGCATACATATGCATGAACCCAAATATTGATATTCATTCAATATGTTGCGATCACAATCCCCAACCATATCATCATCCACACCGGGTGGTTTAGTATAATCCTTGGATGTTGTCGTCTTTCTTGATGCAGGAATAACAATCTTAAGGCGACTCGGTGCAGGTGACACATTCGCCATTAATGGGCTTTTACTATCGCTTTCATCGATTTGCTTTACAACAGGCTTTTTCTGAAGGGTTGAAGGCAGCTCATCCTCCATCATGTTCGTAGAAAGACCTGCATATTATATTTTTTCATTACCAAAACTTGTATATAATCATGAATAACACAAATTGATTGAGGATCTAAAAAAGCACAATTCCCAGCAATACATCACATATAACAAACCAGATACAACTTCATGAATATCAACCGGTAAACAATGAATAACATGAAGTGATAAGTGATATTGAAACATGAATATCCCATATCGAAATATGAATATCGACTCAAAATTTCAAAATATATCCAACTCCCTCAGCCAAACATGAATAACATCACATTATGCAGAATATTATCTTGCAAAACATGAATATCCAATATCGAAATATGAATATCGACTCAACATTTCAAAAAGTATCCAGTGTTGCTCAGCCAAACATGAATAACATCACATTATACTGAATATTATATCCCAAAACATGAATATCAAATATCGAAACCTGAATAACGCCTAATAAGTCCACATTAAACCGAATGTTATATCATACCAAACGAATATCAAACCACGATTGAAATCAACCACTATTAAATGGTTAAACATGAATATCAATTGAATAATGCAAACAATGCGCAACAAACAAACTAATGTCAAAAAGATTCAAAGCGAAAATCAAACTCGGATAAACAAATTTACCTTTGACAAGTCTTCTACGCTTGCGGTCTTTTTTCCTGGGGGAGTTTGTGTCCTTGTGCATCATACCTCGAACCATTGTCGAAACCTAAACCCTAAAACACCATTAGCACCGACGAAATAAGAAAAAACCATGAAATCGTAAAATACAAAGCTCTAAAACAACGCAAAAATGGAAATTTTATCGGCCAAAAAGGCGATTGTACACCGCTAATATGAAAATCGACCTCTGCGAGACGAAACAGAACTAAAATCGACATCAAAAACAAGACCGGGGAGTGTTTGGTCTTGCCGAAATCGGCGATTAAATTCAAAGAGACGATTTGGTTTTCTAGGTTATCTTAAAAACCGAAATGTGTGATGGAACAAAACATACCTGGTAAATGAGGTTGAAGACGATGAGCGTCTGTGAGAGAAACATGAGGACGAAAATGGCGAGACGAGGGAGAAACTGGTGAGACGAGTGACACCTAGGTAGAAGACGCTGACGAGAATGGAAACTGAAATGGAATATGGAAGCTGAAAAGTCGCAATCAGTAACTAGAATCCCCTAAAACCCGGAAATTTGATTTTAATCCGGTACATGCTCCCTATACTAAAATCTGTGTATCATCTAAGAACGAATCCTGACCATTAAATTCATCCTAATCTAATAGCCCTTAATAGTACTTTCGTTTTACTCTAAGGATCCGTTTCACCAGATCTAAAATCCTCGACCTTATACATACATATATATATTTGATCTAATGAAAATTTTTGAAAGTGAAAGTTGGGTTTGCTGGTGTTAGTAGGGATAAATTGAAACGCCGAGGTTGGTGATTTCGGTGATTAATTGGTTGTTGCCTACTTGTATAGAGATTTAAGACAAATTGAAAATTTTCGAATTAAACTCTTTCTTTTCTGTTTGGAAGATTAACTTTAATAGCTGATTGATTTTTTACATGTCTTATTTTGGGGGAGTGATCCCATTGCCATGTCATCAATATTTGCCACATCACTTTAGAAATTTGGAAGATTGTACTTTTGGTCGTTTCCTTCTTAAATTAGTTTACCCTCTCCAACTCCTTTTTCTCTTTTCTCTTTTCTCTGAACCCTCACATTAATTGAGGGAGAATCCCAAGATACCACCACCATGAACGCCCAACCTTCTCCTCTCCCTTCTCCAGCTTCAAATCCTATTCCGAACGGAACGCCGAGCGACTCTCCCTTCACGTCGCCACCATTACCACCTCCGACGACGAGACCAGCCCGACTCTCCCTTCACGTCGCCACCATTACCACCGCCGCCGTCAGCTGGATCCTTCACCTTGAGAAACCGCGCGAATTCGAAAACTGTTAGAGGAAGCAGAGAATCGACGAGCGCTTGGTTTGAGAATAATGCGGGGACCAATTTCGGATTCCAGTCATCAACGGGCTCCGATTTCGGCTCGGTTTTGGGGGAGAGGAGAGCGGTGGTGCTGGTGCTAGCGTCGGCGGGGGCAGGGGAGGTGGAGGAGGATGCAATTGGAGTATAGGGAATAAGATTAAGGTCTGGATAGGTGTTTAACGGCCCAATTTTGACAGAGACGAGAACTGAGGTGATCGGAAATGGATAACGGCGGTGGATACAGTGGATTTTGCGGTGGTTGAAAGGTTGCAGACTGCAAAGAGGAGAAGCAGACCAGTGTCGAAGGTTAAAGGTGGAGTTAGAGAAAGACAACTGGAAAATGGAAAGCCAGTGAAAACTGCTCAACCAAAATATTGAAGGAAGAAAAATCAAAATTAACTAACAACTGTTAAAGAAAAACCCAAATTTTCTGATATGAGACAAACAGAGGTAGATGGGAGGGATGAAGGAAGAAGATAAATTAAAAAACATTTTTTAATGTAGTATATAAGTTAGTGAGTCTAAATATACAGATTTTACTTTCAAGTAAGATATGAAGTATAAGTTATATACTAGTATCATATTAGTATATGCATTTTATATAATTATAAAAGGAAAGTAATAATCTAATAATATATCATTAAATAAGATATAAGATATTTGAGTTATGTCATACTACATTTATATTACATCAATAGATGTATAAATTAGTTACATTGATGTTCCAACCATTATTGAAGTTTTAATTTTGGATTTATGTTGTTTACTTATCTTACATTAATTTTACATAAAGAAGTGACTTGAATTTATAATTTAATTATTTAATTTTCATTGTTCTTCAAGATATTCCTTTCACTATTATAATATTGTTATTTCAAAAGTTTTGTGGTTTGCATAGATAGCTTACATCAATTTCAATTATATAAAAAAGTGTGACTTACTACACGAAACTAATCGTTATTCATAAACACTTATTCACATTTGATAAGAACTTAGTAATAAAAAATTTGGATTATATAAATTATTTATTAGACAAACTTAATAAAAGTAAATCTACACTTAACGTATATATAATAAGTCTCGTCCTTTAATATGATGTACAATATTAACACTGAAAAACAACTTTCAATTATGGACTCAAACTAAAAGCACAGTAAACAATCAATGAACTAGAACTCAAAACACCAAACAAAAATAAGCACGAAACAATTACTATGATTCTAACATCGGATCGTAATAAGATTTTATATTCCTACGTTTGGATCATAGGATCTTGAAATTTATCTATTCTATCATTTAGCTTAATCTATGCCCTTATGGCATAAGTTAGGATTTTATATTCCTACGTATGGATCATAGGATCTTGAAATTTTATCTATTCCATCATTCAACTTAATCTATACCCTTATGGAATGAGTTAGAAAAATCATTTTACGTATTCCATCATTCAGCTTTCTTCAAGAAAATAATTCAATAAGTTATGATTGGACGGTTAATTTTCTCCCTTATTGATTCAATTAGCTTAATACACGTGTCTTGCACTATTTGTATAATATTAAACTAAACTTATTCCATTATTATAAATATATCATGTTTGTATAAAGAAGAATATTTATAGAGAAGTATGTAGTTAAATAAGGGATTTTTTTATCTAGTTTGTATAGTTTAAATTTTTTCTTACTTAGGTGAACAACATATTTCTCAATGTGATTTCGTGAGACATTCTTACCTTTATTTTATTTTATTTTTTGTTTAGCATTAATAAGAAAAAATAATTAAACTTCACAACTTAAATTGTTTTATGTGTATCAATTACATTTTTGTTAACAAAATCAATTCTTGTGTCTCGTTTTCGCTTTTATAAATATTTTGATATGCATATATATCATATGTTAACTTAAAATTATTGACATTTAAGTTCATAATTTATGATATTGTTAATTAATAGTTTTATATAATTTTTTCCAAATTAGGAAATGAAAATAGTACATTATAAGTGTGAAAAGATAGCCTAAATCATATCCATATCAAATTAAAGTATAAGGACAGTCTTAATTTTGTAACATGTTGTTAATTCAGTCACTTATCTATTTTTAGTGATATATCATATCATAACCAAATCAAGTGAAATAATAATGAAAAATTATATTAAATGCATGAAAAAATATGAAATTTACAAGTGAAATCAATGTGATGCAATATATGAGTAATTATATAGTAGATTGTAATTTTGATGTTCCGCATCTAATATACAACATTACTATTTGAGCGTCCATGAATTTAATTATAATTTTCTAATACCATTTACAAAATTATAATATATTTAAATAGAATAATTCGTCTAAGCAAAAAGCATACAATATGTAAATAATAATAACTCTTTGACATGTAATCAAATTCTATATTGTCTCTTAATATACTAAGTTTGAATATGGCATATGTTGATATTAATATTTTTTAGACATAAGACTTAAATCTGCTCATATTCATAAAATATACACATTAGATAGTATAAATGTATAAGTAAAAGAAGCTCTAAACGTTTGTACTTTGATTTATATGTTATTATTAAGTAAATTAAATATAAATATTGATTTTTTCTAGTGTGTGTCCATGGGTATACTCTAAGAATTTTTTTTTTGACAATTATTTGGTTAGCCACTAGTTTAATCTTGTTTTTTATCAATTCTCTATCAGGGAATATTTTGAAGATAAATTTCCTATTTAAGCTTGTTAACATGTGTCCATAGACACACTAGGAAAACCGATAAATATTTGTCAAAGAATTCTCTTATCAAATAAATAAAATACGGAGTAAGCAGTAAATCTCATTGAAAGAAACAACAATCTAATAATTACTATTTATGTGATATAAAATAAAAGAATATTATAAATTACTTTACTTTAACCTTATGTCCTTTTTAGTCATTTTTCTTATTCTTTTCATTATATTATTTATCCCCATTAACCCATATATTTGAATTCTCTTTCGACTCCACCCCTCCTCCGATCCTCCGTCACCTCCCTCCGACCGTCGCCGCCTCCTCCTTCCGACCGCCGTCCCCTCTTCTCTTTCGAGTTTCGTAGTCGTTGCCTTCCACCGCTATCAGATCCAGTCAATTTCAAGATTTTTTGCATTATTTGTACCAAGATGAAAACTAGATCTGGACTTTCAACCCCAAAAACCTAGATCTGGAAAAATGTTTTAATTCAAATCTTGTTGTCACCTCCTTCAACTTTCGTCTTCGTCGCTCCCTATCAGATTTAACAATTTCGGGTTTTTTGCACACGAAAACCAGATCTGAAAAGTACAGTGGATAAATTATAAATGAGATGGAAACCATAAAAAAAAGGGGGGGAAATTGAACAAAGAGTGGGATGTAGTTGGTGGTTTTAGTTAGAGTTGTAGTAGATTGCAAAAAAATGGTGAAGAAATCAGAAAAAAGGAGGAGGGAGAAGACGATAGAAGGGGATAGTGGAGGATTTAAGATTCTTTTACTTTTATTTTTCCAAATAAGAAAATATTTGCTTTATTCAATTTATCCTTTTTGTGTAGGATTTAGTTTTAGAAGTAAATGTAGTTTTGTCCGAATTTTTATCCAAACTAGGCATTTTTTTAAACTTTATTTCGGATATAGGCTCGTATGAAAAAAAATTCTGAGAATAGCCTGGATGTCAGCTTCGGTATAACTCGTTGTATGACATAGCGACTCTTCTTCAAAAAATCAATGTATAATACAACGACTTAGACTAAAAAAAAAAAGATAGATGAGTCGTCGAACTGAACAGCGACTCATGTGCTGTTTTTAATAAATAAATTATAGAATTGTTGCGGCATCCATCGATTTCAGTTCCGGGATCGACATCGTCACCCATCGACGACTTCAAATCTGGCACCACCGCTGCCAAGTTTCAGCACCACTCACTGACTTCAGTTCTGGCACCATCTACTGCTTGTCGTCGTCGGATGCAAGGCACATAATCTAAATACAATAATTCAAGCCAATAAACTAATTTACTTGAAATTGGATATCGCAATGTCAATTTCAATTAAGTTTCTTAAATAATAAAGTTGAATTTGTCCAGAATAAGAACCTATTGCTGAACCAGAGGAAAGGGAAGCGGGAGAAAGAAGAACAAAAAGTATAAAGATATTGCTTTTGAAAAAAAACAATAAAAAAGTAAAGAAAGGGTAATATTTTAACAAATTAACAATTATTAAATTATACAAAACGAAAATGAGTCATGGCCTTATGCAGCAATTCTTTAATATATATTTTAAAAAAAAATAACACCTGAGTCGTTGTATTATATGGCGATTTTAGTCCAAAGCAGAGTAATCAGCCTATTTTCAGAATTTTTTTTTAAAACAAGCCTAGATTCATAATTAAGTTTTAAAAAGCGTCTACTTTAGAAAAAAAATTGTTTTGTCCCCCATGCTTCTCTCGTAACTCCCCCAACCTAATTATCGTTATTAATATAGTCAAGAGTACAGTACATATTAAAGTAAATAAAAAAACCTTTTTTAAAGTAATATTGATTAGGCTGCCAACTCATGAAGGGTAGTCTACCCTTAGGATAACTAAAATATTTTCCCTTATTGAGATAGTTTATGAGATGGATTTAAGAAAGAGGTTTCCAAGAATTAGTAATATTGGACCAAGAATTCAATTATGAGAGGGTAACATCGTGAAAAAAAATTTAAATGGTGATGTTTAGCAATTACGTTTTGAAAATAATTTTAATGTTGAATATGCATTAGTTAGATCTACCCAAACAAATTGGTTTTCAAATTAAATGTTTTTTCCACTTACAATAAAGTTTTAATGTCATTTTTTTTATATATCATTAATTTTACTCTTTATCAATTGACATGGAAAATTAAATCAAGAGGCAATGCCAAACTCATGTAATGTGTTATATAGAGGAGAAACAAAAAGTGGTTTAAGCCTCACTTGCACAAAACTCTTTATATTTTCTAAGTGTCCCCTCCTGGATGTCAGCTTCAGTATAACTCGTTGTATGACATATCGACTCTTCTTCAAAAAACCGATGTACAATACAACGACTTAGACTAAAAAAAAAGAGATAGATGAGTCGTCGAACTGAACATCGACTCATGTGTTGTTTTTAATAAATAAATTATAGAATTGTTGCGGCATCCATCGATTTCAGTTCCGGGATCGACATCGTCACCCATCGACGACTTCAAATCTGGCACCGCCGCTGCCAAGTTTCAGCACCACTCACCGACTTCAGTTCGAGACTGAGGTCGGTCTCACCCGAATGATTGGGGACGTCCGCGAACTCCAGGAGTACATCCACCAAGAAAGATTGCTACTCGATCCTTTGTATGGGGTGAATAGGAAAGACTTCCAACCATGATTTCTGAAGGAGTTTTGCTACCCACTGGGATCTGATGAGATTGGTCAGAGTGTTCCCGCGCCTAGGGTAAGGCCGAGGGCACCAGGACCAAGGGATGAGCCGTGTGCTCCAGGGCCGAGCAGGGTGAGAAGTCCATCGCTGGATTCCAATGGTAAACCCCGTTCGAAGAAGCCTTGTATGAGAAGTTTGCCTTACAGGAAACATTTCATGGCGCCATGATAAGGGCCAATGTTGATTTTAGTAGTTCCTTTGTAGTATTTCAGTGTTCGTTTTGTTAAGAACAGTAGTCTCCGAGCAATTTTTTCTTGTCGCTCGGGAGATTCCCATTCGAGGAGCCAAATATCCATGTACCCCGAGAAGATACGGTCAGGAATATAGGCGATTATGGCCGAGCACTGAAGGCCATAAGCTCTATGAGGCCTGATAGCTATGAGGGGAAAGGAGAGCCAGTCAGGGTGGCACATTGGTTCTCGCACATGGAACGATTGTTCCGCAATGTTGAGTGCACTGAAGCTGAGAAGGTACACATTGTTTCCCTTCAGCTGAAGGAGGTAGCTAGAGAGTGGTGGGAAGGTACCGGCCTAGCTGATCACCCTGGTTTGAACTGGGGGATGTTCAAAGCCAAAATGACTGATCGTTTCTTCTCCCGAGCTATGAGGGAAGAAAAACATAAGGAGTTCCTCTATCCGAAGACGGATGGGTTAAAGGTGACTGAGCTTGCAGCTAAGTTCAATCATTTGTTGCAATATGCTGGGCCAGAGGTGTCAAGCGAAGAACAAAAGATCTGGTACTTCCATGGATGGATGAATCCAGAAATCAAACCTCTAAGGTGCGTCACGGATGTTCTACGTTAGAACAATATGTGGATGCGGCCTACAAGATAGAGGTCATGTTGGAAGAATCCGCCCAAAAGCGGGAGAAGCAAGTTAAGGGAAAGGGTGGGCAACAGGATCGCCAGGTTGGTTCATTCAAGCAACCGGGGTCGCCTACCAAGATCGAAACGTCTGGTCGTACTAGGATCAAGACGACTCCGTTCAATTCCACCAAAGGCTCAGGCTGGAATAGCGGCGGGATTGTATGCCACAACTATGGTAAGGCTGGGCACAAGAGCCCTGGTTGTCAAAAGGAAAAGAGGGTATGCTACCAATGTGGGAAGGAAGGCCACATGAAGGCATATTGTAAGAAGAAGGACCTAAAGCTAAAGCAAGTAAATCAGGCCCCAAATGTTGGCAGTGGACAGAACTCGAGGGCAGAAGTGTCTGCTCCGGAGCAATCTATTGCTCGTGATAAAGGCAAGGCGCCTATGGAACCTTCGGGTCAAGAGCAGTGACTCTTTGTGATACGTCACCCCGACGGGAGAAAAGCTTTGTACAAGTGGTAGCATTTTGTAAGGATTTTTAGATTATGGAGCGATGACTCGTGTCGATAGTCTCCATAGTTCAGTAATCTGTCTACTCGACTTTCTATCAGATGTTTTTGTAATGTTTCGATCAATGAAGGAGTGTTCCCTTGTTTCGGAAATTACTAAATTCATCACTATTGCAAATTGTTCGTTCATACGAGGCTCCGTGAGTGCCAAAAATAGTTATGTCGTATGGATAAAGACTGTCAGGACTCGCAAAAGAGGGATAACGTATGGAACCGAGGTGTTCGTTTCCTACATGGTTAACACCAGGGTCGACTCCACTATTGAATTAGTAGATCCATTTTTAGGAATCTCTCTTTGTTCTTGGAGTAATGTCGCATCGGTATGACATTAATTACTCCCTCCGTTGAGCGGACGAGCGTTATCTCGTAAGTTGAGTTTTTCAAAATTTATTAGGGTGAAGGAAACAAATGTGTGTGGTTAATGCTCTATGGGACAATTTTTTTTTTCTCTCATATGTGTACCCTAAACATTTGTTTTGATAAAAGTACGTATGAGTGAACTACATGAAGTTCAGAATACCTCGTTATGAGGTCATGCTATAGGCATTGATGTGGAAAGATTGTTGAGAAGGGAATGAATGTATAAGAGGGATAGTTCATAGGGAATCCAATTTCTCTAAACAGATGATATCAAGTTAGTGTTTCGCTACTTGGTAGAGGGAGAGGTCTCGTGTTCGAGTCTCTCCAACAACCTATTGGAAGTGGCGATTAAATTGGTGCCACCAGTGATGGGTTGGGGTGTATGGAATGCAGCCCTGTGATTAGGTCGGCCCAAAGTGGCGGAACGTTACATTGTGCATTTTTTTTTCTTCGTGAAGTCATAGGGATTATGGTTATGGATGTTGTAAGTGAATATGTCCATTGTGGACCAGAGGATTAGACTCTCGGAAAAGCTAAGGGTGTGAGGTCGTAGGTATTGTCTTGGAAGATGTACCTAAGATTCGTTATGAGGCTTCCTTAAGAGAAGCGATAAAAGGATTAGATAGAGAGTGATTGATGTCTGTTACGACGATTTGATGTCACGTTAAGGGAAATAAAGTGATTAGGCACAACTGTGCTAATCAATTTATCGCGATCTTATTTCGAGGAAACTAGAGGTCTGAGTTGGCGGTGAACTTTAGGGCCAAATGACTGAATTTGGGAAGTTGTCCTTTCAGGGAATAAAGAGTTATGACACTTGAGAATTTACAAGGTTCGATATTTGGACTTTATGTGAATGGGCCATCCATAAGGAGTATAGTACAACCCTTATTGGAAAGATCAGGTTGTGAAGTTACTGTGTTAGGAAAAGGCCACTTAAATGGAAAGATAACAGTTTAAGGATAGATCATATTGATGATTCCAATAAACTAAAGGATTTAGTACATAAATTAAGTTTGTGTGTGCTTAAGGAGTAAGGTAACAATGCTACTTGTGTATATCTATTAAAGGATTAGGACACAAGTGATTGGTTCTGTTGATAATGAATCATTTAGCAATATGATACTTTGAGGAAATAAGAGTAAGATCTCATGTGATTTGTTTGGGGAACATATGAATAAATGTTGTGATTATTCTTGGAGAAAGTTAAGGAATCTTAAAGGATTTAAGTTAGAGATTGCTTAAAGGAATACGTTAAATTATTCTTGTAAGGATTTTTGGTTAGAGATGGCATAAGGTCAAACTTAATTCAGATAAATGATGGAATTATGGGAGGTACCTATAAGGAAATTGAAGATGTAATGTTTTGAGGTTACTAAGATTTGATAATTGGGTTGTAAAGAGTTAATGTGTGAACTTTGGGATTGTTTATATAAAGAAATTGGAAAAGAGATGCGTGTTCTCCTATTGAAGATACAGTAATGTCGTTATGATAATTTTTGGTATAACCAATTGTGGGATGATATGAGTAAAGATTTTGAGTTAAAGATTTGGCACAAGGGCCAAATGTGATTAAGGTAACCAATGAATAAGTGAGTCGTGTATGTAAGAAGTAAGGTCTATATGACAAAGAGAATTACTAAGTTGAGTTATAGTTGAATTCTATGTATGTACTCGAAGACCGGATTGTCGAAAGGAGGTTAGTAGAAAGATGTTGTAGTCTTCTATGTAAGGACATCAAGGTCTTTAGGAGGAATAGAGCATAACAGCAAGGTTATATTGGAAATTTGAGTGAATACTTTGATTAGGGAAATGGTAATCCTGTGAATGGTCATATTTGTCCTAGCTAGAGTAAAGAAGGCAGACAGTATATTGTAAGGGGAATCATGACCGAGTAAGTAGTTTGATTTTGGCGATATAAGTTATGAAGACCAAATTGGTTAAGGATACCAACCTAAGGAAGTTTGGGTATATACTTCGAGAGAAGTTTAGAGATAAGTGAAATAGAATATGTATTCTCATAATTAAGGTATAGCGAGTCTATTGTGGTGATCATGACTTTGAGGATGGTCACGAGTTAGTACAAGTATAGCACATGGAGATAGGATATGTGAGATAGTGGTATCATCTCTGCCTTCGGGGGAGTGATAAAGGGTAAGGTCTCGTGTTCGAGACTCATCAATAACCTCCCAGATATGGGGATGGGTTGGGGTGTATGGGCTGCGGCCCATGGCAACAACGGACGCTGGAAATGGCTGGGCCTGGGCTCAGAGCCACTAGTGGGCCATCTATAAAACATAAAAGCAGCCCATGACAACAGCGGACGCTGGAAATGGTTGGGCCTGGGCTCGGAGCCACTAGTGGGCCGTCTGTAAACCATAACAGTGCACTTTTTAAGATCAGATAGTGAGATTATGGTGATTCCAGTCACCCTTAGTTCTGCGATGCTAGTTTCGGGGTCGTAACTATTTTAAGGGGGTAGTAATGTAATAACCCTCATATTACCATAGGGATAGCATGGTAGAATGGGTTGGATATGGTAAGAAGATTGTAGGGTTGAATAGCTTAGAATAAGGATTGCTTCTCTGAGCTGTTACCGGCCAAGTTTCGGGGTCGAAACTTCTTTTATGGGGGGAGTGATGTAATACCCCTCATTTTTTTAGTAAGGATATTTGGGTAATTTTTCTCAACCTTCGTTCTATAATTATTTTGCTTTCAGAGGGGTTCGAATTTTCCGTAACATCCATGATCTCCGAAATAATTCCTTGAGTGGTATAAAATACATTCGATGTATTTTCGGGACTTAGAATATTTGTTTAGATACAAACATATAATTTTCGGGGTTAAAACCACGCCCATACATGTTCCCGAACAAAAGTGGGCAAAAGAGGCCGAAATTGGCCTTGACCGCACCCGCGGTCAGGCACCGCACCCCGCGGTGGCGGTCGTGTGCTGGACGAGCACGCCGGCATGTGTGCCGCGTGTCCCTTGTCGTGGCGATCGCCTGCTCGATGTGGTGGTCGGGCACGCCACGTCTTCTTCCTTAGCCTATATATGGAGCCGATCTGAAGGATTGATGGGCACCCATCTCCTTCCCTCTCCCGTTCCTTCTCGGTCACCTCTTCCGCCGGCGAGCCACCACTGTGGAGCCGTGTTCAGCTGCCGAGGACGACCCAGATCCGATGATGCCGCGCCGGACCGAAGTCGGAGTTGCTGCTGTGCTCCTTCCCGACGTTGGCGACCCAGACCCGTCGTTTCACTGATGTCGGCCGTTCCACCGCTGTCGTCGTTGCGTGTTTCTACTGTTGTCATGCTCGCGTGTCGCCGCTGGTGCTGCTGCGTGAAGACCCCGGCGAAGGCGAGCCACCGACGACGAGGCGGAGGAGCCCTTCCCGGCGTTGTGCTGCGTTGAGCTGTTGTTAGGAAGCCATTGTTGGAGTTCTCGTGGTGCTGTTTTGGTTACGGGAAAAAGAAGGAGAAAGCATGGTGGGCCCCCCTTAATCAGCTCTTGTAATGGGCCGAAAGCCCATTAGCCTTTCAGTCCAATTTTAACCCGAGATCAATCGAGCGTTGTAACGTTATTTGCTGGATCGCGAGTGGACTCGTAATCTGCTGGAGCTATCTGAAGCATAGGCCATATCCTCGGAAATGATATCATCAGTAGTTATCTCGTCTAGATTCATCGCCGAATCTACTTAAGGCAAGTGGCGGTTCGCTCTTGCTTATCATTCCATATTTATATTAATTATCAATTGTATTTAATTGTTAATTAATTTGGGATGAATATTGTTTTCGTCTGGGAACAATTTTGATAACTGTATGTGATTTAAAAAGGAATATTATAATAGGTTGTATCACTGTTAGTAACAACGCTATTATATATATATATATGATTGAAATACATATATTATAATAGGTTGTATATATTGCTAGAAACAACGCTATTATATCTGTTATTGGCCTCGATGACTTTGATGTGAATTATTGCTCTTATGTTTTAACTGTTTAGTTAGAACTAGTATTCGTAGGAACACTATGTACCTTGCGAGGTTTAGTGGTTTCTTGATAATGGTGCTAGGAGGATTTTCCCTAGTATCTTCGGTCATGACCTTACCCTTACTCAGGGTATGTGCACACAGCTGGTGCCGCCATTTGGGATGTATTCCCTGGGATGTATCCCTTTGATATCTCTTGTGAGGAGATTCGATATCTCTTGTGAAGAGATCTTAAAAGCTTATAACGTAAAATGTACGTTTTGGAATTAAATAAGATAAGTGCTTTAGTGCACATAATTAATATATCTTCAGACGAGTAGTACAGCTAGGAAACTCGTCTAGACTTTGGTCAGAGTAAAGTTCTCTTTCCAATCTGAATTCGCATTGTGCGGTGAGGTTGGTCGTGAACCGAAACACCAAGTCAGTTTTAAAACGCTTGTGTGAAATTGATGTTCCCAAGCACTTGTCATACTTTCCGATAAGACTCAACATTTTGGAGTCTTCTCTTCATATGTTTCCGTAAGACTCATTCTTTCAGAGTCTTTTCTCTTGATCATGCCTTTTCGTATATTTCAGTAGGAGTATGGTGGTTGACTATCGTCATCGACTTTTATTCGAGAAGCGATGAGTCTAACCTAAAATGGCTACTTAGAACCTTTCTGTTTTACCCTTGCATAGTCTTTCATTAGACTAACCAACCGGTTATATTCCCCTGCATGGTTGGCGGGTGTCATCCGTCTCATACGGCACATCAGATAAACAACAGATCTATGAAGGCTAGAAACGACGGTGAAGGCATATGGAAATTTTGAAGTGTTTTATCAAGGTTGAGATCCTTGCACTAGTGGAAAAAACACTTTTTGAGGCTCCCTTTTAGAGGCGTACATAGTTCAAAACGCCTCAACAACGACTTAGGCAATCACTTTTTTTGGTTTTTGAGGCGGATAATTAATTTATACGCCTCAAAAACATATTTTGAGGCGGACAAATTAATATACGCCTCAACAAGTATCCGAAAAAACATTTCCCGCTAAAGTATTAGAGGCGGGCCAGGGTAAGGTCCACCTCTAATACTAACTAATTGAGGCATACCAAGTAGCCCGCCTCAATTAAAGCTTGTTGAGGCGGGCCTCTTAAAGCCCGCCTCAACAAGTATGTTCAATAGAGGCGGGCATGTAAGTATGTTCAAGACGACGTCGTAACGTAGCCATCTTCGGATCTTTGCTAACCCTTCTCTTTCTATCAACCCCAGTGTCTCACTCGTATCTAAATCTCCGCTGCGATTCTTCCATATCCACTGTCATTAGTCCTTACTAATGGGAGCCAAGTAATTCGTCTTCCTTCATCTTCATCTCTCTCGTTTACGCTTGTTTCTGCGCTCCGTGTGTTGAATCTTGGTGGCAAGTAAGAGTTTTGTCCCCGAGAGAGGAAGCGAGCAGAGAAATGGAAGGTGCTGGGCAGGAGCAAACCCTAAGTTCAGAGGGTACCAAGGGGAAGATTGTGGAGGACTTTGATCTCGCGAGGCAGAAAGTTCTCGAAGTGGCTGCTCGACTCAACACCGCTGCCGAGCATAAGCTCCCTCGGTTCGACTCGCCCGATGCCGCCTATGCTAATTCCGCCGTATCCCAGCCCTCCTACCCTGGTGAAATTTCCGTCCTCTCATTTTAACGCAACTTGGATTTGTTGTTTGTGGAGTTCTCATTGTTGGACGTATCATTTTGCAAAAATGTTGGGGGGGAATTAGGGTTTTTATCATTTATGTTCATGCTATGACTGAAATTGGTTGTTATTAGCCAAGGAGATAATTTCATATCACGAGAAGGAAGCTTGAAAGGGAAAATCACTTTACGCTTTGATGGTCCATCACATTGCTGTGCAACATGCATATGTGTAGTTGAGTGGATATTTCACTGGCAACATCCTTTCCTGTGGTGATATATCTCTCCATGAAACGTTCCTTGCATGCGATAATATATTTATCAACAGTATCATATAGTTTCCCTTGCTATCTCTTTCCTGATGATGTTTCATTATGATTCTAGTATGTGTACTATCAAGTTTTCCTTTTCTCTGTACTGCCTTTTTTTGTGATGAACTTCAACTCTTTCTAGTCATATTATATATATGAAATTGACATATTGATCTTCCATTTCATCTCATTTCCTCCATACCTCTGAAAATAACAATAATAATAACGTTTTCATGTGATACATGCAAGTCAATATACAAAAAAACATCTTCCGTCAATGATTTTATCTTACACATATTTCAGTATTTACTGCTCAAACCGGCCAATACAATGGCTCACAAGGTACAAGCAAGAAAATTCACATTCCGAATGGAAATGTTGGTTGAGATGCCATATACATGATCTTTTGATTTCTCTGAAATAAAACGGTGATTTTTCTTTTCTAAGGTTCCTCATGTTGATATGGTTTGCGAACAGGTTGGTGTGATCATTGGTAGAGGTGGAGATATGATAAAAAATCTTCAGCATCGCTCAGGTGCTAGAATCCAGATAACCAGAGACTCGGATGCTGATCCAACTTCATTGACAAGGGAGGTCGAACTGATGGGGACAACAGAACAAATAAGTAGAGCTGAACAACTAGTTATTGAAGTGATAGCAGAGGTGAATGCTGTGAGGCTAAACTCTGTTAGGCCATGATCTTATCTATGATACAAAATAGTTGACTATCTCTGTGTACTGTACAGACAGATGCAGCGGGGATTTAGATGGTTCATCCGGAAATCTCATAATTAATCCCGTCCAATCTGGAGGTGAACAATTTGTAATGAAAGTTCCTAGTGACAAGGTATGTGTAGTGGTGTAACCATCTTTTAGGTGGAGCTAAAAGTTGATAGCAAGTGCTAAACCTTTTTTTTCAGGTTGCTTTGATTATTGGTAAAGGTGGTGAAACTATTAAAAGCATGCAGAGCAAATCTGGAGCACGTATATAGGTCAGTACTTGTTATGACTTACAGTCAGTATTGCACATCTTTTGCTTCACTTTTTTGATGAATATTTCTTAAAATTTGTTTTATCTACTTGTCGACATTGTTTATTTAGCAGTTAGAACTTAGAACTATTATCGAAGAAATGTAGATATGGTAGCACCATCCTTGTATGCGTTTGTTTTTATCATCTACTTTATCCATTTTGTTAATTAAACATGTGTTCATATTCAACTACTGAATATTCAGCTTTTGTGTAATGAGTCACAAGAGGAACTGATGTTGTACTATTGATTGTTCAGATGAATGTTTCTTATTCTGTATGACTTCCATCTTTGTAGGTAGGAAGAGTTCAAAATCAAATGAAAGTGAATCAAATGACGAAAATATGTCCAAGAAAGATTTGGCTCTACAATTAGCCCTGGAGCAAATTAATAAGTCATTTGGGAAGGGGTCTATTATGTTTCTTGGTCGATCCCCCACCCCCGGACATGTACCTGTAATTTCAACTGGATCATTTGCTCTGGATATAGCATTAGGTATTGGTGGACTTCCAAAGGTATCTTCTGAAATTTTGTATCCTCCTATATGTGACTCTAGACAGTGTGGTTGTTCTATAGCCTAAACTCTGAGGAGTTGATTGACAAGTGCACACACAACATATCTTTTATTATGCAGATATTTACTGTAATAGCCCCAATTTGTCCCTCTTTTCTTCATTTCACTTCTGTCTTTTGCTAGATTTTTCTACAGCTACTTAATTCAAAAATGTGATAATATATACTCATGCTTCTGATCTTGTAGAGGTTTTTATCTTGACAGGGGCGGGTTGTGGAGATTTATGGTCCAGAGGCATCTGGAAAAACAACTCTTTCTCTTCATGTGATTGCTGAGGCTCAAAAACTTGGAGGTTATTCTAGCTGCCTGCTTTGTTGTGAAATTATTAAAGAAGTTACTGCAATCCATCTTTAAGATAATGTAGTAGATAACATTTAGGTAGTGTCTTATACGTGTAAGCTGTTGCTTTTTTTTCTGGTGATTGGAGAGTAAAGTATCCGTATTACTATTGTTTAGACATTATTTCTTCCTTTAAAAAACTGTAGGGGCTAGTTTGGCAATATTCCTTTGTATTGCTGCAGTGTTCAGTAGACTAGTCCTGTATTTTCTTGTACACTATGTTTTAGCTATTCATTCAATTCAGGTGATATAGTTTATATGTGCAGGGTATGAGCTTCATGTATTTTGCTGAAGCTTTAGATGATTTGAGCTGATTTTTTTTTTAAAGAAATGGGACCCCGGTATTACAAAAAACCGGGGTCCCGTTTTTTTTTGTTTTTTTTTTAAAAAGATCCCGGACCCCGGTTATTTCGAAATACCGGGGTCCGCCTCTATAAGTACATAGAGACTTGTTGAGGCGGGCTTCGGAGGCCCGCCTCAATAAGGTCCTTTTAGAGGCGTAAAATGCCCGCCTCAAAAAGTGTCCCTACTTGTTGTAGCCCCCTTAGTTGAAGTGAACGGTGTTCGCCTCAATAAGTGTCCAAAGGCCCGCCTCTATAAGGATTTTTTCCACTAGTGTTGGCGTGTGATCGCTAGATCAAGACCCTTGTGTTATTTATTTTAAAGACTTCCGCTGTGTTAAACATATTTTATATCAAGACTACTTTGTATTTCAGTTGTATTTCGGATTATAGATGTAATGCCGAGACAATGATTTTAATCGAAAGTTATGATATTTTGTATTATGTTGTTTGATGAATTATATCAACGGGTCAAGCCTGGGGTGGCTTCGGATGTGAAATCTGAAGTCACTGGCGGTAATACCTTTCAAGTATATATTTGGGGGTGTTACAGGACTTCAGTTCTGGCAACATCTACTGCTTGTCATCGTCGGATGCAAGGCCCATAATCTAAATACAATAATTCAAGCCAATAAACCAATTTACTTGAAATTGGATATCGCAATGTCAATTTCAATTAAGTTTCTTAAATAATAAAGTTGAATTTGTCCAGAATAAGAACCTCTTGCTGAACCAGAGGAAAGGGAAGCTGGAGGAAGAAGAACAAAAAGTATAAAGATATTGCTTTTGGAAAAAAACAGTAAAAAAGTAAAGAAAGGGTAATATTTTAACAAATTAACAATTATTAAATTATACAAAACGAAAATGAGTCATGGCCTTATGCAACAATTCTTTAATATATATTTTAAAAAAAAATAACACCTGAGTCGCTATATTACATGGCGATTTTAGTCGAAAGCAGAGTAACCAGCCTATTTCCAGATTTTTTTTTAAAAACAAGCCTAGATTCATAATTAAGTTTTAAAAAGCGCCTACTTTAGAAAAAAATTCGTTTTGTCCCCCATGCTTCTCTCGTAACTCCCCCAACCTAATTATCGTTATTAATATAGTCAAGAGTACAGTACATATTAAAGTAAAAAAAAAAAACTTTTTTTAAAGTAATGTTGATTAGGCTGCCAACTCATGAAGGGTAGTCTACCCTTAGGGTAACTAAAATATTTTCCCTTATTGAGATAGTTTATGAGATGGATTTAAGAAAGAGGTTTCCAAGAATTAGTAACATTGGACCAAGAATCCCCATCCAATTATGAGAGGGTAACATCGTGGAAAAAAATTTAAATGGTGACGTTTAGCAATTATGTTTTGAAAATAATTTTAATGTTGAATATGCATTAGTTAGATCTACCCAAACAAATTGGTTTTCAAATTAAATGTTTTTTCCACTTACAATAAAGTTTTAATGTCATTTTTTTCATATATCATTAATTCAACTCTTTATCAATTGACATGGAAAATTCAATCAAGAGGCAATGCCAAACTCATGTAATGTGTTATATAGAGGAGAAACAAAAAGTGGTTTAAGCCTCACTTGCACAAAACTCTTTATATTTTCGAAGTGTCCCCTCCTGGATGTCAGCTTCGGTATAACTCGTTGTATGACATATTGACTCTTCTTCAAAAAACCGATGTACAATACATCGACTTAGACTAAAAAAAAGAAGATAGATGAGTCGTCGAACTGAACAGCGACTCATGTGCTGTTTTTAATAAATAAATTATAGAATTATTGCAGCATCCATCGATTTCAGTTTCGGGATTGACATCGTCACCCATCGACGACTTCAAATCTGGCACCGCCGCTGCCAAGTTTCAACACCACTCACCGACTTCAGTTCTGGCACCATCTACTACTAGTCGTCGTCGGATGCAAGGCCCAAAATCTAAATACAATAATTCAAGCCAATAAACCAATTTACTTGAAATTGGATATCGCAATGTCAATTTCAATTAAGTTTCTTAAATAATAAAGTTGAATTTGTCCAGAATAAGAACCTCTTGCTGAACCAGAGGAAAGGGAAGCTGGAGGAAGAAGAACAAAAAGTATAAAGATATTGCTTTTGGAAAAAATAGTAAAAAAGTAAAGAAAGGGTAATATTTTAACAAATTAACAATTATTAAATTATACAAAACGAAAATGAGTCATGGCCTTATGCAGCAATTCTTTAATATATATATATTTTTAAAAATAACACCTGAGTCGCTGTATTACATGGCAATTTTAGTCCAAAGCAGAGTAACCAGCCTATTTCCAGATTTTTTTTTTTTAAAACAAGCCTAGATTCATAATTAAGTTTTAAAAAGCGCCTACTTTAGAAAAAAATTCGTTTTGTCCCCCATGCTTCTCTCGTAACTCCCTCAACCTAATTATCGTTATTAATATAGTCAAGAGTAAAATACATATTAAAGTAAATAAAAAAACTTTTTTTAAAGTAATGTTGATTAGGCTGCCAACTCATGAAGGGTAGTCTACCCTTAGGGTAACTAAAATATTTTCCCTTATTGAGATAGTTTATGAGATGGATTTAAGAAAGAGGTTTCCAAGAATTAGTAATATTGGACCAAGAATCCCCATTCAATTATGAGAGGGTAACATCGTGGAAAAAAATTTAAATGGTGATGTTTAGCAATTATGTTTTGAAAATAATTTTAATGTTGAATATGCATTAGTTAGATCTACCCAAACAAATTGTTTTTCAAATTAAATGTTTTTTCCACTTACAATAAAGTTTTAATGTCATTTTTTTCATATATCATTTATTCAACTCTTTATCAATTAACATGGAAAATTAAATCAAGAGGCAATGCCAAACTCATGTAATGTGTTATATAGAGGAGAAACAAAAAGTGGTTTAAGCCTCACTTGCACAAAACTCTTTATATTTTCTAAGTGTCCCCTCCTGGATGTCAGCTTCGGTATAACTCGTTGTATGACATAGCGACTCTTCTTCAAAAAACCGATGTACAATACAGTGACTTAAACTAAAAAAAAAAGAGATAGATGAGTCGTCGAACTGAACAGCGACTCATGTGCTATTTTTAATAAATAAATTATAGAATTGTTGCGGCATCCATCGATTTAGTTCCGGGATCGACATCGTCGCCCATGGACGACTTCAAATCTGGCACCGCCGCTGCCAAGTTTCAGCACCACTCACCGACTTCAGTTCTGGCACCATCTACTGCTTGTCGTCGTCGGATACAAGGCCCATAATCTAAATACAATAATTCAAGCCAATAAACCAATTTACTTGAAATTGGATATCGCAATGTCAATTTCAATTAAGTTTCTTAAATAATAAAGTTGAATTTGTCCAGAATAAGAACCTCTTGCTGAACCAGAGGAAAGGGAAGCTCGAGGAAGAAGAACAAAAAGTATAAAGATATTGCTTTTGGAAAAAAAACAGTAAAAAAGTAAAGAAAGGGTAATATTTTAACGAATTAACAATTATTAAATTATACAAAACGAAAATGAGTCATGGCCTTATGCAGCAATTCTTTAATTTTTTTTTTTTTAAATAACACCTGAGTCACTGTATTACATGGCGATTTTAGTCCAAAGCAGAGTAACCAGCCTATTTCCAGAATTTTTTTTTAAAACAAGCCTAGATTCATAATTAAGTTTTAAAAAGCTTCTACTTTAGAAAAAAATACGTTTTGTTCCCCATGCTTCTCTCGTAACTCCCTCAACCTAATTATCGTTATTAATATAGTCAAGAGTACATTACATATTAAAGTAAATAAAAAAACTTTTTTTAAAGTAATGTTGATTAGGCTGCCAACTCATGAAGGGTAGTCTACCCTTAGGGTAACTAAAATATTTTCCCTTATTGAGATAGTTTATGAGATGGATTTAAGAAAGAGGTTTCCAAGAATTAGTAATATTGGAGCAAGAATCCCCATTCAATTATAAGAGGGTAACATCGTGGAAAAAAATTTAAATGGTGATGTTTAGCCATTATGTTTTGAAAATAATTTTAATGTTGATTATGCATTAGTTAGATCTACCCAAACAAATTGGTTTTCAAATTAAATGTTTTTTCCACTTACAATAAAGTTTTAATGTCATTTTTTTCATATATCATTAATTCAACTCTTTATCAATTAACATGGAAAATTAAATCAAGAGACAATGCCAAACTCATGTAATGTGTTATATAGAGGAGAAACAAAAAGTGATTTAAGCCTCACTTGCACAAAACTCTTTATATTTTCTAAGTGTCCCCTCCTGGATGTCAGCTTCGGTATAACTCGTTGTATGACATAGCGACTCTTCTTCAAAAAACCGATGTACAATACAGTGACTTAAACTAAAAAAAAAAGAGATAGATGAGTCGTCGAACTGAACAGCGACTCATGTGCTATTTTTAATAAATAAATTATAGAATTGTTGCGGCATCCATCGATTTAGTTCCGGGATCGACATCGTCGCCCATGGACGACTTCAAATCTGGCACCGCCGCTGCCAAGTTTCAGCACCACTCACCGACTTCAGTTCTGGCACCATCTACTGCTTGTCGTCGTCGGATACAAGGCCCATAATCTAAATACAATAATTCAAGCCAATAAACCAATTTACTTGAAATTGGATATCGCAATGTCAATTTCAATTAAGTTTCTTAAATAATAAAGTTGAATTTGTCCAGAATAAGAACCTCTTGCTGAACCAGAGGAAAGGGAAGCTCGAGGAAGAAGAACAAAAAGTATAAAGATATTTGTGATACCCCGTAATTCGGTAAGGATTATTTTGGGAATTTTTGGAATTTTCCCGAACACCCGTTTAGTACGTCGGATTTAATACAGAGAGTTTGAGACATTCTGTAATGTGCTCTGTATCTGTAATATTTTCCTCAGTGAAATAGTATACAGACAAGGTGCCTTAGATTTTAATTGTCGTTCGCGTACGATAATTTTTATCCCGGTTTAACGGCAGGTCCGTTCAAAGCTGAATGGGCGGAAAAAGGGAGAAACGGCGACCGCCGTGGTTGGGCCCGAGGAGTCAGCGTGTCAGCTTCTAGCTGGCCGCGACAGGCTTAGCGACGGCGACCGCCGCATTTACGGCGACCGCCGCGTGCCCGCCGCAGTTATTACGGCGCCCGCCGTAGTTGTTGTCTGGAGGTTTTTGCCCGATGGTCGCCGGAGTCGTCTGACGATCGCCGTTGTAGCCCTCCACGTCGCCTTCCTAGCCATCATTGAGCTCCCTCGGTTTGTGGCTATAAAAGGAGAGGTCTGGGATCGGATTAAACACAGAATCAGAAGCTCCATCTCAGAATCTGTCTCTCGCCGGAGTTGTGCCCTTTGCCGGAATTTCTGAAGCCCTCGTCGGTGTCGTTTGGTGGTGTTTCCAGCAGCCTTTCTAAAGCCTCTTGGTTGCCTTTGGAGGTTAGAAGCCAAAGCAAGTCGAAGGAGGCCGAACCGCTCGTGTTTTGGGGTGAGATTTCTCTCGTTCTGTGTCGTCTGAGTTCGTCACGGCGACCGCCGTGATGAATGCGGCGACCGCCGCCAAGAACGGCGACCGCCGCCAGTGCCCATAAGGCCTTCGTGGCTTTGGCTTGGTTGGTTGTCGTCGTGGCGTCGTGGCGTCGTTTCTTTCGGTTTCCTTTCGTCTTTCCTTAGATTCGTACTAGTTATGTCGGATCTAACCTAGGATTCCTTTTTGGGTCGACTCGAAGGTGTTTATGCTAGTGGAGCTATACGCGTGTCGAGCCCGGAATCCCGTTGTCTCTGCTTTGTTCCAGATCTGCAACGGACTAAGGCAAGTGGCGGTTCGCTCTTGCTCATCGTTCCATATTTACATTAATTATCAGCTGTTTATCTGAGTAATTAATTTGGAATGATTATCTGTGTTTGTCTGGAAAAGGTTTTATAAACTGTTTTGGAAAATCATATAATAGGTTGTATATCTGCTAGAACGACGCTATTATCTGTGTTCGCCTTCCGGGCATTTATGTGGATTAATAGGAAAACTAATCCAAGTAAGGATTAATTGTTTCTATTATCTCTACGTTTAAGTTGTTTGCCTGGATGACTTTAATGTGTATAATTGATGTGTTAGACTGTTTAGTTAACGCGAGTGTTCGTAGGAACGTTAATCCAAGTAAGGATTAGTCGTTTCTTTATAACTTAATGTGCGTAGGAACGCTAATCCAAGTAAGGATTAGTCGTTTCTTTATAATTTAATATTCGTGGGAACGCTAATCCAAGTAAGAATTTGTCATTTCTTTAAATCATAATATTCCTCGGGGTTATTGCCGAATAATTTAAGGGTCATGACCTATGCTTCTTATCCACATGTAAGGATCTGAAGTGTTTTAAGCGCCTTGCAAGCGCCGTTGGATGAGCTTAATTGCAGTCCTGTGTTTTAAGCACTTAGCTAGTGCATTGGGGTGGACGTAACTGTCACCCTGTAAAATAAACTGTAAGCGCTGTGGCAGTGCAATCAGGGTGAACGTAAGATCACCCGGTGTAATAATAACTTCCGTATTCTCGGAATATTCTTAAAAGCCTCAACACTGTGTGTGTGTGTGTTGTAATTTAATAAGATAAGTGTAGTTAAGCACATAATTAAACTGTAAGCGCTGTATAGTGCAATCAGGGTGAACGTAAGGTCACCCGGTGTAATAATAATCGCCGTTGTTTCTCGGCATAATAATGTTAAGTCCCGCGTGTGGGTTGTGTGTGTTTTAATATGGGCTGACATGATTGTCACCCTGAGATTTAAGTTGTGTGCCGCTCTTAATAACATTAATGTGTTTCAGTAATGTGTGTTTTGTAATTAAATAAGATATGTGCCCGAGTGCACATGATTAATAAACCTTTGGCGAGTAGTGCAACTAAGTCATAGTGCAGCTAGGAAAACTCGTCTTGACTTTGATCATAGTACGTTCTCTTTCCAATCTGGATTCGCTGTAGGCGATGAGGTTGGTCGTGAACCGAAGCATCTCAGTCAACTTTTAAATCATTGTTGTTTGATTCTGTTAAACTTTACAGATTTGTCATATTTCCTTAAAGACTCAATCTCTTGGAGTCTCTTTTCGAGTCGATTTCTGTGAAGATGAAGTCTTCCAGAATCTTCTCTCATGCATACCTCTTATTGTTATTCCGTGAAAGTGTCGGGTTATGTATCGTCCCTTCGGTTATTATTCGAGGGACAATGATAGTAAACGGTTTTGATCACTCGAACCACTCTGCTTTTTACCCTTGCTAGTCTATTTAAGTAGACTAACCCACGAACTTTGTTCTCCGCATGTGGGATGGTGTCATCCGTTCGATTCGGCACATCAGATAGAGTGTAGATGAGAAGACTAGAAGGACTATGGAGTCGACGGTGGTTTTCCGACGTTTTTAATAATTTCTTTTAATCAGGTTGAGATCCTTGGCCAGGTGATCATTACGATCACAACCCTTTTTAATATCTTTTAAAAGTCTTTCGCTGTACCTTGTTTAAGATTTTCGTTGTAATTTATTTAAACTCTGTGTTTGTCCTATTCGGGATTGGGATGTAATCCCGGGACTTGTGTTTTATATGAATAAGGTTATCATTTTGTATCATTGTATTTCATGATTTGTATTTAAACTGTAAAGCCTTGGGTGATCTCGGTAAGGAACACTGGGGTCATTGGCGGTAATACCTTTCCAAAAGGATTAAGTTTTGGGGGTGTTACAATATTGCTTTTGGAAAAAAAACAGTAAAAAAGTAAAGAAAGGGTAATATTTTAACGAATTAACAATTATTAAATTATACAAAACGAAAATGAGTCATGGCCTTATACAGCAATTCTTTAATATATATTTTTTTAAAAAATAACACCTGAGTCACTGTATTACATGGCGATTTTAGTCCAAAGCAGAGTAACCAGCCTATTTCCAGAATTTTTTTTTAAAACAAGCCTAGATTCATAATTAAGTTTTAAAAAGCGCCTACTTTAGAAAAAAATTCATTTTGTCCCCCATGCTTCTCTCGTAACTCCCTCAACCTAATTATCGTTATTAATATAGTCAAGAGTACAATATATATTAAAGTAAATAAAAAAACTTTTTTTAAAGTAATGTTGATTAGGCTGCCAACTCATGAAGGGTAGTCTACCCTTAGGGTAACTAAAATATTTTCCCTTATTGAGATAGTTTATGAGATGGATTTAAGAAAGAGGTTTCCAAGAATTAGTAATATTGGACCAAGAATCCCCATTCAATTATGAGAGGGTAACATCGTGGAAACAAATTTAAATGGTGATGTTTAGCAATTATGTTTTCAAAATAATTTATTGTTGAATATGCATTAGTTAGATATACCCAAACAAATTGGTTTTCAAATTAAATGTTTTTTCCACTTACAATAAAGTTTTAATGTCATTTTTTTCATATATCATTAATTCAACTCTTTATCAATTAACATGGAAAATTAAATCAAGAGGCAATGCCAAACTCATGTAATGTGTTATATAGAGGAGAAACAAAAAGTGGTTTAAGCCTCACTTGCACAAAACTCTTTATATTTTCTAAGTGTCCCCTCCTGGATGTCAGCTTCGGTATAACTCGTTCTATGACATAGCGACTCTTCTTCAAAAAACCGATGTATAATACAGTGACTTAGACTAAAAAAAAAAGAGATAGATGAGTCATCGAACTGAACAGCGACTCATGTGCTGTTTTTAATAAATAAATTATAGAATTGTTGCGGCATCCATCGATTTCAGTTTCGGGGTCGACATCGTCACCCATGGACGACTTCAAATCTGGCACCGCCGCTGCCAAGTTTCAGCACCACTCACCGACTTCAGTTCTGGCACCATCTACTGCTTGTCGTCGTCGGATACAAGGCCCATAATCTAAATACAATAATTCAAGCCAATAAACCAATTTACTTGAAATTGGATATCGCAATGTCAATTTCAATTAAGTTTCTTAAATAATAAAGTTGAATTTGTCCAGAATAAGAACCTCTTGCTGAACCAGAGGAAAGGGAAGCTCGAGGAAGAAGAACAAAAAGTATAAAGATATTGCTTTTGCAAAAAAAACACACTAAAAAAGTAAAGAAAGGGTAATATTTTAACAAATTAACAATTATTAAATTATACAAAACGAAAATGAGTCATGGCCTTATGCAGCAATTCTTTAATATATATTTTTTTTAAAAATAACACCAGAGTCGCTGTATTACATGGCGATTTTAGTCCAAAGCAGAGTAACCAGCCTATTTCCCTAATTTTTTTTTAAAACAAGCCTAGATTCATAATTAAGTTTTAAAAAGCGCCTACTTTAGAAAAAAATCCGTTTTGTTCCCCATGCTTCTCTCGTAACTCCCTCAACCTAATTATTGTTATTAATATATTCAAGAGTACAGTACATATTAAAGTAAATAAAAAAACTTTTTTTAAAGTAATGTTGATTAGGCTGCCAACTCATAAAGGGTAGTCTACCCTTAGGGTAACTAAAATATTTTCCCTTATTGAGATAGTTTATGAGATGGATTTAAGAAAGAGGTTTCCAAGAATTAGTAATATTGGACCAAGAATCCCCATTCAATTATGAGAGGGTAACATCGTGGAAACAAATTTAAATGATGATGTTTAGCAATTATGTTTTCAAAATAACTTTAATGTTGAATATGCATTAGTTAGATCTACCCAAACAAATTGGTTTTCAAATTAAATGTTTTTTCCACTTACAATAAAGTTTTAATGTCATTTTTTTCATATATCATTAATTCAACTCTTTATCAATTAACATGGAAAATTAAATCAAGAGGCAATGCCAAACTCATGTAATGTGTTATATAGAGGAGAAACAAAAAGTGGTTTAAGCCTCACTTGCACAAAACTCTTTATATTTTCTAAGTGTCCCCTCCTGGATGTCAGCTTCGGTATAACTCGTTCTATGACATAGCGACTCTTCTTCAAAAAACCGATGTATAATACAGTGACTTAGACTAAAAAAAAAAGAGATAGATGAGTCATCGAACTGAACAGCGACTCATGTGCTGTTTTTAATAAATAAATTATAGAATTGTTGCGGCATCCATCGATTTCAGTTCCGGGATCGACATCGTCACCCATGGACGACTTCAAATCTGGCACCGCCGCTGCCAAGTTTCAGCACCACTCACCGACTTCAGTTCTGGCACCATCTACTGCTTGTCGTCGTCGGATACAAGGCCCATAATCTAAATACAATAATTCAAGCCAATAAACCAATTTACTTGAAATTGGATATCGCAATGTCAATTTCAATTAAGTTTCTTAAATAATAAAGTTGAATTTGTCCCGAATAAGAACCTCTTGCTGAACCAGAGGAAAGGGAAGCTCGAGGAAGAAGAACAAAAAGTATAAAGATATTGCTTTTGCAAAAAAAACACACTAAAAAAGTAAAGAAAGGGTAATATTTTAACGAATTAACAATTATTAAATTATACAAAACGAAAATGAGTCATGGCCTTATGCAGCAATTCTTTAATATATATTTAAAAAAAAAATAACACCAGAGTCGCTGTATTACATGGCGATTTTAGTCCAAAGCAGAGTAACCAGCCTATTTCCCTAATTTTTTTTTAAAACAAGCCTAGATTCATAATTAAGTTTTAAAAAGCGCCTACTTTAGAAAAAAATCGGTTTTGTCCCCCATGCTTCTCTCGTAACTCCCTCAACCTAATTATCGTTATTAATATATTCAAGAGTACAGTACATATTAAAGTAAATAAAAAAACTTTTTTTAAAGTAATGTTGATTAGGCTGCCAACTCATGAAGGGTAGTCTACCCTTAGGGTAACAAAAATATTTTCCCTTATTGAGATAGTTTATGAGATGGATTTAAGAAAGAGGTTTCCAAGAATTAGTAATATTCGACCAAGAATCCCCATTCAATTATGAGAGGGTAACATCGTGGAAAAAATTTAAATGGTGATGTTTAGCAATTATGTTTTCAAAATAATTTTAATGTTGAATATGCATTAGTTAGATCTACGTACCCAAACAAATTGGTTTTCAAATTAAATGTTTTTTCCACTTACAATAAAGTTTTAATGTCATTTTTTTCATATATCATTAATTTTACTCTTTATCAATTAACTTGGAAAATTAAATCAAGAGGCAATGCCAAACTCATGTAATGTGTTATATAGAGGAGAAACAAAAAGTGGTTTAAGCCTCACTTGCACAAAACTCTTTATATTTTCTAAGTGTCCCTTTCTGGATGTCAGCTTCAGTATAACTCGTTGTATGAGATAGCGACTCTTCTTCAAAAAACCGATGTACAATACAGCGACTTAGACTAAAAAAAAAGATAGATGAGTCGTCGAACTGAACAGCGACTCATGTGCTGTTTTTAATAAATAAATTATAGAATTGTTGCGGCATCCATCGATTTCAGTTCCGGGATCGACATCGTCACCCATGGACGACTTCAAATCTGGCACCGCCGCTATCAAGTTTCAGCACCACTCATCGACTTCAGTTCTGGCACCATCTACTGCTTGTCGTCGTCGGATACAAGGCCCATAATCTAAATACAATAATTCAAGCCAATAAACCAATTTACTTGAAATTGGATATCGCAATGTCAATTTCTATTAAGTTTCTTAAATAATAAAGTTGAATTTGTCCCGAATAAGAACCTCTTGCTGAACCAGAGGAAAGGGAAGCTCGAGGAAGAAGAACAAAAAGTATAAAGATATTGCTTTTGGAAAAAAAACAGTAAAATAGTAAAGAAAGGGTAATATTTTAACGAATTAACAATTATTAAATTATACAAAACGAAAATGAGTCATGGCCTTATGCAGCAATTCTTTAATATATATTTTTTTTAAAAATAACATCTGAGTCGCTGTATTACATGGCGATTTTAGTCCAAAGCTGAGTAACCAGCCTATTTCCCTAATTTTTTTTTAAAAACAAGCCTAGATTCATAATTAAGTTTTAAAAAGCGCCTACTTTAGAAAAAAATTCGTTTTGTCCCCCATGCTTCTCTCGTAACTCCCTCAACCTAATTGTCGTTATTAATATAGTCAAGAGTACAGTACATATTAAAGTAAATAAAAAAACTTTTTTTAAAGTAATGTTGATTAAGCTGCCAACTCATGAAGGGTAGTCTACCCTTAGGGTAACTAAAATATTTTCCCTTATTGAGATAGTTTATGAGATGGATTTAAGAAAGAGGTTTCCAAGAATTAGTAATATTGGACCAAGAATCCACATTCAATTATGAGAGGGTAACATCGTGGAAACAAATTTAAATGGTGATGTTTAGCAATTATGTTTTCAAAATAATTTTAATGTTGAATATGCATTAGTTAGATCTACCCAAACAAATTGGTTTTCAAATTAAATGTTTTTTCCACTTACAATAAAGTCTTAATGTCATTTTGTTCATATATCATTAATTTTACTCTTTATCAATTAACATGGAAAATTAAATCAAGAGGCAATGCCAAACTCGTGTAATGTGTTATATAGAGGAGAAACAAAAAGTGGTTTGAGCCTCACTTGCACAAAACTCTTTATATTTTCTAAGTGTCCCCTTCTGGATGTCAGCTTCAGTATAACTCGTTGTATGACATAGCGACTCTTCTTCAAAAAACCGATGTACAATACAGCGACTTAGACTAAAAAAAGAGATAGATGAGCCGTCGAACTGAACAGTGACTCATGTGTTGTTTTTAATAAATAAATTATAGAATTGTTGCGGCATCCATCGATTTCAGTTTCGGGATCGACATCGTCACCCATGGACGACTTCAAATCTGGCACCGCCGCTGCCAAGTTTCAGCACCACTCCCCGACTTCAATTCTGGCACCATCTACTGCTTGTCGTCGTCGGATACAAGGCCCATAATCTAAATACAATAATTCAAGCCAATAAACCAATTTACTTGAAATTGGATATCGCAATGTCAATTTCTATTAAGTTTCTTAAATAATAAAGTTGAATTTGTCCCGAATAAGAACCTCTTGCTGAACCAGAGGAAAGGGAAGCTCGAGGAAGAAGAACAAAAAGTATAAAGATATTGCTTTTGGAGAAAAAAAACAGTAAAAAAGTAAAGAAAGGGTAATATTTTAACGAATTAACAATTATTAAATTATACAAAACGAAAATGAGTCATGGCCTTATGCAGCAATTCTTTAATATATTTTTTTAAAAAAAATAACACCTGAGTCGCTGTATTACATGGCGATTTTAGTCCAAAGCATAGTAACCAGCCTATTTCCCTAATTTTTTTTTAAAACAAGCCTAGATTCATAATTAAGTTTTAAAAAGCGCCTACTTTAGAAAAAAATTCGTTTTGTCCCCCATGCTTCTCTCGTAACTCCCTCAACCTAATTGTCGTTAATAATATAGTCAAGAGTACAGTACATATTAAAGTAAATAAAAAAACTTTTTTTAAAGTAATGTTGATTAGGCTGCCAACTCATGAAGGGTAGTCTACCCTTAGGGTAACTAAAATATTTTCCCTTATTGAGATAGTTTATGAGATGGATTTAAGAAAGAGGTTTCCAAAAATTAGTAATATTGGGCCAGGAATCCCCATTCAATTATGAGAGGGTAACATTGTGGAAACAAATTTAAATGGTGATGTTTAGCAATTATGTTTTCAAAATAATTTTAATGTTGAATATGCATTAGTTAGATCTACCCAAACAAATTGGTTTTCAAATTAAATGTTTTTTCCACTTACAATAAAGTTTTAATGTCATTTTTTTCATATATCATTAATTTTACTCTTTATCAATTAACATGGAAAATTAAATCAAGAGGCAATGCCAAACTCGTGTAATGTGTTATATAGAGGAGAAACAAAATGTGGTTTGAGCCTCACTTGCACAAAACTCTTTATATTTTCTAAGTGTCCCCTTCTGGATGTCAGCTTCAGTATAACTCGTTGTATGACATAGCGACTCTTCTTCAAAAAACCGATGTACAATACAGCGACTTAGACTAAAAAAAAAGAGATAGATGAGTCGTCGAACTGAACAGCGACTCATGTGCTGTTTTTAATAAATAAATTATAGAATTGTTGCGGCATCCATCGATTTCAGTTCCGGGATCGACATCGTCACCCATCGACGACTTCAAATCTGGCACCGCCGCTGCCAAGTTTCAGCACCACTCACCGACTTCAGTTCTGGCACCATCTACTGCTTGTCGTCGTCGGATACAAGGCCCATAATCTAAATACAATAATTCAAGCCAATAAACCAATTTACTTGAAATTGGATATCGCAATGTCAATTTCAATTAAGTTTCTTAAATAATAAAGTTGAATTTGTCCAGAATAAGAACCTCTTGCTGAACCAGAGGAAAGGGAAGCTCGAGGAAGAAGAACAAAAAGTATAAAGATATTGCTTTTGAAAAAAAAACAGTAAAAAAGTAAAGAAAGGGTAATATTTTAACGAATTAACAATTATTAAATTATACAAAACGAAAATGAGTCATGGCCTTATGCAGCAATTCTTTAATATATTTTTTTTTTAAAATAACACTTGAGTCGATGTATTACATGGCGATTTTAGTCCAAAGCAGAGTAACCAGCCTATTTCCAGATTTTTTTTAAAAAACAAGCCTAGATTCATAATTAAGTTTTAAAAAGCGCCTACTTTAGAAAAAAATTCATTTTGTCCCCCATGCTTCTCTCGTAACTCCCTCAACCTAATTATCGTTATTAATATAGTCAAGAGTACAATACATATTAAAGTAAATAAAAAAACTTTTTTTAAATTAATGTTGATTAGGCTGCCAACTCATGAAGGGTAGTCTACCCTTAGGGTAACTAAAATATTTTCCCTTATTGAGATAGTTTATGAGATGGATTTAAGAAAGAGGTTTCCAAGAATTAGTAATATTCGACCAAGAATCCCCATTCAATTATGAGAGGGTAACATCGTGGAAAAAAAATTATATGGTAACGTTTAGCAATTATGTTTTGAAAATAATTTTAATGTTGAATATGCATTAGTTAGATCTACCCAAACAAATTAGTTTTCAAATTAAATGTTTTTTCCACTTACAATAAAGTTTTAATGTCATTTTTTTCATATATCATTAATTCAACTCTTTATCAATTGACATGGAAAATTAAATCAAGAAGCAATGCCAAACTCATGTAATGTGTTATATAGAGGAGAAACAAAAAGTGGTTTAAGCCTCACTTGCACAAAACTCTTTATATTTTCTAAGTGTCCCCTCCTCTTTACTCAATAAATTATTACTATGTAGTGGATTGATCATATATGATATTGAATCGTTTGTGTTGCGTAGAGAATACAAAAAATCACTTCATTTGGCCTTGTAACACTCCATTTACTGAAGTGTTGTAAATTAGTTGTTGATGATTTAAGCGACCATGTAATTAATGACAAATAGTACTCCGATTGCAATTTCACTAATAAGGAAAGATGGATCCATTCGGTGCAAATATTATGTTAATTGGTCCATAATCATTTTTTAACTTTTTATCAAACAAGTATATGTTTTGTTTTATTATTTTTTCACCAATCAAAATGAATGGGACATCATTCGGATTACCGTAATGAGACAAAAAATTCGAACCGGGATTTAATCGGACACCTATGAAAGTGGTCGAGGTTTTTATAAATGTTACATTATCTATTATGGGTGAGAATCTTATGGTCCATTAAATTGGTCCATTTACTAGTCCAATTTATATAATTGGTTCACAAGGGCATTTAGTTAAAGCCCAAAATATTTCTTTCTTTTATTCCCTTCCCATTGCCTCCTCACCACCTCTTTCCAATCTACATTTTTACGCACTTTAAGTCTTTATAGCCTCTGTGCGAGACCACAATAATGATGAAGACAACTTCATCATTTTTACGCACTTTAAGTCTTTCTTATTTTTTTTATATAATAAATTGTAATTTACTCTGATTTAAGGAGGCATATTTACCCCCTTTGTTCTTGAAAAATATATGTTAAACGTGAATGAATTAGAAAAAAAAAAATGAGAACATTATTTTCTCAAAAATCAAAAGCCACTACAAGAATTTTGACATATACCGACGGGTGCATGCCGACGGAAGTATCCGTTGACGTTGTTTGTCGACTATTTCATCCGTCAGTATAAATGAATCGTCGGCATACCAACAGATATAGACATTGTAAAGATAATACAAGAAATTTGGTATCTACCGACGGGAAAATGCCGACGGAATTATCCCTTGGAGTTGTTTGCCGACTTTTTCATCCGTCGATGTACATTTGTCGTCGGCATACCGACAGATATAGACATTGGAAAGATAATACAAGAAATATGACATTTACCGACGGGAAAATGCCGACGGAATTATCCCTCTGAGTTGTTTGCCGACTTTTTTATTTGTCGGTGTAAATTTGTCGTCGGCATACCGACGGATATAGACATTGGAAAGATAATACAAGAAATATGATATTTACCGACGGGTAAATGTCGACGGAAGTATTTGTTGGAGAATTGTACTGACGGGCATATCCATCGGCATACATGACTCGTCAGCTTGCCGACGGACAAAGACGTCGGTACCAAACGGGTGAAACTGCCGATAGAGTTGACAGTCGGTATAAGGAAAATTCAAATAAATTTGAATGACCAAATCTCATATTTGATCTTCCAACGTTAATTAGAACGTTAATTAGAGATTGAAGTTGAGATATTTTTGCACAATTGATTTATTTTAATTGTAATATTTATGAACTATTAATAGATGAATGGGATTAATTAGGCTTCAATATAGAACGTACTAGCTAGCTTAATTACTGAGCATTTTCAATCTAAGTTGCCAAGTTGGTGATATCTACGATTCCCATATTAACAAGTTCTTTTTAATCTTCTTTCAGAACACTTGAAAATGTTGAAAGGTATTCATTATTTCCTTTTTTATGTATGGATATCAAAGTCGTGAATTCAAGTTTTGTACGTGTCTAATTGAATTGATGTAATGCTCTAAAAATCCTTGCTTTGTGATAAGTTGCTCTTCCCTTTCAATCAGGGATTCAATGAAAAAAGGCTTACTGAATTTGGATATTATGTGTAATACTCTATTACTAGTAAATAAAAGTTGGCATGTAATGAAGCACATACTGAAACTAGAAAGGTTTAAGAGACTCTAATCCCTGAGAATTTGTGTGATCACAAAGGGAAGAAAACAACACAGAGATAATAGAGAAAACAAATTGAAGTAATCCAAACTCCATAATTCTGTCACTAATTAATCTTGTCACAGCAAATTTGTCATAAAGATTGAAGCTGGAGAACACCTTGTTGGATGACAGCCCTGCCCCACGCTTGAAGACTTGTGACTTTGATTACTCCAAAGGTCTGAAACAATTTGCAATTGTAGCTATTGTACTCTTTTTGTTGCATAATTTGTCATCTGCACTCTTAATTAAAATTTGATCCCATAAATATGCATAGAATTTGCTGCTGCAATTGATCATATTGTCCTGCATTTGCAATTCCTCATTTGTCCTGCATTCAAAGCCGAATTGTCCTGCATTTCTGATTTTTAGTTCAATTATTTTATTCAGTATTAAAATTCAATTTGGCTAATGCAATTATGCAAAGCATGACAAGAATGTATATAGAGCTGGGAGATGTCCTAATAAAATTTAGTTCACAATCAATTACCAATTTTGTTTTTGAAATGAGTTTCAATTTCAATTTAAATATTATTGACAAATCCGGTTAAAATCTTAACAATATTTGTGAAATACACTGATTTTATAACTGTCTTTAACATTTTATTTATATAAATTGTGTATTTTATTTGAAGACTAGGTAAAAAATACTTTGTAAATTCTTTTGAGAAGGTAATGATTAATTTGTAATTAATTTTGATATGTAATTAAGTCCATGGATCTGTAATTAATAAGGTTTTTTTTCTGTTTTTACAGATTTATTCATTTTCATCTTCAAATTCGAGGTACGTATATATGACATCATATTACATATAGCTATGCTAGAATTTTTTTTTATTTCGTTAACACTTTGCTACTTCAATATAATTTACTTGACAAACAAGATTAGTGATATTTGAACCATGAACACATTTAACGATATTAATTAATATATATGACAACTACCTAAAATGAAAGTAAATGTTTTCAGGTAGATAGATTTAATACAATGTTGAATTTTTTTTATCATTTTGAATATTAAGTCAAAGGAGAAACAATTTATAATTTATCTCCTTCAAGAAACAAATATTAGAAATAACTTGAAACCTCTTACATACTCTTCTAATTTCAAATTCACATACCTTAATCACCCAACAAGAACTCTTAAAATACTTAACAAATCAAGCACAAAATATAATAAAATATATTTATTCCAACACATGAATAATTCATTTTGTCATATACTGTTAATAGATATTTATTTAAATTTACACTTTATCACATAGGTTTATTAAGATGTCAAATATGATGAATCGAAGTTGGATGTACAATAAGTAATATCCTGGACGTGGTGGAATAAGAGATGAATTATTTAAAGGTGTCGACGAATTTATCAAGTTTGCAGTATCACATACTAGTGGAAGCGAAATTCGATGTCCATGTCGAAGATGCGGTAATGGAGAGTATCACCCCCCACAAATTGTTAAAGAACACCTGATAAGGAAAGGGTTTACCCTGAATTACTATGTTTGGACTTCTCATGGGAAAACACGTGTTAGTGCGTCCAATTCAAATCATACTCCAACAACTTTTCAAGGGGCACAAAATTTTCCGATGAGACAAGAATACGATCACCTCAATCCACAACAAAGGATGGTATTTGATGCAGTTGGGCCAGATTTTAATCCATATTCGGAAGATACTAATAATGCTAGTTCTGTTAATTGTCAAACACCCAATCATCCCTCCTCGAGCAATATTGATGAGGTCTCTCATGATGTTCAACCTGATACGAACACCAGTACATCTGAGCACATTGCTGCATTGAAGAAATTCCAGGATGCACTAGAAGCCGCGAATAAACCCCTATGGGATGGTTGTGAAGATGAAAATCTATTGTCTTCGGTCACAGAATTGCTTAACATCAAATCCGAGTTTAACTTGTCTGAAAATTGCTACAATAGGATTTGTGAGTGGATTGGAAAACGTCTACCCCGAGATCATACATTTCCTAGCGACTACTATCAGGCAACAAAACTTGTGCGAGAATTAGGATTGCCGTTGGAAAAAATTGATATATGTCCAGAGGGTTGCATGTTATATTGAAAGGATGACATCGAGCTGCGGTGTTGTAAATTTTGCAAGAAGGACAAATATAAACGCACTAGTGGGGGAAAAGATGTACCTTATAAGCAATTGCGTTATTTGCCCCTAATACCTAGGTTGCAAAGGTTATACGCATCTATGGCTACTGCAGAGCACATGAGATGGCATGCCGGTAATGAGGCTAATGATGGAACAATGTCTCACCCTTTTGATAGTGAGGAATGGAAACACTTTGATAGGACGTACCCAGATTTTGCATCTGAATCTCGGAATGTTCGGTTGGCTCTATCTGTAGACGGTTTTAACCCATTTGATCAGACTGGAAAAGCTTATTCTTGTTGGCCCATAATTGTAACTCCTTACAATCTTCCACCGTCAATGTGCTTGAAAACCCCGTATATGTTCTTAACCATGATTGTGCCTGGTCTGCATAATCCGAAAAAGTTGATAGATGTATGCTTACAACCATTGATTGAGGAGTTGAAGTTACTGTGGACACAAGGGGTTCCGACATTTGATATCTCTCGCAAAGAAACATTTATGATGCGAGCTTCCTTGTTATGGACAATTAATGATTTTCCAGCCTATGCAATGATGTCAGGTTGGAGTACAGCTGGTCGTATGGCTTGTCCTATTTGTATGGAAGATACAACTGCATTTTGGCTAGAACATAGTAGAAATCATTCATGGTTTGATACTAATCGAAAATTTCTAGAAGACGATCATCCGTTCAGAGATGATACAAGTGCATTTCTCAAAGATCGTGTTGAGACGCCTTCTGCTCCTAAACGTTTAAGCGGAGAAGATATATGGAATCGCGTGAAGGATTTGCCGACTGTGATGGAAGCTCCTTGTGCAAAACATCAAGGATATGGAACACTTCATAAGTGGACTAAACATAGTATATTTTGGCAACTTCCATATTGGAAAACACTCTTGATCCGACATAATCTTGATGTTATGCACATAGAAAAAAATGTTTTCGATAACATTTTCAACACATTGATGGATATAGGTAGCAAGTCCAAGGATAACTTAAATGCAAGGAAAGATATGAAGTTATATTGTGATCGTCCAGAGCTAGCAGTAGAAGCGGATTATAAGGGTCCAAAACCAAAGGCAGTGTACACAGTCGTGAAGAACCAAAGGATGGATATTTGTGAATGGATCAAATCTTTAAAATTTCTTGATGGATATGCGTCTAATCTTGGTCGATGTGTACAATCAGATGAGTACAAGTCGATTGGGATGAAGAGCCATGATTGTCATGTGTTTATGCAGAGGTTGATGTTGATTGCTTTCAGAGAAATGATACCTGAGTCTGTTTGGGGACCAATCACTGAATTGAGCCTATTCTTTTACACCTTATGTGCAACAAAGTTATCAGTGAAAGAGATGGAAGATTTGGACAAGGCTATTCCACTGATTTTGTGCAAACTAGAGAGAATTTTCCCTCCTTTATTATTTGATTCAATGGAGCATTTGGTTGTACACCTGGCTTATGAAGCTAAAATTGGAGGGCCGGTCCAATATCGTTGGATGTATCCATTCGAGAGGTAGTAAATGTTTAAATATAAATCATGTTAATTTTTATCTACATTCTTGTAATTTAAGCACACGACATTTAATTTTTCTAGGTTTTTATATCACCTAAAGCATAAAGTTGGTGAAAGAGTTGGTAATAAGAGATATGTGGAAGCCTCCATTTGCAATTCATATATTATGCAAGAAATTTCTACATTTGCCTCGCACTACTTTGAGCCAACAACTTCGTCAAGGAGAAAACAACCTCGAAATCTTAATGAAGGTCCAAGTCAAAACAATACTCCTATTTCTATTTTTAACCATCCTGGTCGAGCGATTGGTAAACTAAGCACGCAGTGGATTATTGAAGATCCAAAACAAAAGCATGCAATGGAGACTTTTATTTTGTTAAACTGTAAGGAAGTCGACAAGTACCAAACGTAAGTATTTATATGATTTTATATAAGATATTTATTTTGTGTCATTATTTTTTTTAAATTAAATTACTTGCATTCTAACATTACTCAATATAATTTGCAGAGAATTTTCTAGAAGTGTTCATGGGCCAAATATTGATGCACTCTTTGACACCGAATTTACTCCATGGTTTAAATCATTTGTAAGTAAATTTTGGTAATCTATCTACTAATATTGTAATAGTAATCTTTAATGCTATCTTAATTTTGTGGCTAAAAATATGTTATCGTAGATTAACACCCACAAGACAAAAGACGAGATCATAACAAGTTTATCTTGGGGTCCGAGAGCAATGGCAACGATGTGGCCAACCTACACTATCAATGGTTACACTTTTGACACATTGAAAAAAGGAGAAGGAAAATCTACAATGAATAGTGGTGTGTGGGTTCAAGGAACAAGCAGTACAGGTGAGGTATATGATTATTATGGTCTCCTTGAAGAGATAATCCAACTGGAGTACTCGGGCAGCCATCCAAAAACTGTTGTTCTATTCAAATGTCGTTGGTTTGATCCAATTGACGGGATGATCAAGCATGAAAAATATGATCTCGTAGATATTAATCCTACAAAACTATATAGAGAGGATGATCCATATATTTTGGCTCAACAAGCAAAGCAAGTTTATTATACCCCATATCCTGGTGCAAAGCGAGGTCGTGCTAGTTGGCGGGCTGTATGTAAAACGAAACCACAAGGCATAATTGAGGAGCGGTCTGAAACTCAAGAGTCGTACCATCCTGAAGAAGTACAAGTACCAACAGTCGATGATATAATTGCAAATGATCTACGAGATCCAAGTGGAGTTGTTGTTGTTGAAGATGATGAGTTTGGTGCTTATGTTCAAGTAGAAGATGATGGTGGAAATATGACTTATTCTAGTTCAGATGAAGAAAGTACAACCCATGTTGATAGTCATGAAGACGACAATTACGAAGAAGAAGACGAAGATTACTAGAGTTAAAGATGTTAAATTTTCATATTATCTCATATGTTATGCTCTTTTATATTTATATGTATATATTTATGTTTTTTCTTTTTTAAATTGTTTTTTAGTATATAATCCCGACTATTATAATTGTTGGGATTGGGGAAGAGAAGAAAATTTGTTCGGGTATTGTAATTCCTTCCGTCTTCCACTTTGTAACTTTTATTTTCCTAATTTAATAAAGAAGTAGCCCTTTTTTTGATGGATTAGCGTCATCAAGATGCTACATTTTACAAAGTTAAGTATATTAGTAGGTGCTATTTGTAATGCTTATTTTTATTTTTTTTGAAATACTAGGCTACAATATATATCATGTGCGAATGCATCTGGTCTTAAATATACATTTAATTATTATAAAATCAAAATTATATATTTTTATTAAGATACCTTAACCATCTATTACTATATATTAAAGTTGAACCTTTTAAAGCCACCAGAACGTTTCTGGGCCCACATCATTCTTAATTTTTAATATTATACCACTTTAAATAAAAAGCTCACATCAAATCAAAATTTAACCATATATCTTAATATATATATATAGTTTTTTTAATAATTTCACTTTAACTAAAAAACCTTTTATCAAAATCAAAATTTATATAAAAATATATAAAAGTAGATACTTTTCTATTTCACCTTAACTAAAAATCTTTTATCAAAATCAAAATTTAGCAATATATCTTAATATATATAGATTTTTTTAATCTTATATGCTTCTATAATTTAGCTAACTTAATTTTAACTTATCACCAAATATCTAAATAAATTATCTTAACAACCTCTAACAAACATATAATAATATAATTAATAACTAATTATGGATTTTTTTATTGTATCAACCCATTTTATTCAACATACAATCCCGATTAAATTGATACAATTTAATCTGTCTTATTTGTAAAACATAGACAGATCGAGACCCCATTAATTGAAAAAGATTTGGTAGAATAGGAGAAAATTGTTTAAAGATAACATCATTAATTGAAAAAAGAAGAAGATATTTGTTAACTACATAACCTACGAATTGTTTTAAACTTTTTTTCTGAGTTAATAATTTTTAACTATTTATTTAGTTCGTTGATATTCTTTTTTAACCTTTACTATATATATATATATACTAAAGAAAAATTATACTAAATCACACTATTATTTTTACATATATTTTAGAGTGAATTTTATTCCTATAATATTTATATATAAATCTAATCACTTTCTTTCTATTAATATGTATATGTTTAGAAAAAATCTAATACAACTACATGTCAGTATATTCTCATTTCATGTACATCTTATCTTTTATAATCACGTAATCATTAATTTGTAATTATGTGATATTTATTTGTATACTAAAATTTTCTTTCATACATATAAGCACGAGCTAAATTTCAAATTGTTCAAACGTCTAAATTTCAAATTATTAATATTAGTTAAAAAATTATATTAGTGGTTTAAAATTGTTCTAAGTGATATCAAATGGAAAGGGAATAGAGGGCGTGGACTGTGGAGTGATATTAAAAATAAGGGAGGAAATGACAAGAATCGAACACAGGTGAATCTTCAAACCAAGTTTTAATGGGCCTAAACCAACTGGGCTATGTAGTAGTCTTGCTTATTAAGAGAACTACAATTTCAATATAGAAAGGTGATATATTAAGAGTCAAAACGTAAATTAATTTCTGGTACAAAACAATTGCCACTTGCCAGAAACCATCGTTGCGCGCACAATTTGTTCTCTCCGCATCAGTTGATGAACCAGAGAAAAAAATAGAAGTGGATATCTTCTTCCCACGTTATCACTCGCAAAACCAAATCGACAACCCAAGTGAGTTTTTCTTTTTTTATTAGAAATTGTTAAATTAGGATTTTGAATTTGTGTGTATTCTGTTCTTTATTAATTTTCGCCATTTGTGTTTCTTCCACAATATATATCTAACTTGAGAAACATCAAGTAATCACAATTTGAAACTAATATGAACAACTCACAATGACATCTACAGAAATCTGCAAGTTGGTGCTTGATAATTGTTAGTAAGGTTTTCTATTCTAAATTAATAAGGACTTATTTTGGTCTCTATGCAACAACTCTTTTATTTTGGTGTTTTATATGTTCGATCAGAGTTCTAGGCCATGAATTTATAGAAATGATCATTTGGATTCTAATCGATCTCCTACGTATAAACTTTGAGCACCTAGAGTCTTAGGAAGAACTGAGAATATCATTAACTTCTTGATACTTTAATTTTAGGCAATTGCTAGTTTCTTTGCTTATGATATTTTTTTTGGTCATCAACAATAACTTGTAGGAAAAAAAGTGTTGTAGTATATGTATTATTATGTATTGGTGATTTTGTTTGGATAATTGCATTGTCAGCCTGTGTATTATTATATATTGGTAATTCATTGATTTTTGGTCATCAGATTTGTTAAGTAAGGAACAAACGTTGAAGAATAAAGATTACAATCAATAGTCTTGACCTTGTTTAGAGTAAAAAACCATGGATTCAGATTCTCTTCAAGTTGATCTTAATTCGTTGAGAAAATTGTACGGGCTCTTGCAAATTAATGAATCTGGTGGGCAGAGTGCGGTGTCCAAAATTGTAAGTATCTGATAATTCTTCTTTACTCTTTTAAACTTTTATTATGTTGTTGATTATTGACATAGTATAAAACATTTCATTTTGAATTTACATTCAGTTGGATGAAGGCTCACGCCTTTTTCTGAGAAAGTTGATGGATGGTGCTGCTGAAAGGATTTTTTAGGCCCATATAAAGGTAATTAACTTATTCATATTTCATTTGATTCATTTATCAGTATTGCATTTGATTCATTTATATGTATTGTTTATTGTAGGAGTGTACTTGGTACACAAAGTTTGGTCCAACTAGAAGATGCCAAAGGATCGAAAATGTTATAGTGTGCTGCTAGTAGTCTTATTTTTTATAAGAATATCAAAGAAAGTGTTGGTTCACTCCTCCAAAAACATGATCAGCCTTTGAAGATGCTTAATAGAGTTTTCTCTGTAAATTCACGGCTAAGACGCTTCACTTCAGAGCTACAAAGCAGAAGAAAGAAACGTTGCCTCTCTTGCGAGCAAAGCAACAAACTAGAAGAAACCAATAAAACTCTTGCTTGTTCAGTCAACATAGCGACACCTAAGAGAGAGGTAGAAGATAAAGCATCAAAAGTGGAAGATTTCTCAAAGAAGATTGATGAAGCAATAGCAAGGATCGAGTCTCTCATTCCATCACTTCACAACATGGCCAAGTGTGTACCTACACCTGCATCACCAGGTCAAACTGGCGGGGTAGTCACCAGAACCAAACAGAGTCAGACTCGACAATCCAATCAAGTGCAGTATAGCCCAATAAAGCATCGAGAAAGCAATGATCGGCGCGCACACGATAATTCCCTGCCCCAGTTAAATGAATCCGAAGAAGCAAGTTCAGATTCATCTAATTCGTCTAGCTGGAATACAGTTAAAGTGAGCTCATCCTCTTCACCAAGTGACACAACAACTCAGACGTCTACCACTAGATGTAGTGGTGAAAATGACTCTGAATTCTCAAGTAGCAGCCTTGATTATTCGGATGTTGATTATGAATCGAGCAGGACACGGTATGTAACGAGTCAAAGTAGCTCTAGATATGATTCTTCTTCCAACAGTGCTTCTGATTGTAGAGATGATGATTTGAGCCCCTCTAAAAACTACCAATCGAGGCACCGTTCAGTTCGACACAAAAAAGAGGGCAAGGTTCAAAGACTGAAGAACAAGATGGGATTAATATTCCACCACCACCATCATCACCCCCACGACAAGAGTGGTAAACTGTCAAAATCAGTTTGGAATAAGGTTGGAAAGTTGTTTAGGGGCACCGAAAAGAAGGCTGAAGCCAAGGTTGGGAAGAAGTTTAAAAAGAAGGAAAAGAAGGTTAGACCAAAGACGGCTGCTAGTGCTAAGAAGGGTAAGAAACAAACCGGGCACTTCCACGCCCTCCTAAGAGGTCTCATGAGGCATGTAAAACACTAAAAAAAGTCCAAATTAGGAGGCCAACGTGGGACGAAGCCCAACTTGCGACTCAACGGTGTGAAACTCGCCCACAAGCCACAGATGAAGCTTAGGAAGAATAAGAAGCTTCGGCTAAGACTCCACTAAGTCACGAAGTTTAAATTAATACTTTGAAATTGGTTCATAATGCTTCCTATAAATGCTAAATTTTTTATGTGATGACAAGTACATTCCTTAATTACACTACTACATAAATTTAGTCCCTTTCATTTATTTGTATATGAAATTAGGCCTTTTTATATATTTGTTACATTGTCGAGTCCTGCTTTTCATGAAAATCTTATACGTGATAAAATGTACATCTCTTTATAGTGTATACTGATTATGTGATTCAATCCCTTATATAATTACTATCTATAATAGCCGGATTTGTACATACTCTTTAATAATTTAATTATTTTGATCTACTTTTTTTCATAATATTTTGAAAATATAAATTTACCTTTTAAAATATGAAAATATATAGTATTTGACCATTTCCTAATATATCATACATATTGATTGGTGATAAGATCAAGATAGTGACTTATGAAAATGGAGTGAATCAAAATCTTTTTTTTTTTCTTACATAGATTATGAAGGATCAAATAAATCACATAATTTTCTTCATTAAATATTTTGAAGATATAATTTTTTTTTTAAATATCTAAACAATAATATGATAAACAAATTCCGTAATAAAATAATTCGTGCCAGGTACGAGAATTAAACTAGTTAAATCTATTACTATATATTAAAGCAAAGGAATTTAGAGTCATGAGAGTACTTTTAGGAAAAAGTTGTTGAGGTGTTATTATTTGATTTATCAATTTATTATTGTGTTGAATAATCTATAAATTTTATATATTTATATTAAAGCGATTTATTTTCGAACCACCAAAATGATTTTGGACCCACATTACTCTTGTGTCAAAATATGGATATTAACAAAGTTTGATGTTAACCAATCTATCTGAATTTTAAATCAATATATCTTATATTATTTATGTTTTATTTACATGACTATCAAATTCAGTTTTAACCAACCAAACTTTAATTTAATGTACAATATTAGTGAGGTGTTTTTATTGTTAAATGTAACAATTTTTATTTAATATAATATTAATCTATTAAAATAAAATAAATCATAATCTCACAAATCTCATTCTAAGAACATGACAATTTAATCTTATATAAGTTCACTCTTCTTTTCAATATAAACCGTAGTATTAGCTACGTTACTACTCCAATGATAATTTTTACACCATAAAATAATTAAGAAAATGTTAAATACAAAAACAATTTTTCTAATCTATGTCTAAGGCATAGGTTAAGCACGTAATTTTGAAAGGATTTTGTTAGGTGTAATTATATCAGAGATTTTATTATTTTATAAAAGTATTTAAATATTCCTTTTTAGAGAATAATTTTTAAAATATGAAACTTTAACATTTGCCCTAATTAGGTTAGAAAATCGATATAATTTATTAGTATTAATTGTTTAACGTATATATTTTAATTACCCAAACATTTTCAATTTAAAAACTTATTTATGTTTTCTTTAAATATAAATACACATCTAAATAAACGCATCATAATAAATAGAAATAACCTATGGTATATTGTAACTATCCCAAACTTTTTTATTTCAATTTTTTGATGTTTTTAGACTAATCATTTACAATTAGTCATTAATTTATATTTTTTTTTATTTTTGAGTTATATGATTGATATTCATAATTTTGAATAATATATTTTTAATATAACATTTTAACATATCACTTTTAAAGCTAGAATTTGTTATAAATACACATACTTATGTTAACCAATATTGTGCTCTAGAAAAAATGTTTAACAGATATTGTGACTTATAATTTTTAACATAAAAATATTGAAATAATTTTAATATTTTATGTTAATATGTATAGTTTATTGCAAATACACGATAAATGGTGGTGAAATACGTACGACTTCGTAAAAAATATCTCGTATATGAAAATAATTACATGATTAAAAACAAAAAAGATAACCATACGAGAATATGTATGAACAAAATATAAAATATTTTCGAAAGTTATATAATTAACAATAAAATATTGAACTTATGCTTTTAAATAACAAATTTATGTTATTTTAATATTTCATTTATATAATTCATAAACAATATCAATAAGAGTTTTTCTTTTTAATTAAAACCATTTAAATATAACATAATTTAATTTATTTATAATTGACTATTGATAATTTTATTAATTTAATTCACCCGTACAAGGTACGGGTACTACACTAGTTATATTAATCTAAGTGGTGAAAACGAACAAGTTAGAAATGCATGGGTTGAGGAAAAAAAAGAGATATATATGAAATATTGACATTTCAGTCTTCAGATAAAGCTTTTGAAGAACTATAATCATAAATGCTAAACGTCCCCACACATTTAATTATCACCATTTTAAAATTCCTATAATTAATACCCTCAAAGTTTAGAAGAAAGGAGCGGAAGAGGCGCCTGCCCTTTCAAAGGTGGATCCATGAAAATTCTGAGATTTACCCCTTTTAAATCTCTAGAAATTGTTGTTCATCTCCCTCAATCTCTCGATCTATATCTTTCTCTACCAAAACCTAATAACAAAAAAACAAGGAAGATAGTCAAATTTCTCCGTCTCATATATATCTCAACAATTTCTCTCTCCTATTCGTCTTCCTCCGCGGCGTCTCTCCGGCATCGGTCCTATTGGTGATATATTGGTGACAATCAGCATCAGTACTCTTATTAGAATATACCCCCAATTTTTCATTGAAAGAACGAGCTAATTCTGTCGGCGCCCTAGATCTGTCGGCCCACCGCTAGTCTGCTACTCTCCGCCACCAAGCCATCCTCCTCGATCGAACTCATCTCTTCTCCCCATCTTTGCCACCGACGCATCGATCCACACTGTCCTTTAAGGCGTCATCAATGAAATTACTCCGCCAAATTCAGTGAAAGAGCTAATTCGTCCGCCTTTACGGACCCAATAGCACAACCGGATTTGTCCTCTCGATCACTCCGCTAGCTGCCGCTGCCACCCTCCAGGCTGCCAGCCACGACCGTTGCCCAAATCCACCGCCTCGACCACCTCAATCGACCATCAGAAGCGATGCTCATGCCGGACGTGACAGCTACGACTGTGTACATTGTGAATTCATTGGTTCCAGGAGAATTTTATTTCTTCTGGAGTAGAAGGGGTAAAACTAGAAACATTCTCAGCATGTTAAACCCGTGTGATTACAGAAGAAGGCCTATCAGATCGTGGCTTTCAAGGTACCAGGCTGACTACCTACACAACGGTAATCTGTTTCTGTCTAAGCTTGAAATGATTGTTAATAAGATCGTTTTTGTGAATTACATCATAAAGCAAAAATTTAATTGCCTGGATTTTCCGATAGCATATGTAGATATATAGTCCACAATCCATGTGTAGGTTTTTTTCGATCTCAAAGGCACACGCTGCATCCATTGTGCTTTATTTGTCCTTTTCTGTAGTCAATTGTTTTAAAGTTTACTGCATGTATTGAGCATTCTAGATATAGAATATGATCACCCACAATGTTGTATTGGAAGGACTACTGAGGAAACCAAAGTCAGATTTGAACAATATTCAAGTGTTGTAATTTGTAAATATTGTGGCCAGCTTAACAGCCTTACTGATGGTTTTTTTGTCAAAGAGCTTTACTGATGTTGTCATGGTTATAACCTTAATAGCAGAGAAAGTTATACATAAAGGAAAAACCGATTTGTTCAAGTTAAATGAGATTATTATGCACATATTTATAGTTTAACCCTTGCATATATGTACCTTTTAGTCAAGTGGATCCGTTTCTCCAGTGTTTGCTGCTGCTTCTCCTTCACTTAATTAAGTATGATTTCTTCCAAAGTCTCTTTTGCCTTGTTCTTTTACTTTTATTGATTTTTTGTTCAAAATAATACTTCCAAAGTCTCTTTTGCCCCATAATAAGGATTTTTTTTTCTTTTTTCCTTCCCGTTCTCTGCTGGAATGCTGCTATGTAATTTATTTAACTCTTTTGGGGAAATCTTGAATAACAGTAATATCTTTTATTTGTGGAAAATCTTAAATATATCAACTACTTATTTACCACGATCTTCTCCCCCTAATTAACACGTTCTATCAGTTTCTTCTCTAATTTCTATCTTCTCTTCGTTATGTTCTCCTCTCTTAGTTCTGTTCTCCTCTCTTCTTAGGTTTTTGAATTAACTTCCTGGTATGGGATCTCGACAAGTTGGATCACTTCTTGGCAACAATAATGATAATGAAAACGAGGAGGAAGAGCTTATGCAAGAAGATGAAGATGCTCAAGATATCAATCTGGTTCTGGGTGGAGATGTCCCAAATAACGTTGTGGAAGTGGAACGAGATGCACGCAACAGGAAAAAACTTTGGCCATATAAAAACACGTAATACTACTTACATACCTATATGCTTTTCATCAAATTTCAGGATATGATTTATCTTCTAAAGCTATCTGTTTTCCCCTAGGTTTTACAATAAGTCAGAGGTTCATCAAGTGATGTTTAATGTCATCCATTCCTATTTCGAAGGTCCATGGAGGACATTTCCTCAAGTTCCTCCACATGTTAAAGAACACTGATGGGAGGAAGTTAAGGTACAATTCATAGCTGCTGATTTTCTATACTAGTACGTATGAAATAGCCTTGCTTATTAGGAGATTGGGCAGGATCATTATTTTTGGGATGATCGTGATGGACCGCTTATTAGGAGATCAAAGTGCAGCGCACACATTCGGAATACCTTTAAAGATTGTAGGGATAATGGAAAGAAACCAAAGTTTGTTAGCGCTAAAAATTGGGCTCAGATGTTGATTGATTGGGCAGCAAGTGAAAAGTTCAAGCATCAATGTGAGGTTAATAAGCGTAATAGAGCATCAGAGGGTGAGGATGGAGTTTCGAACTTTGCAGGTGGCTCTAAATCTACTGCTGAGTATGCCCTTGAGTTTGTAAGTAATATTGAATGTACATAGTGCTAGGAGTTTTAACTTTCTGATATTGGAATTGCTAGCATTAATGATAAATAATGTCTGTGTATATGTTTGTTTGCTTTCGTAAGATGCAGAATTTGAAGTGTTATATAAACTGATTGTGACTATTTGTAGAAATATAGTAAATCAGATATTGCTTACAAACTCAAGGGCATACTCAACAGTAGATTTAGAGCCACCCGCAAAGTTCGAAACTCCTAGCACTATGTACATTCAATATTACTTACAAACTCAAGGGCATACTCAACAGTAAATTTAGAGCCACCCGCAAAGTTCGAAACTCCATCCTCACCCTCTGATGCTCTATTACGCTTATTAACCTCACATTGATGCTTGAACTTTTCACTTGTTGCCCAATCAATCAACATCTGAGCCCAATTTTCAGCGCTAACAAACTTTGGTTTCTTTCCATTATCCCTACAATCTTTAAAGGTATTCCGAATGTGTGCACTGCACTTTGATCTCCTAATAAGCGGTCCATCACGATCATCCCAAAAATAATGATCCTGCCCAATCTCCTAATAAGCCAGGCTATTTCATACGTACTAGTATAGAAAATCAATAGCTATGAATTGTACCTGAACTTCCTCCCACCAGTGTTCTTTAACATGTGGAGGAACTTGAGTAAATGTCCTCCATGGACCTTCGAAATAGGAATGGATGACATTAAACATCATTTGATGAACCTCTGACTTGTTGTAAAACCTAGGGGAAAACAGATAGCTTTAGAAGATAAATCATATCCTGAAATTTGATGAAAAGCATTATAGGTATGTAAGTAGTATTACGTGTTTTTATATGGCCAAAGTTTTTTCCTGTTGCGTGCATCTCGTTCCACTTCCACAACGTTATTTGGGACATCTCCACCCAGAACCGGATTGATATCTTGAGCATCTTCATCTTCGTGCATAAGCTCTTCCTCCTCGTTTTCATTATCATTGTTGTTGCCAAAAAGTGATCCAACTTGTCGAGATCCCATACCAGGAAGTTAATTCAAAAACCTAAGAAGAGAGGAGAACAGAACTAAGAGAGGAGAACAGAACGAAGAGAAGATAGAAATTAGAGAAGAAACTGATAGAACGTGTTAATTAGGGGGAGAAGATCGTGGTAAATAAGTAGTTGATATATTTAAGATTTTCCACAAATAAAAGATATTACTGTTATTCAAGATTTCCCCAAAAGAGCTAAATAAATTACATAGCAGCATTCCAGCAGAGAACGGGAAGGAAAAAAGAAAAAAAAATCCTTATTCTGGGGCAAAAGAGACTTTGGAAGTATTATTTTGAACAAAAAATCAATAAAAGTAAAAGAACAAGGCAAAAGAGACTTTGGAAGAAATCATACTTAATTAAGTGAAGGAGAAGCAGCAGCAAACACTGGAGAAATGGATCCACTTGACTAAAAGGTACATATATGCAAGGGTTAAACTATAAATATGTGCATAATAATCTCATTTAACTTGAACAAATCGGTTTTTCCTTTATGTATAACTTTCTCTGCTATTAAGGTTATAACCATGACAACATCAGTAAAGCTCTTTGACAAAAAAACCATCAGTAAGGCTGTTAAGCTGGCCACAATATTTACAAATTACAACACTTGAATATTGTTTAAATCTGACTTTGGTTTCCTCAGTAGTCCTTCCAATACAACATTGTGGGTGATCATATTCTATATCTAGAATGCTCAATACATGCAGTAAACTTTAAAACAATTGACTACAGAAAAGGACAAATAAAGCACAATGGATGCAGCGTGTGCCTTTGAGATCGAAAAAAACCTACACATGGATTGTGGACTATATATCTACATATGCTATCGGAAAATCCAGGCAATTAAATTTTTGCTTTATGATGTAATTCACAAAAACGATCTTATTAACAATCATTTCAAGCTTAGACAGAAACAGATTACCGTTGTGTAGGTAGTCAGCCTGGTACCTTGAAAGCCACGATCTGATAGGCCTTCTTCTGTAATCACACGGGTTTAACATGCTGAGAATGTTTCTAGTTTTACCCCTTCTACTCCAGAAGAAATAAAATTCTCCTGGAACCAATGAATTCACAATGTACACAGCCGTAGCTGTCACGTCCGGCATGAGCATCACTTCTGATGGTCGATTGAGGTGGTCGAGGCGGTGGATTTGGGCAACGGTCGTGGATGGCAGCCTGGAGGGTGGCAGCGGCAGCTGGCGGAGTGATCGAGAGGACAGATCCGGTTGTGCTATTGGGTCCGTAAAGGCGGACGAATTAGCTCTTTCACTGAATTTGGAGGAGTAATTTCATTGATGACGCCTTAAAGGACAGTGTGGATCGATGCGTCGGTGGCAAAGATGGGGAGAAGAGATGAGTTCGATCGAGGAGGATGGCTTGGTGGCGGAGAGTAGCAGACTAGCGGTGGGCCGACAGATCTAGGGCGCCGACAGAATTAGCTCGTTCTTTCAATGAAAAATTAGGGGTATATTCTAATAAGAGTACTGATGCTGATTGTCACCAATATATCACCAATAGGACCGATGTCGGAGAGACGCCGCGGAGGAAGACGAACAGGAGAGAGAAATTGTTGAGATATATATGAGACGGAGAAATTTGACTATCTTCCTTGTTTTTTTGTTATTAGGTTTTGGTAGAGAAAGATATAGATCGAGAGATTGAGGGAGATGAACAACAATTTCTAGAGATTTAAAAGGGGTAAATCTCAGAATTTTCATGGATCCACCTTTGAAAGGGCAGGCGCCTCTTCCGCTCCTTTCTTCTAAACTTTGAGGGTATTAATTATAGGAATTTTAAAATGGTGATAATTAAATGTGTGGGGACGTTTAGCATTTATGATTATAGTTCTTCAAAAGCTTTATTTGAAGACTGAAATGTCAATATTTCATATATACCTCTTTTTTTTCCTCAACCCATGCATTTCTAACCTGTTCGTTTTCACCACTTAGATTAATATAACTAGTGTAGTACCCGTATCTTGTACGGGTGAATTAAATTAATAAAATTATCAATAGTCAATTATAAATAAATTAAATTATGTTATATTTAAATGGTTTTAATTAAAAAGAAAAACTCTTATTGATATTGTTTATGAATTATATAAATGAAATATTAAAATAACATAAATTTGTTATTTAAAAGCATAAGTTCAATATTTTATTGTTAATTATATAAATTGTGAAAATATTTTATATTTTGTTCATACATATTCTCGTATGGTTATCTTTTTTGTTTTTAATCATGTAATTATTTTCATATACGGGATATTTTTTACGAAGTCGTACGTATTTTACCACCATTTATCGTGTATTTGCAATAAACTATACATATTAACATAAAATATTAAAATTATTTCAATATTTTTATGTTAAAAATTATAAGTAACAATATTTGTTAAACATTTTTTCTAGAGCACAATATTGGTTAACATAAGTATGTGTATTTATAACAAATTCTAGCTTTAAAAGTGATATGTTAAAATGTTATATTAAAAATATATTATTCAAAATTATGAATATCAATCATATATAAAAAAAATAAAAATAATAATAAATTAATGACTAATTGTAAATGATTAGTCTAAAAACATCAAAAAATTGAAATAAAAAAGTTTGGGATAGTTACAATATACCATAGGTTATTCCTATTTATTATGATGCGTTTATTTAGATGTGTATTTATATTTAAAGAAAACATAAATAAGTTTTTAAATTGAAAATGTTTGGGTAATTAAAATATATACATTAAACAATTAATACTAATAAATTATATCGATTTTCTAACCTAATTAGGGCAAATGTTAAAGTTTCATATTTTAAAAATTATTCTCTAAAAAGGAATATTTAAATACTTTTATAAAATAATAAAATCTCTGATATAATTACACCTAACAAAATCCTTTCAAAATTACGTGCTTAACCTATGCCTTAGACATAGGTTAGAAAAATTGTTTTTGTATTTAACATTTTCTTAATTATTTTATGGTGTAAAAATTATCATTGGAGTAGTAACGTAGCTAATACTACGGTTTATATTGAAAAGAAGAGTGAACTTATATAAGATTAAATTGTCATGTTCTTAGAATGAGATTTGTGAGATTATGATTTATTTTATTTTAATAGATTAATATTATATTAAATAAAAATTGTTACATTTAACAATAAAAACACCTCACTAATATTGTACATTAAATTAAAGTTTGGTTGGTTAAAACTGAATTTGATAGTCATGTAAATAAAACATAAATAATATAAGATATATTGATTTAAAATTCAGATAGATTGGTTAACATCAAACTTTGTTAATATCCATATTTTGACACAAGAGTAATGTGGGTCCAAAATCATTTTGGTGGTTCGAAAATAAATCGCTTTAATATAAATATATAAAATTTATAGATTATTCAACACAATAATAAATTGATAAATCAAATAATAACACCTCAACAACTTTTTCCTAAAAGTACTCTCATGACACTAAATTCCTTTGCTTTAATATATAGTAATAGATTTAACTAGTTTAATTCTCATACCTGGCACGAATTATTTTATTACGGAATTTGTTTATCAAATTATTGTTTAGATATTTAAAAAAATAAATTATATCTTCAAAATACTTAATGAAGAAAATTATGTGATTTATTTGATCCTTCATAATCTATGTAAGAAAAAAAAAAAAAAAATTGATTCACTCCATTTTCATAAGTCACTATCTTGATCTTATCACCAATCAATATGTATGATATATTAGGAAATGGTCAAATACTATATATTTTCATATTTTAAAAGGTAAATTTATATTTTCAAAATATTATGAAAAAAAGTAGATCAAAATAATTAAATTATTAAAGAGTATGTACAAATCCGGCTATTATAGATAGTAATTATATAAGGGATTGAATCACATAATCAGTATACACTATAAAGAGATGTACATTTTATCACGTATAAGATTTTCATGAAAAGCAGGACTCGACAATGTAACAAATATATAAAAAGGCCTAATTTCATATACAAATAAATGAAAGGGACTAAATTTATGTAGTAGTGTAATTAAGGAATGTACTTGTCATCACATAAAAAATTTAGCATTTATAGGAAGCATTATGAACCAATTTCAAAGTATTAATTTAAACTTCGTGACTTAGTGGAGTCTTAGCCGAAGCTTCTTATTCTTCCTAAGCTTCATCCGTGGCTTGTGGGCGAGTTTCACACCGTTGAGTCGCAAGTTGGGCTTCGTCCCGCGTTGGCCTCCTAATTTGGACTTTTTTTAGTGTTTTACATGCCTCATGAGACCTCTTAGGAGGGCGTGGAAGTGCCCGGTTTGTTTCTTACCCTTCTTAGCACTAGCAGCCGTCTTTGGTCTAACCTTCTTTTCCTTCTTTTTAAACTTCTTCCCAACCTTGGCTTCAGCCTTCTTTTCGGTGCCCCTAAACAACTTTCCAACCTTATTCCAAACTGATTTTGACGGTTTACCACTCTTGTCGTGGGGGTGATGATGGTGGTGGTGGAATATTAATCCCATCTTGTTCTTCAGTCTTTGAACCTTGCCCTCTTTTTTGTGTCGAACTGAACGGTGCCTCGATTGGTAGTTTTCAGAGGGGCTCAAATCATCATCTCCACAATCAGAAGCACTGTTGGAAGAAGAATCATATCTAGAGCTACTTTGACTCGTTACATACCATGTCCTGCTCGATTCATAATCAACATCCGAATAATCAAGGCTGCTACTTGAGAATTCAAAGTCATTTTCACCACTACATCTAGTGGTAGACGTCTGAGTTGTTGTGTCACTTGGTGAAGAGGATGAGCTCACTTTAACTGTATTCCAGCTAGACGAATTAGATGAATCTGAACTTGCTTCTTCAGATTCATTTAACCGGGGCAGGGAATTATCGTGTGCACGCCGATCATTGCTTTCTCGATGCTTTATTGGGCTATACTGCACTTGATTGGATTGTCGAGTCAGACTCTGTTTGGTTCTGGTGACTACCCCACCAGTTTGACCTGGTGATGCAGGTGTAGGTACACACTTGGCCATGTTGTGAAGTGATGGAATGAGAGACTCGATCCTTGCTATTGCTTCATCAATCTTCTTTGAGAAATCTTCCACTTTTGATGCTTTATCTTCTACCTCTTTCTTAGGTGTCGCTATGTTGACTGAACAAGCAAGAGTTTTATTGGTTTCTTCTAGTTTGTTGCTTTGCTCGCAAGAGAGGCAACGTTTCTTTCTTCTGCTTTGTAGCTCTGAAGTGAAGCGTCTTAGCCGTGAATTTACAGAGAAAACTCTATTACGCATCTTCAAAGGCTGATCATGTTTTTGGAGGAGTGAACCAACACTTTCTTTGATATTCTTATCAAAAATAAGACTACTAGCAGCACACTATAACATTTTCGATCCTTTGGCATCTTCTAGTTGGACCAAACTTTGTGTACCAAGTACACTCCTCCAATTATCAGCCATGTTCTACAATAAACAATACATATAAATGAATCAAATGCAATACTGATAAATGAATCAAATGAAATGTGAATAAGTTAATTACCTTTATATGGGCCTCAAAAATCCTTTCAGCAGCATCATCCATCAACTTTCTCAGAAAAAGGCATGAGCCTTCATCCAACTGAATGTAAATTCAAAATGAAATGTTTTATACTATGTCAATAATCAACAACATAATAAAAGTTTAAAAGAGTAAAGAAGAATTATCAGATACTTACAATTTTGGACACCGCACTCTGCCCACCAGATTCATTAATTTGCAAGAGCCCGTACAATTTTCTCAACGAATTAAGATCAACTTGAAGAGAATCTGAATCCATGGTTTTTTACTCTAAACAAGGTCAAGACTATTGATTGTAATCTTTATTCTTCAACGTTTGTTCCTTACTTAACAAATCTGATGACCAAAAATCAATGAATTACCAATATATAATAATATACAGGCTGACAATGCAATTATCCAAACAAAATCACCAATACATAATAATACATATACTACAACACTTTTTTTCCTACAAGTTATTGTTGATGACCAAAAAAAATATCATAAGCAAAGAAACTAGCAATTGCCTAAAATTAAAGTATCAAGAAGTTAATGATATTCTCAGTTCTTCCTAAGACTCTAGGTGCTCAAAGTTTATACGTAGGAGATCGATTAGAATCCAAATGATCATTTCTATAAATTCATGGCCTAGAACTCTGATCGAACATATAAAACACCAAAATAAAAGAGTTGTTGCATAGAGACCAAAATAAGTCCTTATTAATTTAGAATAGAAAACCTTACTAACAATTATCAAGCACCAACTTGCAGATTTCTGTAGATGTCATTGTGAGTTGTTCATATTAGTTTCAAATTGTGATTACTTGATGTTTCTCAAGTTAGATATATATTGTGGAAGAAACACAAATGGCGAAAATTAATAAAGAACAGAATACACACAAATTCAAAATCCTAATTTAACAATTTCTAATAAAAAAAGAAAAACTCACTTGGGTTGTCGATTTGGTTTTGCGAGTGATAACGTGGGAAGAAGATATCCACTTCTATTTTTTTCTCTGGTTCATCAACTGATGCGGAGAGAACAAATTGTGCGCGCAACGATGGTTTCTGGCAAGTGGCAATTGTTTTGTACCAGAAATTAATTTACGTTTTGACTCTTAATATATCACCTTTCTATATTGAAATTGTAGTTCTCTTAATAAGCAAGACTACTACATAGCCCAGTTGGTTTAGGCCCATTAAAACTTGGTTTGAAGATTCACCTGTGTTCGATTCTTGTCATTTCCTCCCTTATTTTTAATATCACTCCACAGTCCACGCCCTCTATTCCCTTTCCATTTGATATCACTTAGAACAATTTTAAACCACTAATATAATTTTTTAACTAATATTAATAATTTGAAATTTAGACGTTTGAACAATTTGAAATTTAGCTCGTGCTTATATGTATGAAAGAAAATTTTAGTATACAAATAAATATCACATAATTACAAATTAATGATTACGTGATTATAAAAGATAAGATGTACATGAAATGAGAATATACTGACATGTAGTTGTATTAGATTTTTTCTAAACATATACATATTAATAGAAAGAAAGTGATTAGATTTATATATAAATATTATAGGAATAAAATTCACTCTAAAATATATGTAAAAATAATAGTGTGATTTAGTATAATTTTTCTTTAGTATATATATATATATAGTAAAGGTTAAAAAAGAATATCAACGAACTAAATAAATAGTTAAAAATTATTAACTCAGAAAAAAAGTTTAAAACAATTCGTAGGTTATGTAGTTAACAAATATCTTCTTCTTTTTTCAATTAATGATGTTATCTTTAAACAATTTTCTCCTATTCTACCAAATCTTTTTCAATTAATGGGGTCTCGATCTATCTATGTTTTACAAATAAGACAGATTAAATTGTATCAATTTAATCGGGATTGTATGTTGAATAAAATGGGTTGATACAATAAAAAAATCCATAATTAGTTATTAATTATATTATTATATGTTTGTTAGAGGTTGTTAAGATAATTTATTTAGATATTTGGTGATAAGTTAAAATTAAGTTAGCTAAATTATAGAAGCATATAAGATTAAAAAAATATATATATATTAAGATATATTGCTAAATTTTGATTTTGATAAAAGATTTTTAGTTAAGGTGAAATAGAAAAGTATCTACTTTTATATATTTTTATATAAATTTTGATTTTGATAAAAGGTTTTTTAGTTAAAGTGAAATTATAAAAAAAACTATATATATATATTAAGATATATGGTTAAATTTTGATTTGATGTGAGCTTTTTATTTAAAGTGGTATAATATTAAAAATTAAGAATGAGGTGGGCCCAGAAACGTTCTAGTGGCTTTAAAAGGTTCAGCTTTAATATATAGTAATAGATGGTTAAGGTATCTTAATAAAAATATATAAATTTTATTTTTTAATAATTAAATGTATATTTAAGACCAAATGCATTCGCACATGATATATATTGTAGCCTAGTATTTCAAAAAAGATAAAAATAAGCATTACAAATAGCACCTACTAATATACTTAACTTTGTAAAATGTAGCATCTTGATGACGCTAATCCATCAAAAAAAGGGCTACTTCTTTATTAAATTAGGAAAATAAAAGTTACAAAGTGGAAGAAGGAAGGAATTACAATACCCGAACAAATTTCCTTCTCTTCCCCAATCCCAACAATTATAATAGTCGGAATTATATACTAAAAAACAATTTAAAAAAGAAAAAACATAAATATATACATATAAATATAAAAGAGCATAACATATGAGATAATATGAAAATTTAACATCTTTAACTCTAGTAATCTTCGTCTTCTTCTTCGTAATTGTCGTCTTCATGACTATCAACATGGGTTGTACTTTCTTCATCTGAACTAGAATAAGTCATATTTCCACCATCATCTTCTACTTGAACATAAGCACCAAACTCATCATCTTCAACAACAACAACTCCACTTGGATCTCGTAGATCATTTGCAATTATATCATCGACTGTTGGTACTTGTACTTCTTCAGGATGGTACGACTCTTGAGTTTCAGACCGCTCCTCAATTATGCCTTGTGGTTTCGTTTTACATACAGCCCGCCAACTAGCACGACCTCACTTTGCACCAGGATATGGGGTATAATAAACTTGCTTTGCTTGTTGAGCCAAAATATATGGATCATCCTCTCTATATAGTTTTGTAGGATTAATATCTACGAGATCATATTTTTCATGCTTGATCATCCCGTCAATTGGATCAAACCAACGACATTTGAATAGAACAACAGTTTTTGGATGGCTGCCCGAGTACTCCAGTTGGATTATCTCTTCAAGAAGACCATAATAATCATATACCTCACCTGTACTGCTTGTTCCTTGAACCCACACACCACTATTCATTGTAGATTTTCCTTCTCCTTTTTTCAATGTGTCAAAAGTGTAACCATTGATAGTGTAGGTTGGCCACAGTGTTGTCATTGCTCTCGGACCCCAAGATAAACTTGTTATGATCTCGTCTTTTGTCTTGTGGGTGTTAATCTACGATAACATATTTTTAGCCACAAAATTAAGAGAGCGTTAAAGATTACTATTACAATATTAGTAGTTAGATTACCAAAATTTACTTACAAATGATTTAAACCATGGAGTAAATTCGGTGTCAAAGAGTGCATCAATATTTGGCCCATGAACACTTCTAGAAAATTCTCTGCAAATTATATTGAGTAATGTTAGAATGCAAGTAATTTAATTTAAAAAAAATAATGACACAAAATAAATATCTTATATAAAATCATATAGACACTTACGTTTGGTACTTGTCGACTTCCTTACAGTTTAACAAAATAAAAGTCTCCATTGCATGCTTTTGTTTTGGATCTTCAATAATCCACCGCGTGCTTAGTTTACCAATCGCTCGACCAGGATGGTTAAAAATAGATATAGGAGTATTGTTTTGACTTGGACCTTCATTAAGATTTCGAGGTTGCTTTCTCCTTGACAAAGTTGTTGGCTCAAAGTAGTGCGAGGCAAATGTAGAAATTTCTTGCATAATATATGAATTGCAAATGGAGGCTTCCACATATCTCTTATTACCAACTCTTTCACCAACTTTATGCTTTAGGTGATATAAAAACCTAGAAAAATTAAATGTCGTGTGATTAAATTACAAGAATGTAGATAAAAATTAACATGATTTATATTTAAAAATTTACTACCTCTCGAATGGATACATCCAACGATATTGGACCGACCCTCCAATTTTAGCTTCATAAGCCAGATGTACAACCAAATGCTCCATTGAATCAAATAATAAAGGAGGAAAAATTCTCTCTAGTTTGCACAAAATCAGTGGAATAGTGATAAGCGCTACTTTGTAGAGCTTAAGTAAGAGTCATTAGAGGGTTTATTGGTGTCATTCGGGTAGATTTAGGCACATTCATGTGCATGGCGTTTGGGGGCGAAGTTTGGTGTTATTAGGAGTATTTGAGCTATATTGGAGATCACTGGAGACACTGAGGAGGAAGCCACCAATAGAAGACGCCAATGGAGTGAAGATATGTGCTAAGAAGTGGTGTGAGGCAAGCTAGGAGAAGAAGAAGACGAGTCTGAAGACCACCGCCCCCGGTGTGAAGATGGCCGCCCCCAGCGGCAAGAAGAGCTAACGCCTGGCCACGGCAGCTTACCGCCCCCCACGGCAGGAAGGCCACCGCACCCCGCGGTGGTAAGGCGCTGACGAGATTTATTTCCGAGTTTTATTTCTGTTTTTCTTTTATCCGAGACTTTATATTTTGGAATGTTATTATTTCCTTAATTTATTCCATATTGGTTTCCTAGTATTTAAGACTATTTTAGAACACTTTGTGAAAAACCCTAGTTGCCACCGTTTTACGTATTTTTCTCTCACAAACCCTAATGGAGAACTAAACCTTCATTGTTGCACTTGACAGTTTGAAGCCAGCAATTGATTGGTTGTGAGTTTTCTACTCTTGTTCGTTTTCCTATCTAGTTGGATTAATTCTCTTGTGCATGATTGATTATTGGTTTATGTTGATTTATCTAGATTGATCACCTAGGTTTATTGATATCTTCCTAATTGCTAGGACTTGTGATTTTGGGTTTGGGTTGCATATCTAGTAGCGAGCACGATTGTTGCGTATAGGGGATCCGAGCGCTTCATCGTGAGAGAGAGTTAATTGCATGCTTATAGTAACAGGTTGTTTCTACTGCATGTATCTTGTTGAATCCTTGGTTGAATGATATTGCTTCATTGAGTCTTGAAGGTTTTCAGATTTGATTTAGTAATAAGTACTATTAGGACTGGTAGAACTAATAGTTATCTAAGATCGGGATAAGAACAACTATAGGAATATTAAGAACTTGAGATTGATAGAATTCCGTGATCGACCTATCTATTGTTGTGTGGATCTCTGTTGAGTGTGGCGCTTTTCCCCATTATATTTACAACTGTTTCCTGCGAACTTATTTACTTGCTTTGTTTACTTTGGTTACGATAAACACAAACAAACCCCCCTAGTTCCTAGTTGATGATAACGAATTGCACAAATTGATAACCTGACTCTCTGTGGGATCGACCCTGTCTTGCTTACTATACTACTTAGTAGGTATTTTGTGATTTATTTGATAGGCATCACGACTTTAGATCTGTCAAATAGCCTTGTCCAAATCTTCCATCTCTTTCACTAATAACTTTGTTGCACATAAGGAGTAAAAGAATAGGCTCAATTTAGTGATTGGTCCCCAAACAGACTCAGGTATCATTTCTCTGAAAGCAATCGACATCAACCTCTGCATAAACACATGACAATCATGGCTCTTCATCCCAATCAACTTGTACTCATCTGATTGTACACATCGACCAAGATTAGACGCATATCCATCAGGAAATTTTAAAGATTTGATCCATTCACAAATATCCATCCTTTGGTTCTTCACGACTGTGTACACTGCCTTTGGTTTTGGACCCTTATAATCCGCTTCTACTGCTAGCTCTGGACGATCACAATATAACTTCATATCTTTCCTTGCATTTAAGTTATCCTTGGACTTGCTACCGATATCCATCAATGTGTTGAAAATGTTATCGAAAACATTTTTTTCTATGTGCATAACATCAAGATTATGTCGGATCAAGAGTGTTTTCCAATATGGAAGTTGCCAAAATATACTCTGTTTAGTCCACTTATGAAGTGTTCCATATCCTTGATGTTTTGCACAAGGAGCTTCCATCACAGTCGGCAAATCCTTCACGCGATTCCATATATCTTCTCCGCTTAAACGTTTAGGAGCAGAAGACGTCTCAACACGATCTTTGAGAAATGCACTTGTATCATCTCTGAACGGATGATCGTCTTCTAGAAATTTTTGATTAGTATCAAACCATGAATGCTTTCTACTATGTTCTAGTCAAAATACAGTTGTATCTTCCATACAAATAGACGACTAGCTGTACTCCAACCTGACATCATTGCATAGGCTGGAAAATCATTGATTGTCCATAACAATGAAGCTCGCATCATAAATGTTTCTTTGCGAGAGATATCAAATGTCGGAACCCCTTGTGTCCACAGTAACTTCAACTCCTCAATCAATGGTTGTAAGCATACATCTATCAACTTTTTCGGATTATGCGGACCAGGCACAATCATGGTTAAGAACATATACGGGGTTTTCAAGCACATTGACGGTGGAAGATTGTAAGGAGTTACAATTATGGGCCAACAAGAATAAGCTTTTCCAGTCTGACCAAATGGGTTAAAACCGTCTGCAGATAGAGCCAACCGAACATTCCGAGATTCAGATGCAAAATCTGGGTACGTCCTATCAAAGTGTTTCCATTCCTCACTATCAGAAGGGTGAGACATTGTTCCATCATTAGCCTCATTACCGGCATGCCATCTCATGTGCTCTGCAATAGCCATAGATGCGTATAACCTTTGCAACCTAGGTATTAGGGGCAAATAACGCAATTGCTTATAAGGTACATATTTCCCCCCATTAGTGCGTTTATATCTGTCCTTCTTGCAAAATTTACAACACCGCAGCTCGATGTCATCCTTCCAATATAACATGCAACCCTCTGGACATATATCAATTTTTTCCAACGGCAATCCTAATTCTCGCACAAGTTTTTTTGCCTGATAGTAGTCGCTAGGAAATGTATGATCTCGGGGTAGACGTTTTCCAATCCACTCACAAATCCTATTGTAGCAATTTTCAGACAAGTTAAACTCGGATTTGATGTTAAGCAATTCTGTGACCGAAGACAATAGATTTTCATCTTCACAGCCATCCCATAGGGGTTTATTCACGGCTTCTAGTGCATCCTGGAATTTCTTCAATGCAGCAATGTGCTCAGATGTACTGGTGTTCGTATCAGGTTGAACATCATGAGAGACCTCATCAATATTGCTCGAGGAGGGATGATTGGGTGTTTGACAATTAACAGAACTAGCATTATTAGTATCTTCCGAATATGGATTAAAATCTGGCCCAGCTGCATCAAATACCATCCTTTGTTGTGGATTGAGGTGATCGTATTCTTGTCTCATCGGAAAATTTTGTGCCCCTTGAAAAGTTGTTGGAGTATGATTTGAATTGGACGCACTAACACGTGTTTTCCCATGAGAAGTCCAAACATAGTAATTCGGGGTAAACCCTTTCCTTATCAGGTGTTCTTTAACAATTTGTGGGGGGTGATACTCTCCATTACCGCATCTTCGACATGGACATCAAATTTCGCTTCCACTAGTATGTGATACTGCAAACTTGATAAATTCGTCGACACCTTTAAAGAATTCATCTCTTATTCCACCACGTCCAGGATATTACTTATTGTACATCCAACTTCGATTCATCATATTTGACATTTTAATAAACCTATGTGATAAAGTGTAAATTTAAATAAATATCTATTAACAGTATATGACAAAATGAATTATTCATGTGTTGGAATAAATATATTTTATTATATTTTGTGCTTGATTTGTTAAGTATTTTAAGAGTTCTTGTTGGGTGATTAAGGTATGTGAATTTGAAATTAGAAGAGTATGTAAGAGGTTTCAAGTTATTTCTAATATTTGTTTCTTGAAGGAGACAAATTATAAATTGTTTCTCCTTTGACTTAATATTCAAAATGATAAAAAAAATTCAACATTGTATTAAATCTATCTACCTGAAAACATTTACTTTCATTTTAGGTAGTTGTCATATATATTAATTAATATCGTTAAATGTGTTCATGGTTCAAATATCACTAATCTTGTTTGTCAAGTAAATTATATTGAAGTAGCAAAGTGTTAACGAAATAAAAAAAAATTCTAGCATAGCTATATGTAATATGATGTCATATATACGTACCTCGAATTTGAAGATGAAAATGAATAAATCTGTAAAAACAGAAAAAAAACCTTATTAATTACAGATCCATGGACTTAATTACATATCAAAATTAATTACAAATTAATCATTACCTTCTCAAAAGAATTTACAAAGTATTTTTTACCTAGTCTTCAAATAAAATACACAATTTATATAAATAAAATGTTAAAGACAGTTATAAAATCAGTGTATTTCACAAATATTGTTAAGATTTTAACCGGATTTGTCAATAATATTTAAATTGAAATTGAAACTCATTTCAAAAACAAAATTGGTAATTGATTGTGAACTAAATTTTATTAGGACATCTCCCAGCTCTATATACATTCTTGTCATGCTTTGCATAATTGCATTAGCCAAATTGAATTTTAATACTGAATAAAATAATTGAACTAAAAATCAGAAATGCAGGACAATTCGGCTTTGAATGCAGGACAAATGAGGAATTGCAAATGCAGGACAATATGATCAATTGCAGCAGCAAATTCTATGCATATTTATGGGATCAAATTTTAATTAAGAGTGCAGATGACAAATTATGCAACAAAAAGAGTACAATAGCTACAATTGCAAATTGTTTCAGACCTTTGGAGTAATCAAAGTCACAAGTCTTCAAGCGTGGGGCAGGGCTGTCATCCAACAAGGTGTTCTCCAGCTTCAATCTTTATGACAAATTTGCTGTGACAAGATTAATTAGTGACAGAATTATGGAGTTTGGATTACTTCAATTTGTTTTCTCTATTATCTCTGTGTTGTTTTCTTCCCTTTGTGATCACACAAATTCTCAGGGATTAGAGTCTCTTAAACCTTTCTAGTTTCAGTATGTGCTTCATTACATGCCAACTTTTATTTACTAGTAATAGAGTATTACACATAATATCCAAATTCAGTAAGCCTTTTTTCATTGAATCCCTGATTGAAAGGGAAGAGCAACTTATCACAAAGCAAGGATTTTTAGAGCATTACATCAATTCAATTAGACACGTACAAAACTTGAATTCACGACTTTGATATCCATACATAAAAAAGGAAATAATGAATACCTTTCAACATTTTCAAGTGTTCTGAAAGAAGATTAAAAAGAACTTGTTAATATGGGAATCGTAGATATCACCAACTTGGCAACTTAGATTGAAAATGCTCAGTAATTAAGCTAGCTAGTACGTTCTATATTGAAGCCTAATTAATCCCATTCATCTATTAATAGTTCATAAATATTACAATTAAAATAAATCAATTGTGCAAAAATATCTCAACTTCAATCTCTAATTAACGTTCTAATTAACGTTGGAAGATCAAATATGAGATTTGGTCATTCAAATTTATTTGAATTTTCCTTATACCGACTGTCAACTCTATCGGCAGTTTCACCCGTTTGGTACCGACGTCTTTGTCCGTCGGCAAGCTGACGAGTCATGTATGCCGATGGATATGCCCGTCAGTACAATTCTCCAACAAATACTTCCGTCGACATTTACCCGTCGGTAAATATCATATTTCTTGTATTATCTTTCCAATGTCTATATCCGTCGGTATGCCGACGACAAATTTACACCGACAAATAAAAAAGTCGGCAAACAACTCAGAGGGATAATTCCGTCGGCATTTTCCCGTCGGTAAATGTCATATTTCTTGTATTATCTTTCCAATGTCTATATCTGTCGGTATGCCGACGACAAATGTACATCGACGGATGAAAAAGTCGGCAAACAACTCCAAGGGATAATTCCGTCGGCATTTTCCCGTCGGTAGATACCAAATTTCTTGTATTATATTTCCAATGTCTATATATGTCGGTATGCCGACGATTCATTTATACTGACGGATGAAACAGTCGGCAAACAACGTCACCGGATACTTCCGTCGGCATGCACCCGTCGGTATATGTCAAAATTCTTGTAGTGGCTTTTGATTTTTGAGAAAATAATGTTCTCATTTTTTTTTTCTAATTCATTCACGTTTAACATATATTTTTCAAGAACAAAGGGGGTAAATATGCCTTATTAAATCAGAGTAAATTACAATTTATTATATAAAAAAAATAAGAAATTGATGACTGATGAATGAGGTGGATCCCTCTCAGTTGCGGTTGGATGCGTTCTTGGCAGAGTCAGTTGTCTCCTCCGCCCTCATCTGCATTTGCTGCCCAGACTGATAATATGCCACAAAATCACATTACACAAAATTATTATTATTAGTATAAATAAATTATTAAGGTGAAAATGTAATTGTTTTTTTTTACAAAAATAAGGTCACGTCTTGGGCTGATTGCGTAGCATTATGGGCTGCATTCTGGACTGTTTGGGCCGCGCTATGGGTTGCATCTTGTGCCCTTTGCAACATACCTCTAGATTTCTCCTGTCACAACATACATTATATCACTTATATGAACATTAGAGACTATACAAAGTGCATACATGAACATGTAACATTGTACATGAGAATAAACTTATGTAAGTTTGTTTATTAATAATTAAGTACTTATTATTTATAAGAGAGTTGTTCATTCCACATCGGAAGCGGTGGATATTAAAAGCCTAGTATATAAGTTGGTGAACCACTCTTCCTATTGTCAATTGGTTTTAGGATAAAACACACGTATATGCGTTCATACGGTTGATTGAGTTTGATTATAAAGAGATTGTGAAAGACTGTAGGCCAATAGACCGTGAACGTGTAGAAATGAGCGCATATGCGCAAATAAGACTAGTATATAAGCCCAATGTGATTCCATTCTAAAATCAATTGTCAATAGGAGGGGTAAACCACCAGCCTTATATACTAGGTATTGATATTCAGCCGAACTTATATTTCAATAAGAATACATATGGTATTGTGTAAAGGGCTTATGTCAAACAAATCCATCCGAACTTAAAATTCGTGATGTTAGAGACTAACCTCAGCCTGGCCCTTGGTCTCTCCGGCGTTGAAGCTAGCACTCTGAGAGTTGTTCATTTTGTTTTTTTCTTTGGTAGAGGGAGAAAAAATATTAGTTAAGAAAATGAAGTATTGAAACAAGTTGTGAATGGATTATTAAATGGTGATGATGTAAGTGGAGGAAAAGTGTCATATTTATAGAGAGGGAGTTTTAAATCAGATGTTGAAAATAGGTTAGTAGTCCTATAATATTGGTTATTTTGCGGACAATAATAGATTTAAAAATGTGACGTTGAACATCTTTTGAGAGAAATTAATCAGGAGTACCTCTCAAATATTACAATTATCCTTATTGAAGCAAATTTTGTAGTTAGAATTTGTTCACCTTTAATACTTTTATTTAAGGTACAACAACTAATGCAGTGTAGATTGTACTCATATCAATTGCGAATTAGTGTAACAAAATGAGCAGTTATTTAATAAAATATGAGGATGACGAGAAATGATATTTTTTTATATATAATAAGGTAAGAACTCATGTAATTATACCAAATATATGCAAGTTCTTCTATGGAGTTAGTCAAAGTCTGATAGGTAGATAGGTTTGTGTACGTAGGAGCGCAAGTGCATATACAAGCCCAGTATATAAGCCTAGTAGAATTACATCATAAAATCAATTGACAATAAAAGGAGTAGCACACCAACCTTATATACTAGGCTTAGTTATGTCCCGATTTCATATGTGGGATAGTATATCAACATGAGTTCATAATTTTATTTGTGTTGTAATAAAACTCAAGCTGTATAACCCATACGTGACTCATGCTTTGCATAAAGATGTTTGTTAATCTGGTAGAAGGAACGGGATGGGCATCATTATTGGGGACAAGTATGAGAGACAACACACGTTGTTGAGGTTAAGCGCATAAGTGAAAGGGTGATGATGGCAATCAAAAAAGTTATTAGTGCAGCGCAAGCTGGCCTAAGGCATCCCATAGTCTGAGTGTTTTGTGGTGGGTGGTGACTTCAATGGTCACATTGGAAGGCATAGTGACATTTGATTGTACACATGGTTCGACAAAAAAGGAGGAGCATTTGGTCACTTTTCATAGTGCTACTAGCAAAACCCATATTGACTACTTTTGTTATTAGAGATGTAGATATGATTAAATGTCGAGATTGCAAGGTCATCCCTTATGAGGGTTTGATGACTCTTTAATTTGTTGAATTTATTGCTTTCATACTCAATTGTCCAATTACATATATAAACTATTCGTGTTGTTAAGGTTTTGATTAATTCAAGGGAAGGGAATGATAAGGGATATGGTGGCAAAAGCCTAAGGGCATGAATGTTTAAGAGGTCGGGTTTCTTTTTTTTTCACATAGGTACTAAAGTACTCCAAGTGTGGAATTAACAAGCTTGATCATGAGAGTTGTGCTTGAGCAAGGATGATATCGGTGTCCCGAGCTTGGAATTGATTTTGGAAGTCTATGATGGGCTAAAGAATCGGTCATCAAAGCTCTTGGTTTTGGTACATAGGATATACACCAAACCATATTTCTTTTGGTAGGGATTGATGATTCCCAAGATTTCTAAGTAAACAAAGTAGGAAGCTGATAAAAGACTTGGTCCTGTATGAACGCGTTAAACCCACACACAGAAATATAAGGAACTTGGATGAACGCGATGAATCAAAACAGAAATATAAGAACACAAACACAACGATTTTAACGAGGTTCGGACAAAGCCTACTCCTCGTGGCCTCAAGCAGGAGAGTCAAATCCACTAAATAAGGCGTAAAGCTTATGAGAGTACAAGATATATGCAACGCGATGAATAAAGCAGAAGACGATAAGCGTGAACAAAGGATGCGATAAATAATAGTCGACGAGTACGAAGCTTTCCACTCTTTTACAATTTCTTGGGAATCATCACAGATCTTGAAAAAGCTTAGAACAAGCTTGTATGCCTGTTTTTTCTCTTTTTCTTCGACCCTTTTTATGAAGGGGTCTTGGGCTATTTATAGGCAAGGGGTCCTGCTTGAAGTCGGTCGGCATAAAGAGATACGTGTCATCTTATGATTCCTCCAGTGACAGACGTCTGCAAGGAGGTGTAGGATCATGATTGGACCAGCAAGGCGGGAGGACGCGTGTCGATCTTGAAGAGATGCATTGCTGGCATGCTCAGATTGGTTCGATGAATTCGTGGCGGTTTGATGGCGTCTGACAATTACCACGCTGTCGTAGAGGACTTGACGCGTTGAAGATGCTTCGAGGCTTCTTGTAATTCTTCGTGATAAGTCTTTTATATGTTAGGTGCGTTCTTCTAGTTGACTCACGATCTTCTTTGATGATGAAAACCATGTTGGGAGCGTTCTTCTCGTTGGCTCGCAATCTCTCTTGTTGATGAAAACCATGAGGGGAATGGAGGTGGGCATCCAACGCGTTGAGTGATATGGAAATAGCGCGATCCAACACAGCCCCTTGCATTGATGGCGAATGCGTGAGGCAATCAAAGCAATCCCAGGAAAACGCGTTGATGACCGCGTTTATTCACTTTACTTCAAGATGTTTTTGAGACGGACGTTCTGTTTTCCCCAATGGTGGGCCTTTGAATAATGGGCCCTTGCCAGACCGGCCCATCGGACCCTCTATAAAAGAGCGGGAAGGGACGGGAGGCTTCTTCTGTACATCTCTTCTTTTCTATCTGTCAGAGGCTTCCGCGATGGTTTGGTTTCCTCCATCTCCGCTCCGGTCACAGGCGCTTCCTCTTTGTTGTCTTTCTTGGAATTGCTCATGTAAATCAGCTTCTTTGTTCTCTAATTTCTTGAATGCGCTTGCTTTTCATTTGATTCCTTGGTGTTTTTGTGGATGATTGTACTTCCCTTTTCTTTCTCTCTCCTCCGCCGTTTCATCTTCTCATTTTTCAATTTTCTAGGCAACAATGGCGGTGATAACAGAGCCATCGGGAGCTCTCCTGAGAAGGTGAAAACCGAGAGGTGGGGAAAAGGGTGAATAACCTTATTTGGCGGATTCTTGTGGGCGGTGGAGCGTAGGGTTTTACTGTTGCTTCTTCATGGTTTTTCCCTCAATCTTGCTTCTTCTTCCTGGTTCTTGAAATTCTGCCTCTGGATCCTTCGACAGCCCCATTCGTTTCAATTCCTTGTTGATCGCGTTCTCTTCTTAACAGTGTTTCATTTTGCTTTATCTTGTCTGTGCGCGCTCCTTCTTTTTTGAGTTTGGTTGTTAAAGTTTTTTCTTCCTTTTGACTCGGCTTCTTCTCTTGATCGCGTTCTTTCTCTAGAATCCTCTGTTTGCTCTGTTTCGGTTGCGCGCGTTGCTCCTCCTTCTTTCTGACTAACTTCTTTTCTTTCTTTTTTCAGAGGGCTTGTTTTATCGCGTGCAACCATCCTTCCCCATTTATTCACCATGTCAAGCGAAACAAATTATGGGAGTGGTGATGCGTATGGAAGAGCTGTGGGGAACGCGTACAGAGAGAACGAATCCGCCACAAGTCCTGAGTCCGAGGCCGCTTCTACATCTTCTAGTGACTCAACGCGTCAGACCATAGCTGAGGTTGCTTCAAAGAGACGTGTGTCGCGAGTTGAGAAGATAAGGGGCAAAGATGCGGTCTCTCATCCTCCCGCTGCCAATGTTTCCCAAAGCCCCAAAGCAATCCCCAAGGAAAAAGATCGCGGAGTGTAGAGAGCTTCGTGAGCCATCGATTAGAAGTTGATCCTCCTCCGATTCCCGCGATGATTCCAACTGAGGTTCCCATGGTGAAGGATCACCCAGGCCAGGACATGCGAAGTCTTGGGTCAACCACTACTGTCTCACTGACCGTCCTGGAAGATTTGGCGCGATCAATTCCGTGGCCAGCAGTGATAGAATTATGTCTTCCTGAGAGAGAGGGGACTTCCCTTGCGCGATACAAAAATTGCGTGGTCGTCTGTGTGGCAAGCGTCGAAGCTGGACTTCGTTTCCCTCTGCCTGACTTCTATCGCGATTTCTTGAGGCTTATCAATCTCATCCTTGCCCACCTGTATCCCAACGCGTGGCGATATCTTAGTGGATATACAATGCGATGCTACCATTCTGGCCTCTCTCCTGATGCCCAACACATGCTTAAGCTCTTCACTCTAAAGTACGACAGTGGTTTCTGCAACCTTAGCCTACCCACCTTAAACGTGATCAGTAAGCCTTCTAATGTGGGCAAGTGGAAGGACAGGTGGTTCTTAGCGCGTTGTTCTTCCCATGCGGTCTTCAACTGTCAACTGTTCCCTGGCCCTTTTTTGCGTCCGGGTAAGCCAGATCAGAAGGAAATCGACGCGTGCAAGAAACAATTTCCTAACAAGGGAAATGCTCCTGACTACAAGCGCGTGATCACTCAAGAGAACTTGGAGAAGGCAGGGCTTAGCCTGCCGCGCATAGCTAGACGCGATGAATCTGGGGGTAACTTTGTTTTTTCGCCATTCTTTACACTTACGCATTGTGCTAACTATCTCGTGCATTCACAAGGATGAAGTCAGACCACTTGCTTAAGAGGGCCAAAAAGATCGCGAGTGGATCCGAGTCAACGTTTAAACCAGTTGAGGAACATGCCACGTCGGAGCAGGCCCCGGCTCCAACTTTTGACACAATGATTGTAAGTGAGACGACATCATCGTTGCAACTACCAACCAGCCCAATCGAGGTAGAGACACGAGGAGAAAAGCGTGACACCCCTTCTCAAGCTGGTCGCGTGGGGAAGAGATCAAGGGTCGAAAGCAATGTTGCCCCTGCTCCAATCACCACCATAGGGAGGGCTATCTTTGCCGCGCCAGTGCCTTATGTGTCCGATATGCGTCAGCTGGCTCCTCCAAATGGTGTATGTGCAAGAGAGAAAGAATGGCTGACTTCGCTGTCTCCTCAAGTCCTTCAGTTGGAGGGCATGAAGTACATGGAGATGGTATGTGTTTCAATGCTTGTTCCTGTCTTTTGTCGCGTGAATTATGCTTATCTGTTCTTTCCTTGTTTGATCTTGTAGGCTCGGGTCAGCATGCTAGCCTCCATAAAATACTACAATGCCTTAGATGCCAAGTGCAAAGGTATCCGCGAGGAGAGGGAAGCCCGCGCAAAAGTGGCCGAGTTGACTAAGCAGGTTGAGCAATATACCGCGGAACTTGACAAGGCGACTGCCAACGCGACAAAGCTTGAGGAGGAGAAAGTAGAGCTCGTTGAGGAGAAGGCAAAGATCGTTGAAGAGAAGGCAAAGCTCGAGGGGGAGCATGCGCTGATGAAGGAGAACGTTGAGGACCTTCAACACGTCATATCCGAGAAAGATGACGAAGCGGTTGAGCACAAGAAGCAACTTGAGGCGTCTAATCTTGAAACTGAGAAGTGGCGTGTCAGGGCAGAACGCGCTATCTCCGACTATCTCAAGACGGAGGATTACCAGATGAAGCTGGCTGATGAGGTGGGACCCCATTGGGAGCAGGACATAAGGATCGGAGTCAGGCAAGCGGTGGCGAGGTTCGGCGAGATCGATCCCAAGATTGTTTATTTCACTCTAGACTACACAGATCTTTTTTGGTGAGCCCCCCATCAAAGACCCCGTGGAAGGTGATAACCAAGCTATGGACGTAGATGCGAACGTCGCGACAAACAGCACAACTTTGCTCGAGGATCGCGATGCTCCTTGATTTCCACTAGGCAACTCGTAGATTTTCTTTAGCTTTCCCTCCTGTATGTCATCGTATGAAACGATTAGTAAGATATCAAATGAATGAAAATCAACTTTTTGAACGTAGCCATCTATCTAGGTAGCGACAATCTGAGTGACATAATAAATTATCTCGATGAGAAGAACGCGGTGGCAGCCCCAAGCACGATGGGGGATCTCACCCATTTTGTAGAACGCGGTGGAAACTCCAAGTTCAATGGGGGATCTCACCCGTTTTGTAGAACGCGGTGACAGCCCCAAATTCAATGGGGGATCTCACCCATTTTGTAGAACGCGGTGGCAACCCCAAGTTCAATGGGAGATCTCACCCGTTTTGTAGAACGCGGTGGCAACCCCAAGTTCAATGGGGGATCTCACCCGTTTTGTAGAATGCGGTGGCAGCCCCAAGTTCAATGGGGGATCTCACCCATTTTGTAGAACGCGGTGGCAACCCCAAGTTCAATGGGGGATCTCACCCGTTTTGTAGAACGCGGTGGCAACCCCAAGTTCAATGGGGGATCTCACCCGTTTTGAGGCCCGATTCATACCTTTTTCCACCGCGTTCACAGAGGAACAAGCTGCCCTAATGTGAGGAAGTTCCCCACGGACGGTGCCAGTGATGATGCCCAAGATTTCTAAGTAAACAAAGTAGGAAGTTGATAAGAGACTTGGTCCTGTATGAACGCGTTAAACCAACACACAGAAATATAAGGAACTTGGATGAATGCGATGAATCAAAGCAGAAATATAAGAACACAAACACAACGATTTTAACGAGGTTCGGACAAAGCCTACTCCTCGTGGCCTCAAGCAGGAGAGCCAAATCCACTAAATAAGGCGTAAAGCTTATGAGAGTACAAGATATATGCAACGCGATGAATAAAGCAGAAGACGATAAGCGTGAACAAAGGACGCGATAAATAATAGTCGACGAGTACGAAGCTTTCCACTCTTTTATAATTTCTGGGGAATCATCACAGATCTTGAAAAAGCTTAGAACAAGCTTGTATGCCTGTTTTTTCTCTTTTTCTTCGACACTTTTTATGAAGGGGTCTTGGGCTATTTATAGGCAAGGGGTCCTGCTTGAAGTCGGTCGGCACAAAGAGATACGTGTCATCTTATGATTCCTCCAGTGACAGACGTTGGCAAGGAGGTGTAGGATCATGATTGGACCAGCAAGGCGGGAGGACGCGTGTCGATCTTGAAGAGATGCATTGCTGGCATGCTCAGATTGGTTCGATGAATTCGTGGCGGTTTGATGGCGTCTGACAATTACCACGCGGTCGTAGAGGACTTGACGCGTTGAATATGCTTCGAGGCTTCTTGTAATTCTTCGTGATAAGTCTTTTATATGTTAGGCGCGTTCTTCTAGTTGACTCGCGATCTTCTTTGATGATGAAAACCATGTTGGGAGTGTTCTTCTCTTTGGCTCGCAATCTCTCTTGTTGATGAAAACCATGAGGGGAATGGAGGTGGGCATCCAACACGTTGAGTGATATGGAAATAGCGCGATCCAACAGGGACGGTTGTGAAAAATAAATATTCTACATTGGAAATTGAGATATAATTAAGCCTAGTATAAAAGGTTGATGAACAATTTTTTCTATGATCAATTAATTTTAGTATGAAATCTCGGTGAGCTTTTGGTATCTCCATCAAGTGCTTTTGAGAAAGCTTGAAGAGCCATATGTTATGTCTATTCTAATCACAATTAAAACGAGAGAGGAGGGTTTTTGTTTGTGTATGTTAGGAAACAGAACTCTGGAACTTCGGTTCCCCTGAGAGTTCATTTCCTCAGTTTCTCTACTTTTGACGATGACAAATATTTTGATACTAATGTTTTATCTCAAAGATGTGTTTAGAGGAACCACATGACAGTTGTTGGAACCATGGAAGCCAAACAAGATAAAGAAACCAAACAAGCAAGCCAAAGGAACTCAGGTGTGCCCAGAAATGCAACACGCGACTTTGCTTTTCCCGAGAAATCTAGGAACACCGAACATCGGACAAAAGATGGTGAAAGCGACTTGAGCGAAGCTTCCAAAAGTCTGTCACCATCCAGAGCAAAACTCCAAGATGCCTAGAATGCCGAACCTCGGACAAAGGCTGTTGAAAGCGACCTATCATAAAGCTGTCATCATCCAGAGGACAGTTCCCAAGTGTCCAGATTGTTGAACCTCGGACGAAAGGAGTTGGACAACGACTTGGCAGACTTGGCTGAAGCAGTTGATCAACCAAAGTGGATTCTGAGCTGCCTAGGTTGTTGGTATATGTCAAAGACAGCGTGAATCAAGGATTACCACACATCCTAGGGCAAGCTTGATATGTGGGAACCAAGAGAAGATCCAACCTCGAAGAATCCACTATATAAGGAAGATAAGCTCTGCTATTATCTTCAAGCACAAAAACAAGAATCACACTCCATAGCAAACATCAAAGTGTGAACTCTCAAACAAGATCATCAACGCAAACTGAGATCAGAAGAAACCAGTCAAGAAACCCGAGAGCTGAGTGCTAGTTCATGTGACTGTAAGTGAGTTAGCTCCTTGGTGCTAAGGATTGCTTCTTGGATTAATTATAATTTGTGTTAAGTTATCTAGGATTGTCTAACTGTGTGTAAGGCAAAGAAACTGTGTGTTTGTTCCTAGGATAATCTGTAACCAAAAAGATAAGAAATCAAGAAGTAGACCTTGAAATCCTTTCGAAAGAAAGGTAGTGGTTTTTATCCTAGATTGCTAGTTGGCAATCAAAGATTTTCACTATAAGGATTGCTAGTTGGCAATCAAAGATTTTCACTATAAGGAACTCGTTCATTTATATTTGATTGTTTATTTTCGCTGCGAAGAGAACTGAGAATTGGTATTCTTAATTCCTTAGTTATTTATCTAACGAACACGATCCTACAGTGTATTGTCATTAGAAGCTTGTGGTGATATATAGTCGAGCGCGAGAGTAGTATAGATGGTGTAGAAAATCAAATGGAATTGTTTAACAACTGAGATGAAATATTTGATGTGCTTTTGGCCGCAATTATATGGTCCAATATTATCTTGAGACGAAATAACAAAAACAATTTTTCTAAAAAAAATATATGCATCATATAATATATGTCATACAAAAGGACAAAACTAGTGGATCATATATTAATTGTAAAATCTATCTATATAAAAAAGTAGGCATATATATCATAAATAATGATTTTTTTACATAACTTTCTCTATTTTACATTAAATCTATTTTATATAAAATCAATTTTCTCTAATCTTATATCTTAATAAATACATTTCGTTTTTTTTTCTTTCTTTTTTTTACTCTTTTTTATCCTTTTAAAATAAAATATCAATCTATAAATGCTCATATTTAAATATAATTTTCTATCTATTTATTTTTAAAAGTGTGTTTTGATTAATAGATTTTCATTATTTTGAACTTAATCATATTTTTACAATTTGTATATGATAAAAATACACGATTTCTATTTCACGCACCGACAAAATTGTTATTTCACACACCGGTTCGTCCGTCACGGACCATTTGCATCCGTCCGTGACGGACCATGTTGCTCCATCCGTGACGAACGGATCCATTTGGTCCGTCACGGACGGATGCACATGGTCCGTGATGGACGAACCTCTAAACCAGAAAATTGAATGTTATGTGTCCCCACCTAACAACATTAACTACCCCGTCATATCTCATCAATATTACGACCAAAATTAAACCTTAAACCTCTCCATCACTCTTCTCTTTCCCTCCCACAACACATCTTCCATTCATCTCCAAGAGTTCTTTTCCATGGCAAATGAAGATGATTTTTCCAACTTCAATGGTGAAGAAGATGTTTCAAGGGGTTATCATTACAATGAGGTATGTTTTTTAAGCTTTTACTTTACATGTTAGTAAAAGTTAAGAATTTTTATGGTTATTTCTTGTGAATGTATATGTTTGAGTTGTTCTTACCCCAAAACAAACACTTTCTTAAGGTAATTTCAATAGTTGTGACTATATGTTCATAAAAACTTCATCTTTGATTAAGTTGTACTAAAAAGTTGTAGAATTTGTGTGCAAAACTGCATGTTTGATTGTTTGGTCTTTGTTATTTTGAGTGCAAAACTGCAAAACTTCATGTTTGTTCGGCGACTGTTTTTTAAAAGAAAAACAGTCCGTGACGGATGGATGTCCTCCATCCGTCACATATGGATTTTATTCATCCGCCACGTATGGATTTACTTCATACGTGACAGATGAGGTGAATCCATACGTGACGGATGGAATGTGTTTATTCGTCACGTATGGATGTGTTTGACAGAAACTGGATGCTTCTATGCTAACTTGTTTTTTTACTTCAATAGGAGAACAATATCGTGAACAACGGTATTAACAATTTGTCCCTGAATGATGCGTGGGACATGGCACCACCGTCCTTCTCACTTGGGTTGTTCGGCGAACCTATGGCGCCTCAACAACCTCATATGCCGGGATTAGATTGTTTTGCTCGTAGTGGAATTCCGTCCGTAAGGTGGCAGGCTCCACCTAAGTATGGGTTTCCGGCATTACACACACAGTCGCAGTTTTCTTATCCTACACCTGAAGAAGTGATTGTTTCGGAAGATTATTCAGAGAAGTTTACCACGGGTGAAGTATTCGGCTCCAGAGATGATGCAATTAAAAGGGCTAGACAGATTGCCTTTGATAATCACTTATGCATCACTATTGGTCGGGATAAAAACTTTGGTGGAGGAAGCCTTCGGAAGTCATGGATGTTGTGTGAAAAAGCGGGAATTTACATTCCTAAAGATGAAAACATAGTAAGGCAAAGAACAAGGAGCAAAAAATGTGATTGTCCATTCAGATTGTTGTGTCAAGAAAATCTGATGGACTCATATATAATCAAGGTAGTTGTTGGAACCCACAACCATGTCATTGGTGATGACTTGTACGGGCATGCATTAGCTGGCAGGATGACACTTGAGCAGAAGAAGTTGTGTAAGGTCATGACAGAAAATCATAGTAAACCATCAAAGATTGCAACAACACTTAACCAGGACCCGAACAACTGCACTAAAATGAAGCAAGTGTACAATGAAGTGTACAATGTCCGACATAGTGGGATGGAAGGAAGAACCGTGGTCCAAGAGTTCTTCCATAAGTGCAAAGAGAACAACTACTTTATGGAGTATAGGTCGGATCCAAATACGAATAAGATCGCCAATATTTTCTTTGCCAGTCCAGATTCCATGAAACTCCTAAAGGCATTTATGTACGTCCTTTTGCTAGACTCCACATACAACACAAACAGGTTAGTATAACACATCTACTTGTTACATCTATTTGTTGATATGTTTTTTCATTATGCATGACACATCTTCTTGTACAGGTATGACTTGCCTTTCCTCGAAATAATAGGAGTCACGTCTACATGGAAGAACTATAATGTGGCGGGGGCGTTTCTACAGCATATGACAGAAGACAACTATGTGTGGGCCGCACAACAACTTCTTAAAATGTGCACAAAGTGTCAAGTAACACCGACATGCCTAGTGACAGATCGTGAAAAGGTCTTGATGAATGCATTAGATAGACTCTTTACAAGTGCCAAGTCTATCCTATGTAGGTGCCATGTGAAGAAGAACATAGAGGACAATGCTAGGAAGGAGATGAAGGATAAACGCTTGGGTACAAGGTTTGCAAATGCATACTATAATTTATTCAAGCAAACAAATGTACCCGAGTACGAGATGGAGTTGCGTAGAATTCAGTCAGAATGGAGGGTTTGGCCACGTCTGAATCAGTATGTAAGAAACATATGGCTGATCCCGTACAGGGAAAGACTTGTGTCAACTTGGACAGATACTATTTTCACGCTTGGAACGTCAACGACAAACAGGTTAGTGCATTGTCTAATCTGTATTGCATTCTCATTTGATATATTTTGGGGGCTTTCTGTTATCTGCATAGCTTTCTGTTTCTGTTATCTGCATAAGTGGTTCGTCACGTATGGATGCACATCTTACGTGACGGACGAAAGTTTCTCGTCCGTCACGTGTGGATTCCATCCATACGTCACAGACGAAAGAGTTGCATCCGTCACGTATGAAGAGCAACCATACGTGACGTATAGATTATGCAAATAAGAGAAAGGTCTCGTATGATCAAACTTTAAACTCTTTTGTATTAAATATAGGGTTGAAGGAGCACACTCTAGTTTGAAAGACTTCTTGACTACTCCACATGGCAGTCTAGACACGATATTCGGTCAATATCATTCAAAGATGGGTAACCAAGTGAAGGAAATCAAGGGGACCTTCAACGAGAGTGCACAAAACATGATGACGCTTGTGACTGGGGCTGATGTTTTCAAGTTGTTGAAGTACAAACAGTGTCGGTGCAAACATTTGGTGGGCCCTAGGGCGAAATAAAAATGAAGGTCCTCGTAAATATAAAAGTAATACTTGAATAATTTTTTTATTTAAAATTTATGAAAGAAATAAAAAATAATAAGAAGGTATTATATATAATATTTATATAAAGTAAATAAAGATAGAATCAAACCACTTCTTATGTCCAAATTGAAATTTTGATCTTTTTAGAAGAGATTTTATGATAAACAATTAATATAATAAAGAAATATTAATTAACAACATTCAAATAAAAAGTTATTTATATTCAAAATGAAAAATAAACCTCACAAAGAATATAAAGAAGAAATTAAAATAAAAACCAAATCCAAATTGAAAAGGAATTGGCTCACATATCAAAGGAAATAAAATTGAGAAACGAGAGAAATAGGCCACATATTAAAGAAAAAATATTATATACATTATATAAGATAAAAATGAAAAAGTTTGAGTTTTTTATTTTGTCAAAAAAGAAGTAAAAATGGCTTGACTAATATAAAAAAAACTAACACAATAAAGAAAATTAACTAAAAGAGAGATGGGGCCTACATATTAAAAAGTGGAGTTATTGTGATTTGAACCTAAGACCTTTTGAAGGTCAATTATAGTTTCATCCACTAGATCAACTTTACTTTCTATATTTTTTTTTCTTAATTACTAATTATATTACTACTACTTTATATTGGATTTGGGCCCCTTCTGACCTTGGGCCCTAGGCGATCATCCTACCTAAACTACCCAAAAGGTCGGCCCTGAGTACAAAGTATCTAAGGTTGCACTTGACCTCTTGACTGAGGAATACAGAAAAGGGGAAAATCCATTTTATGACAGTACCTACACATGCCAGATGAGGGTGAAAGATGGATTGCCGTGTGTGCATGACATCGCTAGATATGTGACGAGTTCAATCCCTATTAAGCTTTCAAGGTTGCATCCGTTTTAGAGACGATTGAGTTTGTTAGAAGTGCAAGACGAAGGTGAGGCTGAGGTGAAGCGCAAAGTTGCGAGATCTTTGATGGATTAATTTTATACGGATGAGTTCCCCAATCTGTCAGCAGATGATCAAGAAAAATGTGTCTCGCGACTTTACGACATTGCTCACCCCGAGGGGACCAGTCTGCAAGAGCCGGCTATTGTGAGGCATAAGGGACGGCCAATGGGAGCTCCAAACAAAGATAGCACTAAAATACATCCTTCTTCATGGGAGTATACAGACAAAGAGATGGAAGGGACACCTCCCACGAAGCAACGAGGTAGACCACCAAAGCCCACTAGTACACCTTTACCAAGCCCTACAGCTCCTATCACTCCTTTGAGGCCATCTCAGGTTAGAGCTCCCAAGAATCCAGTGGGTCAAATGTTTCCACCACCATTTCATGCTCCACAGTCCTTCATTAAAGACTTTGAATCGTATATGGATATAGTTTCGTCGTGTATGCACGAACACATAAACGGTTACTTTGATATTGTTGGTGATGGAAACTGTGGATACAGAGCCGTTGCAGATCAAATAGGCATCGGGCAGGAACAATGGAGGATCGTCCGACAATCCATGATTGATAAGGTGAAAGAAATTATGCCATTGTATGCTCAGACTTGCCTCTTTCCGACGACGCTGGATACAATACTGGATCAATCCACTCCTTGAAACAAGATCTTGTTTTTCCTGCCATTGTTGTCGAATAACCATGTGTGCCCTCTCCTCGTACATTGGATCAATCCACTCCCTGAAACGACACCCCACTTCTGGGCATCCCCAATACCTTCTTCTGTAGTTCCATTGCAAATCCCAAGTTCAGACAACGACTTTCAAATTACAGTAGCATAGCCTATATGCGTTTGTTGATGATTTTGATGAAGATTCCATTATTTGTTATAGTGTTTGGCTTCTTACAGTAGCCCTAATGCTTCTTATATAGTGAAAAAAATAGGCAATGTGTTTGACAACTAATAACCAGGTGTTTGACAACTGTTGCATATAGCTGTATACAGCTGTTTGAATGCAACCGATCGTGATGGACGAAGCCAAACCACGCGTGACGGACCACTATGTGCCACCCTCATCATTGCCATGTTTGAAGGGTATTTGTGGAGATCCATTGCATCGACCAACAATTACCAAGAAAGTATCAAATGTGCGATATAAAAGTTATGGAAAAGACATGCAAATTAGTTTGATTATCATCATAAAACTAGTCAAGAAACTATAATTCCATAAACGGTGCGACACTCCCTAAAATACAACCAAAGTACCAAATGAAAACATATGCATCTTAATATTCGTCGTCGTCCTCATCATTGCCATGTTCGAAGGGTCTGAAGTCTTAAATGCAGTGTCGCACAGCGTCGCGCATGTTGTAGAATTGCTCTTCCTCCACATCATGGAAAGGATTTAGACGATGCAATGCTTGTCCAATGACTTACAGAAATACGTATAAATTAAAAAGAATCGGTTTAATTGTACATGTAAATTAAAAACAAATATCCAACACATATTTTTACCTGGACAGGATCTCTGATGCCAGCATCCTGAGGCCTGACACATGGGTGTGTACGAGGTATATATCACTCCATGTAGTCGGCACTGCACTCATATCCATCTAAAGCAGAAGAGCCCATATGTGTGATCCAGATGAAGTGTTCATTTCTTGCATCCCAACTCCAGTTTGAAGCAGGGTCATACTGTACTATATAACTCCTGATGCTGGGATGTCTGTGCGCTTTGATGGGCTCTATAACCGGTCGGGGAATCCCCTGTACCACTCCAAATTGCCTCGATACCCGATCCGGCATATAGGGCTCGGTAATTCTCAGAAATGAGACGACCCCATGAAAAAAGGCAGGAGCCAACTTCGGGATATTGTAATTAACGTAGCCATAGGGCTGTCAGTCAACCTACACAAAAAAGGATGCAATTAACACAGCAGTAAGTAACTTTACAAATTATAATACTTTAATATGAGAAATAAACCACATCGTATGATACTTACATGCCAAGCTTGCATTAAATCCAGCTTTTCCCTGTAGTTTCTTCTCTGCCTACTACGAGTCTGCACAGGGTTCCATCGGCTGGCATATGGCACAGCGTCTCCGAAGTAGGGATTTTGTTATGGATGAAAGCTAGGGAAGTATAGATAGATCCAAGCCTGTACATAAATATGTTTTATAAACATATCAACCTATACCTTAAATTTAATTAAATAATATAAAAACAATATGAAACACAATCCTTACCAGCAACAACGTGTAGCAGGTCGACATCTAATGACACTCATGCCGTGAACACTCGCCCAATGATCGATACATGAATGCCAACGTGCCAGAACCCCAAGAAATATTACAAGTATCACCAATGTCACTCACGTAGGTCAGATAAGGCATGGGCAGCATGTGTTGGGACTTGTCTGGAAAGAGGTCGAGCCCATCAGGTACAGCAGATAACCCGACGCGATCTGCTCATCATCTAGCTCTGAGGTCAAGCAGTGATTTTTCAGGTTGTCTGCAGTGAGCCCACGTGTAGCCATTTCGTCCGTCAAGGAAAAGAATTGCATTGCCCTCAGCGCTTGTTCATTGTACAATTCATTTTTGCCCTTGATGCGATCCTGGAGAGGAAGTCCCATTCCGTGCCCATCAATCTTGAGGCCCAAAATCATGTAGACATCCAGGAGAGTGATCGTCATCTCTCCAAATGGCATATGAAATGAATTGGTCTCCGGCTGCCATCGCTCCACAAATGCAGAAATCAAAGGCTGATCTACATAAGTGTAGATCAGGTCCTGCAAATGTGTGATGCCACTGTTTCTGGCAAGATGGCACCATGGAGAGCGATCGTCAAGCCTCCATTTCCTTAGCTGCTCGTGTCTGAGCTGAAACGTTAGAGTTTCGCGCTCCTATAAAAAGAACATGTTAGATACAAATAAAAGGGAAATAGTTTAATAGCAGCATCAAGTTTTGATAACTTACAATGCCCTGATAAATTAAATATGTTGTGTGGGCAATGAAACTAAACAGCAGGTCTGGGATCTCTGGACCTCCCGGTACAGGTCCTATCAACTTCGGATCGATAGCATTCCGACCTCCAGCCTGTCTAGCCCGCCTAGGTTGTCTACGTTGTCTAGGAGCAGCCGGTTCCTCCGTCGTTTCCTCGAAATGAGACTGTTGAGCGGGCCAATATGCTTGCCCACTCATACCTCCTGGCCACATGGGCCAACCACTAGGCTCCTGAGGTGCAAGAGGTACATACCAACCACTAGGCTCCTCAGATGCAGGAGGTACATACCATGTAGGATCCTATAAAATAAATTCTTAGAAAAAATATTAAATAACCGACAAGTTATTCTCTAAGAATATGTATAGTTACTTACCACATTAGGGTCATTCTGGTATATAGGTGGATCGTTAAACGTCATGTTGTCGAGTGATGGGTCTGCATACACCGATACAACAGGAGGGTCACGGACCGTACTCGGTCCTGCTTCGTCGTCTTTTCTTGATTTCTTTTGTTGCCTCCTTCGATAGACTATATGCTCCTCTTCTTGTTCTTGTCCTTCACGGACAGCGTTCCACCTTCAGTGACGGGCATATCTTGTTTGGTTTTCCATCTGAAATAGGAAAAAATAAGACTTCAGGGGAGCAAGAACAAGAACATCATCAACAACTACAACAACAACTACAACTACAACAACATCATCAACAACAACAAGAACACACATACAAGATCCGTCTGTGACGGATCCTGTAGATCCGCCCATGACGGATCCTGTAGATCCGCCCGTGACAGATCCTGTAGATCCGCCCGTGACGGATCTTGTAGATCCGCCCATGACGGATCATGTAGATCCGCCCGTGACGGATCCTGTAGATCCGCCCGTGACGGATCCTGTAGATCCGCCCGTGACGGATCCTGACGATCCGTCCGTGACGGATCCTGACAGAATCCGTGCGTCACAGATTAGAATCATTCGTCCGTGATGGACGAGATCCATGTGCAGATCCATATTTTTGACAGATCTGGATCTTGTGCAGATCCAAATTTTTTGACACATTTCGTAAGTGCAGATCCATATTCAAAACCGACATTAAATCAATTCAAACAACATTCAAACATGTTTAAATCCAACACTAAACAAGTAATCCCTAAACGTAAATCATCTAAAATTTGTTAACAAATTCAATAATTTCAACATCATTAAACTAAGTCAAGAACAAATACAGATTTAACTAACCTTACGGATCGTGACGGACGGATTTGATCGAAACGTGACGGATCGAAGCGTTTGAGATTGGGAGCAAAATCGCGAGATGGAGAGCTGCAAATGAGAAGTGTGGGTCGGGGGAGACGAAGTTGCTGCCTTTATATGCAGCAACTTCGTCTGTGACGCACGGATGGTGTTGGTGCGTCATGGGCAGATGGTGTTGGTGCGTCACGGACGAAACAATGCGTTAAATAGAAATTTTACCCGTACATGAAATAACAACGGCCTAAAAATAAGTAACAATTCTTACATCAATGGTTTGTGATAAAATGCTACTAAATAAATTTAAAAAACAATTGTACATCGAATCATATTTTATGAATGCTCACAAACGTCTTATAGTGCAAATGTACATCGATTTTATTTTATTTTTAATGCAATATACATCATATATTTAAAGGCATGTATGTCTAATAGAGTGTTCTATTATGTTTTATAGCTAGATTTAAACTCATATCATAGCCTATTTATTTGGAAAAGTTCAAATGAGGACAGCTCCCCGTGTCAGGACTCAGGATGCACCAAGCGCGTCCAAAAATTTGCCCCGGCCGAATTATTCGCGAATTTTTTGGAAAATATTTTTCAAAAATTCGATTTTTTGCAAAAAAAAATCGATTTTGTGTGCATATGAAATACACTGTTGTGTGCATATGTTAGAACGTATGTGTGCATATGTTAGGCTCGGTGTGTGCATGTGGTTTTCAGAATGTGTGCATGTCTGGGAACAGTTGTTAATGTTAGAGACATGTGTGCATATCAAATACACATCTGTGTGCATACGCGAAAAAGTGTGTGTGCACATATAACCAACAAGGTGGATGATTTCCTGGGTATGAACACATGATTTCTGCGGTATGAACACATGATTCCTGGGCTTATATTTGATACGCACACGCACGTAGTGGATATGCACACAACAAGGTGGATGATATGCACACAATAGTCTATTTGACATGCACATAACGAGTATTTGATATGCACACATGGTTTGTGTGCATCAACACTTGAGACCATATGCACACACGAGGTATGCACACATGGTTTGTGTGAATCAACACTTGAGACCATATGCACACACGAGGTATGCACACGATAGTGTAATGGATGTGCACACGACAGGTTATTTGGTATGCACACATGGTTTGTGTGCATCAACACTTGTTTCCATGTATGCACATGACTTGAGACCATATGCACACACGGGGTCTGCACACGATAGTATAATGGATGTACACACGACAAGTTATTTGGTATGCACACACATGTGTGCATACCAACACTTGTTTTCGGGTATGCACACGACCCGAGATCATATGAACACACGGAGTATGCACACAGCAGTATAATTGATGTGCACACACAGGTTATTTGATGTGCACACAAGTCCTCTAAGAATAAACACTATGTTAAAGGCATTCACAATTTCAGAAACCATATGCACACACACATAGTTACATATGCACACAACAGTGTATCTGATATGCACACACGCGTTATATGATATGCACACAAAATCGATTTTTCTGGGAAAAATTTTGACTTGGAATTTTTTTTTGCCGAATTATACGCGAAAAATTCGGCAATTGTACTACAAGGCCAAATTGAAGCTTTTCCCTATAAGGGCGCGTGCCTCATCCATTGTTCACTCCGTTTTTTTTTGTTTTTCCCTCTAATTTTTCCCTCTTCTCTCATACATCCTCAATCCTATCATAAAGCACCGTCCTCACCGGAACCGGACCCTATTTATTTTCCCTTCTTGCATGTAGCGAAAAGCCGAAAACCCTTGGCATGGGCCGTCCTCTCCCTACATTAGTCCCTGTACCTTTTTCCCTCTTATTTTTAAAAATTTTGAAAAATAAATATTGAGCTTAAGGAATTTAAATCTTTGACAGTACAAAGCAATGAAAGATTTCGAAAAAATTGCCAAGAGGATTTCTGAAGAAGTAAGATGTTTTCCTCCAATAAATCAATAACAGAAAAGAAAACAGGTTTTATTGAGTAATTTATTTTTGCATATGTCCTTTATGTATTATAAAGAAGTAAGATGTTTTTTTTCTAGAAGTAAGACTTTAGTTAATCTCTCTCAAGACCTTTAAGAGTGTTTTGGATTGACACCGATAATGTATTATAATTCATTAAATTATATATCATGTCCCAAGACATTAACAAGGAAGGATTATTAGTTTGGTAGATTGGATTAGAGAAAGAAAGGGAAGAAGATTAGATCAGATAGAAGAGATAGAAGAAGAAGAAGAAGAAGATGGGGACGCATGAAAGAAGAGAGAGAAAGAAGAGATAGGCAAAGACCAATTTTAATCCAATGATATATTTTACATATTTGCATAAATACATTATAAACAATTTGTTGCCTCCATATGATTGCAATCAAATCTGATCAAATAAAATTCACATCATGTTGGTGTTATGCTAACCGTCCATGGGAGATAATGTAATTACAAGATAAGAAATAAGGTAGGTGCTTAAATAAAATTTTACCAAACTAACTTTTATCGCATATTCAAATGTATTATATTGCCATAGATTTATTTTAGGAGTTGTATAAAATTTTATTTGTCTTATAACTCATAAGTGACTCATGCTTTGCATAAATATGTTTGTTAATCTGGTAGATGTTGAGGTTAAGCGTATAAGTGGAAGGGTGATGGCAATCAAAGAAGTTATCCTAAAAGTTATTAGCCCAGTGCAAGCGGGCCTGGGAAAGGAGGATATGAGGAGTTAGAAGATGTGAGGCAGTTAGGCAAAGTGCATTTAGCATGTAGCAGGGGAAGTGTTCAGTATGTCTAGAGGTAGTAGTGGGCACACAAAGGGTGAAGCGTGGTGGAATAAAGATATTACATATGTAAACTATTCGAGATGTTGAGTCTTTAATTTGTTAGCCATGATGAAATCGGTGTCCCGGGCTTAGAATTGTTTTTGGGAGGCTATGGTGGGCTAAAGAACTTGTAATAACCCTCAATTTTAATAGGGGTATTTGTGTAATTTTCAAACTTTCCTTTTGTAAACAACACGTGTAGGCATGTTCTGTAAGAATCATATGAATGTGTGGATACACATTTAATGAAATATATGGGTTCTAGTTATTGGAGGGTTGCTAAAATCGGAATTAAGCAAGACCTGCGATCAAGGCCCGAGAGCCGCGGGCGCGACATTGCCCGCGATCGCGACACTGCCAAAGGCCAAACCGCGATCGTGGTTATGAAACCGCGATCGCGGCACCAGTGCTTCATCTTCTTCCTCGTCTTTACTGAGACGCCGACGTTTCTTCTCCGAGCGGCCGGTGTGGGGAGGGGAATCGGTTGGGTGACCTTCTCATTAAGTGAAGGAGCTCCACCCTACCCTATAAATAGGGGCGAATCCGAGTGTTCTTCAGTCTTCATTCTCTTCCTCTCGGTGTTTGGTGTTGTCGCCGGAGTTGTGTTGTTGTCGTTCGTTGTCGGAGTCGGAGTTCCATCAAGGCGAAGCCAGGAGTGGGGGTGGTGCGCAATTGTCCAGAAAGCGAAGATCCGTGCCTCGTCGCATCGATAAGGCTCCGAAGTTTGATTTAAGCTCGTGTCGGGATGGAGTCCCGCGATCGCGACCGCAGCTGGGCAGAGGCCCGCGATCTCGGCCAAGGTTGGCCCGCAATCGCGGCCCCTTCTTCTGCGGTCGCGGCTTTACCCAGCAAGCCGCAATCGCGGCTATACTAACCGCAACCGCGACATTGCTTTTTTCCTTCGTTTTGTTTCGTATTTTCGTACCGAACTAATTAGGGTTTCTTGTCTTAAAACTCCACTCGTATGCGTCGTCGAGTTGGATTGTGCTCGTATCCATGGCTGGTTGTACGGATTGGGATCCGACCCTACGGAATGACGATAAAATTCAACGGGAATTTTAGTAGGCAGTCGTGCACAAGTTCAAGTTTCCGGAGTTCGGACCCAACTTTTCGTTCATCCAGACTAAGGCAAGTGGCGGTTCGCTCTTGTTGGTTTATTCCATATTCTTCTTGATTATCAATTACTTAATTGTTTAATTAAGTTGGAATAAAGGTGTTGATTTGTGTTTGGGAACTTAAACGATAAAATATTGTGTTAAGAATATGAATTTATAATAGGTTGTATATATTGCTAGAAACAACGCTATTATATATAATTCTATATGATATTACCATAAAGTGATGAATGGATTTTGGTGTGGAGTTATATGTGAAATTACATGTTTAGTTAGCACGAGTATTCGTAGGAACGCTATGTACCTTACGAGGTCTAATCATTTCTTTATAACTTTGTATTAGGAGGATAAATGCCCTAACGCTTTTGGTCATGACCTACCCCTATTCGAATTTAGGTGGTAGTGCACTTAGCTAGTGCTAATATTCAGGATTTATTCTCATCCTATATCTTATTGCGAGATCTGTTGTGGAAATTAAAAGCCTTAACGTGAATGTGCGTTTTGAAAGTAAATAAGATAAGTGCTATTACGCACATAATCAATATACCCTCGGGAGAGAAGTACAACGTGGAACCCGCTCGAACTCTTGTTAGAGTAAGTCCTCTTTCCAATCTGGATTCGCAGTACGCGGTGAGGTTGGTCGTGGACCCAAATAATCAAGGTCGTTTGTTATAAACTTGTATGAAAACTTAACGTTCCCAAACAATTACATACGTTTCCTATAAGACTCAATTCCGTTGGAGTCTTCTTTTCGATGCATATCTTCTTCTATCATTCCATGAAAGTTTCGGGTTATGTATCGTTCCTTCGGTTATTATTCGAGGGACAATGATAGTAAACGGTTACGATCACTAGAACCATTCTGCTTGTACCCTTGCATAGTCTTTCATTAGACTAACCAACCGTTATTTTTCCTTTGCATGATTGGATGGTGTCATCCGTCCTATACGGCACATCAGAGGTTGGTCCCCGACGATTGAAGTAACCAAATCGAAGAGAAGGCTTGCAGTTGAAGTTTGCGTTTTAAGAAGTAATATTTCCAAGGCGTGTATGTTTAATTTGAAATAAATGTAATACATAGTCATGTAGTTAGGACTACTTTAAAAGAGTCTTTCGCTGTAATTTAAAAGTCTTCCGTTGTCACTATACTTTGTTGTAAAACCGTCCTTCTCATTTTACGAGAGGAATCTTAATAAAAGGGTTGAAGTTTTATTCATTTAAAATGTCTTCCGCTGATTATCCTTTCGTTATTTAATATTTATGTATTTATTTAAGCTTAATTATTTCGATTAAAGCCTAGGGTGACTTTGGACATTAACGTCTGAGGTCACTGGCGTGTGACACTACAAGTCGGGGGTGTTACAAAACTGGTCACCAAAGCCCTTGGTTTTGGTACATAGAATATACACCAAACCATATCTCTTTTGGTAGGGACGGTTGTGAAAAATAAATATTCTACATTAGAAGTTGAGACAAAACTAAATCTAATATAAAAGGTTGATGAACTACTTCTTTTATAGTCAATTAGTTTAGGATGAAATTTCGCTGAACTTTTGGTATCTCCATTAAGTGCTTTTGTGGGGGCTTGAGAAGCCATATGTTCTGTCTATTGTGATCATAATTAAATCGAGAGAGGAAGGTTTTTTGTTTGTGTATTCCGCAACCGCATTAGCTTATTCCTAAGATCTTTCGAGGAATTTCGATGCGAACATTAAGTTCCTAAGATCTTTCGAGGAATTTCGATGCGCTAGCTTCACAATGTAGTCCGCAACCGCATTAGCTTCTCGGAAGACGTGAACAATATGCACTTAAGAAAACTGTTGTAAAATACAAAGGATATCAGAAATGAGGATTTCGATATCCCAAGGACAGTGTCAGAGATTGTTCAAGACGTTCACAATTGTAAGGTTATCACATTCAATTTGGATGTTGTTAAAGCCTAAGTCATAAGCTTTAATCAAGGCATTCCTGAACGCAATGATTTCTGTTTTTAGGGGGGTCGATATACCTAATTTTTTTCCAAAACTGAACAAGGGTTCTCCTTTGCTATTTCGGATGATAAATCCATAACTAGATTCTCTATTGGTTTTAGTGGATCCATCCGTATTTACTTTTATGAGATTTTCTGGCGGTTTTTTCCATTTCGCCTTCCGTCGTTTTCTATTCGTGTTGTTAGTTTTTTGTATGTTTTTTTTTTTTTTATGTTGTTTGTGTTCAAACAGTCAGGGTTCCATTTCTTTGTTTGTTTCCAATTATGAATTTGGTTGTATATGAAAGTTGGTATGTCCTTAACAGGGTCTCTGTCATTGTTTGTTATCCTAAAGCTTTGTTGATTTCGGTAGAATCAAATTCCCCACTAGGAATTAAATAACTCGACAAATTGTGAATTGTCAGTTTTTTTTCGAATTTCCTCATTTGGAGAAGCAATGAGCTTCCCTTTAACTTTATTTGTGAATTTATAAAATGTTTGTATTGGAATTGTGTACGTGACTTTAAATCACACAAAAATCGGAAGAGAAATCATTGCTTGAGATTTGGCACTGTGAAATGCAAGTTGCTAGCATTTAGGCCCTGTTTGATTTCTATTTCTTGGAATGGAGAATGAGAACGAAGAATCACTCATTTTATCATTTTGTTTGGCAAGAGTTGGAATAATCATCGATTTTATTTCATGAAATAGTTCATTCCAAGACTAATAAAGCATTTGATTTCATGAAAAAAGATGGGGTATCATTCATTTCAATCTCCTTCTCCATCTTATGTCTTCAAAAGTTGTAATTGTCAATTTTAAATTTATTTTTCATATTGTCTTTTATAAAAATATATCATTTTAAAGCAAATTAACTAGAAATCTATAAAATTTAAATATATAATACCAACAAGATTTGATTCTCATATTCAACCAAACAACAAATTTTAGGAATGGTTCATTCCAGGATCATACCAAACACCAAGTCACGGGAATGATTTATTTTGATTCCTGATTTCATTTCGATTCCTGATTCCAACCTGATTCCAAGTGTTATACCAAACGATCCCTATATATCGAGTATTTGTTTTCAGGCCAAAAAGACAATGGATATATTAAGTGACCCTCTTAAGACAAATTTGTATTTTAAAAAAACTACGGGGACAACTAGGTATTTAAAGTGTGCTCCGATGGACAAATTGGTATTCGATCTCGTCATCGGTTCGGTTTTATTAAAAAAAAATGGTTTAGATTTAAATAAACCGGCTAAATTAAGGGGAAAACCCCGCAATAACCTATTTAATCACCACTTTTGGGCTCGATCTTAAACTTTCTTGCTCTTTTAGAAATTGTCAATTATCAATCATTTTATCAACATCTAGTTGGTCTAGTGAGTATTGACGCTAGGCCCTTTAAGCGTTCTATTCAGAGGTCTCGAGTTCGAGTCCTTCTGACGGCGTGTATGGAACAATTAGTGTTGGGAGGGTCCACCCCACCGAAAGGTGGTCAACTAGAACTCGGTCCAGACGTAGACAATGGTCATTCGAGTCGGACGAAGGATCAAAAAAAAAAAAAAACTTAAATCATTCAACTTTCTTGCTCTTGATGTCAATCTATGCAGGGGCGTTTTCTTCATTTATTCTCCTGTCTTCTCCAATCTCACACTCCTCCATTAGCAACTTCTCTCTTTCTATCTCTCATACCATATCATGGCGGTGGGCTGTTTGACTCCATTTACCATATCTTCTAGATCCTCTTCTATCCAATTCCCTTCCAGAATTCACAAATTATGGAGCTCTGGTTCTATATCTGTCCTCGAATTGCAGTTTCCAGCTATCAATTCAACTACAACTAACTTATAGCAAGGCTTACAAAATTATAAATTAATTGAGTTACAATCACGCACTGTAAGTCACTCATTGTGCAAAGCCAAATTTAAAACATTCAGATTTGAAACAAATTTGACACAATCATGCTGTAAGTCACTCATGGAGCTCTGGTTCCATCTCCGGTTCTTTTTATTTTTTATTTAGCCGGTTCATTTAAATCTAAATCGGTTTTAAAAAATAATAAACCGGATCGATCAACCTCCAACGAGATCGAATACTAATTTGTCCATCGATGCACATTTTAAATACCTAATTGTCTCCGGAGTTTTTAAAAATACCACTCTACCCTAATAAATTAAAGCTAAAGAAACTTTTTAAGAAAAGAATTTGTCACTTGGCCTATTGTATGTCTGACATGTGGCTACATCAGGTGCTAACACTTGTTCCTAAAATTATAACTATAAAACTTCCCACTAGCCCACTATCCAATTTTCATGGTTATGTTCTCCTATTTTTCTATTTTCCTAAAATTAAATATTTTTGTTGATTAAAAATATTAAAATTTGCTCCAAAAAATTTAATAAATATAGATGTCATCTAAGTCAACTTATTTAATTATTAATCATTGTTAGGTATGGTAAATTACTAATTAAAAATAATAATAAAAGTAAAATTATTCATTGCATTTAATGTATTGAATATCAATCTTTTCATTATTTCTTTTTTTTTGCTCATTCCAACTTCTTTTTCTCCTTATATTAAAAAAAATTAAAATAGATACATATGTTAGCTTTTGACCAAGTTAATTCGAGTAGAGTTCGTGTTCAATCACTATTAATTATATGATATATATATAAATGTTATCTGATTGTTTATAATCTACTTTTATCAATTCTATTTTCTTATTTAGTGTTGTATTTGCTTATAAATTATATTTTAAATTTCACATTGCTATATTTATCTTTGATTATGTTAACCCGTACATAGTATGGGTGTTACACTAGTTTGTCTAAAGAGGTCACTTAATATATCCATTTGTCTTTTCGACTTTTGTTTTCAATATACAAAGTCGAGTATGAACTAAAAGTCTAAAACCTAACTTTCCATAGCTTGTTTGTGGGATAATAAGCGGAACACATGAAAGTTGAAACACTAATAATGTAAGAAATTTCATACTTTTGTTGTTTAAAATCAATTGCTCTGAAATTTCATAATTTTGGTGTTTTTGGTGTTTTGTGTCCATGTTCATTGAAGTGTTTGACATACAAATATATAATATATATTTCAAAAACATAGGAGGGTAAATATAGACGACTCAATGTATTATTATTGGATTACAACTTCTTCTTTTTATAGAAGAATAACAATTTATTATATGATTAATTTAAAATAAAAATATGAAGTGAACTCCTCTAATCAGTTCCGGCGGGATGCGTCCTTGGCAGAGTCAGCTGTCTCCTCCGCCCTCATCTGCATCTGCTGCCCAGTCTGATATATATATATAAATCATACAAATACACAACACATCAATATAATTTTTTATTTTTTACTTTACAAAATAATATACTTTTCCCTAAAAATATTTTCCAGTTTCATGTAGGTTATATCGTCATGGTGTATACAATATTATTGTAGATTTTGAAGCTTCTTTATTCTGTATAGCTTTTTTCATAATAAAACTGTAAAATGTAAAACAACACAAATTATAAATCTTAGTTAAAAACTTGTGGTGCATAGTTATACTAAGAATATCCTCTAAGATAATTTTTTATATTTTATATTTAATGATATATCTAGTGTATCAAACTGAATTGCTATATTATGGAATAGGTCACCTCATGGGTTGATTCTGAAGCACGATGGGCCGCATTTTGGACTGACTGGGCCGCACCATGGGCTGCGTCTTGTGCCCTTTGCATCAAACCTCTGGATTGTTCCTGTCAAAATATAAATCCTTCAAACATCATATACAAAAATGCATTTAATTTTAATTTACAAACAATCTTTATTCTTAACCATTTCAACATTCTAGATGCATGGTATGAAATAATACATATATATGAGAAAAGTTGAGAACTGATCCAAAAACTATCAAGTCAAACGATGGGAGAGGGTTGCATTCGTCGTCATCTGTTCTGAATCAGATTAAATCGGTTGATTGAAGATAAAAAAAGACTAAGAAACACGATATTATGACGACATTAAGGCATAAAAGCTTCAAAATGGTAATGCTTGAGACTAACCTCGGCTTGGCCTTTGGTCTCACCAGCATGGAAGCTTGCACTTTGAGAGTTGTCCATTATCTTCTTTTCTTTTTTTGTTTTGGTAGAGATAGAATAATTGAAACAAATTGTGAAAGAATATAAGAAATGGGGATGGTGGAAGTGAAAGGGGAGTGCCATATTTATACTGAGATTGGGTTGAAAATTTGAGGTTGAACATTTGCCAAAGTATTCCTAAACTATCGGCTCTTGTGGAGACTTGAATTTTAAATTGTGATTTGAGGTTCAACATTTTTTGAGATAGATTAGGGGTATCAAAATACTCACCACCTCTCAATTATGTATTTGATTATTTATATATTTTTAAATTTTCTTTTTATAGCATTTATGTATGTATATATAGACACTAATATTGTATGTTTATAATAAAAATTGTAATGGAATGAATTATGATAAACAAAGTAGTTATCGAAACATGATTTTATTATTTATTGTATCTAAATTATTTTATGCATTATATAAAATTAACATTATGTATGAAAAATCATATATTAATTAGTAGATTACACATTAAATTTAATATATTAGAAGTTAAAATTACACGTGAAATTAATATATTTTCATGATGGATGTACTACATCCCTAATCGAGTGTAGCTCCGAAATAATAAGGTAAATCAACAACTAACAGATGATTTGATTGGATACATATTACAAAAGTCCGGGTATACTTATGTTAGAAATTAATAATTTTATGTATAATTTCATGTTTACTCGGTATTATGTATTTGTTTATATTGATTTCATTCTGAAAACTATAATTTAATTAATAATGTTTAACTTATTTTCACTAAAAAATAATGTTGCACACATCTAAAGTATAAAATGTATATATTATTATATTATATAAATGTATAATGGATAAATAAATATAAAGTTAAAGAATCTGAGTTATGAAATCCACACTACGAAACAATGGACGTGAATGACCTTAGGTGATTTTTTAAATAATAATATTTAATGTTATTCGCCAATTCATAATATGTGAATTAATTAATGTTAATTTAATTCTTCCCTTATAGTTTTTTCTTTTTTGGGAGCTTCCCTTATAGTTAGATCTTTTTGTAATTGTCAAATCAATGTTAATTTAATTCCTGTAAAGAAGATGGGTTATTCTCCTTCTACTCGGCATCCTCGGCCAATTACTGAAATCTATACGCATTTTATTTATTCTCAATTATTTTCCCCTTGAATTTCATTTTCTTTCTTACTTTTTAGTTTCCGCATAAACTTCAAAATTATGATTTTTCAGAAAAAGAAAGAAAGAGAATATATACACACGACCGAAATGTCAGTTGGAAGTGGGGGATTTTTCGTTTAATTAGTGGGCGATATGGCAGTATGGCACTCCAAATAAAAACGGTTGCATAATAATTCAAGTTTTCCCCCATAAATCATTTCAATCACGGTTAAAACCTGATTAATTAGATTGTTAATCTCTAGTAATTAAATCTCGCTCTCTCGTCAATATGCAAGAACTCCGACTCTGCTTCCTCGTTTCATTCTTCTTCGTTCTGTTGCCTTGTTTCACAGGTTTGTGGGGCCCTACTTGCTAATTAATCAACTCAATTAATTAATTAACAAAGCAATTTTTTATTTTTTATTTCCTTTTAACTGATTTTGCAGGAGGCGTACAACTGATAGTAGCGAACGGCTGCAAAGAGAGCATCTGGCCGGGACTCCTGGCCACCGCCGGCCACCAAACTCCGATCGGCGGCGGCTTCCACCTCCGTCCAGGAGACCAGCGCTTCCTCAGCCTCCCGGCGAACTGGTCGGGGAGAATCTGGGGAAGAACAACCTGCCTCTTCCGCCGCGGCTCGGAGAACGGGTCTTGCGAAACCGGCGACTGTGCTGGCCGCCGGCAATGTAACGGCGCCGGAGGGTCGCCGCCGGCAACCGTGGTGGAGATGACGCTGGGTACCCCGGAGTCGCCTTTGCACTATTACGACGTTAGCTTGGTTGACGGGTTCAACCTCCCTGTTTCGGTGGTTCCGTTGGGAGGCCACGGCGGCGGTAGTTGTGGGGCGGCGGCGTGTGAGACGGACTTGAATGAGATTTGCCCGGCGAAGTTGGCGGTTACGCAGAAGGATGGGAAGGTTGTTGGGTGCTCAACTGCTTGCTTAGCCACTAACCTCCCTAGGTAATTTTATCAATCGGTCACATTTTAGTATTACTCTCTTCGTGTAATAATATTTACCAGAAATCGTGTTATTTTAACTTAATTAATCTGAAAATAGGTTAAATATAGAAAGTGATGTTCAATCAAGGTTTCTATGTTTCGTCTACTTATCAAAGACATTAATATTTGTTTTTTTCTGCAATAGAAACTTCATATTTTTTTCTATGAGTTTATCCTTCTATTTTAAGAAATAGTTTATAGATACACACTAGAAAAATTGTTAATATTTTTTCTATTTATCAATTGGTTACATTTTACTATTACTCTCAGTTTCATACAACAAAATTCGTATTATTTTAGCTTATTCATTTGAAAATAGGTTATACATGAAAATTGATGATCAATCTAAGTTATGTTTAGATAGTGTTTATAAGTATGTAAAAAGTACTTATTTTCTCATTTTACAGTACATTCGTATACTACTCAAATTTCAAAATAAATATATATATTATAAATTCTAGATTTTTATGTTTCGCCTACTAATTAATTACTGATCGAGGTTTGAATATTAATATTTCGAATTTCGAAATTCGGTGCAGGTTTTGTTGCACGGGGGAGTATGGAGAGGCGGAGAAGTGTAGGGCGACGGTGTACGGAAGAGTGACGAAGGTGATGTGTCCTCGGGCCTACGCTTATCCGTTTGATGACGCATCTGGGCTTAACATTTGTAGGGCTTCTCGCTACCTCCTCACTTTCTGCCCTCCAAACTAAACCATATAGTTATAGTTATATTATATGTTAGCTAGTTTTATGTGTTAGATTGGATAGATGATGTGTTGATTTTATAATATAGAGAGAGAGATACTCTATCGGTTGAATTTTTCCTTTTTTTTTGTTGGGTTCTATTGTTATATTTAATATTCCAAGTAGTGCAAGTTGCTATATTATTTATATACTCCGTATAGAGTATCTCTATACGGAGTATAGAGTATCTTGTCACAAACATTTCTAACACAATGTTGTTGTATTGGGAGGAGAACGTATGTTGGACCACAATCATCAAACCCAATACATCAGTCCAATGGGCAATTCTAATGTGAGATTCACATGTGATCCCAACAAATGTAAATACTTGTTCAAGCATGATACTTTTAACTATAAAGTCACGATGTCGTTTCACTATTTTATACTAATATGTCAGGGGTTCAATCGATATCAACTCTCATCTTTTTATTTTTTATTCTTTCTTTTATATTTTTCAATTAAGAGAAATTGAAAATCTTATATTATTTAAAACTATAAAAAATATATGTATTGTATAAATTTGTTAAATTTCAAGAGTTGGGTATTCAAGCGTTTTTTATTAACAAAAATATCAATGACTCCAAAAAGAATCAACTAAAAGTGGCCTCCAGACAAATATTCAAGCGTTTGGGATCCATCCAAACAAGTACTTATATATGTACTTTTAGACACAAATTTCATTCAAATTTATTTTTTATTTTAGATAATATTTATCAAATTATCTCTTACATTTATTAGTCCACTCTAATTTTTTTATTTGTCTGTATAGACTAATTAACATATATATATTTCAATTTTCAATACGGATATTTTTTTCAGGACAGATTAGTTAGGTATATTAATTTAATATAAAATATTTTTTCTTTATTATTTTTGTTAATTGTTAAAGTGACATATAAAATTAGATAAGGAATCGAAGTAATATATTATTATTACAACTCACAAGGGGGTAATCGCGTACCCCGAGCATGACCTTGGGTAGACAAAAAATTATAGAGGGGTAAGATTGACGTGAGTTAAAAATTGGTTAATCTACTATATAATAATTAAAGCAGTATATCGGTTGTACAGTACGCGCTCCAAGATTGCATCCAAAATTTTTGGTGTCACGTGTCACAGTGGTATTAATTTTGACACGTGTCAAGTTATTGTTTTTTTTTGTTTTGTCAAAAATTAATCAAATAAAAAAATAAAGATTTCAACCTATTTTAGCACGATTTGCCAGTAAACTAGACTATTTTGTATATTGTCAATCTTTCTAAAAATAATCCAATTAATATTCTCTTCTAATTTCTAAAAATTATCCAATTAATATGCTCAGAAGATTTATACAACCTGTCATATTAGAAGATTGCATTCATACAAACTGTAATAGAATCAAAATCGCGTGCAAAAAATATTGTAAAAAAACAACCTGCTAATAACTCAACATGTAGAAAAACTGGCACAAACAAATCACCCTAAACTAACACCACACCTGTAAAAACTTGCAACACACCTGTAAAAACTTAGAATACACCTACAGAAAACTTGCAAACTCTAAACATGCATATATATGATAACACATTGCACAGAGACTGAACATGTGCAATATTAAAACTTGAAAGGCTAAACCCGAACCAGAAACAAATCACCATAAAACTGACAATAATACAAATTATGCCACAAAAATACACAAATACACAAATTATGCAATTGCTACCTCGACGCACAAATTCTGCAAATCAAGCTGGTATGAACCTGTCCATAAACAACCATGACATAATATTTTAGAATATAAAATATCTGTACAATAAATGGCATAATATCAAAGGATATCACAAAAAATATATTGCAGTATATATGACACTCAGAATCTACATTTTCCAAATGAAAACGTGGCAAAATATTACAGAATAAAAAATATGTGCAAAATAAACGACAGAATATAACAGAATATATATGGCAAAATATATGGCACTGAAAATCTATGTTTCCAAAAATTAAAAACGATCTGATACTGAAAATATATGGCAGAATATGACAGAATCAATGACACGGTTTGTGCGGCTATATATTTACAAGCGCTCATTCAATTTCAGTACAATCAACTAGACATTTCAGTACAAACAACAGACCGTTTTGAGTTATTTACGAGGTAATTTATTCTGCAAACCTTTTTGTTTGTCTTTCAATGATTTGCAGAAATATATGTCTTCCATTACAATTTTACCCAAATTTTTTTGTCATTCACCCAGAAATTACATGTACTGATATTGATTATACATACTTACATTTTGTTCGTCTCCTGCGTAATTATATCTTGTTGTTTAATGTCTTTCCCGAGAAGGCACTATTCCTAGAATAATTACACAGTATAAAACATTATTGATATAAAAATTATGTGCACAAGAAAACATTTATCTACAACTAATAAATTTGATGTTCTCTGGTATGATTTAGTTTACAACTAAAGCAATTACTTATAACTAAATAAATTCTGTTTTTTTTTTCTATGAATTACTTGTAAATCATATGCACTTTTAAGTTATTTTCTATTGTTTACTTCTAAGCTAATGAAAGTAGATCAACTACTTGCACAACTCTATGCAAATATAAATCTTAGTATAGTAAACATACCTTAACATCTCTTTCAAGTTTATGTTTATCCTTAAAATTTGTTCAATGAGTCCATTCTGAGGTTCAACATGGCTTACTGTGATAAGAATACATAAGTTGGATCCATAGTATATATAAAGTAATTTAAGATATGTTGATGTAATTTCAAGAGTGAGAACCATGGCCTGATTATATAGGTTGAACATAGTAACATTTAATTGTGCTATATGATTTCCTCAGATCAGAACCATCTACATTGGATGTTTTAATTTTAAACCTATGATGGAAAAAGTTTTATAGTAAGTAATTAGTTATAAGTGAATGAATATATAAATATAAGCCAAGTAAAAAAGTCAGAAGGCAAACCTTTCAGAATATTATCAAACTAAACTTTACATTTTAGATATCTAATTTCCAGTTATATCTTGATACCTATGATGGCAAAAGTTATTTCCTTTTTGTATATAAAACATTTATGATTGTATACTAAATCTAAAAGGGAAAAAAGTTATATTAACTTATAAAACTGCAATTTATATGATGTAAGTAGTTGTTAATGTGATTGCAGATTTTTTCTAAAGATCTTATAGGATGTATACAAATACTTTCAAAACAGTTTATTTAAGTCAGATAACATTTAGTAAAGATTAGTTTATTAGTTTACTACAAAAAAATTTGGATTGCGGTTTTTCTGGAAATGGCAAGTTGTATATAATTTTTTTTATTATCCAATGTAGTATAATTCAAAGTCCATATATGATTGCAGAATCAGTTGATATATTATTAAAAAATATTAATTTATATAATGAGCGATTTGTCATGAAGGAGTTGTATATAAGGTTTGATTATTCTATAGGATGACACATCGACTATAAAGGTATTTTATTGTCTTTATGTATTTGTATTTCAAAAAATTTATTGTGTCTAGGATATTGTAGAGAGAGTTCTGTGTGTAGAGTTTTTGAATTTGTTGAATACTATGAGGCTTAGAGAAGTTTTTCTATTCGAGGAGGCATGTAAATCAGTAGGGTTCATTATATTATTTAGGTTAATTTACAACTAAATCAGTAGGGTTCATTCATATTATTTAGGTTAAATTAGTAGGGTTCATTCATATTATTTGTGTATATTTACAACTAAATCAATAGGGTTCACTCATATTATTTAGGTTAATTACTAGGTACTCACTTTTTATGTTTCTATTGTCCGATTTGTAATGTTTGTTTGTGTTTATTTACAAGTAAAACAGTAGGGTTCATTTATAAAATTTAGCTTAATTTCTAGGTACTGAGTTCCAGGTTACTAAAAAATGCAATAAATCTAAAATACTATCTAATCTATTAGACTACTAATAAGAACTTAAATCTAAACTACATTCTTGGCGAACCTTTATGTCTTGCATACTAGCAATACCACTCCAAACATTGTTATTGTTGAAGCTAGGTACAAATCCCGATAACTGAAATACATTCTCTTCACACACAAAAATTGCAGTAAGCTAGGTACATTTCTAAACTTGAATCACTCTGTTTTTTTTTAATTTAAATATAAAAAAAATTCACCAACTTTCTCTTGATTCACTATTTCTATCTCTCTTGAACAGTAAACGAGACAGTGAACTTTCATAATTTCAAATAGACCCTCTTGCAGTAATTTAGTAGTGATTTAAACCGACCACCCTCTTGCTATTACAATTTTCTTTTATTTTCAATTAAGTAGTGATTTAAACAGAATTTCATATATATTATAGAAATGTATTGATATTACATAATTCATAACTATGTTTCGTATTACATAATTTAACTTTTATTGTTTTTTTCTATATTGTTTCGTAGCTATGTCAACACAAGAACAAGAAATACAGGATATTACAGGTAGCCGAGGGAATTATGAGTTAAAGGTTCGAGTAATTCGATTGTTTAAAGTTCCTAAGAAAGAAGATCGTACGCAATTTATTTAGTATTTACAGCTAAATTGCTATATAAATCTTTAATGTTTTCATTTAAAGATACATACATTGTATTCAGTGTTATAATTAAAAAAGTGACTTATATAATCTGTAATGTTGTGCAGTGCAGTTATGTACTATTAATATTTATTTTACAAGTATCTAATTTTTGTTTTCACTTACATGATTTAGTTTATAAGTGAAGCATTTACTTACAACTCATACTATTTAGTTTACAACTAAACTATTTAATACACTATTTCCAACTAAATTACTTACTACACTAAATATTTAGTATAGAAGACATACCTTTAGGTCTTCTTTTGTATGTATTTATAATCCAATTTTCCTTTTGACTTCAATCTGAGCTCCCATATGTTTCCTATACCATGAACACATTAGTTAACTACAGAATAAGCAAGTAAATCATTTAAGTATAGAATTAGTCAATTGATGAAATCATGACTTGATTGTATAGACTGAATCAGTTTAGCAGATGCATATTAGAGATTATATGTTGCAACCTGTAATGGTACAATTTTTATGATCAGATATGACACTATACTTTATTAAACATATCCAGATAGGTGAAATAATAGTATAATAGTCATACCTTTAGAGCTCTTTCATAAATTTTCTTAACAAAAGTCGATTTTGTCTATCTGTTCATCCCAATTCCCATCTTGCATTGCAGTAAGAAGAATAAATAAGTTAGATTGTAAAATATTAATAAAATTGTTTAAAAATTTATGATATTTATCAAACAGAGAAGGATGACCTGATTGTATATGTATAACATAGAAATCTGACTTCCTGAGTTCAGAACCTGATATCATCATTTTTTCATTAAACCTATAATTGAAAAAAAATAGGGTAATGTCAGTAAATACAATATAAATGAATAATTTAGTGTAATATTACCAAATTATAAGTTAGAAGTACACATACCTTTACAGATTTTTCATTCTTAGTTTAATCATCAATATTTGCTATCTGATTCCCAGTTCAGAATGATATAAATTGGAGCTTATATGTTGAAATGAAAGCATGCAAACGAACCATATATTAGTAAATAGAATAGGAGTTAAGAAGCTGAAATAAATGTCAAAATTGTAGTACAGAATATGAAAAGTTATACCTTTCAGAAAATGAAAAGATTGAACTTGACATTCCCATTTTAATATTCATTGTTCTTATCAAGGACACCTGGAGTGCTCACCTGCAATCAGAAATACGAAAGCATTTGCAAAGATTAGTGACAACTATTATTACATATGCTACTGTTACATCTATACTATTGTTCTGTATATAGCATTTTTTTATGAACTTGAAAAAAATGAAACATACAGATCAACATATGTTTAAATGTATATGATTTATCTTCATTTTTTATTATACAATTTCGAAAATAAAATATTAAAAACATGATGGAGAATGACTGTATATGAGAGAGAGAGAGAGAGAGAGAGAGAGAGAGAGAGAGAGAGAGAGAGAGAGAGAGAGAGACTGTTTACATTTATTGACTTTAGAGTTGCACAGAACATTCTCCATGGATCTGAAATCTATATTTAAAAAACAAAATAGGCCCAATAAAAAGGCCAACACGGTTTTCGTATATGTAAGTTTTAATAGGCCAATAATCTCATTTCTGATTGTTTAAATTTTTACCAAAAAGTTTTAAATCTGAAAAATATTTCTTTTTAGCCCAATAAGCCCATTATAATGTTTGAGGCCTCATAATACTGCGTAAACATATATTTGGCCCAATAAGCCCATCACAGTGGGGGTTCAGATGTTGAATTTTATATTTGGTCAATTAAGTGCATTAAATGTTTTCCAGCTTTTTCTAGAGACATCTAATCTGTATCGGTTTATATTCTTTACAGAAAAATATATAGGGTTTTCAGATTACACTTAGGAATGATTTTTTAATCATTTTATTTGTAAGTATTAATATATGAATATGAGTTAAGTTTTAATATTCTATTTTAGGTTATTAATTTTGGTTGAAATCAATTTTTTTATCCGTGTTTGGTTTCAATCAAAAAACACGAAACAAATACGGTTTTATGTTAAAAAAATAACAAATAACACGAAAAAAAATCAAGATCGAATGAATAGAGAAACAGACAACGATCTCACATTTTTTTGGCTTGATGACGGTAGGTAGATCGATTGAATATTCTTGAAGCTTCAATCCACACCAGCGTCCAGATTTTCTCATTGCAAATGAAAAAAAAATGTCAGAGACTATAAACATGAAAAAAATGAGGTTCTTATTAAACTGAAAATCATTTTGAAGATTGTTTCAGCACATGATTTTTATTGAACAAAAGCCAATTGACAAATTATAAATGAATCGTTCGCCATAGATGCAGATTATTACAAAAAGAAAATGTTCTTACATTTTTTCGGCATGACTAATCTCGCGAACACCGGATATGTACCGTGCCATGGTTGGTTTGGACATCTCCGGCATTTGGCTTCAAAGGAAAACTCCATATCGACGATATCTCCTTTGCATGTTACAGAAAAAAAAATAGAGATGTTATTTTTGGATCTGAGAAAGAAACTAGGTGGATTTAAAATAGATCTGAGATTTACCTGTTTCCGTTTGCGTGAAGTCGATATCTCCTTCTGGACTTTTGTTTAGGAGAGAGATCCATCAGAGAGTCGGAAAAAACTCTGATCTGCAAGCTATAGATCAGATGGTTTTTTTAGACGAAAAACTGGGATCTTGAATATTTATACAAAAAACAGAGATCAAAGTGTCGTTTTTGGATTTTCAGGAAGGGAAAGATGAAAACAAACTAAAAAATTGTAGATCTGTAACCAGAAATCGAGATGGAGTCTCCAAATCAGATTGTATTATGGAGGAATAAACTTCGATCTCAAAGATTTAAAAACAAAACAAGACGAAGCCTTGGACTCCATCTACAGAAAGAGGATATGGAAGGTTGAAATCGGAAAGAAATTTGACAATGGAAAGTGAAGAAAGTGGAAACTCTGTAAACGGAAGCTTGAAGAACAAGAGAGCAAAAACCAGAAGCGGCGAAGAAAGTGACTGGAATGAAAGAAGTAGGGTTTCAGTGGTAAATGGGAACCAACATTATAATTGGGCTTGGGCCACTCATCTCCTTCTTCCTCTATGATTCCAGGTTTGTAGTAAACGGGTTGTGCATAATGGGCTTTATCAATTTGATCTGATAATGTTGTAATTGGGCCGTTTAGCCCATTAAATCATTTCGATTGCAGCTAGGTCATACGAAAATAATTCGGCCCATAAGTATAATTTGTATTTAAAATACAAATTTATTTATTTGTATTAATATTCAAAAATATTTAGTATGTACACTATTTGTATAATTACATGTGTTTATATATTATTATAAAATTAAAATAAATGTTTAGTTTATATATTGTTTTAATTTAATTGGAATATATATCAAAAAAATCAAGTGATTGTGTTTTGGACTATTTAATATGAAAAAAAATAATGTTGTGATTGGGTGCTATTAGTGAGAAATGAAAAGGGACAAATTCAAATTAATACAAATAATATTTTGTTACATAAACAAGCGTTTTTGAGTTGGACGACTAATTCACTTTCAGATTTATTCTACTTGAGATTGTGTTATGAACAAAATTAAATATGTTGTATAAGCCCCACTAATGATTACAAGGCTCATTAATATTTTAAATATTTAATGGGCCAATAATCTATTAATTAATTCATTTTTGTGTTATAAACATAAATATATATATAAAAAATTAGTCAGTTGTATTAAATTTTATTATACATAGTGGACCGTAAATACAAATGTGTGAATTTTATATTTGGACCTATAAGCCCATTATATTTTATTAGGCTCATTAGTATTACTAATCATGTACTGGCCCAATAAGCCCATTAATTAATGAATTTTACTTTATATCTATAAATATACTAAAACATATAATTGGTTGTATTAAATTTAATTATACATGTTGGGCCACAAATACAAATTTGTGAAATTCGTATTTGGGCCTATAACTCCATTAACTTCTATGAGGCTTATTAATATTATGAAAGAGATTTGAAATTATACTATGTTGTTATTGGTTGATTTTGGATTTATAAAAAAAAAAAGCAAAATAAAAGTGTTATTACACAAACCGGGCTAATGTTACTTGGGCTTGATATGTAAAACTTGATATATTTTTTTGTAATTGGGCCTATAAGCACATTAACTCAATTCGAATATTTAGCTAAATTTGTCAGCCTATACAAATATACTTTGTGCCCATAATTGTATTTAGTATATTAATAAATTTATTATTTATTATAATATTAAACTAAATAAATAGTATGGACATTTATTTTTTTATTTTGAAAAAAACTATTAAGTATTTACATATGTTCATATATGTTTATAATATTAATAAATGATTAGTATGTATATTTATTTATTTTAATTTCAAAATATCTCAGGTTTTTGAGTTATTGTGTTATGGACGAATTAACTCGAAATAACTGAATGTTGAGATTGACTGTTGTTAGAGAGAAACGACAACGAATAAATTCAAATCGATCAGGTTAACAAATTCCATTCCTTTTGTTGTCAAACTTTGCTGTGAAATTGATATATCAACTTTAATATAAATGCTAATTATGCAGGATCTATTCTTGAAGTTAGTCACAATTCTTTAGTTAGTGAGCGTAGCCCCATGTCCGACATTTCAAATTGTTAGTAATGGTTATGCTAGGAAGTCTCTCTTTACTTTGATATTTTAATATTTTGTACTATAAAATCTTATATTGCAATCAGTCTTCGATATTCGATAATAAAATATATTTTTATGTTCATGATGCTTAATAAAATAATTATGTTCAAAATGAATTTACGTATGTTAATAACTATAAACATAATAGTGGTTTGTTATTTCTTGGATTATGATTTTTTTTTCATTATATCCATTTGTATATACAGTTAATCAGAATGTTACACCGACGGCTTTGCATTTACCCATAAGTGATCAAAACGATCATCAATCACTTTTACCTGTTAGTGTCACAGACAAAGAAAACTATGGTACAACTTATTTATTCTTACTATCCATTTTCTTAAGTATAAAAATTAATGTTGTCTTACTATCATTAATATGTAGATTATGATATAAATATTTATTTGCAAGTCAATTGCACAATGCCATACTTACAAAACGAATTGATCTGTAAAATGTTGAACAAGGTATTGTATCCTCAAAGTGATATGAAATGAGTGATTTATTTATTTATAATATTGGAAAAAAAATCATGCACAAATTAGCTCGACATAGGAGGAAGTTGAGAATGAATGTGATAAGGCATAAGCGACATGGAACACCACTAATCGAATCAGGTTAGCAAAAAATATATCGTATTTAATTAACATTAAGAATTAATGTAGATTTTGCTTAACAAAAATTTGTGTATAGAACGTACTTGGAAATATTAGCAACTATTTACTTACCCAAGCTACACCATTATCTATTACGGTTAATGGTCAGTCATTAATGAAATTTATTATGTAATATACTTTTATACATGCATGGTCTTAAGTTCGAGGTTATTAATAATCTATCATTATTTAATATTTTAATGTTCAGGTACAAAAAATTCATCTACATTGTCAGGTGGTTCATCTATTGTACGACATATAAGTGATGGTATTATTCAATTGTATTTATAACTATACTAAACATAGTGTTTTTTTTTTTATAGTTTGTGCAAGGCAGGTTCTGTTAAAGACATTGATGCGAGTATTTATACGTCTGACTACTTGAACATTATTAGATGTTTCATTTTCATGTATTAAGTGATCATTTTTATTATGTTTGATGGTCTTAGTAGTATATATTGATTTAAGGGGTGTGGCTATCCCTGTTTGAAAGACTACTTAGCCAATTTTTATTATTAATAAAGTTATGGAGAGTTTCGCATCTCTTAATATAATGTAATTTTTTGTATATCTTGAATATTTTTAATCGATTAGTCATTTTTTATTTAAATAACCAATCGAATATATATTGAACAATTGACTCATCGATAATTAAAATATATTATTTTTATAAATATAAAAAAAAATAAACCAATCCCGTACAAAACACGGGTATTACACTAGTAAAACATAAATACACATTGGTACAATTTATTGGCAAAAGATGGTCATTGACCACCCTTTGCCAATATTTAACTAGTTTGACCACTGGTCAAACTAGCTAAATATGGGCTGCTACAAATAAAAGAAGCTAAATATGGGATGGTGGCCGGTCCCATTTATGCTACAAATAACAATACAAATTATTTTGGTCGTGTATAACTAATTGAAGTTTTTAAAGGGATATAAAGACATGTTAATTAATTGGGTTGACTTCGGGTCAATTTTTTTTTTGAATCGTTGGATCATTAAAATTTATGGGTTGGTCAAACCTAATATGACATGTTTGTATGAGTTTGGGATGACTTAATTAACGGGTTTAAAATGCCAGTTTTTATAATTATTATAATAATATTTATAAAAAAAACAATAAAAAATGATTATCATTATATAATTTTTTAATAAAATATGTTATAATATTTAATATGATAATACATATGAGTGTTGGTCGAGTTGAATTCAACTCAGAAAATTTTGGAACGTTTGGTTTAGATTTTTCTTGATCCATCGATTTTTGGGTCGAATTTCAACCCTTAATATCGAATAATTTTGGTGGGTCGGGTTCGGGTAGAAAAATGGGCTCGGTTGTCGGGTAGCTAAAATTTGTGGGTTAGTCGGGTCATGAGGAATTTAGTGTGGCTTCGGCCTTCAGATCGACCTTATAGTCTAAAGTGCCAATTTTTAATGATCATTATAATAAATATAAAAACAAAAATATTAATAAGGATCCGGTTCTGGTGAGAGCCAAATTCTAGGAGAGAACTGAGAACGTATGTATCAGCAGCGTTTCCTCCCTCGCGCGCGTGTCTGTTCCCAGTTAACACGGATGTTCACTATTTTGTTCGTATATGTTCATCGTAGTATACAACGATGTTCACCACTTTACACTAAAAAATATTGAATTTTCTAGTGTTTTTATTCTTTTTTTTTTCGTTTCTAAACTCTCAAATCTTTATAAAAATAATTATTTAATGTTCACTGTATGTTTATATGACGCAATATTAGTAATCTTTAATATAAAATCAAGTTTAAAGTAAGTAAAATATACTTTTTTCTTGTATGTATTTTGTGATGCACATGTAGACATAGTTGTTCACATGTTTGTGTAAAACAAATGATGGATATCAAAAAAATATTCACAACCCCTCAGTGAGCACAAATGTTCGTTATTTTATTCGTAAATGTTCATCACAATATAGTGAGCATCTAGAATGAAAGTGGTGAAAAATTATGGACAAAGTGATGAACAAAAATTTGTTCACAACCCTTCAGTGAACATAGATGTTCACTGTTTTGCTCGTAGATGTTCATCACAGTATACTAGTATAAAACATCTGGATTAAAAGTGGTGAATATTTATGGATAAAGTGATGAATATCAAAAATATGTTCACAACGAGTGAAAGCGTTTTTCCAAAAAAAAATGCGCTTAATAAAAATTTGGGTAAAATTGGGGGAAAATACGGGTAAAATTCGACTGAAACAGTGAACATGTATGAAAGTGGTGAACATTTATGGAAAAAGTGATGAACATCGAAAATATGTGCACAACGAGTGAAAAATATTTCCCCCCCAAAACGCGTATAATACGGAAAAACTTCGGTCAAAATTGGGGGGAAATACGGGTAAAATTCGGCTAGAATATTGAACATCTTGTATGAAAGTGATGAACATTTATGAGAACAGCGATGAACATCAAAAATATATTCAATGCGTTGTTCAATGACAGCGAACAAAAAAAGTGCCCAACAAAAAAATAAGCAAAATCACAAGTGTTCAAGGCTTGAAACATCAGTGTTCATGGTCCTGGATGCAAGTGTTCAAGGCGTTGAACATAATTGTTCAATGCCAGCGAACAAAAAAAGTACCCAACAAAAAAAAAAGCCAAAATCCGTATTATTCGCCAATAAAACGCGAATAATACGGCCGAAAAATTCGACACGCCCGAATTATACGGCTTTTAATGAAAATCTAATCTGGAGCGTTGATTCCACTCCGATCCGACGACCTCCTTTTATTCTCATTTCTCTCATATTTTACTATTCTCATTTGATGCTTCTCCATATTAATAAAATATATTATAATATTCAAAAGATGATATTTACGAGCGTGACGGGTCAAATTCAACCCAAAAATTTGCGTCGAGTTCATGATATTTGGGTCGGATTTCAACCTTAAAAAAACAGATAAATTATGTTTGGGTCATGTTTTAATTTTTTTTTGGTGAAATTGGGTCATGTTTTAATAGGTGTACATATAAGTAATTGTTTTTTTTTTCAGAAACAACGAATTGAAATTAGAACAGGCCAATCTCGACGTAAACTAACAATGAAGCTACAGTAGGATGGAAAAAATAAAGTTTGAATTTGGCTTAATGACTCCCGTCAATCGCGGCCATATATAGTGGGTGAGTACCCGTTTACGTATCCATTTATTGGATACAAAATTTCTAAAACCACGCACATGCAGAAAAAATTGCAAAAACCGATTTTAATTTCCAAAATTTCACCGAAAATCTTTTTAATGTACAAAATCATACTCCCTATAAAATTAGTTACGGAAATTCCGCGAGATAACCGTCATATTTTGCGAATTTCGCGAGGTGTTCACAGGTTTCGAGTATTCTACGTGATAATTCCAATTTTTTTTAAAATTTCGCCAAATGAAATGAATTCTCGTTATCTCCACCGTTTAAATACGATTAAATCATAATTTCTTTTAAAAAAAACTAATAAAGAAGTTGTTACGTAATTTATAAAAAAAAAACAAAAACAAAAACACATGCGAACCAACATTAATTAAAAACACAAAACAAAAAAAGTCCGCCAAATTATTGTACATCTCCTTCTACCCTCTTCTCCCCCCTCATGCCTCTCTCTTCCCTTCAACACTGTTGCTCCCCTGAAAATGGCCACCACGCACCGCCATCTCCCTCCTTCCGCTTCTCGTCATAAACGTACCACCGCCGCCCCTTCACAACCACCACCCATCAAATCACTGTGTTGTTAGAGCTTCAAATGACTAAACCCTAAATCTGGCATTGAAATGCTCGTAAAATATAAGAGGTTCTTTACGTACAAATTCGGCACCGATCTTCCCGTTACGTACAAATTGGACACCGATCTCCCTGCTTTTCATATGATTGTAGCGCAAAGATGGTCAATTCGCGCGCCGATCTGGTTGCCAATTCGCCCCTTCACAACCGCCACCGTCAAATCTTCGTTTCTCTCTCCTCTATTTTCTCACATCTCTGACATGGGCGCAATCTTATAAGCAGGGGAGTACAAAGGATCGACCACCACTGGATAGACCGGGAGATGGGAGGCGGGCACCGAGTGGCTGTGTCGGCAAAGTGGAATGAGAATAGGCCACACAGTCGTGGACTTGGTTACAGGAGATGACGAAAAATGCTCTATTTTCTAAAAACATAAACAATATATATATATATATATATATATATATATATATATATAACAATTTCTTTTTTTGTTTGTTTTTTAATTAATGTTGGCTGGCATGTGTTTTTTTCTTTTAAAAATTACATAACAATTTCTTTTTTTAGTTTTTTTTTTAAAAACAATGATTTAACTGCATTTAAATGGTGGAGATAATGGAGGGTCATTTGACGGACTTTTTAAAAAACTCAAGGTTATCACGTGAAATAGTTGAAACATGTAAACACCTCGCAAAATTTACAAAACCTGAGAGTTATCTCACGGAATTCCCGAATTAGTTATTTTCTAGCTTTTTTCATTAAAATCACCGGTGTTATAAAACAAGTGAAGGAGCAAAGTGTATGGTTATTTATTTATTTTATATTGGGAGGGGGTGAAGTGGTTATTTCAAAATATATATATATAGCTCTATTAATTTACGGGGGTCTTGTTTGCTCCAGGAATTTTTGTGTTTCGCACCGAAAATACTAAACGCAATTATCTAGCGTTCAAAAAAAAAATTATAAACGCTACTATATAGCGTTTGAGTAAATCCGGTTCAAGTTAAACGCTATATGGTAGCGTTTACCTTTTTAGGGGTTCAATTAAATTCAAAAAAACGAAAGTAAAATTGGAAAAAAATATAGCATTTTTTAACGTGTTTTAATAGCGTTAAAAAACGCTATTAAAACGTGTTTCGTCTTCTACCTCCCTCTTCTTCTTTCCCTTTCCATTTCCAGAAACCTAAAATGTCTAACGGCGGCGGCGATCGTGTGGAGGAGATCGGCGATCGTGTGGAGGCGGGAGGAGAGACGGCGGGGGTGGAGGTTCTGATGGAGGTGGTCCGAGATCTGGTGGCGGAGGCGGGAGGAGAGACGGTGGTGGAGGAGGCGGCGGGGGCGGAGGTTCTGATGGAGGTGGCCCCAGATCTGGTGGCGGAGGCGGGAGGAGAGACGGTGGTGGAGGAGGCGGGAGGAGAGACGGTGGTGGAGGAGGCGGCGGCGGCAGAGGTTCTGATGGAGGATGCGGCGGCGAGGAAGACGACGACGCCGGAGGAGGTGGGTCCGGTTCGGTGGAGGAAGTTTGTCCGAGTCGGGCCAACTGGAGGAGACGATGTGGGGTCGGAAAACGCTCTCTCTGTGGCGGCGACAGTCGGAGCGGCAACGGTGGCGCAGTCGGAGCGGCAGTCGTTGACGTGGGATGAGACGGTGGCGTCTATGATCGAGGCGAGCGGATCAAAGAGTGTTTCAGTGGTTCTAAAGCCGAAACAGTGGCGTCTATGATCGAGGCGAGCGGATCGAATAGTGTTTTGGATGCATCTCGGGTATGTTTAGGTTCTAGAATCTATCATATTACGTATTTATAATTTTCTTATAAAGTTTATTCACTTAACATTATTCGATAACGAGCACAGCGGTTGAACATGGTGAGGGCGCATGTCCGGGAGGTTATTCTGCGAGGAGGTGGCGGGATGGAGGACTGTCAGAGGATTGCGGACATTATCGATGTCGACGAGATACATGTTGCTGATCCACCGGTGCGGGCGTCACAGCGACAGTCCCAGAGCCAGTTTTCGACGGGTGAGTCATCAGCCGTCCCACGGCCCAGAGTGTCATCTATATACGAGAGGGGTTCATCATCCAGGTCGGCGGCTGAGCAGGAAGCAGCTGAGCGAGAAGTACGTGATCGGGAGATGGCGGAGCGTTTGCAGTCTAGGCTAGAGAGGGGCTCTGATAGCGACGATGATTAGGCAGTGGATGTTATTATCTCTTTTGTAGTGACATTTCGTATTATATTTGTTCGTACTCATATTCTATTTGCACCGCTTTCGTATTAAATTTGTTCGTACTTGTATTTTATTAGTTTTCCGATAATGGCCCGTTTTCAATTTTAAGCCCAATATGATCGTCTTCAAAAAGGCCCAATTTTGAGCCCAATACGGTCGTCTTCAAAAAGGCCCAATTTTGAGCCCAATATGGTCGTCTTTAAAAAGGCATGCCCCAAACCCTAAACTCGTCTATAAAAAGGCACGCCCTAAACCCTAATACTCACATCCAGCGGCGCTGCCCAAAACTCGACCCCCGCCATAGTGAAATCAGATTTTCGGTAATGATAATCATATTTTTGTGCTTTACTTTTTTCAAGAGTTTATAGCTTGTAATACAATAATTCATAGTCCAGATCTGGGAATACCAAGGATTACAGGAGAGGGTGGCTTCGTCGTCCAACAGCGCACATGCTCCGATTACAATGTGCAAGTGCAATTTCCCGATCGTCATGTACACTATAGACAAACCCTATCACTACAAACGAAGGTATCTTGCATGCAAGGATTACATCCCAATGGAGCGAGATGGTACAATGAGAGGATGTCGTACCTTTAGATGGCTTGATCCACCGTATGAAGAAAATGTTGCCAAGATTATCAGAGATTTGGTGCTGGAAAGAAATGAGCTTAAACAGCTAAACCAGACCCTTTCAGATTCAAATGTGAAGTTAAGAAAGCAGATATATTATCGGGGTTTTCAAATTGATTAATGTTATAAGTAAGGACCTTAGTTCGGTGCTTATTTCTATTGTATGTTTATTTTGAGTTTTATGAAAGTGTATTTCCAATTATCTTTATTCCGAAGATAGAAAGCAGAAATGGGCAGTGCCATTTTGTATTATATTTGTTCGTTTTCATATTCTATTTAACACTAAGAAATCCATATTTAACACTAAGATACACCCTATAGTTTTCGTATTATATTTAACAATAAGGAAAACTATAGAATATAAGATACATCTTATAGATTTCCAAAAGCCTAAACGCCACACTGTATAGAGTTTAAAACTTAAACGCTACATTGTGGCGTTTACGATGTAAATGCTACAGTGTGGCATGTAACCCTTAAACGCCACACTGTAGCATTTAGTGTTATGTGAGAGGGTTTAGGGTAGGTTTTTTAGGGTTTAGGGTTGTAGTGGCTAAGGTCCATTCATCAGGGTTTAAGGTTTGGGGTGTTCAAATTTGTTTCGGTAAAAATATCTTGCCTAGGTAAAAATCCCAAACAAATTTGGACATCTCAAACCTCGACCCTAAACCCTCGACCCTAAATCTTAAAAAACCCTAAACCTTAAACCCTAAACTAATAGAAAGATCCTTTCTAACCCTAAACAATATCAATGCTTATACTATCAAAGATCCAAAAATCTCAAACACCCTAACCCTTAAACCCTTGCTTTAACATAGACCCTAAACCATAATAGTAATGTATAAACATGCATACCTCGAAACAATATAACGTTTGGATTTGAGGTTTAGGATGAAAAAAACACAAATCAAAACCCAATATCCTAAACCCTGAAACCTAAACCCTAAAAACCCCAAGTTTATTTTAGCCACCATACACGCCATCAAGTGACGTCCAAAAGTAGCCCAAACCCCAAACCCAAGCCAGAGCACCTTACACAGTGGTGTTTGCTAAACGCCACTGAGTGAGAGCTTTTGTTTTTCGACACGGTAAGGTGCACGGTCTGTGCATGAATATAAATGTTTATTTTTTGAATATAAATGATTATTTCGGCACGGTAAGGTGCACGCCATGGAATATAAATGATTATTTTATATTTAATTTTTTAGTGTTGGATAAATGTTTATTTTTTGGAAACAATTGAATGGATTCACATTTATCAAATGTAAATATCAAGGTAATTGAATGTTCATATATTGCTAATTCATATTACAAAGTGGAAAAGGAGTGGATCCACAAGTGATCCTAATTTATCCAATCTCCCTCCCGAAACTACATAACCAAACCGCCACGACCTTGGTTTCCACGTTTGACAAGATATTCATTCATCCTTTCCCTAAATGGTACATCCCACCCTTCAACACTAGTATGCTTCTAATTGTTCCAAACTGCGGGCGGGGGTGGGATAGGACAACGGTCATCAACTAGCCAAACCTGTAAAAAATGAGCTAAAATGAGTATTACATAATTCACAAGGTAAAGCGCGGATGTATAAGTATGCTTGCCGGGACAATATGATCATGATTTCCTACTAGTGCTACCGTATGCACCGTTGTGGGAGGTCGGGCACCCGGACGAGCAAACATGGGGAGACATGTATGAGGTCCACTCCATAAGAGAAAGACAAGAGCCACCTGGAATCTGGTTGCAAATGCTAACCCAACCATCGGCATTTCCATCCAGTGATCCTCCCAACAAGGTCCTGTATGATCAACCATCTTGATAAGATGGTCAATGTCAGTCACCATACTTGTTGGTCGGTAGAGATCTCGATGAAATTGCAGTTCCTTTGAAAGCTCATGTCGCACGTAGTCATACTCTATCTATCACCCCATTCCTCATCCGTAGTAAAATGTGAAGAAAAAACGGCACTCATAAAGTTGGTGCCACTAGAATCATCCTATTTATTTCACAAACATTGGTATTCATTATAAACATTGGTATTCATTATAAATCTACACCAACAAAGTGTTCTATACCTAACCTAATGTTCTACCCTAAAAATCATGGTGCAAATATGATATACGTAGAAAATTAAAACATTTGTCTGTTCTCCTCATTTACCTAAATTTAAATACGGAGTGTTTCCAATTCTATGCTAATTACATAATTTATCACATTTCTACAGTAACATGATGTTCTAATGTAAATAACATAGTCAATATAATTTATTACTGATATTCTATACTAATATACATACAATATCTCTGGCATAGAATTATTACTAGTAAGAATATGTTAACATATAACTTACCACTAATAATGTGCACTAACATACATATAATATCTACAAAATATAATGTACAACTACTACACTAACATAATAATATTAAATCCATAGTATACATACCAGTACATTATTTTCATTAATCGATTCAAGACCGGGCCCATCGACTACGCTTGAGAACAACATTGTAATAACCCTCAATTTTAGTAGGGGTATTTGTGGAAGTTTCAAAACTTTCGTTTTGTAAGCGGGACGTGTTAGGAATGTTCGGGACCTCTGTAACGACCATTTGAACGTAGTGTTATAAGTTTATTGAAATATATGGGTCTTAAATAATTTGAGGAGTGCTAAAAACCGGAGTTTATCAAAGACCCGCGATCAAGGTCCAAAAACCGCAAGCGCGGTTTGGCCTTTGGGCAAACCGCGATCGCGGGCACTGTTGCATCGTCTTCTTCCTCTGCTTTCCAGAATGCTGGCGATTGGCATTCCTTTCATGTGGCCGAACGGCGGGAGCTGGATCGCTTCCTCTCATTGGCGTTGAGGTTAGGGCTCCAAATCCTAGCCTATAAATAGGGCTCGGATTTGGCTTCTCCTCTACCATTCTCAGGTTCCATCTCTCTCTCTCTCTCTCTCTCTCTCTCTCTCTCTCTCTCTCTCTCTCTCTCTCTCTCTCTCTCTCTCTCTCTCTCTCTCTCTCTCTCTCTCTCTCTCTCTCTCTCTCTCTCTCTCTCTCTCTCTCTCTCGTTTTAAGCTAGAAGTGTTGTTTTCGTTGGAGTTGTCGTCGCCGTGGGAAATCCTTGGAGTGGTGGAAGTGCTCGATTGTTCAGAAGCAAAGATCCACGCCTCGTCGTCGTCGGTATGGCTCAAACGTTCGATTTAAGCTCGCTTCGGGATGGAGTCCCGCGACCGCGGCTTCATCCACCGCAACCGCGGCCGGGCAGAGACCCGTGATCCCGACTAGGCATGAAACTGCAATCGCGGTTATGAAACCGCGGGCACGGTTTTGCCCAGCAAAGTCGTGATCGCGGCTATGTTAACTGCGACCGCGGCACTGGCTTGTTCCTTCGTTTCACTTCGTCTTTTCATACTGTATCTAATTTAGGGTTTTGTCTTAAAACTCATCGTCGTCGTAGGCAACCGTGCCCAGATTCAAGTTTCCAGATCTCGAACTCGATCTCTTCATTCGTCTAGCTAAGGCAAGTGGCGGTTCGCTCTTGCTCATTATTTCATATTTCCCTTGATTATCAATATTCAATTATTTAATTGTTTAATTAAGTTGGAATAAAGTTGTTGTTTTGGTGTTTGAGAACATATTTGATAAAACGATGTATTAAAATATGAATTTATAATAGGTTGTATATATTGCTAGAAACGCTATTATATATAATTCTATATGATATTATCATAAAATGATGAATGGATTTTGGTGTGGATTTATATGTGGACTTACATGCTTAGTTAGCACGAGTATTTGTAGGAACGCTATGTACCTTACGAGGTCTAGTCGTTTCTTTATAACTTTGTGTTAGGAATATAAATGCCCTAACGCCTTTGGTCATGACCTACCCCTATCCGAATATACGTGGTGGTGCACTTAGCTAGTGCCAAAATTCGGGATTCGTCCCATGTTCTATATCTCATTGCGAGATCTGTTGTGGAAATTAAAAGCTTTAACGTGAATGTACTTTTGAAAGTAAATAAGATAAGTGCATTTTCGCATATAATTAATATACCCTCGGTCGAGAAGTACAACGTGGAACCCGCTCGGACTCTTGTTAGAGTAAATCCTCTTTCCAATCTGGATTCGCATTGCACGGTGAGGTTGGTCGTGGACCCAAATAATCAAGGTCATTTTTATAAACTTGTGTGAAAACTTAACGTTCCCAAACAATTTCATATGTTTCCTATAAGACTCAATTCCGTTGGAGTCTTCTTTTCGTTGCATGTCTTTTCCTATCATTCCGTGAAAGTTCCGGGTTATGTATCGTTCTTTCGGTTATTACTCAAGGGACAATGATAGTAAACGGTTACGGTCACTTGAACCATTCTGTTTTCACCCTTGCATAGTCTTTCATTAGACTAACCAACCAGATTTTATTCCTTGTATGGTTGGCTGGTGCCATCCGTCCTATACGGCACATCAGTGGTTGGTCCCCGACGATTTGAAGTAACCAATCGAAGAGGAGGCTTGCAGATGAAGTTTGTGTTTTAAGAAGTAATATTTCCAAGGCGTGTATGTTTAATTTGAATAAATGTAATACATAGTCATGTAATTAGGACTACTTTAAAAGAGTCTCTTCCGCTGTAATTTAAAAGTCTTCCGCTGTCACTATACTTTGTTGTAAAACTGTCCTTCTCATTTTACAAGAGGAATCTTAATAAAATGTTAAGTTTATTCATTTAAAATGTCTTTCGCTGATTATTCTTTTGTTATTTAATATTTATGTATTTATTTAAGCTTAATTGTTCCGATTAAAGCCTATGGTGACTTTGGGCGTTAACGTCTGAGGTCACTGGCATGTGGCACTACCGACATAAGTCGGGGGTGTTACAATTATGGTATCAGAGCAATGGTTTTAAAATTCTTGGCCTATTGTTAGGTTTGAGAATTTTCGAAAATTATTTTCGAAACTATTTTCTTTTAAAAAGGAATATCGAGAGTTTAAATGTTAGTATTAAAATTAAAGTTTTATGATTTCTTAGAATTTAATTTAAAAATAATGGTTTAACTATTAGGAAATTAATAGATATTTTATAGTTGCCTTATAAATGGTGTGTTATAAACGTTTAGCATTTACTTCGTGCTATAACTTTAAAAGTATGATTTTGGTCTTAATAAGGGTTTTAGGTGATAACAGTGTCGTTAGTTTGAGAAACTAACTTTATAAATAATTATTTTATTAAGTTAAATATATAAGTTTTAAAAGTATAAAGTATAAAGTTTGAAAGCATAGGGTTTAAGTGGTTTTTTCAAACTTCTGCAAGCTTCGGTTTTGTTACTTATTCCTTAGATCCATTTTAAGGATGTCATCTTTTCTTAGGTTTAATGTCATTTAAAGGTTGACATTTCTCCTAATTGATTCATTCTCAAGTAAGAGAAGAAGTTCGTTTTAAGGTTAATGGTGGAGGGTCAGTCAAACTAATATAAAGTTATTGGTTTGGACCCTTATAATTTGTATCATAACGTAATTGATTAAGTATCATGTACAAGTTGGAAAAGTTCTAAACTGACGTTATGGTTCATCAACAGATGGTGAACACCCGATCCACCTACCAAGCAGCTAATGACGGTCCTAACAACGGTTCCCGAATTCAGCTGAGGAGTGCTACTCAGCAAGGGGATGACGCGAGATCTGGCTCGCATAATAATGACCCGACCATGCGGCAAAATGTTCATCAGGGACAAGTGGACCCTCAAGCTGCGAGGGAAGTTCCACCTCATGCCCCGATCGTGTAGGATGCAACAGTCATTGGGCAAATAGTGAGCCAAGTGGTTGAGGTACTGACGACCCAAGGGATACCGCAAGCTCAAGCGGCTCCCAATCCTCAAGTTGTAACTAATGTGGTGGGACGTGAAGGTCCTACACATCCGGTGGTTCCCGAGAGGAATGGCGGGAATTACAACCGGGCATTGAAGACGATCAATTCGATGCGCCCAGATAGCTACGATGGGACCAGGGAACCAGTCAAGGTTGCCTATTGGTTTTCCCATATGGAGCGACTATTTCAGAACGTGGTATGCACCGAGGCTGAACATGTGCACATTGCTTCGTTATATCTAAAAGACGGAGCAAATGAGTGGTGGGAAGGAACTGGTTTGGATGACCACCCAAATCTGAGTTGGGCAATGTTCAAGGCCAAACTCACTAATCGGTTCTTCTCTCATGCTATGAGGGAAGAGAAGATGAAGGAGTTCCTCTACCCAGAGACTGAAGGACTGAAAGTGTCTGAGTTGGCGGCAAAGTTTAATCACTTGCTGCATTACGCTGGTTCTGAAGTGCATACTGAAGAACAAAAGATCTGGTACTTCCATGGATGGATGAACCTAGAAATCAAACCTCTGATGGTGCGTCACGGTTGTTCTACTTTGGAGCAATATGTTGATGCGGCCTACAGAATAGAGGTCACACTGGAGGAGTCCGCCCGAAAGTGGGAGGAACAGAATAAGGTGAAGGGTGGACAACAAAACCGGCAGGCTAATACCTTCAAGCGACAGGCATCGCCCACCAAGTTTGAGAAGTCTGGTTGTGCTAAGACCGAGATGACTCAGTCTGACTTCGCCAAAGGCTCAGGTTGGAGTAGCGGTGTGATCCAATATCACAACTGTGGTGAAGCTGTGCATAAAAGTTTTGTTTGCCAAAAGGAGAAGCGGATATGTTACAATTGTGGGAAGGATGGCCACATGAAAACATACTGTAGGCAGAAGGGTCAAGAGCCAACACAATCATATCAGGCCTCAAATGTTGGTAGTAGGCAGAACCCAAAGCCGAAAGTGTCCGCTTCTGAGCAATCTGTTGTTCGTAATAAAGGCAAGGCGCCTATGGAGTCTTCGGGTCAAGGGCAACGACTCTTTGTGATACATCACCCCGACGGGAAAGAAACCATGTACAAGTAGTGGTATTTTTGTAAAGCTTTTTAAGAATAAGGAGCGATGATTTGTGTCGATAGTCTCCATAGTTTAGTAATCTGTATGTTCGACATTCTGTCAATTGTTTTAATGTAATGTTTCGAATAATAAAGAAGTGTTTCCTTGTTCCGGAAATTACTAAATTCATTACTATTGCAAGTTGTTCATCCATGCGAGAATCCTTGAGTGCTAAAAGTAGTACATGTCACGAGTTGATAAAGACTGTTTGGACTCATAAAGGACAGTGTTGGGTTGGGACATGTGTGATTGTTTCCTACCTTGTTAGCGCTAGTTTCGAGGTCAAAACTATTCGTAAGAACCTCTCTATGTTCTTGAAATAATGTCAAGTTGGGCATTGACATTATTTGTTTCCTTTACTCAAATTCATGAGCATCATCTCGAGAGGTTAATGTTGTAAGGATTCCTTGCTATAAGGATTTGGTGTGTGTAGTAATTCTCTTTAGAGTTTGAGGTTATTCCTCATGTGCATACTCTGAGCATTAGATGGGATGAGTTGTATAAATTATACATTTAAGTGAATAAATGTATAAGAGAGATATTTCATATGGAGTTCGTTTTCTCTAAAACGATCGTACTTTAATACGATCTTGAATAAACTTTAGAACCCAAGAGTTACGGTTATGGGGTTTATAAGTAAGCGTGCTCATTGTAGGATCAATGGTTAAAGCCTTTGGAAAAACTAAGTGCGTGAAATCATAAGTATTATTTTGGAAGACCTATCTGAGGTTTCGTTATGAGGCTTTCTTAAGGAAATGATATAATGATATGAGGAGTATAAAGATGATTATGTCTTGGGTAAATACTAAATGTCGATAAAGCAAAATGTTGCTTGATTTGGGATAATAAATTGTATGAGGACGATGAAGTGTTTAAGGATTTAGGAGTGAATAACAAAATCAGTCGGTAAAAGTTTGTTGTAAATTGGGTGGATTAATAGTATGAGATAATGTAAGTGTGTTTTTAACTGGACTTGGTGAAAAAGTGACCTATGTCTATTAAGGTGACCTTATGACACGTGTTGGATGAACAAGGTGATTGATTATAATCGTGTTAAACGGATTATTAGCATCATGTTTGAGGAAAACATGAATAAAATGTTGTGCGGTTAATTGTAAAAAGGATTAAGGAATCTTAAAGGTCTTATGTTAGAGCTTGATTAATGGAAAGATTTCGGGTTAAGAAATGGCATAAGGGCCAAATTTAATTAAGGTAAATAATGAAATAGATTAGATGCATATGTAAGGAGTAAGACGATATGAAAATTGGGAGTACTAAATTAGGTCATAAGGAGATAAGGTATGAACTTTGGGAGTCGTTTATAAAAGAGAAAAGTTGAAAGAAAATGTGTGTTCTCAAGCTTAAGGTGTATTAAGATCGTGTGATGATTTTGGAGACTATGATTCTAAGGTAATCATGACCTTGTGAATATATTAAGAGTTGGCACATGAGATAGTAGATGGAAACGAGACATATGAAGGATGTCATTGTTGAGGAAACAGATCGACTTTCCTAGGATTAAATTTAAGTACGGAATAATTGAGGATACTAAACTCAAGTAGAGAGATTTATGTGGAAATCGATCCCTCTAACTTGGTGGTGTTAGTTTCGGGGTCGAAACTATTTTTAAGGGGGTATTAATGTAATAACCCTCAATTTTAGTAGGGGTATTTGTGGAAGTTTCAAAACTTTCGTTTTGTAAACGGGACGCGTTAGGAATGTTTGGGACCTCTGTAAGTACCATTCGAACGTAGTGTTATACGTTTATTGAAATATATGGGTCTTAAATAATTTGAGGAGTGCTAAAAACCGGAGTTTATCAAAGACCCGTGATCAAGGTCCAAAAACCGCAAGCGCGGCAATGCCGCGACCGCGGTGCCAAACCGCGATCGCGGTTCTGAAACCGCAATCACGGGCACTGTTGCATCGTCTTCTTCCTCTGCTTTCTAGAATGCCGGCGATTGGCATTTCTCTCACGTGGCCGAACGGCGGGAGCTGGATCGCTTCCTCTCCTTGGCGTTGAGGTTAGGGCTCTAAATCCTAGCCTATAAATAGGGCTCGGATTTGGCTTCTCCTCCACCATTCTCAGGTTCCATCTCTCTCTCTCTCTCTCTCTCTCTCTCTCTCTCTCTCTCTCTCTCTCTCTCTCTCTCTCTCTCTCTCTCTCTCTCTCTCTCTCTCTCTCTCTCTCTCTCTCTCTCTCTCTCTCTCTCTCTCTCTCTCTCTCTCTCTCTCTCTCTCTCTCTCTCTCTCTCTCTCTCTCTCTCTCTCTCTCGTTTTAAGCTCGGAGTGTTGTTTTCGTCGGAGTTGTTGTCGCCGTGGGAAGTCCTTGGAGTGGTGAAAGTGCTCGATTGTTTAGAAGCGAAGATCCGCGCCTCGTCGTCATCGGTATGGCTCAAACGTTCGATTTAAGCTCGCGTCGGGATAGAGTCACGCGACCGCGGCTCCATCCACCGTGACCGCGGCCGGGCGGAGACCCGCGATCCCAGCTGGGCATGAAACCGCGGGTGTGGTTTTGCCCAGCAAAGCTGCGATCGCGGCTATGTTAACCGCGACCGCGACACTGGCTTGTTCCTTCGTTTCACTTCGTCTTTTCATACCGTATCTAATTTAGGGTTTTGTCTTAAAACTCGTCGTCATCGTAGGCAACCGTGCCCAGATTCAAGTTTCCAGATCTCGAACTCGATCTCTTCATTCGTCTAGCTAAGGCAAGTGGCGGTTCGCTCTTGCTCATTATTCCATATTTCCCTTGATTATCAATTATTTAATTGTTTAATTAAGTTGGAATAAAGTTGTTGTTTTGGTGTTTGGGAACAGATTTGATAAAACGATGTGTTAAAATATGAATTTATAATAGGTTGTATATATTGCTAGAAACAACGCTATTATATATAATTCTATATGATATTATCATAAAGTGATGAATGGATTTTGGTGTGGATTTATATGTGGACTTACATGCTTAGTTAGCACGAGTATTCGTAGGAACGCTATGTACCTTACGAGGTCTAGTCGTTTCTTTATAACTTTGTGTTAGGAAGATAAATGCCCTAACGCCTTTGGTCATGACCTACCCCTATCCGAATATAGGTGGAGGTGCACTTAGCTAGTGTCAAAATTCGGGATTCGTCCCATATTATATATCTCATTGCGAGATCTGTTGTGGAAATTAAAAGCTTTAACGTGAATGTACGTTTTGAAAGTAAATAAGATAAGTGTCTTTTCGTACATAATTAATATACCCTCGGGCGAGAAGTATAACGTGGAACCCACCCAGACTCTTGTTAGAGTAAGTCCTCTTTCCAATCTAGATTCGCATTGTGCGGTGAGGTTGGTCGTGGACCCAAATAATCAAGGTCGTTTTTATAAACTTGTGTGAAAACTTAATGTTCCCAAATAATTTCATATGTTTCCTATAAGACTCAATTCCGTTAGAGTCTTCTTTTCGTTGCATGTCTTTTCCTATCATTCCGTGAAAGTTTCGGGTTATGTATCGTTCCTTCGGTTATTACTCGAGGGACAATGATAGTAAACGGTTACGATCACTTGAACCATTCTGTTTTCACTCTTACATAGTCTTTCATTAGACTAACCAACCGGATTTTATTCCTTGCATGGTTGGCTGGTGTCATCCGTCCTATACGGCACATCAGTGGTTGGTCCCCGACGATTTGAAGTAACCAATCGAAAAGGAGGCTTGTAGACGAAGTTTGCGTTTTAAGAAGTAATATTTCCAAGGCGTATATGTTTAATTTGAATAAATGTAATACATAGTCATGTAATTAGGACTACTTTAAAAGAGTCTTCCGTTGTAATTTAAAGTCTTTCGTTGTCACTATACTCTGTTGTAAAACCGTCCTTCTCATTTTACGAGATGAATCTTAATAAAAGGTTAAGTTTATTTATTTAAAATGTTTTCCGCTTATTATTATTTCGTTATTTAATATTTATGTATTTATTTAAGCTTAATTGTTCCGATTAAAGCTCAGGGTGGCTTTGTGCGTTAACGTCTGAGGTCACTGACGTGTGGCACTACCGACATAAGTCGGGGGTGTTACAGACATTCTCTCTCTTACTATTGTGCTTTGAAATTTTGTACATGTGAAGAAGGCATATTGAAGAAACAAATATATACAAGTGTGGGGAATTCGACCGTTGGAAGAAAAAAAAGGGAAATTGTAAACGCAATGTTGTAGCGTTTACAATTCCCATAGGTTCGATTAAACCGGGTCCATGTTAAATGTTATGCAATAGCGTTTAAAATGGACCCGGTTTAATCGAATCGTTTTTTTTTTGTTAAATCTCATTATGCATTTTTTGTGATTTTGGGCCATTTTATGCATATTTAATTAATATAATATTAAATGCGTATTAGTACATGTCATCCAAAAATTACATACATAATAAAATAAACATAATATCCCTAATCTCCACCCGGTTGACTCTCACTACCCTCCCCGGGCTCGTGTATAGAATCCCGAAAAAATCTGTGACGCACAAGGTGGAGGGGGGCCCATCGGGGGAGTCTCATCTAAGCTTTGAATATGGTAAGGTTGTATACAACGTGGGGACGCCGACCTATTATTTCAAACACTAATGCATCGTTGATTTCCAATCCATGGAATTGAACAAAATCCCACCAGCCGTTGCCAAATCTGTAGCGATTACCACTCGTTGCGATAGACACATGCAAAGTAGTAATACCACAATCCAGGGTGACTTCAGTTGTTCTTGCATAACTCAAGAATTTCAAAGCATGCTCCCTCAGGACACTCTGCATATCAGTAAGTGCATTTAAAGTTGATATTATGAAGTAATCTGAATCATAAATTTATATTATGAAGGATGCGGTGCCTACCATCCGATATTATGGGTAGACATTGGTTTGATTTAGTACAACAATGAAACTCTTCTTCTTATCACATGGAGAAGCTTCGGCTCTTTGTAATGCTGAATTTGCAACATCTCCAGCAACTTCAACATCATCATCATCTCCAGTACCGTACGAGGTGTAGCTGTTGTCTTCTTCGACAACAGAGGAATTTGATTCATCGCTGATTACTATCACATTTTTCGACGACGAAGCCATACTAACTTTTGGAGAACTAAAACACAATAAGATAAGAGAATGGTGCATAAGGTTCTGGTGACATTGTTTGTATTTATAGGGTGAAATAGAATCGTTAGAAAAATGACCGTTACAAAACTGCACGCTTATGTTAAGCGTATGACTACACGCTTAACTGTTAAACGCTACGACATAGAGTTTAAAAGTTACCGTTTAAATTGTAAACGCTACTACGTAGCGTTAAAAGTTACCGTTTGAATTATAAACGCTACGTTGTAGCGTTTACAATTCTCATAGGTTCGATTAAACCAGGTCCATGTTAAACGCTATGCAATAGCGTTTAAAATAGATCCGGTTTAATCAAACCGATTTTTTTTTTGGTTAAATCTCATTAATTCTTATAAAAAACAAAAACAGTTAAACGCCACATTGTGACGTTTAAAAAAAAAAGACGCTACCAAGTTGCGTTTATAACCGAGTGCGAAATCAAAAAAAAAAACGGGTGCAAAACCGAACCCGCTTAATTTACTTTCACATTGGGGTGATACTTGAAAAGTGTCCTAAATCAAGATTCTCTTTTTAAAATTAGAGATGAAACGTGTAGGAAAGCGGGTCTTGGGGAGAGAGTTGACTAGTCAAAGCTGGCAGAGTCAGCTAGGCTGCGGCCTGCGGCTTACCAGTTCAACTTTGAACTTGTCTAGTTATATAATCATCATTTCGCCAACTAACGGTCCAACTTACAAAACCTTCAAAAATCAACCTACACAACTCCCGAATCACAAAACGAAGCCAATCAAGAAGATCGATGAGGAGTGGGATTTTGGAGGTCGTTTTGGTCGAAGCTAAGGGCCTTCGCGGTGCTGACCTTCTATTTGGTATATTTGCTTTTTTATTTTAATTTCATTCCTGAAATTTCTTATTTGAATCTGGGAATCATAGTCCTTTTCTCTATCTGCAACATCGAATCTGAATACTAGCTTCTTCGTTAAATAAGAACGAAACATTTGTTTGTTAATTTAGTTTCTGGGTTGAGTTTTACTCGCTTTGGTGTCTCTACAAAACGAGAATATGGAGATCGATCTCTTCATCAAAGGAAAAAAAATTAAATAGGAAGAACCCTAATTTCTATTTTTATATTCAGATGAATAATGGCTCCAGTTAACGATGTAGATGATTTTGGTTGGATTAGTTATTGTAGATGCTTATTTATTATATATCTTTTGGTAGATGATTTTGACAAAAGAATATCAGGACATAATTGGCGATCACCTAGCTTAATAAATAAACAGCATTGTAATATAAACTTTGATAGGTTGTTGCTGGAGATGACTTGTATTCATTAAGTTTCTTATTTACCAATAAAAGTACTTGTCATTATCATAAATTATTTGGACCCGTAGGTAGATTAGGGTAGTGTTACAAGCTTAATATATTATAATGTTGAAATTTCATCCTAAAAAATTGACAATAAAAGAAATAAGGCATCTACCTTATATGTTCATATAAGCTTAGTTATATTCTAACTTCCTATGTGAAATGGTTATTTCTCTAGCATTTATAATGTAAGCTTTCGGACTAAGTCAAAGTCAATCAAATGGGTTGGACCGTTCTTATATTCAAACTCAAATGGGCTTGATGAACCGGCCCATATCTCCACGATATCTATGTTACTAACAATTATTTATTTCATTTTGGAAAAATTGCAGATAAAATTGATCCATATGTTGTGATTCATTACAAAGGCCAGGAACGAAAAAGCAGCGTTGCCCGAGGTAGTTCATGTTTAATAGCAACTGCCATTATCCACGTTTACATTATAGCTCTTATGGGCTCGTATATGTCACGCTCTCAGTCTATTAGTCAATAAATAAGCTCACACATATATTTATATATCGAATTTTCTAACCTATGCTAGATATTATGTATTTCGAGAATTTTTATTTTGTTTATGCCGATTTAAGTTTTTCAATTTAGGGCAACAATATAACTTAGAAAAACTGTTTATATATATGTATTTGATGTGTAGGGCAAGGAAGCAATCCGAGGTGGAACGAGAAGTTTACACTGAGAGCAGAATACCCTGGCTCCGGATCTGACTACAAACTCCTCCTCAAACTCATGGACAAAGACACGTTCTCCGCCGATGATTTTCTCGGCCAAGCCACGTACATCTTCGTTCGTAAAACGATCAATTGATTTTAAGATAAAACTTTATTGATACGATGCGTACTTTACTTAATTACCACACTTGTGAGTAACTCTAGTGTAATGAAAATGTGGTGTAGGATATATGTGAAGGATCTGCTTGAAATAGGAGCGGAAAAGGGGATTGCAGAGTTGAACACTACTAAATATAGTGTGGTTCAAGCTGACGATTCTTACTGCGGCGAGATCAAAGTTAAACTCGCTTTCAAATCAACGGTAATTATGTACTTCAAGATGTTTTTAAATGTAATTAAGCGTTAACGATTCGTGTTGTCTTAATTTGTGATTGGATTTTGACAGGGTGGAGGTCAGATTTGGGAAGATGAGAAGATTGGTGGATGGAAAGAGAGCAACGATTACTGAAGAGATTCAAGGCAGATCCACTAATGCAAGTTCTAATCAATGTTATTGTTCATATCCCCATTTCGTTGATGTGTTTTGAAGGGTGCTTATCCTTGTACTAAAGATTAAGATGCACTTGTTTCTGTTTTGTATGATTGTTAGTTTGGTTTGATTTGATTTGATTCAATTGTGGCTCCATTAATTCCACGCAAAATGTTACCTTAACATAAAGTTTGTTAATCTCTAGCATAGTCCACCTTAATTAATTGTTATATATGAAACTCGCTACAGTTCTGTTACTGTTAATAAAGTTTGTTAATCTCTAGCATAAGGTTACCTTAACATAAAGTTAGTTTATAATTCTATAGTATAAAGTTTGTGAACCTGTATTATAATGTTTATGAACCTTTGTACATTAGTGCATTGCGTTATGAAGTGAAAAAAAAATGATCTACTAAAAAAACCCTCGATAATTATGAAAATATCACCGTGTCATTTATACCCTTTTTAATCTCAACCTTCGGCTTGATCTAGTGGTTCATATTTATCCTCATTTTACACACTAAGAATCATAAACACTTGGACCACCTCTCCTTTGTACCCTAAATCTCATATCCTCTATATATCCAAGAAATGTATAGGGTTAGGTAAAAATGAGTTTTTTTTAATTGGTGACGAGGATCCCGACGGAGAACGGGGCAAATTTTATTCCATGTTCTAGACTTCTAGTATAGGTACGGGGACATGAGGGTAGTAGGGTACTCCTCGCCCCAAACACGCCCTAAATCTGCCTCGTTGTCAACTAATCACCCCTATCTCTTAATTCGTATGTTACCCTATTTTATTCACATTTTCACCTATTTTTTCGGCTCGGATATTCGTCTATCTCTTAATTCAGTTCTAAGACCTTATTTGATCAAATCTGTATATATACTTTATTTGTAAAAAATATTGTTTTTATCTCTTCATATTTTCCTATACCACTCAAATTTTAAAAAATATTTTCTTACAAAAATAAATTATAAATAAAAAAACGGAAATTTCGCCTGATACCCTGAGGTACGTCAAAATTCGCCTGATGCCCCAAAGATTTACCAATTCCGCGTGGTATCCTTGAGTTTTATTTTTTTTCGCAAAATGCCCTTCTGTAACAGAAATTGTTAAAAAATAAAGAACCCCCAAATCTTGTCTCTCTCGTCCGTCCTCTTCACGACTGCTGGCCCTCGTCCCGCCGGCGACCAGGCTCGCCTCCGCGACGACACGACTTTGTGCCCGCCTCCACCCGCTCGCCTCTGTCTCTACCTCCGCCCGCTCGCCTCCCTTCCGCCTCCGCCCAGTGGCGACCCGGCTCGCCTCCACCCCGGTGGCGACCCGTCCAACTGCTATGAATGCAAACAAAATCATCATTAATTAATTTTTTTTTTTGAAAATGACTGATATGTCATACGGAGTATGTCTTTTGTCTTCAGCTAAATGGAGAAGCAACTGAATCAGTGCTAGCATGTCTTTCAGAAATCATAGAGGCAATTTCTAAGATAGAAACAGAACATAACGAATTCCTTGAAATTGCAAGCTACCTATACCGCATTTCCCAGCAATCAAGATGTTACATAGGACTAAAGACAGCTCATCAAACGCAACTGAAATCCTAGAATCACTATCAAGGAGAATTCAGCTAGCTAAGGACATCATAGATGGAGTACAAGAAAGCAAAGGGTCAATAACTACCTCTGAACTTCACACTATCATAAAAATGGAAGGCATGATTCATTACATTGGTGAAGGCCTAAGTTCAATACCAACTTCAACATTTGTGGACCATAGTTATGCAGAAATCGCTGTCAAGTCGCTCTCTGATGAGATGAAAAGAGCTCGGTTTGATACTACTAGTAGTAGTAGTACTCCTCCAAGTGAAGAAGATCAGTATCAAGAAAACCTTTACTCGGTTCAAGCTGAAGTTTTTGAAAGTAGTACTAGTTACTTGTCACAAGTTGAACACTTCAGTTCAACAGGATCAGTGCAGGATGTTGTTCGATCCTGCATCTTCGCAAGGGCCAAAGCCAAGGGATAGCTAATGGAGAATCCTCTGCCGCCGTAATCCATGGCGTAGGAGAAGTAGATGTTCTGCAAATGGCTCTCAGAGGAGCTATCGATGTAGTAGTACTGGTTGTGGTCGTATTTGGCGAGGACTCGGACGAGATTTTCGGTGACGAAAACGGTGTCGTCGTCGCCGAGGACGATCCAGCGGACGCCTTCATCCCTAAACACAGCGTTTCAGAGACGATTCGGGAGATCCGGATGGCGGAGCGGTGGCTCTACCGGTTTCGGTACGCGAACCGGGAGGTGTCGCCCGAGATCTGGACCGGCGGGAGCCGGTTCGCGTCGCTCGGAGTCGAGAGGACCGGGCTGTCGAACCAGACCGCGCCGCGCATCCCCGACTCCGGCTTGTACCAGAGCTTGATGTACTCCTTCCGCTTCTCCCAGAGCTTCGCCGAGGCGGCAATGCCGAAGACCACGTGTGAGATGTTCGTCGGCGGCGGCGGCGTCTCCGGATGAGACCCGACCAAACTCGAATCGGACTCGTTTTCGGTCAATTGACCAGCGGCGGAAGGGAGTCGAGCGGGTGCAGGCGGAGGCAAAGGCGAGCGGTGGAGGCAGGCACAAAGTTGTGTCATCGCGGAGGTGAGCCGGGTCGCCGGCGGGACGAGGGCCAACAGTCATGAAGAGGACGGAGGAGAGAGACAAGATTTGGGGATTTTTTAATTATTTTTTAACCATTTTTGTTAGTAAGTCGACGGAAGGGCATTTGACGAAAAATAAATAAAAATCGGGCGTATCACGCAAAATTAGTAAATTTTTGGGATATCATGCGAATTTTGTCATACCGAATACTAGGCAAAATTTCCGATAAAAAATCTTTATAAATACATCTACCCAGTCCTAAAGCAACCGGGCCTTATCTGGGTTCGGATCTAAAGCAATCGGGCCTTCCAAAGCCCACTTTCCCCGTGTTTCGCAGCACCCCCTCCGCCATCATTCCGTTCCGGTGAGGTGCACCTCCTCCTTCCCCAACTGTCTTCTCACCACTTCTAAAAGGTGCAATTTTTCGGCGCCACGAATTCCTTAAGGTGAGCTTATTCTCAAGTGAAGAAAACTTGCATTAGGTCTAACCAATTTGTTTTCTTTCGTTTCTCCTCTAATCGGTGGCTGAATTATTAGTTGCAAGGAGTTGATTGCTATGATAAGAATTGTCTAGATCTAGTAGTTCTCGATAATTTTTTTGATGTTCTGCTATCGAGTTGTGATTGATTTGGGGATACATTTGCAGTAGTATGAATATCTGTTTTAGATTAGTTCCTTTTGCTTGTCTTAGACTCACATTTCATGATTATACTCGTTCAGGTGCTTCGAATTTAGCGGAAAGGAAATATTGAGCTGGCTTTCAGTTGTAATTGTGCTGTCCTCTGATGCTGCTGAGTTTGCGGCAATGAGATCATGCAGTGGATGGCGTTGCCTTCTCCTACTGCTTCCTCTGTTATTCTTGATTTCTCATCTATTATCCAGTCAGTACACACCTCTTTCTTATTATTGTTTTTGTTTTCAAACTAAATAGTGCATTATGTAATTTATGTGGATATTAATTATGTTTTTGGTGTTCTGTACAGTCTTAGAATTGCGTCATATTGATAAGGTGGAAAATCTATCAAAGAAGCAGACTACAAAGTTTGACCATCTGGTTATAGGGCCAGCTGCTGGCCAAGGCCTGAGAAACCGTTTGCAATGCCAAGGTTGAAAAAACTCCTCTTTTAGCTGTGATTTTTTCAAGATATGATGTGATGTTTGAGGATCTTTGGATCATCACTCGAGTAGGAAAGGGATATGGACATAAATGAAAAGGGTGGATTTTTGTTGCAATGCAAACCCCATTTGTTGTACTTAAGATTATGTTTCTGTTGAACCAGGCCCATAGGTCTTGGGTTTGATCATCTTAGTTATGGAATGTGTTTCCGGACTCTGAAAACTTGAATGTTTGAGACCGTGTTATGCTGAATTCCAGTCTATGTAGTATCTCTATGTCACTATACTAATAGCATTTAAGCAGACATATTTGACCTTTTCATTATTCTTCATTTTGCCTGGCAGGAACTAAAGCCTTAAACAAGACTCGCTCTTCAAGCTCTGCCCATGTCTCTAATTCTGAAGAGAAGGTTGCATTTGTCACTGTTTTCAGCATTTATAACTCGTCTGGTAATGGAGATGCAGATAGAATTCCTTCCAACATGGTAACTGTTGGGAACTCTTCATTCACTAAGTTGGAGAGGTCAATGGCTATTTTGGATACATATATTAAATTCATTCAGGTACGTAATTTGTTTATTTTCAACAAGAGAGCATCTTTATAAGTTTATGTATTATCTGTTGAACATATACAAGGAATTAGTTGTACTTGCGAGTTTTGATTGTCCTGCACCTTATATTACAACTTAGAAGCCTTAAATTTGGTTAGTATTGATATCATCCATTTCATGCGCCATGGATGTATATGGTATGTCATTGGATCAAGGATCTTCTTATAAATAGAGTGTATCCATTCCAAAATATAATATTCACTTATTGTGGGAGGTGTTTGTCTAATCCTTGATTTAATGCTGTATCGCTAAGCGGGAACGATGGGAAAGTCTGAGTAAGAGGGGGGTGACCAGAGAAACGACTGTGGGGTTAAATTTCTGAGAGGAGTTGATAAATATGACTATCTGTTTGCTTCTTGTATATGTGTGATGGTATACCAAACATGGATAAAGGCAAATAAATAAAAATAATCCTCTTCTTTTTTATTTGAGTTTGATGTTGTTGGATCTATATCTTTGGAGTGGCAAATATTGACCTCTTTTCTGACTTGCTGTCCTGAAAGGTTAACCATTCTGTTTAAAAGCTTAGTGTATAAAATAATAAGATCTATAGACATAAAACTTTCTGTGTGACACATGCTCTTGTTCTAAGAATTGGGTAGTAATTGACTAATTGCAGGTAACTATGCCCCAAAGCAATATATTTGTTCTTACTGATCCGGCATCTGATCTCCATATTGCTAGAGAAAGGGTCTCCTCATATCCCATTCCGGGTGATTATTCACGAGAAACATTGATGCTTCAGAGAATCAAGTCTTACATTGTAAGGGACATTTGTATTGGCTAGCTCAGGAATTATATTTCTTCTTGCTAAATTGCTGGTTTCTATTTTTCCTTTTAAAAATCATTTACTCGTAAGATTTGTCTAATTTTCTGATGAAGGGACACCAAACAGTGTTCGATATTTCTCGTCATGTTGTTTTTTTACCGTCATCTCTCTTATATATAGATGGAAGACTCACCTGAGCTTTGTGTTTAAAATGCTGGTTCATTGGGATACACCCCCCCCCCCCCCCCCCCCCCCCTTTTTTTTTTCTCTTTATCTTTCTGTAATCTTATGCTGCCTATTTGTGTCTGTCTATGTGTGCATTAGAATGTCTTTTGCTTGATGGGGGAAGAGATTAGGAATTTGTCATCTACTAAGTGTCAATATTTTTAATCAGAGATGTTGTAATTAGTTGAAGTTTACCAATCATCTCTCGACTGATCGGAGTGCTTGCCATTTGTAGATTTGAAAGATTGATGAAGTTTGTTCAACAGAACATGTGAGCTATGCAGAAAGATTTCACTGAGAAAAATTAGGTGTGGCAGAACTATCTTGCAGCTTACTAGTTTTGCCTTTTCCTGTATCATATAAAACTGCATGACATTGGAGAGACCCTTTTTGCTTGGAGCCTCCTTGGCTATTATACTATGAAGTTGTTAAATGTATAGACTTTAGAAGAAGTGGAATTAATTGAGTCTTGTCCATTAATGAGATGAAATAAACATAAAAATTGTTAAATGGGCATAATGTGAACGACGGTTTGATAGCTCATTTGTGCAGGCTTTCCTAGATGCAAGAGCAGAGGAATTGTCCAAGAAGAAAAATGAAAGAACTTGTCATTACATTTTCACTGATTCAGATATAGTAGTGGTTAATGACCTAAGCCAGATATTTGATGAATACTCAAACTTCGATGTGGCTCTTACCTTCAGAAACAACAAAGATCAACCTCTAAATTCAGGCTTTGTTGCTGTTCGAGGCACTCTGGAAGCAGTACAAAGGTGTGTAGTCAGGAAAGTTTTAGTTTTTGAGAATATTTCTAAAATCTTGATTCTTTTGCCAAATCCTTTTAAATGTAGCCCATGCTGTCTAGTCCTGGGGTTACCTTTGTATTTTCAGCTTAGTTTTAAGTAGCCCGTGGCTTGGAAGCATAAAGGGTTAATTTCTCATTTTAGGACAAACAATGGCACATGCCTTTCTCTTAGCCAAACTAACAGGTTTTACTGTCTGGTGACCGGTGAGAAATATCAAGAATTCAGCTTTTTCTGCTATGTGGATGCAGGGCCAAGGCTTTCCTTCTGGAAGTGCTGCAGGCTTATCGTACTAGATTCATGAAAGCTTCTCGGATGTTGGGTGACCAATTAGCACTTGTTTGGGTCGTCAAGTCCCACCTGTCGCTTGATTCAGCGAGATTTGCTAAACGTTCAGCTTTTGTGGAAGAGCTTCACGGTGTTTCGGTACTATTTTTACCATGTGCTGTTTACAACTGGACTCCCCCAGAAGGTGCAGGCCAATTTCATGGGATGCCGTTGGATGTAAAGGTATGTTTTCAGCTTCATATTCTTGGATATGCTAATGAATTTTTCACTTTGATTTCCACTTGTTCCAGGGCAACGATCACGTTTCGTTTTCTTTGCTTGAGTTCTTTCACAATTCAACTAGTCCCATCATTGCAGGTAGTTCACTTTAAAGGATCAAGAAAACGGCTCATGCTAGAGGCTTGGAACTTTTACAACTCTACTCACAATATCGACGATATGTTATGCCTCGTTTTAGCCAGTGGAAGAACCAAATATGATTTCTGAACTGCTAGTATGGATCCGAACCTGAAATCTTACCAACCGGAGCAGATGATTTGGTCTACGATCGGAACAAGTAAAGTATTTTCTGAGCTGAGTTTAGGATGTTTCTTAATTTGGTTTTTATAGGTTGATGTATTTTTATGAACTTTCGATAAAAATCAAAATTCAATTCTCAATCTCTATGTATCACTTCAAACTACTATGGCCACCACACATGTTTAGTTAACCAATTTTGATTATAATGTTAGTTGCTAGTTTGTTACTATATGAAGTTATGTATAGACTGTAAACTCAACTGTTCCCCACAATCTTCCTAAACTCATAGTCAAATTCGTCGTGAAAAAGGGAATAAAGAAGTGCTTAAGACAGTTTAATTTTGTAACAAGGCAGAAAAATACATTAATGCAACATGGGGAAATAAACATATACACTACAACAATCTCATTTTTCAAGCTTCTTCTGGTAACGCTGTTTCGTCCATAGATCCATGTAAATTAAATCCGGCCTGTTAAAATGACATTCCTAGCACTAAAAGCTACGGTAACCTTCCATTTTTCTCATGTACAATGTTCGTTTTGCTTGTTTCCTTTGAGAGCCAAAAGTTGTACAGTTAAAAAGAGTAATCTTTCAAGTTTCGTCCACATTGGATGCATCATCATTGAGATCGAAACTGGTCCGTTCAGCCACCACACTCATACACTGCTGCAACTGAGAAGCAACAGGCAGAATCTTCTGGGTCTCACTTGATGGTGCAACAACTGTGTTTGGTAAAGGTGTAGCCACCGCAGCTGCCTCCAAGCTGCTGCTGTCACCACCACCTTCTTTGGACCCATTTCCACCAGCTGTCATTGCAATCAAGAAAGAGCCAAAAGAAATTGAGGAAACCGCAAAAGGAAGAGAAGATGGGAAACAATCTTAGGTTGCTTTAATTTAGGATACATTGCATTCAGAAATCTCGACTTTGGTAATCGTCCTAAACGGGTCTATAGCCTTATTTTGGCCTAAGACAACCCCATAATCATTGCTTTTATTACAAAGGTTAGGAGCTCCTATAGGACAACGTCAATAAGTTGGGAACTCATTTAAGACATGATATTTAAGGACCCATGCAGGACATGATTCACAGGCTAAAATTAACAGAAAGGGAAACATGTTATGGGGCTTTAGTAAGGAAAAATATAGCCAAGGCCTAACGGACAATTTAGGATAAGACATAACATGACCAATTCAAAGTTGTTGCTATCAACACAGGCTTTCTCATAATTTTTTCTAGCAAGTTGTTTGGCAACAAAATAAAAAAAATTACTTGAATACGAATTCAAAAGGACTCCCAAGGAGAATAAAATGGTCCATTTCAAGCAAAAGAAATACCTGGTTGAGGTATCGGAACTGTTGGTATTAAGGTGCTTGCAGTTGTGGTTGTGGATGAGCTTCCAGCTCCCTTTTTCAACCTAGTCTGCATTTAGAAGTGTGTTTTCAGTTGTCAGTTAATGGATCAAAATTAGTAGTTTTTACTCCTACCAAAAGATAACTGATAACCTGTCATGCTGCTTTTGACTATATCTCAGCTTAATTTTCAATTTTCATTAATATATAGGACAAATTTTCTCCAAACTCTTTCTAATACATAGAGCTTTATCCAATGCAGCAACAGTTTGTGAAGGTAACATGCCAATGCTTGCATACCTTTGCATTTTCTTCGCAGTACTTAACAGCATGGGAAATGCCTGAGCAGCGCCCGTGCAATAACGTATAAGCCCACAACAAAAGCTTCCTTGGTATGCTTACATCAAGAGCTATACCTTCTGATCCTGGTTGAAAGCTTGCAGAAACAGCATTTCGTGCCGGGACCCAATAGAGATTAACACCTCCTGAAGATAGAACAACAGCCGAGCTATCACGGTAGAAGCTATAGGCAGATCTCAGAAGAGAGGTTGCAGCCTCCGTGTTTTCCTCTGACACTTTCTTGATTATAACATTCCTGATCTTGGACAAAAGTGGGTCCCATTTTTGTTCGAGACTAGTCAGGTGGGTGGGATTGCCAAAAGAGGAGCTCCACAATTCACTTGTTTGCAGATCAACACAAAGAAGCTGGCTACATTCTAAATCACTCTCTAATGGGTTATTATGTTGAGACTCAGTCGAGGCTTCTGAAGGTAATGGTGTGATTAAAGACAAATTAATTATGACACTCCGGCACCAAGCCATGGAAGCATGTTTGCAAACTCTAGCACAATTGCTATTTGAAAGCTTGGGATTTTTGAAGCGCTTTCTGATTTTCTCATTGATTCCTTCAAGCACGTCAAGCTTTGCACACCTCTCCAAAGAGTATATATGTTGGTGGAGATACCTGAAACATAAAAGGAAACATAAATTAATATCATGCGTGCTGCAGGTATTACGAAATATCTTACATCAAATTCCAAACTCTAATGCAAGTCCATCAAAATTACAAGAACAGGAACCACTGAAACAAGATCTACCATCCAGTAATGTATAGTAAAGATGAGTATTCTTTAATGAAAAAAGACGATTACAAACCATCTTTTGGGTGCATGTATGTCAAGGGAAACAAATTACCCATATAAACTGCTCTCTGATAACTCCGGGCATTTCATCTCAGGTAAACTGCATATATCAGGCCATAAGCAGCCTTGATCCATGAACAAGGAGAACATCTTCTCTAGTATTTGCTCGGGAGTGCTCCTTCCAGAAACAGGAATGGGACAGGCCGAAATTGATTGCATAGATGAGATAAGACCCTTTATGTACCTTCCAAGTGCTACGGGAATCATGTCTTCTAGACACAACGAAAACTGCATTCAGAGCCTTAATCATTATTTCTCATTCAAATTTCATTTGAAGCGAAAAAAATAAATAGAGCTCATTCAAATTGCATTCCATTCAATGAACTCCATTTGTTCAAGTTTTTTTTTTCCCAGAGCAGAAATGACTAGAGCTTCCTACCAGAAGAAGCCCAAATGTTGCATTATAGCACCAAGAAACAACTGTCATGTACCTTGTTTATCGTAGAAAACAAGGGCTCGTACAAGGATACTCAGTTCTTTTTCTCATTTTGAAATAACAAGGATACTCTATTCTTGAGAAATGGATATCGTAAGATATTTATATTTCTAAACACTTGCAAAATTCAATAAATTTTGGTAAGAACACAATAGATAGCAAAGAATGTGTGTTACCCTCTTATCAGATCGGATGGATATGTATGCTCGATCAAGAGTAGGAATATCTCCGGACTCTTCAAGCAGTCGCAAATAAAATAAAAGGTACTTCCTTATGCAAGTTATGAATTTTCTGGAACTCTCTGATAAGTTGACTTCAAGGGCCCTTTTGTTACCAGCCACCCCAGGTGTTTTGCGCCTGTAAAAGGTAAGTAGGCAGATAAAATTTGAAACAACATATTTCCCGATCATCAAGTTCTGATCGTCTTTTTACTCTTCGTATGCATGTGCATGAAAATGATGTCACACATGCAGATCAGATAATGTGCCAAGTACAACTCACAGAATCTCGTAAAACTGAGGGGTAAATTACACAATGTCAGTTATAGAATAAATATCCCATTATCCATCTTTGTCAGCAATTCAGAACTTCAAATCATTTTATCATTAGTAAAACATTAATAGAAACAAAGTACATAAGGTCCTAAATCCTCTTAATTTACACATATTCCATTTTTTGTTTGTTTATAGGTGAGGGTATTTTAGACAAATAACACTTTTCACTAACATTTGTTGAGAGTAATATAAATACGAGTATTGGATTGATAACAAAGTAGTAAGCACGTGATTAAATGTATTTTTTATCATAATGGGTCATTTTTGTGCGAAATGACATGTACTAGGGGTGATTTTGTGTAGTTTACCCAAATTTGAGAGAGGCTATTGAACACAAAGAGAAACTTCAGACAATCAAGGTTGATATCTTACTTTCCTTTCTTGATCATTCCATCAATCTCCCACATGTTGTAGGTAAAAGATGAGCGAGATGACTTGAAGCAAAACGAGAGTTCCTCCTTTGCCTTGTCTAAATCACCACTTCTCCCCCTTTTGTAATAACCTTGAGCAAGCATATATCTTGCCTTGTGAAAATGCTTTAAATCCCCTTCAATGCATATTTCAAGAGCAGAAAGGCAATCGCTATAAAGCATCTCCCACACATTATCTAACAAACGGGATTTCTCAAGCTTTTGCTCATCAATATTAGCTTGGGAGGATAGCCCCTTGTCATCTTCTTGAATCGGTGTTTTGTCAAGGGACATTCCGTCAAGCACGTTAATAGCGGCTTCTTTTGTGGACTGATCGAAGGAATACCCTGCGGCCACCTAATAGGCAGGTTATTACTAAGACAAGCCCATACAAGATTCACGAATTGCCATGAGCATGGGAGTGTCAACTCAAGAAATAGAGCCAAGATACAAACTACTATACATATACACAATGATATAAAGCCTACTTCCATTCTTCCACTGATATTTTTAGCACTTTAAAGGCTAAAACATAATGTTAAAATGTACGAAAAATCAATGGTGTGAGAAATGGAACCAAGCGAACTAAGAGAATAAAGAATACCTTCAGTGTTTCTAAGTCTTGCCTATCAGATGTATAAAGTAACTTCAAGCGTGACGCATGGATCCTATAAACTGGATCTACTGCAGATGGATTTAAAGCAATAGCCTTATCATAATAAGAGAATGATGATTCTGGAGAGTGTCCAAGCTTTTCAGACAGTTTCCCCAAATAATATGCATGGGACCAATCCTGCCTACAAAAAAACATCTAATCAGAATTAAATCAACACCCAAAAGTGTAGATAGAAGATGCCTGCATGAGAGAGATACTTCTGTGCAAAGGCCCTCTGGAAATGCTTCATTGAATTCTGACAAAATGTCATCCAAACTGCATCCTTTGTAGGTGAAACACTTCGTTGGTCATATAAAGGTACGACATTCTGAACGCCGTCATAGTAAACCAATGCCAAAAGCTCATGTATCTCACCCTGTAACAAAAGACCAAATCAGAGAAATGCATTTCCAGAGTAAAAATGTTTCAGATGGAATTTTCAGATATATTAGAAGAAAGATTGTGCAAGCACACACCTCTTTTATTGAGCACATTCAAGATTTGCAGAGGTAAAACCGGAAAACAAGAAAGGGCAACATACAACCGAGGGCACACCAAAAGCATTAAATACATCCAGCACAACTTACACAAATACGAAGTAAGAAAAAAGTAACAATAATGATTCCGACCAAACTTTTAACACTTACTGACAAGCAAGCAGGAATCAACTTGTACTCTAAAATTTATTAGTATCCCAAACCAAGCTGACTTCAGTTTCTCTCAAAGAATCATGAGAAATCTTAATTTGTGAAACCTATTCATGTGTACAACAAATATCTGTTCAATGCAATCATTTATACAACAAATATCTGTTCAATGGAATCATTTATGATTTACCTGTTGATCTGATGTCTTTGCTAGAGCTAAGCTCATTAATAGGCAACGCCGACTTCTTCTCCTGCTTGTTTCAACTCTCTCAGATAAACTTGCATTCTTCCTCCATCCAGCTACATTGACATGTTTGCTTCCATCATTCAACAACAGGTCCACCTCCTGTTCATATAGCACAAGGAAAGAAGTTCTATTCAAAAGTTATAACAACCCTGGACAGGAGTGAAAAGTAAATAAAATCAACAAAAACATTGGAACGAAGTGTGGAATCAAACCAAAACTCAATTGGTAAAAAGCAAGCAACTCGCTGGTCCAAAGGACAAAACCTTTCACAAACAACTCACAAAATATGACTAGATGCCCAGCTGTGAGGATCAAGCCTGTTATTTATACTCAAATCATTCCTTAGGTCACCTCTCATGACTGTATTGACTCCCTTCACATCCCTAACCGCTAGTTTCTAGGTCCTCACTTGCGTCAATTTCAAAAAAAAAAAAATCCCTTGATTACCCTCAGCTGAGTAACCGTTTGGCCTAACATTCTATCCCCAAGTGACTTGCCCTTTTCCTCTTTGGGTAGCCATTTTCTCCATTTCTGGATAATCAGGATCGTTGCCACCTTCCAGCACAAATTCGATTTGAGCGCTCCGGTCACTTGTAGAAACTACTCTTCACATAAGAATCACAAACAGTTCACTCGCAGTCATTTTGCTCTTTTTTAACTGTAGGTCGATTTCCCTAAGCCCCCTTCTGAGTCACATTCTCCATCAATGAGATAGAAGACACAGTGACACAACCTAGCATAAGGAAGGAACCCTTTAGTTGAAGGCAGTGCTGACCCAGAGAAGTAGTGGAACCAAACCAAAACAAAGGCACACACATAGAATGCAACACCAGATGGCTAAAGTCCTTTGGCAAGAATCACCTAAACTACCAAGAAAACAAGCTACTCTCTGGCCAAGGGATGAAACCTTAAACAAACAGCTCACAAAATATTACTAGAGATCCAGGCGGCTAAAGTCCTATAGTGAAAATACTCAACTACCAAGAGAGCAACCCACTCTCTGGCCAAAGGCTGAAGCCTTTTATAAACAGCTTACAAAATATTACTAGATGCCTAGCTACGAGGGTCAAGCCTTTTATTATACACAAGTAATTCCTTCAGTCATCTATCTTGACTGTATCAATCCTCCTCACTGATGTAACTCATAGTTTCTACCCACTCCCTAGTTGCCTCATTTCAAATGTTCCCTTGGTTACCCTTAGGGTCGTAACTCTTAATTCTAACAAAAACGAAACCTTGACCATAGCACTTAAGGTGGAAGGTGGAGACTACCTCATCAAAGACATTAGCAAGGCGCTGCCAGCTCTCAAAGCGCAGAGGGTTGGACAATAAATCATATTTTGAAAGGTTTGCACTTTGTTGCACAAAGTCCTCGCCTTCTTTGGTGAGAACAAAACCAGGCCATTTGTCGCTTGCACTCATTTCCTCCGAGTTAGCCAAGAGATAGTACAAGTTGCTATAGACCTCCAAATATGGTTCACAACTGCAGCCACAGCACATCATATTAATCACCTCTGAGAAGAAACAGAATGAATTGATATCAAAACATGTGTGATCTTACCTCAATGCAAAGGTATTGCTGTGTTTGAGGATATCCTTATCAGGAAACACAACCTTCGTTATGGATTCAAGAAACCCATCAGATCCAGCATCCTCTGAGAGTTTATCTTCACACAAATTGAGATCATCCAAGAACTTATCTACACAATTTCCAGCCAAAACAACTTCAGGTGGTTCTGGAAAGTGTTTGTGTATTGCTCTCAATACTCTGCGAAGCTTAGCAAGTCCAGTTTTCTGAAACCCAATACAAGCCAATTAGCAATTACCAAGAGAAACCAAACAATATCTTCATATAAAATGCAGGAAAAAGCAAAAAACTGAAAGAATTACTGACACTTGAAGCCTTAGCATATGGCAATATGTACTTGAACACGTCAGCACACTGCTCTTTTGACTGGTAGTCTGCACGACTAGTATTTCTGTGCATGGCTAAATCATCCTCATATAATGAATCGGATCGAAGGTTGAGACCATATAGACAGAAAAAGCACTGATCCAATGCATTATCTATTGCCAACTCAAGTTCCTCTCTTTCATCTTCAGAAAGCTCGGTGTTATTCTCATTAACTTTATCATCTGATCTTTCTCTTTCTTCTCTCATCTTTACATCAAGAGGATCGTGACCAGGATCTATATGTGCTTCTAAATTTCCTTCTGCATCTGCACAAGTGGAAATGTCTTCTGCAGTTACTTCAGATGGTATTTCAGAAGTGGCACCTTTGGAATCTTGACCATGTGATGTTTCCAGCCCATCATTCAAAGAATGAGAACTGGACTTAAGTTTCATATCTAACACCAGCAAATGCTTGATTGCAAGTTTAAGAAACGTTCCATCCACCCCACCCTCGTCATCCACACAGCAAAGACCATATTCAGCTAGTAGGTCGTGTATGCCTACGACTAAATCAACCTGCAATACGATGAATAGGGACATCATCAAGCCCAAAAAAAAAAGAAAAAGGCCAAAGGTAACTTTTCCAGTTAGTATTAAAACCAGGTAAACTCACTTGTGTTTTTGTAGGAACTGCCACATCCAGGTGCTGGAGTTTGCAGAATGCAATGGCAGCATCAACAAAGCAACACCGTGGCTTCTGTTCTGTCTCATCCAAACATGAAATCCCAGAAGATTTCTTGGAGAAGTATAACCTTGCAGTATTGCACATGAGTTGGCACAGCAAAGACTGAATCTCACCTATGTTGTTTTTTGGTAGAGTGAAGCTATTCTGCAAGCAAATAATCAGTCACACGGTGCAGAAAATATTGCAGACTTTCCCTTACATGAACAGAGTAGAGATGCAAAACCACAGAAACACATGCAAAGATTATGAGGCAATAAAAGATAAGCATCACACAGGAAGATGAGTTCATATTGAAAAGAAAGTGAGAGCACTGAGAGGGCATATGAAACGAAATAGAACAGCTGCACATTCACATAATATATGTTTCAAAACCGATCCATGCAAATCATGAGAAGTCAAAAGGGACCTTACTGATTATAGCTAATTTTGTTATGAGAAGATCAAACAAGGCAACAAATTTTTCCTGATTAGTCTATTTCTCCGTCCATATAACCAAATGTGAAACTGGTCAGTACTCCAAGAAGCATCATATCTAGGGATAAAGTTGTCTAGAATGACAGCTAGAGGGTCAAAGGCCCAGATAAAGATACCATACAAGAAATTACAGAGAAGTGGAATCAAAATTTTATTAGATTTTATTAGCCAACTCCTTCAAACCATTATAATGCACATCATAATTTAAATCCATGGCAAAATATGTTCATACCATCAACAAAGTCGAAATTTGAACTCTTCAAAAAAAAAATTACTTGTCATACTGTCACATACAGAAGAAAAAAAAACACAAGTCATTGTTCACATTATATGAGTAGTTTAAGGTCATGCAATAAGACTATAGATAAAGCACTCAGACAATATTTGGTGGCAGCAGATAATTAACTATATTTACAAATTTGTATTTGCAACACCCTCAATAGCCAAATCTTTCCTTCCTGCAATCATTTTAGTAACTATTTATGGTTCCTTCATCATCTACATGAAGGCAAATGAACAATCAATCAAAATTATGAATGCATTTAAACCAACTTACTTTCTATATGCGTGTATATGTGCAATAAATCAGCACACATTTTCTATGTCAGGCATATCAAGTATTCCTTGTTCCCATTATTGCGAAATTTACTTTACAATTTATTTGGAAGAAAAATGGGACAACAAACAAGCATTGTCTATAGAAGAATTTTGTCTTACTGATACAGTCTGATCAACAGAGTTCTTCATCAGTGATGTGCAGTGGGAGATTGATTTTACTTCCACAACTACCAAATCAAGCCACTGCTTAGTTGAATTTTCTCTTAATTCAGCCTCATGAGAAGAAATATTTGTCATGCTGAGTGGTCTAAAGGAAGCTACTGAATCTACCATGCCAGATGTTTTCATAAGAATCTGGAGTTTGCGCCGGTGACAGTTCAAGCATAACTCCAGGTGTAGTGGAATCGAATTTTCACAAGCCTTGATTAAAGCATCTAGCGCTGATAGTTCAACCAATGCATGTTCTTCACCTTTGTCCAAAAACAGCAAAGTATCCAGATGGACACCTTTTGTAGATAACAGCAAGGGACCAAGAGCATCTATGCATTCTGAATACATTTCATTCTTGATCATCTCACCAACAGTCTTCTTCATCAAGAAATGAACTTCTAAGAGATTAATTTCATGCAGAATCCTATCAACACTCAATTCTTTGCTGAGTTTGCAGTGCGGGAGATGGATAGCACCAGGTATATCGTTCAAGTTCTTATTATTTTCCAAAAGGAATAAGGCAATGGAAAATTCTTCATGTGCTTTTTCCCTATTGCCATCCCATGCTGATACATGACCACTTAGCCAATAAAACCGGACCCAAAAGGAACTTCTCTCGGTTATAACAGATGGATGTAGAAATGATTCTAGACAATCAAGAGGATTAGATGATCCTTTAACACTGTTTTGACAATCATTAATAGTTAACAAGCTGCTTCTATTCTCAGATACACAACTTGATTTATAAGGAGTATCCAAAGCAACCGATTCAATGATTTTACACAGATGGTAGGTTACCTCCAATATGCAGTCAGATGCTGTAGATGCATCAGAGGAACAAGATGCGAGGTCATAATATAACTCAGCCAAAAAGAGACTGCACTCTGGAGTTCTATCAGTACCCCAATGCCTCGTCAATTTCTCAAGCTCCAAGAACTTCACAAATGATTCTTGATGAGAAAAAAGCCCTTTGGCAGCCTTTTCCAGAAGCAAATGCCCCAGATGGTAAGCACCATAATTGGATGAAGTCTCCTTGACAAATTGTATCACATGAAAATGTTCCTCATCTGACGAATTCCCAACGCCATTGCAACAAGACAGGGTAAAATTGGAAGTATGGTCAAAGTCTTTATTTTGATCACTTACAATGAAGGGTTCTAGAAATTGAGCAACAAGTTTTGCAGCATCCTTATTTCCATCATGCTGTGAATCTTCTTTCCCTGGTTTACTGCTCCTAAGACTTTCCAGCCTGGTGCTTCGCCTTTCATGAGTTTTCTCTTCAACTAAGAGACCTTCTTTCCTACTGACAGTGCTTATATTTGCAGTATTACAAAGCCCTGCGCTGACAGTTTCACTGTTAACTGTATTATTCAACGGAATCTTTCTTTCTACAGACTTGCCATTCTCCAAATTAGCAGGCAATTTTATTTTTATCCTAATATCCCCTGTTTTATAAAATCTTGCACCCTCTTCCTCGGAACTGCATCCACTGGACGAATGCAAGATTCTCAAGATGGAATCTGCAAGAGATGACCATGAAGCTTCTTCTAGATCCAATTCAATGCTCTGCTTTAATCTTTTCCGCACAGTATTTTCATCCTCACAGTTATTTGTTGCTTCTCTCTTATTAACAAACTTAAGATGAACATGCCTGGGTTCTAATTTATCTATTCCCCTTGGGGCAAAAGGAACCGGCTCTGATTCTTCTATGGATCTTTTGACATGCATGGCACGGGAGTGGGATGGCCACTGTTGCAAAATTAGTTCAGCAACGGATAGGGATGCAACCTCATCTCCAATAGCAATAAGTACTTCTAAGAGTTTCTCCATACAGTTCCCTGCAATTAAAATGGACCACATAATCCACTGCAAATTCAAGAAGAGTATATGCCATTCTAAAAGGTAATATAGAGCAACAGCTATATAATAAGGGTGATTAAAAAATCAATTAATCAAACTTCATTCAGCAATCAGTTAAATGATCATAATTAGCAGAAAAACAATTACATGAAATGTTTCAGAGATAAATTCTTACAATTGTTGGGACTGCAAAAAAGACCTTGTTCAAATGCCCATCGTGATATGCTCAACAAACCCATTGAGCACGATAATGTTCCAAGCTTATTCCAAATGACAGAATCCTTAGTATCAATCTCCACAGCTTGCAGATAACAGTTCAAAGCACCTTCATAATGGGCAGAGCCTTGTTGTAAGAACACAGATGCAAGATTCTTTAGTGCCAAAAATCTGCACAAAACTATGTTTCAGAGTGAACCAACATATGTTGAGAATAAGCAAGATAAACAAATTCCGCTTAAACAACCTCAAATAGTTGGCCACCAGCAGAAACTTGAACATAACAACCCGTGTTTTCAATGTGAATCGCATCCACTCTCAAATTTCAACTTATGAAAATGAAATTAGCAATTTACTTTTCCTCCGACATTAGCTCTTCTCATTGATTTAGGATCTATTTTAGAAGAAATCCAGCCTTCCAGGTGCAAATTATTTAAACAACATCCATTTTTTCAGGATCCAATCACGAACTAATACAAACTAATGCAGAACAGAGGGAAAAAAATGAAACATCTTTAATTTCAGCAAATTATATTTATGTTGGGACAGACGTGATCATTTTTTCCCTAAATGTTGAACTGTTTAGTCGTTCTTGTTAGGGAAGAGTAAGGCTGTCAATATGATTGATTGCTGCTTCTCCTAGAGATTAGAATCTGCAATATAACAGCTGAATAGAGGAAGATTAAAACTATCAACATCCAAAGAACAAAGATTTTAAGCCCACCCACCACATAAAAACACAATACGACTGTTCAACCATCTTAAATTTCACAAATTATACTCCCCCACAACTTTAATTACAACATTCCACATGATTTAACTATCTCAGATTCTCAGGGCATCCATCACCAAGAAAAGTGAATTTGAGTTGCATCTCTCGGCCAATCACATACACAAAATGGAAGTTAGATCCTCTTACCTAAGCTGTAAGAGATGACTATCACCCGTAGCGCTATCCACCTAACAGATGAAGAAGAAAAAGAAACCAGATTTATAACCATCAAATGATGCAATCAAATCTGTATCATTAGCTAACAGCATCAAGGGTTTCTTTTTTTTGGTGGAAGCATCAAGGAATTCTTACCTGAGCATTCGATATAAGAGGATCTTTCAACACCGTTTCCAGAATTTCACGAGCCTTCTCATATTCTTTAGCTTCCAACTTCAGGAGTCCATCATGGTATATTTGTGTCAGATGGAATTCCTAGAGAAGGAAAACAAATAGGCAAGGCAATCAATTCGTGCACTTTGAAGAAAACTTCAAAATATATCAGGTCCTACTAAAATTTCAGGTCCTACTGTTATGACCACAAAATAGTTAGCGGTTCAACAGCATTATCTAGAATTTTCCAAACCAAAGAACAAGCAGGAAGTGAACAAGTTGGAGTAAGAAGAACTCTACTTTCATTATCAAGTTCAGACACACTGTTCAATTCAGTTCTCTTCTTGGTTCAGTTAGCCACAGAAACCCTAGGAAATCCAGTTTCTTTGACTCCGTGAATTATATCTATGTGCACAAATACAGAAGCAATTTCAGAAGAAAGAAACAGAGATTAACCTGAGCTTCTTTGGTGGGAGCCAAAGGTTCCCACTCGCCTTTGGAGGTGGTATCGTTTATAGCTGAGATTGAGAACTGCCCAAAAACACATCAACAAGAAGTAAACCCTAAAGAATCAGCAATGCGTAATTCGAAACAAGTGAAGTAGGTTGAATGTTGAGCAATTTTGCAATCTGATTTGAAAACTGAAGGTGATTTGCAAATCAAACGCCAAGATTAGGTTTTCAGTGCAAAAACGTTCCCCAATTGGTACGCCGCTGAAAATAGTGGGTGATTATGGTATGAGAAAGTGGAGGGAAAGAGAACACGAAAATGGTGCTTACCATGGCAACGATTTCTCTAATTCGGGAGATGTAGCAAATGCCGGCGATTAGAGAACGAACGGCCGGAAACCGCCAGATTGTACGCCGACGACAAGTAAGGAGAGCGTGGAAAGCCGCCTCACCGGCTCACCGCATGGAAGGAGAGGACTGGAGAGTACAGGGGAGAGTATTAGAGGAGAAGTTTTAGCTTTATTTGAAAGGTTGGACCGGCCCACTCGACCGGGTTTGCACAGGATAACCGTTGTGGATTTCAGACTGACATATGAATAAGGGTCAATTATCGAAAACCACCCGTTGAATATGTCATATTGTCCAAAATCACTCATTTAAATTGATATTACCGGAAATCATCCGTATTTCACATGCCGTTAAATAATCGTCACCCTACCCCTAACTTTGTTGACAATTCGTTAAGTCTGGTCTTACAAGTCTTTTTTTTGAATATTTTACGTGAAATAAATTTTAAGTATAATTAAAAAAATGTAAAAAAAAACCTAAAATTTGTGTTTATTCCCACATTGTGACCACCATTCTTCGACGGAGAACCCTAGATTCGGTGACGAAGGACGACCCTCACTTGAAGAACACCAGCAGTGAAGAATCAACGGGATTGGAATCGGAGTCGGGACTACAACCAGATCCACCAATCCTTTGCCAGAATCCAATTAGGTTTTCGTACTCGTCCAGGATCTTGTAGAGAAGCTTGAAATCCACTCGTTCATCTCCCCATTTCTTGATTTGAGTATTCAATCCCCATTTACGATCGCAGAGGGTTTACCAGAGATCGCTCTTGTCGCAAAACAAGGAGACGAAGAACTTGGATGTGCAGGAGAAGGAGTAGATGACGGAAGGATAGAGGAATGAAAGGATGCATAGCTGGGCGTCATTGGGAAAGTCAGAGAATGAAATTAAGGCGGTTTCGGAGCATTGCTCACCAGAATCCGTCATTTTCTCCGGCGATGAGGCTCTTCAAAGGGATCGATTTGAAGATAGCTAGGGTTTGCGGGTTTGATGAGAACGAGAGAGAGATTGAAGGTCTTTTTAGATGTGTTCTACTTTTTCATTTTCCTAATTTAAATTGTTTGGAGACGAAAGATTCTTGTAATTCTGACATTGATGATGTCATAAGGAGAGAGGAATAAAGTGGGGAAGAAGACCCAAATTTTTGGTTTTTTAAATTACTTTTATTTTATTTCACATAAAATATTCAGAAAAAATGTGATACCCCGTAATTCTGTAAGGATTATTTTGGGAATTTTCCCGAACACCCGTTTAGTACGTCGGATTTAATTCAGAAAGTTGGAGGCATTCTGTAATGAGCTCTGTATCTGTAATATTTTTCTCAGTGAAATAAAATACAGACGACGTACTTTGGATGTTAATTACTCGTTCGCGTACGATAATTTTATCCCGGGTTAACATCGTTTTCATCTAAAAGCTGATGAAGGTGGCGGCGCCCGCCGTGGGTTTGGCGGCGCCCGCCGTCACAAGGCTCGAGGAGCAGCCGAGTCTTCTCCTAGTTGGGGACGTCATGTCTATGGCGGCGCCCGCCGTATTAATGACGGCGCCCGCCGCATTGATGGAGGCGCCCGCCGCATTTATGACGGTGCCCGCCGTCGTTGTTGTCCGGAGGTCCTTGCCCGAAGGTCGTCGGCGAACGTCTGACCTCGCCGTTTTAGCCCCGCCACGACGCCCTCCTAGCCATCATTGTGCTCCATCGATCTGTGGCTATAAAAGGAGAGGCTTGGGGAATCGGATTTCACACAAACTCAGAAGCTCAATCTCAGCTTTTGTCTCGCCGGAAAAGCTTGCCCTCGCCGGAGTTCTTTGGAGCAATCACCGGTTTTGTTTGGTGTGTTTTCCTGAAACCTAGAGGTCCCTTTGGAAGCTTAGTGGAGGTCTGAACCCAAAGTCAGGCCAAAGGAGTGACCCTCATGTGTGTTTTGGTGAGTTTTCTCGCCGTTCTTCACGGTGACCGCCGTGTTCGTGGCGGCGCCCGCCGTGATGAACACGGCGACCGCCGTGATGAACACGGTGACCGCCGCCAGTGGCCAGAAGCCCCTTTGTTGGCTTGGTCTTGGTGGTCGTCGTTATGGACTCGTTCCTTTCGATTTCTTTCGTCTTTCCTTAGATTCGTACTAGTTTATGTCGGATCTAACTTAGGGTTTCCTTATGGGTCGACTCAAAGGTCGTTGTGCTGTCGGAGCTATACCTGTGTCGAGCCCGGAATTCCGTTGTCTCTGCTTTGTTCCAGATCTGCGGATTAAGGCAAGTGGCGGTTCGCTCTTGCTTAATCATTCCATGTTTCATTAATTATCAATTATTTAATTGTTAATTAAATTGGAGTGAACTGTTGTTTTACTTGGGAACTAATTTCATAAATAACGTGATTAAAGTAATGTTATAATAGGTTGTATATCTGTTAGAACAATGCTATTATATGTGATAATTACCGTGATGGTATTATTGTGAATTTAATCTTAATGCTAGAATAACATGTGGGTTAATAGGAAAACTAATCCAAGTAAGGATTAGCCGTTTCTATTATCTCTATGTTTAAGTTGATTGTCTGGATGGCTTTAATGTGATTAATTGTTGTGTTAGACTGTTTAGTTAACACGAGTGTTCGTAGGAACGCTAATCCAAGTAAGGATTAGTCGTTTCTTTATAACTTAATGTTCGTAGGAACGCTAATCCAAGTAAGGATTAGTCGTTTCTTTATAACTTAATGTTCGTAGGAACGCTGATCCAAGTAAGGATTTGTCGTTTCTTTAAATCATAATACTCCTCGGATTAATTTCCGGATATTAATTTAAGGGTCATGACCTATGCTTCTTATCCACCTTTAAGGATCTGAAGTGTTTAAGCGTCTTGCAAGCGTCATTGGATGAGCTTAATTGCAGTCCTGTGTATTAAGCACTTAGCTAGTGCAATTGGGGTGGACGTAACTGTCATCCTGTAAATTAAAGTGTAAGCACTGTGGCAGTGTAATCTGGGTGAACGTAAGATCACCCTGTGTAATAATAATAACTCCGTTGTTCTGGGAATAATGTTAAGCCTCGCGTGTGCGCGTGCGTGTGTGTGTTTGTGTGTTGTGTTGGGTCGACATGATTGTCACCCTGAGATTTTGTAACACCCCCAAAATCATAACCCATTTGAAAAGGCATTACCGCCAGTGATCCCGGATTTCACCTCCAGAACCACCCAAGGCTAAACCGGATTATTCAAATCATAGATAACATTTATATAATCCACAAACCAACGGTTCAAACATAAGTCAGAGGATTACAACCCAATCCTCATAGGATAAAACATTGTTTTCAGAGTAAATACATAGCGGAAGTCTTTAAAGGTAAAACAAGTTTTGACCATAGCGATCAACGCCAAGGATCTCAACCTGGATAAACTTGTCAAAAACACCTCCCGTCATAGTCGTTCTTAGCCTTCGCGGAGTGGCAACTTATCTGATGTGCCGAATCGAACGGATGACACCAGCCAACCATGCAGAGAACAATTACGGTTGGTTAGTCTAATGAAAGACTACGCAAGGGTACAAAGCAGAGTGGTTCTAAGTAGTCGTATTAGGTTAGACTCATCGTTTCTCGGATAATAACCGATAACGATAGCCAACCACCATACTTCTACTGGAATATCTCAAAAGACATGATCAAGAGAAGACTCCAACGGAAATGAGTCTTATAGGAAAATCCAAGAGAAAGACTCCAAAGGATCGAGTCTTATCGGAAGCATGATAAATGTCTGGAATATTATAAGTTCATATATAAACATGTAAAGTCAAAAACTGACTGAGATGCTTCGGTTCACGACCAACCTCACCGTATAATGCGAATCATCGCACTATACGAATCCAGATCGGAAAGAGAACGTACTACATTCAAGTCAGGGCGAGTTTCCTAGTTGCACTAAACTTAGCTGCACTACTCGCCAAAGGTATATTAATTATGTGCACTCGGGCACTTATCTTATACAATTCCAAAACGATCAATCACGTTTCAAGATTTTAGAATCTCGTCCTCGGCGGACATGAGATATAGAGAGTTGGGACTAAATCCCTGAGTTTGGCACCAGTTGTTGTGCACATCCCCTATGCTCGGATAGGAGAGGGTCATGACCAAAGAAAAGTGTTGGGGCCTGGACATCCCATCCACTTGGTTATAAAGAAACGACTAGTACTCACTGAGAGATACCGAGTAGCGTTCCTACGAATACTCGTTCTAACTAAGCAGTTCAGAACAGTCAATTATAATAAAGCCCTCAAGGCTAATATCTCAGATATATTTCAATCTAGATCATACATATATAATAGCGTTGTTCTAGCAGATATACAACCTATTATAATGTTCATTTTATCTTTCCAAAGATAATTTCATAAAACGATTCCAGACATGAACAATAATCAATCCAAATTAATTAATAATTAAGCAATTGATAATTAATGGAATTATGGAATGATAAGCAAGAGCGAACCGCCACTTGCCTTGGATCTGACAAAAGCTTCGAAAGCTTAGAACGAAAGGGTTTTCGAGTCCAGAACGGGAACAGATCCTGGATAAAATCCATATGGAGCGACCCATAACAAGACCCTAAATTAGATTCAATATCTATATATACGAATCTAATGGAATACGAGACAAAGGAACAAGGCCAAAGCCCATGCCCAACACCAAGACACACAACCGGCATGGCCACCGCGGGTGCGGCGGGCACATGGCGCGGGGTGCGGCACACATGCAGGGGCGAGGACAAGGCTGACAACGGGGGAAACTCACCCAAATCGAACCCCCTTGGCTTTGATTCTCCTTGGTTTGTTTCTACCACCTTATTAAGCTTTCAACAAGCTTCAAAAGGCCCATGAGAACAGATCAAAACAAGGCCAGAACAACCACGGAAAACGGATTCAAGTTCAGCAAAATCACGGATTTTGAAGGGGAAAACATTGACTTTCAAGGGATTTCTTACCCACTTTCGATCGACCTCGGGTTCGATTCGAACTTGGATATTCTTCTCACCCTCTTAAGCAACACTTCACCTTCAATATGCAACTTTGATCTCGCCAAACGAATGAGTGAATCGATCACGAAGTTCAGCTCATGAAACAGATTTCTGGGCTGTTTTGACAGCAAAAACGTGCTGAGGAGCTAACTTCTGGCCCTTCTCACGACTTGTCCTCTTCTTTTATAGGCAAACCGAAAAGAGCCCTTGAAAGACAAGTATACCTGGTGGTGGACAAGCTAGGCCCCGTAGCCTTGGCAAGTCACCAAGCCTAGTTGCCAGTTGCACCAAGTTGGTTGTCAGATGCTGGAAAATCTGCTGAAGTGGTGTGCTGTGGAAGCTAAGGCATTAAAGGCCGACTTCCTCTTTGGCTCTTTTGTCTTATTTACCTTAAATGGTAAATTTACTTAACCCCGGGTTAAATATATTTGTACACGAACGAGTTTTTAAGCCAAAAATACCTTAACTGTATTTTATATTGCCCAGAAAAATATTACAGAAGCCAAACATTACACAGAATGTTCGTATCTCTTCAAAATTAATCTGGCTCGCAATATGGCTTAAGAAAATTCAAAAAATTTATTCGTGCAAATATACGGGATATTACATCACTCCCCCCTTAAAAGAAGTTTCGACCCCGAAACTTAGGTCACAAACATCTCGGGAAAGCGTCTACTCATATCCTCTTCCGTTTCCCAAGTCTCCCAGGTAACATCCTCGGTTCCTGACTTGGACCACAGAATTCGTACCAGAGGTACGACCTTGTTGCGCAACTGTTTCACACGACGCTCCAGAATGCGTACGGGTGTCTCTTCATACGTACCGTCTGTCTGAATCTCAATATCCTCATAGCTCAGCACATGAGATTCATCTGGCACATATTTCCTCAGAAGAGAAACGTGAAACACATTATGCACATGATGTGTTGATGGTGGCAATGCTAAACGATATGCTAGCGATCCCACTCTATCAAGAATCTCAAATGGTCTCACATAGCGAGGGTTAAGCTTTCCACGCTTACCAAATATGAAAACTCCTCTGGATGGCGATACTCTGACAAATACTTTGTCGCCAACCTCAAATTCGACATTCCTACGCTTCGGGTCCGCGTAAGACTTCTGTCGACTCTGAGCTGTCAACATTCTTTGTCTGATCAATGCAATATTTGCAGTAGTTCTCTCAACCAACTCTGGTCCGAGCAGAATCTTGTCGGCGTTCTCATCCCAACAAATCGGCGATCTGCACTTCCGACCATACAAGGCTTCAAATGGAGTCATTTTGATCGTAGCATGCCAACTATTGTTGTATGTGAACTCGATTAGACTCAAGTTGTCTTCCCAGCTAGTCGGACGATCGAGTACACACGCTCTCAGCATATCCTCCAAAGTCTGGATAGTCCTCTCAGACTGTCCATCCGTTTGAGGATGAAAGGCAGTGCTAAATCTCAGCTCGGTTCCCATGGCCTTATGGAGTTCTCTCCAGAATCTGGATGTGAAACGGCCATCACGATCCGAGACAATGGTCTTTGGAATACCATGTAACCGGACAATCTCATGCAAAAACACTTCGGCTAACTTCGGAACTCCCCATGTTGATTTGATAGCCACGAAGTGAGCACTCTTCGTAAGTCTATCAACAATTACCCATATAGCATCCTTCTGGGTTCTAGTCCTGGGCAATCCAGTGACGAAGTCCATTGCAATATCTTCCCATTTCCACTCTGGCACGGGAAGAGGTAGCAATTCACCGCCTGGCCTACGGTGTTCTATCTTGACTTTCTGACAAGTCAAATATTTTGCTACAAATTCTGCTACATCCCCTTTCATGTTTGGCCACCAGAATTGCTTCCGGAGGTCCTTGTATATTTTGCTAGAGCCAGGATGTACAGAGTAAGCTGATGAATGGGCTTCCCTCATCACCAATTGGCGAAGACCATCAACGTCAGGCATACAGATGCGATCTTGAAACCAAAGTGATCCATCCTCTTGAATCACAAAACCGGGAGCTTTCCCGCTCAATACTTCGCTGCTTAGCTTTACCAGGATGATATCATCAATCTGCTTTTCTCGTATTTGATCAAGTAGCGTCGCCTGAATTTCCAACATACTCAGGTATCCTCTACGTTGATTATACAAGATTTCAGCCTCACATATCAATTGGTTCAGCTTGACTTGAGCAGTGAGAAGTTCTACAACTGTCTCATGCGGTGTCTTTCGACTCAACGCATCGGCTACAACATTAGCCTTGCCTGGATGATATAGCAATTCAATGTCATAGTCCTTGAGTAATTCTAACCAGCGTCGTTGTCTCATATTCAACTCCTTCTGAGTGAATATATATTTGAGACTCTTGTGGTCCGTGAAGATTTGAAATCTTACACCATATAGATAGTGTCTCCAAATGTTCAACGCAAACACTACTGCTGCTAATTCCAAATCATGGGTCGGATAGTTTTCTTCATAGGTTTTTAGTTGTCGAGATGCATAAGCAATCACTCTGCCCTTCTGCATCAATACACAACCCAAACCACTCTTAGAAGCATCACTATAGACCACGTACCCATCATTCCCTTCTGGCAGTGCTAGAACCAGTGCAGAGGTTAAACACTGTTTCAATTTCTGAAAACTGGCCTCGCACTTGTCATTTCAGACAAACTTCTTATGGACCTTGCAGAGTAGACCGGTCATAGGTAGAGCGATCTTAGAAAATCCCTCTACGAACCGTCTATAGTATCCAGCAAGTCCAAGGAAACTGCGCACCTCTTTCACATTCTGAGGACGCTTCCAATTTGCTACAGCTTCTATCTTCTGGGGATCGACCATTATCCCATTCTCATTGATCACGTGGCCTAAGAAAGCCACTTCTCTGATCCAAAAGTCACATTTAGACAATTTCGCATAAAGCTCATTTTGTCTAAGGATTGACAAGACAATCCGCAGATGTTCCTCGTGAGCTTCTTCACTCGGAGAGTAGATCAAAATGTCGTCGATGAAAACCACCACGAACTTATCCAAGTACTGGTGAAAACATCGGTTCATCAAATCCATGAAGACGGCAGGAGAGTTGGTAAGTCCAAATGGCATAACTACAAACTCGTAGTGACCATATCTCGTCCGGAATGCTGTCCTCGGAATATCTTCCTCACGAATCCTGAGTTGGTGGTAACCGGATCTCAGATCGATCTTGGAAAATACTTTTGCTCCCTGCAATTGGTCTAACAAATCATCAATCCTAGGCAAATGATACTTGTTCTTGATCGTGACTTTGTTCAACTCACGATAGTCGATGCAAAGTCTAAACGATCCATCTTTCTTCTTAACAAACAAAACCGGAGCACCCCAAGGTGATACACTCGGTCTTATATATCCTTTGTCAAGAAGATCCTCCAGCTGCTTCTTCAACTCTTGCATCTCGGCAGGAGCCATCCGATATGGTGCTTTAGAAATTGGTGCATTACCAGGCTCAAGATCAATTGTAAACTCTACGATGCGATACGGGGGTAATCCAGGAATTTCCTCCGGGAAAACATCCGAGAATTCCCTAACAACTGGAATATCAAGTACTGATGGTTCATCTTTCTTGGGCTCATCCAGGTAACAGAGATACCCGGCACAACCTTGTCGAAGTAGCTTAAACGCAGCCATCGCATTGATGAGCTTGCCGTTATCCGCTTCATTTCGACCCTTAAACTTACATATACGCTGGCCCCCCGATGAAACCGTCACAGTTCTCGAATTAAAGTTGATTACCGCTCCATGACGCGTCATCCAATCCATACCAAGGATAATGTCATAAGGAGTAATATCAATGCAGATCAAATCTGCGTCAAATTCCTTACCTTGAATGGTAACTGGGAATTTTGACAGACGTTTGGTTCCCACTAATTGGTTTCTATTAGGAAGACTTACAACAAAAGGCTCACAAGCTTCGTTGCAAACTAATCCTAACTTGCTAACACAGCTCTCAGATATAAAGGAATGGGTAGCACCCGAATCAAACAAAATGCATACTGGGGTAGAGTGGAGGTATAGGGTACCTTGAGCAATCGGAGTATTGGGTCCATCCGCCTTACGCATCCCGTACAAGCGTTGACCTTGCCCTCCGGACACAGTTGGGGCTTTCCCTTTGTTCTGCGCAGTAGTCTGAGTCGACGGACTGGGACTCTCCATTGGCTTGAATCTAGGCCGGTTGCTCTGGTTCACAGACCCCTGCTGTGATTCGGCACCCATCTGCCTATTTCGCGGACAGAACGTCTGCAAATGCCCTTCCTTGCCACAAGAAAAACAAGTCTTCTTCTCTCTTGGACACACATTGCTCTTGTGCCCAAGTACACCACAGTTGAAACACTGAATCGGCTTCTTACTCTGGCCAGACTGTTGTGTAGACCCACTCTGAGTCATCTCAGTCTTAGCCCTGCCAGATTTAGCAAAGTTCGACGGCGGCGCATGACGTTTAAAACCACTTGCCTGAGATTGATTCTGCATCGATCTCTGGCGGTTACGTCTCTTAGCTGAATCTTCTAGAGTCACTTCCAGCTTATAGGCTGCATCCACATATTGCTCCAAGGTAGAGCAAGTATGATGCACCATTAATGGCTTGATATCAGGACTCATCCATTCATGAAAATACATGATCTTTTGCTCTTCACTGGATACCTCCGATCCAGCATATTGCAGTAAGTGATTAAACTTGGTGGCTAACTCAGTCACCTTTAATCCATCGATCCTTGGATACAAAAATTCTTTACGTTTCTCTTCCCTCATGGCTCGAGAAAAGAAACGATCAGTCATTTTTGTCTTAAACATCGCCCAGTTCAGATCAGGGTTGTCTGCAAGTCCACTATTTTCCCACCACTCGCTGGCATCTTCCTTCAGTTGGAGAGACGCTATATGCACCTTTTCAGCTTCAGTGCATTCTACGTTGTGAAACAATCTCTCCATATGGGAAAACCAGTGAGTCACACGGACTGGCTCACCTTTCTCGTTGTAACAATCAGGTCTCATAGAAGTTATGGTCTTCAAAGCTCGACCATAATTGCTTCTATTCCCGACTGCATTCTCTGGAATTACAGGTTCCTGAACTTCTGGTGCTCCAACCCTGGGAACTGGTGGAGGAATTGGCACTCCTTGTGCCTGAGGTGCATTTGGTCGTAGAGCGTCAGCCATTGCTTGCATCACAATCCCTCGGATTGCTGCAACTGTTGCCTCATCGAACACCATAGGAGCATTGGCCGGAGCTTGGCCATTGCCCTCAGGGTTAGCATTGGATGCAGAGTCATGCACCTCCTCAAGGTTTGCAGCATCCCTTCCAGCTAGTCTGAGATGACCACTAGGTCCAGTACCGTTACGGTTGTTTCTCGTGTTCACCATCTGTTTACCGATCAAATTCCAAGGATTCGTTACATTAATATCTCTTCAGCATATTGAATGTAATAAAATCAACTCAGAATAGATCAACTTGGTAATATATATATATGATGAACTTCTTAACATCGCCGCAAGGTTCAACAAAATTAATTCTTTAGAGCTTTTGACAAAATTGCTCTAAGAATTTAGTACTACATCATATAATATCCGACTATTATACATAAGTACTATTATTTGTTATACTGGTCCTTTCTTCACAGACCCCTAAAATGCTTCTTGTATGGAATGCTACTCATGCAAGGCTTCTTTGGATGAGGCTCCTCGTCGGAATCAGATGACTGATCTTGCGCACCACTAGGTCCTGGTTCACCTGATCCATCCACGGAATTTGGTGTCCGGGACCTTATGCTAGGCACACGAGTTCCCTGATTATCCTCTTGACTTGCCTCCTGAATTCCTTCCCACCATTGAGGGTTTCTCGTCATTTCCTCTATTTCACGCAGATTTTGTAGAGTCCGCTGCCGACTTTGGCGGATAATCTCCTGCAATTCGGGATTCGTCCGGCGCCTTCTTCGATTATGAAGGGGCGGAGCATTTTCCGAAGCATAGCGTGATTCACTTCTATCCATGAGATCATACTCAATGTAAAGTGCTTCCCACTCGGCGTCGGTCAAAGGTGTATAATCAGTCTCAGCCGATAGATCGGGATCGTCAACTTGCATTCCAGGGTCTTCCTGGTCCTGCCCTTCTTGAGTCTCCTCGAGAATTACCTCTTCCTGAGGGTCATCTTCCTTGGGATCTTCGTATGGATCCTCATCAGGGTCTATATCTGAAATGATCCCGGTGACCGACTCGGTTTCTACATCTTCATCAAGATATTCTCCTGAGTACTCAGATGTATCACCGTCTATGTCAACCTGCACAGTCTCCTCATCTTCCTCTGCTTCTGCTTCTTCCTCATTCCCCTCTGGAATAGGGTCAATCATGTAATCATTGTCGTAGTAGCCTTGGGCATACCTCGATGGCTCAACCCTTGGTACAACAGGTTCCATGACTGGAATCACCGCATTATCGGACCTCAACACCACTGATTCGGGAAGGACGTGCTTCACATCCTCCTCATCCTCTGGTGATTTGCTTGAGCTTCCGATTTCGAAATGCCGTTGGGGATTAGGAAGGTTAAATCTGTCGGGAGATGATGGAGCCATCTCAATCTCCTCCGAGTCCCTTTGAAAGGATAAGCACGCGCCCATATCCTATAGGCGATGAGAAGGAAATTAGTCTTTCTAAATATAGAAGTTTGCTTTCCATATTAGACCAAAGAAGAAGGCACGACTATGAACGGTATTAAAATATGTCTTTTCAAATTCAAGTTCTTTGAAAACTTTCCTCAGTATAAAACGAGTAAATGGTTTGTCAAATACCCAACCCGTTTTAAAACTTGAGCTCTGATACCAGATCTGTAACACCCCTAAAATCATAACCCATTTGGAAAGGCATTACCGCCAGTGATCCCGGATTTCACCTCCAGAACCACCCAAGGCTAAACCGGATTATTCAAATCATAGATAACATTTATATAATCCACAAACCAACGGTTCAAACATAAGTCAGAGGATTACAACCCAATCCTCATAGGATAAAACATTGTTTTCAGAGTAAATACATAGCGGAAGTCTTTAAAGGTAAAACAAGTTTTGACCATAGCGATCAACGCCAAGGATCTCAACTTGGATAAACTTGTCAAAAACACCTCCCGTCATAGTCGTTCTTAGCCTTCGCGGAGTGGCAACTTATCTGATGTGTCGAATCGAACGGATGACACCAGCCAACCATGCAGAGAACAATTACGGTTGGTTAGTCTAATGAAAGACTACGCAAGGGTACAAAGCAGAGTGGTTCTAAGTAGTCGTATTAGGTTAGACTCATCGTTTCTCGGATAATAACCGATAACGATAGCCAACCACCATACTTCTACTGGAATATCTCAAAAGACATGATCAAGAGAAGACTCCAACGGAAATGAGTCTTACAGGAAAATCCAAGAGAAAGACTCCAAATGATCGAGTCTTATCGGAAGCATGATAAATGTCTGGAATATTATAAGTTCATATATAAACATGTAAAGTCAAAAACTGACTGAGATGCTTCGGTTCACGACCAACCTCACCGTATAATGCGAATCACCGCACTATACGAATCCAGATCGGAAAGAGAACGTACTACATTCAAGTCAGGGCGAGTTTCCTAGTTGCACTAAACTTAGCTGCACTACTCGACAAAGGTATATTAATTATGTGCACTCGGGCACTTATCTTATACAATTCCAAAACGATCAATCACGTTTCAAGATTTTAGAATCTCGTCCTCGGCGGACATGAGATATAGAGAGTTGGGACTAAATCCCTAAGTTTGGCACCAGCTGTTGTGCACATCCCCTATGCTCGGATAGGAGAGGGTCATGACCAAAGAAAAGTGTTGGGGCCTGGACATCCCATCCACTTGGTTATAAAGAAACGACTAGTACTCACTGAGAGATACCGAGTAGCGTTCCTACGAATACTCGTTCTAACTAAGCAGTTCAGAACAGTCAATTATAATAAAGCCCTCAAGGCCAATATCTCATATATATTTTAATCTAGATCATACATATATAATAGCGTTGTTCTAGAAGATATACAACCTATTATAATGTTTATTTTATCTTTCCAAAGATAATTTCATAAAACGATTCCAGACATGAACAATAATCAATCCAAATTAATTAACAATTAAGCAATTGATAATTAATGGAATTATGGAATGATAAGCAAGAGCGAACTGCCACTTGCCTTGGATCTGACAAAAGCTTCGAAAGCTTAGAACGAAAGGGTTCCCGAGTCCAGAACGGGAACAGATCCTGGATAAAATCCATATGGAGCGACCCATAACAAGACCCTAAATTAGATTCAATATCTATATATACGAATCTAATGGAATACGAGACAAAGGAACAAGGCCAAAGCCCATGCCCAACACCAAGACACACAACCGGCATGGCCACCGCGGGTGCGGCGGGCACATGGCGCGGGGTGCGGCACACAGGCAGGGGCGAGGACAAGGCTGGCAACGGGGGAAACTCACCCAAATCGAACCCCCTTGGCTTCGAGGAGGAGGCTATGAGTCTTAGGTCCGCAAGTCCCATTACTAGAGCACGAGCCAAAGCTATTCAAGCTGCGACTCAATCACTGGTGACCAGACTCGTAGCAGGTCAGGGACGTCCAACTACAGATGAGGGATCCATTCTGAGTTTAGTGACAGTTGGGACGTCTACACAGTCTGCAGAGATCCCGGAGCTTACAGATTAGAGATATTGATCGTTATTCGCCTAGTTATCGATATTTCTGATTTATGACATTTATCAGTATTTTTCCCGGATATTATTTATTATTATTTTCAGCATTTTTAGGGAGTTTAGGAGGTCATTTCTATACTTAGAATGACCGAAATTCCTTAGGGTATTTTTAGTATTTTATTTGTTTTATTTTTAATCTTTTTGGTTAAGGAAAAGGAAGAGTCTTCCTTTTACTTAACCTAGCTTGTAGTTCCCTTTCTTCTTCACGTTAATATTACAGACTTATTGTTGAGAGAAACTCCAATTGAGCCTCCATTAACGTCCTCCTTGATTCTCTTGGTTGAGCTTGCTCCCTCGCGTTTCTGCCATTAATTCCGCTAGATCTAGGTCGAGCTTGCTCCCTTCTTCTAATCCGCTTCAAAATCTCCATTCTTTTCCAGCCCTAAACTGGTCGTGGCCCCCTTCACCCATACGGTCAACCCTTCAAATTTCTATCGCTTCCGCAATCGCTTCCGCCTCGCCGTCGTCTTGCAATCCCCATCAACGCAGACGCCTATTCAAGGAGTTGTTTCGCCCCACTACGGATTCACCACGATCTCATCCGGGACTTGAGACCTTCATCATAGCAAGGTCACATCAGCGGGCACATGGCGCGGGGTGCGGCACACAGGCAGGGGCGAGGACAAGGCTGGCAACGGGGAAAACTCACCCAAATCGAACCCCCTTGGCTTCGATTCTCCTTGGTTTGTTTCTACCACCTTATTAAGCTTTCAACAAGCTTCAAAAGGCCCCTGAGAACAGATCAAAACAAGGCCAGAACAACCACGGAAAATGGATTCAAGTTCAGCAAAATCACGGATTTTGAAGGGAAAAACAGTGACTTTCAAGGGATTTCTTACCCACTTTTGATCGACCTCGGGTTCGATTCGAACTTGGATATTCTTCTCACCCTCTTAAGCAACACTTCACCTTCAATATGCAACTTTGATCTCGCCAAACGAATGAGTGAATCGATCACGAAGTTCAGCTCATGAAACAGATTTCTGGGCTGTTTTGACAGCAAAAACGTGATGAGGAGCTAACTTCTGGCCCTTCTCACGACTTGTCCTCTTCTTTTATAGGCAAACCGAAAAGAGCCCTTGAAAGACAAGTATACCTGGTGGTGGACAAGCTAGGCCCCGTAGCCTTGGCAAGTCACCAAGCCTAGTTGCCAGTTGCACCAAGTTGGTTGTCAGATGCTGAAAAATCTGCTGAAGTGGTGTACTGTGGAAGCTAAGGCATTAAAGGCCGACTTCCTCTTTGGCTCTTTTGTCTTATTTACCTTAAATGGTAAATTTACTTAACCCCGGGTTAAATATATTTGTACACGAACGAGTTTTTAAGCCAAAAATACCTTAACTGTATTTTATATTGCCCAGAAAAATATTACAGAAGCCAAACATTACACAGAATGTTCGTATCTCTTCAAAATTAATCTGGCTCGCAATATGGCTTAAGAAAATTCAAAAATTTTATTCGTGCAAATATACGGGATATTACAGATTTAAGCTTTGTGCCGCTCTTAATAACATTAACGTGTTCCAGTAAAGTGTGTTTTGTAATTAAATAAGATATGTGCCCGAGTGCACATTATTAATAAACCTTTGACGAGTAGTGCAGCTAAGTTATAGTGCGGCTAGGAAAACTTGTCTCGACTTTGATCATAGTACGTTCTCTTTTCAATCTGGATTCGCTGTATGCGATGAGGTTGGTTGTGAACTGAAGCATCTCAGTCAACTTTTAAATCATTGGTGTGTGTAACTTTAATGTTCCCTAGTAGTTGTCATAATTTCCTTTAAGGCTCATTTCAGTTGGAGTCTTCTCTTCAGTGCATATCTAAATTGTTAAATCATTCCGTGAAAGTGTCGGGTTATATATCGTCCCTTCGGTTATTATTCGAGGGACAATGATAGTAAACGGTCACGATCACTCGAACCACTCTGCTTTGTACCCTTGCTAGTCTATTCAGTAGACTAACCCGCTGTATTTTTGTTATCTGCATCGTCATGGTTGGTGCCGTCCATCCGTTTCGGCACATCATGAGTTGTTTCCCGGAGTTTAAGTAACCTATTGAAGGATAAGAAGCTTGCAGACGAAGATTTAAAAGTCAGTGTTCTAAGTTGTTAAGTGTTTTAAGATTGTTAAAGTGTTACTTCAATGTATCTTCATAATTTAGCCATGTTTTAAGTTGGCTCTTTAAAGTCTTCCGTTGTTTAATCTTTCAATTAATATGTAATTATGTTATGTTTGTAAGCTTAATCGTTCTGGAAAAGCCTCGGGTGACTTTGGACGGTAAAGTCTGAAGTCACTGACATGTAATATCTCCGGTATAAATTGGGGGTGTTACAAAAAAGACTTTTGGGACTACACTTAACGGATTTCAAACGGAGTCAAGGATATGGTGGCGATTGTTTAACGACATGTGAAACACGGGTGACTTTCGGTAATATCAAATTAAAGGGATGATTTTGGACAATATGACACATTCAACGGGTGGTTTCCGGTAATTGACCCTATAAATAATAATACTCCGTAGTTTTTTATTAAAATCATTAATACAGTTCCAACATATATGCTAATATGCATGTTGAGGATGCCCATTTGATGTGTTGTGTTGTGTTAGATCACATGTCTTTCTTTGCATTGGTGGTTTGTTGGGGTTGGTCGATTGACTTTGTGGGTTGAGACTCCTTTATTTTTTCATTCAAAATGTATGATACTTGTATTTGTTATTTACTCTTGTTATCATGTTTTAATTAGAGGTTATGGTATTCAATCTTCATCACCTTAATGTGTGGCAACATTTCATGGATCTTGAAGAGCAGGTACGTATGTGTCGCCATTAATAATTTATTCATTTTATATAAATTCATTGCCTATATAAAGGGAGATGTTTCATTTTCAAAGAATCCACCTTCTCCTCGTTCGGCTGCCCACATTATAATTGTGGTGAGGTCATTTTTTGTTGGTGTTGTCGTCATTAGGCTAGAGTTAAGTAACACAATCAACATAACAAGCTTTTCTTAAATCATGCTGTTATTACGGATGCAAGACAACGAAAAAAAAAAACCCAGAAGAACAAGAATACGAATTTACGTGGTTCACCAACGTTGTATTGGCTTATTTGGCTACGTCTACGAGCATAAGGAGAATCAATTTTATTAGAAGGCAGACAATTCAGAATTCATATTACATCGAGAGAAGGGAGAAAGAGAGTATATATATAACCCTAAATCAACCCTAAACTGACTTGACCCATAAGTCTAAGTCCAAGTAGAAAACATAAACCCAAACTGAAAACCAAATAGGAATTACCCTATACCGTCGGGCCGGGAGCGACTCCGCCCCCGGAAACCCCAAGCCAGCGAGACCCCCGTCTACCCCAAGCAAACGAGAGAACAGATTCAAGACATATCAACAAATTCAAAACACGCTAAAGCAGTAACCATATAACTATATAAGCACTACATGATCATAAGAAAGTTACTTGGTCATAACAACCCTAAACCCCCACCTAAAATAGCTTAAAGGAAAGAGATAATTGATTTTGAGCCATGTGTTGGATTCAATTGTATGCCAGTGACATGAAGGAAAAACATGACTCTCACTGAACACATATCCCAATCAGGCAATATTTCATAGACGGATCATTCTAGGGTCTTTTTTTTTTAAAAGATGAGTTGAAAACCAACATATATTTTTCAGCATACATGCAAAATGAGAAAAACATAAATCAAAATGATCCAACACTTTGTTTTTTTATTAGCTCAATGTATCCAATATTTGAGTTGTTAGAAAAATTGTATGAAAGTTCTTATATACAAAGAGAGAAAGGTAATATAGGGAGATTCAAGTGCAAAATGCTCTTAAGATAAAGATATGGAGTAATATGGATTTTCTTTAAACGGGTTAAACTATATTAGAAGTAAAGAGGGGGAATGTACAAGCTAGGATATGCCCATAAATCATCTATACATCAACAAAATCACCTACCCAAAACAAAAAACTAGACTGCAAGGCACTACAAAATACTCAAAATCTCCAGAGCAAAGCAACAAAAGTTTAGACAACTCCCCGAGGCTTTGTGGGTGAATATACAAATCATCTAACCAGGTTTTGTTATTGTGAACGTTCTTATGTGACCAATTCCAGCGAGCCAAAATGCACGTCTTCGTCAAGGCAATAATTTCATGTACACAATCTTTAACAAGTGGGACTTTATTGCCAAAGATCGACATGTTGTAACTTGCGACACTTCCAGGTGGAATAAATCAGATTAGTAAAGGCATAACATGTGATCTGAAATATGAACTTGTGTTTGTCGTTACATGCCCCAAGCCATAAAATCCAATCAATAAAGTTTCCATGAGAAGTAGAGATGCAAAGCCATTTAATAACTTTGTCAAAAACGCTAGTAATGAATGGGTAACTACCCCGAAAATGAAGAACTGATTTAGGTGATGGTTTGCAAAGAGAACCAATGTCAGAGGGAGTCAAACCCCACGTGTTAATCCGGGAGAGGGTATGAAGCATTTTACAAGCAGTCACCCAAGTGAAAAGCTAGTGCAAGGAAGATTTAGAGTCCCCCGAATAGCTTTGCTCCAGGGTACCGCACGATGGTGGTCGCGAATCATATTGTAAATGTTGTGGTGGAGAATTTCCCACAAGGAGCTTGCATAGTAATGAGAAGATCATCTCGACTCTCATGATTAAGAAGGTTGTCTCAAACAACGAAGATAGTTTTACATGTAATATTATATTTGGGTTTAGCACTAGAGTGCCAAATGTCAATGTCTTCTAAGGACGTGAGCAATAATCCACGAGCGTCACATTTTGTCCTTGTTAGTGGTGAGCTCATAGACACTTCTAGCAGGCATGCCAAATTCCACGTGCTAAGGTCTTTTATGCTAGTCCCACCTTCCTTTTTAGGACGACAAACTATCTCACATGCTATGAGATTTCGCCTTTCTTGCTCCTTACCAGTCCAAAGATAGTTCCACAAGACTGCAATGATCTTGTCTATGACAGCTGTCAAAAACAGAAAGATGGAGGCCCAATAGGACTGGATACTTAATAGAACAAACCTGAAAAGTTCAAGTCGGTCAGTATAGGATAACGATTTAGCAACCTAAGAATGGATGTGGCTCACCATCCCGTGAGTGATAAAAAAGTAGCACCCCAAGAGTAGTCGGCGACGGGGAGTAATATGGGTTATTGGATTAAGGGGAAGTGACAAGTAGAATTAGAGGAAAGGAGTGTATATATGTAGTATATTTTCATATATTCATATTAGATGTTCACAAAATGTTTATACTAGAAATCTACAAACAAACTTTATATTAGAGGTTCATTGAGGATTTGAATTATAATTATAACAAACTTTATACACTAGATGTTCATGATTAATTATTAAAGGTTCATATTTAATATGTAAACATGCATTTTAAAAACGCATTGTAAACCTAAGTTTAAGTTTATAAAGTATACTTTAATATGTAAACTTCGAGTATAAAGTTTATGATCTCAAACACTTATATATAAACATCTAATGTATATATATGTTTACCTAAGTACAATCACGTTGTGCTATTAGAGAAAAAAGAATTGCAAAAGATAGAAAGAGCTTTCAACATGTACGAAAATGCCACTTAATCTTGTCTATCCCTTCCATTTGATTTAATGGTCCACACTACCCTCTATCTTTCACTGTAAGAGCATTTTTCATATAATTCCAAATATATATATAGGAGAAGCTTCACATAAAGAGAATATATTAGGAGAGAATTAAGAAATAACCTGGACCGTTGATTAGCAACCGATCGGACGGCTGGGATAAAAACGCTTACCACGCTTCTTCTGAATTCCCCTTTCAGGATTCAAAAGCTTCCTACCACGTCCGAGCAACTCATTTGATCCTTGGGAAAAATGGTAAGAGAGATGTGTTCCTCCTATATTGTTTCCGTTGAATCGTTTTCTTTTTCATGAATAGGCCATTTTTCGTGTCGTCACGCTCTTTTTCTTGTTCAATTTGGGCATTGTTGTCAACCTTGAATTTGGGTAGATTGGGGGTAATTTGATGTTTTTGATCGACCGAAGTGAAGAAGAAGGCTAATTACGTTAAGTCAAATCGATAAGAATTGCGAGGAGAAGTTATGTTCAGTGTAATGTTTTGTCAATTAGGATGCTAGGGTTTTGTATTTGCCTCAAATCCTTATCGGAGAAAATGGATGAGTGGTGGTAAGAGGTGAGGATTTTGGGACCGGAGATCTACGAGTAGGGATTCGGAGAGGGAAGATGAAGAGTGTCGTGAAGCTGGACGTGTATTTGGTTGAGAGGGCTGCAGAGCTGGGGGCTGCTGGGCTGCCTTTCCAGGTGTTGTACTACCCTCACCTTGCTACTCCAGAGTTCGTGGTTGCAGCGGCTCGTGTTGAGGCTGCAATGAGGACTCCTCTCAAGGAAGGACTCTGATTCATAATAAATTGATTGGGTTGCCTTTTCATGAACTGTCATTTAAGTATCCTTGAACGTTTGTACTGATGTCATTGAACATGGATGTAAAAGGCTGGAAACAGTTGAGAGAAAAAGTCCATGAACTGTCATTTAAGTATCCTTGAACGTTTGTACTGATGTCCTTGAACATGGATGTAAAAGGCTGGAAACAGTTGAGAGAAAAAGTCCATGAACTGTCATTTAAGTATCCTTGAACGTTTGTACTGATGTCATTGAACATAGATGTAAAAGGCTGGAAACAGTTGAGAGAAAAAGTCCATGAACTGTCATTTAAGTATCCTTGAACGTTTGTACTGATATCCTTGAACATGAATGTAAAGGCTGAAAACAATTGAGAGAAAAAGTCCATGAACTGTCATTTAAGTATCCTTGAACGTTTGTACTGATGTCCTTGAACATGGATGTAAAAGGCTGGAAACAGTTGAGAGAAAAAGTCCATGAACTGTCATTTAAGTATCCTTGAACGTTTGTACTGATGTCATTGAACATAGATGTAAAAGGCTGGAAACAGTTGAGAGAAAAAAGTTCATGAACTGTCATTTAAGTATCCTTGAACGTTTGTACTGATATCCTTGAACATGAATGTAAAAGGCTGAAAACAATTGAGAGAAAAAGTCCATGAACTGTCATTTAAGTATCCTTGAACGTTTGTACTGATGTCCTTGAACATGGATGTAAAAGGCTGGAAACAGTTGAGAGAAAAAAGTCCATGAACTATCATTTAAGTATATTTGAACGTTTGTACTGATGTCCTTGAACATGGATGTAAAAGGCTAGAAATAGTTGAGAGAAAAAGTATATGAACTGTCATTTAAGTATCCTTGAACGTTTGTACCGATATCCTTGAACATGAATGTAAAATGCTGAAAATAATTGAGAGAAAAAGTCCATGAACTGTACTGATGTCCTCCGTACAAACACGCGTTTATTTTTTTTTACTTTACACGCGCGCCTATCAGCCTCTATCAGCTAACTTATGTGAATGGTTATGATTTATTATTAGTTTTCTCTTAAGGAATGGTTCTCACAAGAACACACCCTATATATATATAAGATTGTTCAGATGGAAATTAATTAATCTGTAAATTAAGATAAAATTAAAAATATGTTCATCAGACCAGACCAAAACCGGATCGGCCCAAATCATACCGGTCCGATTTCGTCTGTACTCTGTAGTCCAAAGATTTTAAAAATTTCGGTCCCGGTGTGGACCGGATGCACGGCGCTAGTTTTTCTCATTTTTATCAAATGCCGCCCTCGACAATTAAAGAAGAACTTGTTGTTTGCGTGAGCACTAAGCAGTAGGTCGCGTTCCAGAAGCAGCGAGGCAAACCTTCGCAACTCACAACAATGGCATCCGTTGCAGTGGTTGAATGGCACCAGAGACCTTCAAACCCTAAAAATCCAGTTGTCTTCTTCGACATCACCATCGGCACCATTCCAGCTGGTCGCATCAAGATGGAGCTTTTCGCTGATATTGCTCCTAAAACAGCCGAAAATTTCAGGTCTCTCGATCCTCTCTTTCATAGATGGAATTTTTCGCTGGCAGTTGTTATTATTTTTCTTCAGTTGTTTATGGTCGCCTATTTGAATTTCTTTGTGGCTCACTTGTTGAACGATTTTACTTCTCGAGTGTTGTTAATCATCTGTTGCGTTTGCAGTTTATTTGCTTTAATTTTTTCTTTCTTTCTGGGTGGAGTATTGTGTATCTGTTGTGAAGGAATGCTCGAAGTACTAATTTTGACATTGAATAAATTTGGTACTTCGTAAATTAGACCTTCTCGTATATTATATTCTTGCAATATTCTGGTACTTCGTAAATTAGTCTAATTGATCTGTAGCGTTTCTTTTTGAGTTGTGCTCATTGGAGTTGTTTCTTTTCCCTTTTTCCACAGGCAATTCTGCACAGGAGAATACAGGTACTTTCAGATTCGTTCAGACTGAAATTCTTACACTATAATTGATATAGCTGCCTGTTGCTTCCTATTCTTTCAAGTTCATCAACTTGGAATAATTGTTTATCTAATTAAACATTATAATGTTGTCAATTTCAATGGGCAGGAAAAACGGATTGCCTGTTGGTTACAAGGGATGCCAATTTCACAGGGTTATTAAAGACTTTATGATCCAGGCTGGTGATTTTCTGAAGGTTAGTCCAATTACTGGTATTTGGCTTTACACTTTATTTGAACTCTGCATTTTGTCACAGCTCTAGGTGTTTTATCTTGTGAAAGAAAAATCTGTCTTGGCATACAGGTTGACATTCTATACAGAAGGCTTTATGATTGTATAATGATTTCATCAGTTGGAATAGGGCAGAGTGCCTGCTCTTCACAGTATGAGTGAAAATGGAAGTAATTGTTGCGGCATTTCATGGATATTTTATACTATCACTATGATTAGTAAAAGTGCGATTTTTTGCTTGGTTATTAAAAAACTCACCATTGAGCTTTTTTCATTGTGCTTCCAAATGAGCCAACTATAACACCATATCTTTTAAGGGCCTTACATTTATATTGGGGTGCTGTTCAGATGTACTTAAATTTTTTTTATCTTCCCAAAATTTAATTCTGAAATTAGATTCGTCTGATGATTTTTCTTGTAACCCTCCTTAATTAGACCTTTACTCTATGCTGAGCTAGAGGTTAAGTGATGGAATGATTGAGTTTATCATTTACGGCCATGTAATAATTGTCTACATGTAGCTTAATTAGATGTGTTTCTAAATGTCTTCTGTGGTCAAATATCTTCATAATTACTTGTTGGATGCATGGAGCTTCTTGTGGATTTTATAAAATAACTCTTTTGCGTTGCTGAATTTCTCATTCTAATGTAATGGTGACTATGTTGAAGGTTTATATGTTCAGTGGGTAATGGTGTAGATTGGTAGCCTTTTATCCGATCTGAAACTATTGATCATCTTGCAGGGTGATGGAAGTGGATGTGTTTCAGTATATGGATCAAAGTTTGAAGATGAAAATTTTGTTGCCAAACATACTGGCCCTGGCCTTCTTTCCATGGTACCGTTTTCACACATTTAACAAGATGTTATTTTCTTTGCTGTCAAATGGTTTTCTTATGTAATTTGAAGATGATTAGTGCTGGTAGAAGCAACTTGTGGTCTAATTTTGCTACACATTTCTCTAATCCAACTTATCGTGAATTTATGATACTCTGACTTCATGTTAAGTCCCGCAAAAGTGCCTCATAATCTTCTTAAGGAAGACGCTAGTTTTTTTTTTTATCTCAACATCCTTCACATATCTCTTGGACTCTTGAGCAGTTTCTCCATACAAAGTAACATGAAAATACCAATTTTTTATATTAAAGTGGGGTTCCATTTATTAGAAATTGAACTTAGCTTCAATTTGTTTTGAACTCAAGACCTCTGTGTTTATTCTCTTAGCTCAAGTGAGCTAGAGTTGGGCTAGGAATTCAAAGTCTCAATTTTCTTTATCTAATTGATTGGTTTTGTTTTATTATTGCAGGCAAATAGTGGACCAAATACCAACGGATGCCAGGTGCTGAATGATTCTATTTTTATCATTTTGTAACTTCTTTTTTTACTTCATATTTTCATATGTTAATCTGAAGCAGTTTATTACCCATCATGTGAATTATTGCTTAATTGCTGGTACGCTGGTAGCTTTTTGTTCTAATTTGTGAAAGCTCAAGTGCTGCAGTAGAGTAATTCTGTGAAATTTGACTTAGGCTTTTCAATTTCTGACATGATCCATTTTGTTCGATAAAACTGGCTTGAAAGGATCTGTGATTTGTTTCCATTATGGATACAATATAGTGTTTTTTTGGAGCTGCAGTTGGGATCCCAATTCTTAAAATCTCTCTTCAGTGAAAGTAGCATATCTGTGAAAGTAGCGTAACCTATGTAAATTATAGTTTTGTGGTTAACTTTATCGAAATTGGCTATCTAAAGATTTAATGTAAGAATTGACTACACTTCGATTAGTGTGGACTTAGAAGTCAAGTTACCTTTTGCTTTAGATTGTTATTTGTCTATCTTTATATTTCCTTATTTATAATCATTGTTAATTGATAATATTTTGTTGCTTATAATTTTAATTTTAATTCTGAACAGCGTACTTATGTTTTTTTCGGGAAAATATAAATGGTGCATCTGTACTTGGGACTATTGTAGATGGACATTAAATTTTTGATATTCATATGGTATCGTTGAATTTTGTAGAATGTAGAGAAATTTTCATTTACTATAAAGTTTAGTGTGAGTGAATATAAACTCCCAGAAAAGATTTTAAAAAAGAATGTGTAAGCTTACATCTTGCTCTCTTTATAATCCAGCACTCCTACTAGCATAACATATTACTTCAGTGTTTAGAAGCTCCACTAGTCATATTGATAATAAACCTTAAACATTTTAGTAAACTGATGATATACTCCAGCTTTTTGCCATTGATTTTCAATAAATAATAGAATGTGAATACCTTTCTTCTTGTTGGCATAATTTGTGTGGCATTGTTGTTCTTGTCTTCTTACCTGTTACACATCCCTTCAGAAGTGCTGTTTTAAGAAACTCAACCCCATTGAAAGATATTTCTTGTAGAGTAGAAGTTAAAACGTTATACAGCAAACAAGAGATTTACCAACTTAGTTCATCCAAAACTATCCAGTTGCTTGTTTTTTGCTAATTGTTCCTTGTCGGTTGCAGTTTTTCATTTCGTGTGCAAAGTGTGAATGGCTTGACAACAAACACGTGGTGTTCGGGGTATGGCTTCCATTCTCTTTCCTTTTCATTACTCTAAAATTATTTTTTATGGCTCATTTCAATCCTGCTTATTCTAAAATCCTCTGTCCCAAACTATATAACAAAATCAACAAGTTGATTGAAGCGGTATGTGGAACATGAAATGGGACATCATTGGAGAGTTGAGGCAGAAGATCTTATATTCACAACGCCTACTAAATGATTTAATATGCCTTGTTGAACATTTTTTCCTCAACTTTACAATATTGGATCTGAATTTGACAAGCCAAATTGCTGTTCCTGCAGAGAGTGCTAGGCGATGGACTTTTGGTAGTGAGGAAGATTGAGAATGTAGCCATTGGACCAAACAACCGGCCTAAACTTGCGTGTGTTATATCTGAATGTGGAGAAATGTAACTTTGCAGAATGATTTGCTCCTAACCATACGAAAGGGCCTTATCGATTGACAGGTCGGTTTTTGATTCGTTCCATTGGACACTGTTCTTCATGCCTCATCATTGTTGTGTGATGGAACTGTAATGTGAAGCTATACGGAGACGTGGATAGAACTTTGTTCTTCTTGCTTGTTTGTTGGGCACTGCTGTTTTGCAGAGCAGTTTTTAAATGTAGTTGGAGGAGTGTACTTCTTGGAACAGAAAAAATGTGTCAAACCCAAACTCATCCCACCAAAAGTGCATTTGGATTACACCCTAAAATAAGATTTAATGCAAGATCATGGATGCAATTTAATGCATTTTTGGGTGTAATCCTAATGAACACTAAGGGCCTGTTTGGATCTCCTCAAATAATGCATTAAAATGTATTATTTTATATTAAATTGCATTAAATAATTAATTTAATGCAAAATAATACATTTTAATGTATTATAATTGGAATCCAAACGAACCCTCAATTATCGACAACTCGTACTAAGACTGAACTTGAAATTAGTTCTTTAGAAATTTCTTAATCTAATTGTACAAAATCCTTTATGGACTATGAGAACTTAAGTGAGGGTTTACCACTTGTGGATCTTTTACTAAATACTCTCTCCGTTCCTTAATTATGTTTCCGTTTCGTTTTTATACACTATTCATAGTTGAAGAGAATCTTTGAGATTTCTTCCAATATAAAAAAAAACATAGTCATGTGGGGTCATGTTTGATTCGCTTGTATTTGCCCAGTCAAAATGAGAAGATAATAAAGGGACGGGTGCCCAATCAAAATGGAAAGATAATAAAGGGACGGAGGGAGTACAATCTTGCCTGCCAGACTTGATTGAGAAGTTTCCTGGGGAAAGAGACTTTATTATTGAGATCTCAATAAAGACAATAGACATCTTCTTTTACGAGATTTCTTATTCAAACATATATGTAATATATCCAGCAATCATATGAATATTAGGATTAGGGTCATTGGAGGTAGTGAAATGTAAATAAAATCATAAAGTTAATACACAATGCTAGTTAATTTAGGGTCTTGATTCGTGCAACGGGAGAAATGCATTTACGCGTTGTATTTTTCTTATCTGTTATTATGTATCGGATAACAAATCCGAAAAATATGAGTTTGTATGTCACCAGCTCACAAAAAAATTGGATTTATTTTGTCAGTTAATACGTAGCGGATAAAAATAATAAATATTTTATCCGCAACGACGTAACTGATAAAAAGCGGTGTTTTTTTTATTTTTTTCGTCCGTCACAAGATATCAGATAAAGTAAAAAGAATGACACTCAAATTTACCTCCATTTAAAGATTATATAAACTTCTAAAAAAATTATATAATATTCTCATTGATTCATTCCTTACTTATATAAAAGGAAAACGTTTATTACTTTTTTATATCATATCATATCATAGAAAGTAATCCTCCTAGCGCGTTACTTACTAGTCAAAAATAAAATTGTAGTTGAGAGAAAAATTGTTACGAGGGTAAGTTCGAGGAAGGCGCACATAGACGAATAGCATGCCACATCAGCGGTTTGGAACGTTTTGATTGGCTCAATGATGCAATCAATTTTATTTCTTTTTTCCTCGAGAAACTGCGATCAAAAATAAAAGCAGACTCCTTGGACACTTAACCAGGAAGAAAACTAACCAAACTCCACACTCCCCTCTCCGCGACGATGTACATATGAGTCGTGATCTGCAAACCCTAATCCCAAATCAAATTTGCAGGAGTAGGATAGATAGAGGATTAGATGACGATCGATCAAGACGACTGGGAATTTCAGGTATCGTTCGATTCTGCTCTTCCACAAAGCCTCTATGATATGTTCCTCCAATCGGACAACACTTGGATCGAACAATTAAGAGACGAAATTCCCGCGGATGCTGTTGCGAATGTCGCCGCGGCTCCGCGCGATGATGTATCGTCGTGGATTGGCGAGATGGAGAACTTCCTGATGCAGGATGATGATGGCGGCTCTGGCGATCATGATCATCAGATTGACGACCTTGAACGAATCCTACTTCCTCCTGCTACTACTTCTCCACCGTCTAATCCTCTTCCTCCTGCTATTCCTTCTGATGACAAGGATTCCTCCGATTCGAAGGATAGTGACACCGATTCCGTTACGAAAAGGGCTGAAACTAACGCTGACTGCCTCTCCAAGAAGCAATTAAGGTAAATTTGTCTTCGATTGTTATGTGGTTCCAGTTCAATTTTATCGTGGTTAGTTTCGAATGATTCTGTTTTTGAGTTCAGGCAATTGAAAAATAGAGATGCAGCGCTAAGATCCAGAGAGAGGAGAAAGACGTATGTGAAGGATTTGGAGATGAAGAATAGATATATGGAGGCAGAATGCAGGAGACTGGACAGATTGCTCCAGTGTTGTTATGCTGAGAATCATATGCTCCGTGTCTCCTTACATAATGCCACTGCGTTTTCTGGTTACATGGCCAAGGCAGAGTCTGCCGTACTCTTGTTGGGTATGATATGATTGATTACCATTCTACTATGTGGACTGTGGATTATACATCAATTGCCTTATCTGCCTGAACCAAATTGCTTTGCTGTGTTGGTCTGATTTTGTGGTTCATAATTCTATCTGCAGCAAATCTTTCTGATTCTTGTTATTTATAAATGGGATTACCTTCTAGTTGTCAAATTGTACTTTTTGCTTGTTATGGGAAACTTGGTCCTATGCTGCTTTGTTTAAATCCTGCTCACCTATTTGTCTAGAACTCCTTACTTGATTTTTCCAGGCTATTTTTAGGGATGTTTAGCCATAAAAAGCAAGGATCATTTCCTTTTTCTCTCATGACTTAAACAGGAAGGTGGCTTAGGATGGTATAGAATAACACCCTGAATGATTGGCTCATTGATGTGTGTAAAGGAAATTGAATGCTTCTTTGGGCCTTTATTTTAGTGTGAAGGAGTTTTTTCATGTATTAATATTAATTGAGTATCAGTTTATCACAAAGAAAGAAAGTAGTTGTTAGAGAAGCTTGTGGGATTCTACAGAACTTGCTTTGTCCAAATTCCAAATTTGCCGTCTCATTTTGTTTGTTTGAGCAAATACGTCATTCTCATCTTCATCTTTGTATCATTTCTTGTTGTTATCGTGAATGTGAATAGTCCAGGGCTGAGGCATGTAGTTGGTTGGGTTGTGTACTTCATAAAAATGATTAAAATCAATCTCTATCTATCCGCTGTTTCTTGACTTGATACGTGTTCTCTTCTTCTTTCATTCGCAGAATCTCTGCTGTTGGGTTCCCTGCTTTGGCTGCTGGTAACCGTGTGCCTGCTTCCTCTACCCAAGGAAGTAGCGTCACTCCGAAACGTAAACAAAGATCTGGAACTTCCTCCACAAAGAAGAAGCAAAGGAAGTAAGTTAACTCATTTCTGGGTGCCACCATCATTCTTAAGTAAGAGATGTAGATCTTCAAGAACAAAAATGAAAGTTGGGTTGCTGGAAACCCGAACTTTAGTATGTTCATGATGGCCCCAACACAGTCTCCATGGGAGGCCATGAGAGGGATGGATTAGCTGGTATTTAATATTTCTGTGGCTCTTTTCTCGGGTTTTTGTTATATATTAGCGGTTAATTTTATTGCTTTAATCTTTGTATTTTGAAGCATCGGATCTTTGTTACTACTATCCTTGGTGAAGTTGAATGTTCTTTTTGCGTTTTCTGGTATTATGCTCATTGCTCAATAGTATATGAACTTGTGGTTTAATATGGATGCTCTCTCTTCTCACTTTATGATTGTTGGCTCAAATGTGAACTTGTCATTTGGATTTGGTAGGGTAATATATACTTTGCCAAACTCAATGCCTTTGATTAACGAACAAGAAACCCTTGATTTTTATGTTCACTTATCACCCAAAAAATCTTTTAGCCTTGTACCATCTGTCATGCCTATTATTCGAGGGAAAATAAATGAGAAAAATCATCATTATATGAGATTGAAACATAAACAACACAGGTTAATAGAATAAACTTTGTGCGAATAGTAAATCGCTTTTTACAATTGCGATAAGCAAATGTTATGCTTAAACTTCGAGGCTGGTCGTTGTTTCATGTGCGGAACGGTTCTCTTGAGTCATGTTGATGCCAAAGTTGTGTCGATAAACGGGAGGATGTGTTATTTTGTGTGTACATGTTTATTAGTCTCGTATATAAGTTTATGATTTAATCTTAAAATCATCTGATAATAAGAGAAGTAGTATATTATTATTATATATTAGTCTTGTTTTAGTCCAAATTTCTTATGTGTGATAAGCTTTATCTCCACACAATCCTCAAGTAGGGATGATAATGGGGCGAAGATTCCCCAGTTCCCATGGGAAATCCTTACTACGGGGGATGGGGCGTTTAAACAGGGATGGGGGCAGGGAAAAATTTAAACCCCGAGTGGGGACGGGGAGCGGGACGGGGATAAAGGTTCCCACCCCGTTCCCCGGCGGGGAAACCCGCAGAGATCCCCGTCAAATACATTATTTTTGTGATTTTCTTAACCTTAAATCCTAAATTTATTGTTTAGTCCCTAAACCTTATATCCTTTAAACGTTAAATCATAAATCTCAAATCATTTATATCCTAAATCTTAATAATATATAAATTAAAACAAAATTTAAAAAATTTATGTGTAGTAAAACGGGAACATGGATCACCGACGGGGAGCGGGGCCCCGACGGGGACGGGAAAAGTTTTTGATCCCCGTTTAGGGACGGGGGCGGGGACTAGGGCAAAAAACGGGAGCGGGGACGGGGAGAGTACTCCTCGCCCCGACCCGCTCCGTTGCCATCCCTATCCTCAAGTGCAAATATGCCTAGACTAGTTAACACTTGATAACATGCCTTAAGGCCTATAAGTTAAACTAGTTTGTTCATATCACGCCCTCATGGCAAGCTAATCCAAGCCTAACGAGTTAGCTCATATCACGCCCTCATAGCGCGCTAGATCCTAATAAACCAGGAAACGAACCCATACCGGTGAAGATTGAGGAACGCGATAAATGAAAGCCGCGATAAACAAGAACACTTCTCTCTTTATTTCATAAGATTGAGCAAATTACATCTCTCTTACAAAACACGGGATCTATACACAGATTTCAAAAGAAACAACACCAAGAAATTGGGTCTTCGGCCAATTTTCTATGTGCATCTGCTCCAGACCGGTGAAGCGAAAATTTCGAGGTATGGACTAAAGACTGGACCGACAACCGGATTGAACCAAAATATACTTTGTAAATTTTATAATCATAATAAATAAAATTTAAAGCCTTTTTTTTTCTACATGTATTTTTAATGATGGACCATTTTTATTACTAATTTATTTTATAAAATATTGATTTTTAATAGCCTGATGATTTCTTAATCCATACTTACAAATAATAAAAATAGAATATCCGGTCCATTCTGGTTCGGAGCGAAATATTCCGAGTTTGGATTGGATCAAATTGAAAACTTGAATTATAAAATCCATGGGCGGGACCGGACTACACCCGGTTTTGTCCGGTCCGATTTTTCAGTCTGGGTATATTATGCACATACCTAGTGACACTTGTAAAGAAAGTGGAGGAAAGAATGAGAAAAATCCTTTTTTATATATAAAAATATTTTTTTACATGTTTATTAAAAAAAAGGATAAATTTTAAATATAAAATTGTCAAATAATTCTAAATATTTACATATAAATTTTGATTTGATAAACGATTTTTATTTAAAGTGAAATATTTTTTTTTTAAAAAAGAAACGAATGAGAAAATGACATGTAGATATGGTGGGCTCAGAAGCGTTTTAAGAGTTCAAAGATGAGAGCTTTAATATTTAAGGAGAAGGATTGAATAGAAAAGCAGTTGTGGACACAAAAAGATGATAGGAGGAAGAAGAGAAAGGAAATTACAAAAAAAATTGAATTATTATTACAATTTTCATTGTGTTGCATATATCAAATTTACCTATATTATCCTTCTACTTTATTAAGGGTGTAGGATTTATTTCTACATTTAGTGTAATTGTACCTTTTTCGGTAGTTTATTATCATCAAGAAAGTTACTTGGTCATAACAACCCTAAACCCCCCACCTAAAATATCTTAAAGGAAAGATATAATGTGTTGGATTCAACTGTATGGCAATGACATGAATGAAAAACATGGCTCTCACCGAACACATATCCCAATCATGCAATTTTTCATAGACTGATCATTCTAGATTATGTCTTTCTTTAAAAGATGAGTTGGAAACCAACATATATCTTTCGGCATATAGGAAAAATGAAGAAAACATAAATCAAAATAATCCAACACTTTGGTTTTGTATTTGCTCAATGTATCCAATATTTGATTTATTAGAAAAAACATCTTAAAGTTCTTATATAGAGAGAGAGGTAATAAAGGGGGTTCAAGTGCAAAATGCTCTTAGGATAAAAATATGGATTCTTTTAAATGGATTAAATTATATTAAAAGTAAAGAGGGGGAATGTACAAGCTAGGATATGCCCATAGATCAACTATACATCAACAAAATCCCCCAACAAAAAAAAAAGGCCAAGATGCAAGTCACTACAAAATACTCAAAATGCCCAGAGCAGCAAAGCAACAAAAGTTAGACAACTCCCCCGAGGCTCTGTGGGTGAATATACATATCAACTAACCAAGTTTTGTTCTTGCGAACGTTCTTATCTGACCAATTCCAGCTAGCCAAAGTGCACGTCTTCGTCAAGGCAATAATTTCATGTACTCTTCAACGAGCGGCACTTTATTGCCAAAGATCAACATGTTGCGGCACTTCCAAGTGGAATAAATCATCTTAGTAAAGACAACACATGTGATCTGAAATACGAACTTGTATCTGTCGTTACATGCCCCAAGTCATAAAATCCAATTAGTAAGGTTTCCAGCCATCTCAAAACTTTGTCACAAACGCTAGTAACGAATGGGCAACTACCCCAAAGGTGAAGAACTGATTGAAAGGGGGTCAAACCCCATGTTTGAGCCGAGAGCGGGTAAGAAGCCTTTTACAAACAGTCACCCAAGTGAAAAAATAGCGCGAGGAAGATTGAGAGTCCCCCAAATAGCTTTGCTCCAAGGGATCGCAAGATGGTGGTCATGAATCATATTGTAAATGTTGTGATGGGGAATGTCTCATTAGGAGCTTGCATAGTAACGAGAGAATCATCTCGACTCTCATGATTAAGAAAGTCATCTCGAACAACGAGAATAACTTTCCATGTAATACTATATTTGGGATTAGTAGTAGAGTGCCAAATCTCACGTCTTCTAAGGACGTGAGTAATAATCCGCGAGCGTCAGATGTTGTCCTGCTTAGTGGTGAGCTCATAGACACTTCTAGTAAGGCATGCCAAATTCCAGGTGCTAAGGTCTTTTATATCAATCCCACCTTCCTCTTTGGGACGACAAACTCTCTCCCATGCTACGAGATTTCGCCTTCCTTGCTCCTTACCAGTCCAAAGATAGTTCCGCAGGACTACAATGATCTTCTCTATGATAATTGTCGAAAACGAAAAGATGGAGGCCCAATAGGACTGGATACAGAATAAAACGAACTAGAAAAGCTCAAGTCGGCCAATATAGGATAACGATTTAGCAACCGAAGAATGGATGTGGCCCACCATCCTGTGAATGATCGAGGAGTAGCACCCTAAGTCAACAGTTGAGCATTTGAATTGCTCAAGTCAACAAATTTATTACATACTCATCCTATTGTATTTATCCTGCTATTTTATATGATTTGGAAATTCAAATACCTAGTAGATTTGTACACTTGTGTGCATTTGACTATAGTAATAGACATTTTCAAGTAATCAGAGTTACATGGCAATAAATTCGTTTGTATCATGAGGTTTCAATATACTTTTATTCATCTAAAATTCATGTATGTTTCTCCACTAATTCGTTTGTTATTAACAGTTTATTATTATTATTCTCGAAAATCACATATAACTATGGTTATATCCAATTTGGTTATGTCTTATGGTCATATACTACGGTTATATTTTATAGTTATATACTATGGTTATATCTTATAATTATATACTATGATTATATCTTATATTATATCATATAGATATACTATGTTTATATCCTATAGTTATATTAGTATGATTATGTCTTATTGTTATATCCAATTTGATTATATCATATCGTTATATCTTATAGTTATATATTATGGTTATATCATCTATTATATTCTATAGTTATATACTATGGTTATATCCTATATTATATACTATTATTATATCTTATAATTATATCCAAATTGGTTATATCATATCGTTATATCCTATAGTTATATACTATGGTTATATCCTTCGAAAATCACATATAACTATGGTTATATCCAATTTGGTTATGTCTTATGATCATATACTACGGTTATATTCTATAGTTATATACTATGGTTATATCCTATGATTATATCTTATGTTTATATTCCATAGTTATATACTATGATTATATCCTATATTATATCATATAGATATACTATGTTTATATCATATAGTTATATACTATGATTATATCTTATTGTTATATCCAATTCGATTATATCATATCGTTATATCTTAAAGTTATATACTATGGTTATATCCTCTATTATATTCTATAGTTATATACTATGGTTATATTCTATATTATATACTATGATTATATCTTAAAGTTATATCCAAATTGGTTATATCATATCGTTATATCCTATAGTTATATAATATATAATAGTTATATACTATGATTATATCTTATAGTTATATCCAATTTGATTATATCATATCGTTATATACTATGGTTATATTATGTAGTTATATACAATGATTATATCTTATAGTTATATGACTTATATCCAATTTGGTTATATCATATCGTTATATTCTATAGTTATATATTATGATTATATCTTATGGTTATATTATATAGTTATATACTATGGTTATTATTATATCATATATTATATTCTATAGTTATATATTGTGGTTATATCATATATTATATAGTTATATACTATGATAAAGACCCTAAACCCTAAAAAACCCTAAAACAATCCCCACACACCCTTTGGGCACAACTAGGTTACGTCCATAACCAAGGGGCTTCTAGTGTTTTTTTAGGGTTTAGGGTTAGGTTTTGGGGTTTAGGGTTTGGGGTTTAAGGTTTAGGATTTTCGTACTATGATTTTATCGTATGGTTATATTCAATAGTTATATCCTATATTACATTCTATAGTTATATCATGTAATGACATTATATATTACTCCCCCAACCACCATCATACCTTTCAAGGTCTGAAACAATTTAACAAAATATTCAGTCAATATAAAGATATTCTAAGTTATTTTTCCAACTTCAACTTGAAAATTTTAAACTTTGTACTGCAATGATAAAGACCCTAAATCCTAAACCCTAAAATAACCCCCACACAACCCTTTGGGCGCAACTAGGTTGCACCCAATGGGTTTCTAGTGTTATTTAGGGTTTATGGTTAGGTTTTGGGGTTTAGGGTTTGAGATTTTCGTCCATTCGAGTACAAAGTCTAACATTGATTACTTGATTTGAGATTAGGGAGAAAACAACAATAAAATAGAGTTTAATCCATAAAATAATTCTATTTTTCAGTCTGTGTTCCTCCAATTAAATAGTTGAATATACTATGATTATATCTTATAGTTATATAATATGGTTATATCCTATAGTTATATACTACGGTTATATCCTATAGTTATATACTACAGTTATATCTTATAGTTATATCCAATTTGGTTATATCATATCGTTATATCCTATAATTATATACTATGATTATATCTTATGGTTATATTTTATAGTTATATACTATGGTTATATCCTATATTATATTCTATAGTTTTATACTATGGTTATATCCTATAATTATATACTATGATTATATCTTATGGTTACATTCCATAGTTATATACTATGGTTACATTCCATAGTTATATACTATGGTTATATCCTATATTATATCATATATTTATATACTATGGTTATATCATATAGTTATATACTATGACTATATCTAATAGTTATATCCAATTTGGTTATATCCTTATAGTTATATCCATTTTGGCTATATCCTTATGGTTATATTCTATAGTAATAACCAAATTGGAGATAACTACAAGGATATAACCAAATTGGATATAACTATAAGATATAATCATAGTATATAACTTAATGATATAACCATAGTATATAACTATAGAATGTAACCATAAGTATAACCAATTTGGATATAACTATAAGATATAATCATAGTATATAACTATATGATATAACCATAATATATAACTATAGAATATAACCATAAGATATAACCAAATTGGATATAACTATAAGATATAATCATAGTATATAACTATAGGATATAACCATAGTTATATCGAGAATAATAATAACAAACAGTTAATATCAAACGAATTGGTGGAGAAATGCACATGAATTTTAGATGAATAAAAGCATATTGAAACCTCATGGTACAAACAAATTTATAGCCATGTACACAAGTATACAAATCTACTAGGTATTTAAATTTCCAAATCATATAAAATAGCAGGATAGATACAATGTGATGAGTATGTAGTAAATTTATCTAAATATGAAATACATTTGTTGATTTAAATACAAGCGTGGGCGTCCAAGTTTTTTTTTCTTTTTTCTGGGCGCAACGTACGTTGCGCCCATTTTTTTTTAAGATTATTGAATCGGTTCTATCTGAACCGGTTCAATAACTTTTAAAAAATTATTTTTCAAAATAAAAAAAAAAGCACCCGGACCTTGGGCGCAACCTAGTTGCGCCCAAGGAATTGTTTTTTTTTTAAAAAAAAAGGTTGCGCCCAAAAAGCGGTGCGGGGCTAAAAAAACGGGTGCGAACATGAATCCCCTTTTAATATCACTATGTTTCTCTACTCTCGAGGTTTATTGTCTGTACTTTATTAATTTTCTTCTTTTCAGTCATGCTCTTTATGTATTATTGTGCCTGACTTATCTAACGTTGTTTGGATTTCTAGGTTGCTACAGTTGATGAGTTTCAAGGTCAACAAAATGATTATCTTTTGTCCTGCACTAGATGAGTTCCCTCTCGAACTCTAAGTACAATATCTCGGGGCTCTGCGCCCACTCGATGAGTTTCCTCGCGAACTCTAAGTGCAATATCTCGGGGTTCCGCGCCCACTCGATGAGTTCACTCGCGAACTTGCACTTTAGCTTATGCTCCACCAAAACATAGAAATGGTTCAAAAATTAATTCCAAAAAAGGGGAGATGCATAAAACAAATAAACTACACGCATGATTTGCCATGTCGCCAAGGGTGGATGCTCCAAAACTACGAAAAAGAAAGGTATGTGTTTGAAGTCGAAATCACGGGTGTTAGGTCACGACGACCCAAATCTGAAACTCTTATGAAGAAGTGGCAAATCTGGCCAAGAGAGAACCTAAAGACAATAATTGGTTAAATCATTCTTCGAAAACAAATAGAAGACAACTCGCAAGTAAGGTCCCGTGAAGCACCAAAGCAAGTGCGAGCTCTTACGAGGCCATCAGTGAACCAAGCCCTCACCCATACTTTGCTTTGCGAAATATTCTAGCAAGTCTGCAACAAGTATTATGAGCCAAGCCTTCTCTCATGCTTCACTTTGCGAAGAGCTTGGGGGGCTGGCTGTGGGGTCAGAATTAAACGAACCATAAACCCGCGAAGAGCCGATTGCTGACGTTTGGGCTCCAACTGAGTCGTGGTTTGCAACAAAAGGAGAAAGCCCATAAGGAGGATGAAAAGGCCCATCAATGGGAGGACATGTGGTAGCTTCAAAGAGAGAGGACCACCTCTATAAATACCCTACATCTTGGAGAGAGAAATGGATCCCTTTTGGGCACTTTTGAGAGCAATTTGGCTGCTCTCCCTTTCTCCTCCTCCTCCAAGCAACACCTCCAAAAAACTAGAGAAGAAGAGCGAGATCGAGAGCAATTCTCTCCCTTTCGATTCATTTTCTAGTTGTTTCTTCTCTCCCCTTTTGATGGCGAGCCACTTCTAACTTAAGCGTCGGAGAGCCTGCCCCCGGGGAAGCCATCTCCGGGGTTGTTTCAGGTGATTCCGACGTCCAAGAGGTGATCGGAGCTCAAGAGTAGCCATCAGCGGACTGTAGAAGGAATGAGGAGGAACTTAGAGTCCACATCGCAAGCGGAGAAAGGCACCCATAGTACACAAAGAGAAGAGGAAGAGCACCAGTACCAGAATTGGAACAAAGAGCCAAAGATCTCGCCCTACGCGAAGCATGGAGCAAACACTGGCTGCTGATGACATCCCCAAAAAATATAAATCTCAAGAAATTCGGGCCAAAGGTGTGTTGATCTTTGGCGTCTTCACGAGCGTTGAACTGGAATTCAACAACACCTACATGGACAATCAAGTTACCATACAAGTAAATAATAGTATCACTCGAAAATAAAAAATAAGTTACCTCCAAGTGATGTGGGTGCATCCCTCTGCGAGCTCAATGATAAGGGAACATCTCGGACATTGCCTCCAATGTTCATTTTTCGTAGTGCAAACGTGTCCAAAGTCCCACAGCTGCTCACACCTAATGCATAGCATGAGCCCGCACTTATGACATTGACATGCACTAGAACCATAATAGGTCTCATTACCTCTTAGTGATGACTTGGACATGAGATTGGAGCATTGTGGCCTTGGACAATACAACCGGTCCCTCACTTGCCTCCTTAACAACCTCCCACATGATGGGCGCATATCTAAAGGGGAAGTGGATGCATACATCTACGTCCATATCTCTTCCACAGCTTCAACTTGGACACTTCAAAAGCTCATGACTTGTCAATTTTAGCAGAGTGTATGTGGAACAAAAACTGTCTCTCTTCTGTAAATTATAAATCTTTTGTAAATTCTTACTCTTTCAATACAAATTTACCTTCTAAAAAAAATCTTTATCAATCAAAACCAACATTGAATAGTCATTGAAAAGAGGCTTGGAAATAATGCAAAATCTCACAAATTAAACCAACCCCAAGAGAAGTGCTCATATATGCCAATCTATGTCTTTGGTCAAAGTTAATACCAATATATTATCACAATTCACAAGCAGAGCTTGTAAGATAAATAACCACATCATGACAATGAGACCGTTAGCCAAAATACCTTGTGTATGGAAGTCAAGAATCTAATCGACTAGTACACCATGATAAATGCACAATGATCTCTATGGAAGAAGAACTTGCAATAAGAAGCATAAACTTTCTTGCGACTGTACTCTTACTCTCTGATACATGTAGAAATTTGGCTTCGACGAGATCGGTGAGTAAGAGTACAGTCGCAAGAACTTGCAATAAGAATCATAAACTTTCTTGCGACTGTACTCTTACTCTCTGATCTCGTCGGCGTCGAAAAGATTAGGTTCGGAGTACTCGATTATTCTAGGATCGCCGGTGCCAAAGATGTTTTCGTTGCTGTAACAGGTCAACTGCGCTCTGATCGTCGGGGGAGAGGCGAAATCTCTCTTTCCTATCTGATCTCCGCGCCTGATTCTTTGCTGCAACACGTTCAGAGTTTTTTTTTTTATCGCGCTTAATTTCTTTATTTTAAATTTGTTCAACAGGAAAAAAAAATGGGTTGCTCTCTTGAAGGCCCATCCAAAGCCCAAAATGAGATGAGACAATTTTAGTGATTCTGGCCCATTGACTCTTTAGAATTACGAAAAATTCTCTTAGCAATGTTTTGACTTTTTTTGTTGTGGTGTCTCATAACCCTGAATTTTTAATATTTTTCTCCAAATATCCTTTTGTCCATTTCAGTAAAAAAACGTTAACTATAATTAAAAAAGAAAAAAACTCACCATGTATTTCCTTCAATTTCTTCCCGGTGCTGGCGAAACCCAACTTCTCAGTGAGCGAAAGAATTTCAAGGTCACCGATGATTGTCATGTTCAATTCGCCCAAATTCAATATCTCGTAAACTACTAAACCTAATTTCTCTTCCATTCTGCAATTAGCCCCTAAACCTAATTATCAATCCTATTATCACGCGTTCTTTGCCTATTGTTTTCTCATTCCGTTTACAAGATTTTCTCCAATAAATTCTGATTTTAATTGCAAGGTGATGATATGAAAATTAAGCATATCCTCACCTTGTGATATTGGCGATCTTTATTCGTTATTCATCTTGCGAATCTCGATGTTATGAAGTTTTTTTAATTTTTTGGCATCATATACTAAAAAATATACTTATTACTCTCTCCAACTCTTTCATCTTCTTTGTGGTGTCTATCTATATATCTACAACAACAACAATCGATCCAGTAATGTCCCACCAATGGCAGGGTCTGGGGGAGTCCAGATATACGCACCCATATCCCGAAATAGTTCGAGAGGATGTTTCCTGATAGATACAAAAGAGACTGACACACCTGCAAAATATAACCAAAAACCAAAACCAAAGAAACACTTTCTGTTCACATCAATCCTCAACCCTAATCTTTTCCCTCCAAAGCTCTCTGTTCTGAGCCATGTCCTCTGTCAGTGTCAGGAGCGTCAAATCATGCTTAACTACCTCTTTCCAACACTTTTTCGGTCGATCTCTACTTCGACGAAACTCACTGAGCAATAACTCTTCACATCTACGCACTGGTGCATCAGGTTGCCTCATCTGCACATGCCCAAACCATCGGAGTCTAGATTCGCGCAACTTGTCTCTATCGTCTGCCACTCCAATCTTCTCTCTAATTGATACATTTCGGATCCTGTCCAACCGGGTATGTCCGCACATCCAGCGTAGCATCCTCATCTCTGCCACCATCAGCTTCTGCTCTTGATCTCTTCTCACCGGCCAACACTTTGCTCCGTACAATAATGCCGGCCTAACTACCACCTTGTAAACCTTACCCTTTAGTTTGGGTGGCACTTTCTTGTCGCATAAAACGCCCGACGCTTCTCTCCATTTTTGCCAGCCCATCTGTATTTTGTGCTTAATATCCACATCTATACCCCCGCCACTTTGTATAAACGACCCCAAGTACTTGAAAGTCTCCTTCTTCGGGACTACCTCCCCACCAAGCTGCACTTCCGCCCCCGTCACATCGCCTCTACCAAAGGGGAACTCAACATACTCTGATTTAGTCCTATTCAACTTAAAGCCTTTTGATTCGAGCTTCTCCCTCCAAAGTTCTAGCTTACTATTGACCCCATTCCTAGTCTCATCCACGAGCACAATGTCGTCTGCAAACAGCATGTACCACGGTACCTCACCATGTATTGTCCCTGATAGCACATCCAACACTACAGTAAATAGGAATGGACTTAACACCGACCCTTGGTGCAAACCTATGTCGACCCAAAAATACTCCGTGTCTCCTCCTGGGGTACACACACTGGTCAAAGCACCCTCGTACATGTCTTTTAGGATTCTAATATACGAGTCTGTTACTTGCTTCGCGTCCAGGCACTCCCAAATTAGTTTTCTTGGCACTCTATCATACGCCTTCTCCAAGTCAACAAAGACCATATGTAGATTTCTCTATCTATATATCTATATACTAATATTAAGTCGCAATTATTTCTCATACGTATCGTTAATCTAAATATGTCACGTCATCAAATAATTATATACATTTACCTATTTACCCTTATTTTATTTACAATTTATTTTATCTTTTATTTATATAAAATTTCTAAATTATCACCCCAAAATATTTCCCATTATACATGATTATATATTATTTTTTCCCACACATATTCCAACTTCAAATTATGTTAATATCCTTAATTGGTCCATGAATTAATGTTCTTTTTACTTATAGAGTAATTTTTATTATAAGGAATATGAAATATATTACTTTCATTTTACTAATTCTATGTGTCACATACTTAATTAGTGTCTATAATATAATATGTATATAGATATGTATATGGATACCTACTAATATTGTTTCTCCTACAAAATTTACGTTACAAAATTACTGAAATTGTATAAAATTCAAACCATAATTAAAGTCAAATTATCACCTAAGTTAGCTATATAGTTTTTACCATATAAATTAATTATAGTTTATATTATAATATAAAAAAATTCCTTATACTTATATACTATTTTACACTTATTATATTACATGATAATTTATTATAACATAATATAATAAAGTTTCTTTATTTAATGGTAAGTGATATGTTCAATTTTAATTAGGCTAATGATCGGAAATTGATTATTTTCATACCAAAATTAATTTATATGGTACATGTGTGTGTATAAATTAGATATTCCTTTGAAATTATTGTCATCTGGCACATTATTGCGATTGGTGATATTGTTGAATGTCACGTTAATGGTGAGTTGGTGACACAAAATAATATAAGAGAGTTGATTTTCGACTTCAAAATTTAAGGTATGTATTCTCTACGATATAGCATGTATGAATAAGGAGTCCCTATTTTAATTCGAAACAAGAAAAAATATAATTACATATTAGCACAAAACCGAATTCATAAGTAATAAAAATTTGATGAAAATTATTTTTCATCTGATGTATTTTATTACATACACTTATGTACAAAATAAGTATGAAGTTTAGATGGCTATATTTACAGATATATTATGGACACTAATTAAGTATGTGATACACATAATTAGTAAAAGGAAAGTAATATGTTTCATATTCTTTATAATAAAAATTACTCTATAAGTAAAAAGAATATTAATTCATGCACCAATTAAGGATATTAACATAATTTGAAGTTGGAATATGTGTACGAAAAAATAATATATAATCATGTACAATGGGGAATATTCTGTATAAATAAAAGATAAAATAAATTGTAAATATAATAAGGATGAATAGGTAAATATACATAATTATTTGATGATGTGACATACTTAGATGAACGACACGTAAGAGAGATAATTGCGACTTTAGTATTAGTATATAGATAGATTAATAGTGAAAGATGATTCTGGCATGACATCTTTTGTTATATTTGATAGAGATGTCAAAAAGTGGGTTAACAAATCTGTAATTGAAATACTAAAATCGACTGCTAAGGTATTAATTTATATACTTATTTTGTACATAAGTTAGTCACTACTATAGTGTGCAATCATACGTACATAATGTTTATTAAAAAAATTAACTTCGTTTGTATCAAAATTGACATGATATATAATAAACCAAATAAAACTACAATCATAAATGATATTGTACAACTTTATAGGTATGTGATCAGGCAGCTGACCTGAATTTTAATGCGTATTACCATAAATGTGTAAATGATGTGATGTAGATGTGTATTACCATAAATGTTCAACTTCATTTAAAACATTAGGAGATTTTACTTTTATATTGATACTACATTATGTTCCTTCCTAATTTGTCATATACTTACCTTACTTTTTTTATTCTATTAAATTTATTTCCTAATATACAAGATATGGATGATACCAACATGCATGAAGAAATTAAAGTATTCATTCGAAATACTTTTTTATTCAGGATTGATATTGATGAGTTCAAGTTGTATGAACATAGTCATGGATCACTATTTCCAATATGACCGACGATCCAACTTTGATTGTTGAACTCAAAAAGTTAATTTCGGTTACTCAGGTATTTAATTGTTCCTATATAACACAATATTATATATTTCATTAACTAATTACTTATACACTTATATTCAATATTTCATAACAATGTCGAACCTCTGCCGTCTAAGCCCGAACACTCCACTGTGTCGTCTAATGAAATGCTCACTCATTCGAAGCGCTCTAGTGTCAACCTATTGCTTGAAGATGATAATGAAGACGATGGTACACAAGACCAACTTTCTATTTCACGTACCAAGAAATTGGTGAAGAAAGGGGAGGACTAAGTAACATACAAGTTATTAATTCATCGTTATTATTATATGACATGACATACAACTTATTAATTCTTACATAAGACTTATTCTATGGTTTTCACTTTATCAGCACTATTGTCATACAATGTTTTCTTATTTTGGGGGATTTATTTGATATTCATCGTTATTATTATATGACATTATTGGTGTTAAATTTTGTTGGTTTTATTTTATAATAGTTAATTACTATTATTTATTTAATATTATTACATACACTTTTTTATTACAAGAACCCGTGCAAGGCACGGGTCAATCTACTAGTTACCACCTAAACATATATATTATCTACAATAAAATATTTTTTGTATCCCCTCTTATGTTGTGCCAAATTGGGCATCTTGCTCGATGTTTATCACCTTTAAATATGTACTGCAAATTAAGGCAACTAAATTCCTAAAAGGTAGCATTTTTGTTGTATACTAGTGTAGAATCCGTACCTTGTACGGGTAAATGTAATTTGAGAAAATCAAAAAAAAAATTATGATTGAATTAAATTAATGTTATATCGAAGTATTTTTTTGAAAAATATAATTCTCGCTGGATCATTGGAAATAATATGCTATGATATATAAAAATTTATGTAGACTCATTTAGAGAATAGTTAATATAGAAATATTATAATGATTATTAATCTAAAAATCTCGTTAAAATTATTCCCGATTTACAAATTATTTATACATGGGGTATATAATAGATGGTCTTTAAAACAATTTAAACAGATTTCAAACAAATAATTAATGTGTGGTTCAGACAAAACCTATTAGATTAGTAATGATATCTTTTGAATAAGAAAGCCAAAAATATTATCATAATATGTATAACACATGTTTGGATTATAGTAGGAAATTTTTTAAAGGAAAAAAAATTGACAAAATCGTGAACATGATTCTCTTTATCATGAATATTAAGTATTATAACAAAATCTTTATTTTTTATGTTGTTTTAGTTTGATATTTGAACAATTCATAATCAAAATTTCAAATCTTAACTACTATATTATACCTTCAAATCAAGTTTTTGGTTAAACATGGATAAAAGTCAGGTGAAAATAAAGTGAGGTGAAGATTTTAAAATTATAAAAAATTAAATTATATATGTATAATGAATGAAGAACGCCAATGTAAATCTTTAAAAAACAAATTATATTAAAATATGATTTATGTTTTTCAAGATAATATATATAGATAAACAATGAGAATCCGAAATTGTTGTTACACCCTCAACGATACTTGTAAAAATCACAATATAAAACAATTATTTCTTAATATTTACAAAAATAATAATATACTAAAAATTAGTTACGAAACCAATATTTATCATAGCAAGCTATGATAAATATTTCATGATTTTAAGGGGATATGAGACCAAACTAACGGAAAAGCAACAAAATAATTTTGATATTTCATGAATGGCTTAAAAATGGAATGCAAATTTCAATGACCTATGTTCGATGAATGGAGACAAAAAAGATTATTTTCTCTTGTAAAATGGTCATGACTCTTACGTTGCTTAAATAATAGGATTGCTTCACATGATTTTAAGGTAATGGTTACAAAATATATTATACCACAAATAAAATTAATAACGAAAAAATTTACAAATTAAAGAACTTAATAAAGCAAAAAAAAATGAATGGTTAACAACTTAGGTACAAAATGAAAGAAATTACATATCTCGAATGGGCATGGGCGTAGTATTGAAAGACGGAGACACAAAATTTACAGCCTCGTGCAAATTATTCAGGATTTCCATTTTTAAATAATTAAGAGAAAGTGTAATTTAGAAATTTGTAATTCAGTTTATTAAGGATATTCAAAATTTTAAAAGGATTTGGTCTAATAATATCTTTGATATTTTAACTTTTTATTTAAATAAATATATGAAATAATTCAAAAATATGTATATAAAAAAATCATTACAAATCAATGAAATCATCCAAATACATAACATTTTTTTAGTTTTTTCTAATTATGTAATGGACCCATCTAAAGTTTTAAAATTTTGATTTTAATTTATATCCTTACTTCTAGAAAACGATAATTAAAAAGTTATTTGAATAATTATTTAATTAGTAGTGGGCCAGTGGCTGATTTATGTAGGTGTAAAGTTATCTCAAATTCAAATACTTTTAAAATTTGTATACGTACTACATTTTAATTTACTTTTGATAATATGTATAATCATATGAAATTGAAAGTTTGTTACGACATAGATTTACCTGGATTTTTTAGTTAAACTTTCTGTTTGAGTTAACAAAATTTTATTGGTAATTTATAATTGATATTTTATGATTTATTAGTGAATATTTTCTTGATGATTAACAAACTCAATTTAATTTTTTAAAACTGAAAATTATATTTAGAAAAATGATAAGTAATAAGCCCAAAGAAACATTGTAAAATCGGAAAATGGAGACCATGTATTTTTTTAAGAAAATTATAATCAAATAAAAATTGATAAATGGGAGCGTACAATATACCAAATTTGTTAAAAATCTGTATTGATATAATTGTTGTTAAGATGAGTTGTTAAAATTGAGAGGTTTAACAGAAAATCTCAAGATTATATAAATTAATTTTGTTAAGATACATTCGTTTGAAATTTCACTAAATTGTTAATAAAATATGTATATGTAATAATATAATATAGTGGGTTGAATTATAAAAGCACATGTACTGTGTGTTGAAAATTGTGTATATTGTATGATTTGGCCCATAAATGAATATAAGAATTATTTTATAAATAAGTTTAGTAGGAAATCTATCATATATTAGTTTGACATATATAAGCTTATATTTTACAATTTGTAGAAATCAAAATTTATAAAAAACGTATATAAGCATTCAACAAAGTTGTATATAGTTTTTATATGTTTGAAGTTATGTGTGATTAGATATTGTGATTTAAATTGAAATATAATGTTAAAAAAAGTGGATTAATAACAAAATAACACGTATGATTTGTAGGGCCAAAAGCATTTTGGTGACTCGAAATTCAGTAACTTTAATATATATATATATTGATGGGCCATAAAATTTATTCGGGTCATTTTACTCTAAATGGGCCATAAAATTTGTATGTGTAATAATATAATATAGTGAGCTTAATTACAAAAGTAGATGTACTATGAGTTGGAAATTGTATATATTGTATGATTTTATATAGATCAAATTATATATGCAAACACATAAAAATAATATTACTTATTACATAAATGAATATAAGATGTATTTTATATATAAGTTTAGTAGAAAATCTATCATATATTATTTTGACATTTATTATAAGCTTATTGTATGTGTAATTTGTAGAAATCAAATTTTATAAAAAAAAGTTGTATATAGTTTTTATATAATTGAAGTTAGTTGTGATTAGATATTGTGATTTAAAATTTTAAATATTTGAAGATAGTTGTGATTAGATATTGTGATTTAAATTGAATAGAATTGTTAATAAAAAATGTGAATTAACCACAAATTGACACATGAAAATTGTGGGGCCAGAATCAATATGATGGCTCCAAAATTCATTTGCTTTAATATATATATATATATAAATTTTACATTGAACGCGTATCCATCTTAGTAATTAAAACTTGCAGTATATCATAGTGGTGACATTGATATGAGGATTATAGTTAAAAATCGTCTGCGCCAAATGTTTTGTATTTCTATAACATAACATAAAAAATTGAACCCATAAACTGTCATGTATGGGATTTAGGTATCCTTAAGAGATTGGTATAAATACCCGTTAATGATGTAAGGAGAGCTTATCTTGAAAATATTAATCAATTGCCTATCCTTTTAATCTCTTCTTCCCCTTCCTTTGTCTCTCCCCTGTATCTCATTCTTCTTCTCTCCCTTCATCTATTCTCCCTTAATTCTTCTTCTCTCCCTTCATCTATTCTCCCTTAATTCTTCTTCTAATCATGTCAATACTCTTGGGACATGACAAAATGGTATCAGAGCCTTCGATTCTTGCGCAAATTTTTGAATCATTTTGCCCCAATTTTTGACCTAAAAACCGATTGATTTGGTTGAGCTCGAGATCTGGCCATGGAGGATCACACGCAATGTTTGCCAACAAACGCCTGATTTAGAAGAGTATGGATCAACAATTGGACGAATTAAGGGAATTGGTGCAAATATTTGTTACAAGAAGAAAAGCAGAGGCGCAACGCACCGTTCTTGTCAAGATTCACAATCACTTCTATACAACTTCTTCTGAGGTGTTAAACCGAGTGTTTCTCCCAATTGGAAACGTAGAAAGCATCGAAATATTTGATCAGGGTGCCCAGTTTCATTCACGTATACGTTTTCAAGATCGGGAATCGGCTGTCAAAGCGGTTGAGCGTTATGACAGTCGATGCATCTACGATGGTTGTTGCCTCATGGAGCTGGCTCTTGAGGTCCCAACCACCGGTCCATCAATCAAGATTGAAGCACCAGTTGAAGATTGTGCCAAGTCAAATCAACGATCCTAGAATCTGAATTTTCAAGTTCTTTACAGAATGGAAGAGCTCGAAGATAAGGTCAGAAATCTTCCACAAGAAATCTACAATGGGTGTTGCCAAATTGAGACGGAATCACAAGATTATCACGAGGACACGAAGGGCCCAATCCAAGAAAGTAACATCCCAGGCCAAGCTACCCCAGCCACCAAGCCGCCCAACCACCCAACGGTGCCGGCGCCGGTACTGGTGCCGCCGGTACTGGTGCCGAGAAACAACGACGATTATTATCACACCGGGTGACCTTACGTTCACCTTGATTGCACTATACAGCGCTTACAGTTTAATTATGTGCTTAACTGCACTTATCTTACTAAATTACAACACACACACACACAGTGTTGAGGCTTTTAAGAATATTCTGAGAACACGGAAGTTATGAAGACACCGGGTGATCTTACGTTCACCCTGATTTGCACTGCCACATCGCTTACAGTTTATTTTACAGGGTGACAGTTACGTCCACCACAATGCACTAGCTAAGTGCTTAAAACACAGGACTGCAATTAAGCTCATCCACTGGCGCTAGCAAGGCGTTTAAAACACTTCAGATCCTTACATGTGGATAAGAAGCATAGGTCATGACCCTTAAATTATCCGGCAATAACCCCGAGGAATATTATGATTTAAAGAAACGACAAATCCTTACTTGGATTAGCGTTCCCACGAATATTAAATTATAAAGAAGCGACTAATCCTTACTTGGATTAGCGTTCCTATGCACATTAAGTTATAAAGAAACGACTAATCCTTACTTGAATTATCGTTCCTACAAACACTCGTATTAACTAAACAGTCTAACACATCAATTATTCACATTAAAGCCATCGAGGCAAACGACTTAAACACAGAGATAATAGAAACAGCTAATCCTTACTTGGATTAGTTTTCCTATTAATCCACATAAATGCCCGGAAGGCGATCACAGATAATAGCGTCGTTCTAGCATATATACAACCTATTATATGATTTTCCAAAACAGTTTATAAAACCTTTTCCAGACAAACACAGATAATCATTCCAAATTAATTACTCAGATAAACAACTGATAATTAATGTAAATATGGAACGATGAGCAAGAGCGAACCGCCACTTGCCTTAGTCTGCAGATCTGGAACAAAGCAGAGACAACGGGATTCCGGGCTCGACACGCGTATAGCTCCACTAGCATAAACACCTTCGAGTCGACCCAAAAAGGAACCCTAGGTTAGATTCGACAAAGAATAGTACGAATATACGAAAGGACGAAAGAAATCGAAGGATACGAGACCCGATCGAAGGTCTCGGAAGCCAACGCACAACTCCCGGGCAACTACCCTTCACGGCCGGCCACCAACAATTGCGGCGGGCGCCGCCACCATCACGGCGGTCGCCGCCACCATCACGGCGGTCGCCGTCTCAAGCACGGCGGGCGCCGCTCATCGGCTTCCTCCACGGCGGCACCAAGAACTTCACGGCGGTCGCCGGCCACAACACGGCGGTCGCCGTCCCCAACACGGCGGTCGCCGTCCACAACATGGCGGTCGCCGTTCCTGGCGGCGGTCGCCGTCTCCCTGGCGGCGGTCGCCGTCGCTGAACAGAAACTTAAAAACGGACGAGAAATCTTACCCGCGACGCTCGATTTGGTTCACCTTTCGCCTTGCTTGGCTTCTAGGCTTCTAAGGGCCTTCCAAGTCTCCTTTGGCCACCGAGAACGACACCAAACGAGCCTCCAACGATCCACGAGAGCTTTCCGAGAGAGAGAGCGTTTTTCTTTGGGAGCGTTTTTGAGAGACGAGAAATGGACAGCGTAATGGCGTTTTTCACACCCTTTCTAGCTTCACCCATGCCCTCTATTTATAGGCAAAGATGAGGCTTGTTGGGAGCCAAAAAGCCTTCCAATTATGCCCTTGGGTATTAACCCATGGTTAGTCCATTTGCACCTCTTGGGCAATAACCAAGTGGGTAGAGATTTGGTATTAATCTTAACTTGCGATAACAAAAGTCGTACACAAACGAGTATAGACTTCCAACAGGCCTTAACTGTATAATTATTCACTGAGAAAAATATTACAGATACAGAACACATTACGGAATGTCTCCGACTTTCTGAATTAAATCCGACGTACTAAACGGGTGTTCGGGAAAATTCCAAAAATTCCCAGAATAACCCTTACAGAATTACGGGGTATCACATCACCTCCCCCTTAAAATAAGTTTCGACCCCGAAACTTGCATTAAGCCAATGAGGATACTACCTCAACACCAATCTTACCACCTGGATCCAATATCCTTAATCACTTCATCCTTGAAATAGATCACACGAGATATCATTCTTAATTCCTTAGGATATCATTCTGAAAATGATTCACCCGCCTTAATGCTCATGGCACAAACTCACGCATGAGAGATAGCTCCTGATCTCTCCGAACAAAACTCTACAAGTTCATTCCCTTTCCTTAAGAAATCTCGGAAGAACTCAGCGTATGAGATAACGCTTACCACAATACTCCTTAGATGTATATAGACAGTTCTCCTTACTAAATCTTTAATACATCGGGATCATCAACATATCCTTAACTGCAACCTTTCCTCTTAACATGACCGCTCCACAACTTAATCTTCCTCAAAGATTTGCACCTAGCCTTGTAGATGACATACTCTATGTATGAAGAAGAATCTTAGGAGTGGATTTAGATTTAAACAACAGAGTCGACCCTGTGATTAACCACAAGGGAACGAACATCTAAGTTGTCCACAAAACTTCACCACCATAAGTCCGACAGTCCTTATCCTTACTTGGCATAAGCTGTTCTCGACACTTACGAGGTTTCGTATGAACAACTAATTCGCAATGATAACACATTCAGAAATTTTCCAAAACACGGAAACACTTCATTAACATCCAAACATTACATTAATTGACAAAAGTCGATCAGGCAGATCTTAACACCACGGAGATTACCGACACACGTCGTTACTCCTTAATCTTAAAGAAAGTCTTAACACAAATACAACTTAATGGATCAGGGTTCTTCTCCGTTGGCTTGACTCATTATGAAGAGTCGTTGCCCTTGGCCTGAAGACCCCATAGGCGCTTTGCCTTTATTACGAGCCATAGACTGCTCAGGAGTGGATACCACTGGCCTTGGGTTCTGTCCACCTCCAACATTTGACGCCTGATAAGACTGCATTGGTCCCTGACCCTTCAGTCTGCAGTACGTTTTTATGTGGCCTTCTCTTCCACAATTATGACACATCCTCTTGTCCTTTTGGCAAACAAAACTTTTATGCCCCACTTCACCATAATTGTGGCACTGAATTGCTCCGCCGCTCCAACCTGAGCCTCTGGCAGAGTCTGACTGAGTTGTCTCGGTCTTAGCACGACCAGACCTTTCAAACTTGGTAGGCGATGCCGGTCGTTTGAATGAACCAACCTGGCGATCCTGTTGCCCACCCTTTCCTTTAACTTGCTTCTCCCTCTTAAGGGCAGACTCCTCCAATGTGACTTCCGTCTTGTAGGCTGCACCAACATATTGCTCTAACGTAGTACAGCCATGACACAACATTAGAGGCTTGATCTCTGGATTCATCCATCCATGGAAGTACCAGATCTTCTGCTCCTCGGTTGACACCTCAGGTCCAGCGTACTGCATCAAGTGATTGAACTTAGCTGCGAGCTCAGTCACCTTTAACCCATCAGTCTGCGGGTACAGAAATTCCTTATGCTTCTCCTCCCTCATAGCTCGGGAAAAGAAACGATCGGTCATCTTGGTTTTGAACATGCTCCAATTCAGCTCGGGATGGTCAGCCAGACCGGTGCTCTCCCACCATTCGCTAGCCACATCCTTGAGTTGAAGAGAGGCGATGTGCACTTTCCCAGCCTCAGTGCAATTAATGTTCCGGAGCAACCGTTCCATATGTGAGAACCAATAGGTCACCCTGACCGGTTCTCCAGTACCGTCATAGCTGTCAGGCCTCATTGAACTCACGGCTTTTAACGCTTGCCCGTAAGTTCCTCTGTTTCTGACAACATTGATCTGAGATACTTGCTCCACTGACTCCTCAACTTCAGGAGTAGTTTGAGTAACTGGACCACCTTGAGCTTGTGGTGCAACTGGTCGCATAACATCTGTGATTGCCTGCATGACAATTCCTCGAATTGCCTCCACTGCTGCAGCATCAAACATCATCGGAGCGTTGGCCTGAGCTTGGCCATTGCCTCCCTGGTCATTGTTAAAGATAGACTCACGCTCTCCTGTTGGGTCTGCAACATTCCTTGCATTTGGTCTAGGGTCATTACTCGGCCCAACACCAGCACGGATAACGTTCCTTGTATTCACCATCTGTTTACCGATCAAATTCCAAGGATTTTATCACGTTAGTATCTTCTGATATACTTATTGTAATAAAATCAACTTAGAATAGATCAACTTGGTAATTTCTATTGATGAACTCAAACCGAGTTACTAGGTTCTACAACCTTAACTCAAAATGAGAGAACTGGGAATTCAAGCCTTATTGGGTATAGCAAAACCACCTTGGCTTCTCCCGGTTCCTCTGTAGAGAATAGAATGCACCCATATCATACGGGTTAACGGAGAAGGAATTAGTCTTTCTAGATATAGAAGCAAACTTACTATATCAGACCATATAGAAGACAGGACTATGAACGGTGTTTTCAAACTCTTTTCACTTTGAAAAAAAAATTCAGAGCCCTTCTTAAAGCATTTTCAAAAACGGATAAATGATTTATAAAAATCCAAACCCGTTTTAAAACAACCTTTGGCTCTGATACCACAACTGTAACACCCCCAAAACTTAACCCTTTTGGAAAGGTATTACCGCCATTGACCCCAGTGTTCCTTATCGAGATCACCCAAGGCTTTACCGTTTAAATACAAATCATGAAATACAATGATACAAAATGATAACCTTATTTACATAAAACACGAGTCCCGGGATTACATCCCAATCCCGAATAGGACAAACACAGAGTTTAAATAAATTACAACGGAAATCTTAGACAAGGCACAACGGAAAACTTTTAAAAGATATTACAAAAAGGGTTGTGATCGTAATGATCACCTGCCCAAGGATCTCAACCTGATTAAAAGAAATTATTAAAAACGTTGGAAAACCACTGTCGACTCCATAGTCCTTCTAGTCTTCTCATCTACACTCTATCTGATGTGCCGAATCGAACGGATGACACCAGCCCACATGCGGAGAACAAAGTTCGTGGGTTAGTCTACTTAAATAGACTAGCAAGGGTAAAAAGCAGAGTGGTTCGAGTGATCGAAACCGTTTACTATCATTGTCCCTCGAATAATAACCGAAGGGACGATACATAACCCGGCACTTTCACGGAATAACAACAAAGGTATGCATGAGAGAAGATTCTGGAAGACTTCATCTTCACAGAAATCGACTCGAAAAGAGACTCCAAGAGATTGAGTCTTTAAGGAAATATGACAAATCTGGAATGTTTAACAGAATCAAACAACAATGATTTAAAAGTTGACTGAGATGCTTCGGTTCACGACCAACCTCATCGCATACAGCGAATCCAGATCGGAAAGAGAATGTACTACATTCAAGTCGAGACGAGCTTTCCTAGCTGCACTATGACTTAGCTGCACTACTCGCCAAAGGTTTATTAATCATGTGCACTCGGGCACATATCTTATTTAATTACAAAACACACATTACTGAAACACATTAATGTTATTAAGAGCGGCACACATCTTAAATCTCAGGGTGACAATCATGTCAACCCAAATTAAAACACACACAACCCACACGTGGGACTTAACTTTATTATGCCGAGAAACAACGGCGATTATTATCACACCGGGTGACCTTACGTTCACCCTGATTGCACTATACAGCGCTTACAGTTTAATTATGTGCTTAACTGCACTTATCTTATTAAATTACAACACACACAGTGTTGAGGCTTTTAAGAATATTCCGAGAACACGGAAGTTATGAAGACATCGGGTGATCTTACGTTCACCCTGATTTGCACTGCCACAGCGCTTACAGTTTATTTTACAGGGTGACAGTTACGTCCACCCCAATGCACTAGCTAAGTGCTTAAAATACAGGACTGCAATTAAGCTCATCCACTGGCGCTAGCAAGGCGCTTAAAACACTTCAGATCCTTACATGTGGATAAGAAGCATAGGTCATGACCCTTAAATTATTCGGCAATAACCCCGAGGAATATTATGATTTAAAGAAACGACAAATCCTTACTTGGATTAGCGTTCCCACGAATATTAAATTATAAAGAAACGACTAATCATTACTTGGATTAGCGTTCCTACGCACATTAAGTTATAAAGAAACGACTAATCCTTACTTGGATTAGCGTTCCTACAAACACTCGTATTAACTAAACAGTCTAACACATCAATTATTCACATTAAAGCCATCGAGGCAAACGACTTAAACATAGAGATAATAGAAACAACTAATCCTTACTTGGATTAGTTTTCCTATTAATCCACATAAATGCCCGGAAGGCGATCACAGATAATAGCGTCGTTCTAGCAGATATACAACCTATTATATGATTTTCCAAAACAGTTTATAAAACCTTTTCCAGACAAACACAGATAATCATTCCAAATTAATTACTCAGATAAACAACTGATAATTAATGTAAATATGGAACGATGAGCAAGAGCGAACCGCCACTTGCCTTAGTCCGCAGATCTGGAACAAAGCAGAGACAACGGGATTCCGGGCTCGACACGCGTATAGCTCCACTAGCATAAACACCTTCGAGTCGACCCAAAAAGGAACCCTAGGTTAGATTCGACAAAGAATAGTACGAATATACGAAAGGACGAAAGAAATCGAAGGATACGAGACCCGATCGAAGGTCTCGGAAGCCAACGCACAACTCCCGGGCAACTACCCTTCACGGCCGGCCACCAACAATTACGGCGGGCGCCGCCACCATCACGGCGGTCGCCGCCACCATCACGGCGGTCGCCGTCTCAAGCACGGCGGGCGCCGCTCATCGGCTTCCTCCACGGCGGCACCAAGAACTTCACGGCGGTCGCCGGCCACAACACGGCGGTCGCCGTCCACAACACGGCGGTCACCGTTCCTGGCGGCGGTCGCCGTCTCCCTGGCGGCGGTCGCCGTCTCCCTGGCGGCGGTCGCCGTCGCTGAACAGAAATTTAAAAACGGACGAGAAATCTTACCCGCGACGCTCGATTTGGTTCGCCTTTCGCCTTGCTTGGCTTCTAGGCTTCTAAGGGCCTTCCAAGTCTCCTTTGGCCACCGAGAACGACACCAAACGAGCCTCCAACGATCCACGAGAGAGAGCGTTTTTCTTTGGGAGCGTTTTTGAGAGACGAGAAATGGACAGCGTAATGGCGTTTTTCACACCCTTTCTAGCTTCACCCATGCCCTTTATTTATAGGCAAAGATGAGGCTTGTTGGGAGCCAAAAAGCCTTCCAATTGTGCCCTTGGATATTAACCCATGGTTAGTCCATTTGCACCTCTTGGGCAATAACCAAGTGGGTAGAGATTTGGTATTAATCTTAACTTGCGGTAACAAAAGTCGTACACGAACGAGTATAGACTTCCAACAGGCCTTAACTGTATAATTCTTCACTGAGAAAAATATTACAGATACAGAGCACATTACGGAATGTCTCCGACTTTCTGAATTAAATCCGACGTACTAAACGGGTGTTCGGGAAAATTCCAAAAATTCCCAGAATAATCCTTACAGAATTACAGGGTATCACAAATAAGTCGATAAGGATCCAAACGATCTTCAGAATCGGTATGAGCTTCTGAAGGATGACTTGAAAAACCCAGAGCTCCATCAGGAAACCTGGAAGGTAAATTCTCATCATCTCAAAGTAATTGATGTGGAAGTTAAGGAGACGAGTGAGATAGTTGTTGAATCAATTGAGATCCGGGAGTCCCTTCGTCCGGTTTCGTTCAGTCCAATCAAGCTACAACAACCTGATCGTGCATATTCAGAGGCGTACAAGCCCACGCCAATCGATCATGATGTTGCTTATGCGACAGAGAAGGAAGCGGTTGATCTTGAAGTCGATTCGAGTTTGGGAATGCCGACTTCTATGCTTTAAAGTGATCTCGATGCATCGACAATAACCAAACCAGCTCACTCTTCCTTTGAGATTCTGAAATTGCAATCATCCGTGATGGAAGAGGACACCAAAGTGGTCTCGAATCTTGATGATAATCCAAAAGATTTGAAGGTAAATTCTGATTTTTTAGAAGTTGTCGGCGGTCACGTTGATTGTGTTAGCAAAATGGATGTTGTGTTTTCCGATTCAAGTGGCCTAATGGGAATAGATGCAGTTGTTGTTGTGCCGATTGAATCAATAGGAATTAATTGGGCTGATCTTAATATGAAATCAAGTGATTTTCCAGAAATTGGTAGTGCACACAAGGTGCTCGAGGAAATGTCACAGAGTGATATTGTCCTTATTGGGTCCTATTTTCCTTTGAAGGAACAAATACCCAAACCCTTGTCAGTTCCTGCTATTGTGAATCTTCTTGAATTGTTGGGTATTCTTGGAAACTCTTTAGAGTCGATCGATTCTCCTAGCACCTTTGTATTTGACCCAGGAACAACCAACGAGTTCTCGTCTCAATTTGGAAGGGTCGCTGCAAAGTCGACTATGGAGGTGTGCAAAGATCTTGTGTTACTACCATATTTGGGAAATAACAACATTGCTGCATTTTTGTGTTTGACCCGGGTATAATGGAGTGGGCATATTGTGTGCTGTTATTGATTGTGATTGAGTTGGATCGGATTGCAAGTAGTGTACATGAACTGCTGATTTGTTGGCTGAATTTTGTGAAGTTGCTGCTGATTTTGCTAGTTGGGTTGTTGTGCGGTTGTTGCTGAATTTTGTAGCTCTGCTGATTTTGCTCGTTGGGTCCTATGCTGCTGTGTTGATTTTGTGGCATGGCTGCTACAAGTCCAGTAATTACTATCACGTGCAGCAATGACAAATGAAATTGGGTTCTGTTCATCCATCAATTGGTAGTTGAGAAGTTGTGGTAGTTGAGAAGATGTCATGGGTGAGAAGATGCTATTGGATGTCGTGGCAATTTGAAGCTGAATTTGCTCTACTTCCATGCTGCACATTGGGCTAAATTACCAAGATATTGTGTCATGTTGATCTAGTTCTATCGGCCAGTGGAACAGGACATCAATGCACTGTGTGCTGCATTTTGTAGTGGTAATTGGTTCCAATAAGGTTTCAATATTGCATTTGTAAATTGGGTTTTTTTTTTCCACTTTTGTAATAAGCTTTGAGGACAAAGCTTTTATAAGGGGTAAGTAATGTCATGTATGGGATTTAGGTATCCTTAAGAGATTGATATAAATACCCGTTAATGATGTAAGGAGAGCTTATCTTGGAAATATTAATCAATTGCCTATCCTTCTAATCTCCCTTCCTAATCTATTCTTCCCCTTCCTCTGTCTCTCCCCTGTATCTCATTCTTCTTCTCTCGCTTCATCTATTCTCTCTTAATTCTTCTTCTCTCCCTTCATCTATTCTCCCTTAATTCTTCTTCTAATCATGTCAATACTCTTGGGACATGACATAAACCTAATATAAGTTATCATAGGTGAATTAATAAAGATTTTGGGCAAACTTTTGTAATTTACACCTTTCTGTACAAGTTAGTAATCCACCGAAGATTTAATAGCCTAATATCATTATTTTTCCATTATATATCATAGTGCACGATACAATGTGATAATGGATTTATTTTAACAAGTAATTCTTCCATTTCTAGGAAGTTGTCAATGGAAGTCCAATAAGTTAGGATAGCTATTGAGGGCATGTTTCGATCGAGCTTAGTTGTAGTTCAATGTTTCTGAAGAAAGAGAAAACGAAACCAGAACCACTACACTTGAATTGAACTCCGTTGAGCAAATATGTTTAAACTTCAACACTTATCATTTTTTTATATAGAAGGAGGCACATGTCATAATTCACCAGCTAGGGTACGTAATAATTGTACATGTGCATCCTCGTGGATTTTCTAAGAGATGGCGTTTTCAAATATTACTATGTATACCCACAATAATATTTAGAATGGGGGGTGGGGGGATCAATTTCTGAAAACTATATATGAGATATAAGGTTAGAACAATAATCTAGTAATGATCAATGATGACGTATCTATCTAGTGGAAATGATTTCAAACAAAATACAGTAATTTTGAGGAAATGCAAGTGACTGTAGCGAATACAGATAATACTGAATCAGTTTGTAATATAAACTCCATTGCATCAACATACAATTGAGACATATATTACTTGCTCTTTTCATGAATAATTAACATTTATAGGATTTGTGCACATAAGATATAATATTAACATTACCTGCTGTTTTTCATCCATTCTACTCCCTCCGTCCCAAAATATAAGCCTCATTTGACCAACCGACACTGTTCACAGTTGAAGGGAATATTCAAGATTGCTTCCAATATATAGGAAAAAACATAGTCATGTGGAGTCTTGTTTGATTCGTCTCAACGAGTACTTTGATAATATCAAAAAATTATAATTTTTAGGATTATGTAATTAGAGATATTAACGATATAAAACCCGTCTCGACATTTGAACCCAATCAAAATGGGACTTATATATTGGGACAGAGGAGAGTATTACTTTTGCTACTCCTCACTTCCCCTTTATTTTTCTTGTATTCTTTAGCTTTCTCCATGGCAACCCTAACAGGATATCAGTTCACTATAGTCAAATACAATCCACACGAAGGTGAGTTAATCAATGTAACACTCAACTTTGACCTAAAGGCTAAAGCATCAGTCAATTGTAATACTTCTCCAAAAATTTAACAATACCTTTCTCCATGGCAACCCTAAAGCTTTGTTGAATGCGAGATTTACTCGATCATTTTTCGAGTCGTCTTCATTTTGCTTGGAAGCCGGCGACGAAGAATCATCCGCATTGGAAGGGTTTGAAGACGAAGATAGTCTTATGAGGATTCTGAAAGGAGGAGATTTTGGGAGATTCTTGGCTGAATTGAACGGTTTTGAGAGTGCTCATCCATGGCGGCTGGGATGCAGGGGAGAAGCCATGCATGGTTGAAATGAATGGAGCAAGAGATGAGTGGACGAGTGATTGCAAAACCAGGATGTAGGAAACCACAAGAAAATTGAACGAAGTTTAGATACTTACAAAGTGTTGTTAGAAGAATTGTTTTTTCCATATTAAATCTAATTTGTTTACTTGATTCAATGTAAATTGAAAAAATTGATAGTTTCCAGTTCAATCCTTATCTTTTTACTAAAATTTTCGATTTAATCAACAATTTTTCAATTTGAACTATTATACTTAAAAAAAAAAACAATTTCAATTTTAGATTTTGACATTTTTTCCTAAAATTAAAAAAAACCACATTCCAAACTTTGACTAGAGATCCAAAGACATAGCACCAAATTGCACATCCAATAAATCCATAACTTTAACTTACGTGGGTTTACTAATCTTGTTTCTATGTCAATATACTAAATAACTTATATGGGTTCATTTAATTTGCTAATAGTTTGTCACTAATTTGTGATATTTACCAAAAAATCATTAAAATATATGATATCTAAGTTAAGTATATAACCTAACATTATACAATATTTAGTATTTATATTAATTAATTAAATAATTTTTTTGATGATGTTAAATGTCAATTAATATTATTGTTGCATCAACAAAAATATATGTATCACAATTACATTTCCGTCAAATAGAAAATTACGTTAACATTTATTGCAAAAATAAGTTAGTTTGATGAGATTTTGGTCAAGATTTGATAAGATTTCAAAATTTAGAGCTAATTAATTTGAAAATCTTGTTAAGGTCTTTTTGTTAATTTATATTTTGTTGATTATTTAATATAATAATAAATAGAAAAAAGGAAGAAAAAAAATAAAACCTTAACAATTTGGGTCTAAAAACAATCTGGTGGCTTAAAAAAAATCAACTTTAATATAGATATATAGATTAATGGTTAAATTTATTTACAACGTTATTTGTCACTTTAAAGTTTGGTTGGTTTTGGAAGTAATTGTAATCCAAATACACAATTTCTATTTAGCGTCCTGGCAAAATTGCTATTTAACGCCCTGGTCCATCCGTGACGGGCCAAACCACTTCATCTGTGATGGGCCAAAGTGTTTCATCCGTCACAGACGAAACATGTTCATCTATCACGGACGAAACACGTTCATCCATCATGGATAAGGTTAATAACCATAAACATTAAATGTTACTTGTCCCTACCTAACAACATTAACTACCATCATATTCTAACATGTTACGGCCAAAATTAAACCCTAAACCTCAATCACTCATTCTCTTTCATCCCACAACATCTCTTCCATTAGTTTGATTCTTTTCCATGGCAAGTGAATATAATTTTTATAACTTCAATGGTGGAGAAGATGTTTCAAGAGATTATCATCAGAATGGGGTATGTTTTTTAAGTTTTTGCTTTACATGTTAGTGGAAGTTAAGAATTTTATGGTTCTTTCTTGTGATTATCTATATGTTTGAGTTGTTCTTTAGAAAAACAAACACTTTCTTAAGGTAATTCTCAATAGTTGTTACTATATATTCATAAAAACTTCATCTTTGATTATGTTGTACTAAAAAGTTGGAGATTTTGTGTGTAAAACTGCAAGTTTGAGTGTTTGGCGTTGTTATACTGATTTTCTATTAGATCTCTGCAAGTGTAAAAACTTCGTTCGTAAACTGTTTTTTGAAAGAAAATCGTCTATGACGAATGGATGTGCTTCGTCTGTCACGAATGGAATGCATCCATACGTCATGGATGGAATGCATCCAAACGTCATAGATGGAATGCATCCAAACGTCACGGATGTTTGGATGCATTCCATCTGTGACCTCATATTACCCTAACACCCCCAAAATACCCTTTGGAAATATTACCGTCAATGACCTCAGATTACACATCTGGTGTCACCCAAGGCTTAACCATTTTATAACAAACTGTATAAAAACATAAACTTTATTAGATGACATATAATTACCCAAATAGTATTTTATTTCAAATGATGTAATTACAATTTGACAACAAAATTGAATACAAATATTTATTTACAGCGGAAGTCTTGAAATAAAATGACTCAATGGGTCTTGACCTTACGATCTTACGCCTACGATCTCAACCTTAGAAAAATACACAGAAAACGCCAACTGCCTTCACGTCGAGTCTTTGCCTTCACTGATGTGGAAACTTATCTGATGTGCCATATGAGACGGATGACACCAGCCAACCATGCAAGGAATAAAAACCGGTTGGTTAGTCTAATGAAATACTATGCAAGGGTACAGATAAAAAGGTTCTAAGTAGTCGTATTAGGTTACACCTATCGCTTCTCGAATAATAGCCGATGACGACAGTGAACCTCAACACTTCCACGGAAACACAAGAAAAGGAATGATCAAGAGAAGACTCCAAAGGAATTGAGTCTTATGGAAAACGTATGACAAGTGTTTGAGAACGTTAAGTTTTCACACAAGTTTAAAACACGACCTTGATTATTTGGGTCTACGACCAACCTCACCGCGCAATGCGAATCCAGATTGGAAAGAAGACTTACTCTAACAAGAGTCCGGGCGGTTTCCACGTTGTACTCCTCGCCCGAGGGTATATTAATTATGTGCGTAAAAGCACTTATCTTATTTAATTCCAAAACATACATTCATGTTACAGCTTTTATTCCACATCATCTCGATACGAGAGATATTTATGGGATGAATCTCGAATGTTGGCACCAGCTGAGTGCACCACCATCTATATTCGGATAGAGGTAAGTCATGACCAGAAAGTACAAGGGAAAAATCCACCTAATACCAGTTATAACGAAACGACTAGACCTCGCAAGGCACATAGCGTTCCTATGAATACTCGTTTTAACTACACATGTAAGTTCACATAGATATCCACACCAAAACCATTACGTTAGTATCATGTATAATAACGTTGTTTCTAGCAATATATACAACCTATTATAGATTCATATTTTAACACATTATTTTATTAAAACTGTTCCCAAACAGAAAACAACAACTTTTATCCCATCTTAATTAACAATCAATTAATTGATAATCAAGGGAAACATGGAATAATGAGCAAGAGTGAACCGCCACTTGCCTTAGTCTAGACGAATCGAAGAGATCGGGTTCCGAGATCCGGCGACTTGAATCTGAGTACGAATTCCTACGATGACGACGGGATATAAGACGGAACCCTAAGTTAGATACGATACGACAAGAAGATACGAAACGAAACGAATAAACGAAACGAACGAAGGGAAAAAGGGCCTAAGCCGCGACCGTGGTTGCCAAATCCACGATCGCGCTTGCTGGGCAAGGCCGCGGTCGCGGTTGGCCTAACCGCGGTCGCGGTTTTCTGGGCCGAGCCGTGGTGGATGGGGCCGCGGTCGCGGATGCCCATCCAGACGACGGCTGGAGGCGGGCTCGAGTTTTACCAACGACGACGACGACACTTGCTTCACCACAGCGTATCACCACCACTCCAAGGGCTTCACAAGGTACGACCAACGACTTCCGACGACCACTAGGAACTCCAGCGACTACTGAGAACTCCGACGACAATGAAAACACGAGAGAGAGAGAGAGATGGATATGTGGATGGTGGAAGAGGGGATGGAGGAGACTCTATTTATAGGGCTGGAGGCTCAACTCCGGGGAAACCCAACCAATCCAACTCCTCCCATCGGCCACCGTTACAAAACGTGGCGGAAATCCGAATCGGCGCCGTTCGGGAAAAAGGAAGAAGACGACGAGGTGCAATACCGCGATCGCGGTTTGGAACCGCGGTCGCGGGCATTACCACGGTCGCGGTAACGCCGCGCCCGCTGGACTTGGGCCTTGTTCGGTTTCGGGCCTTGAGTGGGGGTTCTTCGTTCAACTTTGAATAAATATTTTCAAATAACTAGAACCCGAGCATTTCATTAACGCGCCATTATACACTTAAGCGGTTCTTACAATCGTTCTGAAAATGCCTAACGCGTCTTGCTTACAAAACGAGGTTTAAGACTTTTAGGGTTATTACATACTCGGTCCTCCTGTTCTTGTCCTTGTCCCTCACGAACAACGTTCCACCTTCGATGACAGACAGATCTTGTTTTGTTATCCATCTGTAACAGGAAAAAACAACACTTTAGAAGCAGCTATGTCATCCAAATGAACCAAATCAACACATAATGAAACTGTAAATCCGTCGTCACGGACCAAGCCAATCGTCCCGTCCCGGACCAAGCCAACTCGCCCGTCACAGACCAAGCCAATCCGCGCGTGACGAATCAAGCAGATCCGCCCGTCACGGACGGGTTGCTCATCTTTTTCCCCAAACGTAATTCGCGAGATCGAACCCTAAAACCTAAACTAAGCCATGTTCAAATCCTGATTCAAAACCGGCATTTTTCCCTTCAAACAACATTCAAACATGTTCAAATCAAACATTAAACACTTAATCATGTAAACCCAAAAACCCAACTCATAAAAAAATTGCAAATAAATTCAATAATTTCAACACACCATTAAACTAAGTCAAGAACAATTAAAGATTTAACTACCCTCACGGATCGTAATGGACAAATTCGATTGATACGTGACAAATTAAAATGACGAATGCGTGGGAAGAGAGCACGGACGGACGAAACGGATTGCAAAGTTGTTGTATTGCGAAGTTGATGGGAGCATTGCGAAGTTGCTATATTTATATATAACAACTTCGTTTGTGACGGACGGAACACATTCATCCGTCTGTGATGGACGAATATGTTTCACCCATCTGTGTTTCGTCCGTCATGACGGCCCAGAGTGCTAAATAACAAATTATTCGGAGCTCTAAATAGCAACGACTTTTTTAAAACATAGATGTACTTTTTTAATGGGGAAATTTATCACTTAGAAGTTAGCACCGCCCGATGGAATGGAAAGGTATCTATGTGGCCGCCCAATCCTTCAAATTTATACTGAAAAGAATAAATGGCCACTCATAGAAGTATAATATAGTATTTATAAGGATTTTTGAAAAAAAATATGGACATATAACTGGACTTTCGACACGTCAATAAAGAGCCTATAAAACAATTCTTACAAATTTAACTATTGGACTTGTCACTTGTGACATGGATTAGGCCTTGTTTGATAACCTCTTTATCAAGATTTTATTTCAGAAAAGTATTTTTTTTATCCCTTTCACCAATTCTCATACCATTTAAAATTTAAAATTTAAAACTATTTTTCTAAAAAAAAAATATTTTAATAAAAAATGTCTTTATAAATATTCTCATCAAACAAACTCTTATTTGATGAGAATATTTATAAAGACTTTTTTGATTAAAAAATACTTTTTTTGAGAAAAATAATTTTTAAAATTTGAATGGTATGGAAAAGTGTGTAAGAAGGAAAATAAGTACTTTTTACAAATAAGGACATTATAAATACGTAAATTTCGCCTGATAACCCTCAGTTTTTGACTTTTTCGCGAAATTCCCTAAGGTTTTGACAATTTCGTGTGGTAACCCTGAGTTTTTGACTCGTTCCGCCAAATACCCCTCCATTCTCTTTCAACTGAAAATGGGTTAAATTTAATAAAAAAAGAAGTAAAAAGCCCAAAATTTTCTTGTCTACTTCTCTGTTATTTCCGGCCAAACCCACACGGCAAATTTTTTCTGTCTTCTTCCATCTCCACCGGCGTCAACGGCGCCGTCTACTTCGGCGCCGGGCCCTACATGCTCCCTCCCAGCGCCGTCGACTTCTCCGGCAACCTGGCCAACATCTCCCACGTCTCCAACTCCCACAACGTGATGAACGCCTACGAGCCCGGTGATCCGGCGATGGCCGACTTTATCAACATCACCTCCATCGAAATTGACGGCGCTCCCGTTAAATTCAACTCCAGTTTGCTGTCAATCGACGCTAGAGGCGACGACGACACCCAATTGAGCACGATGGCGCCGTACACGAAGCTCGATTATGAGATCTATGCGCCGTTCGTCTGCGTTCGTCGCCGGGTTCGTTGCGGGGGGCAGGAGCTCGTTCAAGACGTGCTTCAATTCGGCGAGCATCAAGTATAATTTCGGGACCGGATACGGATTGCCGATGATAGATCTGATCATTGACAGAAATTCGAAGTGGTGGATGTACGGATCCAATTCGATGGTGAAGATGTCGAGTGATGTGCAATGCTTGGCGTTCTTCGATATCGGGCTGAGATCGACCGCTTTCAGAGATACGACCCCGTCGATTGTGATCAGAGGGAAGCAGATGGAGAATAATCTGGGCGAAATCGAAAGATCTGCCTCTTCGACGATCCTTCTCTCACTCCCACTCCCTCGTAGATCCCGAATTCCAACTCCTCGTCGGAGAAATCCAACTCCAACGACCCCAATTCCAACCACCGCCGGTAGCCTCCAGTTAACATTCGACTCCTCTGATAATCGAGCTAACCTTCGATTCCTCTGATAAGCAGTACATGGGTGAGCAAGGCGACGGCGAGCGAGATCGAGCGGCTGGCGGCAGCGAGCGACGGGCAACAACAAGTGGAGGGCGGCGCAGTGGAGAGCGCCGGCGAGCTCCTCCTGGTTCCCGACAGAGAAGATAAACAATTTTGGGCTTTTTTTATCCTTTTTTTAATTTGAATTTTTTTATTAAATTTAACCCATTTTCAGCTGAAAGAGAATGGAGGGGTATTTGGCGGAACGAGTCAAAAACTCAGGATTATCACACGAAATTGTCAAAATCTTAGGATATTTCGCGAAAAAGTCAAAAACTCAGGGTGAGTTTAATAAGAGGATGCCATGTGGCTTAGAGGGATTGTGGTTTAGTAGATATATAGTAGATTAAATTTTGAAAAGAAGGGTGATTGTAGATTTTTCAAAGTTATCTTCATTATTTTCTGTTTAATTTTGGTATAGTATACGAACGTTTAATTTGGAAGTAAAATGTTGTTTTTATCATTTCAGATCTCGACCCTTTAGTTTTGGTAATAGAATAATCCTATATATAAGAATAAATATTTTTGCACATCTTGTACTACCCGAAATATTGATTATATTGATTTTTAAAATAAAAAAAAAAGTGAAAATGCATAAAATGTCATGTGACAAAAACAATGACAGGATGCTATGTGGCCTATAAGAAAGGATGAGTTTAATAGAAGAATATCATGTGACTTAGGGATTGTGGTTTAGTAGATATATAGTAGATTAAATTTTGGAAAGAAGGGTGATTGCAGATTTTTGAAATATGTCTTATTATTTTATGTTTAATTTTGGTATAGTGTACGGATGCCTAATTTGGAATCAAAATGTTGTCTTTATCATTGCAGATCTTGACCCTTTAGTTTTGGCAATAGAATGACTCTATATATAAGAATAAAGATTTCTGCAGATTTTGTATTACCCAAAATATTGATTTAAAAAAAAAACTAAAATGGATAAAATGCCATATGGTAGAAACAATGACAGGATGCCATGTTGCATAAGAATGGGTGGGCTTAGTAGGAGGATGTCATATGACTTAGAGTGGTTGTGGTTTGGTAGATATGTAGTAGATTAAATTTTGAAAAAAGTATGATTGTAGATTTTTGAAAGTTGTCTTTATTATTTTTTGTTTAATTTTGGTATAGTATACGTATGTTTAATTTGGAAGCAGAACGCTGCCTTTATCATAACAGATATTGACTTTTTAGTTTTGATAATAGAATAATCTTATATATATATGAATAAAGATTTTTGCAGATCTTGTATTATCCGAAATATTTATTATATTTATTTTAAAAAACAAAAATAGATAAAATTTCATGTGGCAGAAACAATTACAGGATGCCATGTGGCATAAGAATGAATGAGTTTAATAGGGTCATGTGGCTTAGAAGGGTTGTGATTTAGTAGATATATAGTAGATTAAATTTTAGAAAGAAGGGTGATTGCAGATTTTGGAAATTAAGTTGCCTTTATTATTTTCTGTTTAATTTTGGTATAGTGTATGAATGTTTTATTTGGAAGCAAAATGTTGTCTTTATCATTGCAGATCTTGACCCATTAGCAACGGTAATAGAATAATCCTATATATAAGATTAAAGATTTTTGGATATTATGTATTATTCAAAATATTGATTATATTTATTTTAAAAAAAATGCCATGTGACGGAAACAATGACAAGATGCCATGTGGCATAAGAATGAGTAAGTTAAATAGGAGGATGTCATGTGGCTTAGAAAGATTGTGATTTAGTAGATATATAGTAGATTACTTGTAAATCTATACATATCATAAATGTATATAGTTGCCTAAAGTTTAAATTTGATAATGACATGCTCTGAATATGTCATGTAAAAATATAATGTAAAATTTATGATAATTTTGTTATATTAATCTTCTTCTTTTTTAAAAAAAAATATATCAACACATATATAAATTTTTTCGAATAATAATATAAAATAATATGTGAGGTGGTACTGATGTGGCATGATATCATTATCTAAAAGTTTAGGCAAAAGTTTTAAATGTCGAAGTGATATGTGGCATTTTAAGGAATTGTTTTACTATTATACATTGATACTTTTGGTATGGGATTATATATATTAGTAAATCGATATATATCACAACTTATATAATTGTCTATAATTTCAATATGAAAGTGAATGATGCTCAACATTTTTCAAATAAAATATTTTGTAGAAAATTTGGTAGTTTTTTTATATCAACCTGAATTTTTCGTAAATATGTTGACGTATGTATAAACTTTTGTATTTGTATTATAATAATAAAACATATAAAATAATAATAAGTTGGTACATTTTGGAAAAAAATAATTATAGAAAATAGTTGTAAATCGATAGAACATATAAATAATAATAAAGTGATACATTTTTGGAAATAAATCACTTAGTTTCCAAAGCACATGTTATTGTATTTTTAATATTATGTGGTCAATATTGGAAAGAAGATAATAAAATATTACAGATTTGTTTTAGTGCTTAAGAAAGATATGATACAGAATATTTTGTTATATATTTTGAAAAGATTTGATTGTAAATAATATTGGTATGGTAAGTGTAGGATGAGTGTAAATTTTTTATTTTTAAAATAAATCTAAAAAACGATAGGCTGACACGTGTCCAATTCAATACCGTAACATCACGTGACAGCGTAAAACTCGAACTCATTCTGGGGGTGTCACGTAACGCAGAGGATATTATGCTTTAGTATATATATAGTAGATTTACACATGAAATCACTTGCATCTATTATAATAATAAATGTGGGTATTTGCATATCATTTTCAATATTAAATGAAAAAGCAATTTTTTAATACAAAACACTTGGAAACTCATAAAACCAAAATAGAAGGAAATAAGATATACGTTATCCAACATATTGTTCTTATCATAGTTTTAGATAAATAAATTATATGACTGATAGATTGACAAATCTAGATCATACACTTCTTACCGATTAGGAAAATAGCATCCAATATCCTATTTTTATATAGACTTTATAAAACTATTCTATCGTTTTTGGTAATATATGCAAATCGGTGTACCAACTACGCACTGCATATGTTTTCGAGAATCACGAGTTGTTTCGAACGTATCAATCTGAATGATCAAGAATGGTCTTCCATCAATCAAGTAATCTGCTATTCTACGGAGTAATTGCTTTTCATTTTAAAAAAGAAAAGAAAAAGGAACAATGTTAAATGATTCTTGCCCTTTATTCCACTAAATAATATCGCTTCCCTTTTTCTTACGTGGCCTGAGTATCAGTACCTTTTATTGCACTTTTTCACTTTTTCCACTACAAAAGTCCAATCCAACTCACAAGCACCAAAATATCTGCCAGTGAACAATCCACATTAGATATTTTCTCCATCCCTCCAAATCACTCCCCACTCTCCAACCCACGCGCGTGCCCCCCACCCCACTCTCCCTATAAATAACCTCCACCGTACCCCCAGTTGCAAATTGCAATCTTCACCACCACAAACGCGCCTCCTACTCCAAACCCTCTCACTCACATTCTCACTTGTCTCAAAAAGAAATGGACGCGCGTGACAGCAACAACCATAGCCGGTACCGCCACCACCAGCGGGAAGCGAACCGAATGAGTAACGGTAAGGGGTGCATGGGGGAGGATCAGTTCCTAGGGTCGGATCACGAGGAGGTGGAGGGCGACGAGGAGGTCTGGAACGATTTCACCCGGAGCTTTAGCCGAGTCCAATCAGTGCTCGATCGAAACAAGGTCTTGATCCAACAGGTCAACGACAACCACCAATCGCGGATGCCGGAGAACATGGCGAGGAACGTCCCGCTCATCCGCGAGCTCAACGGTAACATCTCGAAGGTCGTCTCGATGTACTCGGATCTCGGGGCTAATTTCTCCTCGGTGGTCCAGGAGCGGCGGCAGGGCACGCCGGCCAAGAAGAGCAATGGGAGGAACGGAGGACGCAGTCGAGACGACTGAAGGCTGAATGATTAAGGCTCTGTTTGATATGCGCGTCGTGAATTATAATAAAATTATCTCGTGTCAAGTGTAACCAGGTAACGTATTCTAGTAGAATAAATTAAGAATGAAGGATATATAAGATGGATTTAGAAGGGTGAATAAAGAGTTAAATGGAGGAGATCAAGTGAAAGGAAGCTGCATGATTTGGTATATAACTTACACGTACGTCCTAATTTGGGTGATTATGTTATCACTTATTAGTATCGTCCTAAATGTAAAGGATCTCTCTCCTAATTATTGAAATTATATATAAGTGTATTATGTATCCATTTGAAGAACGATTATTGCACTTTTTCTTGTATTTTTATTGCGCATAGACGACACTTAGGTTTGTTTGGATCTCTTCATGCACTAAAATACATCATCTTGTATTAAATTATTAATTTAATATATGTATTATAAAGTATTCTAATTAGACTTCAAACGAACCCTTAAATTAACTCTAAAATGAAAAAAGAAAAACAAATCTATAACCTCGTAGCTAAGGAATATCACGCTTTTTCTTGATGACCCACATGCTTCTTTGTGCGAATGTCCTTTTTAGCATGCATATTATCTCCCGCTACACTATAGGATTAAGTCTAAGTAGATATTAAGTATTAAAAATGTGTGATTTTGTTCCTTCATTAGATATTTTCTCTTCATCTTTTCATGCATGAATGGTTTAAGGACATAGCATAATAGATAACAGAAAATTCGAATCCAGGCCGAATTCGGAAGGGACTTTAATCAACAGTCAAGCTCTTTTTATTCGGGTCGGGTTCAATTCGGACTGGAGATTCGAACTACGGAGGATGTTCAGATTTGTCCGGACATGGGTAATTTGCGAAATTAAAATTTATTTTATTTTAAATTAACAACATAAGTAAAACATTTTACATTTTACCATACCTCATTCATCTTAGCATATAAAATTAAATAATAGATAAAAAACATACCTTTTCCTCTTAACATATAAAATTACATAGTAGTTAAAAAAATTATATAGCGATCCTTTTATCTCCAGAATCTCAAATGAGGTGAGGTGAGTGGAGTGAATGACTAATGTACTGAAGTCTTTAGAGGGTCACGAGAAATATCACTATACAAAAGGAGAATTGTTGTGCGCAGCTGTTGTAACCACTCCAATAATTTGGAATAATACACGTTAATTATCGACGAGTTAAAAATTGGATACCTATATATGACTATATATATTCCATCCATATCAAAATACTTGTCTTTTTAGACAATTACATATATATTAAGAAGAATATAAAATATACAAATATATCCCTATTTATTATTTTATTTTGTTACTTTTTCAATATAATTACTAACATTCTTATCTCATTTATTAAGAGGTGTTAAAAATTATAAGGACATATATGTAAAATAGATGTAAAATATATTAAAAGAACAAGTATATTGAGACAAAAAATTAAGGTTAAAAAGACAAGTAATTTGATACGAAAAGAGTATAATACAGTACTTTAAACGAAAAGCTTGTAGTCATTACAACCCTAGCCTAGATCAAGGGCCCGTTCGATAAATAGTGAATAAAATCGAGTGGAAGTGAAAAAAGTTAAAGTAGGAGTTAAAGTGGAAGTAAGGGTGAAATATAGATGATATTGCGTGATATCCTCTATAATCTCATACATGACATTACTCCCTTTTTTTCAAAAGCTTTGTCTTCAAAACTTATTACAAAATTGGTAATACCAAAAGCCAAGTATACAATTGACAGCTTAAAGCACTCACAAATGCAATAACCCCATGCTGCAACTATATCCTAAAATTCCACCAAGTCTTGAATCAATATGTTTGCACAATTAAGCACACACACAATTCACTCCACATCATCACACAATTTCAACTTTGACTCTTCCACCATCCAACCAGACCAATGAGAGATGGTCAAAATGAAAAGGCTCCGCAGGGGAAATTCTTCTACAAGTTCAACAAACAAATCAATGCACATTCCTCAGTACCAAACTCAAGTGATTTTCAGTTTGGTTTTGATCTAACTAAGCTGAATGTATCTCCCAAGAAAAATCAGTAGCATCAACTACCTCCAGGATACCATAGTAGCCTTTCCATAACAGCTTGATCTATTGAGCTACCCAGTATTTGATCAAAACAAACATGACATAGGTAGTACAAAGCAACGAAAACAGTGTAGCTATAGCAATCACCCCCAACGGTAGCCACGGCTCCATTCGACAACCATGGCGCTCCAGTAGCAATTAAAGCAAAACCTTCTCCAGGAACGAAATGCAACATACCACCTCCTACATCGAATCTGGACTCATTTTGATTACCAATCATATGCCTCAGTTTACCTCTATCATAAGGCAACAAAACTGCAAGCAAGTCTATATCTCTGCCCATGGAATTTTTTTTGCCATTGTAACGAGTTAACAAAGGTGAAGGAGAAAAGGGATGAGAATTAGACGCAGAGAGGGAATTGGGAAAAGGAGAGAGATGAATGAGATGATGAATTTGGTTCTGTTATTCGCCATCATCAAGTGCATTCATCAAAGCAATTTCTCTCTGAGGCAATGCATTAAACACCTTGGACTCAATGCTTTTTCCAGGATCAAATACAAACGAGCTAGGAGAGTCAATCGACCTTAAGGAGTTATGAAAAGAAGACTCCATGAAAGCAATGTCATTCTTTGACATTTTCTCAAGCACCTTGTGTGCATATGAAAATTCCAGAAATTCAATTGCATTGTTAGAGTCCCACATCGGATAATTAGTGGAGACTTGCCTTGTATATAAGACAAATGACTACTCCCCCTATTGTCAATTGGTTTTAGGGTGGAACTCCTTTGGGCTTATATCTGGGCCCCGTCTAGGCCCATTTGTCGATCTTGACATGGTATCAGAGCCTGATTGTTGGGCCAAGTGTGACTTGTTGCCGTGTATGGCCCGTCACACTTGCGGGGGTGTGTTAGAGTCCCACATCGGATAATTAGTGGAGACTTGCCTTGTATATAAGACAAATGACTACTCCCTCTATTGCCAATTGGTTTTAGGGTGGAACCCCTTTGGACTTATATCTGGGCCCCCGTCTAGGCCCATTTGTCGATCTTGACATGCATCAGCAAGCAGTACAACATCCATTTTCACAGAAGCAATCTCAAACACTACCGGTAAAGGATCGAAATTTACCTTCGAGGGTTCGAACACAACACTTTTTTTCCTTGGCATTTCATCGAACATGTTGTATGCATCCAAAATTGACTCCTTTACAACCTGAACAAACTGACCTAGAATGGTTTCATGGGTCGAAACTTCGACTGAAGATTCAATCCTGCTCAATTCTTCCTTTGCCTGCGAAGGACTCAAATCCTCCATGGACGAATCAGACAGAACTAGAAGATCCGCATGATCTTCTGTCACTGAATCTTTGGTCTCTTCAGGAAATTCTTGCGCATCGCTCATGGTCCAATCTTCTCCCGAATTGACTGGAGTGACTCCATCACGTAATGATGTCGGTGCGGAGAACTGTGTCTCCTCTGCTTTGGCATCATCAAGATTGGACAACGCTTCAATTTTGGAAGGGCCAAAACCTGGCTCGAATCCTTCAATTTGCTCTTCAATCTTGCTCAATGGATCAATGGTTGGGACCTCAAGAGACAACTCCATTTGACAACAACCACCAAACCACCATCATAGATATATCTTCCGTTATACACATTGATCGCTTTGACCGCTAATTGTCGCTCTTGAAAACGTACTCTTGAATGAAACTGAGAGCCGTGATAAAATATTTATATGCTTTCTAAATTTCCAATTTGATAAAACACCTGATTTAACTCCTCATCAGAGATGCGATAGAGATAATTGTGAATCTTCACAAGCAAGGTTCTTTGCGCTTCTTCATGTCTCCTTGAAACAAGTTCGCGCATCAATTCCAACAGCTCTTTCCATGCTCGATCTGTATCTGACATATCTAAACTCACCGTGATCGAATTAGGTCAAAATTGGAGAAAATGCGGATCAAGAAATTGGTCCCAAGAACGTGGCTCTGATACCATTTGTTGTAGAGAGACGTGGCTCGATGGTCAAGCTGGAGCCTCATACCGGCGTGGAGCGAGATCACTTGGCTATGTCAATCTTCTTCCACTGGAGGCGAAGCTGTTGGTGTCGTTTCTTTCTTGTTCAATAAAGCAATGACTCGGGTTTTGTTATTTGATATTTTGTTAACCGAATTCACTTTAGTTGGTCAGGTTTAAATAGTTTTTCTCGCTTCCTTTCTTTTCTGCTGATTTCGTTCTGTAACAGACTTACGAATTGAGATATTTCGCTCTCTTTTCATTGAATGAAATTGTAGTCGATCTGTGTTGGATCGATTGTCATTTCTTCCAATCTTCTCCTGATCTACACAGGATTTGTTTTCCTTTGTTGCTCACTGATACAATTTCCAGTTTCGACATGGTATTAGAGCTAACGAAACATTTGGGATTGTGATTCAGTGTTCTCGCGGTGTCGATTCTAGATCTAGCTTCTTTCTGAGTTTCAGCACGAATCTGTAGCATTTTCTATGGCAATTGAAGCAACGGAGAAGGACGGAAGGCTTGCGAATCTGATGGATCCTCTGATGTTAAACAATTCGGACAATCCAGGGATGTGTTTGACAAATCTGACTTTTGACGGCTCGAACTATCTGGCTTTGTAATATCCCGTATTTTATAAGGGTATTTTGAATTATTTTTAAATTTTTCTTATGCCCGGTTTGCTAGACGGATTTAATTCAGGGAGTTTTGGACATTCTGTAATATGTTCTGAGCTCTGTAAATTTTTCCGAGCATTGAATAATACAGTTGAAGTATTTTCAGGGTTAATTTATCGTTAGTGTACGAATATATTTAACCCGGGTTTAAGGAAATTAACCCAAGTTGAGTTCGGATAAGAAGGGGTGATTTTGGCCGTGACCGCACCCGGCGACAAAGAGCTGGCGCACCCGCGGCAAGGCCAGAAAACAGAGTCGGCTTCGTCTTCCTCGCGCAAGTGGCTCGGATGTGATTTTGGGCAGGCCAAGTGGGTCTTTCGCCTTGTCCCCTTGTCCCCGGCTTGTTCCCTTGGTGGTGGCTTGGATTTGGGCTATAAAAGGGGGTCGAAACCGAAGTGAAAGCCTTCTCCTTCTTCTCCTATGTTTTCCCCTGTTTCACCATTGTTGAGCGGCTGTGAGCTCGGGTTTGAGCTCGATTCGAGAAGATTCGTGGGTTGGGAGAGTTGCCCCTAGTGTTGGGTAAAGCTTTGAGGTGTTTTTGGTTCAAGTCGAATGCAAAACGAAGCTTGGAATCGATTGGGTAAAATTTTCTCCCTGCCATGGCTGTGTTCGCGAGCTGGCCACTGTCACTTGACCGCACCCGGCGGCAGGCCTCCACCGCACCCGCGGCAAGGCTTGTCCGAAGGGGTGTTTTGTGGTTTGGCTTTGGGCTTGGCTCGTTTCCTTTGATTTCTTCTTGTATTCTTTTAGGTTCATGTATAAGTATATTGAATCTAACTTAGGGTCTTGTTATGGGCCATTTCTTAGGGATTTAATATCCAAGATCTGCTCCAGTTTCAGATCCAGGAACTAGACGTTGCTCAGCTTGATTCGAACTTGTCGGATCTAAGGCAAGTGGCGGTTCTCTCTTGTTCATCATTCCATACTTTGATTATTTATCAATTGTTTTGTTGTTAAATAATTTGGGATGATTCTGAATTATGTTGGAAACTGTTTTGATAACGTTATGTGTTTAAAAGAAGATAATATACTAGGTTGTATATTCTGCTAGAACCGACGCTAGTATATTGTAGATTTGTGCAGGTGAAGGCCGTAAGGGACTTTGATGTGATTTATTGTGTGTGTTTAGATTATTAAATCTAGGGTGATAGTTGTTCAGGTTGGGCCGTGATGGTCATGTGTGTGGTTGTTGTGTGTTTAACTGTTAGTTAGCACGAGTATTCGTAGGAACGCCTGGATCCTGTGAGTTCCATGCGCGTTTCTTTATAACTGTTAAGGGCAATTAAGACCCATGCGATAGTAAGAGGTTTGGATCCTGGGAGGTTCATTCTTCGATTATATGTTAGAGGTTTGGATCCTGTGAGTTCCATTCCGACTCCTGCGCGATAGGAGGTATAGGTTAAAAGCTTATAACGTGATGTGTGTGTGTGTGTGGTCATTTAATTCAGATAAGTGCCTGAGAGCACCTAATTAATGAACTTTGGCGAGTAGTGCAGCTAGGCTCTAGTGCAACTAGGAAAAGCTCGTCTTAGTTTAGATCGCTTGTATGCGATATTGTGATGCCGTGTGTGTGTGTTTGCATGAGTTTTCCAACATTTGTCATATTTTCCTATAAGGCTCATTTCTTTTGGAGTCTTCTTTTGGGATTGATTGCTGTGAGACTCGATCTCCAGAATCTTCTCTTGTGCATACCTTTTGTTATTCTAGTAAGAGTATGGTGGTTGACTAGCGTACTCGGTTATTATTCGAGGGACGATAAGTCTAACCTAATATGACTGCTTCGAACCACTCTGCTTTGTACCCTTGCGTAGTCTTTCATTAGACTGACCAACCGAAATTATTCCCTTGCATGGTTGGCTGGTGTCATCCGTCCGATTCGGCACATCAGGTATGTTGCAGATCTAAGAAGGCTAGAGCGACTATGAGGATGAACGGTGTTTTGAAGAGTTATTTTGTTTTAAAAGTCTTCCGCTGTAAATATTCTGATGATGTATTTTGTTTTGTCTGGAATCATGTGTAATTCTGAGACTGTGGTTTAATAAAAGTTATGATTTTAGTATTGTAACTATGTTTAAGACAGTTATGTCGTTGGAAAAGCCTGGGGTGACTTCGGGGTTTTCGTCCGGGGTCATCGGCAGTAACGCTTTCAAATAGTGTGAAATTTGGGGGTGTTACAGATTTGGTATCAGAGCTAAAATGTTTTCCAAGAGCTCTGAATTTTTTCAAATAAAAAGCCGTTCATAGTCGTGCCTTCTTAAGTCTGATACAGAAGTTTGCTTCTGTGTCTAGAAAGACTAAGACTCTCTGTTTGTCACCCATAGTTGAGGGTGCATTATGTTCTCTTCTGAAGGACTCGGAAGAAGTCGAGGTGGTTTCGCCATCTCCAGTTAGACTTGAGTTTTCAGTTCTCTTGTCATGATTTGAGGTTGTAGGACCTAGTAGTCCACCTGAGAGGTGAAGACTGTACTCCCTGAGTCAGTAGTGTTAAGTGTCTGATAAGACCAAGGTTCCTGAGGTGGAGCCGAGGGAAGACACTGAGGAAAATCGACTGATCTCTCTAGTAGTAATCTAGAGGATGAAGTGATTAAGGATGTTGAGTTCAGGTGGTGAGTTTTGTGCTGAGGCAAGGTTCCTCTTTGGCTTTGAGGCAGTTGCGTAGCAAGGTGGTACCTTTGGTACGAGTTTGTGCTCCAAGTTAGAAACCGAAGAGGTTACTTGGGAGACTGAGGCGGGTATGCTTAGATACTTTCCCTATTTGTTGTCGGCCTGGAATGATGCAAGTTTCGGGGTCGAAACTTAAAATAAGGGGGTAGTAATGTAATATCCCGTATTTTATAAGGGTATTTTGAATTATTTTTAAATTTTTCTTATGCCCGGTTTGCTAGACGGATTTAATTCAGAGAGTTTTGGACATTCTGTAATATGTTCTGAGCTCTGTAAATTTTTCCGAGCATTGAATAATACAGTTGAAGTGTTTTCGGGGTTAATTTATCGTTAGTGTACGAATATATTTAACCCGGGTTTAAGGAAATTAACCCAAGTTGAGTTCGGATAAGAAGGGGTGATTTTGGCCGTGACCGCACCCGGCGGCAAAGAGCTGGCGCACCCGCGGCAAGGCCAGAAAACAGAGTCGGCTTCGTCTTCCTCGCGCAAGTGGCTCGGATGTGATTTTGGGCAGGCCAAGTGGGCAGCCAAGTGGGTCTTTCGCCTTGTCCCCGGCTTGTTCCCTTGGTGGTGGCTTGGATTTGGGCTATAAAAGGGGGTCGAAACCGAAGTGAAAGCCTTCTCCTTCTTCTCCTATGTTTTCCCCTGTTTCACCATTGTTGAGCGGATGTGAGCTCGGGTTTGAGCTCGATTCGAGAGGATTCGTGGGTTGGGAGAGTTGCCCCTAGTGTTGGGTAAAGCTTTGAGGTGTTTTTGGTTCAAGTCGAATGCAAAACGAAGCTTGGAATCGATTGGGTAATTTTTTCTCCCCGCCATGGCTGTGTTCGCGAGCTGGCCACTGTCACTTGACCGCACCCGGCGGCAGGCCTCCACCGCACCCGTGGCAAGGCTTGTCTGAAGGGGTGTTTTGTGGTTTGGCTTTGGGCTTGGCTCGTTTCCTTTGATTTCTTCTTGTATTCTTTTAGGTTCATGTATAAGTATATTGAATCTAACTTAGGGTCTTGTTATGGGCCATTTCTTAGGGATTTAATATCCAAGATCTGCTCCAGTTTCAGATCCAGGAACTAGACGTTGCTCAGCTTGATTCGAACTTGTCGGATCTAAGGCAAGTGGCGGTTCTCTCTTGTTCATCATTCCATACTTTGATTATTTATCAATTGTTTTGTTGTTAAATAATTTGGGATGATTCTGAATTATGTTGGAAACTGTTTTGATAACGTTATGTGTTTAAAAGAAGATAATATACTAGGTTGTATATTCTGCTACAACCGACGCTAGTATATTGTAGATTTGTACAGGTGAAGGCCGTAAGGGACTTTGATGTGATTTATTGTGTGTGTTTAGATTATTAAATCTAGGGTGATAGTTGTTCAGGTTGGGCCGTGATGGTCCTGTGTGTGGTTGTTGTGTGTTTAACTGTTAGTTAGCACGAGTATTCATAGGAACGCCTGGATCATGTGAGTTCCATGCACGTTTCTTTATAACTGTTAAGGGCAATTAAGACCCATGCGATAGTAATAGGTTTGGATCCTGGGAGGTTCATTCTTCGATTATATGTTAGAGGTTTGGATCCTGTGAGTTCCATTCCGACTCCTGCGCGATAGGAGGTATAGGTTAAAAGCTTATAACGTGATGTGTGTGTGTGTGGTCATTTAATTCAGATAAGTGCCTGAGAGAACCTAATTAATGAACTTTGGCGAGTAGTGCAGCTAGGCTCTAGTGCAGCTAGGAAAAGCTCGTCTTAGTTTAGATCGCTTGTATGCGATATTGTGATGCCGTGTGTGTGTGTTTGCATGAGTTTTCCAACATTTGTCATATTTTCCTATAAGGCTCATTTCTTTTGGAGTCTTCTTTTGGGATTGATTGTTGTGAGACTCGATCTCCAGAATCTTCTCTTGTGCATACCTTTTGTTATTATAGTAGGAGTATGGTGGTTGACTAGCGTACTCGGTTATTATTCGAGGGACGATAAGTCTAACCTAATACGACTGCTTCGAACCACTCTGCTTTGTACCCTTGCGTAGTCTTTCATTAGACTGACCAACCGAAATTATTCCCTTGTATGGTTGGCTGGTGTCATCCGTCCGATTCGGCACATCATCAGGTATGTTACAGATCTAAGAAGGCTAGAGCGACTATGAGGATGAACAGTGTTTTGAAGAGTTATTTTGTTTTAAAAGTTTTCCGCTGTAAATATTCTGATGATGTATTTTGTTTTGTCTGGAATCATGTGTAATTCCGAGACTGTGGTTTAATAAAAGTTATGATTTTAGTATTGTAACTATGTTTAAGACAATTATGTCGTTGGAAAAGTCTGGGGTGACTTCGGGGTTTTCGTCCGGGGTCATCGGCAGTAACGCTTTCAAATAGTGTGAAATTTGGGGGTGTTACAGGCTTGGAGTCGTCAGATCAAGCGAGCATTGATAGCGAAGATGAAGATCTGCTTCATTGATGGAACATGAGTGGTTCTGGAAATAGATAATAAGAACAAACTAATGCAGTTTCTCATGAAATTGAACAATGATTATGAGGCTGTAAGGAGTCAAATATTGACTATGGAGCCTTCACCTCATGTGAACAAGGCATATCACCTAGTCATGCAGGTTGAAAGGCAAAAACAGGTTACACAAGGAGCAGTAATAGATCCTGTTGCTTTTATGGCTAGCCAAGGTAATAATGCTAAGGCTGGTTCGAAGGAGAATGATACAAACAGAGGCAATTATTCTGGTGGAGAAAAGAGAGATTATAGGAGAACCAAAACCACTGAGAAGAAGGTTTATCATCACTGTAAAGAAGAAGGTCATGTCAAGGAAAATTGCTTTGAGCTGATTGGCTATCCGGACTGGTATAAGGGAAAGAAGGCTAAGAGAGGTTTTAGAATGGCTGCTCAGGTGGAGAATGATGGGAACACAGGGAATGAATCTCCACTTGATAATTCTGGATTCTTGGAGCAAAAGATAGGCACTGAGTATCAGTTTGTACAAGCAGTTTCCAGTTTGACAAGTGCTTGTCAAGAGGTTATGAAAGCCTTCCGAGCAGAAAAGGCTATGAATGTGGTAGCCCGCACAGGAGATGTTAACTACCATTTCTTGTGATACCCCGTATTTTTGTAAGGTTATTTTGGGAATTATGGAATTTTCCCGAGTACCCGTTGTGTACGTCGGATTTAATTCAGGTAGCTTGAGACATTCTGTAATGTGCTCTATATCTGTAATATTTTTCTCAGTGAAATAATATACAGACAAGGTGCCTTGAATTTTAAATTGTCGTTCGCGTACGATAATTTTTATCCCGGTTTATCGTCAAGCTCGTTCAAAGCCAAATGGGCGGGAAAAGGGGGAAACGGCGACCGCCGTGGTTGGGCCCGAAGAGTCAACGTGTCAGCTTCTAGCTGGCCGCGACAGGCCTGGCAACGGTGACCGCCGCATTTACGGCAACCGCCGCGTGCCCGCCGCAGGCAAAATTACGGCGACCGCCGTGATTGTCCAGTGGGCATTGCCCGCCGGTCGCCGGCGTCGTTCGAGGTGCGTCGTTGCGTCGTTTGCCGCGTCTGAGGGTTTGCAGCTCATTCCTTGGGGTTTGCCTATAAATAGGTGAGCTGCCAAATTCGCCTCTCGCCGGAGTTTTGTTTTCGCCGGTTTTCTTGTGCTCGCCGGAGGTCTCGCCGGTGTTGCTTTGGTGTGTTTCCAGAGTGCCTTTGTGAAGCTTTTGGTTAGCCTTGGAGGTTAGAAGCCAAAGCAAGTCAAAGGAGGCCAAACCGCTCGTGTTTTGGGATGAGTTTTCTCTCGTTTTAGTCGGTCGTGTTCTTAACGGCGACCGCCGTGTTCTTCACGGCGACTGCCGTGTTCTTCACGGCGACCGCCGTGTTCTTCACGATGACCGCCGTGTTCTTCACGATGACCGCCGTGTTCTTCACGACGACCGCCGCCAGTGCCCAGAACGCCTTCGTGGCTTTGGCTTGGTCGGTTGTCGTCGTGGCGTCTTTCCTTTTGTGTTCTTTCGCCGTGTTTAGATTCATACTGTTTATGTCGGACCTAACTTAGGGTTCCTTTTATGGGTCGACTCGAAGGTCGTTGTGCTGTCAGAGCTATACCGTGTCGAGCCCGGAATCCAGTGACATCTTTAGACTATTCTGCGGAGTAAGGCAAGTGGTGGTTCGCTCTTGCTCTTTCGTTCCATATTTACATTAATTATCAGTAGTTTATCTGAGTAATTAATTTGGAATGAATATTCTGTTTGTCTGGAAACGGTTTTGATAAACTGTTTTGAAAATCATATAATAGGTTGTATATCTGTTAGAACAACGCTATTATCTGTGATCGCCTTTCGGGCCTTTATGTGGATTTATCCTGTAAATGTTGTGGTGCTGTAACTGTTTAGTTAGCACTGTTAGATAGGAACGTTACTCGGACTCTGTCCAGTCGTTTCATTATAATCTGGTATCGGGATGGCTCGTCCCCATCTGGTACTATTCTATGATCATGATCGGTCTCTTACACATGTGTGTAGAGACAGGACACTTAGCTGGTGTCACAAACCTTTCGATATACGTCACTCTCGACGAAACGTATACTAAGATGTGTCGTCCCATTGGTGGGGTACACATGTAAAAGTCTATAACGTGATGTGTGTTTTTAAAACATAAATCAGATAAGTGCTACCTTGACGCACATAATTAATACACCTTGGGCGAGTAGTGCAGCTAAGTTCAGTGCAGCTAGGAAAACTCGTCTTGACTTGAATGTAGTACGTTCTCTTTCCAATCTGGATTCGCTGTAGGCGATGAGGTTGGTTGTGAACCGAAGCATCTCAGTCAGTTTTAAATCATTGTTGAATGATTCTGTAATATTCCAGATTTGTCATTACTTCCTTAAAGACTCATTTCCGTTGGAGTCTTCTTTCGAGTCGATTTCTGTGAAGATTCAGTCTTCCAGAATCTTCTCTTGTGCATATCTCTTGTTTATTCCAGTAGGAATATGATGGTTGACTACCGTTATCGGTTATTATCCGAGAAGCGATGAGTCTAACCTAATATGACTGCTTCGAACCAGTCTGCTTTGTACCCTTGCTAGTCTATTCAGTTAGACTAACCAACCAATATTTTCCCTTGCATGGTTGGCTGGTGTCATCCGTTCGATTCGGCACATCGGTTAAGAAGTAGCTCAGAAGATTAGAAGGACTATGGAGTCGGCGGTGGTTTTTGAATGTTTTAATTATTTCTTTAATCAGGTTATGATCCTTTGGACAATAACTCCGATTGTAACTTACTTTCTTAGTCTTCCGTTGTGTTTGGTTTAAACTATGTTTTGACCTATTCGGGATTGGGTTGTAATCCCGTAACTCTTGTTTCCTCAACAATGTTATGTTTTGGAATTTAATGCTTGATCTTTGTGTATTAATTGCATTTCATAAATTGTATTTATTTGGTAAAGCCTTGGGTGATCTCGGTAAGGAACACTGGGGTCACTGGCGGTAATACCTTTCCAAAAGGGTTAAGTTTTGGGGGTGTTACAGTTGTGGTATCAGAGCCAAAAGTTTTAAAACGGGTTTGAGATTTTATAAATCAATTATCCGTTTTTGAAAATGCTTTAAAGAGGGCTCTGAATTTTCATCCTAAAAAGAATTTTAAAAACACCGTTCATAGTCATGTCTTCTTTATAGTCTGATATAGTAAGCTTGCTTCTATGTCTAGAAAGACTAATTCCTTCCTTATTGTTCGATAGGATGGGTGTCTGTTTTTCTATTGGTAGGGGATCGGAAGACGCCAAGTCGGATCAGCCGAGGCTAGATTTTCCGTTACCTCAGCGATGTTTCGAGGTTGGAGGCCCGAGTAGCCCACCTGAAGACGTCAAACACGTTCTCCCCGAGTCAGTTGTCCTTGTAGCCATGAATGCTATGGTCCCTAGACCTGCACCTGTGCCGCCATCAAGGGTGGAGGGAGTACAAGAATGGGAGCAGGAAGACGAGTTGTCAAGGTATGAACAAGGGGTTTACCAAGACGACTTTCTGCTGGGACCAATTCCCGAGGAGATCGAGTACGAGGAGGAGGAAGAGGAGATGCTTGAGCAAGATCTTGTCGAGGACGAGGAGATGATCGAGGATGATTCTGAGGATGAGGATCCCATCGAGGATGATCCCGAGGATGAGGATCCCATCGAGGATGATCCCGAGGAAGAGGATCCCATAGAGGATGATCCAGAAGAGGATCCAGAGTTGGACCTTGGAGGGCAGATTCAGGAGCCCGGTACAGGATTGTCACCAGTGCCAGAGTACGCACCCATGTCAGAAGCTGATTGGGAGGCACTGTATACCGAGTACGGTATTGGGAGAAGTGACAGGGAATCTCAGCCTATCCCTACTCCAAGTAGATAGAGGTCGGAATCCGAGCTGCAGGAGATTCTCCGCCAGAGCGAGGTAATCTCCGCAGAACAGCAGCGTCAGAGGGACGAGCTGATCGCCAATACTCAGAGGAGGGCTGGAATAGGAGGACCAGTCATGGACGACCCATACTTTACCATGACTGAGCTAGGACTATGTGCTTTAGGGTCAAGCAGGGTGCGAAACCCATCGCCAGAGCTCGATGGTGAGCCTAGCCCGAAGAGACCATGCACGAGTAGCCAGTCGTATGGGAGACGTTTTGGAACGCCTTGAGGAGGAATGGCGTTGCCTATCATAGTAGTTTCGTTTCTTAGTATTCCAAGTTGTACTTTGTGTAATATTTCAGTATTGCGGCAAGTACTCTGAGAAACACTTATATCTTCGAGCAATGTTGTCCTAATGCTCGAATGATAAACTTATGTGTAACTTGTGTAAGAATTCGAAGGTTCATCTATAAAATGCCAAGTTGATCTATTCTGAGTGATTTATTTACATTGATATATTGCATAAGTATGTTGCATAATATTAATGTATTGAATGCTTGGAATTGGATCAGTAAACAAATGGTGAACCCAAGAAGCACGAGAAACTCGACTCGAGCCGGTGCTGGGACTAGCCAAAACCCCAGACCAGCAGGAAGAGGTGTTCAGGATGAACACGAGTCTGAGTCTCGCGTCCAGCAGAGGCGTGAAGGTCAGGATCAGACCCAGGCACCGATGCTGTTTGATGCTGCAGCTGTTGAGGCGATCCGTGGGATCGTGATACAGGCTATTACAGATGTCTTGAGACCAAGTGCGCCTCAAGCACAAGAAGTGCCTATTCATGCAGCGGTTACTGATGTTGTGGAACCCAGAAACCCTGTGATTCAGGAGACTTCCGTTAGGGCGAGGGACAGCTATGGTCGCGCTCTTAAGACCATTACTTCTATGAGACCCGACTGCTATAACGGGAAAGGGGAGCCAGTGGCAGTGACTCATTGGTTCTCCCATATGGAGAGGCTGTTCAGGAACGTGGAGTGTACGGAGGCCGAGAAGGTCCATATCGCGTCTCTTCAGCTGAAGGAGGAGGCTAGCGAGTGATGGGAGAGCACTGGTTTGGCTGAGAGCCCAGTGTTGACTTGGTCGATGTTCAAGACCAAGATGGTTGATCGCTTTTTCTCTCGTGCTATGAGAGAGGAGAAGCATAAAGAGTTCTTGTACCCTCAGACTGATGGTCTGAGAGTGACCGAGTTGGCATCGAAGTTCAACCATCTTCTACAATACGCCACTGCCGAGATCACCAGCGAGGCTCAAAAGATCTGGTACTTCCACGAGTGGATGAACCCGGATATCAAGCCATTAATGGTGCACCACACATGCTCTACCTTGGAGCAGTATGTGGATTGTGCCTATAAGCTGGAGGTAACTCTCGAGGAGTCGACCAAGAGGCGCAACCGACAGAAGTCGATGCAGAATCAGAACCAGGGAGGTGGTTTTAAGCGCCCTGCGCCACCGTCTAACTTCGCCAGGTCCGGCCGAGCTAAGACGGAGATGACGCAAGGGGGATCGACTCAGCAGTCAGGGCATACCAAGAGTACAGTTCAGTGTTATAACTACGGTACTGCTGGGCACAAGAGCACTGAGTGTCGAAAGGAGAGGAGGCCATGCTTTGGGTGTGGACGTGATGGTCATCTGCAAAAGTTCTGCAAGCAGGGGAAGCAGAAGGGAGTAGAGTCGCAGCAAGGGTCAGTTCATCAGAGCAACCGACCTAGGTTTAAGCCTGCCGAGACTCCTAACCCTTCAGTGCAGACGACTGCTCAGAACAGGGGAAAGGCCTCAGCTGCTTCTGGAAGTCAGGGCCAACGCTTGTACGAGATGCGTGAGGCAGATGGACCCAACGCTCTGATTGCTCAAGGTACTCTATACCTTCACTCTACTTCAGTGTGCATTCTGTTTGATTCTGGTGCTACGCATTCCTTTATTTCGGATAGCTGTGTTAGCAAGTTAGACTTAGTGTGCAATGATTCGTGCGAACCTTTCGTCGTTAATCTTCCTAATGGAGAACGTTTGGTGGGAACCAAGCATTTGTCCGACTTTCCGATTACCATTCAGGGTAAGGAATTCGAGGCAGATTTAATCTGCATAGCCATGGCTCCATACGACATTATTCTCGGTATGGATTGGCTGACGCGTCACAAGGCGGAGATCGACTTCAATTCAAGAACGGTGATGGTGTCATCCGGGGGCCAATTCGTGTGCAAGTTCAAAGGTCGAAATGACGCTGATAACGGCAAGCTGATCAATGCGATGGCTGCGTTTAAGCTACTACGACAAGGATGTGTCGGGTACCTTTGCTACTTGGATTCGCCCGAGGGGGATGGACCCGAGGTTCTTGATATTCCTGTAGTTAGGGAATTTTCGGATGTCTTTCCGGAAGAAATTCCAGGATTACCCCCAAATCGTGACGTAGAGTTTTCAATTGATCTCGAGCCTGGTACGGCGCCGATTTCCAAATCCCCGTATCGGATGGCTCCAGCTGAGATGCAAGAGTTGAAGAATCAACTAGAAGATCTTCTTGATAAAGGTTATGTCAGACCGAGTGCATTGCCGTGGGGTGCTCCAGTATTATTCGTCAAAAAGAAGGACAGATCGTTCCGACTTTGTATCGACTACCGAGAGTTGAATAAGGTGACGATCAAGAACAAGTATCCTTTGCCTAGGATTGATGACTTGTTGGACCAGTTGCAAGGAGCAAAGGTGTTCTCCAAGATCGACTTAAGATCTGGATATCATCAACTCAGGATTCGGGAGCAGGACATTCCTAGAACTGCGTTTAGGACCAGATATGGTCATTACGAGTTCGTAGTGATGCCTTTTGGGCTTACAAATGCTCCAGCAGTCTTTATGGATTTGATGAACCGATGTTTTCACCAGTACTTGGATAAGTTCGTGGTGGTCTTCATAGACGACATCTTGATCTATTCTCCGAATGAAGAAGTCCACGAGGAACATCTACGGATTTCCTTGTCGATCCTTAGACAACATCAGCTTTATGCTAAATTGTCTAAATGTGAATTCTGGATGAAGGAAGTGACTTTCTTAGGCCACGTGATCAATAAAAATGGGGTTATGGTTGATCCCCAAAAGATTGAAGCTGTGGCTAAGTGGACACAGCCCCAGAGTGTAAAAGAGGTGCGCAGTTTTCTTGGACTTACCGGGTATTATAGAAGGTTCGTAGAAGGATTTTCAAAGATCGCTCTACCGATGACCAATCTACTCCGCAAAGTCCACAAGAAGTTTGTCTGGAATGACAAGTGCGAGGTCAGTTTCCAGGAGTTGAAGCGACGGTTGACCTCGGCACCCGTGTTAGCACTCCCAGAGGGAAATGACGATTATGTGGTCTATAGTGATGCTTCCAAGTGTGGTCTTGGTTGTGTTTTGATGCAAAGAGGCAAAGTCATTGCTTACGCATCTAGACAACTCAAGACTTACGAAGAAAACTATCCGACCCACGATCTTGAGTTAGCAGCGGTTGTCTTTGCGCTGAAGATTTGGAGGCATTACCTCTACGGTATAAGATGCCAAGTCTTCACTGACCACAAAAGTCTCAAGTATATATTTACTCAGAAGGAGCTAAATATGAGACAACGCCGCTGGCTAGAGTTACTCAAGGACTACGACATGGAGTTGTTGTATCATCCGGGCAAGGCTAATGTTGTAGCTGATGTGCTAAGCCGAAAGACAACGCACGAGACTGTGGTTGCGTTGCTTACTGCTCAGACTAAGCTAAACCGAGAGTCATGCGACATTGAAGTCTTGTATGACCAGCGTAGAGGGTACCTAAGTATGATGGAAATTCAGGCTACACTGCTGGATCAAATCAAAGAAAAGCAAGTCGATGACATCATCTTGGTAAAGTTAAGCAGTGAAGTGATGGATGGGAAAGCTCTCAGTTTTGTGGTTCAGGATGATGGATCACTTTGGTTTCAGGATTGGATCTGTGTGCCTGACACAGAAGGTCTTCGTCAGTTGGTGATGAGAGAAGCTCATTCATCTGCTTATTCTGTGCATCCTGGCTCTAGCAAGATGTACAAGGATCTCAGGAAGAAGTTTTGGTGGCCAAACATGAAGTGGGACGTAGCAGACTTTGTGGCAAAGTGCTTAACTTGCCAAAAAGTCAAGATCGAACACCGCAGACCAGGTGGTGAGATGCTACCTCTCCCCGTACCAGAATGGAAATGGGAGGACATTTCCATGGACTTCGTCACTGGGCTATCAAAGACTCGAGATCAGAGAGATGCTATCTGGGTAATTGTGGATAGGCTTACGAAGAGTGCTCATTTCATAGCCATCAAGACCACATGGGAAACCCAGAAGCTAGCCGAAGTTTACCAGAAGAAGATTGTCCGCTTACATGGCATTCCTAAGACCATTGTATCGGACCGAGATGGCCGTTTCATGTCAAGATTCTGGAAGGAACTTCATAAGGCTATGGGGACCGAGTTGAGGTTCAGTACAGCGTTTCATCCTCAGACAGATGGCCAGTCTGAAAGGACCATCCAGACTCTGGAGGATATGCTTAGAGCTTGTGTGCTCGATCGTCCGACTAGCTGGGAGGACAGCTTGAGTCTGATTGAGTTCACATACAACAATAGATGGCATGCTACAATCAAGATGGCTCCGTTTGAAGCTTTGTATGGTCGCAGATGCAGATCTCCGATTTGTTGGGACGATAATGTCGACAAAATTCTGCTTGGACCAGAGTTGGTCGAAAGGACGACTTCAGACATTGCTTTGATCAGACAAAGAATGTTGACCGCTCAGAGTCGATAGAAGTCCTACGCAGATCGGAAGCGCAGGACTATCGAGTTCGAGGTCGGTGACAAGGTTTTTGTCAAGGTATCGCCATCTAAAGGAGTTTTCAGATTTGGTAAGCGTGGGAAGCTTAACCCTCGCTACGTGGGACCATTCGAGATTTTGGATAGAGTGGGATCTCTAGCGTACCGTTTGGCATTGCCACCATCGGCTCACCCGGTGCATAACGTGTTCCACGTGTCTTTACTCAGAAAGTATGTGCCAGATGAGTCTCATGTGCTTAGTTATGAAGACATCGAGATTCAAGCTAATGGTACTTACGAAGAGTTGCCCGTGCGCATTTTGGAGCTTCGGGAGAAGCATTTGTGCAACAAGATCGTACCTTTGGTACGAGTGCTGTGGTCCAAGTCAGGGACCGAAGAAGTTACTTGGGAGACGTGGGAAACCGAGTCAGATATGCTCAGGCATTTTCCCGAGTTATTCTCGACCTAAGTTTCGGGGTCGAAACTTCTTGTAAGGGGGAGGAGATATGATACCCCGTATTTTTGTAAGGTTATTTTGGGAATTATGGAATTTTCCCGAGTACCCGTTGTGTACGTCGGATTTAATTCAGGTAGCTTGAGACATTCTGTAATGTGCTCTATATCTGTAATATTTTTCTCAGTGAAATAATATACAGACAAGGTGCCTTGAATTTTAAATTGTCGTTCGCGTACGATAATTTTTATCCCGGTTTATCGTCAAGCTCGTTCAAAGCCGAATGGGCGGGAAAAGGGGGAAACGGCGACCGCCGTTCAGAAACGGCGACCGTCGTGGTTGGGCCCGAAGAGTCAACGTGTCAGCTTCTAGCTGGCCGCGACAAGCCTAGCAACGGCGACCGCCGCATTTACGGCGACCGCCGCGTGCCCGCCACAGGCAAAATTACGGCGACCGCCGTGATTGTCCAGTGGGCATTGCCCGCCGGTCGCCGGCGTCGTTCGAGGTGCGCCGTTGCGTCGTTTGCCGCGTCTGAGGGTTTGCAGCTCATTCCTTGGGGTTTGCCTATAAATAGGTGAGCTTGGGCATGGGTTTTGGGTCATCTACAACCCCGAATCGCTGCCAAATTCGCCTCTCGCCGGAGTTTTGTTTTTGCCGGTTTTCTTGTGCTCGCCGGAGGTCTCGCCGGTGTTGCTTTGGTGTGTTTCCAGAGTGCCTTTGTGAAGCTTTTGGTTAGCCTTGGAGGTTAGAAGCCAAAGCAAGTCAAAGGAGGCCAAACCGCTCGTGTTTTGGGGGTGAGTTTTCTCTCGTTTCAGTCGGCCGTGTTCTTCACGGCGACCGCCGTGTTCTTCACGGCGACCGCCGTGTTCTTCACGGCGACCGCCGTGTTCTTCACGGCGACCGCCGTGTTCTTCATGGCGACCGTCGTGTTCTTCACGACGACCACCGTGTTCTTCACGACGACCGCCGTGTTCTTCACGGCGACCGCCGTGTTCTTCACGGCGACCGCCGTGATGAATACGGCGACCGCCGCCAAGAACGGCGACCGCCGCCAGTGCCCAGAACGCCTTCGTGGCTTTGGCTTGGTCGGTTGTCGTCGTGGCGTCTTTCCTTTTGTGTTCTTTCGCCGTGTTTAGATTCGTACTGTTTATGTCGGACCTAACTTAGGGTTCCTTTTATGGGTCGACTCGAAGGTCGTTGTGTTGTCAGAGCTGTACCGTGTCGAGCCCGGAATCCAGTGACGTCTTTAGACTATTCTGCGGAGTAAGGCAAGTGGCGGTTCGCTCTTGCTCTTTCGTTCCATATTTACATTAATTATCAGTAGTTTATCTGAGTAATTAATTTGGAATGAATATTCTGTTTGTCTGGAAACGGTTTTGATAAACTGTTTTGAAAATCATATAATAGGTTGTATATCTGTTAGAACAACGCTATTATCTGTGATCGCCTTTCGGGCCTTTATGTGGATTTATCATGTAAATGTTGTGGTGCTGTAACTGTTTAGTTAGCACTGTTAGATAGGAACGTTACTCGGACTCTGTCCAGTCGTTTCTTTATAATCTGGTATCGGGATGGCTCGTCCCTATCTGGTACTATTCTATGATCATGATCGGTCTCTTACACATGTGTGTAGAGACAGGACACTTAGCTGGTGTCACAAACCTTTCGGTATACGTCACTCTCGACGAAACGTATACTAAGATGTGTCGTCCCATTGGTGGGGTACACATGTAAAAGTCTATAACGTGATGTGTGTTTTTAAAACATAAATCAGATAAGTGCTACCTTGACGCACATAATTAATACACCTTGGGCGAGTAGTGCAGCTAAGTTCAGTGCAGCTAGGAAAATTCGTCTTGACTTGAATGTAGTACGTTCTCTTTCCAATCTGGATTCGCTGTAGGCGATGAGGTTGGTTGTGAACCGAAGCATCTCAGTCAGTTTTAAATCATTGTTGAATGATTCTGTAATATTCCAGATTTGTCATTACTTCCTTAAAGACTCATTTCCGTTGGAGTCTTCTTTCGAGTCGATTTCTGTGAAGATTCAGTCTTCCAAAATCTTCTCTTGTGCATATCTCTTGTTTATTCCAGTAGGAATATGATGGTTGACTACCGTTATCGGTTATTATCCGAGAAGCGATGAGTCTAACCTAATATGACTGCTTCGAACCAGTCTGCTTTGTACCCTTGCTAGTCTATTCAGTTAGACTAACCAACCAATATTTTCCCTTGCATGGTTGGCTGGTGTCATCCGTTCGATTCGGCACATCAGTTAAGAAGTAGCTCAGAAGATTAGAAGGACTATGGAGTCGGCGGTGGTTTTTGAATGTTTTAATTATTTCTTTAATCAGGTTATATGATCCTTTGGACAATAACTCCGATTGTAACTTACTTTCTTAGTCTTCCGCTGTGTTTGGTTTAAACTATGTTTTGACCTATTCGGGATTGGGTTGTAATCCCGTAACTCTTGTTTCCTCAACAATGTTATGTTTTGGAATTTAATGCTTGATCTTTGTGTATTAATTGCATTTCATAAATTGTATTTATTTGGTAAAGCCTTGGGTGATCTCGGTAAGGAACAATGGGGTCACTGGCGGTAATACATTTCCAAAAGGGTTAAGTTTTGGGGGTGTTACATTTCTCAGGTACACATATTTCAGTTATGTCTGCTGCACAACATTCTAGTAATGATTGGATAGTAGATAGTGGAGCCTCGGATCATATGACATCACATTATGATGTGTTGATCAATCCGAGACCAGCTGGCTATCCAATCCATATTATTCTCCCTGATGCCTCTTCCAAGGCTGTTCACACAGTTGGTGATGTGAGACTCAGTGACAAGTTGTTGCTGAGGAATGTGCTTTTTGTCCCTGATTTCAAATACAACTTGTTGTCAGTAAGCAAGTTGGTTAGTTCTGGAGAGATGAGTGCACATTTTTACAGGGAGTATTGTCTGTTGCAGGACCGTTTGAGTAAGCAGTATGTAGCTGTTGGACAAGGAACAAGAGGATTGTATAAGGTCCAGGTGTAGCTTGGATCAATGGAGGTTGATTCAGTTTCTGACAGAAGCAATAAAGACAATGAAACTTTGCATTGCAATGTTGTGAACATGTGTGATTTTAGTTTGTTTCATAAAAGATTGGGACATGTGTCTGTTTCCAAGATGATTCATTTGCATGGGTGCACAGGCAAACCTCAAGATAATTTTCATTGTGAAACATGTTCATTAGCTAAGTTTCATAGATTGCCTTCTCCACCTAGTTTGAATCATGCTTCATGTTTGTTTGATTTAGTGCATGTTGATCTCTGGGGGCCATATAGGGTGGCTGCTTTAAATGGATCAAGATATTTCTTGACTTTGGTAGATGATCATAGTAGGAGTACTTGGACCTACTTGTTAACTGGTAAGGATCAAGTCAAGACCATACTTGATAGCTATATTCAATATGTTCACACACAGTTTGGGGTGAAAATTAAGGCTTTTCGATCAGACAATGGGACTGAGATAGTCAACAACTGTTTGCTAGTCACGGCATTGTGCATTAGAAGTCTATGGCATGTAGACCTCAACAGAATGGATTGGTTGAGAGGAAGCACATGCATTTACTTGACACAGCCAGGGCCTTGTGTCTTCAAGCAGGGTTGCCTAAGAGATTCTGGAGAGAGTGTGTGCTAACAGCCACCTATATTATCAACAAGCTCCCTACCTCTGTCTTGGGTTGGAAAAGTCCTTATGAGGTATTATTCTCCAAAAGTCCTTGCTATGATAGCATGAGAGTTTTTGGGTGTCTTTGCTATGCTTTTGCAGCTCCTAAGGACAGAGATAAAATGCTCCCCAGAGGCAGAAAGTGTGTGTTCATTGGATATCCTCCACATCAAAAGGGGTACAAGGTTTATGATTTGCAAACTCACACTACCTTCTTGAGTAAAGATGTTATATTCCATGAGGGTATCTTTCCTTTTTCTACTTCAGAGCTCAGTCTCCCTGACAGCCTGCCTCCTGTTACACTGCCTTATGTGTCTTTTGATGATGCCACATTTGATCCTATTATTGGAACTATTGAACTTGTTCTTCCATCTCCATCCTCTTCTTCATCTGAGCTTGTTATCTCCTCTTTAGTTATTCCTTCTTCTTCTGCTGTGCCTTTGCAGCCTGTTGCTCCAACTCCTCAGCCTGCTCCACAGCTCAGAAGGTCTGACAGACTGCGAGCTCCACCTGTTTGGCACCAAGACTTTAAGGTTAATGCTGCTCAGACTGAGCACTTTGTTTCCTTGGTTAATGTTTTTGCTGCCAAGGAGCCTCATAGTTATGTCGAGGCCCATACTGATCCCAAGTGGGTGGACGCTATGCAACAAGAAATCCAGGCTCTCGAAACAAATGGCACTTGGCAGCTCACAACTTTACCTACTGGTAAACAAGCTATCAAGTCCAAGTGGGTCTACAAGATTAAGTTTCTTCCTAGTGGCCACATTGAAAGGTACAAAGCTCGCCTTGTGGTTAAAGGCTTTAGTCAAAAGCTTGGTAAGGACTACAAGCATACTTTCTCCCATGTGGCCAAATTGCCCACAGTTCGCATTGTCATTGCCCTTGCCACTGCTCGTGCTTGGGATTTGCATCAATTGGATGTCAATAATGCGTTCTTACACGGCCATCTTGATGAGGAGATTTACATGCAGTTGCCCGAAGGGTATGATAAAGGATTGCCTGGTCAAGTTTGCAAGCTTGAACGCAGTTTATATGGGCTTAAACAAGCCTCACGTCAGTGGAATCTGGAGCTTACCTCTTTCCTCATCACCCTAGGCTATGTTCAGTCTAAATCCGACTATTCCCTCTTCATCAAAGCTGGTGAGTCTTCTTTTACAGCCCTTTTGGTTTATGTGGACGACATTTTGCTGACTGGCAATGATTCCACTGAAATTTGTGCTGTTAAGACTGTCCTGCATTCGCAATTTACTATTAAGGATCTCGGTCTTGCTCGATACTTCCTTGGGATGGAATTATATCGTGATTCTTCTGGGGTGTTTCTTAGCCAGCAGAAGTATATTCGTGATATTCTGAGTGATTGTAATCTTTCTCATGCTAAGCCTGCAAAGGTTCCGCTACCCACTGGTCTTCGATTGCGTCTCGATGATGGCACTTTACTTGATGATCCTGAGAAGTACAAGCGCCTTGTTGGGAGATTGTTGTATCTTGCTCTCACTCGTCCTGATTTATCTTATTCAGTCCAACATCTCAGCCAATTTGTGTCTCAGCCCCGTGTGCCTCATTGGCAGGCCGCCCTCCATGTGCTTCGTTATTTGCTTGGCACACCTACCCTTGGGCTCTTCTATCCTGTGCAATCTTCCTTGAAGGTTGTTGGCTTCACCGATGCCGATTGGGGTTCATGTTTAACTACACGCCGCTCCCTCTCTGGGTATGGTGTTTTTCTTGGTCACGCGTTAGTTTCATGGAAAACTAAGAAGCAGACCACGGTCTCTCGTTCTTCCGCTGAGGCCGAGTACCGGAGCATGGCCCTCACTACTGCTGAGCTCATCTGGGTTAGTTACTTGTTGCATGATTTGCATATCCCTCCTTCCCTGCCCGTCACCCTGTTTTGTGACAATCGTGTTGCGCAACAATTGGCTGCTAATCCCTGCTTCCATGAACGTACGAAGCACGTTGATCTTGATTGCCACTTTGTTCGCGAACGTATACAGTCTGGGTTTCTTCAGACAGCTTACATTCCCTCCAATTTACAGCTTGCCGATTTATTCACTAAGGCTTTGCCTCATCATCAACATCATTTCTTATCTTCCAAGTTGGGTCTTCAGGAGGCTCCAACTTGAGGGGGGTATGTAGAGAGACGTGGCTCGATGGTCAAGCTGGAGCCTCATACCGGCGTGGAGCGAGATCACTTGGCTATGTCAATCTTCTTCCACTAGAGGCGAAGTTGTTGGTGTCGTTTCTTTCTTGTTCAATAAAGCAGTGACTCGGGTTTTGTTATTTGATATTTTGTTAACCGGGTTCACTTTAGTTGGTCAGGTTTAAATAACTTTTCTCGCTTCCTTCCTTTTCTGCTGATTTTGTTCTGTAACAGACTTACGAATTCAGATATTTCGCTCTTTTTTCATTGAATGAAATTGTAGTCGATCTGTGTTGGATCGATTGTCATTTCTTCCAATCTTCTCCTGATCTACACAGGATTTGTTTTCCTTTGTTGATCACTGATACAATTTCCAGTTTCGACATTTGTCATGTCCCAGATTGGGATTGATGACATGAAGAAGGAATTAAGAAGTAAATGAGGGGAAAGAAATGATAGAAGAAGAACATAGAAGACGTAGGAGGGAGATAGGGAAGAGAGGGGAAAATAGATTAGGAATTAGGAGATAAGAGCATCTTTAACACGGGACTTATTGATAGGCTTATTGAATTTTTTGGATTAAAAAATTCAAAGTCCCTAATAAGCTTTTTCTTGGGGCTTAAGAAATGGGCAAAATTTAAGCCCCTCAAGCCGGGCTTATTGGGGTGATTATTCTTTGCAGCGTCATGTGACGCCTTTTTACTAGGCCGCGTTCGCGCGCCCAGATGGTGTCATGTGGCGCGCGATCGGACGGTCAGAAATTTTTTCTGATCGTCCGTTTTTTTAATTTTAAAAATAGAATATTTTTATTTTCTTACATTAAAAAAATAAAAAATTTACTATAATTCTAATTGTATTTTTTTGTATCCATAGACACCCATAATGGTTATGTTTCTTATATTTTTGATTTTTTTTATTGTATTTTGTATATTATTAATTGAAAACAAATAATTTTAATATTATTTATGGTGGTTTAAAATATAAATATACACTAATTTAATTTTTGTACATTAAAATGACATTGTGGATAGTTAAAACTATAAAAATGTACTAATTAAGATTATTTAGACAAGTTTTAAAATGCACTAATTTAATTTTTGTACATTAAAATGACATTGTGAATAGTGTAAACTATAAAAATGTAATAACTAAAATATAAATATACACTAATTTAATTTAATTCATGTATGAATTAATTTAAATTAAAATAAAGTATATTTAATAAATTTATATTTTTTATTCTTTATCATTTAATATAAAGAGTATATTAAATATTTAATATAAAAAATATATTGTTAATTCGATATAAATGAAATGGTATAATTATAATTTAATATACTCCAATAAGCCCCTCTCCCACTAAAATTAAAGAAATGAGTGAGACTTATTGGGGAGGCTTATTGGCAAAAAGCCTCCAATAAGCCCCCATTAATAATGCTCTAAGAGATTTTCATTAATTCTCGATAATGATTCACATTACATCAATTGTTATTTATATTGCCTAATATCCTCTATAATCCCATACATGACAATTTTTTATATAAATTATATAATTAAATAATAGAGAAAATTATATCTAATTAATAAAAAGTCTAAATTTAATAATTCGATGAGACATTCTTACATTAAATAACAACTCCATGAAGTAGTGGACATCCCTCTAAGAATTGCTTTACCCGCAGGTAGTGAATTCCATTTTTCAACTTGTCAAAATTCAACAAAATTGGTCCCAAATTGGTTAGCCTCCGTATACGTATTACCCAATATTAAGTCACGACAATGTATCAGCTTCATCTTCATCCAGGTGGTAAATTCCATTTTAATGGATAAGTTTCGGTAATATGATTTTTTTACTGTGAAATATGAGGAGCAATGTGATCTATAGAAAAAAAAGGCTAAGATAAAAGGTTCATCCTAACATACATACACCCTCCTATACCTAACTCTCCATGAACAAGGATAGGTCAATGGTCATTTTTTTTCAAGCCATTTTTTTCACGCCATTTTTTTTCTTCAGTTTTTTACTATTGGTTTCCTACGCGTTTTCATTATAATACATTTTTTTAAAAAAAAATTGGACAATTGTACTTCTAAACTTGAGCAAATTTTTTTTATAGTTAGACAACTATTTTCACTATGTATATAAAGTCGAGTAATTGTATCTTAATGTTGAACAATTTAATATTTTTTCCCAAACCACTTCTTCTCTCCCTCCAAACAAGTTTTTTTGTTCTTTAAACTATTTTTTCATTTTTTTTACTTCATGAAAAGATATTTTAAAGGTTGAACAATATTGATGAAAACACATTTTAAAGGTTTAACAATATTATTAAAAAAACTGAACAATGTGCAACTGTTTTGAACAATTTGATTTGTTCAAACATATTAGAAAAATGTTCAAATTTATTGCATGAAAGTTCAAACTTATAATAAAGATAAAATTGAACAATACTTCATTAAAATCTGAACAATTGTCCAATAAACCTGAACTTTTGTTTATAAGGCAATATAACTTAATACAACTCAAAATGTTTAAAATATAAACCCTAAATCCTAAACCCTAAACGTGTAGGGAAGAAGAATAGTAAAAACCGGAAAAAAATGACCACCTCCTAAAAAGATTGATATTGTTTAATACTAAGATACAATTGTTCAAATTTATATACATAGTAAAAACAATTGTTCACCTTTAAAAAATAATTGTTCAATTTTTTATTTTTTGTGTGATGAAAAAGTGAAGAAAACCAAGAAAAAAAACCGAAAAATGAAACAAAAAAAACTAATCGTAAACCGATCAACCGTCGGTCAACGTTGATCGTAGATCAGGATTGAGTATGATAGGCTTTATGATAATATTGAAATAATTGATCCAAAATACTCCTCCATTAACATTTAAGGGTGCTCATCACATGAAAATTGTCACCCAACATAGTATAAGCTAGATTTCAAGAAACTTTAGCTCCAATCATCGATCTTATACAGAATTGTTGTTCAGTAACAGTTTATGACCATATTCTCGATCATGATCACTCAGACTTATTATCGATGTTGTGGGATCACAACGAAAAATGCAAGATATGTATTTTTCATTGTGATCCAAACACACCCCATATTGAAGATCTGTCAAGTTGTTTGATACAGGTAGACATGATCAAACCCGGATTCAGGCGAGAATCGGGTTGAGTTTTGGACAAAAATCATGCCCGGATGGGCGGGCCGGATCCGGGCAAGCCAAGGAAACGAGCTGGGGCGCAGTGGCGTAGCCAGGAATTAACCACAGGGGGGCTAAAATCTCGTGCGAATTTTTTTTTGTGTGACTTAAATCTAACGTGGCTTAAATCCTATTTCGCAAAAATCAATTTTAATTTTTTTACGAAACTTAAGGTAATTTTCACGTGAGATGAAGGGAAAAAACTTAAGTAATTTTATTTTTTTGACTGAAATTGCATTTTCAGATGAGATAAGGGGGGGAAATTTAAGATAATTTCATTTTTATAGCTTAAATTTATTAGGGCTAACTGAAATTACATTTTCAGATTCAATAAGGGTAAAAAATGCTTAAAATTTTTATTTTATTTTGAAAAAAAAAGTTTTTATTTTATTTTGAAAAAAAAAGTTTTTATTTTTTTCAGGGCCCCTGGGCCTGAACTGGATCCGCCCCTGCTGGGGAGGCTTTCCGGATCCGCCCGGACATCCGGACCTAGGTAGCCTGCGGGTCCCATTTAGCCCGCGAGACAAGACAAATTGTCATAAAACGAAACATAGCAAATATAATTTAACGCACAATACCCATAAAAAATGTCTTTTTATTACAAACGGTAAACATAATTATTGTTACAAATTTGTCATAACAAATTTTCCACAAAATAACACAACATTACACAATTAAGCAAATTTCAAAAGAAAATGGAGTTGGTTGTCTTTTTTTGTTGCCTCCAACGTAGTGCATACATCACACAATCACACCTTAGTTGAATCTTCTTCGTCCTTAAACTCGTCATAACCAATATCGCCAATTTTAAGTGTCTTGTGGGTATAAATATTAGGTTATTTAGGGTATAAATATTTATTTATTTTATATAATAATTTTATTATATATAAAAATATATTTATCTTATTTATTTTTAAAAATTAATTCGGGTTTCTGGACGGACTATCCGGGCTAAATGGGATATTATCAGTGACCGTATCCCGCCCATATAAACGGGCGAGCCGGACTATCCGGATAAAATGAGCTAAATATAATAACCATATCCGTCTATTTATGTCGGGCAGGCAGGCGGGTCGGCCCGCGTTTGCTCAGGTCTAATTCTTATACAAGTAGGCAAATGTAATTAGGCTTCGTTATAAGGAGTTTATAAACTATTTGATACAAGTAGGCAACTGAGCCAAATGAAGTCTTTGCACTCATCCGGGTTAAAGCTTAAGATATTTATATATGAGTGCGGTTCCGGTGCGGAGCACCCTTCCCGTGCGGACATACGGACATGCACTATAGGGCCTTATTTATGCACTTTTGAGCCTTATTTGTGCACTTTTGTAAAAAATTTGAAAAATGCTTTGAAAAAAATTTGAAAAAGATTTTTTTTTTTTTTTTTTTGAAAAAGTGCACAAATAAGACGTTAAAGTGCACAAATAAGACCCAAAAGTGCATGCTCCGCACGTTCGCACGGGAAGAGTGCTCCGCATATGATCCAAACTCATTTATATATACATATATAAGATCACAACCATACATAATCCTTCAAAAACTTCAGGTAAGTTAGATCATCATGTGACATAATTGTAATTAATGTCATCCTCATAAGTCATAACAATATAACATAAGTGGTGCTAACCAAGATACTTGGCACTTCTTATACACAATTTTTATAGGAATAATATTAATAACCAATTAGATGAACGAAATGTTTGATAAATGAGGCATATATGAGTAGAGTTAAGTTGCGGAGGAAGGGAGGTAGGTGCACGTCATCACGTGTGGGTAGCTGACTCTTAATTAAATTCTCTCTTCATTCAGCTTTGGATAGTTCAAATTGGTGGTTGGTTGGGCCATAATTACATGTGATATTAGTGAAACCCAAAAAAAAAAAGTTGCTTGTGAGAAGGGGAATGAAATTGCCAAGGAGGGTTTGTTAGGGGTAGGTGAGAATAAATGAATGGATGATACATCCCCTCCACAAATACAAATAGTATTGTGGACTCATGCATGCCATTAATTTCCTAAAATAGTTTTCGGGTTTTACATAGGGTGATGTGAGATTTTAATGTTCTCTTGGTATATCTAGTCGAAATAGAAATTGAATTTAAATGAGTAGTTGATCGAATACGGAGTTAGAATTGAATGATTAATTGAAATTTATAAATTTATTAGCTTAACTCTTTAATAAATGTAATTGTTGTTTGGTATTATAAGTTGAAATGAGAAAAAATTATATTAAATTTGTTAATCTTCAATAATTTTTGGGAATTATATTGAAAAAATTGACAAAAATCTACTACAAGCTCCTTAGGGCTCCATTCGCCATTTTTTTTTTAGATTAACAAAGCTTGACTTTTTTTTTATCTACTTAATGAGTGTTCGGTAAGAAAATGTCATCTAACTTAGGAAACTTGTGGTAGATTAATGTAGTTTAACTTTTACCTTTTATTTTAATGTGATCCCCCAATATGGTTGAAGATTAAAAAACTTTTTTTTTCTCATTTTAACTTGTAATATTGAACACCATTTATTTTTTAAAATAATTTAGCTAATAAATCCATCTCCAACTAATCATTCAGCTTCAGCTTCAGCTACTCATTTAACTCTAGCTCTTATTCCAGGTGCATGTATCTAACGAAAACTAGATTGACATATTTACCGAACACTCATTAAATAGTTTTAAAAAAAAATCAAACTCCGTTAATCTCAAAAAACCTTTGCCAAACTGAGCCTTTGTATAGTTTTTGTTGTTGTATGGGTTATTTTGTTGATGAACGTTGTATGGATTAGATTATCAAACATCCATAAATTTAAGTTGGATTTTGTTAGGTTTGGTCAATTGCTACCTTGATCCTAAAGAAAAACTTAAGGATTAGTCAATTGGTCACTTTTGGTCAGCATGGCATGAAGGAATTGTGTCCTTTAATCAAAGGTGCAATTACTGATTATGAAGTGGGACCGTTTATGGAGATATTTAATCCGGTGATTTTAGGTAATCATAGTGCTTTGCTAGAAGCCAACTATGATTTATAGACTATATGTTATAAAGTATGTCATAAAGTCTATTGCTATTATTACCGGGTCCTACGAGGTCACACCCTTAGAGTTTGGGCTGGATCAGTTTAATGGGAGACATATTATATAAGGTATATGATATAAAGTTATATATGATATAACTTGAGATATAAGGTTTGTTAATAATAAAGAGTTATTACTAATAATAAAAGATATACTTATTTAGGAAATAAGAGATCTATACATGGCAATATAAAAGGAGAGCTTTTAGGAAAAGCCCATAACCCTAATTTGTTTTAAGAAGTACGGCTGCCTCCTTCTTCCTAGAGCTCTCCTCGTTCGCCTTCATTCCTCGCTCTAGCATCGAGTCCTAGGCGATCCAGATCCAAGCTCGGGTGGACCAAATAGAGGAGTCACACGTGAGGCTCTATTCTCTCCATTCCAGCAGATTGAAACACGCATCAAAAGGTATTTGATTCTTCCTATCTATGATCTATTTGGTTTATGCATGAGATCCTTGGTTAGATGTTAGGAAATCGTTTCCTAAAATTTTGCTTTACGCATCTAAAATCCCAACAGTGGTATCAGTTGCCTCTTGCATAAATTGATTAGATCAAATTTAAAGTTTTAAATTTTGATGCATGTTCTTGATTGTCTTAATTCAAATTAAGTGGTAAATTGGTATATAGGTTAATTTGCATGATTAAAATTCTGATTTTAATTGATTGGATTAGTAAGGTTGAAGAACTTTATGAACATATATGCATGTAAAATTGATCTACTCAAATTCGAATTTTTCGAACTGTTCTCATTATACGGTGAATTGTTAAATTCAAATTGTTCGAATCAATATATATTTAAAAGTTAGCTTTCAGGTGCATTAAAAGCTAACTTTTAAATACAAAAGCAAGACAAAAATAAGAGAACTCAACCTTTTAGCATGTACAACGTACCACTCCACTTAGGTTTGCAGTTGGCCCAAAATATGTTAGCAGCCTTAGCCAAAATTGGCCCAAAATCCTAATCTTATAAATGCATATTAATAGTCAGCTTTCTTAACTTCATGCCTTCCCACCTTCCTTTGCAATCAAGTGTAGACAGTTTTAATTAGTATGTAAACGCTTGGTTCTCTCTCCTCTGTGAGGGAAACCTCTTTCCCTCCTCACCCCCTCTTCCGCCGTGAGGGTTGTTCTGCTCGCCGCCGCTCCTCCTCTGTGAGGGTTCCGCTCCTCTCCTCCTCATCGATACAACCTCCCTGTCGCCGTCGTTGTACATGTTTTCTTCCTTGTCCTGTGTGAGCCGTCCTGCTCGCCGCGGTTGCCCTCTAATTAGCTTTGCCTGGTTTCGAAGCCTTGCTCCTTGCTTTGTTTCGTTGCTGCTGGTTGCTGGTTGGGGCAATTTTGGGATTCATTTTGCTACTGCATGTGGACTTTCGTCTCTGCAATCGATGTTCTGCAATTTTGGGGTTCTGCAGTTCATGGTCTTCGCCGTCTTCGCTCGCCGACATACGCCAGGGGTCCACCTCTTCCAGCCACCGCTTTCCTCTTCTCCCTCTGTCGGGTTGAACCTGGTATGTTGTTTTGGCTTGAGGTGTGGAGGTTTGGGTTTTGGGTTTCGTGATCTGTTTTTCCTCCCGTTTCTTCTCAGATCCATGGTTATGGAGTTGTTGTTTTTCTTTAGGTTGTTTTCGAGTCTGTATAGTTGTTTTCGAGTCCTTCTCTATATATAATCAACTTTGATGATTATAATTGTTGATTCATGTTTGCAGGCAATAACGGCTATCTTCCGCCCTTGGTTCCTGACCAGGTCCTTAAGTTAAAGCAACTAACAATGGTTACACTATCAGAGTCAAGCAAGGTACCTGGAGGCAGGGTCCTGTTTGATTTTTTTTATTCTTTTTTATTCATGTATGTAAAACTTTTTAAGCAGTACTTATTCCATGTGCTGTCATATGATCGACTGATCCAAGAGCTGGATTTCACAAATGTACGTGAACTTGAAGACTTTCTTATAAACGAGTGCATGTATGCGGTATGTCATCTGCTGGTTTAGTATGCGGTCCTCATTTGCTATTGAGTACTTGTGTTTTTTGAAGTTTTGCAATTTTAATGTAACCCAAAACTCTTATCCAGGGGCCTTTGATGTTTTCATAAGGTAATGGTTTCACTCTTGGTTTGTTGTTGCAGGGCATTGTTAGAGGAAAATTAGATCAATTACGTCGATGCTTCGAGGTTTCTATACAGAGTCTTCTCTTGTCTTTACATCTGATCTTTGTACATATGGTTCCTTGTCAAGTCTTTGTTACTTAGAGCTGTGTTTTGATGGATATGCAGGTTCAGTTTGCAGTTGGAAGGGATTTGAGACCTGGGCAACTTGGCAATATGATACAGACATTATCTAACTGGTATGTACTGTGGTTTGTTATGGCATTTTGAATGATCTGCTATTAGAACATAGAGTTCCCTCTTGATGAGGGAACCAAAGGGATGAATATGTGCGGTCAATGATGTGGAATGGGTTTAAGGAAGTAGATATTCTAGAAATAGACTAATTGAGCATGCACATCTAAATCAAGTAGACAATATGAGACCTTTCTTATGTGAGCAATTATCTAATTGGTTCATTACATACAATCCTCATATGGAAGATTTTCTTCTCAATCTTTTTTGTAAGGGTGGTGAAGGGGAATCTCAGAAATTGGAAAAGAAGCTTGATTTCAAACCTTAAAGGTGGGTTTCTACCATTCCGTAACTCCATATCCTTCCTTCTCCCCTTTGGCTCACCATGGCTGTGGTTGAAGGAGGAAGACCACTGTCATTGAAGAACCTAGATCTGGAAAAAGGAAGGCAACCGTGGACAGGGGCTGGGTGATGAGGAGGAAGACACGGGATATCAGCTATCTTCTTCTTCTTCTTCTTTTGCATCTCAGGTCTAGGCTTGCTTAATGAGAAAGACATGGGTTCTGGGACAATGTAGACAATGGTGTTGGAACAAAGAGAAAATGCAGCAAAGGAGGAGAATGAAGGAGATGAGAAGTGGTCACCGTGGCAGGGCAGCAAAGAAAGAGGACAAAGGAGACAAGAGATGGTGGTAGTGTAAATAATACCCTAAAGTTCATTCCTACCCTCTAAGGCTATAACCGAACACCGATCTAATTCAATTCCTAAAACCATACCAAATGAGCCCTAAATGGTTTCTCTTGCATCGTTAACCAATTAATGGGTACAAGTAAACATTGAAAAATTATTCTTTTTCCATACGAAAAATAAACACTTCAGATGCTAAGTTGTCCTTGTATATGACCACATCGTTCAATTTAAATTTTCAAAACAATGGAAATACTTCACCCCCCCCCCCCCCCCCCCCCCCCCCCCCTCCAACAATCCAAAGATGTCATTTATCAAATACATGAATAGAGATAATGTATTTGATTAGCATGTAAGTTTTAACATGTCATTTTAGGGTGAGCAACAACTTCAGCTCACCAAAAGAGAATCCATTTTTAAACATCGAAAGAGAATCACAAGAAGGCTTTCTTCCTCCGGTAGAATAAATTACACAAAAGAACTTACAACCCATCAAGTATATATTTATCTTTCAGAATATGATGAAATATATAAACAGGTACATAAATTATCATCGTTAATGCAACAAAACCTAATCTTTCTCAATATGCATCATTTATAAGAAACCAATCTCCAATTATTTGAAGTGGAAATGAACAATTCACAAAAAGCCAGAACACATTATCCAAGTGTGACAAGTTGTCCTGAAGCCTTTTCAATGATGCAGATCTTATGTTAATTTTGCTGCCAGTGGATTACATGCACATGTGCATCAGAAGAATTTGATATGTCATTTTGCTGGTGTTTTTTTTGTTGTATTTTGTGAAATGCTACAATTGCACATTCTATGCTGCAAATCTCTATGTGATTGGCTAAAGCGGATACGGGCAGTGTTGGTGACAATGTTATACTGCAAGTCTTTTAAAATTTGTTTATGGTCAACTTCAACTAATCTAAAAAAAGAGGTGTAGTATTTGTCTTGTATCTGTTTCATATATGAAGTCCACTAGAGACCGAGTTTGGAATCAAAAATTGCTTTCATGAGGTATTGAGGATCACATTTAGTGACTCAAATCCAAATTGCAATTATGGCATGTTTAGCAAGTTTTGAGCCATATTGAGGTCGAATAGAAACTTTGAATAATTATCATTACAAGGATAAATGACACTAGAGACACTATATAAAAATACAAAACTACAAAAAAACAGTAAAACACATTCGTGTAATTAACAATAATTTAACCATATACAAACTAATCTATTCTAACGTCGTACTTACAATCACACATTAATATATGTACAAAAAACATATAATAAATTTATATAAATCTCCCCTATGGTTCAAAACAATTGTAATGAATTTCAAATGTTCATAACAAAGATAAAAAAAAAACATACATAATTAAATGTGTTACTACTTAATATGTACGCTCGCAACTTCATATATACATAAGCGAATATTTTCCATCGGCCTTCGCACGGGCTATGCTTCCTAGTTGTTCTAATTATGCGGTCCTGTGAATTGTAAAATTCTGCATTAAATGTTAACGTAGTGTTCTTCAATTCCGAACAATCATCACACTCCACTTTATCAAATTGTTTGGTCCTAGTTTAATTCTGATCAAAAGAATATAATATTATGCTTTAGACCATGATATGATGCTTTAATTGTTAAAGCTTTCGGTTTTCAAAAGGCATTGTTCGGCTCTCGGCCCGCAGGGGCTGTGTGGTTCAGTGGGAACGGGTTGGTCCGGGTTTGACTCGGACGCGACTCGGTCCGGTTAAATAGATTTGGCGTTTTAGGATAATTTTCTAAATTATAAGATAAAATCTTATTTACTTGATTGGATAATATTTGATATCGTCTAAATTATATAATTTCCTAAAAGTTGTTAGTATAGATTCCCACTAGATTTAGATAAAAATATTTGATTTATCTTGTTCATGCATATCTTATCCCATAATGTATTTTAATGATTAATTATGATTAATGCTATATATTGATTTTAATTTGAATTAAGAATTTGATATTAAATTATTTATGTCATGAGTTGATTTATTTAATTTAATATGGTTTTATTTAAATTAGTTAAATTGGTTATTACTATTAATTAAATTAATATTATTGATAATATTTGATATTATTATTGCATGCATGTGTTATAATATTATGATATTATTGCTTGCATGAGATGACTAGTATGGCCCACATTAGGATAGATAAATACGGTTTGCATACCGTTATGTTTTTCTTGTACACGATCTGCGTATCGTTATGTATTTTTGTAATTTAAATTTCTGAAAGAGAGTTTATTTCAATTATATGTAAGACAAGAAGAAGAAGATCCTAAGAAGACCAAATGATGGAGATCCATGGAGGATACTAAGGATGGAGATCCAAGAGTAACAAGAGCCATGAAGATTAGATCTTTAATTTTGGTTTTTAGGGGCCATACTAGGATCACATTTAATTACTGCATTACTTGAATGCTTTATTTCTCACTTTGCATGCTTGCTTGTTTGTTTATGCTATTTTGTTCACTACTAAATAAACAACCATTGCATGCTTAAGTCTCTTAACAGAATATTGAGATCATGCATTTTCATATCATAACCATGAGGCCCTTGGGATTCATTGGATAGTTTTCGCCCTAGCGAGGTGTCCTTCCTTGACCTTGGAATAGTGTGGGTATGTCTAATAGGGGCATGCTGTCTTGGTATGGTTACACTCAACAAGAGACCAAAAGGCTCAGTTTTGGATCTTGAGGCATAAGGATGAGTCTTACATAAGATGTGGCCATCAACCAAGAGTTATAAGGTGTTATAATTAGTAAAGGAGTTTACTTACCTTGATTACATGAGACTTGGGGAAGTGCCCTAGTACGCTCGAGTTTCATCTAAGATAGGATCTTGGAATCATTTTACTCACAAAGGAAAAGATAATTGAGTAGAATGGGCAATAACTTATTGTTTATAGCTTGTCTAAATTTTAAGTTCTTGTATGTCAAGCATAACTTATCTGCATGTTTATTTATTCCGTTTTGTAGTTACTATGTCTTCTGAACACCTCAAATTCACTCTCCGCTCAATTGTTGAGAAAAACAAGTTGAACGACACAAAATTCCTTGATTGGAAAAGACACATGAGAATCAGTCTCAGGTCTGAGGGACAAGAGGATGTCCTTGAAAACCTCATCCCAGAGTTGACTTCCACCTCATCTGATGAGGAGAAGGCAAGTCACAAAAACCTGGAAGAAAAGAAGAGGGGAACAGTCTCCACTTCAGGTATTTACGTTACTGAAATCCTATCAACCAAGTCTCATTCTTGGATATTAGATTCAGGATGTGGTTCTCACATTATTTCGAATGTGCAAGGACTAAGAAATATGAGACGGTTGCAGAAGGGTGAGATAGATCTCCGTGTTGGAAATGGAACAAGAGTTGCTGCACTTGGCATTGGAGATTATAGTCTGCCTCTACCTTCTGGCTTAGTTTTAAAACTTTATAATTGTTATTTTATTCCATCTATTACTAAGAATTTGATTTCAATTTCAATTTTGAACCTTGAGGGTTATGAATTTGTCATTAAGGATTGTTTTTCCATTTATAAGAATGACACTTTCTATGCTCGAGCCCATGTGAGTAGTAGTGGACTATACATGTTGGACCTCAAATCTGAAATTTATAACGTTGATACAAAGAGGCAAAAGTCGAATATAAGTGAAGCCAATCTATGGCACTGTCGCTTGGGTCACATTAGCATCAAACGCATGAAGGAACTCCAAACAGTTGGTAGCCTAAAGTCATTTGATTTAGAATCATTTGAAACATGTGAGTCATGTCTGATGGGCAAGATGACAAGGTAACCTTTCACTGGTACGAGTGAGAGGACTACTGAGCTCTTAGCTCTCATACATACCGATGTATGTGGACCTATGAGCACAGAAGCTAGGAGAGGCTATCGATACTTCATTACATTTACTGATGATTTTAGTAGATATGGGTATATCTACTTAATGAAGCATAAATCTGAGTCCTTTGAAAAGTTCAAAGAATTCCAGAATGAAGTTGAGACACAGACTGGCAAGAAGATAAAGGCACTCCGATCAGATCGAGGGGGCGAATATCTGAGCCAAGAATTCGACCATCACTTGAGGAGTTGTGGCATTTTGACACAACTGACTCCACTAGGCACGCCACAATTGAATGGCGTATCTGAAAGGAGAAACAGGACATTGTTAGACATGGTCCGCTCAATGATGAGTTTTGCTGATCTTCCTACATCCTTTTGGGGATATGCCCTCACCACTGTTGCGTTCACACTAAATAGGATTATGTCACGATCAGTTGACAAGACACCACATGAGATATAGTATGGAAATGTTCCTAGCTTGTCATTTCTGAAGGTCTGGGGATGCGAAGCTTATGTAAAGCGTTTACTATCTGACAAGCTAGCACAAAAATCAGACAAATGCTTCTTTATAGGTTATCCCAAGGAAACAAGGGGATATTATTTCTACAATCCCGCTGAGAACAAAGTGTTTGTTGCTCGAGATAGTGTCTTTTTGGAAAAATGACTTCTTTTCCAAGAAGCCAAGTGAGAGAAATATTCAGCTTGATGAGATTCAAGCTGAGCAACAAACCCAACAAAGTAAGGACATAGACGATGTCACTGAGGAACTTGACTTTGGGGGCGTACCTTCTCAAAGGGAAACTGCCCAGATCCAAGATGCAATTCCTCAAGTTGATGAAGCACCTGAGGTCCCGCATACAAATGTGGTCAACCTAGCAGCTGAAATCTCTCCTATTATTGGACCACATTGGAGATCAGATAGGCTAAGGCAGCTGCCTAGGCGTTATGAGGATTACGTCTTGACTGCTAGCATTGACGTTCTACTTTTAGAGAACGGTGAGCCTGCGACCTATAAGCAAGCGATGGCGGACCCCGACTCTGAAAAATGGCTGGAAGCCATGAAATCCGAAATGGACTCCATGTCTGAAAATCAAGTATGGGACTTGATAGATTTGCCTGATGGGGTAAAACCCATTGGATGCAAATGGGTCTTTAAGATCAAAACAGACAAGGATGGAAACGTTTCTGTCTATAAGGCAAGACTAGTTGCCAAAGGATTTAGACAGGTTCATGGTACTGACTATGATGAAACGTTTGCACCGGTCGTTATGATCATGTCCATTAGGATACTCCTAGCGATTGCCGCTTATCATGATTATGAGATTTGACAAATGGATGTCAAGACCGCTTTTCTAAATGGGTATTTAGAAGATGATGTATACATGATGCAGCCAGAAGGTTTTGAGGATCCAGAAAACCCTAGGAGAATATGCAAGCTTAAGAAGTCCATTTATGGACTTAAGCAAGCATCCAGAAGTTGGAATCTTCGTTTTGATGAAGTGGTCAAAAAGTTTGACTTCATCAGATGCGAAGAAGAGCCATGTGTCTACAAGAAGTTTAGTGGGAGCAAAGTGGCCTTCCTAGTTCTGTATGTGGATGACATACTACTCATTGGGAATGACGTTCCTATGCTGGAAACAGTTAAGGAGTGGCTTAAGAAGTATTTCTCAATGAAGAACTTGGGAGAGGCTGAGTACATATTAGGCATTAAGATCTATAGAGATAGATCTAAGAAACTTATTGGTCTGAGTCAGGGAACTTATATAGATAAGGTCCTTGGGAGATTCAATATGATGAACTCTAAGAAAGGGTTTTTGCCTATGCAACATGGCTTACATCTCAGCAAGAGCCAGTGTCCTAAGACACCTGGTGAAACTAAGAGGATGAGCAGGATTCCCTATGCCTCAGCCATAGGATCCATCATGTATGCAATGACTTGTACTCGCCCAGATGTTGCATTTGCTTTGAGCCTGTGTAGTAGGTACCAATCAAACCCGGGTGATGCACACTGGTGTGCAGCCAAGAATATCCTAGAGTACTTACGAAGGACTAGGGATGATCTCTTGATATTTGGAGGTGATGATGAGTTGGTCGTCAAGGGCTATATTGATGCGAGTTTCCAGACAGACAGAGATGATTTTGAATCTCAGTCTGGATACGTCTTCATTTTGAATGGAGGAGCCGTCAGCTGGAAGAGCTCGAAGCAAGGGACAGTAGCAGATTCTACAACGGAGGCAGAATACATTATTGCTGGTGAAGCGGCTAAGGAAGCTGTCTAGATTAGGCAGTTCGTAGCTGAGATCGGTGTCGTTCCTAGCACTACTAGAGCTATTGACGTCTATTGTGACAACAATGGCGCCATTGCTCAAGCCAAGGAACCTAGCTCTAGCTCCAAGTCCAGACACGTTCTGCGGAAGTATCACTTGATCAGACATATCGTTGATAGAGGTGATGTGAGGATGTGTAAGGTGCACACAGACGACAACATTGCAGACCCTTTGACCAAGCCCATGTCCAGGCCCAAGCATGACAGTCACACTCGGGCCAAGGGACTCAAACACATCAGAGAGTTCTTTTGAGACATTGTTTGTTTTATGATAAACCTTGTTTATTGTTATTACAGACAGTTATGCTTGATTTATATATGAGTTTCATATTATTATTTAATCATTGCTTGGGATTAGATAAAGTATCCAAACAATTTAATGGTTATCAAATGGGCTCATCAAAACTGTTTTGGTGAATGAAACCCCATTAAGTGAACTGAAATTATAAAATTGTTAGAAGTCCATGGTCTAAGTTGTTAACTTGGATACAAATGACTTAATCAAAAGACCATATGTGAGATTGATTGATAACACCGGGTTTCATGTGTTATAGGGACATGGAGATGTCTAATCGATTACATAGATGTGTATACCGATATGCATCGGACATACCGATCTTAGGATTCCTCGGGACTCTACTGCGGAGTTTTAGGATTATTCATGATTAGTGAGTTCCTTAGACATGAGTATGATATAGTTATCATTTGACTGTTGGTATGTCTTTGACGCTGTCAAACGATGACCGTAACAGGCAGTTATAAAGGCAGTGATTGGGATTGCCAAAAGTTGAGTGGGAGTTGTAGTCTTACAAGATTGAATATGTCCTCCTATTCCATGTATACAACGATACATTTGGAAAGGATTGGTGTCTCGGCCACTTGAAGAGAGAGAACTGTGAAAACGCATGGTCATGCTCGGATGGATTATTAGTAATCATCCGTACTGACAGTTTGATCTCAAGAGTTCAAGAAACGTATTTGGCGGTAAAGATGAGTTTCATCATATAGTCAGATAAGACACTTTGTGACAAATGAATTTTAACATTGCACACTTGTTTTAAGGACAAGTGGGAGATTGAAGGAATTGTGTCCTTTAATCAAAGGTGCAATTACTGATTATGAAGTGGGACCGTTTATGGAGATATTTAATCCGGTGATTTTAGTTAGTCATAGTGTTTTGCTAGAAGCCAACTATGATTTATAGACTATATGTTATAAAGTATGTCATAAAGTCTATTGCTATTATTACCGGGTCCTACGAGGTCACACCCTTAGAGTTTGGGCTGGATCAGTTTAATGGGAGACATATTATATAAGGTATATGATATAAAGTTATATATGATATAACTTGGGAGATAAAGTTTGTTAATAATAAAGAGTTATTATTAATAATAAAAGATATACTTATTTAGGAAATAAGAGATCTACACATGACAATATAAAAGGAGAGCTTTTAGGAAAAGCTCATAACCCTAATTTGTTTTAAGAAGTACGGCTGCCTCCTTCTCCCTAGAGCTCTCCTCGTTCGCCTTCGTTCCTCGCTCTAGCAACCGAGTCTTAGGCGATCCAGATCCAAGTTCGGGTGGACCAAATAGAGGAGTCACACGTGAGGCTTTATTCTCTCAATTCCAGCAGATTGAAACACGCATCAAAAAGTATTTGATTCTTCCTATCTATGATCTATTTGGTTTATGCATGAGATTATTGGTCAGATGTTAGGAAATCGCATGGCAAACTCCACATATTATATTGTTTGTGTATGAAACTCATACATAGCAGAAACCCATCTCTCGCTTGGGTTGATGCACATTGCAGTATCATGCAAAGGGAGCCTTTAATTAATTGCATCAAATCTTGTGATCATATTACGGGGGGAAATATTAATAATCAATAAAAAATTCTTACATCAAATGTGTCATTTCTTACATCAAAACAGTGAGACTTTATACCATTACATCCGCCCATAACACTACCTAACATCCTAGTATAATAAAACTTTCATCATGCCTAAATAATTTGTGAGATGAAACACAGGGGTAAAAATGGAAATTCAAAGGTCTGAAGAAGAGTTTGATTGAGTAGTAGCTTTCACCTACCACTCTCATCTGCCTTTGAGTGTTAGCTAGCTGACACTTCTTCCGGAGAGGCTTAAATACCATCCTTGTCCTTCTCCTTCCTCTTCATTCCTCTGCTTCCTTGACTTGATTGATTCCACACTCAATTAATCCTCCTTCAACTAAGCTCCATCCATCATAAGTAAGTGTATCCCTCTAATTACAACTCTTCATCATTAATCAATGTTAAAAACATATGTTAATTGATTTCTTTGCTACTCTTGCAGTGGGAAACGATGTGATTGTTGATGATGTTGTTACTCCTCAAGAGTTCACATTCACCAAGCCACTTCCTCTCCTTGGCCATGGTAAAACTTATCTTTTGTGCATCTTTTAATTAACTCATAAGACAAAAATTGTTAGTTTGGGTAAATTTGTTTTTATATGAAAATGAACAGGGGTGACCGAGATTGAAATCCACTTCTTGCAAATCAGGCACACCACGATCGGAGTCTACATGGAGCCGTCGGTGGCCTCCCATTTGCACAAATGGAAGGGCAAATCCGGCAAGGAACTCGCCGAGGACGACGACTTCTTCGACGCCCTCGCCGCTGGTACGTAGCAACTTGATATCAAAATATAGAATAAAAAGAGGTTCTTGGTTTGAATATATTGCAGAGTTTACGTGCTTTTACTGAGTAGTAGCGTCGGTGGAGACAGTGATCTGAACCGTGATAACGGTTGTACATTTATCACGGTTGTTGAATTATAGTAAATGAGACAATTGTGGTAAAATTACAACGAAATATTAGTAGAATACCGTAGTAAAATGTGCACCTTGATCTCAAAATTAAAGAATAAAAAGAGGTTCTTGGTTGTTTATGTGAATATATTGTTAAGTTTTGTGTGCTTTTTTAACGAGCAGCGCCAGTGGAGACAGTGATCTGGGTGGCGGTGATCAAGGAGATCAAGGCCTCCCAATACGGAACCCAGCTAGAGGGAGCGGTTAGAGACCGCCTGGCTTCAGCCGACAAGTACGAGGAGGAAGAGGAAGAGGCTCTCGAGAAGGTTGCCGAGTTCTTCCCTACCAAATACCTAAAGAAGGGCGACGCCTTCATCTTCAAGTTCCCCGCCTCTGGCCCTGCCGAGGTAGAATTTACTTTGTATTATTAAATTCTCATCTGAAAGGATGTTTTAGCTATGATAAAAAATGTTGTTTACCAAAAAAAGTGATTACAGATAGTGATAAAGGCGGAGGATAAGGAAGATTTGAAGATTGTAGTGGAGAACGCTAATGTGGCGGAGACGATCAAGAAGTGGTACTTGGGAGGCACGAGAGGAGTGTCCCCATCGACTGTCGAGAGCCTAGCCAACAACCTCGCCGCCGAGCTCTCCAAATGAACAAGTTGATCCAAGAGATACATATATATGTTATCATGTATTGTTAGATGCTTGTTTTTTGGTGTTTGATCAGATTTTCTTTTGTTGTGGTTTGGCCTTTCGCGTTTTGGGCTTGTTTAAGATCGATCTTGGAAGAGGGTTTGTTTCCAATCGAGATCCTCATGTAGCACAATGATCAATGTCATAAAATGGCCTGCATTGGCTTAAGAAGTATACCAAATTAATCCTTTGTAGTCTTGTTCAATTCATGGAGCTCTTCAAGATGATGTTTTTTTATGAGTTTCGGCGAATTCCACTTCTCCTTTGACCCAAAAAAAATGTGAGAGTGCATGTTCATTAAGATATGTCTTGATTGTAGTCCGAATATTCTACTAGAGTTATACTATCAATATTATCTCATAACATAAAATATTACTACTTTATGTTATATATTGAATCAATACATAATTTTTTTTGTTATAACTAAGATACTATCACTTTACATTATTAAAATATTGTTAATAGCATATCTAATAGTACAATATCTGGACTATCTTGAGTGAGGTATTCGAGTTCATAAGATTATACCTGAAGTGAGTAAACTTAAAATTAATCTTCAGTTCATTCTGGTTCATGTAATAAAAATATATATTAGACTCACCTATATACGAATGTGAAACAATGCATATAGTACAAGTTTTATTAGTCGAATTTAGATATTAATATTTGTACTCAAATTCCTAATTTGATCCTAAATAATTTTACTAATATGCATATTTACAATTGTCTACCTATCCATTGTTTACAAGTTTTAAGTTAGGGTAGAGTATTATAAAATGGGACAAACTTAGCCTTATGGCTATCCATTGTTTGATGATTACTGATCAATTTTTAATATTAATAAAGCTATGGATTGTGTTTTTTTTTTTTTGTTATTCTCCTTCAAATTTTCTATCTCTTTTTATTTTTTTTTACTTTCATCTATTTTATTATTTCTGGGTGCATAGATTTGATTTTAGCATATTCTACGTACACTTTGTTTCCCTTGTTTTCAGTTGCTTATTAGCATATATTTTTTTATATTACCATACATCTTTTATTATTTTATTTATATTGTCACTCATTACATGTATTTCTACATTAATTCACAACATGATTTTTATATAAACTTTTTTGTATAAATGTAAGAACGTTAGAAAATTTCATGCAAGACATATATACTAAGCTAGTTACTATGAATCGTGTTCTATTATTCTTACATTCGCATATAAGCACCCGTTCTCATATTATTCATGCTCTTTGTGAGTTGATGAACCACACTACAACTCAGATTCGATTCGTCCTAGGTGACCTACAGTACAAGCATGGACAATATTTTGGGCCGAATTCATGGCCCTATGCGAACACCCAACACCCAATAGTTATTGTTCAGCCCAGCCCATCCAGCCCATTATTCTTCCAGAAGATTCATACATACCCGTAAACAACATCGCACATTTTTCGCGCTTTTATTGAATTTCTCATTCTCCCTCCATTTCTTCTGCTACCCTGACCTCTCTCCTCCCTTCTCCCGTTCAACAAAAAAATAAAAAACAAAAGGGGGCAAATCAGTTATTATTCCCCCTCGAAAGAAGAGAAGAGGGGAGAAGAGAGAGAGAGAGAGAGCGGGGGGCAGAAAGAGAGGGTAAATATGGAAATGCAACCTCCGATTTCCGCCTGCGCCGCCGCATTTTCCCCGGCGAACACCGCCGTCCCTCTCTTCCCGACGCCGCTGCCCCTAACGCATCGCAGATCGATCTCCGATCTCGACCTCCGCCTTCCCGACGACATCAGCCACCTCGGTGATCCCTTCGACGTTCCTTCGGACACCTTCGAGAAGATCGCGGCCGCGGAAGGAGACGATCTCTTGGATCCCTTCGTGAATCTCGATTTCTTCGGCGCCGGCAGGGGCGCGGGAGACGTAGACGGCGTGGATCGACGGGACGGGGACGAGGAGGTCGGTGATTCTGGTGGTAGCGGTGGTTATGGCGGTGTTTGGGAGGCGGTGCGGCGGAGCCAGTCTTTCGATTGCTTGAATGGAATTCCTGATGAGGAGAGGAAGGAGATAATTGAGCCGAAGAAGGCTATGAGTGCTGATAAACTTGCTGAGCTCTGGATTGTTGATCCCAAAAGAGCCAAAAGGTTTGTTCCTTGACAGTTGTTTACTTGTTTTCTTGATCTAGGTATGAACTGGAATTCAAATGTCAGAAATTGAAAAGTATTTTAATCGATTCAAGATATGCAAATCAGCACGATGGAATTGAATGCATGTAAAATTGAAGTGACATGGAAAATGGATTGCATTTCTAGAATTAAGGTGATGACTATCATGAACAAATTATTCAATTTTATGATGATGAACGAGGAAACAGATTTACTGAAACTTTTAGCGACATTAGCTGAACCATACTTTTCTTCTATAACATATTATAAAGGACGAACAAAGTATCATTATCTTGTGTGATTTGTGTCTGTGCATTGATTCCTTTCCAGGTTGCAACCTCTATAAGGAGATAAACTACTCAGTAGACAATATATTGATCATCAGTTTGATATAATTTTTCCTCATGCTTTGTGCAGGATTATGGCTAATAGGCAGTCAGCTGCTCGTTCTAAAGAGAGGAAGGCTCGATATGTCGTGGAACTGGAAAACAAGGTTCAATCTCTTCAAAGAGAAGCCACCACTCTTTCAGTTCAACACTCACTTTTTGAGGTAATCAATGTTTTCCGGCTTGTAATGTTAGCGTCATGATGAAACTTACAGGCAGAAAAAAACACTCTAGATATCTCTATATATGTTACATGATGCTCATATATATTTGAAGAGTCTAATATGGTGTAAATAAGCCCTTACCTGCATATATGTACTAATCTAATATGGATGCAAGTGAGTTTAGGTACTCTCACAATCTAAATGTTCAACAATTCAAGACTATATAATGCCCAATCAGGAAACTTGTTGTCATTGAGATGGCTATTAGTATATGATTTTATTGATACATTGCACAAAATTATATATAAAAAAAGTAACACCTAAGGTTCCTGCACATTTTCACTTCAACATGTTCAGAGAGACACATCAAGTTTGAATGTCGAAAATGCAGAGCTGAGGCGCGAATTGGAGTTCATGGAACAGCAAGCTCAACTGCGTGATGGTATGCTTACTTAACTTCCTCTGTTTAAAAAGCACCTATTACCAAAAATCAGCATGTGTAGATGGTAGTTTAGCATCATCCTTGTGCTAATTGGTGAATTAAACTTAGATACCATTATTTATGAAAACAGCTCTGAATGAAGCCCTTGAATCTGAACTGGAGAGGCTCAAAGTTGCTACAGGGGAGAAAACCAACTCAGATGCATACTATCAGTGCCATCCTTTAATACCATTTGAAACAAACATGTCAAACTCTTTCTCTCCATCTGACTTGCCAATGGCAAAGAAGCCAAACTTGGCCAAATCCGAACCAGAGCTATTCGCGTACAACCAAACTAACACATCACTCGACACCAACTTCTTGACTTCTTGTCAACCGTTGTATGCCAATGCCACGTCTCATTCACCAATGCTTGTGCCGTTTACCCACCAAGGCATTGATCTAGGCGCGAGAGAATCTTGGTACGATCATGGCAGGTGAAAGCACCGGTGCATCTTAGGGTCCGTTTGGATTTCCGAGGATAATGCATTATCTAGGAAATCCAAACAAACACTTAGTCCATAGGCATTTGGTTATTAGAAACTGCCTTGGTTGATTAACCTTCCCCTTTAAAAAACAAAGTTATATGTAAGTAGCCGATGGAATACCACACTTTTTGCTCCCCTATCCTCAGGTCCTCTTTGCATATCCAACCCTAGGAATCTATTCATTCTATTGGTTAGGACATGTTGAGATAATTTAATCTCAGTTTTTATCTTTGTACAGATCCTGTTGTAAAAAATGTGAATATTGAAGAAGGGCTTGTGTTTTGCCAATGTTTATTATACACACTAGATAGAAATAGTTTCATGGCGAACTGTCAAAGACAACTAAAACTATTTAAAGATTCTTTGGGTATATTTGATGTTATGAAGTTGAGAATATACTGGGCCTAACTTTTGACATTTTGGCTTAAACCTATGCTATATCAATAGGTACTTTATACTATTGCAAAATACACTTGAAAGTAGATTTGAATCTCATTTTGCATTCCTTTCTGTTGAAACTGAATTTTCCGGGCACTTTTCCGGTGGGCTCCGGTCACCGGTTGTGCCGGATTATGGGAGCGTTGGATTCGTCTCCGCGAGCTCTACAACGTAGTGTGCTGATACGATAAATTCGGGTTCCGTTTGAATGAGAAATGAGGACTCAAAGGTGGTTGCTTGCAACACCCAAATGGAGTTTGGGGTGCAATTCTACATCCCACATCGGAAATGTGGGAGTAGAATTGAGTGGTTTATATACCACTATCACCCAAGCCAAGGTAAGAACTTGGTGACTATGGAGAGAAGAGCTTGACCACTCACGCGCGTCGTCCGATTCGATCCGGTCGGGTCGGGGTCGGGGTCGTGGGCTTGTGGGCTCTATATAAGAGCAAGCATCCTCTCATTCAGAATACACATCAAACACAGCTATCCTCCTCCCTCCTCTCTGTTTTCCGAAAATCGAGTCTGAGAGTGCTCCACAGAATTGGTTCGTAGTCTTCGGTCCTTTGGTTGCGCAAGTCCGAAGTCGTCCAAGCAGTTGTATCCTGGGATTCGGAACGTCATTCAAACCGTCGCAATACGGGACGTTTTCAGAATTAAGGAGAGAGATCTCGTTCTCGACTCTGCTGCGTTCTTACGTTCGGTATAATTTCGTTTGTTTAACGTGCGATTTATTCTTGCAGTTTATATTTCGCTATTGCGTTCCTACACTTTCTACCAATAATTTTGTAGGTCAATTTAGTGGTAGAGAATAATAGCACCAATTTTCCTATATGGATCTTGGGCGGCTAAGAGCAGATGGGCCATGGTTTATAGGCTAAGACTAGGACCAAAAGAAAAAGCATAGAAAAAAAAAAAAAAAGTGAGTATACGTAGTTTTCTTCGTTGAATTATTTGTACGATTTAGATAGATAATCACAAAACAAGAGATTGTTTGCGTAAACACGAAATTATTGTGTATAACAACATGAAAGTCACTTTAAGATTGAGACAATTATATAGACATCGGACTTGGCAAAATTTAACGGAACAGGACCAATTTGTCAGAAAAATAAATCAAATTATTTATTGATGTATTCTAGTATAAACTCAAATGTTCTCTTTTCGTTATCGAAAAATAACATTATCCAAATTAGAATCACCCGGAAAAGTCACATGTTTTTATATCCATCCGATCAATTACTTAAGCCTACATACTTTTTAAAACATTATCTTTTTCATTATATTAAAGTAGGAAATTAAGTATATAACAGTGATTATTTTAAATGGAAAATATTATTATCTTTTTTTTTATCAATCTATATATATACTAAAGCAAAAACCTATTTTTTACGTGTTAAACCTACGTTTAATTCGCCTATGTGTCGACCTCTGAGCTATGCCACCTCATCCGTCATCTCATCCAGCACACCCAAAAAATATTATAATAATAAATTCTTAATTATGATAGATTAAATAAGAATATAATATCTAATAATAATAATAATAATTTTGATAATTTCGTATATCTTTCTTTTTGGTAAAAAAATATAATTTTGTTTGGTAAAAAAAAAGATAATCTATATCAATCTCTAATAATACTTATTGATTTATTTAATATAATAAGATATAAAAATAGGCTAATAATTAAATTTGTAATATGATAATTAAAATAATATCTGTTTAGGATTTGCAAATTATAAAACCTAAATATTACAAATATGTAAATTAACATAATGATGAATTATACCTTATAATATAGTCTGTTAGATTAATTAAAGACATACAAAAAACTTTTGATTTTAATGGTGACAAAGTTATTTAGTGTTATATGGAACGAAGTTTAAAGTAAGTGGTTTTATATAGCATAGTATCCTAATATAATATTTTCGATTTGATAAAAATATTATAAGCAATCAAGTATTTTCGGATGTATATACTTATATACACAAAAGATACTACAAATAAAGTGTATGTTTTTTTATTATTTTATGGTTATACTACTTAAAAGTTTAGCACATTTTTCAATTTAATTAATTATATAAAATTCCTAATTTATTTTTTTATTTTATTGATATAAATTTACTCATCTACCTTCAATTATCTCTATACAATACATCTTATAGAATCATTACAATCAAAACATTTTCTTTCTAATACATCATGTTAATTTTCTACATAAAAGGACGATACAAGAAAACACACATTTTTTTTTACCAGCACAACATAGTGCTTATGTATTAGATATTTCCAATTTAAATAACTTTTTTAGTCTGTGAATGATAAATAGATGCTGCCAAGCAACCAAATGATGTTTTAGTTTCTGATAAAATATAAACTTTCACAAACATACCTAACCGTAAGTGTATTATGTAATATTATATTATGTTGAAACATATATTGCCATATTAATTTGTTTGTCACTTCGTTTATGATTGTCAGGTTTGTACGAGGAGGGTCATTTTGTGTCGACGATTATTGTAACATCCCAGGTTTGTAATCTTTTATAAGGATTAGAGTGTTGTCATGTCAACAAGAGCTCTTTCTTTTCATGGTTCAAGTGAGAACAAAGAACTCTAAAGTTAAGCGTGTTAGGGAGGGAGTAGTATCAGGATGGGTGACCTCCTAGAAAGTCTCTGGGTTGGCATGAGATGGCGCTTCTAAGGCCTCAGGCCTTACAAATGGTATTGGAGCCGACTCTGGGTTATGAGTGGACTTGGCCTGAATGGCGGTCACTCGACTTAGAAGGAGGTCTTTGGGCCTTGACGATGTCATCAAGGGTTTAAGTGGGGGTGATTGTAACACCCCGGGTTTGTAATCCTTCATAAGGATTAGAGTGTTGCCCATGTCCACAAAAGCTCTTCCTTTTCATGGTTTCAGTGAGGACAAAAAACTCTAAAGTTAAGTGTGATAGGAAGTGGTACTAGGATGGGTGACTTCCTAGGAAGTCTCTGGGTTGGCATGAGATGACGCTTTAAAGGCCTTGGGCATTATAATTATTAATAATGGTACAAGTATATATAAAAAATATATATTATTTCACTTTAATGTACATGTCAACTAAGTACGTACTAATACATTATTATCTTATTCTTATATTATTGGGATATTGTGATCCTACATGTGTTTGTGAATTTGGTGGTGCTATGATGTGGTATGAAGAAAGATCTCTCAAAAGCGTAGAAAGTTTAGATTTTTTAATTTCAATGTGTTGCAAGAAAGGAAGAGTTTAGTTGCCCCTTCTAAAAAGCCTCCTCTGTTGCTTACTCATCTGCTATCAAATTTGGTCGACAATAACAAAAACTATATCAAACATACTTGTGGATATTACATGATGTTTTCCTTTACATCATTTGGAGGAAATATCAAAAATATCAAAAACAAGAACATGACCATACGTTTTTAGACTCCATGTTATCTTATTTTGCAGCCATGTCATCTATATTGTTACGGTAGAGGACATTGACAACACATTTGGATGATATTATCATTATTGCAAGCAATGCAAAAAGAAGGTTCGACTTGAAGGGAATCAATTCCATTGCGGCAAATGTGAAAGTATTGTCAAATTCTTCATTCATAAGTATTTAATGTAAAAATAAAATAATATAAACATAATGATAATTGTATTATTATTATTATTATTACTAGGAGGCGTAGCCCGTGCTTCGCACGGGTCAATGGCAAATGTTCATTTATGTATATATGAAGTTGTAAGCGTACATATCAAGTAGTAACACATTTGATTATGTGTGTGTTTTTTGTATTTGTTATGAATCTTTGGAATTCATTATAACTGTTTTGAGCTATGGGAAGATTTATATAAATTTATTATATACTTTTTGTACATATATTAATGTGTGATCGTAAGTGCGACGTTAGAGTAGATTAGTTTGTGTATGATTTCTTGGCACTTTGCAAGCTTTTCTGAGGCTGCATCTATTTCCAAGTCCTATAAACATTTTTTCAATATCAACACCTACATTTTCTGGAAACAACATAGAACAATGATATGCATCTACATTAACATGTGTCAAGGTGGACCCACTGAAGGACCTGTCATGGCTTACAGTTTGGAGTTGCTTTTCATCTTGATCAATATCTGATGCTGCTTCTACATCCTTTGTTGTCAAACTGGATCAATGCCATGTGGGAGACCCAATATTTCAGAAATGCTAAAAGCAAAGCAATTTCTGGCATTAGGAAATCAAGAAAGTGTACCTGTCAAGCTGGATTTGCAATTCAAAGCATGTGGCCTCCATTTCTTCACAATGTTTGGTTTTTCTTCTCCAGTTCTCCTTCTAGAGATGAAAGAGTTTTTCGGGCGTCTTCAAGTTTAGCTTTGGCTGCAGAAAGCTGAGTGATAAGATCTTCATTTTCTTGTCTCTGATTTTCGTGTTGGGCCGTCAGAGGCTTTCTCTCATCAACCATGGCTCTAAGTTTCTCTTTTACTTTCTTCTTGGTAGATTCCAGTTCTCCCATCTCGTGTTTCAGTTTCCGTATCTCTTCTTTCAGTTCACTTTGAATCTGCAACAATGGTAATGCACCTTGATAGCCATTAGTAGGCAGTAAGGACAACCGAGTTGGCTCTAATTCGGATTCAGTTCTCGCCTCCTTCATGTTGGAGACGTCCTGAAGTGAGAAGCAATGGTTGATTACCCACTCAAGTGTAGAAGCCACTTCTTGTGCAAACCTCACAAACAACGTACCCAGCTGGAGCTTCTTAATTCTTGAACATAGGGGAATCACAATCATACTCTTGAGGTGCCAGGTTAATCACAAGCATACTTTTGTCACAGTAAAAAAATATGAAACAAGAACAAAAATTTCCAATAAAGCGAGCATAGTATAGGATTTGGATTATTGTTTTTGGAATCACGGACAGTAAAGACTATTTTTACTCAAGAACTCAACTTATAATAGAATAAATAATTTAGGAGAAACGAAAAATACCTGTTCGAAAGCAGTAAAATCATCATTTGGCTTTTTCTGTAGGTCTGCATATTTCTCCTGGTTCATAAAATACAAGGTTGTTCTCTTATGAGTACTCAAAATAAGAGATTGTTCTTTTTTCAAATATTCTCAATCAAAAATTGAGGGGAAAAATGAAGGTTGAGGTTTTACCTCACACTGCATCAAATATCTTGTAACAAATCTTCTATATGCTTCCACTACACGATGTGGGACTATATAGAAAAGATTTTCCTGCAAGTAGAACACAGATAAAACAAACCGGATTATCTAAACATTACTGCCCAACAAATTTACCATTTCATTTCACACAGGACAAAGTAGAAAAGCATGAACCCACCAGCACAAAAATGACATGCATAATGATATACGTAAGACAAAGAATAAGCCTAATGTTTTAAGCATTTAAAATCACTTCCTTCCCCAAACTCAGTACTCAGGTGCAAACAATTGTAGTTTGTAATGACAAAAGCTAAGCATTTCATGCTATAAGTACACACAAGATACCATCCAGACATGCTCCAAAACACCCACTAATTATCCAAAGGGAAAGCTAGACATGTCATACGAAAAGTGCACACAAGATACCATTCAGATGGGCCCCAAAAATCCACTCATCACACCAACACCCTTTAACACAAACATATCCTCATAAAAATTCAGAGGGAAAAAAGAGAGAGATGAGAATGCTCAATCACTATAGATTTAGAAGTCAGAGAACAAACAACTTAAAGAGTCAATACATACTTCTATGTGCTGATTTTGATATCTCGGTTCAGGCACAGCAATAGTGGATACTCGCTCTGGAGTTGCTGAAGATGCATCTTTGACTATTGGCAGAATGCCATTATGCTGCAAAAATCTGACAGCATACCCCTGAACATCAAGTTCAATATTCTTTCCCCCATAATCATGATCATTCATTAGAACCTTGTGAGTGACTGAAGCAAGATTAAAATACTGTAAAATGACAATATACCTTCCCAGCCCTCAGAACTACCACTAACTCCTCGCATCCATCTTCGAGGAAAAAAGAAGCAATTCAAATGACTTTCTCAACAAAAAAGAAAAACTAAATATCAGATAAATGACACAAATTCAACCATATGTTGTACAAATATAATATTCAGTCTTTGGTACCATTGCAAGAAAAGCATGTTTGAAAAAGTTCAAGTTCTAAGCAATACTGAGAATAGAGGGAAAAATACCTCAAAATGACATCCATTTCCATTTCTATCACAGTAGTTATTTCCAGAGGTGGTTGTATCATGTTCACAAGTTTCAAAGCCAGAATTGTTATCATCTTCCCCTACAAGCAATGCAGCTGAATTCCAGAAGTCTGCCACAGCCTTCGCCAAAGTTTGAGCAACAACTTTGTCTCTCTCATATCTATTTTGTTCCTCCAACCTTAATCGCGAAGCATATGCATCTCGGTAGTATAATTGAGTTGTTGTTGTTCTCTTCCATACCCGTTCCTAAACAAAAATTGGTTGCTCATAAGTCAAATAACTAAAATATTAGTCTTACAATAGGAAATTTAGAAAGTTGTATCATATTATATAAATTTTGTAACTAAGTGAGCAGAGCAATCAAAGGACACAAACATAGACAAGGACAGATTCTCAAACCTGGGCAAAGTCATTAGCCATCCACGCCATTTCCTGTAGGACAAAATCCCAATGAGACTTATGGCGGTACTCCTTGGGCTCTGAACCAAGGCCTAACTCTTTCAATATTAATTACAATACATGCTAGACGATAAGGTAATCACCTGGGGATCAGAACCACCAAATTCATCAGTCGAAGGCAGTTGAACCGAGAACGGTGTAGCTTGGAAACTATAAGGAAACGCTGGTGCCGAAGAGTCAAATTGAAGCATGTTGTGTGGTAACTGCAACATCTGTCAATAAGAAACATTGCAAACTTTCATAATCAAATTAGAACACCATAGTAATAAAGGGTAAATTTGCGGTGTTTTTTTGTGACCTAATTTGAGATTGATTTGGGAGATTTTACCCAGCGTCGATGATGACATCTTTCGTGATAGTGATATTCTTGACGGCGCCGAAGCAGAGCTCCTCCAGCGTGCAATCGAGTTGTTTCTCGACCGACAACGGCCTCCATCTCGCCGCCGACGACTGCGAGAACACGATCGGCGTCGTGCTACGCTTGCTCGTTGTCCTGTCAAACTCCTTAATCGGCGTCGTGCTCCGCTTGCTCATCGTCCTCCCAAACTCCTTAATCGACACTGTAGCCTCGCTTCGTCCGCTGCGGCCCTGGCTCATCATCGTTGACTACGTCGGCGTTGTCGGTCTTTTCGTCGCCGACTTCGATCGCCGGCTCGCGCTCCTCTGCATCGTCGGCGTGTGGCTCCGCCGGCTTCCAGTCCTCGATAGAAAAGAAGTAGATCGCGCGAAAAAGCCTTCGTGTTCATCTTTGCTCTGCCTTCTCTCGTGATTGTAATTGCTCTGGTGGAAGAATGATCTCGAGGTGCTCGGCGATTCATCGTCCTCCTGAATATCATCACATCAAAATAACTCGAATTCATCCTCCAATTTGATACACGAAGAACACAAATTTGACAGAATGAAGCAAAAATAAACCCTACCTTGATCTGAATAGCCTGATAAGAGCAATAATAATCATAATTGTAGGCGTTTACATCATCTACATAATGGTGTACATGAAGGGTCTGCCCTCTTCAACGATCTCATAACTGCATGCTTTTGTCTATAAAGCCCTTTAGGTCCAATGTTGCTGGTCCGAACTTTATCTGGGTTGACCCGGTCCATTCAATTACTTGTAGATGAAGGGTTAATGGGCCATTTCAACATCTGGGCCTTGTAAGAATATCACATAAGGCCTCTTTCAGCAAATAGGTAATGTTGGGATTAAAAGTTAGCATTCATTGCACCATGAAGCTAACTTTTAAATATATATTGATTCCAAAAATACATTCATTGTAATGCATGTTTAATGTTACATTAACAACGAAAGATGATTCTAGCATGATATCTTTTGTTATATTTGATAGAGATGTCAAGAAGTGGGTTAACAAATCTGTAGCTGAAATGCTGAAATCGACTGGTAAGGTATTAATTTATATACTTATTTTGTACATAAGTTATACACTACTTATATTGTGCAATCATACATACATACTATTTTATTAAAAAAAATCTTTGTTGTGTACCAAAATTGGCATAATATGTAATACAATAAATACAACTACAATCATAAATGATACAATTTTATAGGTTTGTGATCAGAAATTTGACCCGAATTTTAACGTGTATTACCATAAATGTGTACAAGATGTGTATTACCATAAATGTTCAACTTCATTTAAAACATTATGAAATTTTACTTTTATATTGATACTACATTAATATGACCTTATTTAGTTTTTTTAGATTTATACATTTACTTACCTAATTTGTCATTTACTTAGCTAATATTGATACTACATTATGAAATTTTACTTTTCTTTAGATTTCTATAGGATATAGATGATAACAACATACCTGAAGAAATTAAGTATTCATTGGAAATACTTTTTTATTCATGATTGATATTGATGAGTTCAAGTTGTATGAACATAGTCGTTGATTCACTGTTTCCAATATGATTGACGATCCAACTTTGATTGTTGAACTCAAAAAAATGATTTCGGAAACTCAAGTATTTACTATGTTGTTTCTATATAACATATATAACACAATATTATATATTTCATTAACTAATTACTTATACACGTATATTCAATATTTTAGAGCAATGTCGAACCTTTGTCGTCTGATCCCGAACACTCCATTGTGTCGTCCAATGAAATGTCACTCCTTCCAAGCTCTCCCGTGACCCTATTACTTGAAGATGATATTGAAGAAGATGGTGCACAAGACTAACTTTCTACTTCACGTACCAAGAAATTGGTGAAAAAAGAGACGGATGACTAAGTGTGTTGCACATGACATACAAGTTATTAATTCTTACATAAGACGTATTCTATGATTTCTACTTTATCAACATTATTATCATACAATGCTTTTCTTATTTTGGGGAATTTTTTTAATAGTCATCGTTATTATTATATGGCATTATTAGTGTTAGATTTTATTGGTTTTATTTTATAATCACTATTATTTATTTAATATTATTACATATACTTCTTTATTACAAGAACCCATGCAAGGCACGGGTCAATCTACTAGTTAGTTTCCTACTTTTGTAATAAGCTTTGAGGACAAAACTTTATAAGAGGGGAGTAATGTCATGTATGGGGTTTTAGGGTGTTTTGTTGGTTTATGGAGCCTGATAGACTGTACACCGAAAGCCCAGCTTAAATTCCATATTGATCATTGTAATCGTTATCACAATAGTAAGAAAAACCCTGGCTTGGTAGTGCCCCCAGACATAGTCATATTCTGTGACGAATTGGGTAAACAATTATCGTGTTCTTTGCTTCGTTTTTCTCTCGTTACTGCGTTCGAATCCTAACATGTTTAAGAGATTAGTATAAATAATTAGGATTGTAATTGAGACTTTATCAATCAAACATAACAGAATTTCATCTCTTCTATTTCTATCCCTCTACTCTCCTTAGCTCCAATGGCAGCTATTATCCCCTTCTAAACTTAGGTTCATTACATAACCCTAACCTGTGCATGGCACATACACTATGCTAGTTTGTGAACTAAATCATACGGATTACAGAGTATATGATGAAGCCAGGATGACACCAGGTTCACTAGAGACTAGGAGTTAGACTACTCTATTGCCATCTTTAGGGTTTGTTTGGTTGTATCCATTATAAATTTATAACACTTTTCTTATTCATAATGTAGTTTTTTTTGCTATAAATATGTTTGGCTTATTGGAATTTGTATAGATAATTAGGTATATAGGGGCTGAAAAAATAAAATTGGCAAAAGAAAATGTCAATGTTTGAATAAAGAACTTTTGTCACCAAACACCATTATTTAAAATAACTAACTATATATATTAAATTGTCAGTATAATTATACTTAGCCAAACAAACCTGTAATTGCTCAAGAATAGTTACGAAGAGGTAAAGTTCATTACTATTACCCTAATAGATATTAGCAAATCTTGAACACCTAAAGTAAAACCTTACAAATTCATCGATGGAATTTACTCACAATTCCAATAAATTCCGTTCCTTGGTTGCTACTCAAAACTTTTCTTCCCTCACCCACAAAAGTTGAACCTCACAACAACATTTTCATTTACACACCCCATTCATTCATGATACTAACACCTCTATAATTCCCAAAACTTTTCGATTTTCGGTCTAGTCCGATCCAGCCGAGCAAACACTACTTATGAGCTCAAACGTCGGCCAAATGTCTGAAGAAGGGCATCCAAAACAAGATGCACATTTGACACATCCAACATGCAATTAAGCTTAGGTTGTCAAGTAAGGTTACCTTAGAAAACATCATGGGATGGCCTACTTGCTTGCCTCCCTTCACCCTCCATATCGCTCAATGTATTAAGTGCACATGCAAATGTGTTCTCCTGTTGCATTCCCCATCTCTTTCTCTATTGCAGGCCCAGTTCCACTTAGCTCTCAAGTAGGGTATTCATGTATTTAAGCCACTAATTCAACCTCAAAGGAAGCTCCCTAATTCAAAGAAAGGGACTCTTACATGCCACCCTAGCTCTCTTCCATGGTAGGGATCATCCTTTATCCAATTACTCTCCTATCTCAATTATCATCATATCTTCAAATGTGGCACGTCATTAATTAGTTATATTGTTTGTTTTATGGTTTAAGTATAGTTATTGTTAGATATACGATCTTTTAGAAATTGGAAAATGTGGGACATGAGATGGGGCATGAGTTTGAGACAATGGATGTTTAAGTGCTAGCTCTCTCCCCCCAATCCTATCTTCTATGTTTATAGGGTCCAATTTACTTTATTTTGTTTAAAAAATATTCTTCATATGGTGCATGAGTGCATCATACAATTGACAATTGGAGAAGTAATTTATAGACCTTATATATTAAGAATCCGTTTGATTTGAGCTTATGGAAACGAAAATGAAAAGGAAACATTGATCAAAATTTTCATCTTGGCTTGAGTTCTAAAATCTGTGTGACAAGAGATGGGATGGAGAAAATTATTTCATCATTTTAAAACTCATCCTAATGTTGGAAAAATGAATACCTCCATTATAGTGAACCATGTTCACATACTTATATGGAAAATATAGATCCTCAAGTTAATGTCAACATTTTGATAATTGAATAATGACATTAGAGTAACCTAGATTTATTTCATTTTCGTTACCGTTTTTATAAATTCAAACCAAACGAGCCCTAAACTTGATCATGTCTCAATTTTATTTATGGATTCATAGATTCAAACCACGACATTTATCTCACGAAAAAGATAAGAATAAATCAAGATAGACTCAAAAGCTTGCACACTTAAACTTGGATAATAATTAAAAGATAAACAGCAACTCTAATTGTGTGCCAACAGACAAACCCATGAGAGTGGCACTCGATGATCAGCTTGATAAAAGTGGATTGGTCTCATTCTCATCCCATCCGAATCGGGTTCTCATGAGTAAATACTTGGGTCCACCTCTTCATCCAATAATACCAACTCATTGGAAAAGTTTATCCACACGAGTCTTTTTTGGATCAAATAAACTGGCGACACTGGTATCACCACTTTTAGGACTCAATTTGATATTTATACGAGGATATCATATAATATAAAGGGATTAATCGGGTGAAAACGAGGCTACACTGCGAATAAGTTTAGCAAATCAGATAAAATGGTAAAAAAAATCACGACCCAATTATAACCGTATAATCCGCGTATAAAATTTATTGTGCACTAGTATTTTATTTAAATTATGTTTATTTCTGTGTAAGATTATGCATTTTTCGTGAAAAGGTATGGATTGAGAATAGATTTTCATTAAAATGATCATGTAATTAGTAATATGGTACATAATAACAGTAAAAAATTATTATACACCAAAAATCTAGAAACAAAATCACAAAGGCATATAATAAATATACAAAATGTAGTAATATGATGCACAAGATACAAGAATGTGGTCCACAATAACAAAACAAAGCAATGCATATTAAAAAGCTACAAATAAAATCACAAAGGCATAGAGTAAATACACACAATTTGGTGTATAAAATATAGTAATGTGGTGTACAAGATGTAGTAATAATGTGGTGCACAACACATGTAGTAAAGTTGTGCACAACATTAACTTATGTGGTGCGCCGTGCGCGCACAAAAAAAGTACTTTGATACACAATGAATACTAATGTAGTAAACAAATTAACAAAGTGCAATTGATGAACAAATATATTATAATATGGCACACAAATTATAATAATATTTTTGAAATCAAATTACAATATCTTTCCAATTTCCAAATTCTTTTTTAGCATATTTATTTTCAATTTCATAAAACCATGTTCTCTTTTTACATTCAATCATTATTATTTTCAAACAGACATAATTATGTTATAATATTAGCTATGTCATCACTCATTATATATATTTTTATACTATTAGTTAATTATATAAATTATTTATTTATTTTACCCAAACGATAAACAAGTTACGGACAAGACATAAGAACTATCCTACAAAAAAAATCATTAAACTACTAACATGGTATAAGTTCAGATTCACGTGAACACACAGACGAATTTTTTGTCTCTGAGCTTGGTTTGAACGATATTTATTCTGTTTGTGAGCCCACACTGCACATATTCTGATATTCGTATCAAAATTAGAGGATCAGAGCACATGCACACATGTATTTATATGGTTCAATATTCATATCCCAGTTACGCAGATTCCTAATAGTTTAGGAATCATGAGTAACATACTTATATCTTACACAATCTATATATAGACTCACTCTTTTTTTATCAGATGTTTTGAATTTGAGCCATAAATCTCTAGTAAAATGAGGAAGCACTTCGTTCAACATATTACTATACATCAAGTAACAAATGAAGACAAATTAAAATAGGATGAGGATCAATTATAATATTGAGGTAACTAATCTCTAATGTCTATCGTAGTCGAGTCGAAGAGATTAAATTAGTCGTTTTTCAGTCAAAATCCAAAATATAAATTTGGTAAGGCTTATTAATATATTTAAACTGATCCTAGGTGAAAATAAATTAGGGTTCAGACATGAATCTGCACCGAAAAGCGGTTTGTCTTTGCCGGCGACGTCCTTGTCGATGAGTAAATCCAAAATCATAGATATTAATTAAATGTAATTAGTCAAATTAACTCCATTAGTAATTAAAAATTGAGGTCCAAATCCTAATTATTAATGCATACAAGTCATTTGAAGTAGGGAATCAATATGCAAATTCTCTAGAGGAAATGATGCCCGGAAATTGTGCTTTGCCAAACACGAAAATCATAGCAAATGCTACTTTTGTGGTGTATATATAACGTACACAATAGAACGTTCCAACAACAACAAAAACATACAATAGAGTTTTTCATAAGTTTGTTTGTGTAGAAGAATTGGAATTGGATTAATGTACTTAATCCATTAAGTTGTCCAGGATCACATCTGAATTTCCAAAATTCTGTTATAAAAAAAAGTATGTTACTATTTTTTTTTTTTGGTTAAAAGGAGGGCTATATGCCAGTTTTATTCATAGTTTAATGATAGGGATTACATATCATTGGTACTAATATCAGCCTCACAAAGTTTCAGTAGCTCTTCCGGAGGGGAAGTAAATAATATAAAATCACCAACAACTTCATGATACTACTATTGACATAAAATACCAACTATTTTATAAAGTCAATCTTCTACGTATATATTTATCATATGTATGGCTTGTAAAATTGATCGATGACAAGAAAACTATCTTACCATTCTTTATTTGCATTATATTTTGAGTAAAACTTGAACTTGTTTGTATAATTAATCGAACAAATCACACGAATTGATGTTATTTTTGTACGGCGTTTAGCCAAAGAGGCTTAACAAAACTTGGCATAAAATGTTTACCACAAACATAGGGGATGATGTAACACAATACCACTTTAGGATAACCCTCTACACTCAAATTTGCAACATTGAGAAAAATTACAAGAAATTGTTTTATTAAAAAAAAAAACTTAAATTTCTGTCCATTCCTTATAAGAAAAACGCATATTAGAGAAAATAATCAAGCTAATTAAAATAGGAAAATGGAGACAGTTGAAGAAGTGCACATGCAAATGGGCCTCAATGTGGCCATATCTGTTTGGTGGTGGGCCCATGGCCTACTACTTTTTTTTTTTTTTTTTGAAAGGACCCATGGCCTACTACTTGGAAGTTGGAACCCCTCCATGTGCAGACTTGCAAACTCAACCTTTAAATTTCTCTACCCTTTCAATAAAGAAATTGATTATAATAACGAAATTTTTGTATAATACCCTTGAGTTTTGCAATTTTCGTGAAATATTCAAAATTTGGACAATTTTACTCGGTATCCCTAAGGTTTTTACAAATTTTGTCAAATGCCCTTAACGTTATAAAACGTTAACTTTTAAACATTTGCCGTCTATTCCTACAAATGAAGCAAACAAAAAAAAAAAAAATCATATATGAAAAATCAGAGAAAAAATATTTGATTACATTTTATGTGAAATCATAGGGAAAATATTTGAAAGAGAGTGAAATCAAAATGTGAAATATTTTTTCTCTGATTTTTCATATAGGATTTTAAATTATTTCTTGTTTTATTTGTAGGAATGGTCGGCAAAATGCTTAAAAGTTAGCGTTTTATAACATTAAGGGCATTTGACAAAATTTATAAAAATTTCAGGAGTACTGTGCGAAATTGTCCAAACCTTCGGATATTTCGCAAAAGTTATAAAAATTCAAGGATACCATACCAAAATTCCGTTATAATAATATCAATTCATATGGATACAGTACTTCCTAAGAAAATTATTTTCCCTGTGATTTTAGGGCCACCCCTTCACAGGTTTGAGAACTTGTCATTTTCTAGTGCAAATAGACCCCTTTTTTTTTTTCCTTTTTCATATCCTCAAAATGTTTTAATTGAAAGAATAAAGGGAAAATGGATAATCTTTGAAGCTCTATATAAACACTAGTTTGCCTCCTCAACTTTATAGCCACCAAACACTAAAATTTCCCCTTCTCTTACAAAGGAAATAACAAGAAAATGGCCTTCCAAGCATTCTCAGCGACTGCGCTCGTGCTCGCCGTCTTCCAACTCTTCCTCCACGGCGCCTTTGGGGACTACGACGGCGGTTGGGACAATGGGCACGCCACATTTTATGGCGGCGGCGACGCAGCTGGCACAATGGGTATGTTTTCAACACTATTTCCAAACACAAAAAGTTTATCAACTTGATTAAAGTTTTTTTTTTTGCTATTTTCTTAAAATAATTTTAGATCACACGTTAAAAAGTAGCAAAGAAAACATGTTTTAATTTTATTTCGCATTTGGTAACTTTTCTCGTAAATGTTATATGAAATGTACATTAGACCATTCATTCAAATTATTTAGCCCAAATTAGTAGAAAATCTTTAATTTATAAGAGTCGAAATTACCATTTTGAGTCTTACCTTAACTATATTTCAAATAGAAGCCAACAAGAATTGAACTCGAGACCTATGTTAGTGTTGTTATCGAGAGTCGTTGGACACTCTTTTGTTTTCTTATAAGGGGGTTTATCTTTTTAAATTTAGGCGAATAATGGTTTAAATTGTAATTTTTAAGAGAGTAACTTAGAAAGACAAAGGCCTTGTTTAACAAAAAAAATGTTATTGTCTATAAACACTTTTTTACTAAAATCTACTTTTATTAGCTTTAATAAACGTATAATAAAATTATTGTTATTTTCACTACTCACTTTTTTAACAAAATACACATTCCTATAAAAATTACTCTTTCACCACACACATTTTTTACATAACCATATCTTTAACTATTTATCAACAAAAAACACTTTATAAACTCTATCCGCAAATAAATTAGAGAAAAATTATACATTTTAGGTGTCTTAATTGGATGAAGAAATTAGAAGTGAATAAGTAATTAATATGATATATATATATATGGTGAACATGCAGGGGGAGCTTGTGGGTACGGAAACCTATACAGCCAAGGGTACGGGACAAGCACGGCGGCGTTGAGCACGGCGTTGTTCAACAACGGGCTGAGCTGCGGCGCGTGCTTCACAATGCGGTGCAGCGGGGACCCGAGGTGGTGCCTCGGCGGAGTCATCACCGTCACCGCCACCAACTTCTGCCCGCCCAACTTCGCCCTCTCCAACGACAACGGCGGCTGGTGCAACCCGCCCCTTCAGCACTTCGACCTCGCCGAGCCCGCCTTCCTGCAGATCGCTCAGTACCACGCCGGCATCGTCCCCGTCTCCTTCCGAAGGTATCATTCGAACTCGTAATCACGGAATCATATTTGTCAATTAAGCTGAGAAGACTTTAGTATTAAATGTATATACTAAACATATACTTTAATATAAAAAGTATATTATAAGTATAAAATGAACTTAGGGTCTGTTTGAATTTCCGAAATAATACACTAAATTACATTATTTCATTAAGTGGTAATTTAATATAAAATAATGCAATTTAATATATTATTTTTGGGAATCCAAATGAACCCTTAAATAATAAATTGTGAAAAATGCGTTTAAACAACGGATGGTATTTATAGGGTTTACATGAACACACATGTACAACTTAATTATTTCTACAAAAAAAAATGTACAATTGTATTTTTTATTTGTACGAAAGTAAAATTTGGCATAGTTTCCAAGTGAGTACACTTGTAAATAGGGTAGGTTTTGAATGCTGTGGTCCATTTAGTTAGTTTGTGAGTGGCATTCTTTTTAAGTTGCTAGTTTCTAAGCTCTATCTAGGCGATTTCTTCTAGATTTGAAAGTTAACCTCCAGCTTAAATATAAATCATTATTGGGTTATTTATGGATTATATAGCTTTAGGTTGAAAATGTTGCACCTAACTGTAGTATCTCAACTTGAGATACCTGTTGATAGGTGTGCAAGTGGGCTGCTGAAAGGAACAGTTTTGTTTGGAGAGGTTTAATTTTAAACGGTCATAGTTTGGTCCAATTTTCACTTATTGTACTAAAATACACTTTTTTACATATTAAAATTTCTACTTGCCAACTTAACAAATTAAATTGATTGTAATGTACATGATAAGTGTGTTCTTTATTTTATTACAAAAATAATAATTAAACACTTTAAAACTGAAAACCGAAAAACCCCACTCTGGGTTAGTTTAATCTAGCTTTCATCTTCTAATTTTGAAAATTAAGGTAACTATTAGAATATAATATTCTCTCCGTTAAGTTTTAATTGACGTTTTAGGCTTAAGTTCTTATTAAGTTTTAATTGTCATTTTAGACTTTTTCACCTATTTTTTCAGATTTATCCTCATGTTTAGTATTTTTTATTTTATTTTTTTGGGTTCTCAATTTTTTATTCATTGCTTCCCCATTTTCTAGGAGAAACGTAACAAGATGAGATTTTCTTATGATTTTATTTTATTTTTTTGTGAAATTTCATAAGCAGTAATAAAAAAGTAATTAGTCACTAATCATAAGGATAATCTGGGAAAATAATTGGTTTTTTATTTTGTCTTAAATTTGCTAGAACGTCAATTAAAACTTAACGGAGAGAGTATATTTTAAAACACGGTTTTTCTAGCCTCTAACAAGTTAAAGTAGAAAATTATCTACAAAATATTCTCTAATAGAGAATGGATAACCCTTAAAAAAAAAAGATTAAATTAGTGACTAAAAAAATTATTACTAAAAATTGACTTGTTAGAGTATGGACACACACTAGAAAAAACTTTTAAAACAATATAAAATTTTGGGTTTTGATTAGGTGAGAATGACTATTGCCGTTTAAAATGAGAATGACGAACATATAGGCAAAAACTTATGCACTTTATGTGTACAAGTTTTTAACTGTGTGAGCGGTGAATTCCTACACATTCAAAAAATGCAAAAAATTTTGCTTATATGTACATGAGTTTTAAAAATATATAATTTTTTATATGTATGACATCATTCTCATTTTACACGGTAATAATCCTTCTCAACCGTGCTCTAAAAATTTAACTATTTATAATTAAAAACTCATAGGTCAACCAAATGAATTCTATATTTGACACTATTTTTTGTGAACAGGGTGCCTTGTGGAAGAAAAGGAGGGATAAGGTTCACGGTGAACGGGCACTCGTACTTCAACCTGGTGCTGATCACCAACGTGGGCGGCGCCGGCGACGTGCACTCGGTGTCGATCAAGGGGTCGAGGGGCGGGTGGCAGGCGATGTCCCGCAACTGGGGCCAGAACTGGCAGAGCAACTCCTACCTCAACGGCCAGACCCTCTCCTTCACCGTCACCACCAGCGACGGCAGGACCCTCACCAGCTCCGACGTTGCCCCTGCTAACTGGCAATTTGGGCAGACTTTTGAGGGGTCCCAATTCTAATTTATTTCTCTAAAGGGAGAGAGATTTCACAGATTTGAAATGGATCTTGTTGTTAGTTTTATTGCAGTGGTGCACAAAAAAGCACCCGCTAAAGCCTACCCTATAATTATATATGTGTAGATATATAGATATGATGGTCCGCCCAATCCCAAAAAGTGGGGTTTTTTTTTTTTAAGTTTAAAATACATAAGAATTGTGATGTTTGTGAGGTATGTAGTTTGGATGTTTGTAGTTACGTTGTAAGTTGGAATCCAAGTTGGCTCATCTTAAACAGAATGGAATTTCAATCTCATTTTGGGTTCATTTGTTTGTTGTTGTTTTCTTGGATATGGGCAAAAAACAAAACCCAATTTAGTTTGCACTAGCTTAGTATATGTACCATGCAGTGGAAATGTATAAAATTCAGATTGAATAGTCACTTATATTATAAATAATGTGAGTAAATATCCACCATGTTGTGCTATAAAGAATTAGAGGAAGATCGGGTGTGGTGGTGACGGTGTAAAAATCCGTACATTGGATGGAGATCAGGCAGAGACGGCTGCTGATATAAAAGATAGGTTTTTTATAGTGTCTATTAACTCTTTTTTTTTTTTTTAGCAATTATTTAATTAGTCATTAGTTTAATATTGTTTGCTAAGGGTTTATCAATTTTTTATTAGGGAATATTTTAGAGATAAATTTTCTATTTAGGTTTGTTAACATGTGTCCATGGACACACACTAGAAAAACCGGAAATTAGAAAGAGATTAGTAGTAGTTTTTTTATGGAAATTAGGCATGTACAGTTTTGGATTGAAATTTTTGATTTGTAATTAACCTGTGATTAGATTAGAAAGAGATAAATTAGTGATAAGTTTTGAATGTAAATAGGCATGTACGGTTTTAGATAGAATTCTTTGATTTGTAATTGATTAATAATTAAATAAATTAAAAATAAGTGAGAAATTGACATGTGATGACGTGTGTCTAAATGAGGTTTAACTTTAATCAGTATATATATTAGTAGATTCTAAAACCATTCACAAATAGTTTAGACTAGAACAAACACCTACTACATAGGGTTGTTCATTACCGGATATCCGATCCGATCCGATCCGATATCCTTTAATGAAAATTCCAAAATCGTTATCCGTATCCGAAAATCTCAGATATCCGATCTGAGGTTTTCGGATCGGATCGAATATCCTAAATATCCAATCTATATATAAATTAATATATAAAAAAAATATTTTTATTAAAAATATTATCATAAATATATAATTCATCAATTAGATTAGCTACATGTTCAACATATAAATTAAAACAAAATACTTAGTAGTTTAACCAATATACAATTTCAAACAAATCACAGAAAAACAACAAAAATAGTTTTAAAGTCCACTAATTCGAGTTCAAAACATAAATATTTAATTGTCTAAACTTCAATACTTTCGATCCCTAAAGAAAATATTAATGTTTACACATTTATAAAAATAGGAAAACCATTGGCCTATTTAATTTTCAAGTAATATATATTAATTTTTATATAAATATTTTCATAGTGGCATACCCCCGGAAATCTGTCGGATATCTAGCTCCGATCCGTATCCGATCCGCTGATCCGAGGAAATTTTCCCGGATCGGATTCGGATAGTATTTCACTGGACTCGGATATTTTAGGATCGATTGATCTGATCAATCGGATAATTATGAACACCCCTACTACTACGGGTGATTCAAGTTGAAGTTCTTATTCAAGTCAATTGGTTCTAAAACTTCTCTCAAATATGCTTGTAACAGCAGGAGAAAGGAAGAAAGAAGAAGAAAAGACACTATATTTTGAAGTCATAAATTGGTTTATGATTTCGTAAACTCAACCATCACTATGTGTGTGTTTGGATGTACTAGTTTAATGACCATGCATGTAACATGTCTCATATCTTGTATGTTGAACTCTGCATTTCTTTTTTATACAAATCAATCGACATATATTAATTCCTAGCCGAAATCAATAACCAGAAATCAATATTAAACATGCAAACAGCCGATCGAAAATTATATTGAACCTCCAATATTTTGTTCAGATCAATATGGGCATACCATAAGTTCAATGGCTAATGCAAGGCAAGCCCCAAAGAAAGTACAGTCTAATCTAACGTTCTTCCACTCTCTATCATTGGCCATTGGCACGAGGAAACACAATGCAAAGGGTAGAAAAAAAAGTTACTGTATGCATAACTTTTATCCACTAACATTTCTCACATATAACCAGTAAAAAACTAAAAATTGGCATCAACTCTCCCAAGGCTTTATCATAAAAATTACTACAACAAAACCATTGTCACTGCTGCCATCCATACTGCTGCTGATTCCGGCTCCCGCCCATCATATTCGAGCCCCGTCCACCTCCGTAGGGCCCGCCTTGTTGGTAGTTGGGCCCGCCAACCCCGTAGCCACTAGCTCCACTCCCGCCCCTAGGAGGCGCCCCAGGAATGCCACTCGAACCATAGGGGGCGCCCCGTCCCTGTGGCGGGTACGGCGCACTGCCATAACCGCTGCCTCCTTGATTTGCTCGGTTAGGATGGCCGTATCCTCCGCTCGGGTTACTGCTCTGGGAGTATCGGTTGGGCCCGCCAGAGGGCCCACGGGGCTTCCCGTAGTGACTTACGCTGGGCCCGCCCGCTGCCACTGCTGGCTGAGAGCCGTGTATGGGCTGGTTGGGCCGCATCTGGGCGTGGCCTTGGCCCGAGTGTTGGACGGGCGGTAGACGAGCGTGAGGGGGAGGATGCTGAACCTTCTGCCGCTTTGCAGCTTCTTCTTGCTGCCTTTGCTGCTGGCGCTTCTTCTTCGTTTGGAACTCGTGTGAGGCCTCGTATTTTGGCAAGCTGCGTACAAGCAAGCAAAGCCCGTGTTTGTTGAGAATTGAGATGTGCCACAAAAAAGTCCGTTTTATGGGACACGTGTTTTGAAACAAACCTCTTGGGATCACATGGAAGTGGGTCAATCCAGAAATACTCTGCATCAAGAGCGTCCTTAGCCGCTATCCTCTACATCATCATCCAAAAAAGAACATTAGGAAACAAATTTTCTTAAGCTAAGACCGGAAAAAAACGAGCAGGATCATAGTATTTCCGACACAGCAATTTGATTATTTTCTTTTAATGAAAATAGTATCAATATTTTAATGGACTGGGTGAGGGTGAGTAATCTACTAGTAATACCTGAGCAGGATCAAGGGTCAGCATGCGCTCCAGAAGCTCCAAAGCGTGGCGGTCAAAGCTACATTTCAAATTAGAAGACACAAAAGCTATAATAAACAACCGCATCTTTAAAAGCATCCAATAAAGAAGACTTCTTTAAGTTACTTACTGTCTGAAAACATCACGGAGCCGCCTTTTCATAGGTCGATTGGGCTTGAAGTTGTTATACCAAGGAATCTTTGAAACTCCAGGCCAATTAGACTCGTCTGGAGCTCCACAAAGTTCAAAGATTTTGTTTATTTGCTCCGGCTACAAAAATCAGAAAAATAAAACCAAACAAGAAAATAACTGAGAAATTTGAAGCAAATTCTACTATGGTAGCTAAACCAAATGCAGCATGTAAGCCAAAACGGCATGAGAAACCAGAACACCAAGCCACAGCCTTGCACCAGATGGGCAAGTAACAAAGACAGAAACGGGCAAAGGATATAGAGTCAAAGTGCAACCGCAATCAATTTTCAGACTCGCTCCCTCTTCCAGTCATCCTTTCGTAAAGTAACTACACTTAACATTTACTTCCACAAATATGCAGAAGCCATTCAAACAAAATAAACGGATTCAACCCCAAGAAAATATGGTGAGCCAAATTGAAAGAAATCAGGTAATAAGTGAGCAAAGGAAGCTAATGGAGAAGCTGGTGATTTCATAGTTTTGTGAATTGTGACAATAACTCTCCTCCTTCTATCAAGGCTTGGGAACAGCTGTGTGAATGTGAAAAGTTTTAGAAATGTTCAGCACAAGAGGAGTTACATCATGCTTCAAACAATAATGCTATGTACAACAAAAATGTAATACATACCAAAATGTGCATGCTGAGGCCTTCAATGTTCATCTAATTATTTAGTACAGTAATTTTCAAGACCATCTCTTGGCGGATCAGCTGTTTGGTTCTAAGAAATCATTCCCTATTTCCTCTTACTCAAACAGTCAAAACTTACTGTGTCTTCAAATTGCACCTCTAATTCTTACTAAGAACAAATGGGAGTTCGTTTCCTCAAAATGTGGAGGAAATGTCAAAAGATATTCATATTAGACGAAGACAGATACTAACATTTTACCAAGGGATCCCTAAATTACCTCATCTTTTCCTGGAAATATTGGCTTTCCATGGAGAAGCTCCGCAAAGATACAACCAACAGACCACATATCAACAGCAGGACCATACTTTGTGCTACCAAGTAGCAGTTCTGGTGGTCTGAGTTAATCATAGTGGTGAAAAAAAACAATGTTACAGATTTGATGATGTAGAGCTAGATAAATAAATTTCTCTACCGAGTATTTAATAAGACAACCATAAGTTTCCATTTAGAGGAGAAAAGAGCATCCACTAACCTGTACCATAATGTAATAACACGATTTGTCAGACTCCCATTATGATCACTTGAGAAAGAACGAGCTAGACCAAAGTCAGCAAGTTTTAAATTTCCTTCATTGTCTATAAGAAGGTTTGAACCTGAAGATAATTGTATGAAAGTGTTGATTAAGTTTGAACCCAAAAATTGCAAATATGTATAGAAGAAACATTAAGAATAAAAGGGACCTTTAATATCACGATGCAGCACTTGATTGACATGACAATAATGTAATCCTGTCAACAGCTGTTTCATATAACACTACAAGGTGCAACAGAAAAATATCACAGAGAAGATCTGATAGAACAGACATAACAAAGCATTCATGAAGCATCACAGAGATATTATATATATAACACATAGACACTGTTTAGTATTAGTGCAACCTTGATTTGAGGGATTGAGAATCGCATTCCAGGGCGATCAGCAAGACCAGTTAAATCATGATCCATATACTCGAAGACCATATAGATGCCACCTTTATATTTGTTATTATCTGCAGCAGATTAAAGAACATTAGAACAAGGCTTGCATGATTCCAGGTCGGAAGAAACAAACAAAAAAACTAGATACACATATAGCAAGGCGAGCATACTTGCCTGGTCTACCCTGCTCATCCTTCTCAGGACCTACAAATCCAAAACAAATAAACAGAGTTTAGAAAGCTACAAAAGAAATGTTCATTGAACACTCTGTGCATGGCAAGTGAAATGAGCATGTATTGAAGTATCCAATGGTTACCTGAGGATGTCACAATCTCTTTAAGTTTGATAACATTCTCATGATGCAGCTTCTTTAGAATTTTGATTTCACGAATGGCAGTGATTGGAAACTAGACAAGACAAAGATGCTTATTATGCATCATTTGAGATAAACACTTACGGAGTGTTAAGTCGTCTAAGCATTTAAACACATATGATCATTGATTAATGGAAAGAGTATCATACTCCCTCTCTTTCATTATCCATTCTGATTTTCTTTAAAGCAACAATCTCTCCTGTCTTATTATCCTTAGCACGGTAGACTTGCCTGATAGAAACAAACAAGAAAGAATACATTTAAGATCACAGATGTTATAATAGGAGCAATAGAGTAATAGACAATGTTGATAATGAGATAATATGAATCCCAAGGAAACAAAATAAGGGAAAAAACAAAAAGATGTAATAGGCATGGAGAAATTCAACCAAGAAACAGGGATCTGGGACAACCTTTGAAGTTTGAGCTACGATCTATTAAGTTCTCCTTCATTCCATAAAACCAAACTCACAAAAAAAATCACAATCCATAACAGGAGCAAGAGGGCCTATTTGATGGGTGGACACGGAAGGAAGGTACACCAGAGGCCAAGGAATAAAAATAACCAGATGCTGAAGAAGGATGCTACTAGAATGCACAACAAAGTCTAGAACAAAGGTGGGCCTTAAACAAAAATATTGTCTCACAACTTGGAGAAAGATATTGATTAGAATTTACAGACAATCTGCTCTATTGATTACTTTCAAATCTCCAATCCAGCTAGTAGGCGTTTCTGACTTTCTAGAAGTGTTCTGTTTTCTTGTTACCAGGAAATGAACAAGGCCAAACAGAGTTGATAGGAATACAATTACAGGGATGCAGAAATTTCGAGAAAATATTAGATATGTTCTCAACAAGAGATGTATATATGAACTATGATGTTTTCTTTGAGAGTATCTGATACATTCCTGAGTTCCCTGCACTCCCAGCATTTCCATATGTTGGACAAGTGAAACTCCTCCTTTCCCAAGGTATCCAGGTATCATAGTTTGCCAATCAAGTCATATAACAAGCCTTTTGCAGTTTTTATATACTCTGACTAACTAAAAACCATGTCTTTAGTCATTGCTGCAGATCGCATTATACTCTCTACTCAAGATCAGTGAAAGCAGAGTAGATTCTGTCATTCAGGAATTAACAATCCATAGTTTTACACATTTAAATAAGGGGAGAAAGGATAATACAATACCACATTTCAGTGGCATGCTAGTGCCTATATTCAAGGAATCCCTAGAAGACAATGCGATAACAATTATCATTCCATACAGCTGTTGAGACGGAAATTGTCATTCAAAAAATCAAACTCCAACACTAGCCTTTCCCAAATCTCCTCCCTCCACTTGGGGCCAAAAAACCCCACCTACTCCATAGAAAACAAGGAAGGACAAAAGATCCCTTCTTGTTTAGGGTTCATCATTCTAAATCATTGGCCTATTCACTATTGCCTCGTTAAACATCTAATTTCCAAAGAAATTTTGCATAGAAGAGAAATTGCAATCCAAGCAAGCAGAACACACACCGCAAAATCGAGTTAAACGGCGTCATACATTAGGGTTTGCGTTCAGGAAAGCAGAATCGATATGGCGTTGAGAAAACAACAAAAGGTAGTAATGCTTCAATCATACACGAGAGTTGTAGAGAAAAAAAGAAGTGAATTTCGGCGTACCCATAGGTTCCTTCACCGATTTGCTCCAATTTTTCGAAGCAATCGACGCTTCTCGATCCCCAAATCGGCGACTCAGTTACGTTGAGCTGCCCGGCGGCTGCTATCGCCATTGAAAGTCCACCTTCTATGGTCCCTGAAGCTTCTCGTGGATGAATTGGGTTGTCGGGAGTGATCCTTGGACGAGTCTAGACGAAGAGGTGATGGGTTAAGACTTGAGAGACTTGGAAAATAGGGTTTTCCGTTTTCCCCTTTTGTTATGTTTCTGATTTCCCAAATCCTCACAAGTCACAATCGAGAGAGAACTATAACAGTAAGTACTGTATTAAATTTATTAAATCTTTATAATAATATGTTTTTTTTTTTTTTTGATAAGATAAGAATTCAAAATTACAAACAAAACAACTTCGAGAGGCCGAGAAACACGGCTATCGGAAAGACCGACAATACAACAAACAAAAACGTAGAGCTGTAACAACAACAAACAACATCAGATACAAACTATGAAAAAATAAAATAAAGGAATTCATAGGTGAGGTAAGTAAAGCACAGAAAATTGCGCCGTCGGAAGGATAGCCATCATCGACCTTGTCCGGAACTACAACTCGGTTCGCCGCCTGAAAAAGCTCTATCATCAAAGGAATGTATCGAAAGAAGTAAAGAGAAAAGGGTTGTTCACGAAAAAAGGCTTGGTCAGAGCACCAAGCTCAGAGGTGGTCGCTAGAGGCCAGCAACTTCCCGGCGCCCCCTAGCCACCGCTCCGCCTCCGCTCACGGCGATGGGCTCCATTTTCGGAGCTTCTCTCGTGAGCAGTATGGAAGCCAGGAGCAGGGTCGGAGGCACCAGGAGGCGGCATCGGCTTAGGAGATCCCATCGCCGGCGAACGAGGTGGCGGGAAGCGGGGATGCCCTAGAAGGTGCCGCAGTGGGGCGGAGGATCCGGATCCGGGAACTGTTCAAGTGGTGGTGGTTGGATCCAAGGAGGTGGCCCACCAAAAGCCCCCTGCGATGGCAGCCACACGCGGCACATCGGAAGGCTCCGCCTCTTGCAGCAGCCGGCGATGACGGGTTTGAGGGTTTGTAAAGGGTTCGGTCGAAACGGTGGCAAGGTGTGGAGCGGGCTCGGTCGGAGCAGAGGCTCGGTGCGGAGCAAGGCTCGGTCGGAGCGGCGGAGGATAGGGGTCTTCAGCACAGCCCATCCCCAAAGCTAGGGTCGGTTTCTCCTAATGGGAGCGTTTTGTGTGTGGATGATTAATAATATGGCTTTAAAATACACGAAATCATATATATTTCAGAAATAATCTAATGTAAAATGGAAAAAATTATCAGAAAATATCATTAAAATAAACACTGATAGCTCTACGAAAACGAATAGTAAATTTAGCTATGAATTCATCTTTCGTAATAGTAATGCTTTAATCAAAGCATATGAAATGGGTATTACTAATATTCAAATGGAATATGACAATCTCACTATTGTTAACGTCTTAAATACGATTTGGCATTGTCTTTGGGATATTGAAATTTTAATTTCTGATATCCTTGTTTATTACAACTGTTTTCTTCAGTGCAAATTTGTCATGTCTTCCGAGAATCGAACGCTATGGCTGATTGCATCGTAAAGCTGGGTCAGCAGAGTTCTTTGAAAGATATTCAAGTAAATTTAGAACTTTTAGTTCACATCTGTAAAAATGTTATAGACTGAGAAACCGTGTCTTCTGTGATTTTCGGCCTAATTTTTACTGCATCAAAATAAAAATGCTCGAATGTGAGTCTACGTTTCCGCGAGAACGGTGAGAACCACAGTTCACGTGATACATGTCAGTGGTGACGTTACATCACATTTTATTGAATGTGCATTTGTATGTAAAAAGATGTGTACAAATACACATCTAGTTTTTTTAGTATGTGCATTTATATATAACAAGATATACATTTATATATAGATAGATGTGCATTTGTATATAACTAGATGAGCACCCTAGAACTTCGGGTTCTCATCCGCAAGGATGTTCTAGGCTGGTCTTCACATATGAGCTAAGACCGGTCTAATTCTTTCCTCGTCAAAAAAAAAGATGAGAACCCTAGTTTTTTTTAGGATGTGTATTTGTATATATAACTACATATAGTTTTTTTTTTGGTAGGATGTGCATTTGTTATTACCAAATCCACATCAAAATGCACATATACATGTTAAAATGCACAAATGCGCATCAAGTTATATTCAAATATACATTCATGTTATAACCAACTGCACGTTCACGTTATAACCAAATGCACATTCATGCTATAACCAAATGTATATAATGATGTTCGCAAATGCACATTCACGTTATAAGCAAATGCACATAATGTTGTTCGCCAAATGCACAAATTGATTGTAAAAAAAATAGTCTGAAATGGGAAAAATGGGAAAAAAAAGTTGTTTATAAAAATAAAAAATATATATATATATTCAAAATGTGATGTGGCGCCACATGCACATTCATGTTATAAGTTATAACAAAATGCACATTCACGTTATAACCAAATGCACAAATGCACATCAAAACGTACAAATGTACATCAAGTTATATCCAAATCTACATTCATATTATAATCAAATGTTCATTCACGTTTTAATCAAATGCACATTCACGTATAATTAAGTGCATTTTCTCAAGACAAAAGGTAAATTTTCATAAATTAACTTTCTAAGTTACAAAAAGGTATTAAATGTACAAAAACACCAAATTCATGGAATCCTAATGATAACCAATATGACTTCCCTTGAAATATATTTGTTGCCCTATCATCAATGGTAGGGTTATTTCAACAACTTTTGAGGACCTCGTCAAAAATTCAAAACATCAGTTGACTAAGTGGAAGGCAAACTCATTATCATAAGCCGGAAGAACGACATTAATTAAAGCAAATCTAACTTCAAGACCCAATTTCTTAATGCAAAGCTTTATGCTCTCAAACAGTACTCATAATAAATTAGATAAAATAAATAGACCCTTCTTTTGGAACAAAGACTCGTCCTATAAACCGCTTATTGGGTGGAATAAAATTTGTCAACCTCCAATCTCGGAGGATTGGGATTGCAAAAAAACAAATGACATGAATTACACCATACAATTCAAGCTAATATGGAAAATTATTGCAAAATCAGATAACTTTTGGGTCAGAATAATCTCATAAAAATATCTAAAAATTAAACATTATAAACATGTCCTATAATATAAAAAAAAAGGAAGGAAATTATTCTTGACAATGGTCCAAAATGACGTAGATAAATGGGTTTCAAAAGAATCACTTTGTGATATTGTTAATATACCACCATAACATAATCCTAATACAAAAGTTGAAGAGTCTTTGGATATCAACAAACAATGAAATAAGAGTAAACTCGACCAAGTACTACTGTTGGAGGTAGTATCCAATATCACCTCAATAACACTTCTCTTCAATCGAATGAGGGATTAGATGTACTTGGAACCAAGTAAGAATGGGTGATTTTCTATGAAATATGTGATGAAATTAATTATTAAGAACAAACAATACTCTGCATATGATTTCTCTTGGATTTGAAAATTGGACACATATCCAAAAGTGAAGAATTTTTTTATGTAAGATCAACAAAAATAGACTATCCACTAAATTAAGATTGTAGGAAAAAGGTGTTGTTATACCACCGAGTTGCATTGAGTGTAATCACCAAACTGAAGACATACCCCACTTATTATTACACTGCAATCATACAATACAGACAATATTAAAAATAAACATTGTCACGGGAAGATATATAGGTAATTTGAATTCTATAAATAGGAAGATTGAAGACATATTGGATGAAATCAAGAATAGAACAATTTCAAAACAATTTACAAAACTAGCAATCACCTGGTGGAGCATTTGATATCAAAGAAACCATAATACAATCTCAATAAACAAAAGTTATGTGGAGAAAATAAAATATTTGACAAACTATACTCAAAACTTCATTTCCAATTGGAGAAGAACAAAACTTTAGGACCTTTTGCCTAATCAATAACAACAATAAACCTAAGGCACATTCCAAATGAGAGAAAACTTAAAAATCTAAGATGGAAGAAACTGCATGACAGATTTGTCAAAATTAATCTAGACGGATCAACAAAATCAAACGAGGACTCAACATATGGCTTTATTTTCATAAATGACAAGGGCGAACCAATGCTGATTTTCGCAGAAAAAAGTGACAAATCAATAGCCCTAAGGACAAAAGGCTTGCATTGTGCAATGCGCTAATTAAGGCAAAAGAAATGAGCTCCTAAAAATAAAAATTGAAAATGACAACCTGACAATTGTTTATGTCTTAAAACAAATCTGACATTGCCCATGGAATATTGAGATTGTCATATCTGATATTCTATGTTTGTTACAACTTTTTTTGATGGTGTGGATTTTCATGTCTTTCATACATTCATGAGAAGAAATCATAACCAACTCAGAACTTCTGATTCTCATCCGAAATAATGCTATAGGCTGATTTTCAAGTAAATTTTGATATCAGATTAATTCTTACATTATAAAAAAAAAGAGGATAAAATATTTATTTGATTTTTCATAAAATATTTGTATATTAATACAAAAAAAAAGAATATCGGTATATTAAGAGCTAATATACTCGTCCCGCTTTCATACAGTGAAGTGAAAATTTGCTAGTACAACAATATCATTGCTTTTCCCTACAAACCATCTCAGATTTTCAATACAATTTCGAGTATTTTCGATAGTCAAATCCTAACCATGCCCCTTTACTATTTCTCTGGTGGAGCATTTGGAATCATCATAATCATCTTATCTTCCTTCATTCTAGCACCTCTCAAAACTCCAGCCCTTCAGAACAAGCCTGGATTTCTTACCTGTAACCATAAGACGAAACCGTACACTAACTATCACATATGGAAGAAACCACTACATACATGGATCAACTAAATTTTGACAGTCAAAAAAGTTAGACAACACGTCACACGTTGGATACATTCTATGAGACCACAACGCAAAAAACATTATTTTCTAGTCGGGACGAAATTCTTTCAACCTCCATCCTGCATACCGAAGCTCTAGCAGCCTTATTTGGTATCCAATATATTGCTAGGCATAATATTACACAACTAATTATCGAAGGTGATAATTTGGTTGTCATTAATTCCATCCAACGCATGTGGAAAATTCCATGGGAAATACATTCCATTATTATGGATACTACTAGTATATGCCCGTGCTACGCACGAGCTTTATTAGATTGAATTAAACTTATTTTATTTGACATTTTATTATATCTATAATTGCTATGTCTCAAATATCTTTACTTTAAATATATTAAATCATGTTTACATTCTACCTCCTATGATAGATATGTTTTATTATATATTAAGCTTTAAACTTCATTATTCAATATATAACTGTTGGAATTAATTACAAAAGGAGCTAATACTCTTAATTTTTCAATGAAAGTTTTCAAATTAGGCATAGTTTGCATATTTCAAACAAAAAAATGACTCAGATAACAGCTTGAATTCACAGTTGAATACTTACCCTATCGGCCTATATATAATGGTTAATCAAGTAATATTCTATAGTGTTTATATTTTAAACAAAAGTATGGATAAATAAAAAGTTAGCACAATGTCATAATCATATATGTTTCTCTATATTTTGTAATGAAAATTCTAAATGTTACATGTTATCTTTGCATAAATCTACATTATTAATTACATTCAATCTCTCATTTTTACCTTATGAGTTTGAACGTATATTATGAGGTTTAAGTTCTTTTGTAATTATTTATGTTATCCAAATTTTAGGTGATTAATATGATACATAACTTAATTTATAATTGACAAAGAAATAGTAAGTTACATATCTCAATATCTTTTGAATTAACGACATCCGGCCAAAAATCCAAAACAAAAATTCTCTCATTTTTTGATAATATTATTTATAATAGAGAATTCTCATTTTTTGATAATATTATTTATAATAGAGAATTTTGGATTTTGTAAAATTGGGGTGAAGATTGTGGATATCATTACACTTGTTCTTTGATACTAATCATTTGGGTCTCATCTACAAATTTATTTTTTAATTATAATAGTTTAAAATGCATGCATTTTCATCGAGTTTCATACTTTGTATTTAAATATATATATAACAACCATTTTTCACATAGTGAAAGTTTCGGTTTAAGCATATTGTGGCATAATGTGAATGGATATTTAAAGCAACCATTTTCAAAAAAGTGGTATGCTCTTCATTTATATTGACCCTTTTTAAATTTCAGCATTTGAAAATTACTATGAAAAAGTAAGTGAAAATAACTGATTGTTTTCCTAGAATGTTAAAGGCCATTGACTTACTTTTTATATTAATTTTCGTAAAATTATCTTAAGGAGTGGAAATAAAAAACTGATGAAATCAAATGTTATATTCTATAGTATTCCTTACTATTTGAATGATAATGCTTTCTTTTTTCTGAAACCAATATGGGAGCAAATAAGTACATTTATGTACTCGATTATTATCTTAGTTCAATCCCGTTTTTTAACCATTTTGTGTGATTTTTTAAGAGAGATGTACAATAGGATACAATTCCTACGAACACTACCGAGTCATGTAAAATAAAATAAAAAAGTAATTGAATTCTTAGTAGTTTATTGTAAACTCCAAAAAACTATATACCTTAGGTTGGAAGTTTATAATTTCCATTATCGGTTTTAAATTTCAATATAAAATATATTTCATTTTAGCTAGATTATATTTTCTCAAAAAACTTAATAGTATTTATTTGCATAAGACTATTATGCTTTTTTTCAGTTTAGCAATATTGCATCATGTTCCGGCAGAAAACAAATTAATATCAAATAGTAAGCTTCTCATATTAAAAGTTCACCAATGTTGTTAAACTACGAACTATTATTTCATTTATTACAATATACTTATTTAAATGATATAATAGTCCTTCCATTGAGATTGAATTATTCTTTTAGACTTAAATTTTTTGTGTAGTTTTATTTGTCCTTTAGCTATTTTAGCCAAAGTTGACCAAATTTACCCATTGTATTCATTTACTACAATTTAAAAATACAACTTATATGATAAAGTACTTAGTATATGATACAACTTATATATAGTAAGACATTTTCAATCATGTTTTACATATATGATAATTTTTATACTATGGGTTTTTTCGTCATTCTTTATTAGTTAATTTGTTTTTGAATTATTAAAAATAAATTTATAACATATTTATTTTAAAACACAATTTACAATATTAAACATATTAATGTTATTCCCTTTAACATTAATATATTTTTAATTATAAATAGAAAAACATCATGTATACAAAAAAATAAACAATCATATGTACAATATATATCTTATGCTAACAATAAATTTTAATTAAATATTTTAAAAATACATAATACTTGAATTAGAACATAAGAAAATATAAACTAAACCTTAAGTAATATAACAACTATACTAAAAGGTTAATATATTTATCAATACTTGTACTAAAAAACTTTACGGGCATTAAAAATTATCAGTTTTTTTTCACAACTTAATTATCAATTGTTTCATGGATGGGACATTTCTCAAATTTAAATAAATGTTGGTAGTATACAATATGGTGGTGTTTAATTTCTTTAATTGTTGCATGTTTTTATGTATGTTATTCATTGTGTACGTTAGTACATTTATATTTATACTTTTACTAATAGTAATTGCGGTTATTAGAAAATATTGGCTATCTTGATTGTTATATTTTTTTAATGGTGATGGAGAAGTGACAATTCAGTAATATTCACATTATAATTATAATAATTAAAATTGATGGTATGCATATTCATTGTTTTGTAATATATTGAGATTTATATATGAGTTAATCTCACTTATTAACTCCTTAAAAGATGATATGTTTACACTGTAATATATTGGAATAATATTCACTCTTTTGTAAGGAACAATAAAAAAGTTTATAAGAAAAGAAAATGAAAATAAAAAGAAGTAGAAAAGTGTGGTTAGCAAATGAGAATATTAACAAAGGTTGAATCATATATTTGCAATATATATCTTATTTGGGTCAAATTAATAATTAATGAGAGCAATTGAGAATATTAATTGCATTATATCGCACAATGCGTTTCATGGAAAAAATATTACACGACCGTTTAACTATTAGGTATTTTTTAATTGATGAGATTGAGAAGTAGGAATTGTTATTGAATAGTAATAATTTAAATTTTAAATTTGATAAAAATAAACTTAGTAATTTAAAAGTAGAACAACAACATACTTACAAATGAAAGTGTTTTTGATAGAAAGAAAATACTTTTAGGAAATTATTACTCCATGTAATATTAAATGGGATGGGCAATACTTTTTTTAAAAACTATAATAGAGTTAGATTAACAAAATTATTCTAAATCTATAATAAATGGAATATACATTAATTATCAAGAACTCATTATATATTAATATAGATATATAAATAGATATTATATATAATCAACACATATTAGAATAAAATGTTATATATTTTAATACATTGTAAAATTTTAATTTATATAATATATTTTATATTTGTAATAACAATTCATGTAAATTAAATCGAATTACACAAAATTTATTGAGAGAAGTACTACTTTAGTATATATGTTTATATATAGATGTTTAATTTTTGTGTAATATTATAAATATTTTAAACCTATAATAAATGAGATGGTCATTAATGACCTAGGATTGTATTTTACATTATATATAGATTTGGGGCCTTTTGTCTTCATTTCCTTCTTTGCAGGTGTTTCACTGCTTTCGTGAAGCCAACCGTACAGCTGACTTCTTAGCGACACATCCTATTCCGCCACATGCAGTCCAACAATTTCAACGTCTTCTGTGTCCCACTACCAACCATACTTCTTCTATTACTGGGGGCAAATATGAGTTCTTACAATTGAACTCTACTTTTCATTCTTTTGGAACTCAACTTGTAAAAATCATTCATTCGAATGATTTATGGCAACCATCTGTTTAGATGGACCCTAATGTTTGTCTTGTATATAAAAAAAACAATATCATTGCTTTAGTTCTCCGAAATAAGTTTCAAAATATTAATGAAAAAATTAATTAAGATAACCCAACTTATCCTAATTTTAAAATAATAGCTCAATTTTGTTTAAAAAATAACCTTACCTTACCAATATATGTTAAAAAAGTAACACCAAAATATATTGAGGTTAAAATTAAGTCTAAATTTTTTTAAAAGTCACCCATATTTTATACCTTTCGCACAAAAATATATTTACATGTTAACACGGTGACTCGAATTATTTTGAGGTGAAAATGTAGTCCAAAATATTAAAAAATCACCCATATTTTGTACTTTTCTCACAAATGACAAAATTCACATTTTTTTTAGAATTTATTCACAAAAACACTCACTTTGCATAAATTTATCTACACATGTTTGTTGTGAATAAATTTTAAAAACTTATGGTTTTTGTTAGAAATGAATAAAATATGAGAAATTTTCTAATTTTTGGGCTTATTTTTTTTCTCTAAAAAAATTGGTGTTACTTTTTGAACATCTATTAATAAGGTTGGTGTTTTGTGAATACGTTTTTTTGAAGTGGTACTTTTTAGAATAGCCTAACTCAAACTTCAACTATAACTACTTATATAACTCTTATATCAAAACACGATTTTAATGAGTTTTGAAGAGGACGGATTTGGTGAGAATAGGTTTTTCGGTGTCAATGTGCACATATAGCCAAAAATTCATACACATATGTGTAAAATTTTATACAGTTTTTAAATATATAAGTTTTTGCGTGTATCCACATGAATTTTCACTTATTACATAGTCATACACATATAGTAAAAATTTTATATGCACATACATGTATAAATTTGTGCAAATTTTAAAAGTGTTTGTATATGCATGAATTTCCACTTACCAAAGTCATGCACATACATATAGTGTTGATTCCGATTCATGAACCGGGGGCTTGAGTTGGTGATCCGATTCCAGTTCAAGGGATCCGATTCCATTTACCCCTTATTACAATTAATTTGCATCAAACAATCCCATATCTTGATTTTTGCACTAAACCACCCCTTAAATAGTTAATGTTGCAATGCACCACAAATTCATTTTTTGTTAGGTATTCACTAAGCCTTAGTTCTCTTACGTCAATTAATAATCTTTCTCTGTACTTAATAATGCGTTCCTCCTCAATGGTGTCGTCCTCCTTAACGTCCTTTAAGCGGGCGAAGTTTCCTAGGTCTATGATGAACTCCGAGATCTAAAGATTTTATTTGGAGATAAAAATGAAAATTGGGTCATTGACTTTACATAACCTAACTTCTTTAAATTAGTGAATCATTGCAAGCAAATATATGACAAATTTCAAAGTTTTTTTTTTCTATCTTAAATTCCACTACTTGTTTTTTGAGATAAAAATAAGAGTCGAAAACTTCAACTTTCAATGTTGTATCCTTATTAATGAGCGATAGATCATCCAAGAGAGAGGTAATTGGGCAAGTTAATAAAATCCTATTAGGAAAGGTGGGGCGTGCTCTGGTAAAACGACAATTATGGTAAAACGGAAGTACAATTAAGGAGCGTTGGATTGAAGATTTTGAATTGCTGGATTTGATGGAACAAAGAAGCCACATGGGGATGCAATGCACCGGATTTGAATATCCTACCTTATTTATTGAATTACCGAAAATATGTTCCTACAAAATAGGAAGTTGTTTAAATGGGAAGATTATTTTAAAATTTTAAATGGGAAGATTATTTTAAATTCGTTTAGATTTAAATTCGTTCTCCTCGTTTAATGATTTTTCAGCGGTCGTGAATATCGTTAATGTGTTCACGAATATCGATCATTTGTTAATGAATATCGTTCATGTTTGTTTGAATATTGATTTCTATTTAATAAGTGAATATTTAAAGTCTTAAAAATGTGAATGTCATCACTTAAATCATGAATTTCACCACTTGATAATATGAATATCACACTAAGTTACATGAATATCAAATGCACTTACATGAATATCACCACTCAATTTGTGAATATCATTACCCATTTTGTGAATATTGCCCACCACCCAATTACATTAATATAGTCACCCAAGTACATGAATATCGCCCACCACCCAATTACATTAATATAGTCACCCAAGTACATGAATATCACCTAACTATACGAATATCACTATCCAATATCTTCGAAGGTTTGATTCATGGCGGTAAGGTTTAACAATGACATTGTCGCGTCGATTTTGGGTCGCACAGTCGCACGATCAACCTGAATATCAACATTATTATAATGAATAGCAACAACATTATAATGAATATCACATCATAAATTTTGAATATCGACTATTCAGCGCATAAAACCTCATGAATATGAACAACATTATAATGAATATCACATCATACAATTTGAATATCAATTACAAATAGTACAAACAACACCATCAACAAGCCATTTGAATACCATAATAGCGATATTCATTCCATATGTGATGATATTCATGTATTTTATACGCATAATCATACAAGTAAGTAGTCGATATTCATAAAAACAGTGTCGATATTCAAAGTTAATAGTAGAATATTATTCAAGCGACTAGGAATTAAGGGGAAAACTATAACAAGACCACAATTACTAGAGCATTTTGTTCAATGACAACATGCTAATAGTAGAATATTAATAGATCAAAGAAGTAAAATTACCACCATGTAGCCAACAACACCAACCATAGTCCTCAGTCACAGAAAACCCAAAATTCAAGCATCTCTTTCAAAAGACCACCCGTGAGAAACAAAATCAATGAAAAGGAGCAAAATTTATATGAAAATATAACGAAACTAAAAGAAAGCCAGAGAGAGACATCAAACGTAGGGTTCCACTAAACTCACAGAGATGCAAGGCCTTCTTCCTCCTCCTCCTCACCATCTCTGCCGCCGTCTCGGGAAGCTCCGCCGCCGCATCGGCCTTCATGAGGCCAAGCGATTCCATCGAATGAATTCGACCCTAAATTGAATCAAACGACGAGGAACTTGCATCTGGGTTCTTGTTGAAAACCACCGCGACGTGCGCCGAATCCACAATCCCCATCGCCAGCGCCTCCTACGCCCTCAACTTCTTATATATATTTACTGTCAAAATCCACAATCCACAATCAAATAAACTAATTATATTTACTGTCAAAAACATCAACATTCACCAATTCAATCATGACAGAGACAGACTATATATATACATATCACCAATTTCTCCCAAGAAGAAGTCTTGGAATACCTACAGCCTGATACATGATACATATGATTCAAACAAACACAAGATGCCAAACAAATTAACATCAAGATTACTAGGGAACTTATAATTTAACATTGTAGTATAGATACGGGATGCACAGGAGACACATAAACTAGTGCCCAGTGACGAGATATAAGCAACAGAGAACCAAATTGAAGACGTCGCAGGTGGTGGTAGAAGAGTCCGGCCACCTTCCGCTTGGTGTCAATTCCCCGGTGGTTTTTGAAGACGTCGTATTTGGGGAGGCGGGGAGGGCGATTATGGGGAGGAGAGGAGAGGAGAAATCGAGATTGAAGAAAATAGCAAAATAAGAAACTGAATAATATGCTGGGATCTGGATGGTGAAAATCTCTAAAATCATGGGATTGGATTAATCTGGGGGTGTGCATCTCATTATACAAAAATTACACCCTTTTATATTCAATCCAGATCATTGATTTAGTTCTAATCTAAAGGCCCTTATTTATACTTCCGTTTTACTCTAAAGGCCTGTTTTACTAGAACCAAATGGTTTATGGGTGGTTTGATGTAAACTAATTATTATTAAGGGTGATTTTCCGAAAAAAAAAACAAAATAAGCAGTGTTGATGCACACTAATTGTTATAAGCGGGGATTTTCTACAGAAATCCCGAATAGAGGATTTGTTATAAACACTCCAAAATAAGGGGTGATTTTGTGTAATTTTTTTTTTTTTTGATGTTAAGGGTTGAACATATAGTTTAGACCGGTTCGAACTGTCGTAAAAAAATGCCGGTTTAAAATTTTAAATCGGCTTGAACCGCGGATGTAGCGGTTCAAGGAACCATTGAATCGGAACCTAAAACTTTCAGAACGATTCAGGGTTTAACCAGGTTTGGTTTGGTCCCAGTCTGGTTTCACGATACATTCTAAGCATCGTCCTCACGTAACTTTTGCTTATATTAAGATGCTAAAATTCCCTGTTTACAACAAGGCCTGACTGGAAAAAATCACGTACTTCACGTTCTTGTTATTCTCTTACGAAATCGAAGATCTACGAATAAGTTTTATTTATTTTTGTTATTGAGCCCTTCCCGTAGTTTCGAGTTTCGACGACCAAAAAGTGAAATTGGAGAAACGTGGTGCTCTGTGCAAATTGCTCAACTTTAACTGAAATAAAACAGGGCAAACAGGACAAACGCATAGTAGGTCAGATTAATTGATGACTCCAAACGATGCAAAAGCAACATCATCAACCCATTTCCAATTTGAAACCGAAAATTCCCGCTTTTTTTTATCTGTCTTTTCCTCTTCTTGGCATTAAAATTCGGCCATTTACAGCACCATAAATGGAGAGTTTATTATTCTTCCTTTTCCCGTTTCATATCATGGCGGGTGTGCTTCTGTTACACCAATGACCTTGCCTTTTCAGCCCTAAATGCTTAAACAACTGACATTTTATTAGCCCTAATTTTTTTTGACAGTTCTTCTCTTAGCATCTTCTTCAAGTTCCAACCTTTAATTTCTCCCTGGTAAGTTTTTTTATAGTTTTTGATTCTGTTTGCACTTCAGCCTTTTTAGACAACAGCAGTAGATGGGAATTTTGATTACATTATGGGGTTATTTAAGTAAGGAGGTGATTAATTGTGTGATTAGAAAGGCAGGAGAAAAGTTGGTATCATCATCTTTCAAATCTTGCATCTTTTTCTAGTATTTTTAAATTCCTGTGGGATCTTGGGCATGAGGTACCCAACTCCCTTGCAACTGTCGTTGCATCACGTGATTGTGTTGGACTTTCCCCTTTTTGGCCGTCATTTGATTTCAACGCTCTTGTGAATTGTTAAAAATTCCCCTAATTTCTTATTTACCCTCTTCGTCTCTCTTTGATAAATGTAGCAATTAGAACCCAATTCAAGTGTTGGTTTAGAGAAACCAATGAGGACCATTAAAAAAAGGGGAACAAAAGAAATAGAAAAACCCAAGTTTTTTTTTTTCTCCCTGGAGTTCTGCTTTGCTCAGAAAAACAATTTTTCCTGGCTTTTATGGGTTAAAGGCGTGGATGAAATGGTGGGTCCTTCGAAAGTGATCGGGGTCTACTTTTTTATTTTTATTTAATTCTCCCCATATGCAAACCTCAGAGATAGAAATGGATTTCCATGGCTGATTTTTGTATTTCCCGGAAAAGTGGTGTCTTTGATTATATTCCAAAGCCACACAAATCTCTGAGGGTTTTGCTGTTTAGTTAAAGGTTCTGCATTTTGATGCCATCAAGAAAAGCTCTCCTTTGATGAGTGAGAGATCATCAAACATGGATCTTAGTGATGGGAAATGTTGGGGCTCATCTAAGGTTTGTTCAAAATTTTCCCTCATTTGGTTAAAATCAATACTTCATCTAAAAGAGCTTTGTTCAATTTTTGAATGCAGAAGGATTCTTGGAAAACTATATTGCTGTTAGCATACCAAAGCCTTGGTGTTGTGTATGGTGACTTGAGCATTTCCCCTCTCTATGTGTTCAAGAGCACATTTGCTGAAGACATTACACATTCAGAATCAAATGAGGAGATTTTTGGTGCTCTCTCCTTTGTCTTCTGGACTCTGACTCTACTTCCTCTATTCAAATATGTCTTCATAGTTCTCCGGGCCGACGACAATGGAGAAGGTATTCCAAAACCGGGTTCTTGATCTCAAACCCGTACCCGAATTCCTACCAAAACTCCACCTAATAGCATCCCTTTATGGGAATTGTGCAGGTGGGACCTTTGCACTATACTCGTTGATATGCAGGCATGCCAAAGTCAGCCTTCTGCCTAACAGGCAGTTGGCTGATGAAGCCGTGTCGACGTACAAGCTGGAGCACCCGCCGGAGACGGGGAAAAGCTCAAAGGCAAAGCTTCTCTTGGAGAAACACAAAGGCTTGCACACTGCATTGCTAGTTTTGGCTCTTCTTGGAACTTGTATGGTGGTTGGAGATGGAGTTCTTACTCCTGCAATCTCCGGTGAAGTTACCCGTTTTACCCCTTGTTCGGTTTCGAGTTTTTCTTGTTTCTCCTGTGTGCATTGCTGCTGACTCAAATGTGTTTCCTTGTTTAGTTTTCACTGCAGTGTCGGGGCTTGAGTCCCTTATGTCCCCTGCACATCACCAATGTAAGTTTCAAATTTTTATAAAATTTGGTGCAGATTTGAGTCTTAAAAAAAATGATGTAAAGGGGCATCTCTTTCTAATATTATCTTCTTTAAGCAAGAAGGATGCTTTCTTATTAAATATTGTGAGTGGCGTGAACTGATTTTCATGAGGCCAAATGCTGTAATGTGTTGTAATCCATTAGCTTGATCTTGATTGTTTAATACTTTATCTTGTAGAGGAACTCATAATAGTGGTAACCAATTTTACATAATTACTTATATTTGTATATTGCTTGATTATACTATGCTGCGTTGGATTTGAAAGTGACTTGCTAAGAAAGTAGTCCACTTGCTCTCTGGAGTTGTAAGAAGATGTTATACAAAAACAAAAAAAGTCATTAACTTGAATTGATGTTCTTTTGTTGGTAACAACCTAAATTTGAAATGATCTTCAGTAGCATTGCCCATGACAGGCATTTCTTGGTCCTTATGGAAGACACTTGTTTGGTTCAGATTTCATTCCATGTTGCATTGTTGAATTTGCAGATGCTGTGATTCCTATCACTTGTTTCATACTAGTATGCCTATTTGCTCTGCAACATTACGGGACTCACAGAGTCGGGTTCATCTTTGCCCCGGTTATACTGATGTGGCTGCTTTGCATAAGTGGTCTCGGGTTATACAACATCTTCCGCTGGAACTCGGGTGTATACCGAGCCCTCTCCCCGTATTACATGTACAAGTTCTTGAACAAGACTAGGATAAGTGGATGGATGTCTTTGGGCGGCATTCTATTGTGCATTACAGGTTCAGAGGCAATGTTTGCTGATCTGGGACATTTCTCTTATACTGCAATTCAGGTAGTTTGACACATTGGAAGATTTATGGTCCTTTTGGTGTGTTTTCTTCTCATAAACCGAGCATTCGCTGCAGATTGCCTTCACCTTTCTTGTTTATCCAACGCTTATACTCGCGTACATGGGTCAAGCTGCGTATCTGTCTGTGCATCACCAGAACATCACGGAAATCAGTTTCTACTTGTCAGTACCAGGTATCTACATCAATTTAACAAAAGCTTTTCATTGAAGATCCGACGTTATGTGGATCTTGACCGGTGGGTTTGTACTGGACAGAGGAGGTGAAGTGGCCGGTGCTTATTGTGGCGATACTTGCTTCGGTTGTAGGAAGTCAAGCAATTATCAGCGGGACGTTCTCTATCATAAACCAAAGCCAATCCCTCAGCTGCTTCCCTAGAGTCAAGGTGGTTCATACGTCTGATAATATACACGGGCAAATCTACGTACCCGAGATCAACTGGGTTCTCATGATCCTTTGCATTGCTGTGACAATCGGGTTTAGAGACACGAAACACTTGGGAAATGCGTCAGGTAATGATTTTGCAGCTTCATATATCCAAGAATGAGGAAAAAGAAAAGTGATGTTTTGTTTTGTTTTGTTTTCATGTTGTGATGCAGGGCTTGCTGTAATGGCTGTGATGCTGGTTACCACATGCCTGACTTCCTTGGTGATCATTATATGTTGGCATAAACCTCCATTGCTAGCCCTTGGCTTCCTTCTCGTTTTTGGATCAATCGAATCGCTCTACTTCTCGGCTTCTTTGGTGAAGTTCACGGAAGGCGCGTGGCTTCCGATCCTCCTAGCCCTGTTTCTGATGGCGGTAATGCTGATCTGGCACTACGGGACGATCAAGAAGTACGAGTTTGATCTCCACAACAAGGTCTCCTTGGAGTGGCTCCTCGCCCTTGGGCCGAGCCTCGGTATCTCAAGGGTCCCGGGCATTGGCCTTGTGTTCACTGACCTCACCTCCGGCATTCCCGCCAACTTCTCGAAGTTCGTAACCAACCTCCCCGCCTTCCACCGCGTCCTCGTGTTCGTTTGCGTCAAGTCCGTCCCGGTCCCGCACATTCCCCAGGCCGAGCGGTATCTAGTCGGCCGCGTGGGCCCGTCGGCTCACCGGTCGTACCGCTGCATCGTCCGTTACGGGTACCGCGACGTCCACCAGGACGTCGACTCGTTCGAGTCCGAGCTCGTAGCGTGCCTGGCGGACTTCATTCGCTACGACTGGGCCCGCCGACAGGGGTCGACCGAGTACGAGTCGAACGCGTCGTCTTCGGGCGAGCACCGGCTCGCCGTGGTCGGGACTCTGTCGTTTCCCGACGACGAGACGCTTCAGCCGGTGAGCGTCTCGATGGGGTCGTCGGTGACCAGCACGAGCATCGGGGAGCTCATGGCGGACGACGACGACGACGAGGAGATGCTCCTTAGCCAGGAGTTGCACCATTTGCTAGACGCTAGACAAGCAGGCACTGCCTTCATACTTGGGCACTCACATGTTAGGGCAAAGCAAGGCTCTTGTATGATGAAGAGGTTGGCTATAAACCTTGTGTATAACTTCCTTAGGAGGAACTGCAGGGGACCCGACGTGTCGCTGCGGGTCCCGCCAGTGTCGCTGCTCGAGGTCGGTATGGTTTACGTCGTCTGAGTAGCAAAGCCGATGCGCCGGCGATGTGCTATCATAGTGTTTGGGTGTACATAACTATGAGAGGTGTAGTGATCAATGCTCTACTAATTGTAGCATATGGTGAAAATCTTGCTCATTTGCTACAGAGCCATATACTTTTTCATGACAGTTTTCTTGGGCTAGTGTAGACCTCGTTTGGGCTTGATATAGAGGTGCAAAAGATAATCAAATATTATCCAAATTTGTCAATGTTCATTTGTAGATTGCATTTTGATATGATTTGGAAACAGAAGTATATGAAAACCTATAACAATTTAGCTCCGTTGAACAAAACTTTTTTGAGATTAATGGATCTTAATTTTATTTTTAATTTATTTGATGAGTGTTCTTTAAAAAAAAAATGTCAATCTAGTTTAGATTAATTTTATCAATTTTTTTAATGTGACTCTCTCAAGATTGTTAAAGATTCACAAGTTGAAATTTTACTTTTCATCAATTTTAGTTTATAATACGAAATACCAATTATATATTTTTAATTAAGCTAATAAATCCAGTTCCATCTCCATCTGAATTTATCGAACGGAGCCTTAGACAATCGGATCTGGACATGAAAACAATATATAGGCCCTTAAACCTTTGTAGACATATGGAATCTTGATTCATATAGATCATTCCTAAACAAATCAAATTTGTGTGATAAAATTAATTTATGTGTATGCACTTATTCAGCACCAAGAAAATCAAGTGCATCTCTTTGATTTGTCCACTTGAAATTAGTAGGCCACAGAAGAGCCACGTCCTCTCTAACTCAAACCGCCCATTGGCTAATTTGGCTTTCACCACAAAGATTGTGGTTTTCACCACAAAGATTGTGGTTCTCCCTTTATACTAAACATTTCAAACCACTTCTTTTGCACACAAATTGAACCACACCCACAAACCACAATATAAGAAGGCACACAATTAATTTCAAGCACAAACCATTTACATTACATCTTTGTTAAGTTCCACTCTCATGGGCCTAATTAGGACTCTCTCCTTGCCCCAACCACAACCCGGGCTAGCCCCGTCTTACCATGTGTGCGCGGTTGGCGGTTATGGTGGACGGTTTGGGCTCGGAAGAGTGTCGGCCAAGCTCGGAGGGAAGGAAGACGAACCGAAGAAGAAGGAAACGACCAAGCAATCTTTGTTTACGAGCGTGACCGATGCATTGGATTTCGCACAAGTTAGGTCCGTGGAGGACGCGGAGCTGCTCGAGGAGGCTCGGGAGGCGACTAAGTCCGGTGGAAGGATGAGTAAGCAACAAGTGAGTTTCCTTGCTTACACATCAAAGTTTGGTTACATTTTAATGTAAGAAGTGCAAATAACAAGGATGTTCCTAGAGAGTTAAACATGTCTTTGTAATTAATGTTGTTATGTCTTCAATTTTGACTTCAAGAAACTGTTTTTGCTCTGTTTGTAACTTGCAAATTGTTGCAAAACTATTGCAGTACGGAGCTCTTCGGAGGAAAATTGGAGGAACATACAAGGACTTCTTCAAGTCTTATGTAGAAGGTAAGACTCTTGAAAACACACCTACCAAAATGTAATTAAATTTGGAGCATATCATTATTATACTTAAGACTAATTTATTATTCTAAGCACAATAATGATATGCTCCGAATTTAATCCTAATACATATAGGATTACCAATGAAGCCTTATCGATTAGTATCACACAAAATAAATAAATTATAGACACTAATATAATTAGATTCGCTCTCCATTGACAAATTTGAGAGTTGCGTAATGCGTGCCTTTGTAAGACTGGTTTCGGATCATGAGATCCTATTTTTTATAGATCCTGTATTTATCTATATGAAGAAATTAACAATCATGTTAAGTAGGTAAGGAACAAATCTAAGCAATCGAGAATCAAAATAAGAGCTAGGTTCTATCACTTTCTAACAAATCTAAGCAATTGAGAATCAAAATAAGAGCTAGCTAGGTTCTATCACTTTCTTTAAAGGGTTAGATTTTTGTTTGCTTGATTTGTGTTATTGTTAAATGTACACAGTGGATGGGCAATATGTGGAAGAAGGGTGGGTAGACAAGACTTGCAAAGTGTGCAAGAAAGACACAGCTGGAGAAGCAAGGCAAGTTGACAAGCTTGGGAGATATGCACATGTTGCCTGCCTTGAAAAGCCCAACCAAGGCAATTTCTTCACAAGATTGTTTTCAAGATGACACCCAACAAAACACTTTCTATTTGGTTTATATGTATAGGATCATTTTGAGTTCCTCTTCTCATAATATATATACCTCACCTTTGAATTCATTCATACGTATACTAGTATGGAAAGATGGAAGTTGTGTGATATTGTTGGAGTATTGAACTCATGACACATCAGAACTGAGTGAGTATTAATGTCTAATATATAAGTTTAGTGGATTATTCATGCTATCTCTAATTGGTTTTAGGATGGAACTCCACTTGATATATGTACTGGGCTTATACGCGCGTGCATGTGTGCGCTGTACATTCCCGCCATAGCCTATCGGCCCACAAACTTTCACATTATATCAGAGCAGGTTCGGTCGTGAGTCCGTTTTTTGGGTTGTTGGAATTTGGCTATAAAGAGACTGAAAAGCCCACACACCATGTCTAAGCGTCAACTGAGCTAGGTCCGTCGCGCTTGAAAATGCATGTTGGAGTATTAAACCCATTTCACATCGAAAATGAATGGATATCAATGTTTAATATATAAAACTTAGTGGAATACTCTTCTTATTGTCAATTGATTTAAAAATAGAACTTCACTAGACTTATGTACTGACTTATATACATATGTGCCCTCGTACATTCATCTCTCAGTCTGTATTCATGATTAAAATTATGTATATTGTTGTAGTTTTGTTTAATCATGGTCACAAGAATATTGAGAAATACATCAACGGACTAAACGAAGATTAGAAGGAAGTAAAAGATACTTGGATTATGAAGAGTTACACAAATTAAGGGGATTAAACGTAACATCAATCATCAATATATATTTAAAAGTTAGTTTTTTGGGCATTTAAAGCTAACTTTTAAATCCATAGTAATAAAACAAGTTCTGAAATGGACCTAATTTTTCAATCCCAAACAACACCTTTTGAAATGGGCCTAAAGGGCCTTTTACGGTGGTGCTCGAATGACCCAACCTTAATATGAAGAGGATGTGATTGCTAGAACGTTGAAGATGAAGAGGATGTGAAAAGTGTTTGAAGAACCTATAATGATGAAAATTAAAAGCTGTCCTTTCAGATACACAAGTGGAACGTTAATATATGAACCCTGCCGTCTGCAACTTTCCACTATCTCCCTCTCTTCCTCTTGCCCACACCCACCTTACCACCATCTAACCCACACGGCCACACCGCGCCGGATCCGAGCCACCAGGACGAACCCACCGCAGACCCACTCGAGTCGCACCGAGCCTGGTCGCGCCCGCCTACCGCAGACCCACTCGAGTCGCACCGAGCCTGGTCGCGCCCGCCTCGCACAGATCTGCCCACTCGGACCCCCCGTTCGAGCCACCACCAACTCGGCTCAACCCTGATCTGCCCATCTCGCACCACCCGCGACTAGCCTCGCGCCCGGCCCACGTGCCTAGATTTCGCAGACCCCGAGTCGCACCGAGCCTGGTCGCGCCCGCCTCGCACAGACCTGCCCACTCGGACCCACCGCTCGAGGCACCACCAACTCGGCTCAACCCAGATCTGACCATCTCGCACCACCCGCGACTAGCCTTGCGCCCGGACCACATGCCCAGATTTCGCAGACCCCGACTCAACTTCGCAGACCGGACCCACTTGGGTTTACTGGTAAAATCTTTGAGTATATCGTTAGAATCGGAATCTGACCTACCGTTTTGGCAACACCCTTGGTTTATCGTTGTGCTGTTTGTGATGGCGATTGGTTTTTTCAGCGTGGCCATCCTTCTCTTTTTATCGTTGGATTTAGATTTCTACGCTTCCCCTGTTGCTGCTTCTACAGAAGGTGTTGAGGTACGGCTGTTCATTTTAGGCTATATTGATTTGAATTTCTTTGTTCATTTTACGGCAAAAGTTGTTGAGTACGGCGGTCGATCATTTTAGGTTATGTCGATTTGAATTTTTGCCTTAAATTTGAACTGTTTTTAACTTTGGAATCAAGTTCATAATCTACACAAGAAGACGAAATTCCGGTTGCATTCACATGATGTGCCGTACGGTTCAGGCAGTGGGCAGCAATTAGTCACTGGTTTTCCCAGTGGTGATGATGCAAACAGCTATTGGGTAATTTTCATTCACTTTGATCTTGCATTTCTGTCCTATGATGAATATGTTTGGTCTTCAATTTATCAAGTAACTTATCTAATCCTTGCTTTTGCTACTTTTTTAGATTGTAAAACATGTGCCTGATTCATCTGAAAAACAAGGCGATGCCATAAAGATTGGAAATATCATCCGTTTGCAATATATGAAAACCATGAAGTGGCTACACAACCATTTGCATGCATCCCCTATCTTTGGAAATATGGAGGTCTCTACTGTTTTCCTTCCCTGCATTTGTGCTCTTTTTGTTCTTGACCTTTTGTACTCCTCTTAGAGATGTGACTTGAATGATAATGTTTGATTCGATTAATTTGTCTTTTGTTGAATATTCCATTTTTTGCCTAGGTTCAACTCCTCCTACTGATCTGTTGTCCTGTAGAACAAAGTAATAAGAAATGTGCATATACTGAAAAAAAAACTAGCAATGACGACTGTTTGGTCAAACTATTAAAATTGTCACTGTCTTTTTCCTTCTTTTTTTTTGAAAATAATCATCACTGACTAACTGTTGTGTGTTTCTAAACCTTTTTTATGATATTCAGTCTTAGTATGTAGCAAAGTATTAAGAAATAATTTAGTTTTGTTGACAAGCTGGGAACTGGAAAAGAAATGGACAATGTTTAGGCTAGGAATATATGATCATATACTGAGATATTCTTAAGGATTGATAGGGCCATGTGACAATAGCTTTGATGATATTGTTCTTTTAAATACTTTGTTCAGAGTGAAAGTGTCATGTGAATCTTTAAACTCAGTCATTTAGTTATTAATTTTTTGTCACCCTTATATCATATGTTATAAACTACTTAAACTAATTGACTGTTGCTTTGAGAATGTATGATCATTGGCATAACATGATTCTTTGCATCTTTGTTGTTTGTTTAAGGTACCAGTTGCATATTACAAATTTTGATCTATCATGAGTCACTTCTGGGAGAATGGAGTAGATTGCCTTACATGATCATTCAGATTTTTCAAGTGGTAAAATGTTTTTTCCTCAGATGACAGGTTGTTGTTGTGCAAACTGTCATATTGGGTGGCAGTTCGGTTGACAAATTTGAGCATTCCAGTTACAAGTTCGACACTTGGTGAGCATTCCAGTTGCCGATGATTACATCAACACAAAATTATAGGTCGATTGGTTGAAAATTCTGCTATCATAACGCCAATTGTCCTGTTTATGCTGATACGAGAATTTGTTTTCAAGTGTTTGCAGATTGTAAGTGGTTGGCCTTGAAGAACGCAAAACTTTTAATGGTTTGGCCTTCTGTGCAACTGCTTATCATCTATCATTTCCATTATTCCACACCTCTTGTACAAATGCTTAGACTAAGTTGTTTAATCAATAAAACTTCCTGGAACCTCCTCTATGTTTGCTCAAAATAGCTTCTTTGCTATATGTATGTCACTGACAACTTCTATGCTCCAATTTGTACATCGCCTTATTGTGCCACCACAAGTAGCTGCCATTTGGAACCACCTCCCCGCCATGGATGGGTTGTGCATTGGTCCTTCATAGGGCTTAAGTAAGAGTCATTAGAGGGTTTATTGGTGTCATTCGGGTAGATTTAGACACATTCATGTGCATGGCGTTTGGGGGCGAAGTTTGGTGTTTTTGGAGGTGTTTGAGCTGTTTTGGAGATCATAGGAGACACTGAGGAAGAAGCCACCAGTAAAAGACGCAAAGGAAGTGAAGAGAAGAGTAGAAGAACAGTGTGCTGAATTCAATTGGTTAGTTCTCTCTACTCAGATGTCCAAATGGAGTGATTCCAACTCGAGGAGTTAGATATTGAAGTCTACTATAAGTCCTCAAAATATGAGCGCAATCCGAGTTGAGAATCAAAAGTTATGGCATTTTTACTAAAGTGTCGCAGATGTTGAAGGCCAATGAAGACTGCCGCACCCCGCGGCATGAAGTCCACCGCACCCCGCGATGGAAACGCACTGACGAGATTTATCGCGGGGTGCGGTGGCATTTTTTTTTTTACTAAAGTGCCATAACTTTAGTAAAAGTGCATTTTTCAAACTGTTTGCCTTCTTTGCAGGGAAATACTTTTAAAAAATGCCATAACTTTAGTAAAAATGCCATAACTTTTGATTCCCAACTCGGATTGCGCTCATATATGAGCGCAATCCGAGTTGAGAATCAAAAGTTATGGCATTTTTACTAAAGTGTCGCAGATGCTGAAGGCCAATGAAGACTGCCGCACCCCGCGGCATGAAGGCCACCGCACCCCGCGGTGGCAACGCGCTGACGAGATTTATTTCCGAGTTTTTATTTCGTTCTATTTTATTTCCGAGACTTAGTTTCCTAGTTTGTTATTTTATTTTCTTTATTTCTGAATTATTACTTTAGTATTTAAGTTAGGTTTAAGACTCTTTTAGAGCATCATCTACTCTTTACCCTAGTTGCCACTTTTCATATTTTTCCTCTCACAAACCCTAATGGAGAACTAAACCTCCATTGTTGCACTTGACAGTTTGAAGCCAGCAATTGATTGGTTGTGAGTTTTCTACTCTTGTTCGTTTTCCTATCTAGTTGGATTAATTCTCTTGCGCTTGATTGTCTATTGGTTTATGTTGATTTATCTAGAGTAGCTACCTAGGTCTATTGATATCTTCCTGATTGCTAGGACTTGTGATTCCGGGTTCGGGTTGCATATCTAGTGGCAAGCACGATTTACATAAGCGGGTTGCGAGTGTTCATCGTGAGAGATAGAGAGTTAATTGCATGCTTATAGTAACGGGTTGTTTCTATTGCATGTATCTTGTTGAATCCTTGTTTGATTGCTATTGCTTTATTGAGTCTTGAAGGTTTTCAGATTTGATTTAGTAATAAGTACTATTAGGGCTGGTAGAACTAATAGTTATCTAAGATCAGGATAAGAACAACTATAGGAAAGTTAAGAACTTGAGATTGATAGAATTCCATGATCGACCATTCTCTTGTTGTGTGGATCTTTGTTAAGTGTGGCTCTTTTCCTCATCATATTCACAACCTTTACTTGCAAACTTGTTTACTTGTTACTTTGTTTCTAGATTTCTACAAACCCCCATAGTTCCTAGTTGGTGACGTGAATTACAAGAATAGATAACCTGACTCTCTGTGGGATCAACCCTGACTTGCTTGCTATACTCTTTAGTAGGTACTTTAGGATTTCTTTGATAGGCATTACGACTTTAGCCTTGTCAAATTTGGCGTCGTTGTCGGGGAGTCAAATTTTCTATTTTTGTGGTTTGTTTGTTACCAACCTTGGTGTGGACCTATCTTATGGTCCACACTCGTGCTACTAATTCACCTCTTCTTGATTTTGATCCAGAGATTGAGAGAACTTTGTCCCAGGATCGCAGAGTGAACCGTACTTTGGTTTTTGACAACCCTGCATTTGAGATGGGTGACGCGGATAGAACGTTGAGACAGTTGACTGCGCCCGACCTGCAACAACAACCTTTGGCTGTGACTATTCCTGCTATAGGAGCGGGCGTAAACTTTGAGTTGAAGCCATGGCTGATTCATTTGCTCCCATATTTCCATGGACTGGCTGGAGAGGACCCAATCAAACACATGGGTAAATTCCACACAGTCTGCATGAGCATGAAACCGGCGAACGTTATTGAGGAGCAAATAAAGATGAGAGCTTTTGGGTTCACCCTGAAGGACACTGCTGATGACTAGTACTACCATCTGCCTACTGGAAGCATCGATACGTGGAACAAGCTGCATAAGGCGTTTCTTGAAAAGTATTTCCCTGCAAAGAAGGCAAACAGTTTGAAAAAGGCTATTAACAACATTGAGCAGGAGGCTGACGAGAGCCTGTATGAGTACTATGAGCGGTTCAAGAGACTTTGCTCAAGCTGTCCGTTCCACGGGTACTCCAATCAAGATCTGGTGCTCCACCTTTACAATGGTCTGCTGGACAATGAAAGGAGGATTGTCGACGCTGCATGTGGCGGCAATATTCTCAACACAACACCGACAACAGCTATGGAGAAGATTCAGGAGATGGCAGAGGGCACAAGAAATTTCGGCAGAGCTTCTACCAAGAGAGGAGTCAATGCTGTTGACTCTAGTCGCTCTGCGTATGTCAGTGATATTGCTGAGTTGAAGGACATGGTGAGGAGACTTACGCTGCAAGGAACTCCTCAGCAACTCAAAGCGTGTGGGGTCTGTGCCGATCAATTCCACCCAACTGACGCCTGTCCTCAACTACAAGATGATTCGCCTGTTGAAGTAAACGTTATAGGAGGTTATGGAGATCCAAGACCTCGGCATGATCCCTACTCCAACACTTATAATCCGGGATGGAGAGACCACCCAAATTTTAGATGGAGGGATCAACAACAACAACCTCAGTTTTAACAACAACAACAACCAAGACCTCAATTTCTACAAAGGTCGCAAGATCTACAACCTTATGCGTCTCCTTCAACTGCAGATATGCTCTAAGCCTTGACGAAACATTTCACTACTCATGTTCAAGCCACAACGTCAAGCATAAAGAATTTGGAAACGTAGGTGAGCCAACTGGCTGAAGCCATCACGAGGATCGATGCAAAGATGTCGGGAAATCTACCATCTCAAACGGTAGTTAACCCACGGGCAAATGTTAGTGCTGTGACCCTTAGAAGTGGAAAGCAATTGTCGGTCACTCCTAGCGCTGATGGAGACGACTCAGAAACAAGAGAGCTTCTGGAAGAGGACCGCCCCCCGCGGCAGATTCTGGCCGCACCCCGCGGTAAGAATGAACCAGAGAAGGATGATGTTCTGTCGAGTTTGCCGCACCCCGCGGCATCGTTCTCACCGCCCCCCGCGGCAAACGCTGATTCTCGAGACTTTTCTGCTGATTCGCCGCACCCCACGGTAACTTCTGGCCGCACCCCGCGGCAACCTTCTAGAGCAGTTGACGAGCCTTATGTGGACACCTACATTCGTCCATACTTTCCTCCTCTCGGTTCCAAAAAGCCACCCACCCCATTCCCAGAGGCGCTCAAAGAGAGAAGGGTAGTCGACGACAAAGACCTCTTCGAAACTTTCAGCAAGTGTGAGGTTAACATCCCTTTGCTCAAACTTGTTAAAAGCATTCCCAAGTATGCTCGGTTCTTGAAGGAGCTCTGCACGATCAAGAGGAACCAGAAGCAGAAGAAAAAGAAGCAGGTCCAGGTGAGCGAGCAAGTATCTGTTGTATTTCAAAAGCGTTTGCCCAAGAAGTACAGTGATCCAGGTATGTTCTCTATCCCTTGCATCATTGGTGAGACAAAGATTGATAAGGCTATGCTAGATCTTGGTGCAACTATTAATGTCTTACCATTGTCGTTCTATGAGTCCCTTGGTCTGCCACCACTACAAGACACTAGACTAGTTATTCAATTAGCTGATGGAACCAATGTCTACCCGAAAGGGGTTGTTGAGGATGTCCTTGTTATGGTAGATACGCTGATTTTTCCCACTGATTTTTATGTTCTTGATATGGATGGTGGTACAGGTGCACATATGCTGTTAGGTAGACCTTTCATGAAAACTGCAAATACCACAATTGATGTTAGAAGTGGGAAATTAACTATGGAATTTGATGGGGATGGAGTTGAATATAACATATATGATATGAAACCCGTCATTAATACCTCTTTGAACTTTGTTGATGTAATGAGTCCTAACCCTTTGGATGAATTGCAACCTATACTAGAGGATCCCATAGTTGACTTGCCTGTCAATATTACTGTATCTTCTAATCTGCAGGAAGTCACGGCTTTATTGGATGAGAAGGGTGAGTCTCCTACTTCTCTTTTGGGCACTGGCCCCACTGTGCTAACTCCGAGCGAGAAGCTCGTTCCCTCTATGGTGCAGGCCCTTGAAGTTGAAGTTAAACACCCCCCTGATCGATCTAAGTATGGGGGGGAAGGCGACTATGAAGGCCAAGGTGGAGGAGCCGTTGAAAAAGATGAATGGTCTAAGGTTCAAACCTTTCCATGATTGGTTCAGGAAGGAGGTGCTGAATGAGAGGGTACCTAAGGAACCCGATGCTATGGATTAAGGTTGTTCGAGTAGTATGTCGAGCCAACAACATTAACTAAGGCGCTGCTCGAGAGGCAACCCGAGGTATCGTTTTTCCTTCTTTCTTTTATCTTTGAGATTTCATCGCATAGCTAGGTAGTTTGTTTTTGCTTCTGTTTCGTTTCGCCTGTGCACTAACACGCAGGTACATAAGAAAATGAGCAAAATGAGGTTCTGGAGAGCTCACCGCACCCCGCGGTGGGCACCCTTTACTTTCTGCTTGTTCCAAAAAAAAAAATTACAAAATAAAAAATAAAAAAATAAAGGGCCCCGAAAAAACCTTAAACGGGGAGTAAAAAAAAAAAGAGTTCTACCGTAGGCCAGCTGTCCAGAGTTTTCCATGAAGAAGGTGCGCATCATGTTGTCAAGGAGGAGACATTCGCCCCACACATTATTTGGCAACGATGATGGCCCTACAGTCGACAACTGGAGAGGAGGAACACCAGGGCCCACACCATGATGACATCTGGGCCCATTTTTTGTGTTCCTAAAAGGCCGTGCAACCCCGATATCATTGTTTTACCACTACCCACCAAAGTGGTTTCCTATGGTTGCACGGTAGAAGAAGACTCCCGCTCAACACCAGAGACATGAGCTTTCATGAATATTGATAAGCACTACTTTGTAGGGCTTAAACAAGAGTCATTAGAGGTTTTATAGGTGCCATATGGATAGATTTAGTGCACAACTGTGGATTATGGAGTCAGAGAAGAGAAGTGTGGTTTTGGTGGTCTGGAGAAGCAAATTGAAGATATCCAGAGGAAGAGGAGTTGACCACCTGAGGAGACGAAGAATAGCCATGGAGAAGACCACGCGGATGGGCAAGATCGCGGTGCTACATTTGAAGAAGCCCACGTATTAATTAAAAGAAGATCAGATGATAAAGGCCCAAAAAGAGAAGCAAGCTGATAAAGGCCCACGTGAAGGCTGTGGCCCACGTGAAATGCCGCGTGAAATTGAAGCAAATTAGAGGTGATGTCATCCACGACATCAGCGTGCAGGTGATTAGCAAATTGGATGGGCCGAGCGAGAGGAATTGGGCCGCGCGTTGCTGATGCTTGGACAAGATGGGCCGTGCTGCTCGCGAGAATTGAAGAGGCCGAAGACGGGATTAATTTTCCATTTTTCGTTTGTTTAATTATTATTATTTTATTATTTCATTTTAGGTTAATTTAGATTTTATTCCCTTTAGTATTTTAGGGTAAAGAAAAGGCTTGTTGGCCAATCTACAATATTATCTTGAAACCCTAATTTCCCTTTCTACGTATTTGTTATGAAGAACTAAGCCTCCTTGGCTTAGTCAGACGCTGAAGCTTTCGTTTTGATTAAGTTGTGAGATTCTCGTTCTTAATCTATTGCATGGTTTTTATCTTTCTCTTGCTTAAGTTGTTTATGATTGATATTGATAATCTCTATTTGGACGCATCTAGGGTTTATTGTTATTGATTGATTGCTAGATTTAGATTGTTACTGGTTGAGCATATCTATTTCTGAGTAGCAACTGCATCGTACTAGTATCTGGTTGTGCTAGTCTCATGCAGAAGAGAATTGATTTACATTCTAGGATAATATCTGGTTGTGTTATGCTAGAATTGTATCCAACTATATTCCTATCCGTAAGGATGCTGTTAAACTGAATCTTGATAGTTTCAGGGTTGTTTAATTAGTTAGTGCTAATAGTATCTGGTTGTGCTATTAGTTATATTTGAAAAGGAATTAGAATTACCATTGCATGAGATTTTGAATAAGTATCTATGATCAACTTGTCATACGAATAGTGGATGTTGTTTGACTAAGTGTTGTTCCCCATTACTGAATTCATTCATCTTTAGTTTATTCTTGCCTTTGCATGCTTAGATTAATTAAACAAACAAAAACCCCCCTTTGGTTACTTTAGTTTGACATACAAATTGCATATTAAGATAGAATTCGCCTCCCTGTGGATTCGACATGTACTTACCTAGGACTACGGTTTAAGGTTTGTTTGGATATTTTGCATAGCAGTTTTTCACACGACAAAAGCCTGTTATCAAATATACCGCCAGCAACAACGTACGTGTCCAAGCCAACTCAACGACGTCTGTGAGTTATTTTTTTGCTCTTCCCTATGCTTCTATTCTTTTGTCTTTCATTACATTGAGGACAATGTAATGTTTAAGCATGTGGGAGAGTTTTATACTTGCTATGTCGTTGAGAAGAAAAAATTGAAAAGAGCCAAAAATTTGAAAAAAGGCTATCATAGAAATCCTGGGATAGGTCAAAAACCCGAAAGGGCGGCCTAGGTAATAAGCATGTGGCTTGGACCAGCATTAGGCTGGGGTAATAATTGGTCAAGAGTGACGTGAGCTTATGTGAGCACATCTATGAAAAAATATGAGTGGCTTGGTGAAAACCCGAAAGGGCGCCTTGGCAAAATGAGCGAAAAAGAAGAAGAGTGATTTTAGGATTTCTCATTATTCTTGGCGAGGCGTCATAAGAAGAGGAGTCAAAGAAGGATTGTCGGGTAGGTCACTCTGGGAGACATAATGAGTCATAGATGGAGGCTAGGATTAGAGGTTACTCACACTATTGGATGTCCGTGTTAAGCTTGGGGGAAGTACTCTGCTTGCCCCTTAAGCTTGTTGAGTTGTGGATGAGTTTGGTGCCAGGAGCTTGGCATGGGTTAGGTGACTCTTAGTTGGAGGATATGCTTCCTGAGACCTTGGGTGCTGCATTGGAGGAGTAGACTCTTTATTAGTTTACTCGAGGACGAGCAAAGGTCTAAGCATGCAGGAGTTTGATAAGCACTACTTTATAGGGCTTAAGTAAGAGTCATTAGAGGGTTTATTGGTGTCATTCAGGTAGATTTAGACACATTCATGTGCATGGCGTTTGGGGGCGAAGTTTGGTGTTTTTGGAGGTGTTTGAGCTGTTTTGGAGATCATAGGAGACACTGAGGAAGAAGTCACCAGTAAAAGACGCAAAGGAAGTGAAGAGAAGAGTAGAAGAACAGTGTGCTGAATTCAATTGGTTCGTTCTCTCTACTCAGATGTCCAAATGGAGTGATTCCAACTCTAGGAGTTAGATCTTGAAGTCTACTACAAGTCCTCAAAATATGAGCGCAATCCGAGTTGGGAATCAAAAGTTATGGCATTTTTACTAAAGTGTCGCAGATGCTGAAGGCCAATGAAGACTGCCGCACCCCGCGGCATGAAGGCCACCGCACCCCGCGGTGGCAACGCGCTGACGAGATTTATTTCCGAGTTTTTATTTCGTTCTATTTTATTTCCGAGACTTAGTTTCCTAGTTTGTTATTTTATTTTCTTTATTTCTGAATTATTACTTTAGTATTTAAGTTAGGTTTAAGACTCTTTTAGAGCATCATCTACTTTTTACCCTAGTTGTCACTTTTCATATTTTTTCTCTCACAAACCCTAATGGAGAACTAAACCTCCATTGTTGCACTTGACAGTTTGAAGCCAACAATTGATTGGTTGTGAGTTTTCTACTCTTGTTCGTTTTCCTATCTAGTTGGATTAATTCTCTTGCGCTTGATTGTCTATTGGTTTATGTTGATTTATCTAGAGTAGCTACCTAGGTCTATTGATATCTTCCTGATTGCTAGGACTTGTGATTCCGGGTTCGGGTTGCATAACTAGTGGCAAGCACGATTTACATAAGCGGGTTGCGAGTGTTCATCGTGAGAGAGAGTTAATTGCATGCTTATAGTAACAGGTTGTTTCTATTGCATGTATCTTGTTGAATCCTTGTTTGATTGCTATTGCTTTATTGAGTCTTGAAGGTTTTCGGATTTGATTTAGTAATAAGTACTATTAGGGCTGGTAGAACTAATAGTTATCTAAGATCAGGATAAGAACAACTATAGGAAAGTTAAGAACTTGAGATTGATAGAATTCCGTGATCGACCATTCTTTTGTTGTGTGGATCTTTGTTAAGTGTGGCGCTTTTCCTCATCATATTCACAACCTTTACTTGCAAACTTGTTTACTTGCTTACTTGTTACTTTGTTTCGAGATTTCTACAAACCCCCCCTAGTTCCTAGTTGGTGACGTGAATTACAAGAATAGATAACCTGACTCTCTGTGGGATCAACCATGACTTGCTTGCTATACTCTTTAGTAGGTACTTTAGGATTTCTTTGATAGGCATCACGACTTTAGCCCTGTCAGATGGGTTGTGCATTGGTCCTTCATCGCTGAAGAGCTCGTGGTTAGGTATTGAACTTTCACTCTATCTCATTTTCTTTTCCTGAACAACTCTCAATTTTTTCGCATGTGGGTCTGCTTGAGGATTACAAAAACCTTTTTCTAAATTTGCAATCTATTCAGATCACCTTGCTTCAGTTTATTGCTATCATGTGCATTATCCTTAAACTAAATCATGTATCCAGAATAATATTGGTGTAGCTTACTATAAGTGCTTATTTGTTTTATAGGAGGCATATATTCAGATACTTCTCTTTTGGTATTTTTCATAGCACCCCTTGATTTACAGATTTCATTTATCTTTTTTAACATAGCCATCGTAGGCTACAATTTCTTTTGCTATATGCTCAATCTGTTGCTATTAGTTATTTTCTGATGCTATTGCCAGTTATTCAAAAGTTTCTTTGAGAATAGGAAATTGCAAATAGTCAAGTGTTAAAGAATGGCATACTATAAGAAAATGTTATGTCTGTGTATGAAGGACTTGCAGATGGAATTAAACAAGTATAGGAAGAATCCACTGATGAATAACTATTATGAATTTGTAACTCAGTCTAAGATGTCAGCGGGAAGTACTTAGGAGAGATGACCACAAGTATGATATCATCCCATGAACAATGTCCAAACCCATAGAATTTAATAATGTCTTTATAAATGAGAGAGCATGAAGAACTGTGTGAAGCTCTAGGAATCTTTGGAAATGAATTATATGATAGGATTATAATACAAATCATAATTGGCGGTATGATTTAAAATATTGAATGTGCTTGTACATTTGGCAGAACAAGAAGCGACTGAGAGAGGATATGTGCTTTGCAAACGGGTGTGGAGCAGTGAGTGTGACCAAGAGAGGAGACATTCTGGCACCCTTGACTGAAGAGGCTGTTCTTGAGCTCTTGAAACAATTTCCAGATTGATCCCATCAATCACTTCCTTTAGCTATACTGTATCATTCTAAAGTGCACTGTTGTAGTTGCCTTTGTTGTTTTTCAAAAGCTGATGTGCTTTATAATTTGTTGCTGGAGAATCTCCTATGAATCTTGAAATTTCATCTAAATTTTTGGCATGTGTGAGGATAATATTTAGGTTATTGTTTTATTTTGTTAAAGCTCTCATATTTTTCCATGCGTTATATATGGGTTGCATTTTTCAAAAATTCTAGAAGGGACAACCGGATAACATGGGTGATAACTCCCATCTTTGTCAAACGGTGATCCGAGTAGTACCATAATCAACCAAGTTTGATGGAAAATAAAGTTCATATATAGTCTGATTTGGAATCAGTGAGATAGCAAGACAAATTCTCTCCAAAGGGGATGGTTTGGAGTAGGGGGGAATATGGCAGCTCTTTGGTTTACATATGCATCATAAGTTGATTAGATTTTTCATTAAATAACCATCTCTTAGTGACTGGTAATATCTATCTATATTTATTTAAACAACTTTTATGCTGAAAATATTTTTTCTTAAGAAATACCTTTGTGAACTCCTTAATTTTTCAAAATAAAAAGCAACAAAATTTTAAATTCCTTACTTTCTCAAAACAAAGAACAAAAAACTATAACACAATTTAGATAATGTTATTTTTTTAATTTCATTTTAAAAATAATTCGGTATAGATTTTTTTCCCCTTTTTGGAGTTCATCTTTGATATCTATATCCCTTGTTTTTTCCGTCAACTGTTACCTTTTTAGGGTTTGTATCATTTTCTCCATAGATTTTTTGTTCAATAGATCGTAGAAGATCAAAAAGCTCGATGGGGAAACATTCATGGTTGCTCCACCCGCTAGAGCCATAGCCGATTTAATACTTTTAAAGTTGTATCATATTGAATGAACACACTTAATGCACAAAAATGCAAACTTTATATTAGATATAGAAGATTTCTAAAATATTCACAAAAACTTTCATCAAAATATAAACACATCCCTACAAAAATAAACTTTCACTTTAATTCAAAATTAAAATTATACTTCTAACCAAAATTATAAAAAATAAAATAACCCGCTTCTTATGTACAATCATAACAGTTTATACCTAGCATATTTACATTTAAAAAAAATCAAATAATATATGTCTAACATAAAAAAAAGAACAACGATCCATGTATTACAAACTTATTTTGTATATCGTGACACTACATATATACACAAATGGCTTCGCATGGGCTTTGATTTCTAATTCTTTTAAAAATAGGTCGAAAACTAAAATGAATATGGGAAGTTGTGTATCTCGAACCTTTGACCTGTTGGAACAAAGAAAAAGTCATTTCTAATGTACCAAACATCCACATGCAAAATAAAACAGTTAAGAATATAAACCATGTGGCTCGAAGAATCTTGTTTCATTAGATGTAATAGAACATGTCGAAAAAGGCTACACATACACATGGTTTATAGCCAAAATCGATCTTACACTAACCAATAAGAATGTGCACTTGTCTTGATTTTTTTTAAGTTCCACTTCTTTCCCATTAAGAACATTTGTCGGTAATTAGAGTGGACTTTTATACAGATGTTATTCTTTTCGTTAAGTGTCATTTTAGCTTTTATATATTTTTCCAAAAAATATTAGTTATTTTAGGATTTTAGGTAACTAGAGCTTTTATGTATATGTAGTATCACAATTTAAAATTTAGTTTCTAATTTATGGATTGTTGTTTCATGTTTTATCTTAGACGATATATTGTTTGATATGTATTTAAATGTAATATCTAAGTCTTGACAAAAAAATGTAATATCTAAGTATTTTAGGTATAAAATGATATGATTGTACGAAGTACAATTTTATTTATTTATTTTGGTCATAAGTTCAATTTAAATTTTGAATTAAGGTGGTAGTTGTTTTTTGTAAGGATACGTTTTTTCCTTTGAAAATATTTGGAAATTATTTTAGAAATGCCTATCTAATTATATGTTGTGCTTGAACTCGAGTATTTGTAAGAAACTTGCTACAACAACTCTCATTTCTTACATGCTCCACTACCCTCCACATTTCTAGATTTTTGTCTTTATCTTACAAATTTATTGCATTTTAATAATGTCTTTTTTGTTATGCTTTAGTTATTAATATTCATTAATATATCATTTTATTTATTTGGTCTGGAATATATATCGTTTTATTAGTTACGTTGACTTTACATATTCCTAGACATTAATATCATTTTAATTAAAATATATTAGTCATTAATTCCTATTTTTATTAAATACAGAGTAATATAAATAATTGGTGACTCTGCATTTTCTTAAACCTTGTTATATTTTATATAAAAATACATTAGTTATTTTATCGGTACTTGCTTACTCTTCTTAGCGAAATTATAATTCATAACTTCTTCCTTGTACATTTCATATGTGAGAGTGAGTACATGTCTATTATTTCGGCTTCCATCCTTGATTAATTCCTCTAGACCAACACAATGAAGCCAAATTTAGTATATATACATGATGAGTGTAAAATGAATATGTATAAAATAGAACAATAAAAATCATCCTTAACCAAAATAACAACACACCTACCTAAAACGGTTTAGTACAAAAAAAACTAAAAATACAAACCCAATTGAATTTATGTTACCAATAGTTGAAGGGTTTACATCGTCCATAAAATAGTTTTCTTTATTCTTTACTAACAATCAGTCGTCCTAAATCGATTGTCTTTGTCATCCTTCTAGTGAAAGCTACTGGTGCATGATGTAAACAATCGATGCCTTAATAGTGTTATTAGATTATCCAATTATCTGACATCTTTACATAAAATTAACCTATCTCGATCAAAAGACAATTATATTAATAAATTTAAACCGATATATGTAAGTATTGTAGACTACAAAAGAGATCCAAATACATATAATCAAGGATAGTTTATCGTGAGATGGATATATACTTGCATCATCGATAATCGGGAATCATCATTCACATCTTTAACTTAATAATTATGCTTATTTCAGTGACCATGTCTTTTTAAGGTGTTGCCCACTATCTCATAAGCTTCACTATATGGCTTTCTAGAGCTAATTTCCATGTAGAAGAATGAGATGATGGATGCCCAGAGCAAATGAACGGATTACCACCATTTTCGCCCTTTAATAGATGAAAGTGTTACTTGGAAAGTAAAGCCATTTTGACATATAACCGTTTAGACATCTTGACTATAATTTGTTTCCAACCATTCACTGTGTACTAAATACGGGAGTTACGTGTAGTAATTGGATAATATTAAAATATGAGTAAATGAGAGCAAAATATAACATATACAGTATGCAATAACTATCACTAATTGAGATTTAGGTTAAAAAATGAGTCATAACTTAAAGAGTAGTCCGTACGTAGAGACAAGATTTAGCTGAAAAAAGTGTGTGAGGGGAGGAAATAATTACTTACAAATAGTGCTCATTTTTATATATACACATAATTATGCTACGGTATATTAAAATAAACATTTTTTTTTTACTTAAATTACAAAGTAGCCTATAATTATACTTATGTATTTTATATTGGTTTACAAACCCTATAGTAAAAACCGATCGGGAAATCTAACATATTATATACATATTATATACTAAGGGTGATAAACTAATCCTACATGCAAACTATAACTTTAGGCCTATTTAAGCCTTTGATTTTGTCTTTAAAAGTTAACATTCAATGACCTAGAATGCTAACTTTTAAATATATATAGATATAAATGATTATTTTTATGCTTAATAGAAATATAAATTGAACTATGTTGAAAATTTAACGTGAAGATATAAGAATTATACAACGATATGAAAATGATGACTTTTTAATTGATTAATATGTAGTAATTGTATATAATTGTGGATCAAAAACTTTGTATATTATATAGACAATTATAGATTATTAATATAATTGTTAATATATGAAATTGTCACTTTAGTACTTTTTGGATTTGAAAAATTGTTTAAATTTTGTGCTAAATAAATAAGGCATGAAATGAAAAAAAAACTAATTCATCTTTAAAAGTTAGCATTCAATGACCTAGAATGCTAACTTTTAAATATACTAGAAATCGAAGCACGGGCCTTTTGTGTATATGTAGTATCACGGTTTAAATTTGAGATACTAATATATGGATTGTTGTTTCATGTTTTATCTTAGACGATATATTGTTTGATATGTATTTAAATGTCATATCTAAGTCTTGACAAAAAAATGTAATATCTAAGTATTTTAGGTATAAAATGCTATGATTGTACGAAATACAATTTTATTTATTTATTTTGGTCAGAAGTTCAGTTTAAATTTTGAATTAAGGTGGTAGTTGTTTTTTATAGGGATGCGTTTTTTCCTTTGAAAATATTTGGGGAATATTTTAGAAATGCCTACTAATTATATATTGTGCTTGAACTTGAGTATTTGTAAGAAACTTGCTACACCAACTCTCATTTCTTACATGCTCCACTACCCTCCATATTTCTAATTTTTTGCCTTTATCTTACAAATTTATTTTCTTTTAATAATGTCTTTTTTTATGCTTTAGTTATTAATATTCATTAACATATCGTTTTATTTATTTGGTCTGGAATATATATCGTTTTATTAGTCACGTTGACTTTACATATTCTTAGACATTAATATCATTTTAATTAAAATATATTAGTCATTACTTCCTATTCTTATTAAATACAGAGTAATATAAATAATTGGTGATTCTACATATTCTTAAACCTTGTTACATTTTATATAAAAGTAAATTAGTTATTTTATCGGTACATGCTTACTCTTTTTAGCGAAATTATAATTCATAACTTCTTCTTTGTACATTTCATATGTGAGAGTGAGTACATGTCTATTATTTCGGCTTCCATCCTTGATTAATTCCTCTAGACCAACACAATGAAGCCAAATTTAGTATATATACATGATGAGTGTAAAATGAATATGTATAAAATAGAACAATAAAAATCATCCTTAACCAAAATAACAACACACCTACCTAAAATGATTTAGTACAAAAAAGGAACTAAAAATACAAACCTAATTGAATTTATGCTATTAATAGTTGAAGGGTTTCCATAAAATAGTTTGTTTTATTCGTTACTAATAATCAGCCGTCCTAAATCAATTGTCTTTGTTCTCCTTCTAGTGAAAGCTATCGGTGCATGATGTAAACAATCGATGCCTCAATAGTGCTATTAGATTATCCAATTCTCTGACATCTTCACATAAAATTAACCTATCTCGATCAAAAGACAATTATATTAATAAATTTAAACCGATATATGTAAGTATTGTAGACTACAAAAGAGATCCAAATACATATAATCAAAGATAGTTTACCGTGAGGTGGATATATACTTGCATCATCGACAATCGTCCTCATTCACATCTTTAACTTAATAATTATGCTTATTTCAGTGACCATGTCTTTTTAAGGTGTTGCCCACTATCTCCCAAGTTTTTCACTATATGGCAAGCTAATTTTCATGTAGAAGAATGAGATGATGGATACCCAGAACAAATGAACGGAATACCACCGTTTTCGCCCTTTTATAGATGAAAATGTTACTTACAAATGAAGCCATTTTGACATATAACCGTTTAGATATCTTGACTATAATTTGTTTTCAACCATTCATTGTGTACTAAACACAGGAGTTACGTGTAGTAATTGGATAATATTAAAATAGGAGTAAATGAGAGCAAAATATAACGTATACAGTATGTAGTAACTATCACTAATTGAGATGTATGTTAAAAAATGAGTCATAACCTAAAGAGTAGTCTGTACTTCGAGGCAAGATTTAATTGAAAAAAGTGTGTGTGGGGACTGAGGAGGGAATAATTACTTACAAATAGTGCTCATTTTTATATATATGCATAATTATGCTATGGTATATTAATATAAACAAAGAAAAAATAATTACTTAAATTACAAAGTAGCCTATAATTATACTTATGTATTTTATATTGTTTTATAAACCCTATAGTAAAAACTAGGGGTGAGCAAACGGATCGATCCGATCCGTTATACCGGATATCCGGTTCAAAAAATTTACAAAACCCCGATCCGTATCCGGTCTGTTTTGAAACGGATATCCGATAAAAAGGACCCGGATCGGATATCTGAGCCGGATATCCGAATTATCCGGTTACTACAACTCTATTAAAAATAAATCAATATATTCATTTTTTAAATTCAAAAGTAATAAATTTATAAATTAAGAAATAAAATTTGTAGGTTGTTTCTTAATTTGTTCGTACGATTTAAATTATATACACACTTATTATTCATATGAAAATTTATTTACAATATTTTACTTGGACAACAATATAAATATGTGATTAATGATGTAAAATTTATTAATATATTAGTTATAATAAACAAATTTATGATTATAAATATTATATGAATAGTACCAGATATTTTTGGATATCCGGTAAGCTAAATATCTCGATCCGTATCCGGTTCAAGTATCCGGCAAAATCACCCGGATCGGATCGGATACGGATAAAAACTTAAAGGATATTTTCGGATACGGATTTTTAGGATACGGATCGGCGGATTTTCGGATCGGATCAGCCGAATCGGATATATTTGCTCACCCCTAGTAAAAACCGATCGGAAAATCTAACATATTATATACATATTATATACTAAGGGAAAAAGATCACGTGAGGATAAGGTGTTAGGATAGGAATGAGGATGCTTCACAACCATTCGTTCTTTTCCCTCTCCATCTAATCTCAGTCGTTCCTTCTCTTTTCCTTTTCCCTTTTCCTTTGAATTTTCACTGTTCCCAGCCGTTCCTTCTCTTTGCTCGCTCCAAAAAACCAGATTCCAGGTTGCTTGCTGGTTCGTTTTTACTTGTAATCCATCCTCCTTCGTGGTAATCCATCCTTCTTCGTGATAAAACTAATCCGTTCACTCGTTTCATCGGCCGATCGTTTCCGTCTTGCCGCCGGTGTGCTTTATTTTCTTCTTGCTGTTTTCGTTTTAGTCTCGTCGTTCTTAGTCGACATGGTTACTCCTTCTACTGATTCAGGTACAGATCTGTAATTTATTGTTGATTTGTTTGTTGTTTAGGTATTTAGGCATTTATGTATGTGTGTTTCAACAGAATTTCTCTGTTTTTGGGGATTTAGGTATGTGCTTGGTTGAATTTGTCAGTTTTGAATTTTAGGTATTGCAATTAAGATCTGTGTATTGCAATTTTAGGTATGTGCTTGAATTTGTCGTTCTTAGTCGACATGGTCATGCACTTTCTTTGAGTCAGCTGTCCACTTATAAGCTCATGCACTTTTTTTCTGTCAGTCATGCACCTTTATTCACTCTTTCATGCACGTTTATGCACTTTCTTTGAGTCAGCAGTCCACTTATAAGCTCATGCACTTTCTTTCCGTCAGTCATGCACCTTTATTCACTCTTTCATGCACGTTTATGTATAGGGCCATGCACTTATTAGCTCATACTCTATTATTAATTCCACTCTTTCTTTTGTCAGGAGATGAGCATAAAATGAAGCATAATGTTATATCTGTTTTCCCAAGCATTACCGCTGAATATATTATTCCGGAGTGCAATGATTCATTGAAGCCGTATCTTGGGCAGCTTTTCCCGACTCTTAACGACGCTATTGCCTTTTACGAAGCCTATGCAACGGCATGTGGTTTTACTGTTCGTGTTTGTTCTACCAAGAAAAACAAGGATGTACCGCCGACTGTTATTTGGAAGCACCTTTGTTGTAACAGAGAAGGATACAAAGTTGTCTCTCCATATTCCGAGTTCAACCAGGCTGTCCCGACAGATGGAGATGTTGTGAAAATGAGGAGAATATCTAATAGATGTGGCTGTGAAGCTAAGTGTTGGCTCAAGTACGAAGGTAATGATGGTTACCGTGTTACAAAATTGGAGTATGGTCATACACATGCTATGTTGGAGCTGTCTCATATGGTTTTCTCAAAAGGGAACATGCAAGTGACTCCATTTCATCAAGAAATTATGATGAACTGTATTAAATCCAACATTGGTGTCACTAAGAGTTACAAAGTGTACACGAATCTAGTGGGTTCATATGCTAACGTAGGCGCCACTGTTGTTGACTTCAAGAACTTTATGAGGGGTTTGAACTCATACATGGAAGGCAGTGATGCTCAAATGGTCATCAATGACTTTTTGAAGAAGAAAGAATGCTGTAATGCATATTATTTTGATTATGATGTAAACAAGGAGGGCCATCTATGCCGTTTGTTTTGGTGTGATCCTATCAATCGGAAGAGTTTCTCTTATTTCGGTGATGTAGTGTCAGCTGATGCTACATACCAGTTGATTAGGTAATTTTATTTTCATTCATTTACTTATGTAATCTGATTTATGTATGATCAAATGATTTTCCCATGTACCCTGAGTAACTCATGCACCTGCAGTGAGTAACTCATGCACCTATGCTCATCAGCTCATGCATTTATAATGGGTAACTCATGCACCTACGCTCATCAGCTCATGCACCTATACTTGGTGCGCTTCATGCACCTTTACTAAATCATTCATGCACTAACATGCTCAAACTCTTGCACCCCATATTGCAGATATAATATGGTGTTCATACCATTTACTGGAGTGGACAATCATAAGAGGTCTATTACATTTGCTGCTGCTTTGCTTTTGCATGAAGACATTGACTCTTATGTGTGGTTATTTGAGAATTTCAAGAAGGCGATGGGCCATGAACCTCATGTCATTATAACTGATCAAGCTGCATCTGTCAAGGCTGTTGTTGAATGAGTGTTTACTCATTCTGTCCACCGGTTGTGCATGTGGCATATAATGATGAAGGTTGCTAACAAGGTTAAGTTCCCTCCAAATACAAATCCTTCTATCATTGATTCGTTCCAAAAGAAGTTCAAGAAGATTGTTTGGAGTGACGAACTCACTCCAATTGAGTTTGAAAACGAGTGGTTCTCGGTTCTTGAAGAATTTGGTTTCCAAGGGCATGAGTGGCTAGGAGTAATGTTTGAGCTACGGCGTTATTGGATCCCTGCATTTTTTCATGATGTGAGAATGTCGTCCTTATTGAGGACGACATCAAGGTCTGAGAGTCAAAACAGTTTTTTTGGAAATTTCATAGGGTCTCAATCAAGCCTAGTGGTATTCATGATGCAGTATAACAGTGCAATTGAATCACAGCGGCATAATCAGAAAAAGTGTGATATGGATTCCGCTACCTGCACTCCACGGATGAAGACACCTTACCAGTTTGAAAAGAACCTAGCAACTATTTACACTATCAACGCATTTTATGATGTCCAGGAGGCGTTTGTTAGTGGCACGTATCATTGCAACCTTGATGAACTGAAAAAAGATGCCGATATCCATCACTTTAGGGTTGAAGACGAATTTGGCAGAATCCGTGCTGTTCAGAAAGTTGTTGCAAGTAATGAGTATCATTGTTCTTGCAATAATTTCCTCACTATGGGCTTTCCCTACCGATATATTTTCTTTGCTTTGAAGAATACTCATGCAACTGTCTTACCTCCTACCCTCATCAACACTCGCTGGACGAAGCAAACGATTCTACAACCAATTTTTGAAGTGGATGGTGCAGTTTATGATGCGAGTGTTCAAATTGATGAAAAGAAGATGATGTTGGCTGAAGTGATGACATAAATGTACTCTTGTGTCGACATTGTTGGTGATGATATGGACAAATTGAAAGAGTTTTTAGCTATTTTAAAGGAACAAAAGGCTGTACTCACAAGGTCACAAGTAGTTGATCCATCTGCCTCAACATCAGCCAGCAACTATAAGTTTAAGAAATTTGTAGGCCCGTTACCGGATCAAGTGAATGTCCACCCTCCGGAAATGGCAAAGAACAAGTTCAGGAAGATGCGCATTAGAAGCGGCCAAGAGGTTGAAATCGAAAATTCCAGGAAGAAGACAAGATTATGTACTCTTTGTAAAAGGTCGGGACACAACATCACGACTTGTGCTCAATATGTTAATTAGGTGTTTCAAATTTTATATGTATTCAGATAGTAGGGAATGCACTTATGCATACTTACTCATGCACCAAAATACAGTGACTCATGCACTGTTATTTCTCTTTTCTGTTAATTAGGTATTCAGATATTAAGAAATGCACTTATGAACTTAATCATGCACCAAAATATAGTGACTCATGCACTTTTATTTCTCTTTTCTGTAAATTAGGTATTCAGATATTGTCCTCAATATTAAGAAATGCACTTATGTATACTCATTCATGCACCAAAATACAGTGACTCATGCACTTTTACATATCAACTCATGCACCAACAAAGGTTTGTTTGGGGGTAGCTTATGGTGTTTTTGTAAAAGCCTTGACTTTGTAATTCTGGTACAACATCAATGGTTTGTTTTTGGTGTAGTTTATGTTGTAGTTTATGGTGTTTTTTGTAATTAGCCCTGGCTGTTTAGTTCTGTTATAACATCAATTAATTCATGCACTTTTACATATTTAGTCATGCACCAACTAACGATGACTCATGCACTTTCGACATACTACTCATTCACCAAAATCATTATTCTGTTCCGGCACATAATAACTCAGGCACCAACACATAACAAGTCATGCACCAACACATACTGAGTCATGCACCAACACATATTGAGTCATGCACCAACACATAATAACTCATGCACTTTCCACATACTCGCCATGCACCAATACGGACTCACTAATTCTGTTCCATGTTCAAATAGATATTAAGTCATGCACCAACACATAATAACTCATGCACTTTCCACAAATTACCCATGCACCATTACAAAATCACTGATTCTGTTCATGTTGAAACATATATTAAGTCATGCACTTTTTACAATTCAACTCATGCAGTTTGTTGCAAAGCTTGGATGAGCATTGATCTTTCAATGAGAAACATTCATATACTGCTCAAATGTGTATTGTCCGATAGATGACCTGATACTTACAAATACACCTACTGTTTCTTGAAAACATCTGCTAGATTACCTAATTCCTATAACCATTACCTAAACTGTTCACTAGATTAGTCAAAATTACATTGAAACATTCTTTTTCCCACGACCACGCACAACTGCTACATTTCCAGCTTTCTTCTCTTGAATAATTTCTTCAACTCTGGCCTTCTTTTCATTAAACTCGCTGGTTAGGAGGGCGTAGCAATACTTGATCCTAAGCTTTGCCAACTGGCGTTTGTCTCCCGTATTCAGTTTAGGATTCTAGCTTGAGAGTCCATTGCCCATATATGTCTCCATATGTCTTAGTAGAAAGACCCCACAATCAACTTTGTTTTTCCCATCCCTCCATTTCATTTGCAGCCTTTCACATGAGACATTTGCAATGTCTTCAATTGCTTTAGCTTTGACTTCCATATCATGATTCAATAAAAAACTGACCATCAAATGTCTCTGCACAAATAAAGCGGTTAAATTCTATAACATTTGTGTATATCAAAACCTTTAATTGTTATAAAAATCATTATACTCAATGTATACTCACCAGAGTAGATGGTACTTTTCCATACTTGTCATCGCTCCCACTTGATGAGTTGTCTATGATATGGAAACCGGGATTCTTGACATTTGTTGCGATCAAATAGTAATGCCCTTGGCTAATAATTGGGTAAAAGAACTGTACAAGTAAAAGAAAAATAGATTGTAAGTATCTAATAATAACATGGACTTACCCATGCACACTAATGCAGTTTTCATGCACATACATCCAACCCCTCATGCACCAACAACTATTCCTTCAAATGTAATCACTAATTCACCCAGAAACAGTAGTTCATGCACTCTACAAACAATACTTCATGCACCTGAAAGCATTGGTCCATGCACTTTGGAGCATTGTCTCATGCACCAACATACAAACACTGTCTCATGCACCAACATACAACCACAAAATCACTAATACTAACTCATGCACCAATAATAAAAAACCTCATGCACCAACAAACAATACTCCATGCACCTACAAACAAACCTCATGCACTTTTGAGCACTGTCTCATGCACCAACATACAAAACACTGTCTCATGCACCAACATACAATCACACAATCACTCATGAACTTTAACATACTAACTCATGCACCAATAATAAAAACCTCATGCAGTTTGATGAACATACTCATGCACCAGTAAAAGCTGAGTGTAAGATAATTACCACATCAACATTTTTAATTGTGTAATTTTTGTTCTTAAAACCCTTGACATCAGCAAATGTTTCTAGCACTGAATATGTGAATATGATAGATTTATCCTCCATTGTGTATAAGGTGTCATCACAAGCAAAAGTCTGCGAATACAAAAAATGGAAATTAATAAATTAGAGCACAAATTAACATAATATTGTTGCAAAGTTGTGTCTTACCATAGTCAATGACGGTAGAAAGAATCTCAACGGTGACATACGACCCCTATATGTTTCATTTTCATTTAACATGACTGTAAATGCATCAATTAACAGACTGTCTATTTCAGCATTTATAGCCAGTGTAATCAAGTCCCTTTTCTTGAGAGTGGTATCTGCCATTCGGAAAACATCTTCACTGCAAAAAAAAAAAACCAATTCGTGAACTAGCTAGCTACATGTTATTAAATGTTATAACCAAATTCATATAATTAAATATGTACTTACTTTTCCCCTCCTTCTTCAACAGTTATCCAATTGTAAATGATCTTCTCATCGGGTATTGTTCTTTCTGAAATATTTACCTCTCTCTCTCCTTAAATGGTGAAATTGTGTTTTCAGAAGGAAAAATGTTCCTTTTCTCTGCTGGTGTAGCATCAGCTATACCTTTTGGCTCAGAACTGCACACAAATTTCACCTGACAAACCCCACATTCACAAGTTTTTTGAATTGTGAAATTGTTTAAAACAGATAACACTTAGTTAGACAATGAATAATTCAGAGATAAACATCTTGTTTTATATACCTTTTTCGGTTGCTTATTTACATTATCGTCTTGCACTTTTTTCTTGGTGATGTTGTCCTACAACACATACACACAGAAAAAGTTATTAACAGATGCACCAAAAAACATTCATTCATGCACTGACAGTTATTAACAAATATTCATTAACAAGCATTCATTGATGCACCAATAATTATTCATTCATGCACTAATAATCATTAACTCATACAATATCTTCCATGCTTGTACTCTTTTGCTTTTGAGTTGCAATTTCTTCAATCCCTTCCTTGCCAACAACTTCCTTGTCAGCAACTTGATCTCCTTGTCCTGCTTGTTCCACCTCCTGTTGTTGTACACTCTCTCCCACCTCCTTGTCAGAAACCTCCTTCTCCTTGTCCTCCTTGTCTTCAACTTCTTTGCCAGCCTCTTTGTCCTCCTTGTTATCCTTGTCCTCCTTGTCTTTGTCAACAACTTCCTCTACAACAACAACTTCCTCTACAACAACTTTCTCTACCACTTCCTCTACAACAGCAGCCTCAAATGGTTGTTCTAATTCCACCTTCAAAAAACAGTATTTTTGTTAACTATATAACACTTACTCATGCACCAATCAGTTTTCAGTCATGCACCGATATAAATAGGCTCATGCATCTACACCACCCTCGAAACACCAAAATGGGAATATTCTATCATGCACATAGTCATAAACACTTACTCATGCATCAATTATTTTTCAGTCATGCACCGATATAAATAGGCTCATGCATCTACACCACCCTCAACAGTAATTTTAAAGTAGATTTTACCTGTATTGGTGACAGGCCCAAGTCAAAACTAGGGATTTCTGGACCCATCTGCAATAATTAAGAAAAAGCATTAGTATCATACAGTAAAGCTTAATGTCATTCATGAAGAATCATGTACAAAATATTTTTGTAGAGTCACTTACCCCCATATTTCCTGCCTGCTTTGTGTCTTTGTCTTTGTCATTGTCCTTACCCTCATTACTCTTATCAACAATATCTTCCACATCCACTCTTCTACCAACGTCCTTCTCAACGTCTTCCCCAACAACTTCTCCAGCAACAGCCTTGTCAGAAACGACAACTTCTTCATCAACATCCATGTTGACAACTTCCTCTTCTTGCACGTCATTACCATCATGCTCTTTTGTGATTGTATGGATGAGATCTGAAAACCCGGGAATAAACATGTTCCCGCTGTGTTCCTTCTGTTCAGTAAGTGTTTTCTCAACCTCCTCCATACATGTCACAACTAAATCCCAGAACTCAGTGTCTTGGGTTGGTTGTTCCTCAAACACCTCATCATTAATTATTGAGGTAAGCTTGACATTGATAATTTTTTCGGCTTGGTTGTTGACCGTCTGCAAGACACTATTTCTCTTCAGCTATGCCGAGATTTGCTTCTTTTTCATCAAAACTGCTCGTACACTGCGAGCCATGCCTTCTATCTCTCTTAGGTATTCCTCCATAAAACACTTCACCCGCTCATCCGTTTCCACGACATTTGCTGGTTCGGTTGGAACATCAAGCTCTTCCTCTTCATCCTCATTAACCCCCCTGCTCGCGCTTGCCTCCACAGGTTCTTTGAAGGTTGGTCTACTGAGCAGAAATCCATTCCCGAACCCACCATGTAGGATCTCCTCATCCTCCATATCCTTCAGCATCTTGGTGGTCCAGTTCTTGATAATCGGGAATTTTCTGTGGACATTCAGACCTTTCCACTTCAGCCTGTCCACATAAATCAATTGGAAAACATAATTCAAAAAGAAATTAGTCATAGAATTCTTGTATAGCCGAGACATATATTACTAGATAATGATTGACCCATGCACTCAGCGGCCCTGACTAATGCACTCATATTCTCTGACTCATGCACACATATATATTCATAAGATTATGCACATTTACTTATGCACTCATAAGATTATGCACATATAAACAGTTACTCATGCACCAATACATTTTTCAGTCATGCACGTGTACAAATAGGCTCATGCATCTACAGAATGCTAACTCTAGCACCTACATACACAAACAAAGGCACATAGACATGTAGTTAGTCATGCACCATCACAAACTAAGTCATGCACCTAGAAACACTGTCTCATGCACCTACACATAACAAGTCATGCACCTATAAACACTGTCTCATGCACCTAAACATAATTACTCATGCACTTTCCATATAACAAGTCATGCACCTATAAACACTGTCTCATGCACCTTCACATAATTACTCATGCACTATATACTCTTAACCCTTGCATCTACACACATAATTACTCATGCACTATGACATAACAAGTGATGCACCAACACTCTTTTCAGTCATGCATCTACACACATTAACTCATGCAGTTATCAAAACACAAAATGGTAATATTTACCTGCAGTAGAAGCAAGCTGCCATTGAAAGTCTTTTGTTTCTTATTTGCCCATGCAACAGAGAAATTGATGAGGGCCTTGTAGAGGAATGAGCTCCAATTAAAGTTCCTTATTTGATCTACATTCTCCAGCAATTGAAGAATCTTCAGATTTATTTTCCCACTCGAATAAGACTCAACAATCGTGTTGACAAACAACATAATGAATTATCTTTTGAACCAAATCCCTCCATCACATTTTTTCATCTTCTTCAAGATGTCGGTTGTAGTCAAATTTCTGATCTCCTTTCCCTCAAAACCAGCCTTCAATTTCTTTAGAAACTGCTCATTGGTGAGTGCTTTAGGCAACTCAATCTCAACCTCTCCCTTGGGAATGCCAAGATAATCATAGGCATCAGTATCAGTGACTGGTATCTTCCTCCCATCGCTGAGTTTTATTGTAGAATTCAGAGGGTGAAACCTGCTGCAGACATAATGCCCTAGCCTCATAGGCATGTCCTTTATGTCCCAGTGTACAAGACTCTCAAAGCCAATTTCCATCAGAGCAGTTCTCTGATTGGCTGTGAAATCAGTTTGGGAAAGCACGTAGGATGAAATGACAGATGGGGATGTTCTACACACCAGCATGGGGTAGTCCTTCCTGAGTTCTAGAATTCCCCTTTTGTTCCCCAGCTTTGGGATCTTGGACTCTATAACAAACACATTCTCCACCTTCTCTTTATCCCCCCTCACCTGTTTCTTTGTTTTCTTTGTCTTCTTCTCCTCATCACCCTCCACCCTGGCCTTCCCTTTTATGTCTGCAGCAACCTTTTTACGAGCAGACTCCCTTTCTTCTGCTGCTTTCTTCTCTATTTTCAAAAGAATCTCAGCAATAGGTACATCCTCACTATCACTGTGATCTTCATCCAAGACCCTTGGCCTCTTTGATTTTTGATGGCCTTTTCCTTGGGTCTAACAAATCCATGGTGACTAAAATTTAAAGAGATATGATGAGCATTAGCTTACCAAACAAAGGAGTGGGAGGGGGTGCATCTCCATGCATTGTGGTGGCTGGGAACACAGTTGGTTGGTCTTCACTATCTGTTAATTCACAATGCAAACGAATTTGTTCATGCACAAATTTTTAAACACAAGCACAACCAGTTATTCATGCACCTTTGCAAACATACTTATGCATCAGTGCTTGTTCATTGGTGCATAAGTATGTTTGAAAAGTTGTAGATACAAGTGCTTGTGCTTGTGACTATACTGTTAAAGTGCATGAGTGGTTGTTCATTGGTGCACAAACATACTGATGCACCAAGAAGTAATTTACTCAATGAATATCAGATAGTGAGTCATGCACTAACATACCAACTCATGCACCAACAAGAAATTACAAAGAAATAACTCATGCACCAATAAGAAATAACTCATGCAGTTTAGTAATTTTTTACTCATGCATTTGTATTTCTAGTTGACTCATGCATTTATATTTCTATTTGACTTACCAGTGTCTATATATTTTTGTGATCTTGTTACTCTTTTTGTTATTGATGGTGATGGCAAAGTTGTGTTTGTAGTAACTGGATCTAGTTGTTTTGTTTTAGCCTGAGATCTGGATTTGTTTTGAGTTTTGCTTGGTGATGCAAGCTGGTCTGGTGTTTGAGTAATGATTAATGTACCTACTCCTTGACTATGTCGGGTGGATTTTTGTCATCACAATGCTTGCCTTTTCCTACATATTATACACACACATATATATATATATATCATTCATAATGGACAGTACTATTCACAAAACCACATGTTAGACTCATGCATTTACACACTCTTAACTCAAGCACCTGCATAGAAAGAGGAAGGCACATACACATATAGTTACTCATACACCATCACAAACTAAGTCATGCACCTAGAAACAAATTTACTCATGCACTCATATTCTGTAACTCATGCACACAGATATATTCATGCATCTTCATTAGCTGATGCACCTACACGTAACAAGTCATGTACCTATAAACACTGTCTCATGCACCTTCACATAATTACTCATGCACCTATAAACACTGCATAGAAAGAGGAAGGCACATACACATATAGTTACTCATACACCATCACAAACTAAGTCATGCATATAGAAACACTTACTCATGCACTCACATTGTTTGACTCATGCACACAGATATATTCATGCATCTTCATTAGCTGATGCACCTATAAACACTTACTCATGCACCAATTCATTTTCAGTCATGCACCTATATAAATAGGCTCATAAAGTCTTGCATATACACACATAGTTACTCAAACACCATCACACACTAAGTCATGCACCTAGAAACACTTACTCATGCACTAACACTCTTCAGTGATGCATCTACACACACATGTTAGAGCAAAAGCAGCGCATGACATATATAGAAGATATTTTTATTGATCTATTATGCACAGACGTATATTCAGTCTAATATATAGAAGATATTTCAAATCAGAGCATGTATCTAGTGAGAAATCTCTACATCGACCTTTTGCGATTATGTATTTAGTGAGAAATATACCTTGTGTTCCACTTGCTATCTTTGACCTCATTTTGTTCTTCTTTTGTTGTTGATTCTTCGTATTTCTGAGTTCTAGTTTGTTGCGACGATTCTTCTTCTTTCTGTTGATTCGGTGAAAATCGCCTTTTCTAGGGTTTATGTTTCGAATCGCTCGGGAAATGCTTGATTGTGCAGCGGATGGTCGATTTGTGAAAGTGAGAGAGAGAATCGAGAAGAGAGCGAGAGCAAGAGAGCGAAGAAGAAGGAGAGAGAACGGTTTGATTTCAGGGAACGAAAGAGATAATCGAAAAGCGAGTGAACAGTGTTTTAAGAGCCCGCTAACTTTCAATCGAAAAGCGAGAGTGAACACGCGCGAGCCGGCCCACTTAGCTTCTTAGCTTCTGGTCCTTGGATGGACTCCATCCTACGGATGGAGTCCATCCTTATTCCTTCTCTAAGAGGCCTTCCTCACCGGAATTTCACCCTATACTAAGGGTGATAAACTAACCCTACATGCAAACTATACCTTTAGGCATATTTAAGCCTTTGATTTTGTCTTTAAAAGTTAACATTCAATGACCTAAAATGCTAACTTTTAAATATATATATAGATATAGATGGTTATTTTTCATGCTTAATAGAAATATAAATTGAACTATGTTGAAAATTTAACGTGAAGATATAAGAGTTATACAACGATATAAAAATGATGACTTTTTAATTGATTAATATGTAGTAATTGTATATAATTGTGAATCAAAAACTTTGTATATTATATAGACGATTATAGATTATTAATACAATTGTTAATATATGAAATTGTCACTTTAGTACTTTTGGGATTTGAGAAATTGTTTAAATTTTGCGCTAAATAAATAAGGCATGAAATGAAAAAAAAAACTAATTCATATTTAAAAGTTAGCATTCAATGACCTAGAATGATAACTTTTAAATATATATAGATGATTGTTTTTCATGCTTAATAGAAATATAAATTGAACTATGTTGAAAACTTAACGTGAAGATATAAGAGTCATACAACGATATAAAAATGAGGACCTTTTAATTGATTAATATGTAGTAATTGTATATAGTTGTGAATCAAAAACTTTGTATATTATATAGAAGATTTTAGATTATTAATATAATTGTTAATATATGAAATTGTCACTTTAGTACTGTTTGGATTTGAGAAAGTGTTTAAATTTTGGGATAAATAAATAAGGCATGAAATGAAAAAAAAAAACTAAATCATCTTTAAAAGTTAGCATTCAATGACCTAGAATGCTAACTTTTAAATATATATAGATATAGATGGTTGTTTTTCATGCTTAATAGAAATATAAATTGAACTATGTTTAAAAATTAATGTGAAGGTATACGAGTTATACAACGATATGAAAATGAAGACTTATTAATTGATTAATATGTAGTAATTGTATATAATTGTGAATCAATTTTTTTTATATTATATAGAAGATTATATATTATTGATATAATTGTTAATATATGAAATTGTCACTTTAGTACTTTTCGGATTTGAGAAATTATTTAAATTTTGGGCTAAATAAATAAGGCAAGAAATGAAAAAAAAAACCAATTCATCTTTAAAAGTTAGCATTCAATGACCTAGAATGCTAACTTTTAAATATATATAGATGATTTATAAGTGAATTATGATGTATGTTATAATTGTATATATTAATATAATCTATATAAATTATCTTTATCTATTGGTTAAAAATGAGGTGATAGTTATGAAATTGCAAATTTTAGAAAAAAATTATAATATTTTAGTTTAACAATTACATTTTTTAATACTTATATAAAAAACTAAAATGACACTTATTTCTGATTAGAGGGGTACATGTCTATTGGTGGTGGAACGTTTGAAACATACAGTATGTGTATCATCCTCCAAACAAGGTCGTTCAGTGTTTTGAGACCCTATTTAATTAATATCTTAAAAATCCTAAATTTATAACAAGAGATTTACAATAACAAAATTTAAAATAATTTATTTACATGTGTTAGCTCCTATAAACTGATTATAAAATTCGTAAACATTTTGAGAATTTTGAGCTATATGTACCATTCACTTATTAAGCAACTATCTCATAAGACAACAATTTATAAAAGTAATAGTAATACAACACTAAAATTACGGTTTAAAGAAAATTTGAACATTTAAGGATTCATTTGGATCCCGAATATGATACATTAAAATATATTATTTTATATTAAATTAATAATATATATAATTTAATGCATTATTTATGAAATTCAAACAAACTCTAAGTTTGAGAAAAACAAATAAATATTCTAAACTAAACCTGATTGTCTCAAATTTTCCTAATTCCATCCCTTTATAAACTTACTCTCTCCCAGAGCTGTAAAAAAATGACCGAATCCGTTTTACCGACCTGACCGACCCGCTTTTGGACCCGACCCGACCTGACCAAAACTTTTGATAACCCGAAGTTACCGAATCCGAATTTACCGAGACCGAACCCGACCCGATTAACGAATAAATGTGGAGTATTAATAAAATATAATATAAAATATAATATAAAATATATATGATAAATGACATATAAATAATGATAATATGCTTAATATCCTAAAAAAGAACATTGTTGTACTTATATAATTTTTTATAATGTAGAAGTTTATAAATTATTATAATAAAAATTAAAAATTAAAATAAAATATGATTTTGGTCTACTAATATCAATTACATTAAAATAATTAATAATATTATTATTATTTTAATTCATTTCAACTTATTTTGACATATTTAAATTAGTTTTTAACTATTTAATAATATTTAAATAGTGAACAAAATATTTAAAAAATGACTCTCTTGACCCGTTGGTTAACTCGAACCTCCCACTGACCTGTAATGACCCGACCGGTTTGACCTGTTATCCGAAATGACCCGATCCGTTCTCAACCCGAACCCGAAATAACCGAACCGAACCCGACTTGACCGACCCGATTGACACCTCTACTCTCTCCCCTGGTCAAGATAAAAAACTACAGTGATTTTTTTTTTTACATATGATGGTGACTTTTGGTGAAATTAATTAACAAATTCATTTAAGGACATATAAAATAAATGCAATCACCTACGATGTACATCATTTAATATATTGAAGTTATACCTACGAATGTTATCAAGATCTTTAACAAGATCTTGATTTTCCTTAACAAGATCTTGTTTTTTCTGCCATTGTTGTCGAATAACCGCGTGTGCCCTCTCCTCGTACATTGGACCAATCCACTCCCTGAAACGACACCCCACTTATGGGCATCCCCAATACCTCCTTCCGTAGTTCTACTGCAAATCCCAAGTTCGGACAACGACTTTCAAATTACAATAGCATAGCCTATCTGCGTTTGTTGATGATTTTGATGAAGATGCCATTATTTGTTGTAGTTTTGGTTTCCTACTAATATCATAAATCCATTAATATCAAAATTAGCGTTACTAAATCGATAGAAACTGGAAGAAGAAGCTTACCCAAAAGTCTATCTGTAGACGCCGCTTGTGTTGGAATTGTTGTAGTGAACAAACAACCATAATGCTTCTTATATAGTGAAAATGCAATGTGTTTGACAGCTAATAACTAGCTGGAAAAAGGAGGAATCTGATTGACAAATATTTGACAGCTAATAACCAGCTGTTGTATATAGCTGTATATAGCTGTAGTCACGAGTCTTTTATCATAAACCTCAAAACCCTAAACCCTAAATACAAAACCCTAAAACCTAAGGGGGAAATGTATCACCACGTTACATGTGCGCACCTTGTTCAATCTGAATTCACGTGATGGACAGGGACAACATCACCACTGCACAATACATGTATATTTAAAGACTTTAAAAAACTAAACACAACCCCCCCTAAACCCTAAAACCTAAACCCTTAAGGGGAAAAGAATCACCACGTTACGTGTGAGCATATTCCACACGTTACGTGTGGTAGATGCTCACACGTAACGTGGGGATATGGTGGATGTAAAACGCATTGAATTAACCGTCTTGTCCCCACCTAATTGAATTAATGGTCCCCTAACTTCATCTTCCCCGGCTAAGGCCCTAATTTCGAGCCTAAACCCCTCATTTGAAACACCCAAAAAGTTTAAACACTCTCATTTTTTTTTAAAAATGGACAATATGAACAACAATGATTATTAGAACAACAATGTTGAAGATAATCCACTTCCAAATGATGTAATTTCCGTTATTTAAAGTTAAAGTTTTCATTATTTGTTTGGGACATGTTCAAAGTTTTGATCTTTAGTTGTTGAAAATAATACATGATATTTGTTGTTTAGATGTTAAGGTTTAGGGTTTACATGCTAGATTTTCAAAGTTTTGAACTTGATATTTTTGTTTAGGTGTTAGAAACGAAGTTTTACATGCTAGATTTTGAGGGATACATGTGTAAGAAAGCAAGATCCACGTTACATTGAAGAAACATATTCACACATAACGTGTGAAACATGTCCACACGTAACGTGTGAAACATGTCCACACGTAACGTGTGAAACATGTCCACACGTAACGTGTGGATGATCTCAACACGTTATGTGTGGACATGTTTCACACATTACGTGCGCCTTGCCAAATAGTGGTTTCTGGCAGTTTCTGTGCCTTCTGTAAAAGGGCACGGTTTGTGACATGCCTGGCACGGTTTGTCATAAACCGTGCACCTTGCCAGAATGTGGTTTCTGTGCCTTCTGTAAAATTGAACATTGTGAAAAATAAGAAAAATAATATGTGGAGAGTGGATGAAATTAAAGGTGGGAGGGATGGGTAACAAATTTATATAGAGAGTATTTCTGTGCCTTCTGTAAAAGGGCACGGTTTGTTCACTTTAAATTGATGTCTAAGAATGCTTCCTTAATGGGAATTATGGTTTCACACTTGATAATTAGTTTACTACTTGATGAGACGATTCCATGTGTATGCATGCGAACTATTATTTGTATGAGAGGTTGAACAATATTTCCCTCGATGATTGGAGCACCCCACAAAAATCCTTTTCTGGTTGGAAAACACCTCGTCAACCGTTGCCGGAATGGAATACACCATCTGAGTGTAAAACACCAGAAGATATACCATCCTTCTCACTTGGAGTGTTTGACTTTAGCTGCCCGCTTCCAGAAGCATCTTTATCTCATGAAGAGACTAAGAATTCGGCTTCTGCTAACCCACAATTTGGCTTTCCATCCCTACACACACAACCTCAGTTCAGAAATAATCCAGAAGAGGATGTTTTCGTCTCTGCTGATTATTCAGAGTTCTTCGCAACAGACCAAATGTAGGAGTCCAGAGAAGAAGCATTTATATGGGCACGTGACACTGCTATGTGTCATAACTTCTGCATCATAAAGTGGAGGAATAAACCTTCCATGTATAGAGCCCTTGGAGGGACTTGGTTACCGTGCGATAGGCATGGACAAAACATCCGTAAATAAGCTGACCAAGTGAGGGAGATCACAAAGTCGAAGAATTGTGGGTGTCCATTCATGTTGAGGTTGAAAGAAGGGCCGAAGGGATCATGGAAGATCAATGTACAGACTGGAACTCACAATCATGTGATCAAAGAGAATTTGATTGGTCATGCATTAGCTGGGCGACCAAACGCTGAAGAGAAGGAGATTATTAGGGTGATGACAGTTAATCATTGCAAGCCTCAAAAGATTTTTACTACAATCAGCTCGTCCCCAGGAAACTTGACCAAGATGAAGCAAGTGTACAACATCATGCATGACATACGAAAAAACGACATGGAAGGAAGAACAGTGGTGCAACAATTCTTCTATGAGTGTAAGGAGAAGGGATACTTCATGGAGCATAGATTCAATAAGGAGACCAATAAGATCACAGATATCTTCTTCGCAAGCCCAAACCAGTTGTCGCTGCTGAAGGCATTCCCGTACATTGTGTTGCTAGACTCTACATACGCAACTAACAGGTTAGTAACATACATATCTATTATATTCTTCACTTGTTCACGTAATCATTAGCATGCCATAACATATCATTATGTGTGTAGTTACGATTTTCCCTTCCTTGAAATTGTCGGCATCACATCTGTTTGGAAAAACTACAATATTGCCGGGGCATTTCTGGAGCATGAGAACGAAGAGAGTTACAAGTGGGCCATACAACAACTTTAAAAAATGTTTGTCAAGGTCCAACGAGCACCCACATGCTTGGTCACAGATCGGGAGAAGGCGTTGATGAACGCCTTAGAGAAGCAGTTTCCAACTGCAAAATTCCTCCTATGTAGGCGCCATGTGAGGAAGAATATTGAAGACTTCGGGAAGAAGGCCATGGACAAGTTTAGGGGTACAACGTTTTCCAATGATTACATGCAACTATTCAAGGAAACAACCATACAAGGGTATGAAGCAAAACTGAAGAAGATTCAGCAAGATTGGAGGAAATATCCAAAATGTCTTCAGTATGTACAAAAAAACTGGCTTGACCCGTACAGGGAAATAATCGTCTCAGTATGGACAAATACAATCTTCACTCTTGGAACTTCCACAACTAACAAGTTTGTGCATTATATTTTTAAATTTAACTGGTTATTTGAACTTAGACTTTTACAACAACATACTGACTTCGGATTCTTGATTGTAATACAAGGTTCAAGGGGCCCATTCTAGTCTTAAAAGCTTCTTCATTAGCAATGATGGCAACCTTTGCACTGTATTCGATCAATATGATGCACAGTTGCACATTCATATTAAGGAGATAAGGGAGGCCTTGAATGAGAGCTTAGAAAAGCGATTTACGCTGATAACCAAATCACATCTTTTCTCCAAGCTGCACTACAAGGTCTCTGCGATTGTACTAGCACGGCTGATTGAGGAATACAAGAAAGGCGAAGATCCGTTGTGGAACATTATATGCAGATGTCAGATGAGGGTGAAGGATGGCTTGCCTTGCGTGCATGACATGGCGCGGAATGTGATGAATTAGGAACCAATTGAACCTAGCTCATTGCATCCGTTCTGGAGGACCTTGTCAGAAGTGCAGACGGATGAAGAAGAAGAAGTCAGAGCACGTAGAGTGAATAGGTCGTTGCTTGATGAATGTGCTTCAAGCGTCTTCCCCACATTGCCAGTGCATGATCAACACAGAGGTCGTCGGGAAGTCGCCGAAAATCTGGAAATGGACATTCCACACGTAACGTGTGGAATGTCCATTTCCAGATTTCCGACGTCTTCTCCGGCGACCTCTCCGGCAACTTTTCGACGATTTTTCCAGATTTCGGCCACATTAAAATGCTCAAAATTTACCAAAAAACCAAAAAAAATCACACTAATTTAACAAATCTAACAAAAATACCACTTGTATTTGGCTATTTTCATACAAATCCAACAAAAACCCTAAACACCCTTTCATACAAATCTAACAAATTTCCACCATTTCATACAAATATCAAAAACACATTACACAAAACTACTTCAAAAAACAACATCAAAAACACATTAACAATATGGATCTACAATATACTAACAAAAAAATACAAAATTAACAAAAAAACAAAACAAGAATTTTTACTCACTAACCTTTAAAGATTTTGATTCCACATAACGTGCGGAGTTTGTTGACTCGTAACGAGGAGATCCACGAGGTGCGTTATGCGGGATGGAGGACGAAGAAGAGAGGAGGCGCGGCGGTTTAGGGTAGAGGCAGAAGAAAGAAATTTTGGCTTTTAAAGCCACTTACAGTCCACACGTAACGTGGGGAGCTGGTTCCCACGTTACGTGGGGATCCCTCTCTCCACGTTACGTGCCAGCCCTATGCGTTAAACAACAAAAATGCCTATGCGTTAAAAAATATGGCGCTAAAATAATGAAGATAGTAAGATACATTACATACGATGCTTATTGAGGAGGTAAAAGTAGCATCATCTTACCCCTTGTTTGGTTGAACGTGAGAAATTAAGTTTCTGGGAATTTAGCTATTTCCTAGGAATTGTAAATTGTTGGAAATTGCGAAATTATGTTTGGTTCAAAATTATTATTTTTATATTAACATAGGAAGTAATAATATTTCCGTTTAAAAACGCGGAAAGTAGATCTTACCTACCTCTTGGAGGAATTGTAACTTTTTGTGAGGTAAATTCCCACGTTTTATTTTTGAACCAAACACATGAAATAAATGTATTTTCAGGAAAAGTTCAACTTTCTGGAAAGTGTAACACGAACCAAACGAGGGCTTATTTGTATTTATTATTAAATCCTTATTTAATTAATACAATTCTAAGAAGCTATTAATGGGCTTCGTAAGGCTCATTAAGAAGAAGCAAGTGATTGACCAAGTGGAACAAGGTATTTAATATGCTAAAGGTACCCTAATTAACCTAAGTTTCAATCACCTTCACTATGCACATTCATTCTTTTTTTTTTCCAAGAAAATCCTAGCCACCATGAGTGGAGTTCTCTACATATCAGATCTGACTTGAGCGTCAGAGGGACCTTGCTGTCTTAGGGAGATCCCGACCCTCCCCTTGATCGTTTTTCCTTACAGATCCACTTCACGAATCAAGTTCCAGCGAGATTATCATTGTTGGTTCTCTTAATTTTTATGGTACAAAAATATGTTAACACACTTATAAATTTAAATGTTTTTAATTAATAAAGCCAAAAGTACACCACCATAATAAATACAGTAATTATCAGTAATTCTTCTTCGGATTTTAGAAAATTAGTTGGGATCCGAAATTGCAGCTCTTTCTCTCTGAAATAAGTTTGGTTTTGAAAAAGGTTGTTCATATACCCGTAATTCTAGTCATGCATATGTTATGTACATGAAATTTGTCCTCCACTCCATGTCCGGGAAAGAAGGCACACCATCTTTAAATGATGAAGCAAATTTATTGTTCAATTGATTTTAACATATATTTATTTTTTCTCTTCTGTTTTATACATTATTTATCGAATAGGGGTATGTTATGTTACGAGTTAAGATGCATCCAATTTTAACATTAAAATATTCAGGTTTAGTAATGTGGTTCTTGACAGTTTTCAATTTTTTTGAAAATTCAAGCCAGTAGGTGTTTTTGTTAATTTTTCAGTATTTTGGGCTTGGATTATTGTTTGTTAATTAATCATTTCAAAATTGGGTATACTACGTTTATTATTTTTCAAATTTGATTTTTGGGTTATGTTTGTGACCGTTTAAAACTTGTTTGAGATTCTTAAAACCAATCCTAGATTGCCTCTAAATTTACAGATTATGAGTCACTCATATGTCACAAGTTACATTTTTTTTTCAAAATTATTTTTGTTGGTACGAATGTTTTTTAAGAGGTAGAAATTTCTATTATAAAAACATGAAGACTGCCAAACTCTCAACACATCAACATCCTTTCTTTCAGGTACCTCATAATCTGTGTTCTTCATTCTCTTTTTTTCATCTCACACTTCAATATCTATAAACAACAACTAACTATAGGCAACTTTTGATAGTCTTTCTCTTAGTGATGATCCATTTTTAGTGAGATTTTCATGTAAATTTTAGTTACTATGCTATATATGTACACTATGTGTAGCATTCTAGCAACACTAACTATTTTTCAACTTTGATACATAGTTGCAAGTAAGCAAAGGAAAACAATGGAGGATTTCACCAACGTCATCAAGGACCCAAAACCTAACCCGATTTTGCTCAAAGACGAGAAGCTTTACAACGTAGTACCTAATCTCTTTTCTCTCCTCTTTTCAAAGTTGTTTTTTGTATGATCAAACTAATGCACATGTTTGCTAATTTACATAATTATTTCGAAATTACATCCTTCGCCTTAACATATGATCATGGCGGAACAAGTAGTACATTTTGGAGAGCAGTGTGTACCCACGAGAAGCTCAGCCACTCAAGGAGCTCAGGGATGCAACCTCTAGCCACCCTTGGTATGTCGTCTAATTACCGATTGGTTTCGTGTTTGATATGTCAAGCGGTAGTTATTGTGTTAACTTGTTGAGACAAATGTTGAACCAAACACACTTTTAGTTTGAAATCATCTTACTAATTTTTTTAGGAAAGAAAGGTTTGATTCATAATTTTTGAAATTTAGGGCGTTTTTTGGGACAAGTCCAGATGCAGGCCAAATGATCGCAATGCTTCTGAAGATGGTCAACGCGAAAAAGACGATAGAAGTCGGAGTTTACACTGGATACTCTCTCCTCCTCACTGCTCTCAATCTTCCCAAAGACGGCCAGGTTTGAAATTCAAAACATCTCACCAAACGCCTTAAGTTATATTAAGGGTCTGCTTGGATTCCTGAAGACAATGCATTAAATTACATCATTATCTCAGAAATCCAAACATATCCTAAATTTCATTAAAATAATGCAACTTAATGCATTATGAACTGCGATCCAAACATAATCCTTAACCGAAGGTTTACAATTTCCGATTAATCGATTAAACTGCACGCAGATCATTGCGATCGATCCAATGAGGGAAACCTACGAGATCGGGCTCCCGATCATCAAAAAATCCGCCGTGGAGCACAAGATCAAATTCTTCGAGGCCAAAGCTCTTCCGATCCTCGACGAACTCCTCCAAGACGTAAATTCTCGAACAATGTGTTCATGTTACCATTTCAGATATACGATTTTGAGTCACAATTTGTACCGATTGTACATCGATTTGAGCAGGAGAGTAACTTAGGGAGCTTCGATTTTGCGTTTGTGGACGCAGACAAGAACAACTATAGGAATTACCATGAGAGGCTGATGAAGCTTGTGAAGGTGGGAGGAATGATCCTCTACGACAACACTCTATGGGGAGGCACGGTGGCGATGGCGGAGGAGGAGGTGCCGGAGCACAAGCGATTCTTCCGGAAGCACGCCGTGGAGTTCAACGCCGCAATGGCCGGAGATATGCGCGTTGAGCTTTGCCTCTCCCCTATTGGCGACGGCCTCACCATCTGCCGACGCGTCACTTGAAGAGTACTAATTGACGAAAAGTTGACTTCGCTTCAAATAAGTTCTAAACACATTTGGTTTGAATTTGAATTTAGTATTTTCATGTTTTTGTACGTTTGTTTTTTCTTTTTTTCTTTTCCTCTTGTTTGTTGTTTTTTCCTTTCAAATTATTCTCTAAGAGCTTAGTGCATTAATCCTAAAAATTAAATTAACAAACTAGTTTAAACCCGTGTCATGCACAATCCGACTTATATTTATGAATGAAAATTTTAGTATACGAATAAACGTCACATGAGTACAAATTAATGACTACATGATTATAAAAGATAAGATATACATGAAATGAATATATTGACATATAGTTATATTAGATTTTCTCCAAAGGGTTGAGATCCGGTGAGGATGAAAAGGGAGGAGAGGAATGATGACGCATGTGAGCCGTCGGATGGGAAGCAAACAGAGTGTCCAGATCACTTTTCAAAAATTCGGCACGACTGAATTATTCGCGAAAAAGACGGACTCGCGTGCACACGAAGTACGGATTTGTGTGCATGATGATAGGTCCAAATCCTACCCCGCAAGTGTACGGGTTCGGTTGTAGTACCAAGGTGTCGAACTCTGGGACTATGTAGTACCAATTGTCAATTCAACTAATAGATTAAGTCGTAAACAAGAAAAGGTTGCAATTCGGTTTGGTTTCAATGGTAACAATTATCAAGCAAAACAAGATTATCAATCAAGGAAAAAGGCTTCCAAGGTTAGGCTCCCCACAATGGTGATACGATAGATTCTAAGCAATATTTAATTATATTTCAATGCAAATGTAAATTGAAGGTCTCACTATCTAATATCAACACTACTTCATGGTCAGACAATAGTGTATGTACCTAAATTCGATTAGCAATCACTTTCGCATAAAGCTAATCCGATTTAGGTCCATTAAGTTCTACATAGATCAATGGACAAGTAGAAACAACATCTCCGGTCGGTCTCAGCGGAATCTACTCATCCAAAAACCTAATCGATAGTCAAGCACCACAAGGGGTTAAATCGATGGTCACGCAATTAACCCACAAGTTCTATCCTAGGGATCCATTTAACATCAATCTCCAATTATCATTATCTCCGGTCGGTCTCAAATTCTAATTAGAAATCCCAATTACAAAGTAATTAGGTCATTAAGCAACCTATGATAGAATCAATTCACATTCACATAACCATACAATCAAACACCACCAATCAAACCTTATCAAATCACCATTGGGTTCACCCAACCTTAGAAAAGAGGATTTAGCTAGACATGAGAGAAAGAGAAATCAACTTCATTGAAAGAAACAACATACCAATTGTCTTCTCCAAAGAGATACGAGATTCCAACAATCGAGGCTAGCCAAAATCTCCAAGTTTTCCCTAGGGTTTTTTTTTGAGAGTTTAGAAACGTCTAAGGCAGTTACAAGATATCAGGAATAGCAGTTTCCACTTTGCTTTTATACCCCCTACGAATAGAAGGCAAAACGCTCGGGATAAAACGAGCCAGAAACGAAACGGCGTCCCGACCCGGTCTGAAACCCGGCCGGGTCACGGCCCGGGTGACGTTCAGGTGACATGACCCGGTGTGTCATCCGGGCGAATTCCTGGGTGCTGATCCGGTGTGTCATCCGGCCGGGTCACGGCCCGGGTGACGTTCAGTTGACATGACCCGGTGTGTCGGCCGGCCGTGTCACGGCCCGGGTGACGTTCAGTTGACGAGCCGCTGTGCTGGCCAAGGGCAGGGGCGTGATCCGGCCGGGTAATGGCCGGATTTGGCTCAGTCTCCTTTTTTAGTTCTTGGCTCGGACACTCTCTTTGATCGGCCTCGGTCCCTGCTCCTTCTTATCATCCGCGCCCTCGAGCCATCCACTCGAACATCATCACATCAACGCCATCATTCTCCAAAAATGCCTCCAAAAGATCCTGAAATGGGACAAACGCAAGAGTAGACCCCGAACTCTACTAATCTACTAAAACCAAATAAAACTAAAAGGAAAAGGAGCAAAACAAACCACAATGACGGAAATAAACGTGATCTAAACTAGTCTAAATGCATGCTATCAAAATCTCCCAAGCTTGAACCTTGCTTGTCCTCAAGCAAGTACATGACAATGAGTACACAAAATATGCAAAAGCTGTTTCTATCCAAAAGACATATGACCAATAACCATGAAAGGCCAAACAAATGACAAAGTCCGTCATAGCATGCTTCTCAATCAATGACAAGAGTACAATCAGTTCCTTCACTCAAGACCTCACCAGGACCAAAGTCACTCACACTCATGTGTTTAGGCATGTGTTTCCACTCAATATTAATTCTCAACTTTGAATGCTAAACTACCATAAGCTTGCAACAGTGTTCTTAATCTCCACCACTAAAGACCATGCACACAACAAAAATCATGAGGGCTTTTCGAAGGTTGTAATGGGGCCAAGGTATAACATAGGGCATAGGGATATTTAGGCCATGAGGAGCTAAATCCGGGGAAGAGGATCTTACCAAGACAACGCCAAGCAAAAATAACCCATACAATGAATTTTAACCTTCAAACCCATACAACTTAACCCTTACATATGATATATAGTGTCTAATCCCTTTTATTTAATTGCTTCTTCTTCTTTTCAGTGTGTTTTTTTTTTTTTTTTTTTTTTTTGAGAAGAAGAAGCATCACAATAGAGAACAAGGAAAGGAGACAGCATACAAATTTTTGCACATTTCTAACCACCATGATATAACCTCCCCCAAGCTTGACTTCCACTCTAGCAGCAACAATTTAACTATCCTAATCCCCGGATGGGAAGGATGAACTTTTAGGCTCGGTATGCTTTTGTGGAGCTTCCAAAGAATAGGCAATGAGGCACAATGGGCTTCAAGCAAAGGATACATAAATAGGGTGGCCAAGGATGAAAAAGGTTAATAAAAACAATGCCTCAATCTTTTTAATGTCATGCACATAAGTCGTGAGTGTGGCCTCAAAGAAGATATTAATGCAAGTTCTAGAGTTAGCACACAAAGAGAGTTCACACACATGAAGAAAACGAGAGGACTTTTGCAAAAGTAGTCCAAGAAAGGCCACAAAGCTCACCAGGACATTTTTGTCTAGAGTGTCGGTTCTAACATATCTTAGTCAAAGTCCACATGCAATTTCAATATCAACAGCCAAGGCATATTAAGAGGACTCATGGTACATGCACCGTTACAAGAACTTACAAAGGATCGAGCAGGGAGAAAGTGCTACTAATACAAAATAAAATAAAATGAAATAAAATAAAATAAAATGCGAATGCAAACAAAAATGCAACTAATCATGCAAACTATATGCAATGCAAGATGAAAATACACCCCGCCCCCAAGCTTAAATCCGACATTGTCCCCAATGTAGAAAATAAAGCGTAAGGAAAAAGGAGTACTCACAATTATTCGACCACTGTACAAGGGATGAGGAGGAGTCTACTCTTGTGGGGGTTGGTCTCTGGGGGAGCGCCAGCTATGAAACTCATCACGCAATTGGTGGACCTCATCATGGATAGTGTCCAGGCGGGAGTTGACCGCAGAAAATCCGCCCGTCACATTCTGGTTCAGGGCCCTTAGCATGGATTGGATTGTATCGAGGGGCTGGGAGCGCCCAGAAGCGGAACCGGACGCTTCAGCCGCACCCTCATCGTCATCTTCGTCTTCCTCGAGCTCTTCTTCTTCCATAGGGGCGGCCCTAGATTTCTTTTTGCCGGAGTGAGGAGGGTCCGACGGTAGAGGGCGCACATTCCAGTTGGCCCGAACCCGAAGGGAAACTCGCGCTGGATTGGGGAGTCGTAGGAGCCGCGAGTCCCCGTCGGGCGTTGGGAGCACCCAATGCCAAGAGGAACCGCGCTGGACCGCCACCCGCATACTTGCGAGCGTGGAGGAATCAATGGCGCAGGAGGGCTGATAGTCGGGGCGTCCCGCCAAGGGAATGCCAAAATGCTGAGCCAAGGCAGTCACGAGCCCCCCAATAGCAATGGTCCCGGTGGGCTTATGACCCACGAAGCGCAAGTGACCCATCAAAAATCCAGCAGAGTTGATCTCGTGGGTGTTCAGAGCAGCGCAAAGGACAATCATCTCGTTCTTGGAGGCGCTGTTCTCAGATCCCGAACCGCGCCCAAAGATGGTGTGCGCCATGAACCTGTGGAATAGGCGGATGGCCGGATTGGTGATCCAAGAGGCCTTGGTCTTGGCGGGGTCATACCATCTAGAGGCCGCAATCTCCCTCCAAAAGCCGGAATAGTCACAGAAGTGAACCCGGCACTCAGCGCGAGGCGCCTCTCGACTAGCAACGGGAAAGCCGAAGATGGTGCTCACTTCGGCCAGGGTGAGAGCCCTGGCGACATTCCCCAGCCGGAACGTGCAAAGCCCCTCATCGCGGTGGTCTCCGTTGATGAGGTCACACTCCACACTACTCAAGAACTCCAGAGTGAGGTGCTGGTAGGTGGGCTGGTTAAAGTGTAAGAATTGTTGCCACCCTAGCTGTGCTGCTAACCACTCAACGTCCTCAGCAAGCCCGAGATTGGTGAGCAGCTGAAAGTCCAAGAAGCGCGTGGGCATGAACGGTCGATCCTTAATCTTTCGGAACTCTGTGCGGTGATCATCAGAAGCGAAGATAATTCCCATCGCGTTAGCAGCGGCGTCCGCGCCCCCCCGAGGGTTGGCGCGGGACCTAGAAGAACTCGCAGCTGCTGGCCGTTGTCTTTTGGAAGACATTGTGGTTTCTGAGTTCCCACACACACAAAAGAACACGCAAAACCAAGGTAATGCATACCCACATAATTATCGTTCCGGCAAGAACGATCCACAATTTCAGCACAAAGGGGCAAACATGCTTATTCCCAACTAGTTTATATGCACATTCACAAGCATAGCACAAGAAGTGACACGAGCCACTAAGTAACAAAGAGTGTATGCTAGCAAGAACAAGCAACAACTCGAGCACAAGAAACGCAAACGCATGAATCAACCACCCATCAAGGATCACATAGTATCAAGAACAAACCAAGAGTACACCACAAGAAGTCACCCAAACCACCAACCACAAGCAATTGCAAAATGAAATTTCACCCTCAAATTAACAACACTTGAACACAATCTAACATTGCTAGGAAATCTTCAAGCTCGGAAATTTGACCCAAATAATCACCCAATTCAAGCAATTCTCCAAACCTGGAAATTAACCTAACAATGTTAGGGAAACAACAAGCTCGAAATTATGCCCAAATATTCACCAAATCCGAATTATCTAGCATCCAAATCAACAAGACAAACATCCATATACCCAAAATCCAATAGTGTAAACTAGATTGAGGGTTAGAAATTATACCTTGAGTGCTTAAGGATGGATAGAGGGTAAACGAAGGAGGGGAGGAAGGAGCGGTGGACGCGGTGCAAGGCGCTAGGCGGTGGCTCGGTGGCTCGCCGGTGGGTGCGCGGGAGGAGCGGTGGCTGGTGCGAGCGAGAGGGAGACGCGAGAGACGAGAGGAGAGAGAGAGAGAAGAAAGGTTTGGGTGTGGTACCCGGTCGGGGTTGGGAATAAAAGGGGAGTTAAAGTCTGGGCGTAACCCGGGCTGAAACCCGGTCGGGTCGAGGCCGGGTTACGTTCAGTTAACCCACACTCTTTTTTTTTTCTTTTTCTTTTTTTTTTTTTTTTTTTTTTTGAGAGAAAGAGAGAGATAACTGGGCGTAACCCGGGCTGAAACCCGGTCGGGTCGAGGCCGGGTTACGTTCAGTTGAGAGGCATAAAGAAAGAAGAAAGAAGGGAAGAAAACGTACCTGATGGGTTGCCTCCCATCCAGCGCTTGTTTACGGTCATTAGCTTGACCTTTCGTCGACTCTCAAGGGACCGGATCGAGAAGGAGGACGGAAACGGTCATCTTGATCGGGGCACCCGCGATGTACTTCTTGAGCCGCTGCCCGTTCACCTTGAATTGTCCCGTTTCTTCACTCCATATCTCAATTGCACCGTGAGGGTACACCTTCCGTACTTGGAACGGACCATACCATCGGGATTTCAGCTTTCCCGGAAAAAGTCTCAACCTAGAGTTGTATAACAAGACGAGATCGCCTTCATGAAATTCTCTAGGGAGAATGTGCTTGTCATGCCACCTCTTAGTTCTCTCCTTATAAATCCGGGCATTCTCATAAGCATCTAATCTCAACTCCTCAAGCTCTTGTAATTGCAGCATCCTTTTCTCACCGGCTTCCTTCATGTCGTAGTTGAACAATTTGATTGCCCAATACGCTTTGTGTTCAAGTTCCACCGGTAGATGACAAGACTTCCCATAAATCAGTCGGTAAGGAGTTGTGCCAATGGGAGTCTTGAATGCTGTCCTATAAGCCCAAAGAGCGTCATCAAGCTTCATCGCCCAATCTTTCCGGGATCGGGATACGGTCTTCTCTAAGATAGCCTTGATCTCTCGGTTAGAGACCTCCACTTGTCCACTAGTTTGAGGATGATATGGAGTTGCAACCCGGTGCGTAACCCCATACTTCTTCAGCAAAGCCTCAAACTTCTTCTCAATAAAGTGGGATCCTCCATCACTTATCACAACTCTTGGAGTCCCAAACCTTGGAAAGATCACCTTGTTAAAGAACTTAGACACCACTCTTGAATCATTAGTCGGTGAGGCAATGGCTTCCACCCACTTGGACACATAATCCACCGCCACAAGAATATACTTGTTAGAGCATGACGGCGGAAAAGGTCCCATGAAATCTATTCCCCATACATCAAAGATCTCAACCTCCTGAATGTTGTTAAGAGGCATTTCGTTCCTCCTTGAGATGTTCCCCGTACGTTGACATGCATCACATGAAGCAATGAAACGGTGCACATCCTTGAACATAGAAGGCCAATAGAGGGCTGAATTCAGAATCTTCGTAGTAGTCTTTGAGGACCCAGCATGTCCTCCACATGGTAGAGAATGACAATGAGTGATGACACTCTCTACCTCCTCCTCAGGAACACATCTTCTAATAACTCCATCAGCACACCTCTTGAAAAGCAAGGGCTCATCCCAAAAATAATGCCGAACATCAGACAAGAATTTCTTCTTCTGTTGGAATGAGAGCTTAGGAGGCAACTCGTTGCAAACCAAGTAGTTGACAAAATCAGCATACCACGGCATTCTTGAATTTGCAAGAGTCAAGACTTCATTAGCAATCCTGAAAAGGTGATCATCAGGAAATGAATCATCAATAGGTGGCTCTTCTTTTGTGCACTCCAATTGCTCTTGAGTCAACCTAGATAAATGATCAGCAACCAAATTCTCGGTGCCCTTTTTGTCTTTAATCTCTAAGTCAAACTCTTGAAGAAGAAGAATCCATCGGATCAGTCTAGGCTTGGCCTCCTTCTTACTCAAGAGATACCTGATTGCAGCATGATCGGTATAGACAATGACTTTGGCACCCACCAAATAAGATCTGAACTTCTCAAAGGCGAAGACAATAGCAAGCAACTCTTTCTCAGTCGTGGCATAATTCACTTGGGCCTCATCAAGAGTTCTACTAGCATAGTAGATAGCATGTAGCTTCTTGTCCTTCCTTTGTCCCAGAACAGCCCCTACAGCATAGTCGCTGGCATCACACATGAGCTCAAATGGAAGGTTCCAATCGGGGGGTTGTATAATAGGTGCTGAAATCAAGGCCTCCTTTAACCTGCAAAAAGCATCCAGACACTCCTTCGAAAATTCAAAGGAGGCAGCCTTCAAGAGCAAGTTAGTAAGAGGTTTGGAGATTTTTGAAAAATCCTGAATGAACCTCCTATAGAACCCGGCATGTCCTAGAAAACTTCTTATGCCCTTGACCGAGGTTGGAGGTGGCATCTTCTCTATGATCTCAATCTTGGCCTTGTCAACCTCAATCCCGCGGTTAGAAACCAAATGCCCTAGCACAATACCTTCACTTACCATGAAATGACACTTTTCCCAATTCAATACAAGGTTAACTTCCTCACACCGCTGTAAAACTCGAGACAAGTTAGACAAGCAAGCATCAAAAGAAGTACCATACACGGAGAAATCATCCATGAAAACCTCCATGATATCCTCAATCAAATCAGAAAAAATAGCCATCATGCATCTTTGAAAGGTGCCCGGAGCATTACACAAACCAAATGGCATTCTCCTATAGGCAAATGTGCCATAGGGGCATGTGAAAGTGGTTTTTTCTTGGTCATCCGGATGAATAGGGATTTGAAAGAATCCACTATAACCATCCAAATAACAAAAGTGTGAATGCTTGGCCAACCTCTCTAGCATTTGATCTATGAAGGGTAGTGGAAAATGGTCTTTTCTAGTGGCCTTGTTCAATTTTCTATAGTCAATGCACATTCTCCAACCAGTGACTGTCCTAGTAGGGATCAATTCATTCTTGTCATTTTTCACCACAGTCATTCCACCCTTCTTAGGCACAACATGAACAGGACTAACCCATGCACTATCAGAAATAGGATAAATAATGCCTGCATCTAACAATTTCAGCACTTCTTTTTTCACTACTTCTTTCATGATAGGATTAAGTCTTCTTTGATGCTCAATGGAGGGTTTATGGTCATCTTCCATTAAAATCCTATGCATGCACATTGAGGGACTAATTCCTTTCAAATCATCAATAGAATATCCAATGGCTTTTCTATGCAACCTAAGTTCATGCAACAATTTTTCAATTTCACAATCACTCAAACTAGCATTGACAATCACCGGATAAGTAGAATCGGGTCCAAGGAACTCATACCTCAAATTAGATGGAAGTGACTTCAACTCCACCTTTGGTGCCTCTTTGGTCTCCTCCTTAGGAGTAGGACCGTCTCTGGTAAGGGCTTCAACAAATGCTTCAGGCATCTCTTCAGTGGACTCCAAGTCAAAGAGCACATCAGCAAGTAGCTCCAGATTCTCAGCTTGGGTCGCACTCTTCATCAAGTAACGCTCTGAAGGGTCCTCAATCATGAGAGACATCACGGACTCTTGAACTTCATGAGCAACCACATCAATCCTGGATACATCATCCTCAAAAGAAGGTCGCTTAATAGCCTTGGACAAATTAAACTCAATTCTCTCATCCCCAATAGTAAAGGAAAGAATACCCTGTTTCACATCAATTAGTGCACCTGCAGTAGCTAAGAAGGGTCTTCCCAAAATAATAGGGACAGGAGAGTTAGCATCAATATCCAAAACAATGAAGTCAACAGGAATGAAGAACTTACCTATCTGGATGGGTATGTCCTCCAAAATACCTACGGGGCGAGTTGCGGACCTGTCAGCCATATACAAAGTCATCCTCACTGGTCTCGGCTCCCCCAAGTCCAAGTCCTTGCAAATGGAGAGCGGGATGATGCTCACACTAGCCCCCAAATCACACAAGGCATCATAGGTGCAATCACCTATCACCATGGGGACATTGAAACTACCAGGATCTCCAAGCTTAGGAGGCAACTTATTCTGAATTAGAGCACTGCACTCCTGACTCAAAGAAACTGATTGGCAGTCATCCAACTTCCTTTTGTTGGACAAGATCTCCTTCAAAAACTTCACATAAGACGGCATTTGCTTGAGAGCATCGGTGAAGGGGATGTTGATGTAGAGTTTTTTTAGCACCTCCACAAACTTGCCGTACTGTTGATCCAACTGAGCTTGGGCCTTCCTCTGTGGGAAGGGAAGGGGAGGCTTGTAGGGTGGAGGTGGGACGTATGGAGCCTCCTTCTCTTTGATCACAACTTCTTCGGGCTCTTCAGCAGCTTTGCCCTTTTGCTTGAGATCTATAACCTTTGGATCTTCAAGTTGTTTACCACTCCTCAAGGACACAGCATTGATTTGTCCTTTTGGATTAGCCTCAGTTTGACCGGGAAGTTGACCTTGGGGCCTAGGAGCGTTCAAAGCATACTGAGCATGCAAGCTATCATGATTCTTCAATACCTTGTTGATGTTCTGAAGCTCTTTCATGATCAAGTCAAACTTGGACTCTCCAGACGTTTGGGCACGCTCTTGGCCTTGGGGTTGAGGAGCTCTTTGTTGAAAACCAGGAGGCGGTCTCTGAGCAGCTTGGTTGTTGGCATAGGAGAAGTTAGGGTGATTCCTCCAACCGGGGTTATAGGTGTTGGAATAAGGATCATTCCTAGGACCCCGATTGAAGTTGTTCATGTAGTTCACATCTCCCTCTCGTGGCTCATCCTGTGCAGCAAATAATTGGCAAGTTGATATAGTGTGATCACCTTCCCCACAGAACTGACAAACCACATTTGAGACAACCTGAGCAGGACTCTCTTCATTCTTCAGCTTAGCTCTATTCATAGTCAACTTTAGTTGCTTTATCTCATGAGCCATAGCCTCCATCCTAGCTTGTTGAGAGACCTCATTATCAACCTCATAAAGACCAGCTGTCCTCTTAGTGCTTGGAGTCGATCGAGCATCATTATAGTAGTGGTTGTGTTGGGCAATGCTCTCAATCTTCTCCCAAGCCACATCAACATGCATATCCATGATTGTACCTCCAGATGAGGCATCAATGAGCATCCTATTAGTGCTGTCCATAGCGTTGTAGAAGGTGTGCAGCAACACCCACTTATCTTGCCCATGGTGAGGACATAGCAACAAAAGCTCTTTGAATCTCTCCCAACCTTCATACAGAGACTCCCCATCTTTCATCTGAAACGAACTAATCTGATTCCTCATCTCAGCTGTCTTCTTTGGGGGGAAGTACTTGGTTAGGAAAGCCTTAGCCAACTCATCCCATGTCGTGATAGTGCCCTGAGGTAGAGCCTTGAACCAAGCCTTAGCCCTGTCTCTCAAAGAGAATGAGAAGGCGCGCAAATAAAGCGCGTCATTAGAGACATCATGAATCTTCACCGTGTCCATAAGCTCCAGAAAGGTGTTGAGATGCAGGTGAGGATTCTCAGACGGTAGGCCTCCAAACTGATTCTGCTGAACCATATTGATCAAAGACGGCTTCAGCTCAAAATTCCTTGCAGCAACTGGAGGTCGGACCACACCAGATGTGGGCCCTTGGTGACGTGGCAGCACATAGTCACCCAATGTCATTGGCGGAGGCGCATTCAACAGCTGTTGCATCTCCTGTTGCTGATTCAGTACTTGTTGTTGCAACTCTTGCAACTGTTGCTGTTGTTGTTGCAACAACTCTTGTTGTCGCTGTTGCAATTGTGCAGCCTCGTCCATTGCTCGGGTCCTTGTTTCTCTTTGCTCTCTTCTTCTTCTGTGAAAAGCACGCTCGGGTTCGGGATCGTGTGGTAGTTCACCGGCGCTCAGGGCTCTTCGCATATGAATGAGAACAAATCTGAAACCAAAGACAAAGGAAACAAAGTCAAAAACAAAAATGAGACCTAATCTATCGGTTGCACGTAACAACCAATACTAACAATAGTCCCCGGCAACGGCGCCAAAAACTTGATAGGTCCAAATCCTACCCCGCAAGTGTACGGGTTCGGTTGTAGTACCAAGGTGTCGAACTCTGGGACTATGTAGTACCAATTGTCAATTCAACTAATAGATTAAGTCGTAAACAAGAAAAGGTTGCAATTCGGTTTGGTTTCAATGGTAACAATTATCAAGCAAAACAAGATTATCAATCAAGGAAAAAGGCTTCCAAGGTTAGGCTCCCCACAATGGTGATACGATAGATTCTAAGCAATATTTAATTATATTTCAATGCAAATGTAAATTGAAGGTCTCACTATCTAATATCAACACTACTTCATGGTCAGACAATAGTGTATGTACCTAAATTCGATTAGCAATCACTTTCGCATAAAGCTAATCCGATTTAGGTCCATTAAGTTCTACATAGATCAATGGACAAGTAGAAACAACATCTCCGGTCGGTCTCAGCGGAATCTACTCATCCAAAAACCTAATCGATAGTCAAGCACCACAAGGGGTTAAATCGATGGTCACGCAATTAACCCACAAGTTCTATCCTAGGGATCCATTTAACATCAATCTCCAATTATCATTATCTCCGGTCGGTCTCAAATTCTAATTAGAAATCCCAATTACAAAGTAATTAGGTCATTAAGCAACCTATGATAGAATCAATTCACATTCACATAACCATACAATCAAACACCACCAATCAAACCTTATCAAATCACCATTGGGTTCACCCAACCTTAGAAAAGAGGATTTAGCTAGACATGAGAGAAAGAGAAATCAACTTCATTGAAAGAAACAACATACCAATTGTCTTCTCCAAAGAGATACGAGATTCCAACAATCGAGGCTAGCCAAAATCTCCAAGTTTTCCCTAGGGTTTTTTTTTGAGAGTTTAGAAACGTCTAAGGCAGTTATAAGATATCAGGAATAGCAGTTTCCACTTTGCTTTTATACCCCCTACGAATAGAAGGCAAAACGCTCGGGATAAAACGAGCCAGAAACGAAACGGCGTCCCGACCCGGTCTGAAACCCGGCCGGATCACGCCCCTGCCCTTGGCCAGCACAGCGGCTCGTCAACTGAACGTCACCCGGGCCGTGACACGGCCGGCCGACACACCGGGTCATGTCAACTGAACGTCACCCGGGCCGTGACCCGGCCGGATGACACACCGGATCAGCACCCAGGAATTCGCCCGGATGACACACCGGGTCATGTCACCTGAACGTCACCCGGGCCGTGACCCGGTCGGGTTTCAGACCGGGTCGGGACGTCGTTTCGTTTCTGGCTCGTTTTATCCCGAGCGTTTTGCCTTCTATTCGTAGGGGGTATAAAAGCAAAGTGGAAACTGCTATTCCTGATATCTTGTAACTGCCTTAGACGTTTCTAAACTCTCAAAAAAAAACCCTAGGGAAAACTTGGAGATTTTGGCTAGCCTCGATTGTTGGAATCTCGTATCTCTTTGGAGAAGACAATTGGTATGTTGTTTCTTTCAATGAAGTTGATTTCTCTTTCTCTCATGTCTAGCTAAATCCTCTTTTCTAAGGTTGGGTGAACCCAATGGTGATTTGATAAGGTTTGATTGGTGGTGTTTGATTGTATGGTTATGTGAATGTGAATTGATTCTATCATAGGTTGCTTAATGACCTAATTACTTTGTAATTGGGATTTCTAATTAGAATTTGAGACCGACCGGAGATAATGATAATTGGAGATTGATGTTAAATGGATCCCTAGGATAGAACTTGTGGGTTAATTGCGTGACCATCGATTTAACCCCTTGTGGTGCTTGACTATCGATTAGGTTTTTGGATGAGTAGATTCCGCTGAGACCGACCGGAGATGTTGTTTCTACTTGTCCATTGATCTATGTAGAACTTAATGGACCTAAATCGGATTAGCTTTATGCGAAAGTGATTGCTAATCGAATTTAGGTACATACACTATTGTCTGACCATGAAGTAGTGTTGATATTAGATAGTGAGACCTTCAATTTACATTTGCATTGAAATATAATTAAATATTGCTTAGAATCTATCGTATCACCATTGTGGGGAGCCTAACCTTGGAAGCCTTTTTCCTTGATTGATAATCTTGTTTTGCTTGATAATTGTTACCATTGAAACCAAACCGAATTGCAACCTTTTCTTGTTTACGACTTAATCTATTAGTTGAATTGACAATTGGTACTACATAGTCCCAGAGTTCGACACCTTGGTACTACAACCGAACCCGTACACTTGCGGGGTAGGATTTGGACCTATCAAGTTTTTGTGAAAAGCACGCTCGGGTTCGGGATCGTGTGGTAGTTCACCGGCGCTCAGGGCTCTTCGCATATGAATGAGAACAAATCTGAAACCAAAGACAAAGGAAACAAAGTCAAAAACAAAAATGAGACCTAATCTATCGGTTGCACGTAACAACCAATACTAACAATAGTCCCCGGCAACGGCGCCAAAAACTTGATAGGTCCAAATCCTACCCCGCAAGTGTACGGGTTCGGTTGTAGTACCAAGGTGTCGAACTCTGGGACTATGTAGTACCAATTGTCAATTCAACTAATAGATTAAGTCGTAAACAAGAAAAGGTTGCAATTCGGTTTGGTTTCAATGGTAACAATTATCAAGCAAAACAAGATTATCAATCAAGGAAAAAGGCTTCCAAGGTTAGGCTCCCCACAATGGTGATACGATAGATTCTAAGCAATATTTAATTATATTTCAATGCAAATGTAAATTGAAGGTCTCACTATCTAATATCAACACTACTTCATGGTCAGACAATAGTGTATGTACCTAAATTCGATTAGCAATCACTTTCGCATAAAGCTAATCCGATTTAGGTCCATTAAGTTCTACATAGATCAATAGACAAGTAGAAACAACATCTCCGGTCGGTCTCAGCGGAATCTACTCATCCAAAAACCTAATCGATAGTCAAGCACCACAAGGGGTTAAATCGATGGTCACGCAATTAACCCACAAGTTCTATCCTAGGGATCCATTTAACATCAATCTCCAATTATCATTATCTCCGGTCGGTCTCAAATTCTAATTAGAAATCCCAATTACAAAGTAATTAGGTCATTAAGCAACCTATGATAGAATCAATTCACATTCACATAACCATACAATCAAACACCACCAATCAAACCTTATCAAATCACCATTGGGTTCACCCAACCTTAGAAAAGAGGATTTAGCTAGACATGAGAGAAAGAGAAATCAACTTCATTGAAAGAAACAACATACCAATTGTCTTCTCCAAAGAGATACGAGATTCCAACAATCGAGGCTAGCCAAAATCTCCAAGTTTTCCCTAGGTTTTTTTTTTGAGAGTTTAGAAACGTCTAAGGCAGTTACAAGATATCAGGAATAGCAGTTTCCACTTTGCTTTTATACCCCCTACGAATAGAAGGCAAAACGCTCGGGATAAAACGAGCCAGAAACGAAACGGCGTCCCGACCCGGTCTGAAACCCGGCCGGGTCACGGCCCGGGTGACGTTCAGGTGACATGACCCGGTGTGTCATCCGGGCGAATTCCTGGGTGCTGATCCGGTGTGTCATCCGGCCGGGTCACGGCCCGGGTGACGTTCAGTTGACATGACCCGGTGTGTCGGCCGGCCGTGTCACGGCCCGGGTGACGTTCAGTTGACGAGCCGCTGTGCTGGCCAAGGGCAGGGGCGTGATCCGGCCGGGTAATGGCCGGATTTGGCTCAGTCTCCTTTTTTAGTTCTTGGCTCGGACACTCTCTTTGATCGGCCTCGGTCCCTGCTCCTTCTTATCATCCGCGCCCTCGAGCCATCCACTCGAACATCATCACATCAACGCCATCATTCTCCAAAAATGCCTCCAAAAGATCCTGAAATGGGACAAACGCAAGAGTAGACCCCGAACTCTACTAATCTACTAAAACCAAATAAAACTAAAAGGAAAAGGAGCAAAACAAACCACAATGACGGAAATAAACGTGATCTAAACTAGTCTAAATGCATGCTATCACATGACAAATACATTGTTGTGTGCATGCCAAATATACTACGGTGTGCATGTGAAATTCATTTTTGTGTGCCTGCATAAAACGCGTGCGTTCATATGGAATGAACAAAATGTGTGCACATGAAAACACGCATGTGTGCATGCGAAGTATACTACCATTTGCATTCGAAGTATACTACTATGTGCATGTGAAAATGACATGTTTGTTCATTCGAAATGCATTACGTGCTATGCGTGCATGTAAAACAATGTAGGTGTACACGTGTGCACATGAAAATAACATATGTGTGCATGCGAAAATGACTCAAAGCGCATACGAAATAACATGTGTGCATACCTATGAAAACCAACGAAAATAACCTACGTGTGTATACGAAAATGACCTGTGTGTGCACATGAAAACGTGTGTGTGCATGCAAAACAACGTATGTGTGCATACGGACTAAAATGTGTGTACACGCATGACGCGTTTTTTCGCGAAAAAATCGGTATTGAAATTAGATATATTTGGATTTAATTTCAATACCGATTTTTTTGATTAAGTTGTACACGCATGACGCGTTTTTTGATTAAGTTGATGGTTATGATAGCAGAGAAAAAACTAAGAAGTTGTTCAATCCTAGGAGGCATCGAAACTAAAAGGTATTGTTTATGTTTATCTGGTTTGATTTATAATGTTTGATTGTGTTTATTTACAACTAAATCATTAGTCTTCAATTGTATGATTTAGGTTAACTCTCTAACTGATTTAATAAAATCCTATTGTTTATACTTAACTTCTACGGATTTAGTTCCAGGTTACTGAAACTATGTAATAAAGCTAATCTACTGACTACTCTATGCAAAAATTAATCAGAGTTTAAAGCTAAACTACTAACTTCTAGACATACCTTTATGTATTTCAAACAGCTTAAGCAATACCAATCCAAAATTTATAATTTCTGAGTCCAATCCGAGCTCCCACATGGCATTCCTATACCATGAATAAATCATTTTAATTAGTGAATAGATTAAAAAAATATATTAAAATAGTCATGTTAAGTGTAAATAGATAGAACCATGACCTTATTATATATCTTCAATCAGAGTAAGAGGTGTATCTTGGAGGAAAAATGCTCAAACCTGTAATTGCAAATTTTTATAATTCAGTAATTAGAATACAAGTTAATGAGTAATAAAAGATAGTCTTCATTTAGTATAGGAGGCATACCTTTAGATCTTTCAGTTTAGGTTATGGTTTAGGTCTTGGCTTATGTGTCGAGTCCAATCCCACATGGAATTCCTATAATAAAATAAATAAGTTAAGTACATAATAGATTTAAAAATTAAATTAACATAGTATGATGTTAATTTTAAAGATAAATAACCATGACCTGGAAGTATATCTTGAATCAGAATAAGAGATGTATCTTGGATTTCATATGTTGAAACCTGTAATTGGAAATTATTTAAGATCAATAATCACACTACCGGTTAATTTTGATAAAGATAGGCTAAATTTATATGGTACAAGCACTACCTTGCAGAATATGATTCAAAGTGAACTTCACATTCTGGCAATCTGATTTCCAATTCAGAACCATTTAAAAGTGTAGGGTATATTTTCAGATCTATAAGGAACAGTTTGAAAGTCAGTAATTATATTATAAGTTAAGAAGCAAAAAAATAATCTAAATTGAAATGACAGAAGGACTACATTGCATACTATGATCATATTGAACATGACATTCCCAATGTAATATTTTTTTTGTTATGAGGGACAACTCGTGTGCTCACATGCAATTAGAGAGAGTAAATAATTGCAAAGAATATGGGATATATAGTAAGTTTATCTAGAAAAGCACGTTACAATTAATATCTTTTTTTGTATTCATATTTTTAAATATGTCGATTTGATTTTATGAAATTGTAAATATACTTATTGGGCCAATTAGCCCATTAAATGTTAGCATCATAAATATATATACTTATTTTATGGACCAAATAGCCCATTGATTTTTTAGTAATCTGAAATGTTAAATTTTTTTACTATGCAATTTTTTAATCTGTCTTCTTTCAATCATTTTTTTATACGAATCAATTTTTCATTATAGCCAAGCAATCATACTATACTTCTCAAATTTATGTAGCTAAATGTATAATATTGTTGAACAATTAAATCACAGAATACAAGCGATTCATATCAAAAACCGAAATATCAATGTTTACTTAAGAATTAGCACCCAGTTATATCCAAACTCCCCCTGATTATTGTTTGTTCACGTTTTATTGAATAAATTCATTCGATGATTTCAAACGGAAGGGATGACCAGAGTTATAGATAAATATATAAATACAGAGACAAATTGAGAGAGAGAGACTCATGAAAATAAACCATGCTTGGTTCAGACAACTTCGGACTTTGAGTTCAGAGGAAAACTCCAGATGGGCTTCGGAACTTGCGATCCATATCTTCTTTCTCCGAGAAAATTAGGGTTTTGGGAACCTTTCAGTAGCAACTCCAGATCTACTCATCAAGTCGTTTTTTCCTTTGCATTTTACAAAAAAAAAGTAGAAGAGATGTTTTTCTTTGGATCTGACAGGGATAGTCGGTGGATTTGAACATGCAAAGGAGATTAAGCTCTTTTTTTTCGGATTTGTGAGCTCTAGATCTGCTTCTGGAGTTTGTTTAGGGTAGATATCCATCATTGGGTCACAAAAAACTCGGATCTGTAATCTTTAGATTAGAGTGTTTTTGGAGAAAAAAAACTTGGATCTGGAAGATTTACAAAAAAAAAGAAGCAGATTGTGGACGGAATTTCCAGAAAAGGAAATATGAAGAAAATCCCAAAAGTTTTAATTTGTAATGAGAAATGGATATGGAATTTGAAAGAAGCAAAAAGGAAAGAATGTTCTTCCCTATTGAACATAAAAGAGAGAGAGGGACACCGAACCGGAAAGGAGGCGGAAGAGAAATGGTTAGGGTTTGTTCGATCGGTGGCTTTTGTATATTTTTTAAAAAAATACAAAATAAATGGAAAATGGGCTAAAGAACTAGGCTTGATCTGCAATGATCGGCTGGAACTAATTGGGCTTTAAGTCCATTTATTATTTAAATGGGCTAATTGAAGTCGGACATGTAACTATGCTTGATTTAAAAATATGAAGTCTATTATTAACCCAATTCGATGTATGTGTTATTATTTTCAACCTATTCCAATATTATTTTGGCCCATATGTCCATTTATTATTTATAAATTTTATTTTTAATATTAAAATAAATATTTAGTATGTACAAAGTTGTATTATTTAAAAGTGTTTATATATTATTATAAACTTAAAATAAATGATTAGTTTGTATATTTATTTATTTTGTCTATCCCCATATGAAAAACTACTTAGCCAAATTTTACAATTAATAAAGTTATGGAGAGTTCCGACTCTTTTTATATAATATAAATTTTTAATATCTTCAATATTTGTATTCAGTTAGTCATTTTTTATATAAGAATTTCTCTACTTCTATAACAGTCATTAACTAAATATTTCTATATTAATGAAATATATAATTTTAATATACTATTTTTATAAATATAAGAAAAAATAAACAAATCTCGTATAAGACACGGATACTACACCAGTATATATATAATTTATCTAAAATATACATTAAAAAGCTAATACACTACGCTTATGTACATTTTTTTCGTTTGCACAAGAGCTATTGTTCTGACGAGATCCATTCTCGTCTATATTATAGTAGTATGTATTAGGTGCGTTGTAATTTATCAAGAAATAAATTAATTCAGTAGTAAATATTTCATTCTATGATGGATGGATTCCTAGCGACGTAAATTGCAATATTCAAACCGAAACTTCATGATACTCCGTATTACCTTATCCTTCGGGCACCGTACATTGGACCATTTTTCCTAAAAAATATTCCGTCCATCAATTATATATATATATATATATATTAATAGTTAAAAACTAGAGTATCTTTTTAAGAAAGGTTCAGCCTAAATTATCATTTCGGATAATCACAAGAAAAATCTTCAACATAGGTTGAATGGTCCAATTACTGCTATTGCTGCTTACAAAATCTAAGAGACATAAAGTCTCAATTTCACATTCCTGAGAAGTCAGAAAGTCTGTAGCTTGATTAGAGGTAGAAATCAGTTTGTATTTTTTTAAAAAAAAATACATACCAAATGAAAAATGGGCTAAAGAACTAGGCTTGATCTGCAATGATCGGATGGAACTAATTGGGCTTTAAGTCCATTTATTATTTAAATGGGCTAATTGAAGTCGGACATGTAACTATGCTTGATTTAAAAATATGAAGTCTATTATTAACCCAATTCCCTTAACCATGTTATTGCTTTGCAAAGCTTTCAATCTCGTGGAGCTAAGATGGCCATACCTGCAGTGCCATAGATAAGTCGTGTCTTGGGTGATGGCTTGAAGACATTTCCCCACAGATGTGCCTGAATTGTTCACCAAAGTAAACATTCTGTTGACAGACATGCATCTTGCAAACATAAAGCCTCTCTCAGGATGATAGACTCGACATTTATTATCCTTGACAACAAAAGCTAAGCCCTTCTCTTGTAGTTGACCAATACTAAGGAGATTATTCCTTAGTTCAGGCACATAAAACACCTCCTGAATCACATAAGTGACTCCTGCCAATACAAGCTTGACACTCCCCTTTCCTACCACATTGAGTTTCATGTGATTTCCCAGCTTTACAATCTTGTTGAATCCTTGTTCTAAGGCACAAAACAAGGACTCATCACCACACATGTGATTGCTGCATCCAGAGTCCAAGAACCAGACATCATTCATGTGGACACCTGCCTTTTCAACGACAGCCATAAGCAACATTTCTTTGTCTTCATTAAACTCAGTATAGTTGGCCTGTTTCTCCATGGTGGGGCACTCATACTGAAAATGTCCCAACTTATGACATCTGTAGCACTCAATAGTTGTTTTGTCGTAGTTTGATCGCCCCCTTCCTCTGCCTCTACCACGGTTGGATGAGCTTCCACGGCCTCTATTGCCATTTCCTGACTCAAATGACACCTTCAAAGCCTGTTCTTCGTCACCTTCCTTCCTGAATTTTTGCTCATGAACTAGGAGGGAGCTCTGTAATGCATCTACAGAGAGTTCATCAACATCATTCGCCTCTTCTATGGAACATACGATGTAGTTCCATTTCTCAGTTAGGGTCCTCAAGACTTTCTCCACAATCTTGGTATCCGACATATCTTCTCCACAATTTCTCATAGCATTTGCTAACACCATTACTCTTACAAAGTAATCGGTGACAAATTCTCCTTGTTTCATTGCCAAGACTTCAAAATCTCTGCGAAGCCGATTCAGTTGTGCTCTTTGCACTCGAGCATTGCCCTGGTATTTCATCTTCATGGAATCCCATAGCTGCTTAGCCGTGTCCTTCTTTGTGATTGTTCTGAGAATAGACTTGTCCAGGGATTGGAACAAGTAATTCTTTGCCTTCAAGTCCTTGAGCTTCAACTCCTCCAAGGCCTTTGTCTGGGTCGCAATCAAAGTCTCTCCTTTGGCTGACAAGGTGTAATCTTCCTCAACAACCTGCCAATACTCCTTTGAGCGAAGAAGATTTTCCATGACCATGTTCCAATGATCATAGTCACCATCGAATTTCGGAATTGGCTGGGAAAAACCATTGTTGCCTCCTTCAATTGTCATAATCACTCTGTGTTTCACTCTTCAATCTCACTGTGTTTTTCACACAAGAATGCACTTGAATTCTCACCAATTTCAGATTGAAGTCATGCTCTGACAGCTCTGATACCAATTGTTAACTTTAGAGCAATTGATAATGTGAAACTGACTTAATTCATTGAAAGGGAAATTGGCTATTATATAGCCTTACATCACAACTGACTACCACTACTAACATGGCCTAGAACGTGGCTTAATTGAATCAGAAATAACAACTAACAGAGACTCCTAGATAATAGGTATGATCCATAACAAACTAACTGAAATACTAATTAAATAGCAATGATAATCTCAACAATATCAACTACATAGCCAGCACTTGAATCAACTTGCACTCCATATCACCCCGTGTAAAAAATCAGCAAGTTCTTCCAAAAGAACTGGAAAATACCCAAATTTAGCAAGTGGTAATACGGAATGCAGGCAACCAGCTACACAAATTTACCCTTTTCATGGGCAACCAACAACAGCAGCTTCCACAGCATACGTCGAGCACAGTTTCCAACTCAGCAGCCCAAGCACAATATTGCAACACTCAGGAAAGGAAATTCTGTGAATCAGGTACATCACTTACCCAAGCAACACATCCAAAAGTAGCAACTTGTACGTGTGAAGTAGCCAACAAAAGTAGCTAATTGTGAGCCAAATCGACAACATTAGCCAACACCTCTCGGCCACACACGTCAACACCTCTAGTCCAATACATTGTAAGGAGCTAATTGTGAGCCAATTCAGCAAGAATTCAACCCCCAAAAATTAACCAAAGCTCAACTGAAGCCAAAAGTTCCAATTCTTCAAGAATTCAGCCCCCAAAAATTCAGCCCACATTAGCAATTGTGAGCCAAATCAGCAAAAAATACAGCACACTAATTGTTAACAAGTCCTGTGCAACATCAGCAAAAGACAACAAAGAACGTGTCCTGTGAACTGGCATAAAATTCCAGCAACAAATCGCCACATGAAAGCTCCTGGTACACCGCAAATTTCATGACCGAAAACACCTCCCGGATCAAATACTAAAATCATGTTGTCAACCACAATCATGCAAGAATCATCTAACCCGATCTTTATCCCGACATAGACAACAATAGAGCTTAGATTCATGCTATTTGCCTCAGTTTTATGTATATGTAGTGTCACAATTTAAATTTGAGTTTCTAATATATGGATTGTTGTTTCATGTTTTATCTTAGACGATATATTGTTTGATATGTATTTAAATGTAATATCTAAGTCTTGACAAAAAAATGTAATATCTAAGTATTTTAGATATAAAATACTATGATTGTACGAAGTATAATTTTATTTATTTATTTATTTTGGTCAGAAGTTCAATTTAAATTTTGAATTAAGGTGGTAATTGTTTTTTGTAAGGATGCGTTTTTTCCTTTGAAAATATTTGGGAAATATTTTAGAAATGCCTATCTAATTATATGTTGTTCTTGATCTCGAGTATTTGTAAGAAACTTGCTACAACAACTCTCATTTCTTACATGCTCCACTACCCTCCACATTTCTAATTTTTGCCTTTATCTTACAAATTTAATGCATTTTAATAATGTTTTTTTGTTATTCTTTAGTTATTAATATTCATTAATATATCGTTTTATTTATTTGGTCTGGAATATATATCGTTTTATTAGTGACATTGACTTTACATATTCCTAGACATTAATATCATTTTAATTAAAATATATTAGTCATTAATTCCTATTCTTATTAAATACGGAGTAATATAAATAATTGGTGACTCTGCATTTTCTTAAACCTTGTTACATTTTATATAAAAGTACATTAGTTATTTTATCGGTACTTGCTTACTCTTCTTAGCGAAATTATAATTCATAACTTCTTCCTTGTACATTTCATATGTGAGAGTGAGTACATGTCTATTATTTTGGCTTTCATCCTTGATTAATTCCTCTAGACCAACACCAATGAGGCCAAATTCAGTATACATACATGATGAGTGTAAAATGAATATGTATAAAATAGAACAATAAAAATCATCCTTAACCAAATTAACAACACACATACCTAAAACGATTTAGTACAAAAAAGAAACTAAAAATACAAACCTAATTGAATTTATGCTACCAATAGTTGAAGGGTTTACATCGTCCATAAAATAGTTTGCTTTATTCTTTACTAACAATCAGTCGTCCTAAATCAATTGTCTTTGTCCTCCTTCTAGTGAAAGCTACTGGTACATGATGTAAACAATCGATGCCTCAATATTGATATTAGATTATCCAATTCTCTGACATCTTCACATAAAATTAACCTATCTCGATCAAAAGACAATTATATTAATAAATTTAAACCGATATATGTAAGTATTGTAGACTACAAAAGAGATCCAAATACATATAATCAAGGATAGTTTACCGTGAGGTGGATATATACTTGCATCATCGACAATCGGGAATCCTCATTCACATCTTTAACTTAATAATTATGCTTACTTCAGTGACCATGTCTTTTTAAGGTGTTGTCCACTATCTCCCAAACTTCACTATATGGATTTCTAAAACTAATTTCCATGTAGAAGAATGAGATGATGGATGCCCAGAGCAAATGAACGGAATACCACCGTTTTTGCCCTTTTATAAATGAAAATGTTACTTGTAAAGTGAAGCCATTTTGACATATAACCGTTTAGACATCTTGACTATAATTTGTTTCCAACCATTCACTGTGTACTAAATACGGGAGTTACGTGTAGTAATTGGATAGTATTAAAATATGAGTAAATGAGAGCAAAGTATAACGTATACATTATGTAGTAACTATCACTAACACTAATTGAGATTTAGGTTAAAAAATGAGGTATAACCTAAAGAGTAGTCCGTACGTAAAAGCAAGATTTAGCTGAAAAAAGTGTGTGAGGGGAGGGAATAATTACTTACAAATAGTGCCCATTTTTATATATACACATAATTATGCTATCGTATATTAAAATAAACAAAGAAAAATTAATTACTTAAATTACAAAGTAGCCTATAATTATACTTATGTATTTTATATTGGTTTATAAACCCTATAGTAAAAACCGATCGGAAAATCTAACATATTATATACTAAGGGTGCTAAACTAATCCTACATGCAAACTATAAATTTAGGCCTATTTAAGCCTTTGAGTTTGTCTTTAAAAGTTAGCATTCAATGACCTAGAATGCTAACTTTTAAATATATATAGATATAGATGATTATTTTTCATGCCTAATAGAAATACAAATTGAACTATGTTGAAAATTTAACGTGAAGATATAAGAATTATACAACGATAGGAAAATGAGGACTTTTTAATTGATTAATATGTAGTAATTGTATATAATTGTGAATCAAAAACTTTGTATATTATATAGTCAATTATAGATTATTAATATAATTGTTAATATATGAAATTGTCACTCTAGTACTTTTTGGATTTGAGAAATTGTTTAAATTTTGTGCTAAATAAATAAGGCATGAAAAAAAAAAAAAATTAATTCATCTTTAAAAGTGAGCATTCAATGACCTAGAATGCTAACTTTTAAATATATATAGTTGGTTGTTTTTCATGCTTAATAGAAATATAAATTGAACTATGTTGAAAATTTAACGTGAAAATATAAGAGTTATACAACGATATGAAAATGAGGACTTATTAATTGATTAATATGTAGTAATTGTATATAATTGTGAATCAAAAACTTTTTATATTATATATAAGATTATATATTATTGATATAATTGTTAATATATGAAATTGTCACTTTAGTACTTTTCGGATTTGAGAAATTGTTGAAATTTTGGGCTAAATAAATAAGGCAAGAAATGAAAAAAAAACAATTCATCTTTAAAAGTTAGCATTCAATGACCTATAATGCTAACTTTTAAATATATATATAGATGGTTGTTTTTCATGCTTAATAGAAATATAAATTGAACTATGTTGAAAACTTAACGTGAAGATATAAGAGTTATACAACGATATGAAAATGAAGACTTTTCAATTGATTAATAAGTAGTAATTGTATATAATTGTAAATCAAAAACTTTTTATATTATATAGAAGATTATAGATTATCAATATAATTGTTAATATATGAAATTGTCACTTTAGTACTTTTTGGATTTGAGAAATTGTTTAAATTTTGGGCTAAATAAATATGACATGAAATGAAAAAAAAAACTAATTCATCTTTAAAAGTTAGCATTCAATGACCTAGAATGCTAACTTTTAAATATACTAGAAATCGAAGCCCGTGCTTCGCACTGGCCATTTGTGTATATGTAGTGTCACGATATACAAAATAAGTTTGTAATACATGGATCGTTGTTCTATTTTTTTATGTTAAACTTATATTATTTGATCTTTATTTAAATGTAAGTATGTTAGGTATAAAATGTTATGATTGTACATAAGAAGCGGGTTATTTTATTTTTATAATTTTGGTTAGAAGTATAATTTTAATTTTGAATTAAAGTGGAAGTTTGTTTTTATAGGGATGTGTTTATATTTTGATGAAAGTTTTTGTGAGTATTTTAGAAATCTGCTATATCTAATATAAAGTTTGTATTTTTGTACATTAAGTGTGTTCATTCAATACCATACAATTTTGAAAGTATTAAATCGGCTCTAGCTCTAGCGGGTGGAGCAACCATGAATGTTTCCCCATCGAGCTTTTTGATCTTCTACGATCCATTGAACAAAAAATCTACGGAGGAAATGATACGAACCCTAAAAATGTAACAGTTGACGAAAAAGACAAGGGATATAGATATCAAAGAAGAACTCCCAAAATGAGAAAAAATCTATACCAGCTTATTTTTAAAATGAAATTAAAAATAATAACATTATCTAAATTGTGTTCTAGTTTTTTATTCTTTGTTTTGAGAAAGTAAGGAATTCAAAATTTTGTTGCTTTTTATTTTGAAAAATTGAGGAGTTCACAAAGGTATTTCTTAAGAAAAAATATTTTCAGCATTTTAAAAGTTGTGTAAAAGTAAAATTTTCTACACACTTCTCTTAATTGTACTACATATTTTTTTTCAATTGATAAATACATTTTATCCAAACAACTTTTAATCAGAAAATACATATTTCTATAAAAGTCTTTATAAATAGTCACATCAAACAAATCCTTCTAATCTAACCTATTAGATTGTCATTATCACGATGTAGAGAACTTGATAATATTTGTTGATTTGTCGTTAAAAGGTTCAGTTTGAATAGAAATGAAAAAAATAAGAGAGGTAGGGTTGAATAAATCTTGAATTCTTTATTGTTAAATAAGAATTTTTTAATCATGATTATCTTTTTTATATATCTATTTATATTTTTTAATTTTAACTTTTATCGACATATAACTTTTTTGCTATATAGTTTTTGAATTCTACCAAAGAGTTTCCTTAAAAAATACCATAATATGACCAATAATGTTTAAACTTCATAGTTGAATTTTTACATCAATATAACATTGAGGATTCAATCGATCATTTAAATATTTATGGACATTTTTCGTATTTTTCTATAGGGCACTCATTGCTTAGTTTAAAACATTTTATAGAGTGAGGGCATGTTTTATGATAAAGAAATTTAAAATTTTGTTTTTAATCTGATAAGTATTTTGAAAATCCTTACAATTTTTTTTTTTGCTAAACAAAGGTGGTTTTTGCCATTGTTTTGTCCTACTTATCTACTTAAAAGCTAGCATTGAATGGCAAGAAAGCCAACTTTTAAGTAGATATAGATATATATATAATATAGATTAATTTAAGATTAAATTAAAAATAATTAACAAATTTGTACTTCATCCGTCCCAAAATATAGTGCATGCTTTCCGTTTTGGGCGTCCCAAAAAATTATGCCTACTTTAAAACATTTCTTTTATATCCTATATTTTCTTCCTACAATACCCCCATTAAACATCTTAATACCCAAAATACCTTACTTTTTCCTTACACTTTTTACCAAATTATTTGTCCTACTCATATTTTGTCCAACTAATCTACAACCCGGCCTAATTACCCAAAACCCAATAACCCAACTCTATGGCTGCCTCTTCTTACCCAAACCCATAGAAATCCACCATTTTCTCTCATACCCTAATCTCTCCTTTACCCTATGCGCCGCTCCACTCTCCTCTCCTCTCCTCTCCTCTCCAATTCTCTCCTCTCATCAGAATCCCTAAAAAATTTCACACTCTCTCTTCATCTCCTTCTTTGTTTTTGGGTTGATTTCTTGCTTGGCTTTTGGGTGTAGTTGTTGATCTTGCTTCCTTCCTGGCTCTCGTCTCTCTCGTTTGCCGTTCTTTCAATCTGGTTGCTCTGGTTTGTAAAAATCGTAGATCTGTCCCCTTCTCTGTATTTGGGTTGATTTGTTGCTTTGTTTTTGGGTGTGTTTGGTGGTCTTGCTTGCTTCCTGGCTCTCATCTCTCTCTTTCACTTCTATTCGAGTGTGGTTTCTCTGGTTTGGCAAAAACCTAGATCTGTCCCCTTTTTTTGTTTCTGGGTTGATTTGTTGCTCTGTTTTTTGGTGGAATTGGTGGACTTGCTTGATTCATGGCTCCAGTCTCTCTCTTTCGCTTGTCTTCGAGTGTTGCATGTCTGGTTTGATAGAACCCTAGATTTGTCCCCTTTGCATGTTGGTTTTGAGGGCTTCTGGTTGTTAGAACCCTAGATCTGTCCCCTTTGCATGTTGGTTTTGAGGGTTTCTGGTTGTTGGAACCCTAGATCTGTGCTATTCTTTCCATTCTGTATCGCTTGTATTTGATTCTTGCTTCTCTGTTTGGGGGTTTGTTTTTACTGGATGTGAGCAAGAATCCTTGATTTTGGTTGGTCTCTATTATGTGGGTTTCTGTATATTGATCTAGTCTCATACCTTCCTCTGTCGTTTGTAGGGTTTCTGAGATCGCCTCCTCCTCTGTTTTCCCCAATTTCATTTCCCCCAAAAAAACTCAAAATGAGCCATGAAATCTTATTTGCTTATGATAGTCCCCATAGTCCAGAACCTTCTGATTCATATGTCTGCTCTGACCCTGATTGTGAATGGGGTGATGAGTGTCAAGGCATTCACTCCTACAGTCACTGGAGACTTCCTGAGGATGAGCCATATATGGAGGGAAAAAAAGAGTCGTCGGAGGGTTACTTGGTCGTCGATCAATCACCCGGCATGTCCCGTGTGAATGGAAAACAAGAGATGCAAGAATGTGATCTTGTGGTTGAGGACTCTTTTGCTTCCGATGATGCTTCTGATGGTGTTGATCGTGTTGTGGTGTCTTCTGATGATGATGCTGACTGTGCTGCTTCTTGTAGCTAAGTCATCTCAATCCTTTACTTTGTTGCAGTTTGTTTTATATGATGGTTTTGTGATGCTTTCTTGTTGCCTCTGTTTATGTTGTGGATTGGTGATCATTTGTATATTTTGTGTAATATGTTTAATTGCTGATCTTCTTGTGTTGATGATGTTTCTGGATTGTGGTTGTTGATCTTCTGTGTAAATTGGTGGATTTATGAACTTTTGTGATCCCCTTGCTGTCTCTTGGAAATACTGGATGATGATCATGTATGTTCTTTTGTGTTGATGATGCTTGATGTATTATGGCCATGGATGTTGAATGTTTAACGTGTTGGGTTATGGGTTATGGGTTATGCTTGACTGGTTGATGTCCCTTTTTAACTGAGAGTAGTCATCATGTTATTGTGTTCTAGATCAATAATGAGTCTAATTATGCTGAGATTTTCATCTGTTTATTGCTATTAGCACTTATTGTGCAATGAGAAACCAATCAACTTGACTGAATGAGGCCCATGGTACAGTAAGGGTTAATACTAAGGGTGAAGAACAATGATGCTTGGGGACAACTGAGATTTTTTTTTTGATCAATGATGAGTAAAAAATTGCTGAGATTTTCATCCTAAGGTTGCATTTAATCCTTTCTATGCTGGGAAACCAGTCTAATTAGACTGAATAGGGCCCATGGTTGTATTTAGGTTTTAATGCTAAGGGTGTAAATCTGTGATGCTTGGGGACATTCTGATATCACTCTATTATTCTAATGAATGCATGTTATTATGTTAGTTCTATGTGCTTGTTATTATGTTAGTTCTGTGGGCTTGTTATTATGTTAGTTCTGTGTGCATTTCCAGTATAACTAAATAAAGCATGATAATATATTTCACAAAATGTTTATACAACTTGGTGATTCTACTTATTTGCTTCCTGGCTTCAAAAGGTTTATACTATACACAAAATTTGATGCTCTCAAAATGATTACTACTGATGCTTATCATGTTGTTGCCTCTTCTTCTCCATATGCTTCTGTTTGCATTTCAGTGTCTTCTTCTCCATATACTCGTGTTTCTTGTTCACTGTTTTGCTCTTCATTTGCTTGTGTTGCTGGTTCTGTCTCTTGTTCTCCATGTGCTTGTGTTCATGGTTCACTGTTTTGATCTCCATGTGCTTGTGTTGCTATTGGTGGTAGTGGTGCACCCTCATGCACAATCTGCCATGCTTCTAACACTGCCCATAATGGTGCCTTTACTTCTTTGTCTAGAATTCCCTGAGCTTCCAGTTTTTTCTTATTCACATGTGGCATGTCAAAATCATTTGCACCTTTTGCTTTTAATACTTCATTCATGACATATTGTAATGTCATCCATACATTACTTAATGTTTTGGCATCCAACTCATAGAATGCTTCATGAACAACATCTAGCAAGTTATCTACACTCTTAGGCATTTTCTTATGCATCAATGTCTGAATACTTCTAAAAAATCCAAGATCTAGGATGTTTAGATCGGGACTATTTGGTGGTTGTTGAACTAATATGAAAGTAAAACCATCCTGTTGGTATACCTTCTGCCATTCTTCATCTTGTTGAGTGATATGTGCTTTGACATTATCTTGCTGTATGAATATAACTTTCCGCCCTTCATGAGGTAGCCACTTCTCCTTAATTGCTGGAATTATCTGATTGATTAACTTGCTCCTTGTCACATTTTTGTTAACTGATTCAATTGTCTGGGTTACCATTGTCCCCTTCTCTCTGTTCTTTGATTTCCTCTTGGTTGCCTCTTTGTATGTTGTTAGGAAACGGAACTCTGGAACTTCGGTTCCCCTGAGAGTTCCTTTCCTCAGTTTCTCTACTTTTGAAGATGACAAATATTATGATACTAATGTTTTATCTCAAAGATGTGTTTTAAGGAACCACATGAATATACCGAAGGCAGGAAAGTCAAACAGAACAAGGGAACCAAAGGAACAAGACAACTGAAGGAATCCAGAGGAACCCAGGTGTGCCCAGAAATGGAGCTTGCGACATTACGATTCCCGAGAAATCTGGGGATACACAACCTCGGACAAAAGGTGTCGAAAACGACTTGTTGAAGCTTCCAAAAGTCTGCCAAGGTCCAAGAGCTAAAGAACAAGAAGCCTAGAGAAACTCTACCTCGGACAGAGACGATGAAAGCGACAGCACATGAAGACGTCGCTGTCCAACAGACGGTTCCCAAACGGCCATCTTACTTAACCTCGGACGAAAGCGTTTTGACAACGACACCACAAGGCTCGTCTGAGGTAGTTGACCAACCAAGAGAGATTCTGAGCTGCCTAGGTTGTTTGCACATGCCAAGAACAACGTGGATCAAGGAGAACCACTAATCCTAGGGCAAGCTCAATCCGTGGGAACCAAGAGAGGATCGAGCTGCGAAGAATCCTCTATAAAAGGAAGACTAACCCAAGGGTTATCTTCAAGCACCAAAACAAGAACTCACACTCATTAGCAAATATCTAGTGTGAACCTCCAAACAAAGATCATCAAAGCAAACCGAGATCAAGAGGAACCAGTCAAGGAAGAAGAGCTGAGTGCTAAGTTCCTGTGACTGTAAGTAATAGTTCCTAGGTGCGAAAGTCTGTTTCTTGGATTGATTATTGATTGTGTTAAGTTATCTAGGATTGTCTAACTGTGTGTAAGGCAAATGAACTGTGTGTTCGTTCCTAGGATAAGCTGTAACCAAAAGAGATAAGAAATCAAGAAGTAGACTTTGAAATCCTTTCGAAAGAAAGGTAGTGGTTTTTATCCTGGATTGCTAGTTGGCAATCAAAGGTTTCCACTATAAGGAACTTGTCATTTGTTTGATTGTTTATCTTCCGCTGCGAAAGGAACTGAGAATCGTTATTCTGAGTTCCTTAAGCTTTTATCTAACAATCACGATCCTACAATTGGTATCAGAGCAGGAAAATCTCTAGATCTTTGATAAGCTTGCAGATCATGTCTCAACCAAGCAAGTTTGAGCTCGAAATCTCCACCAACAAGCCACATCTCCGAAAGAAAGGAGAAGAAATATGGTGGGAAAAGTGCATGGAAAGCCACATCAAGACCAACGACTACCAATGCTGGAGGATAGTCGAAAATGGAGATGGCTATGTCGACCTCACCATGAAGGAAGAAGATTGGAAACCAGAACACTATGTTATCATGGAGAAGAATGCCAAGGCCAGGCAGTTCATCCTCAATGGATTGGACAAAGAGGACATGGACAAGGTCATAGGAATCAAGACGGCCAAAGAGATGTGGAAAGCTCTCAAGGAGATGTATGAAGGAAGTGAGGAACTAAAGCAAAACAGAAAGTTTGCTTTGGAAGGAGAATACCACACCTTCAAAATGATGGAAACTGAGACCATCTCAGAGTACTACTCTCGCTTCAACAGATTAATTGGAAAGTTGACGGCGGCGGGAGTTGATCTTGATGAAGTCTCCAAGTCTTTAGTGATCATCAATGGACTCAACTCCAAGTTCACCCTTCTCAAAGGAATCATGAAGAACACTCCAGGCATCCAATCCCTTCCCTTGACCCAAGTCATAGGGAAACTGGAAGTTGAAGAAGGAGAGCACACTAAAGCCAATGCCGATAAGAAACTTGAGAAAGGAATCGCCCTTAAGATCTCCAAAGCTTTCTCAAGACTTGAGATGGAGCAAGAGAACTCAGACTTGGAAGAAGAGGAGGACGAGCTAACAACCCTCTTCTCAAAGAATATCAAAAAATTCTTTGTGAAGGGAAGGTTCCAAAATGGCAGTTCCTCCTACAACGGACCCAGAAGGGATCTAAAGGAAGTCTCTTGTTACGAGTACAAAGAGAAGGGACACTACGCTAAGAATTGTCCCAACACGGAAAACTCCAAGGAAGAAGAAAAACCTCAGAGAAAGAAGGCTCTCATAGCCTCATGGGGAGAAGACTCAGATGAGGAACTGGATCTGAGCGGCTTCTCTGGAGGAAGATGTCTCATGGCAAAAGGAGACTCAAGCGACTCAGAAGAACTTGAGGTAACTTCTGATGATCTCTTAAAATCCCTAGTTGATTGTGATAAGAAACAACTTCTTAAGATCATAAAGAAACTAGGAAAGGAAACCAGTTCCCTTCAACATAAACTTGATGATTGTGAAGATGAAATTGCATGCTTAACTGTTGAGAATTCTGTTTGGAGTAAGAAACTTGATGAAACTGAGAAAGACCTAGCTGAAACTCACTCCAAACTGATTGAAATTAGGAACGTGCATGCTAGTCACCTTAAAATCTGCAAATCTTGCGATGAATCTGGCATAGATTATGTTAAAGTTCCTTCGCATGCTAACTCTATTGGAAATGAAATGCTTCAGTCCATTATTGATAGGTTAGACAATCTCACTGATTCCATTAATGAAAAAATGATAAATCAAACTGTCTTTGTGAGGCAACGTCATGGAATAGGATATGTCAACAACAAGGATAACAATGATGCTGAAAATGAAAAGGCCAGACGAGAACTTGTTGAGATGAATGAGAACCTCAGCATTGCTCTTGCCACCTCTCGTGACAGGAATCAGTTCCTATCAGAGAAGATCATGGTGCTTGAGAACAACGCTGAGGTTGCCAAACATCTCAATGAAGGCTCTCAAAGCCCTAAGAGGGAACCAAAAGGAAAAGAAAAAATGACTCCTGAAAATCAATGGTTCACCAATTCTTTTGCTCACAAAAAGTATGTTGACATGGCCAATAGTAAGGTTAAAAACAATGTTGATTTCAACAAAATAAATGAAAAACCTTTTAGGCCAGGGAAAGGAAAGTATGGTCATGTTGTCTACAACCGCTTATGTACCTACTGTGGTAAGAATGGCCATTACAACACTGATTGTGCTAAGAAAAGGAACTTTGAAAGGGAGAAAAGTGCTTATCACCAGGAAAGGAACCAACTCCCTGATTATTCACAGACTCGAAATGCTAATCCCCCCAGTAAAGCCAAGCTTCGCTGGGTTCAGAAATCTTAGTTCCCTTATGTGCAGAAAGAAGAGAGGCAACCCCAACTATGGTACATTGACAGTGGTTGCTCATGCCATATGACCGGAAAAAGAAATCAAATGACCTCTCTTCAACCTCTCCAAGGAGGGAACATATCCTTTGGAGACAAAAGCAAAGGGAAAATATGTGGAATAGGAACTGTGAAACTCAACGATCACATTCAGGTAAACAAAGTTCATCTTGTTGATAGTCTTGGTTTTGATCTAATAAGTGTGTCACAGCTGTGTGATCAAGGAGACAATGAAGTCAGATTTAGATCAAACGAATGCTCAGTTCTTGACTCCTCGGGACAAATCATCCTAAAAGGAAAGAGATTCAACAATGTTTACATTGTTGATCCATCCTTCGTCCCCAAGGAGAAACTGTGTCTCTCAACCGTGAATGACCAAGATGAGTTGTGGCACCAACGCCTCGGTCATGCTAGCACCAAGCTGATTCAAAAGCTACACTCAAAGGAACTAGTCAGAGGATTGCCAAAGCTGAGTGGTACATCTAAGGAACCATGCTCTGACTGTGTAAAAGGAAAACAGGCTCGTAGTTCCTTCAAATCCAAAAACATGGTAAGCACCTCAAGACCTCTTGAGCTCATCCACATGGATCTTTGTGGACCCATGAGAGTTCAAAGCCTAGGAGGGAACATGTATATTTTTGTTATTGTCGATGACTTCTCTCGCTTTACTTGGACCATTTTCATTAAATCTAAAAGTGAAGTCATTGATCGCTTTAAAGACCTGGTTCCCTTGTTAGAAAAATCCATTGATTGTTCACTTAATGCAAGAAGAGCTTCATCAATTTGAAAGGAACAAAGTCTGGCATCTGGTTCCTCGCCCCAAGGATAAGCACATCATAGGAACCAGATGGGTTTTCAGAAACAAGCTAGATGATACAGGAGCTGTGATAAGGAACAAAGCAAGACTTGTGGCTCAAGGATACAATCAACAAGAAGGAATTGACTATGATGAAACCTATACTCCAGTGGCAAGGATCGAAGCAATAAGGTTGTTGATTGCCTTCGCATCTCACAAAGGGTTCGAGTTGTTCCAAATGAATGTGAAAACAGCCTTCCTCAATGGAATTCTTCAAGAAGAAGTCTATGTCAAGCAACCTCCTGGTTTCGAAGACGACGATCATCCAGATCATGTCTACTTTCTAGACAAGGCACTCTATGGCCTCAAGCAAGCTCCCAGAGCTTGGTATGATCGTCTTGCCCAGTTCCTACTCTCAAATGACTACAGGCGTGGAGTTATTGATAAGACTCTCTTCATCCTAGAAGAAGAAGGTAACATCTTAGTGGTTCAAATCTATGTTGATGATATCATTTTTGGTTCCACTAACCTGTCCCTTGTAGACAAGTTCAAAGACTTGATGAGCAGTGAATTTGAAATGAGTTTAATTGGGGAACTCACATTCTTCCTCGGATTACAAATCACTCAAAAGGAAGATGGTATTCAAATCCACCAACAGAAGTATTTCAGAGAACTACTGAAGAAGTTCAAAATGGATTCATGCAAGCCTCTCTCCACTCCCATATCCACCATTGCCCATCTGGATAAGGACCACTCGAGTCCTCTAATGGAGGAGAAGCTCTATAGAGGTATGATAGGCTCAGTCATGTACCTAACCGCTAGTCGACCAGACATTGTCTTTGCTGTTGGCTTGTGTGATAGGTTCCAATCTTGTCCGAGAGAAACCCACTTGGCTGCTGTAAAAAGAATACTTCGATATCTCAAGGGAACTGACGATCTCTGCATTTGGTACCCCAAAGAATGTCCCTTTGAGCTCATGGGTTTCACTGATGCTGATTATGCCGGATACTTGGTGGATAGGAAGAGCACTTCTGGAATGGCACAGTTCCTAGGCCCTTGCCTCGTGTCATGGGGATCAAAGAAACAAGTTTCAGTCTCTCTCTCCACCACAGAATCCGAGTACATTGCAGCTGCCTCTTATTGTTCCCAACTTCTCTAGCTAAAGCAACAACTCGCAGACTTTGGTATGTCTTATGGCCCTCTCACTATTCTTTGTGACAACACTAGTGCCATAAACATTTCTAAGAATCATGTGCATCATACTAGGACCAAGCATATTGACATTAGACATCATTTTCTTAGAGATCATGTTGAGAAGGGAAACATCATTATGAAATTTTGTAGAACTGAAGATCAAATTGCAGATATATTCACCAAGGCATTGAATAGAGTTCCTTTTGAGAACCTTAGATTGGAACTAGGAATGATTCCCATTACTCAGTAGTGACCTTAGTTCTGAGAATTCTTTCCAAGTTCCCCTGATTGACTAGTTTAAGATATTTAACTTGTTGAGTCTTGATGTCCTTGTGTTATATCTTTTGCTATAAACCCTTCGTGTCATAATGGTTTCTTATAAAGGCTTAGATAAATTTTTCTAGTTCGTTTCCTTTTGATTATCATTATTTCTCAACTCCTCATTGTTCAAATTTTTTTGATGGCCCAAAAGTCACAATCTGATCATATTTCTAACCCAACATTACAAGCTGAAATGATGATTGTGTACTAAGACCTACCCTTGCCTCATTGCTCAATTTAATTCTCTATGATCCATCTCTAAACCTTCTCTGAGAATTATTGTGCAATGCGATAAATAGTCTACCCTGATTCCTTGTATGGGAACGTACTGTTTTTGGTTCCTTTGTCCCCACCCACACCAAAGGTTCCCATACATTCCTCTAGCTCGCTGAAAATGTCGCCAGAAAGGAACCAGAACATCGCGTCTCTCCAACGGCTCGCTTGGCTCTCCCAGACGCTATTTATGGCATATTGGCAGGGATAAGGCATGTCTCATCAGTGGCAGACCTCCCTCTTCTCGGAATGGATCATGTTTTGAATTTAAATTAGCCGTTCCAAAAAGCTGCAACTCTCTTCAATGCTTCGGATTTGCCTTGATCTTCTCAACGGCTGGATTTGCTTCAACGGTCACCTCAGCTCTTGGCCATCCCAGATCTTCAACGCCCTTAAAGAGGTGCTCAGTTGCTCTGAGTTGATCACACAAGCTCTCCATCTCTCTGATCTTCTACCTCTCTTTCTCTTCTCACAGCAATCCTCTTAGCTCCTCTCAAATGGCCAACCCTAACCCAATCGTTGTTATGGATGAAGAGGAAGCTGCTTTTCTTCAAGCATTTTGCGAAAAGAAGGCTAAAGCCTCCTCCTCCAAGCCTGTTTCTGCCTCCACTTCTTCAAAATCCCTCCCCAAAGAAAACCCCGTGGCGAAACCTGCAGAGAAACCAGAAGAGAAGCTTGAGAAACCACCAAAGGATAAGGAAAATGTGGAAGAGGAACCAACCATGCCCAAAGAAGAGGAGCAAGCCATCACTTTGGCTTCAGAATCAGTCACAAAATCAGTTTATGAAGGCGGGTCGCATGATTCCTCTCCGGATAAATCCCTTCAAGAGATCCTTAGCTCCGAGCCTTCCCCGATCAGCCTCAAATCCAAAACTTCCAACCCAGGCCCCTCTGTCGCCACAAGAATGCAACAGAGGAAGAGAAGCTCCCAAGCCATTGTTCCCTATGAAACCAAATCCACAAAAAAGGCCAAACCCTCCACCCTCTTTGTCTCCTCCTCCTTCTCCAAAAGGAAGATCCTAAAACCTCTCATTATCGGCAGAGAATTCTGGACCCAGGCATTAGAAGAAGAGGATGAGGAACTCTATGGAGAAGCTTTGGATGAGTTCCACTCTCTGTTGCAGTTCCAAGGGTGGGATGAGATGATGTGCGAGCCCTTCTCTGCTTCCGACGAGGTTGTCCGGATGTTTTACCAGTCCATGGAGTTTGTACCCCAGAAAGAGAACTCTCCCTGTCATGACGCCATTCTCATATGGAAGGGAACCAGCTTTCCCCTGTCCGCCAATCTAATCGCGTCTGCTCTAGGGATTGAATCGAGGTATGGGTTTGGCATTCTGCCTCAGAAGAAGGGATGGCCCAAGGGAAATGGCTTCAAGTCCAAAGTAGCAATCGTCAAGAAAATTTATGATGGCGCATCCCCCTCATCTTTGGAGACGAAGGATCTCTCCATCGCAAACCGGCTACTACATTTTTGGATCACTCGCAACTTGGTTCCCAGGCAAGAGCACAGGAACGAAGTCCTCATCACCGACGCCATCTACATGGACAAAGTGCTCTCCGGCGTTCAGTTAGATCTTCCCCGTATTGTGCTGGCTCACATGCAATTCTGTGCATCCCATGACTCCCACGCTTTACCCTTCCCTCACATCATCAAAAGGCTACTCTCCAACCTCAATCAGTACCCAGAAGACTTCCCCGAGACTGCCTACAGCAAATGTCTTACAATGCACACAGTTCGGAAGCTGAAATCTAAGGAACAACAACCCAACCCTGCTGAAACATAAGAAATCCCGCCTAAGGAAAAGGCGAGTTCCCAGGGCCGTTCTAGTTCCCACCCTCAGCAACCCCCCTCTTCAGACTCCTCTGCGATCCTCCTTGCGTTGGATCGTATTGAAAAAGCTATCTTGGAAGGCTCGACTGCCAACACGGTCGCCATCCATGATCAAGTAAGAGAGTTGGGGCGTATCAGTTCTGCTGTCGAGAGTTTGGTGGAAGTTCTGCAGAAAGACTGGCAAGGTGCAATCAGTGCTCATCAGGCCGCGGGCCAAAATGTAGGAACCGACGACAAGGATGCAGAAGAGGAGGCCGCTACTACGCCATAGGAACGCTTGTTCTAGGTTCCCAGTGCTGCAACGCCACAGCGAGCTAGTAGTTTCCCTTAGGATCCTACTCCCCTCTTCTATCCCTTTTGTTGTCTTTCTTAAGATTGTTGTTGTTGCCTTTGTAGTCTTTGTGTTGTTATCTTTTGTTGTCTGTAATTTTTTTATTGGATGTTGTGTGTCTTTGAACAATGATCAGTGAAGCTTTAATGTTTACCCTTAGTTTCGTTCTCATGATCGATTTGTCTTTGCCTTAAGTTCTCATTATGACTTTTATGGGTTTGATGCAATCGCATATTCACTCCGATATCATGTTCTTAACTTATACTTAATCTTTTTGATGATGTCAAAAGGGGGAAGAAAAGGATAGGAACCTTGAACTTTGGAGACTACTGAATTAATAGGAACTCTAAACTAGTTCTATTTCTAAGGGGGAATTTGAAATAAACTTATTCACGTGCCTAGGGGGAATTTGCAACCATTGAATGTTCTATCACTAATCTGTAATGTTGTAAATCCCGTTATCTCAATATGGTCTCATGAATTTCATGTTCCTATTATGTTGTCAGGTTCCTTATATTTGTCATCATAAAAAAGGGGGAAATTGTTAGGAAACGGAACTCTGGAACTTCGGTTCCCCTGAGAGTTCATTTCCTCAGTTTCTCTACTTTTGAAGATGACAAATATTATGATACTAATGTTTTATCTCAAAGATGTGTTTTAAGGAACCACAGGAATATACCAAAGGCAGGAAAGTCAAACAGAACAAGGGAACCAAAGGAACAAGACAGCTGAAGGAATCCAGAGGAACCCAGGTGTGCCCAGAAATGGAGCTTGCGACATTACGATTCCCGAGAAATCTGGGGATACACAACCTCGGACAAAAGGTGTCGAAAATGACTTGTTGAAGCTTCCAAAAGTCCGCCAAGGTCCAAGAGCTAAAGAACAAGAAGCCTAGAGAACCTCTACCTCGGACAGAGACGATGAAAGCGACAGCACATGAAGACGTCGATGTCCAACAGACGGTTCCCAAACGGCCAGCTTACTCAACCTCGGACGAAAGCGTTTTGACAACGACACCACAAGGCTCGTCTGAGGTAGTTGACCAACCAAGAGAGATTCTGAGCTGCCTAGGTTGTTTGCACATGCCAAGAACAACGTGGATCAAGGAGAACCACTAATCCTAGGGCAAACTCAATCCGTGGGAACCAAGAGAGGATCGAGCTGCGAAGAATCCTCTATAAAAGGAAGACTAACCCAAGGGTTATCTTCAAGCACCAAAACAAGAACTCACACTCATTAGCAAATATCTAGTGTGAACCTCCAAACAAAGATCATCAAAGCAAACCGAGATCAAGAGGAACCAGTCAAGGAAGAAGAGCTGAGTGCTAAGTTCCTGTGACTGTAAGTAATAGTTCCTAGGTGCGAAAGTCTGTTTCTTGGATTGATTATTGATTGTGTTAAGTTATCTAGGATTGTCTAACTGTATGTAAGGCAAATGAACTGTGTGTTCGTTCCTAGGATAAGCTGTAACCAAAAGAGATAAGAAATCAAGAAGTAGACTTTGAAATCCTTTCGAAAGAAAGGTAGTGGTTTTTATCCTGGATTGCTAGTTGGCAATCAAAGGTTTTCACTATAAGGAACTTGTCATTTGTTTGATTGTTTATCTTCCGATGCGAAAGGAACTGAGAATCGTTATTCTGAGTTCCTTAAGCTTTTATCTAACAATCACGATCCTACATATGTGAATGGAAATATTCCTATCTTTCCATCAAAAGTGCAGTCCCCTTGAGAGTTGAATCTTGGTCTAGCCACAACAGCAGTGAACATGACCTTAGGAATGAATTTCCATCAAAAGTGCAGTTCCCGATCCGCACCGCCGCCCCGGACGCCGCCGAAGACAGCATGGTCCGAGAGCACTATGCCCAGATCCCGTCATGGTCCGAACCATTCCCTCCCGCTCCGACCGAGCCCCGCTTCGCACTGAGCCCCCGCTCCGACCGAGCCCCCTCCGAGGCCGGACCCCCTTCCGAGGCCCCGCTCAAACGCTCTCGGGTCTGCTGAAGTTTTCTTGGCTATCGCTTCCCTTCTTTTTGAGTTCTGTTTTTTTGGTTTCGTGTTTTGTGTGCAAGCTTGTGTGTTGTACTTCTTTGCTTCTGTTGAGCTGATTCAGGGTGGAGATCGAGTTGTTCCAGTTGTGGTCGTGGTTGTGTTGAGACTCCTGAAGATCCCGAAGGAAACGTCAGGGTGGTCGAGACTCCTGAAGATCCCTCATCTAGGTGGGGGCAACGTCATGGTTGTCCTTTCAACACTTCTCAGGATTGTTTTCCTGTTTGACCTGTCGTCTGGTAGCACTGTTCGTTTGTGCTGGACTCACTTCTCTACCTAGTCTTGTAGTTCGCTTTTGCTTTGTTGTACTTTCATTTGCTTGTCTGTGTTGTTCTTTACTGGTTTTTCCAGTTGCCGATTTATCGGCCTCTCGAGCTGTCCGACATTTTATGTCGGTAACTCGAATTCTTACCTTATCAAAATAAAAAAAAATAAAAAAAAATGGCGCGGTTATAAGAGGATAACATTTGTAACTAATTATGAGTACTCTTAATGATGTCTATAACGAACAATTATTAAGACAAAAATACATTTTTTTTTCTTCGAAGTATATTAACCGAAAAATTATTTATATATAGGAGAGGAGATTTAGAAACTCACAATTTGATTTACATGAAAGGCAGTGGATCGAGATCGATCAAATTCGAAATTTTATGAGTGCATTACAATATATAGTACAAAACTAACTTAAAAACCATGTAATTGTACATAGATGTGGAAACGTAAACTTACTGCATGATGACAAAGGGGTAATAACTTTTTTACTTAGGTAAAGTAGTCGTGACTTGACGACGATCTCGACAACCGAGAACAAGGCGTTCTTGAGGCTGCCGAGGCGGCCGCCGAAGCACATCCTCATCTCCTCCGCGCTCAACTCCTCCTCATCCATCAATGCAAATATTAACGGCGGCCTCGCCTTCCGCCCCTTCGAGGAGTACGACTGATGGACCGTGCTATTCTAGAATAGCTTTGAACGCGTGGACTAACCGCATTCATTGTTTCGTCATACTTCAACCAACGCGCGATTCCCTTACTCAAATCGCGCCCAACCATGAGAAGATCGCGATGGTAATTTATTTAACGTGATGTTACTCGTCCAATGAAACAAAGCCATAGCTCAACTGCCATTGGATGCCGCCTTACTCGCGTACGACACGTCACTCTATGCAAGTCACCATTGGTTGACACGTCTCTGCTCTTTGCCAGCAATCACAAGCAGGACTCGAACACTATAAATAGACTTGATGCTTCATTTTTTAGAGGATCTTTTGTTCGATATATCACTCATTTAGGGGAGAGAAGAACAAGAGATCTGTGATTGATTCTCGTGTAAATAATTGTTAAGATGTAATCGCCGATAGGATCATCACGTCAATTATGAATAAAATGCTTTCTTTTCAAGTTTCTTGTCCATTGATTGAAAGATCGCATTCATTTCTTGGGATTGTCTATGTCGCGGTTGATCAACATTCTAGCAGCTCAAATGCACGGGAATCAACACTGGCGCCGACCGTGGGGACTTGTTCTCACAATAGGTCGACTAGACTATCCCAGGTAAGTCACCGCGTTCTTCTTAACGGGTGAGATCCCCTAAGCTGGCTTGGGGCTGCCACCGCGTTCTTCTTAACGGGTGAGATCCTGTTAGGAAGTGAACTTTTGGGAACTTCAGTTCCCTACTATAGTTCCCTTCCTCAGTTTTCCTAGTTTTGATAATGACAAACATCTTTGCTATTAATGTTTCTATTAGTGTGATAAACAGGGAACTTAGAACTCGGAAAGCAAGGAACAGAGACGCTGTCGCCAGACTTGGGAACTTGCGAAAGGAACCCAAGCTAGTCGACGCCAGAAACACTTGAAGAATTATGTGAAGGCGGCGGCGAGCTGTTTTAGGGTAGATCTTAGTTAGAGAGAGAGCTAAAGATTCTATCCGGTTTCCATATATAATAGGAGCGTAAAAGATTATCTTTCATGGAAACAAAGTTGTAAAAATCGGTAAAGATAATATTTGGTAACAAATGTTATCTTTAAAGATTTCTTTTGATTATTTTATTTATATGATTCGGTTATTGAAGATTCACAATCTCATTAACTAAATCATATAAGTAAAGCGGTCAAACCTCTCTCATAAAACACGCATTAACGAAAAGAAGCTTTCTGAAGTGAAGAAGAAGAATTGTGCTGTGTTCTTTGAAGAAGAACGAAGTAAGTCACTTGCTTGTTACTTGGTTAGGTTGAACTAGGTAGAGAGTCCTTAGTGTGTCTAAGACTTTAATCTGTGTGTTCTATTCTAGTTGATTGTAACCGAAGTATTAATACAAGAAGTAGACTTTGAAATCCTCTTGCAAAAGGGGTAGTGGGTTTTATCCTAGATAACTAGTTGGTTATCAAAGGTTCCCACTCTAAGGAACTTGTCTTGAATCTGTTCGTGTTTACTTATTCCGATGCTTAGGGAATTGAACTTTCAGTTCCCTCGATAACTAACAACGTACGATCCTACAATTGGTATCAGAGCAGGCGCTCTAGATTTGTGTTAGCTTACAGATTTCAAGATGTCTACCTCAAGTGAATTTAGTCTGGGAATCTCCATCAACAAGTCTCACATCCGCAAGAAAGGAGAAGAAGAATGGTGGGAGAAAAGCATGGAAAGCCACATTCAAACCATAGACTATCAGTGCTGGCGCGTGATAGAAAATGGTGATGGAACTATTCCTAAGGACTTAACTGAAGACCAATGGAAGCCGGAGTACTATGTCATCAAGGAGAAAAATGCTAAGGCTCGTCAACTCATTCTCAATGGGCTGAACAGAGAAGATATGGACAAAGTGATGGGAATCCCAACTGCTAAAGGGATCTGGACTGCTCTAAAGGAAATGCACAAAGGCAGTGAGGAACTGAAACAGAGTAGGAAGTTTGCTCTAGAAGGAGAGTACCACACTTTTGAGATGTTTGACACTGAAGACATCTCTCAGTATTACTCTCGCTTCACAAGGCTCGTAACGAAACTCACCACTGCTGGAGTAGAACTCGACGAATGGTCAAAAGCCCTTGTCATCATCAACGGTCTCAACTCAAAATTTAACCTCATCAAAAGAGTTCTGAAGACTACCCCTGGAATTCAGTCCCTCCCCTTAACTCAAATCATAGGGAAACTTGAAGTTGACGAAAGAGAGGCACAAAAATCCAGTTCTTCCAAGAAAGTGGAGAAGGAAATCGCCCTAAAAATCTCAAAGGCTTTTTCCAGACTAGAAATGGAAGAGGAAAATTCCGACCTCGAGGAAGAAGAAGACGAGATAACTGCCTTGATTACGAAGCACGTCAGAAAGCAATTCACCAAAGGAAAGTTCAAAAAGAATTTCCAAAAGAAGGACCTCTCTGAATATCAATGCTATCAATACAAGGAAAGGGGACATCTGGCAAGGAACTGTCCTAAGAACACTGACGACGGTGACAAATCTCAGCACAAGAAGGCTCTCTTCGCAACCTTTGGAGATGATTCAGAAGACTCTGAAGGGGAACCAGAGACGAAGGGAACTACCACAGGAAGATGTCTAATGGCCAAAGAAGATTCAACTGAATCAGACGACTCTGAGGTATCTTCTTCTGACTTCACTAAGTCTCTTCTAGAATATGACAAAAAGCAATTGGTCAAAATTATTAAGAAACTTGGAAAGGAAACTAGTTCCCTACAAGAGAAACTGGAGGAATATGAAGATGAAATTTCTTGCTTAACTACTGAAAACTCCGTCTGGGGTAAGAAATTAGATGAAGCTGAGAAACTATTAGGCAACTCTCAAAAAATGTGTGAGTCCTGCAAAAATGTTAAAACTGAACTCATGCATGTTGTCATTCCCCCAGTTCCCTCAACAGACTCTGAAAAGAAAAATTCCATCCTGCTTAATGAAATCGTGCATAAACTTGATCTTCTCACTCACTCTATAAATGAGAAAACTGTGAATCAAACTGTTTTTGTTAAGCAACGACATGGTCTTGGTTATACTGGTAAAAAGGATTCTGAGGAAACATGCTCCGCTGAAAATGAGAAAATAAGAAAGGAACTGGCCGAGAAAAATGAGTTCCTCAGTGGTGCACTGCAGAACTCTCGTGATAAAGCTCAGTTCCTAGAAGAAAAGGTAAAGGTGCTTGAACAAAAGCCCACAGAGAACCAAACCTGGTTCAATGGTCAAAATGCTCATAAGATGTATGTTTCCCAAGCTCAGGGAACTAAAGGTAAAAACATCAATTTTGAGCAAAGAAAACAGGAAAGACCCTTCCGACCGGGTAAAGGTAAGTATGGTAGGATTTCAAAGTCTTCTTGCAAAAGGGGTAGTTGATTGTAGGATCGTACGTTGTTAGTTATCGAGGAAACTGAAAGTTCAGTTCCCTAAGCAGCGGAATAAGTAAACACGAACAGATTCAAGACAAGTTCCTTAGAGTGGGAACCTTTGATAACCAACTAGTTATCCAGGATAAAACCCACTACCCCTTTTGCAAGAGGATTTCAAAGTCTACTTCTTGTATTAATACTTCGGTTACAATCAACTAGAATAGAACACACAGATTAAAGTCTTAGACACACTAAGGACTCTCTACCTAGTTCAACCTAACCAAGTAACAAGCAAGTGACTTACTTTGTTCTTCTTCAAAGAACACAGCACAATTCTTCTTCTTCACTTCAGAAAGCTTCTTTTCGTTAATGCGTGTTTTATGAGAGAGGTTTGACCGCTTTACTTATATGATTTAGTTAATGAGATTGTGAATCTTCAATAACCGAATCATATAAATAAAATAATCAAAAGAAATCTTTAAAGATAACATTTGTTACCAAATATTATCTTTACCGATTTTTACAACTTTGTTTCCATGAAAGATAATCTTTTACGCTCCTATTATATATGGAAACCGGATAGAATCTTTAGCTCTCTCTCTAACTAAGATCTACCCTAAAACAACTCGCCGCCGCCTTCACATAATTCTTCAAGTGTTTCTGGCGTCGACTAGCTTGGGTTCCTTTCGCCAGTTCCCAAGTCTGGCGACATCGTCTCTGTTCCTTGCTTTCCGAGTTCTAAGTTCCTTGTTTATCACACTAATAGAAACATTAATAGCAAAGATGTTTGTCATTATCAAAACTAGAAAAACTGAGGAAGGGAACTATAGTAGGGAACTGAAGTTCCCAAAAGTTCACTTCCTAACAATTTCCCCATTTTTGATGATGACAAACATGTAGAACTGGCATATCAAAATAGGCATGAATAATATGTGAGAAAGAACAGAATATGGCTAGATGTAGAATAATCATTTGTGAATTGCATATTCCCCCTTAACACCAGATCTAGTTCCTTAGTTCCCCCTTAATGAAACAACTAGATTAGATTTCCGTTCATCCTATGAGTTCCAGATTGCCAGGTTCATTCCCCCTTTGGACATCATCGAAAAGAGTCAGTTAGATGAGTAGCACAGAGAATTTAGAGAGATAAATAAGCTAATGCTGAACTCTAGAGAAATGACACCGTAATAAAGATTGAAAGCAGATAATAAACGGAGCAGGAAGCACAAAATAAGTTCATTAAATATTAAAGGGCAGAGACTACATAAGCAATGCAACAAGCAAAATAAAAGCACTCAGAGACACACCAAAAGGGATCATAATATGGAAGTGGGATCCTAAGGGAACTATAAGTTCCGTGTCAACTGAGAAGGGAACTGAACACTTTCCCTAGCTACTGCATTCCCTTGGCCCTGTGTGCCCTGTCCTCTGTAATCCTTTCATCAACCAGTCGCCGAATTTCCTTGGCGAGGTCACCAGTGTACTTCCATAGTTCCACCATCATCTCATGGGTGTCGTGGTTCCCCTTCTCCACAGCAGTAGCAACCTTGTCAAAGCCATTGACCAAGGCATGCTCAATATGGGCCAAGCTGTTGAGCAGCACCTGGGTATCTGGGACCAGACGCGGATCAAATTGGCCAGGCAGCAGCTCTTCCTCAAAATCTTCAGCCTCAGACACTTCATCAATATGGGCCTTCTTAGCAAGGCGTCGCACCATGGTCATGGTGAGGATGTGGGAGAAGTGGGTCTCCTGGATATCAGCGGGGTAGAGACCAAGGCTGCACAACAAAATCAAAACCCTAAAGTCAACATTAATAAATGATATTCCAAATATACTACAGATTTCAAAAATGTAATAAAGGATACCCTAAAGTCAGCAATATACTACATATCCATGTTTTCCATAAGTGTAGAACCAAATATTTTGATCCTTTCAGCACGATCTTGCAGCATAAATTCAATGCTTTTAGGGGTTATAAAACTACAACTCCTCCCACAATATCAGTACAAAACAGTTGAACCATATCAAAATTACGGTTACATAATCGGTTGTTCAACATTTAGCAGATATGTGCAAAGAACTAAACTAATTTGTTTGCATAAATATTATATACTGATTATTATGCACTGATTGATGAAAATAGCCAAACTGAATATTGATTATAATATTATGTATACACTCTATACGATTTAGGTGTTTGTTAATATTAAGTACTTATTAGAAAACTGATTATAAACTAATTTTATTTCCTAAGTCTGAAATGCACAGAGATGAGTTTATGAACACATATTTTTAAATGACCGAGGATTTATTAAATGATGTCCCCATTTCTAGCATAATCTCATTACTTATTGATTTAGTTTGATAATTGCTAGATAGTTAAGTGTTGTGCCTTTCAGAGTGACTGATGTCTTTTGGTCACTTGAGCTACTCTTTAGTTACTCTTTAGCATGTAATAATAAGTTTATATAATTATTCTTCTGGTCAATTTAGCTATTCTTTAGCATGTAATAACAGTTTATTAAAACTACTAAACTGAATTTATTTACTACACTGGATAAGGCACAAATATTAGAATAAACTGAAAGATTCTAATGTTTGACAAAACTACGGTTACAAAAGATTCTTTAGCATGAAATAATGTTTGACATTCTAATACTTACTACACTGGATAAGGCACAAATATTGTAATAACATTGTATCTCTTTGATTGTACTTTTTGATTTTTTGATTAAGTTGATGGTTATGATAGCAGATAAAAAACTAAGAGGTTGATCAATCCTAGGAGGCATCGAAACTAAAAGGTATTGTTTATGTTTATCTGGTTTGATTTGTAATGTTTGATTGTGTTTATTTACAACTAAATCATTAGTCTTCAGTTGTATGATTTAGGTTAACTCTCTAACTGATTTAATAAAATCCTATTATTTATACTTAACTTCTACGGATTTAGTTCCAGGTTACTGAAACTATGTAATAAAGCTAATCTACTGACTACTCTATGCAAAAATTAATCAGAGCTTAAAGCTAAACTACTAACTTCTAGACATACCTTTATGTCTTTCAAACAGCTTAAGCAATACCAATCCAAAATTTGTAATTTCTGAGTCCAATCCGAGCTCCCACATGGCATTCCTATACCATGAATATATCATTTTAATTAGTGAATAGATTAAAAATATATATTAAAATAGTAATGTTAAGTGTAAATAGATAGAACCATGACCTTATTGTATATCTTCAATCAGAGTAAGAGGTGTATCTTGGAGGAAAAATGATCAAACCTGTAATTGCAAATTTTTATAATTCAGTAATTAGAATACAAGTTAATGAGTAATAAAAGATAGTCTTCATTTAGTATAGGAGGCATACCTTTAGATCTTTCAGTTTAGGTTAGGGTTTAGCTCTTGGCTTATGTGTCGAGTCCAATCCCACATGGAATTCCTATAACAAAATAAATAAGTTAAGTACATAATAGATTTAAAAATTAAATTAACATAGTATGATGTTAATTTTAAAGATAAATAACCATGACCTGGAAGTATATCTTGAATCAGAATAAGAGATGTATCTTGGATTTCATATGTTGAAACCTGTAATTGGAAATTATTTAAGATCAATAATCACACTACCAGTTAATTTTGATAAAGATAGGCTAAATTTATATGGTACAAGCACTACCTTTCAGAATATGATTCAAAGTGAACTTCACATTCTGGCAATCTGATTTCCAATTCAGAACCATTTAAAAGTGTAGGGTATATTTTCAGATCTATAAGGAACAGTTTGAAAGTCAGTAATTATATTATAAGTTAAGAAGCAAAAAAAAAATCTAAATTGAAATGACAGGAGGACTACATTGCATACTATGATCATATTGAACATGACATTCCCAATGTAATATTTTTTTTGTTATGAGGGACAACTCGTGTGCTCACATGCAATCAGAGAGAGAGTAAACAATTGCAAAGAATATGAGATATATAGTAAGTTTATCTAGAAAAGCACGTTACAATTAATATCTTTTTTTGTATTCATATTTTTAAATATGTCGATTTGATTTTATGAAATTGTAAATATACCTATTGGGTCAATTAGCCCATTAAATGTTAGCATCATAAATATATATACTTATTTTATGGACCAAATAGCCCATTGATTTTTTAGTAATCTGAAATGTTAAATTTTTTTACTATGCAATTTTTTAATCTGTCTTCTTTCAATCAATTTTTTGTACGAATCAATTTTTCATTATAGCCAAGCAATCATACTATACTTCTCAAATTTATGTAGCTAAATGTATAATATTGTTGAACTATTAAATCACATAATACAAGCGATTCACATCAAAAAACCGAAATATCAATGTTTACTTAAGAATTAGCACCCAGTTATATCCAAACTCCCCCTGATTATTGTTTGTTAACGTTTTATTGAATAAATTCATTCGATGATTTCAAACGGAAGCTATGACCAGAGTTATAGATAAATATATAAACACAGAGACAGATTGAGAGAGAGAGAGACTCACGAAAATAAACCATGCTTGGTTCAGACAACTTCGGACTTTGAGTTCAGAGGAAAACTCCAGATGGGCTTCGGAACTTGCGATCCATATCTTCTTTCTCCGAGAAAATTAGGGTTTTGGGAACCTTCCAGTAGCAACTCCAGATCTACTCATCAAGCCGTTTTTTCCTTTGCATGTTACAGAAAAAAATAGAAGAGATGTTTTTCTTTGGATCTGACAGAGATAGTCGGTGGATTTGAACATGCAAATGAGATTAAGCTCTTTTTTTTCGGATCTGTGAGCTCTAGATCTCCTTCTGGAGTTTGTTTGGGGTAGATATCCATCATTGGGTCACAAAAAACTCGGATCTGTAATCTTTAGATCAGAGTGTTTTTGGAGAAAAAAACTTGGATCTGGAAGATTTATAAAAAAAAAGAGAAGCAGATTGTGGATGGAATTTCCAGAAAAGGAAATATGAAGAAAATCCCAAAAGTTTTAATTTGTAATGAGAAATGGAGATGAAATTTGAAAGAAGCAAAAAGGAAAGAATGTTCTTCCCTATTGAACATAAAAGAGAGAGAGAGAGAGAGAGAGAGAGGGACACCGAAACGGAAAGGAGGCGGAAGAGAAATGGTTAGGGTTTGTTCGATCGGTGGCTTTTGTATTTAAAAAAAAATACAAAATAAATGGAAAATGGGCTAAAGAACTAGGCTTGATCTGCAATGATCGGCTGAAACTAATTGGGCTTTAAGTTCATTTATTATTTAAATGGGCTAATTGAAGTCGGACATGTAACTAGGCTTGATTTAAAAATATGAAGCCTATTATTAACCCAATTCGATGTATGTGTTATTATTTTCAGCCTATTCCAATATTATTTTAGCCCATATGTCCATTTATTATTTATAAATTTTATTTTTAATATTAAAATAAATATTTAGTATGTACAAAGTTGTATTATTTAAAAGTGTTTATATATTATTATAAACTTAAAATAAATGATTAGTTTGTATATTTATTTATTTTGTCTATCCCCATATGAAAAACTACTTAGCCAAATTTTACAATTAATAAAGTTATGGAGAGTTTCGACTCTTTTTATATAATATAAATTTTTAATATCTTTAATATTTGTATTCAGTTAGTCATTTTTTATATAAGAATTTCTCTACTTCTATAACAGTCATTAACTAAATATTTCTATATGAATGAAATATATAATTTTAATATACTATTTTTATAAATATAAAAAAAAATAAACAAATCCCGTATAAGATACGGGTACTACACCAGTATATATATAATTTATCTAAAATATACATTAAAAAGCTAATACACTACGCTTATGTACATTTTTTTCGTTTGCACAAGAGCTATTGTTCTGACGAGATCCATTCTCGTCTATATTATAGTAGTATGTATTAGGTGCGTTGTAATTTATCAAGAAATAAATTAATTCAGTAGTAAATATTTCATTCTATGATGGATGGATTCCTAGCGACGTAAATTGCAATATTCAAACCGAAACTTCATGATACTCCGTATTACCTTATCCTTCGGGCACCGTACATTGGACCATTTTTCCTAAAAAATATTCCGTCCATCAATTATATATATATATATATATATATATATATATATATATATTAATAGTTAAAAACTAGAGTATCTTTTTAAGAAAGGTTCGGCCTAAATTATCATTTCGGATAATCACAAGAAAAATCTTCAACATAGGTTGAATGGTCCAATTACTGTTATTGCTGCTTACAGAATCTAAGAGACATAAAGTCTCAATTTCACATTCTTGAGAAGTCAGAAAGTCTGTAGCTTGATTAGAGGTAGAAATCAGTTTGTATTTTTTTTTAAAAAAATACAAAATAAATGAAAAATGGGCTAAAGAACTAGGCTTAATCTGCAATGATCGGCTGTAACTAATTGGGCTTTAAGTCCATTTATTATTTAAATGGGCTAATTGAAGTCGGACATGTAACTAGGCTTGATTTAAAAATATGAAGTCTATTATTAACCCAATTCGATGTATGTGTTATTATTTTCAGCCTATTCCAATATTATTTTGGCCCATATGTCCATTTATTATTTATAAATTTTATTTTTAATATTAAAATAAATATTTAGTATGTACAAAGTTGTATTATTTAAAAGTGTTTATATATTATTATAAACTTAAAATAAATGATTAGTTTGTATATTTATTTATTTTGTCTATCCCCATATGAAAAACTACTTAGCCAAATTTTACAATTAATAAAGTTATGGAGAGTTTCGACTATTTTTATATAATATAAATTTTTAATATCTTCAATATTTGTATTCAGTTAGTCATTTTTTATATAAGAATTTCTCTACTTCTATAACAGTCATTAACTAAATATTTCTATATTAATGAAATATATAATTTTAATATACTATTTTTATAAATATAAGAAAAAATAAACAAATCTCGTATAAGACACGGGTACTACACCAGTATATATATAATTTATCTAAAATATACATTAAAAAGCTAATACACTACGCTTATGTACATTTTTTTCGTTTGCACAAGAGCTATTGTTCTGACGAGATCCATTCTCGTCTATATTATAGTAGTATGTATTAGGTGCGTTGTAATTTATCAAGAAATAAATTAATTCAGTAGTAAATATTTCATTCTATGATGGATGGATTCCTAGCGACGTAAATTGCAATATTCAAACCGAAACTTCATGATACTCCGTATTACCTTATCCTTCGGGCACCGTACATTGGACCATTTTTCCTAAAAAATATTCCGTCCATTTTTATATATATATATATATATATATATATATATATATATATATATATATTTTTTTTTTAATAGTTAAAAACTAGAGTCTCTTTTTAAGAAAGGTTCAGCTTAAGTTATCATTTCAGATAATCACAAGAAAAATCTTCAATATAGGTTGAATGGTCCAATTACTGCTATTGCTGCTTACAGAACCTAAGAGACGTAAAGTCTCGATTTCACATTTCTGAGAAATCAAAAAGTTTGTAGCTTGATTAGAGGTAGAAATCTCTATTATAAATGTTTTTTAAGAGGTAGAAATCTCTATTATAAAAACATGAAGACTGCCAAACTCCGAACTCATTAACATCCTTTCTTTCAGGTACCTCATAATATGTGTTCTTCATCCTGTATTTTTCATCTCACACTTCAATATCTATAAACTAGGCAACTTTTGATAGTCTTTCTCAATTGGTTAGAAATGATCCATTTTTAGTGAGATTTTCATGTAAATTTCTGTTACTATACTATATATGTACACTTTCTGTAGCATTCTAGCAACACTAACTATTGTTCAACTTGATACATAGTTGCAAGTAAGTAAAGGAAAACAATGGCGGATTTCACCAACGTCTTCAAGGACCCAAAACCTAACCCGATTTTGCTCAAAGACGAGAAGCTTTACAACGTAGTACCTAATCTCTTTTCTCTCCTCTTTTCAAAGTTGTTTTTTGTATGATCAAACTAATGCACATGTTTGCTAATTTACATAATTATTTCGAAATTACATCATTCGCCTTAACATATGATCATGGCCGAACAAGTAGTACATTTTGGAGAGCAGTGTGTACCCACGAGAAGCTCAACCACTCAAGGAGCTCAGGGATGCAACCGCTAGCCACCCTTGGTATGTCGTCTAATTATCGATTGGTTTCGTGTTTGATATGTCAAGCGGTAGTTATTGTGTTAACTTGTTGAGACAAATGTTGAACCAAACACACTTTTAGTTTGAAATCATCTTACTAATTTTTTTTTTTAGAAAAGAAAGGTTTGATTCATAATTTTTGAAATTCAGGGCATTTTTCGGGACAAGTCCAGATGCAGGCCAAATGATCGCGATGCTTCTGAAGATGGTCAACGCGAAGAAGACGATAGAAGTCGGAGTTTACACCGGATACTCTCTCCTCCTCACTGCTCTCAATCTCCCCGAAGACGGCCAGGTTTAAAATTCAAAACATCTCACCAAACGCCTTAAGTTATATTAAGGGTCTGCTTGGATTCCTGAGGATAATGCATTAAATTGCATCATTATCTCAGAATTCCAAACATACCCTAAATTTCATTAAAATAATGCAACTTAATGCATTATGAACTGCGATCCAAACATAATCCTTAACCGAAGGTTTACAATTTCCGATTAATCGATTAAACTGCACGCAGATCATTGCGATCGATCCAATGAGGGAAACCTACGAGATCGGGCTCCCGATCATCAAAAAATCCGCCGTGGAGCATAAGATCAAATTCTTCGAGGCCAAAGCTCTTCCGATCCTCGACGAACTCCTCCAAGACGTAAATTCTCGAACAATGTGTTCATGTTACCATTTCAGATATTCGATTTTGAGTCACAATTTGTACCGATTGTACGTCGATTTGAGCAGGAGAGTAACTTAGGGAGCTTCGATTTTGCGTTTGTGGACGCAGACAAGAACAACTATAGGAATTACCATGAGAAGCTGATGAAGCTTGTGAAGGTGGGAGGAATGATCCTCTACGACAACACTCTGTGGGGAGGCACGGTGGCGATGGCGGAGGAGGAGGTGCCGGAGCACAAGCGATTCTTCAGGAAGCACGCCGTGGAGTTCAACGCCGCAATGGTCGGAGATATGCGCGTTGAGCTTTGCCTCTCCCCTATTGGCGACGGCCTCACCATCTGCCGACGCGTCACTTGAAGAGAAAATGATTTGCTTCAAATAAGTTCTAAACACATTTGGTTTGAATTTAGTATTTTGCATTAATCCTTACAAAAAAATTATCAAATTATTATTTTACATGTTGAACATGAAATTGTCAATGAAGTTGAAAATTTTAAGAAATAGCATTCAATATATGTGTTTGGTTTATTTTTTTTATTAAAAAGTTTATTTTATGAATTTCAATTAAGAAGATTTATACTTCCTCCAAATTGGAGGAATTGCAAATATTACGGTGATGGTGTGTAAGATTTACTTCCACTTTTTTTTTCGGAATATCTTCTATTTTTTTATTTTAAAATTACAAATCTCTTATTCACCCATGAATCAACTTATTAAATTTCATGGACAATGATCATAATAGTAATTTTTAATTAAATTCTCATAAATTTTAACTCTTAACCAAACAAAATGAAGTAATTTAATTGTTGAAAAATTGATTTTAACCAAACATTTTTTTCCAAAATCTCAAAAATACAATGTAGTAGAAATGTATTTCATAGAAATTAGCTTCATAAAAATTGTACTTTCTATGTTCAACCAAACGAGGACTTAATTTGATAAAAAAAAACATGAAATCTACTTTTTTAAGATGAAATTTTATCAAAGAAGAGACAAAAAAAATCCATTTTGCATGACAAACCTCTGTCAAATTTTGATGGACTGATAAAATGGGATGCGATCTTAGTATTAATCATTTTTATATATATAAGTTTGAGATCCATCTTTTAACACAAAAGTGTATCACACCTCATTCTATGGATCCAAATTTTATGGGGTTTGGATATATAGCTAAAAGAGAATGAGATGCTAATAACCTGGTTGAAAAAAGTGGGTTAGCTATGCTATAAAGATAATAAGATGCTAGACAGCTAGACCCATAAAAACAAGAAAATGGTTAAAGTGTTGAGAGAAGTGTGTCATGATCTTAACGAATTTGGTGACTAGAATATGGAGCTAAAGAAAAGGGAAGAGAATTAAGGGAGAAAGAAGAGAATTACAGAGGAAGATCGAAGTACGCAAAGAAGAGTAGGGTAAGGGAGAAAGAAAGGAGTTTAGGGAAAAGAGAGATTAGGGATAGAGAGTGATTTGGTTAATATTTTCTGGATACCTCCAATTACATAATTTATACTATAACCCATAGACTAATTACCATATAGTGCACATACATGACAAAGTGAGAAAAGAGTCCCACATCAAAAAAAAAAAAAAACTAATATATAAGGATATGGTAAAGCTGACACATTAGATTAAATTTTTGTGTCAAAAAATGAATCATAACCTTATATATGTAAAAATAATTAATACTGACATCTCATCCCATTCCATCGATCTGTCAGAATTTTACAAACTCCAAGTTATCAAAGAGTTAGATGGTTCATGTCATGTCTATAGATCTTTCAAAAACCAAAGTAAGAATTAGAAACTTGTCTTTACAACCCAGATCTAACAAATTCTTCCAATCGAAGATGTAAGCGCAATATATAATAGGAAGAAATATAGCAAATAAGAAATTCAAAAGTTTGAATATAAAAAGTGCTAATCAAGTTTGAATCTTTGGCTCAAATATTTTGCTCTTGATCGAAATAGGCTCCTAAGAAAAGCTCTTCATAGAACCATCTAAACTCGATATTTGCAAGAATGAGCGTCCTTCCTCATTCCTCACCAGATCTCGATCTCTTCATCTGGTTGCCTATTGAGCGTCATTAATTTTTGCAGTCATAATTTTTTAGTAATGGATGGTATTTCAATTCGTAGAGAAAGATTCTGGCTAGAAATTAAGCCTTTAAAGATAACTTCAATTTCCATTAAACAACTTATCACTCTCATTTTTTTAAATTGAATAGTTTAAGTAAACAACGTTTAATTTTGACCATTTGGCAAGTACAATTGTACAAAGCCTGTGTTCTAGCTCGTTTTTTTCCTAAACCTTATGAAAACCATAATATCTTGCAGAATATAGAGTTGGAAATTAAACTGTCTTAAAATACAAGACCTACAAAATTGTTGCAACGTAAACCACTAAAATAACACAATCTCCCAGCTAGAATTTGTCATGACCCTAGTTGGTCTTGACATTTGAGGGAGAACTTGATAGAGATTGAGAGGGGAAGGAGAAGAACAGAGGAGGACAGGAGTACGCCGGGAAAGGGTAGAGACTAAGAGAGAGAGAGTAAAGAGAGAGATTAGGAAATAAAGGGTTAATTGTCATTATTCATGGATAAGTCCCCATTACAATAATAATGGATATTTATACTAACTCTATATAATACCATACCCTACAACTATATATATGACATTACCCACCCCTTATAAAAGCTTTGTCCTCAAAACTTATTATAAAAATTGATAATCCCATAAGCTAAATTTACAAATGACAAATCTAAGGGCCCACAAATGCAATAGCATATTGCTTCAAGTCGTCAACTGAAGCCAATGTAGCACTCTTGTTTAGCCAATGCATCACTTGTATATGTTAACTTTAGAGCAATTGATAATGTGAAACTGACTTAATTCATTGAAAGGAAAATCGGCTATTATATAGCCTTACATCACAACTGACTACCACTACTAACATGGCCTAGAACGTGGCTTAATTGAATCAGAAATAACAACTAACAGAGACTCCTAGATAATAGGTATGACCCATAACAAACTAACTGAAATACTAATTAAATAGCAATGATAATCTCAACATTCCCTCTCTTAAACTAGACATTCTAGTTTATCTCAGTAGCATCACACACTCCCAGCTTCTTCCTGAGTGACTGAAAAGGCTCAAGCTTGAGTGGCTTAGTAAAAATATCTGCAATCTGATTCTGGGTGCCCACAAACTTCAGCTGAACAACTCCTTTGTTCACCAATTCACGTAAGAAATGAAACCGTACATCAATGTGTTTGCTTTTCCCGTGCATGACAGGGTTCTTAGACAGCTTAATAGTCGAGCTATTATCACAGAGAATAACAGGACTTGCACTTCCCTTGTAACCAATCTTCTTTAGCACCCTCTTCATCCACATCATTTGACATATATATGCTGCAGCTGCTACAAATTCTGCCTCGGTTGTGCTAAGAGTGACTATAGGCTGTTTCCTTGATGACCATGCCACAGCTGCATTACTTAACATAAATATATACCCGGATGTACTTCTCCTATCTTCAATACAGCCTGCATAGTCACTGTTTGTATATCCCACCAATTCCTGATTGCCAATCCTCCTATAGAACACTCCATAATTCACTGTGCCTTGTAGATACCTAAGTATTCTTTTAGCAGTCGAAAGATGAAGCTCTGTTGGCCTTGACATGTATCTACTTATCAAGCTAACAGTGAGCATTACATCAGGTCTTGTACTTGTCAGATACATTAGGCTGCCAACAAGTTGCTTAAATAGAGAGCTATCTACAACAACTCCTTCTTCATCTCTATGCATCTTGTTTCCTGGAGTGATAGGATTAAGAACTGAATTACTATCATTCATCCCAAATCTAGATAGTACTTCCTTCACATATTTATGTTGACTAATAAAAATGCCTCCATCGAGTTGAGTCACTTCTATGCCAAGGAAATAGCTCATCTTTCCTAAATCAGACATATCGAACTCCTTCATCATGTCGGCCTTGAATTCTCTAATCATGGCCTCATCATCTCCTGTGTAAATCAAATCATCAACGTACAAACTGACCATCAAGTAACTGCCCTGTTGATTCACCTTTGTGAACAATGTTTGTTCACTTGCTTCCTTGTCAAATCCCATGGCTATGAAATAAGACTATATTCTGCTCAACCATGCTCTCGGAGCCTGTTTAAGACCATACAAGGCTTTGTTGAGCTTGTAGACTTTGGTCTCTTCACCCTTAGAGACATAGCCTTTAGGTTGATCAACATAGACTTCCTCTTGAATTTCTCCTTGCAAGAAAGTTGATTTCACATCCAGCTGATAGACAATCCACCTTCTCTGAGCAGTAAGTGCAAGGATCATGCGTACAGTGTCCATCCTTGCCACGGGTGCATACACTTCTTCATAATCGACCCCGTGTTGTTGTGCATACCCCTTTGCCACTAGCCGAGCCTTGTATTTCTCTACCTCACCATGTTGATTCAACTTGGTTTTGTAGACCCATTTCACTCCTATGCTTGCAGCCCCTTTTGGAAGATCAGTAAGACTCCAAGTGCCATTCCTTTCAATGGAGCTTATCTCATCATCCATGGCCTTCTTCCACTTGTCACTCCTGATGGCATCTTCATAAGTGATGGGATCTGAAGTAGCAAGCAATGCTAGATACATTTCCTCATCTTCACTATCACCTGTTGCCATTTCAGTGTATCTAGCAAGCAATGCTAGATACATTTCCTCCTCTTCACTCTCACCTGTTGCCATTTCATAGTCTTTCATCCAGATTGGTGCTTTCTTGATGCGTTGGACCCTTACACCAGAAGACTCACCCGTGTTGCTTGCATCTCTAGCCCTCTCTTGAGATCTTACTGGTGCAGCCCTTGTGTCAAGACTTTCTTGTTCACTGTTTTGAGCAATGCCACTTTCAACAACCTTCTGAATACCACTGTCATCTGCAGAATTGTGCACCTCATCATTGTCACCCCATTTGATACACACGATTATGTTGTGTGTATTGACGGAGTTTTGGCATGATTTTAGTGGTGTTTTAGGATGCTTTGGAGGTGATTTGGAGACTTGGCGAGGAGGTGCGGAAGTTGCGTTTTTGGAGCCTTAGGAGCTGAGGAGCGAAGGATGAAGAAGCAGAATTGCGGCGACTGCCGCGGAAGGAACAACGACCGCCGTTAATTGCCCTAGAGAGACCTTAGCTACGACCTGGAAACGGCGACCGCCGTTTAATTGCGGCACTCGCCGCATTTACGGCGATCGCCGTGGGAGAAGCAGCGGTCGCCGCCGCTGACGGAAGCATCGCCGAGCCGATTTCCTTTTCGGATCTATTTTATATTACTTTATTATGTTTTTATTATTTCTTTTTAGGATAATTTCAGATTATTTTCCTTTGGTATTTAAGGGTTGAGAAAACTTGTTTCTTCTATCTCGGAACCCTAATTTCTTATTCTACGTATTCTCTTGCTATGAAGAACTAAGCCTCTCTTGCTTAGTCAGACATTGAAGCTTTTCGTGTGATTCAGTTGTGAGATTCTTATTCCTAATCTATTGCATGGTTTTTATCTCTTCTCTTGTTTGATTTCTTAAGATTGATATTGATAATTTCTAGTCTGATCAACTAGGGTTTGTCGTTATTTATCTATTGCTAGGTTTAGATTGTTACTGGTTGAGCATATCTATTCCATAGTAGCAACTGCATCGTGTTAGTAACTGGTTGTGCTAATCTTATGCAGAAGAGAATTGATTTACATTCTAGGGTAAAAACTGATTGTTTTATTCTAGGGTTGTATCCAACTATATTCTTATCCGTAAGGCTGCTGTTAAACTGAATCTTGATAGTTTCAGGGTTGTTTAATTAGTTAGTTCTAATAGTATCTGGTTGTGCTATTAGTTACATCTGAAAAGAAATTGGAATTACCATTGCATGCGATTTTGAGTAGTATCTATGATCAACTTGTCATTCGAATAGTGGATATTGTTTGACTGAGTGTTTTCCCAATAACTGATTTCATCACCTTTAATTGCTTATTTACCATTTGCATGCTTGGCTACTAAAACAAACCAACAAAACCCCCCTTTGGTTGCTTTAAATTGACATACATATTGCATACTGCGATAGACTTTGTTTCCCTGCGGATTCGACCCTTACTTACCTAGGACTACATTTTAGGGTTTGTTTGGATACTTTGCATAGTAGGAATTAGAACGGCAAATTCCTGTTATCACCATTCGAGCTCAAGACTGATCATTTCTGCACAACTTTTGTCCCAACACCATTTCTTATCTTGTTCAAATACAACATCCCTGCTTACTAAGATCTTCTTAGTTAAAGGATCATATAATCTATAACCTTTGGACTCTGAACTAACTCCAAAAAGAACACAACTCCTGCTCTTATCTTCTAGTTTTGTTCTCCTTGCATCAGGAATGTGAGCATGAGCTAGACATCCAAACACTCGAAAGTGCTCAACATTGGGCTTTACTTTGCTCCAAGCCTCTTCTGGTGTGACTCCTTTTACAGCTGATGTGGGACACCTATTCAGTACATAGAAAGCCCAGTTAACTGCCTCAGGCCAGAAACTTTTAGGCACATCCTTTTCATTCAACAAACTTCTAACCATATTCATAACAGTCCTATTTTTCCTCTCAGCAACCCCATTTTGCTGTGGAGTATAGGCTATCGTGAGCTGCCTCTTAATCCCTTGATCAACACAATGTTGATTAAATTCATTAGAGGTGAATTCACCTCCTCGACCAGTCCTCAAACATTTAATAGCCAAATCAGACTCCTTTTCAACATGGCTTTTAAATTGTTTGAACATGGCAAATGCATCAGCTTTGTACATTAAGAAATATACCCATGCTTTCCGACTATAATCATCTATTAGACAAAGAAGGTACCTTTTCTGTCCATTGCTCGCAGGAGATATTGGACCACAAATATCAGCATGTATGAGCTCCAATCTCTCCTCTGCTCTCCACTTTGCTTTGTTAGGAATCACTTCTCTGTGCTGTTTCCCTTTTAAGCAGACAATGCACACCTCCTTGAACTCTCCCAAACTTGGCATTCCCTTAACCATGTTATTGCTTTGCAAAGCTTTCAATCTCGTGGAGCTAAGATGGCCATACCTGCAGTGCCATAGATAAGTCGTGTCTTGGGTGATGGCTTGAAGACATGTCCCCACAGATGTGCCTGAATTGTTCACCAAAGTAAACATTTTGTTGACAGACATGCATCTTGCAAACATAAAGCCTCTCTCAGGATGATAGACTCGACATTTATTATCCTTGACAACAAAAGCTAAGCCCTTCTCTTGTAGTTGACCAATACTAAGGAGATTATTCCTTAGTTCAGGCACATAAAACACCTCCTGAATCACATAAGTGACTCCTGCCAATACAAGCTTGACACTCCCCTTTCCTACCACATTGAGTTTCATGTGATTTCCCAGCTTTACAATCTTGTTGAATCCTTGTTCTAAGGCACAAAACAAGGACTCATCACCACACATGTGATTGCTGCATCCAGAGTCCAAGAACCAGACATCATTCATGTGGACACCTGCCTTTTCAACGACAGCCATAAGCAACATTTCTTTGTCTTCATTAAACTCAGTATAGTTGGCCTGTTTCTCCATGGTGGGGCACTCATACTGAAAATGTCCCAACTTATGACATCTGTAGCACTCAATAGTTGTTTTGTCGTAGTTTGATCGCCCCCTTCCTCTGCCTCTACCACGGTTGGATGAGCTTCCACGGCCTCTATTGCCATTTCCTGACTCAAATGACACCTTCAAAGCCTGTTCTTCGTCACCTTCCTTCCTGAATTTTTGCTCATGAACTAGGAGGGAGCTCTGTAATGCATCTACAGAGAGTTCATCAACATCATTCGCCTCTTCTATGGAACATACGATGTAGTTCCATTTCTCAGTTAGGGTCCTCAAGACTTTCTCCACAATCTTGGTATCCGACATATCTTCTCCACAATTTCTCATAGCATTTGCTAACACCATTACTCTTACAAAGTAATCGGTGACAAATTCTCCTTGTTTCATTGCCAAGACTTCAAAATCTCTGCGAAGCCGATTCAGTTGTGCTCTTTGCACTCGAGCATTGCCCTGGTATTTCATCTTCATGGAATCCCATAGCTGCTTAGCCGTGTCCTTCTTTGTGATTGTTCTGAGAATAGACTTGTCCAGGGATTGGAACAAGTAATTCTTTGCCTTCAAGTCCTTGAGCTTCAACTCCTCCAAGGCCTTTGTCTGGGTCGCAATCAAAGTCTCTCCTTTGGCTGACAAGGTGTAATCTTCCTCAACAACCTGCCAATACTCCTTTGAGCGAAGAAGATTTTCCATGACCATGTTCCAATGATCATAGTCACCATCGAATTTCGGAATTGGCTGGGAAAAACCATTGTTGCCTCCTTCAATTGTCATAATCACTCTGTGTTTCACTCTTCAATCTCACTGTGTTTTTCACACAAGAATGCACTTGAATTCTCACCAATTTCAGATTGAAGTCATGCTCTGACAGCTCTGATACCAATTGTTAACTTTAGAGCAATTGATAATGTGAAACTGACTTAATTCATTGAAAGGGAAATTGGCTATTATATAGCCTTACATCACAACTGACTACCACTACTAACATGGCCTAGAACGTGGCTTAATTGAATCAGAAATAACAACTAACAGAGACTCCTAGATAATAGGTATGATCCATAACAAACTAACTGAAATACTAATTAAATAGCAATGATAATCTCAACAATATCAACTACATAGCCAGCACTTGAATCAACTTGCACTCCATATCACCCCGTGTAAAAAATCAGCAAGTTCTTCCAAAAGAACTGGAAAATACCCAAATTTAGCAAGTGGTAATACGGAATGCAGGCAACCAGCTACACAAATTTACCCTTTTCATGGGCAACCAACAACAGCAGCTTCCACAGCATACGTCGAGCACAGTTTCCAACTCAGCAGCCCAAGCACAATATTGCAACACTCAGGAAAGGAAATTCTGTGAATCAGGTACATCACTTACCCAAGCAACACATCCAAAAGTAGCAACTTGTACGTGTGAAGTAGCCAACAAAAGTAGCTAATTGTGAGCCAAATCGACAACATTAGCCAACACCTCTCGGCCACACACGTCAACACCTCTAGTCCAATACATTGTAAGGAGCTAATTGTGAGCCAATTCAGCAAGAATTCAACCCCCCAAAATTAACCAAAGCTCAACTGAAGCCAAAAGTTCCAATTCTTCAAGAATTCAGCCCCCAAAAATTCAGCCCACATTAGCAATTGTGAGCCAAATCAGCAAAAAATACAGCACACTAATTGTTAACAAGTCCTGTGCAACATCAGCAAAAGACAACAAAGAACGTGTCCTGTGAACTGGCATAAAATTCCAGCAACAAATCGCCACATGAAAGCTCCTGGTACACCGCAAATTTCATGATCGAAAACACCTCCCGGATCAAATACTAAAATCATGTTGTCAACCACAATCATGCAAGAATCATCTAACCCGATCTTTATCCCGACATAGACAACAATAGAGCTTAGATTCATGCTATTTGCCTCAGTTTTTCTCTATGGCAATTCGTCAAACAGCTTGTGTGCACTAAAAATTCCCAATTTTTCTGTTAAAGTAATCTTAACATCACCCGTCCAATCAGCTAAAGCAACATCACATACCACAATTCCTTTCATTGCAGTCTCCACTTTAAACTCAATGAACTCAGTAAGGAGATTTGGAGCTACCTTCTTAGAAGAGTCATCACCAATGTCTTGGTATTCATAATCCTCCATGGTGTCTTGCACGCCCGGTTCAAGACTCGCCAATTTTGGTGCCCAAACATCAACTGGAGTCGATACCTCTGGAACACTATCTTGGACGTGATTGTCAACCCCACTGCAAGGATCGATTTTGGTCGTCTTTTCTTCCACCACGAGCGTCTGATCAATTTTACTTGGAACGTCGATTTTGCTCAATTTGATGGCTCGGTCGCCAAGCGACAATTCCATTCGACATCAGCCATTGTAGATGCATCGTCCGTCGAAGCATTCGATCGCCTTCACAGCAGATTCTTGCTCCGTAAATCAGATTCTTGAATGGAATGGAGAGCCCTGATCGAATACTTCGATGTATTCTATACTTCCAACCTGTGAAAATATTCGATCTAATTCTTCCCAAGAAATCGAGTATTCATAGGCGTGAACTTTGATGAGCAAGGTTCAATCTTCTGCCATGGCTACCTCTTCAAACTGATTTTCAATTGTGCGTTCCGTAACAAGTTGTTGCACCATTTCAAACAACTCGTCCAACTGTTGATCTATACTCTTCGACATACATTGCGTGTGGTCCTCCATGGACAGATCTCGAGCTCAACAAAATCAATCGGTTTTTAGGTAAAAAAATTGGGCAAAACGATTAAAAAATTTGCGCAAGAATCGAAGGCTCTGATACCATTTGTCATGACCCTAGTTGGTCTTGACATTTGAGGGAGAGCTTGATAGAGATTGAGAGGGGAAGGAGAAGAACAGAGGAGGAGAGGAGTACGCCGGAAAAGGGTAGAGACTAGGAAAGAGAGAGTAAAGAGAGAGATTAGGAAGTAAAGGGTAAAGGATTTGCAGCAAATCACCCGTTAAATAGGCCACTTTGCCTACAATTACCCGTTATATAATAAGTAATTATTTGTGATCATTCCTTAAATCCATTCCGTTAGTAAAGAGCTACTCATCAGCCCATTCCGTCCATTTCCACCGTTAAGCCCTATAAAATTACCCATATGTTTCTCATTTTTTCCGGTTTGCCCGGTTCTTTTAATTTTCCACTGGTTTGGTTTTTAAAATATTAAAACCGGTTTGGTCCGGTTAAAGCTGTCAATTTTTAACCTGACCCGCATTTTCTGGGTCGAGACCCGACTCAAAAAATATTGGATCAAAAGTGACCCAACCCGTTCGACCCAAAAATTTATGGGTTGGGTCATTACAAATGTGTTTTTATTTTTATATTAAATACTATAATATATTTTGTTATTAAAATATTATATAATAATTGTTTTTGATTTATTATTTTTTTGTTTAGATTAATATATTATTTTAATAATTATTTTATAAAATTTTGAAATGGCGCTCTAGACCCGCTGGGTCGACCCGAACCCGTACCTGACCATTCAAAATATTAAAATCGGTTTGGTCTGATTTAGAGCTGTCAATTTTTTAACTGACCTGCAAACCCGACCTGTGTTTTCTGGGTAGAGATCCGACCCAAAAAATATTGGGTCAAAAGTTATCCGACCGTTCGACCCGAAAATTTCTAGGTTGGGTCATTACAAATGTGTTTTTATTTTATATATTAAATATTATAATATATTTTGTTATTAAAATAATATAATAAAAAAAATTATTTTTTTGTTTTAATTAAAATATTATTTTAATAATTATTTTATAAAATTTTGAAATGGCGCTCTCGACCCACTGTGTCGACCCGAACCCGTACCTGACCATTCAAAATAAAAAACAATTGGGAAAAAATTAAAATAAGGGGCATATTTGTAATTTCGCAAGTGTTAACGGTGGAAATGGACGGAATAGGCTGATGGGTGACTCTTTGCTAACGGAATGGATTTAAGGGGTGGTCACAAATAATTACTTATATAACGGGTGATTATAGGCAAAGTGGTCTATTTAACGGATGGTTTTCTGCAAATCCCTCTTGTCATTATTCATAATAAGTCCCCATTATAACAATGATGGGTATTTATACTAACCGTATATAATACCATACTCTACAACTACATACATGACAAAATTCCACCCACTTCAAGAAAGAATTTAAGAGTCAAACCCCATTTGTTTCAGCAACCTCCATTAATTGGGGTGACTCGAATAGTGTAACATTTATTTCTAGAAATCGAAGTACGGGTCTTTTATGTATATGTAGTAGAGCTGTCAAAAAGTTATCGAGCCCGTTTTACCGACCTGATCGACCCGCTTTTGGACCCGATCCGACCTGACCGAATTTTTTGATAACCCGAAGTTACCGAACCCGAATTTACCGAGACCGAACCCGACCAACCCGAACCCGACCCGATTAACGAATAAATGTGGAGTATTAATAAAATATAACATAAAATAATATGATAAATGACATATAAATAATGATAATATGCTTAATATCCTAAAAAAAAATTGTTGTACTTATATAATTTTTTATAATGTATAAATTTATAAATTAATAAATAAAAAATAAAAATAAAAATAAAATATGATTTTTGTCTACTAATATCAATTACATTAAAATAATTAATCATATTATTATTATTTTAATCCATTTTAACTTATTTTGACATATTTAAATTAGTTTTTAACTATTTAATAATATTTAAATAGTGAACAAAATATTTAAAAAACGACGCTCTTGACCCGTTGGTTAACCCGAACCGTCCGCTGACCTGTATTGACCCGACCAGCTTGACCTGTTATCCGAAATGACCCGACCCGTTCTCAACCCGAACCGAAAATAACCGAACCGAACCCGACTTGACCGACCCGATTGACAACTCTAATATGTAGTGTCACAATTTAAATTTGAGTTTCTAGTATATGGATTGTTGTTTCATGTTTTATCTTAGACGATACATTGTTTGATATGTATTTAAATGTAATATCTAAGTCTTGACAAAAAAATGTAATATCTAAGTATTTTAGGTATAAAATACTATGATTGTACGAAGTACAATTTTATTTATTTATTTATTTTGGTCAGAAGTTCAATTTAAATTTTGAATTAAGGTGATAATTGTTTTTTATAAGGATGCGTTTTTTCCTTTGAAAATATTTGGGAAATATTTTAGAAATGCCTATCTAATTATATGTTGTGCTTGAACTCGAGTATTTGTAAGAAACTTGCTACAACAACTCTCATTTCTTACATGCTCCACTACCCTCCACATTTCTAATTTTTGCCTTTATCTTACAAATTTAATGCATTTTAATAATGTTTTTTTGTTATGCTTTAGTTATTAATATTCATTAATATATCGTTTTATTTATTTGGTCTGGAATATATATCGTTTTATTAGTCACATTGACTTTACATATTCCTAGACATTAATATCATTTTAATTAAAATATATTAGTCATTAATTCTTGGTCTTATTAAATACGGAGTAATATAAATAATTGGTGACTCTGCATTTTCTTAAACCTTGTTACATTTTATATAAAAGTACATTAATTATTTTATCGGTACTTGCTTACTCTTCTTAGCAAAATTATAATTCATAACTTCTTCCTTGTACATTTCATATGTGAGAGTGAGTACATGTCTATTATTTTGGCTTTCATCCTTGATTAATTCCTCTAGACTAACACCAATGAGGCCAAATTTAGTATACATACATGATGAGTGTAAAATGAATATGTATAAAATAGAACAATAAAAATCATCCTTAACTAAATTAACAACACACATACCTAAAACGATTTAGTATAAAAAAGAAACTAAAAATACAAACCTAATTGAATTTATGCTACCAATAGTTGAAGGGTTTACATCGTCCATAAAATAGTTTGCTTTATTCTTTACTAACAATCAGTCGTCCTAAATCAATTGTCTTTGTCCTCCTTCTAGTGAAAGCTACTGGTGCATGATGTAAACAATCGATGCCTCAATATTGATATTAGATTATCCAATTCTCTGACATCTTCACATAAAATTAACCTATCTCGATCAAAAGACAATTATATTAATAAATTTAAACCGATATATGTAAGTATTATAGACTACAAAAGAGATCCAAATACATATAATCAAGGATAGTTTACCGTGAGGTGGATATATACTTGCATCATCGACAATCGGGAATCCTCATTCACATCTTTAACTTAATAATTATGTTTACTTCAGTGACCATGTCTTTTTAAGGTGTTGTCCACTATCTCCCAAACTTCACTATATGGATTTCTAAAAGTAATTTCCATGTAGAAGAATGAGATGATGGATGCCCAGAGCAAATGAACGGAATACCACCGTTTTTGCCCTTTTATAAATGAAAATGTTACTTGCAAAGTGAAGCTATTTTGACATATAACCGTTTAGACATCTTGACTATAATTTGTTTCCAACCCTTCACTGTGTACTAAATACGGGAGTTACGTGTAGTAATTGGATAGTATTAAAATATGAGTAAATGAGAGCAAAATATAACGTATACATTATGTAGTAACTATCACTAACACTAATTGAGATTTAGGTTAAAAAATGAGGTATAACCTAAAGAGTAGTCCGTACGTAAAAACAAGATTTAGCTAAAAAAAGTGTGTGAGGGGAGGGAATAATTACTTACAAATAGTGCTCATTTTTATATATACACATAATTACGCTATGGTATATTAAAATAAACAAAGAAAAATTAATTACTTAAATTACAAAGTAGCCTATAATTATACTTATGTATTTTATATTGGTTTATAAACCCTATAGTAAAAACCGATCGGAAAATCTAACATATTATATACTAAGGGTGATAATATAATTACTTAAATTACAAAGTAGCCTATAATTACAAAGCAGCCTATAATTACAAAGTAGCATTCAATGATCAGAAAAATTAATTACTTAAATTACAAAGTAGCCTATAATTATACTTATGTATTTTATAATTGTTAATATATGAAATTGTCACTTTAGTACTTTTTGGATTTGAGAAATTGTTTAAATTTTGGGCTAAATAAATATGACATGAAATGAAAAAAAAAACTAATTCATCTTTAAAAGTTAGCATTCAATGACCTAGAATGCTAACTTTTAAATATACTAGAAATCGAAGCCCGTGCTTCGCACGGGCCATTTGTGTATATGTAGTGTCACGATATACAAAATAAGTTTGTAATACATGGATCGTTGTTCTGTTTTTTTAATGTTAAACTTATATTATTTGATTTTTATTTAAATGTAAGTATGTTAGGTATAAAATGTTATGATTGTACATAAGAAACGGGTTATTTTATTTTTTATAATTTTGGTTAGAAGTATAATTTTAATTTTGAATTAAAGTGGAAGTTTGTTTTTGTAGGGATGTGTTTATATTTTGATGAAAGTTTTTGTGAGTATTTTAGAAATCTGCTATATCTAATATAAAGTTTGCATTTTTGTGCATTAAGTATGTTCATTCAATACCATACAATTTTGAAAGTATTAAATCGGCTCTGGCTCTAGCGGGTGGAGCAACCATGAATGTTTCCCCATCGAGCTTTTTGATCTTCTACGATCCATTGAACAAAAAATCTACGGAGGAAATGATACGAACCCTAAAAAGGTAACAATTGACGGAAAAGACAGGGGATATAGATATCAAAGAAGAACTCCCAAAATGAGAAAAAATCTATACCGGATTATTTTTAAAATGAAATTAAAAATAATAACATTATCTAAATTGTGTTCTAGTTTTTTGTTCTTTGTTTTGAGAAAGTAAGGAATTCAAAATTTTGTTGTTTTTTATTTTGAAAAATTGAGGAGTTCACAAAGGTATTTCTTAAGAAAAAATAATTTTGAGCATTTTAAAAGTTGTGTAAAAGTAAAATTTTCTACACACTTCTCTTAATTGTACTACATATTTTTTTTCTATTGATAAATACATTTTATCCAAACAACTTTTAATCAGAAAATACATATTTCTATAAAAGTCTTTATAAATAGTCACATCAAATAAATCCTTCTAATCTAACCTATTAGATTGTCATTATCACGATGTAGAGAACTTGATAATATTTGTTGATTTGTCGTTAAAAGGTTCAGTTTGAATAGAATTGTAAAAAATAAGAGAGGTAGAGTTGAATAAATCTTGAATTCTTGATTGTTAAATAAGAATTTTTTAATCATGATTATCTTTTTTATATATCTATTTATATTTTTTAATTTTAACTTTTATCGACATATAACTTTTTTGCTATATAGTTTTTGAATTCTACCAAAGAGTTTCCTTAAAAAATACCATAATATGACCAATAATGTTTAAACTTCATAGTTGAATTTTTACATCAATTTAACATTGAGGATTCAATCGATCATTTAAAATTTTATGGACATTTTTCGTATTTTTCTATAGGGCACTCATTGCTTAGTTTAAAACATTTTATAGAGTGAGGGCATGTTTTATGGTAAAGAAATTTAAAATTTTGTTTTTAATCTGATAAGTATTTTGAAAATCCTTACAATTTTTTTTTTGCTAAACAAATGTGGCTTTTGCCATTGTTTTGTCATACTTATCTACTTAAAAGCTAGCATTGAATGACAAGAAAGTCAACTTTTAAGTAGATATAGATATAGATAATATAGATTAATTTAAGATTAAATTAAAAATAATTAACAAATTTGTACTCCCTCCGTCCCAAAATATAGTGCATGCTTTCCATTTTGGGCGTCCCAAAAAATTGTGCCTACTTTAAAACATTTCTTTTATATCCAACATTTTCTTCCTACAATACCCCCATTAAACATCTTAATACCCAAAATACCTTACTTTTTCCTTACACTTTTTACCAAATTATTTGTCCTACTCATATTTTGTCCAACTAATCTACAACCCGGCCCAATTACCCAAAACCCAATAACCCAACTCTATGGCTGCCTCTTCTTACCCAAACCCATAGAAATCCACCATTTTCTCTCATACCCTAATCTCTCCTTTACCCTATGTGCCGCTCCACTCTCCTCTCCTCTCCTCTCCTCTCCTCTCCAATTCTCTTCTCTCATCAGAATTCCTAAAAAATTTCACACTCTCTCTTCATCTCCTTCTGTGTTTTTGGGTTGATTTCTTGCTTGGCTTTTGGGTGTAGTTGTTGATCTTGCTTCCTTCTTGGCTCTCGTCTCTCTCGTTTTCCGTTCTTTCAATCTGGTTGCTCTGGTTTGTAAAAATCATAGATCTGTCCCCTTCTCTGTATTTGGGTTGATTTGTTGCTTTGTTTTTGGGTGTGTTTGGTGGTCTTGCTTGCTTCCTGGCTCTCATCTCTCTTTTTCGCTTCTATTCGAGTGTGGTTTCTCTGGTTTGGCAAAAACCTAGATCTGTCCCCTTTTTTTGTTTCTGGGTTGATTTGTTGCTCTGTTTTTTGGTGGAATTGGTGGACTTGCTTGATTCATGGCTCCAGTCTCTCTCTTTCGCTTGTCTTCGAGTGTTGCATGTCTGTTTTGATAGAACCCTAGACCTGTCCCCTTTGCATGTTGGTTTTGAGGGCTTCTGGTTGTTAGAACCCTAGATCTGTCCCCTTTTCATGTTGGTTTTGAGGGTTTCTGGTTGTTGGAACCCTAGATCTGTGCTATTCTTTCCATTCTGTATCGCTTGGACTTGATTCTTGCTTCTCTGTTTGGGGGTTTGTTTTTACTAGATGTGAGCAAGAATCCTTGATTTTGGTTGGTCTCTATTATGTGGGTTTCTGTATATTGATCTAGTCTCATACCTCCTCTGTCGTTTGTAGGGTTTCTGAGATCGCCTCCTCCTCTGTTTTCCCCAATTTCATTTCCCCCAAAAAAACTCAAAATGAGCCATGAAATCTTGTTTGCTTATGATAGTCCCCATAGTCCAGAACCTTCTGATTCATATGTCTGCTCTGACCCTGATTGTGAATGGGGTGATGAGTGTCAAGGCATTCACTCCTACAGTCACTGGAGACTTCAATCTGAGGATGAGGTATATGTGGAGGGAAAAAAAGAGTCGTCGGAAGGTGACTTGGTCGTCGATCAATCACCCGACATGTCCCGTGTGAATGGAAAACAAGAGATGCAAGAATGTGATCTTGTGGTTGAGGATTATTTTTCTTCCAATGATGCTTCTGATGGTGTTGATCGTGTTGTGGTGTCTTCTGATGATGATGCTGACTGTGTTGCTTCTTGTAGCTAAGTCATCTCAATCCTTTACTTTGTTGCAGTTTGTTTTATATGATGGTTTTGTGATGCTTTCTTGTTGCCTCTGTTTATGTTGTGGATTGGTGATTGATAGGCGTTGTCGTAACACCTAAACAAAATAATCCTAAACAAACCTAACTAATGTAGTCTGATAAGCAAGGGTCGAATTCCACAGAGAATCAAGTTATATTTCCTGTTTGCAAAATCATTCACCAATTGATAACAAAGAAGAATGGGGGTTTTGGTATAAAAACAAACAAATAAACAAAATAAATAAAAGCAAAGACTTGAAATCAAATTGGAAAAATAACTCAGCCAAACAAATATCCACACTTCAGATTGATAGATTGATCATTGATTATTCCTAGTCCTCAATACTCATGAAAGTCCTAATCCCTGTTCTGAATTAGTTATCTGTCCAACCAGTCCTGATAACCCTAACTATTAAACAAATCCCTACTAACCTTCACGATTTAATTCAATAGCAGCAGGAAGTTCAGGAATAGATAAGTACATGCAAGTGTAGCAACCAGTCATACAATTGCATGCAATTAATTCTCTACACAAACTAAGGGATTTAGATTCTCAACCAGTATCCTCCAATCCTTAGTAGTATGATCAATAACAATCTCAACAGGTTGTATGGAAAAGGGGAACCAATAGCATAATACTAATTTCTCTAGGTTGTCAATCTAAAGGGAACTACTATTAAAATCTATTTGATTTCCTAATCAACAAATCAAGGGGAATCGAAATATGATCAATGAGATTAAGCACGAGAGAAAATTAATACAATCATAGAAAGAGTAAAGGAATAATCTCAATATCAAATTCAAACCAAGGCTTCAATTGTCTAGCCAAAAACACAAAACAAAACAAAGAACTAAACTAAGAAAAGGGAAAAACAATACTGAATAGAAAACTAGGTCTAACGTGATCCGAAGATGATGAATGAAGGCTATGGAAATTAGGTTAAATAAAGTTAACCTAAAGTCCAAGATCATAAACCTCATCTACAAGGAAATAAAATATAATATTTGAATTAAATAATAAAAAGAAATGAAAAAAGGAAAAAAAGAAACAAAAGTTTGGAAATTGCCGCTCTCGGCCCACTCCAATTTACTTTCACGCTCGGCCCACTCCAAGATGACATCATGGTGACATCACGCCTCCATCTTTTCCAGCTTCAAATCCCGCTTCTTCAATTCATCCGACATTCTTTGTTTCACGCGGGCCGAGCTCCTCAATTGGGCCTGTCTTCATTTGTTTGGGCCTTCCCTCCAATTTGGCCCATTATTTAAAAGCAGCATCACGGCTTCTTTAATTAGCTGGCTTTGATTCACACGTGATGGGCCGCGGCCGCGGCCTTTTCTCTTCACCGTCATTTTCTTCGGAAATCATGTCCCTTCTCAGGTGGTCAACTCCTCTTCCTCTGGATATCTTCAATTAGTTCCTTCAGACCATCAAAATCACACTTCTCCGCTCTAACTCCATAATCTTCAATTGTGCTCTAAATCCAATCAAATGACACCTCAAACCTGGTAACAATCCCTAGAAATGCACTACAAAATAGTGCCGATCAAATCCCCCATGCTTAAATCTTGCTCGTCCTCGAGTAAGCTAAAGTCAACCTACTCCTCCAATCAATCCCCAAGGTTTCAGGAAGCATAGAAAACTCAACCTCCAAGAATCATACCCAACAATAAACTCCAGGCAACCATACAAATAAGCTCAGCACAACACAACACAACACAACACAACACAACACAACACAACACAACACAACACAACACAACACAACACAACACAACACAACACAACAAAACACAACACAACACAACTCAATAAATCTCAACACCCCACACATCCAAGCTAAAAGGAAAGCAGAGTACTTCCCCAAGCTTATCCCAAACACCATAGAGTGAATAAAAATCTAATCCTAATCTCCCATCTATCTTCTTATCCCTCCAGAGTGACTTACCTGAATCCTCCTTATATCACCTCTTCTTATGTCGCCACGCCAAGTAAAATGAGGATTCCTAAAAAATCACTCTTCTTCTTTTCACTCATTTTGCCAAGGCGCCCTTTCGGGTTTTCACCAAGCCACTCATTTCATTTTTTAATAGATGGGCTCACAATATGCTCACATCACTCTTGACCAATTATTATCCCAGCCTAATGTTGGTCCAAGCCACCTGCTTATTACCTAGGCCGCCCTTTCGAGTTTTCGACCTATCCCAGGATTTCTATTTTAGCATTTTTTCAATTTTTTGGCTCTTTTTCTTTTTTAATCTCCTCAACAACATAGCAAGTATAGAACTCCCCCCCATGCTTAAACATTGCATTGTTCTCAATGTAATGAAAGACAAAAAGAATAGAAGCACAAGGAAGGGCAAAAAATAACTCACAAATGCCGCTGAGTTGCTTGGACACTTCCTTTGTTGCTGGCGGTATACACAATGTATGCACAGGTCTCCAGTGTTGGATGAGTGTCTTCATCACTCCATAATCTTCTCCTACCGTGCAACCAAAGGGAACCACTTTGGTGAGTAATGGTATAGCACATATGTCGGGGTTGCACGACCTTCTAGGAACACATGGTGGAGCCCAGATGTAATCATGGTGTGGGCTCTAGTGTTCCTCCTCCTCAACTGTCAATTGTAGGGCTATCATCGTTGCCAAATCAAGTGTAGGGCAATGTATCCTCCTTGACAACATGATGCGCACCTACTCCATGGGAAACTCTGGACAGCTGGCCTTCGGTAAAACTTTTTTTTTTTTTGAATTTTTCTTTTCGATTTTTTTCTGACTAACCCCTAATTCGCCGCAGGCTCCTTCTTGGATTGATTGTCGCGGTGGCCAGGCCGCAGTCGCGGTTTTCCTTCTGTTGTTCCTGCGGATTAGTCGAAAAACAAAAACAAGACAAAGAAAAAAAAAACTAAAAGAAAAGGATAGTGTCTTGTTATCAAATCGGTAAACAAACAAACAAGAAAACATACCTTAGATTCCCCGGCAACGGCGCCAATTTGATAGGCGTTGTCGTAACACCTAAACAAAATAATCCTAAACAAACCTAACTAACGTAGTCTGGTAAGCAAGGGTCGAATCCCACAGAGAATCAAGTTATATTTCCTGTTTGCAAAATCATTCACCAATTGATAACAAAGAAGAATGGGGGTTTTGGTATAAAAACAAACAAATAAACAAAATAAATAAAAGCAAAGACTTGAAATCAAATTGGAAAAATAACTCAGCCAAACAAATATCCACACTTCAGATTGATAGATCGATCATTGATTATTCCTAGTCCTCAATACTCATGAAAGTCCTAATCCCTGTTCTGAATTAGTTACCTGTCCAACCAGTCCTGATAACCCTAACTATTAAACAAATCCCTACTAACCTTCACGATTTAATTCAATAGCAACATGAAGTTCAGGAATAGATAAGTACATGCAAGTGTAGCAACCAGTCATACAATTGCATGCAATTAATTCTCTACACAAACTAAGGGATTTAGATTCTCAACCAGTATCCTCCAATCCTTAGTAGTATGATCAATAACAATCTCAACAGGTTGTATGGAAAAGGGGAACCAATAGCATAATACTAATTTCTCTAGGTTGTCAATCTAGAGGGAACTACTATTAAAATCTATTTGATTTCCTAATCAACAAATCAAGGGGAATCGAAATATGATCAATGAGATTAAGCACGAGAGAAAATTAATACAATCATAGAAAGAGTAAAGGAATAATCTCAATATCAAATTCAAACCAAGGCTTCAATTGTCTAGCCAAAAACACAAAACAAAACAAAGAACTAAACTAAGAAAAGGGAAAAACAATACTGAATAGAAAACTAGGTCTAACGTGATCCGAAGATGATGAATGAAGGCTGTGGAAATTAGGTTAAATAAAGTTAACCTAAAGTCCAAGATCACAAACCTCATCTACAAGGAAATAAAATATAATATTCGAATTAAATAATAAAAAGAAACGAAAAAAGGGAAAAAAGAAACAAAAGTTTGGAAATTGCCGCTCTCGGCCCACTCCAATTTACTTTCACGCTCGGCCCACTCCAAGATGACATCATGGTGACATCACACCTCCATCTTTTCCAGCTTCAAATCCCGCTTCTTCAATTCACGCGACATTCTTTGTTTCACGCGGGCCGAGCTCCTCAATTGGGCCTGTCTTCATTTGTTTGGGCCTTCCCTCCAATTTGGCCCATTATTTAAAAGAAGCATCACGACTTCTTTAATTAGCTGGCTTTGATTCACGCATGATGGGCCGCGGCCGCGGCCTTTTCTCTTCACCGTCATTTTCTTCGGAAATCATGTCCCTTCTCAGGTGGTCAACTCCTCTTCCTCTAGATATCTTCAATTAGCTCCTCCAGACCATCAAAATCACACTTCTCCGCTCTAATTCCATAATCTTCAATTGTGCTCTAAATCCAACCAAATGACACCTCAAACCTGGTAACAATCCCTAGAAATGCACTACAAAATAGTGCCGATCAGTGATCATTTGTATATTTTGTGTAATATGTTTGATTGCTGATCTTCTTGTGTTGATGATGTTTTTGGATTGTGGTTGTTGATCTCTTGTGTAAATTGGTGGATTTATGAACTTTTGTAATCCCTTGGCTGTCTCTTGGAAATACTGGATGATGATCATGTATGTTCTTCTGTGTTGATGATGCTTGTTGTATTATGGCCATGGATGTTGAAGGTTTAACGTGTTGGATTATGGGTTATGGGTTATGCTTGACTGGTTGATGTCCCTTTTTAACTGAGAGTAGTCATCATATTATTGTGTTCTAGATCAATGATGAGTCTAATTATGCTGAGATTTTCATCTGTTTATTGCTATTAGCACTTATTGTGCAATGGGAAACCAATCAACTTGACTGAATGAGGCCCATGGTACAGTAAGGGTTAATACTAAGGGTGAAGAACAATGATGCTTGGGGACAACTGAGATTTTTTTTTTATCAATGATGAGTAAAAAATTGCTGAGATTTTCATCCTAAGGTTGCATTTAATCCTTTCTATGCTGGGAAACCAGTCTAATTAGACTGAATGGGGCCCATGGTTGTATTTAGGTTTTAATGCTAAGGGTGTAAATCTGTGATGCTTGGGGACATTCTGATATCACTCTATTATTCTAATGAATGCATGTTATTATGTTAGTTCTATGTGCTTGTTATTATGTTAGTTCTGTGGGCTTGTTATTATGTTAGTTCTGTGTGCATTTCCAGTATAACTAAATAAAGCATGATAATATATTTCACAAAATGTTTATACAACTTGGTGATTCTACTTATTTGCTTCCTGGCTTCAAAAGGTTTATACTATACACAAAATTTGATGCTCTCAAAATGATTACTATTGATGCTTATCATGTTGTTGCCTCTTCTTCTCCATATGCTTCTGTTTGCATTTCAGTGTCTTCTTCTCCATATACTCGTGTTTCTTGTTCACTGTTTTGCTCTTCATTTGCTTGTGTTGCTGGTTCTGTCTCTTGTTCTCCATGTGCTTGTGTTCATGGTTCACTGTTTTGATCTCCATGTGCTTGTGTTGCTATTGGTGGTAGTGGTGCACCCTCATGCACAATCTGCCATGCTTCTAACACTGCCCATAATGGTGCCTTTACTTCTTTGTCTAGAATTCCCTGAGCTTCCAGTTTTTTCTTATTCACATGTGGCATGTCAAAATCATTTGCACCTTTTGCTTTTAATACTTCATTCATGACATATTGTAATGTCATCCATATTCCATACACTACTTAATGTTTTGGCATCCAACTCATAGAATGCTTTATGAACAACATCTAGCAAGTTATCTACACTCTTAGGCATTTTCTTATGCATCAATGTCTGAATACTTCTAAAAAATCCAAGATCTAGGATGTTTAGATCATGACTATTTGGTGGTTGTTGAACTAATATGAAAGTAAAACCATCATGTTGGTATACCTTCTGCCATTCTTCATCTTGTTGAGTGATATGTGCTTTGACATTATCTTGCTGTATGAATATAACTTTCCGCCCTTCATGATGTAGCCACTTCTCCTTGATTGCTGGAATTATCTGATTGATTAACATGCTCCTTGTCACATTTTTGTTAACTGAATCAACTGTCTTGGTTACCATTGTCCCCTTCTCTCTGTTCTTTGATTTCCTCTTGGCTGCCTCTTTGTATGTGAATGGAAATATTCCTATCTTTCCATCAAAAGTGCAGTCCCCTTGAGAGTTGAATCTTGGTCTAGCCACAATAGCAGTGAACATGACCTTAGGAATGAATTTCCATCAAAAGTGCAGTCCCCGATCCGTACCGCCGCCCCGGACGCCGCCGAAGACAGCATGGTCCGAGAGCACTATGCCCAGATCCCATCATGGTCCGAACCATTCCCTCCCGCTCCGACCGAGCCCCGCTTCGCACTGAGCCCCCGCTCCCACCGAGCCCCCGCCGAGGCCGGACCCCCTTCCGAGGCCCCGCTCAAACGCTCCCGGGTCTGCTGAAGTTTTCTTGGCTGTCGCTTCCCTTCTTTTTGAGTTCTGTTTTTTTGGTTTCGTGTTTTGTGTGCAAGCTTGTGTGTTGTACTTCTTTGCTTCTGTTGAGCTGATTCAGGGTGGAGATCGAGTTGTTCCAGTTGTAGTCGTGGTTGTGTTGAGACTCCTGAAGATCCCGAAGGCAACGTCAGGGTGGTTGAGACTCCTGAAGATCCCTCATCTAGGTGGGGGCAACGTCATGGTTGTCGTTTCAACACTTCTCAGGATTGTTTTCCTGTTTGACCCGTCGTCTGGTGGCACTGTTCGTTTGTGCTGAACTCACTTCTCTCCCTAGTCTTGTAGTTCGTTTTTGCTTTGTTGTACTTTCATTTGCTTGTCTGTGTTGTTCTTTATTGGTTTTTCCAGTTGCCGATTTATCGGCCTCTCGAACTGTCCGACATTTTATGTGGGTAACTCGAATTCTTACCTTATCAAAAAATAAAAAATAAAAAAAATGGCGCGGTTATAAGAGGATAACATTTGTAACTAATTATGAGTACTCTTAATGATGTCTATAACGAACAATTATTAAGACAAAAATACAATTTTTTTTCTTCGAACTATATTAACCGAAAAATTATTTATATATAGGAGAGGAGATCGAGAAACTCACAATTTGATTTACATCAAAGGCAGTGGATCGAGATCGATCAAATTCGAAATTTTATGAGTGCATTACAATATATAGTACAAAACTAACTTAAAAAACCATGTAATTGTACATAGATGTGGTAACGTAAACTTACTGCATGATGACAAAGGGGTAATAACTTTTTTACTTAGGTAAAGTAGTCGTGACTTGACGACGATCTCGATAACCGAGAACAAGGCGTTCTTGAGGCTGCCGAGGCGGCCGCCGAAGCACATCCTCATCTCCTCCGCGCTCAACTCCTCCTCATCCATCAATGCAAACATTAACGGCGGCCTCGCCTTCCGCCCCTTCGAGGAGTACGATTGATGGACCGTGCTATTCTAGAATAGCTCTGAACGCGTGGACTGACCGCATTTATTGTTTCGTCATACTTCAACCAACGCGCAATTCCCTTACTCAAATCGCGCCCAACCATGAGAAGATCGCGATGGTAATTTATTTAACGTGATGTTACTCGTCCAATGAAACAAAGCCACAGCTCAACCGCCATTGGATGCCGCCTTATTCGCGTACGACACGTCACTCCATGCAAGTCACCATTGGTTGACACGTCTCTGCTCTTTGACAGCAATCACAAGCAGGACTCGAACACTATAAATAGGCTTGAGGCTTCATTTTTTAGAGGATCTTTTGTTCGATATATCACTCATTTAGGGGAGAGAAGAATAGGAGATCTGTGATTGATTCTCATGTAAATAATTGTTAAGATGTAATCGCCGGTAGGATCATCACGTCAATTATGAATAAAATGCTTTCTTTTCAAGTTTCTTGTCCATTGATTGAAAGATCGCGTTCATTTCTTGGGATTGTCTATGTCGCGGTTGATCAACATTCTAGCAGCTCAAATGCACGGGAATCAACACTGGCGCCGACCGTGGGGACTTGTTCTCACAATAGGTCGACTAGACTATCCCAGGTAAGTCACCGCGTTCTTCTTAACGGGTGAGATCCCCTAAGCTCGCTTGGGGCTGCCACCGCGTTCTTCTTAACGGGTGAGATCCCCCAAGCTCGCTTGGGACTGCCACCGCGTTCTTCTTAACGGGTGAGATCCCCCACGCTCGCTTGGGGCTTCCACCGCGTTCTTCTTAACGAGTGAGATCCCCCAGCTCGCTTGGGGCTGCCACCGCGTTCTTCTTAATGGGTGAGATCCCCCAGCTCGCTTGGGGCTGCCACCGCGTTCTTCTTATTATACGAATCCGTTACATATTAATCGGGTATATTTAACCAGTCATTATCAATGATATTCTATATATTATTTTACCGTTAATTTTATATGACATTGATAAAAATCTTCACATGCTTAAAATTCCGTAGACAATTTCATTACAAGGTTTGGTGTATTGGGTTGTAAATGCTAACTCGTGTTTTTGGCATGTGTGCATAAATATTGACCCGTATGTGTACAAGTTTTGATAAGTCATTTTTTCGCGCGCACCTAAAATGAAATGTGGACATGTTTTGGCCTATGTGTGCATAGATATTGACCCGTATGTGCACAAGTTTTGATAAGCCATTTCTCGTGCGCACCTAAAATAAAATATACATGTGTTTTGGCATATGTATGCATAGATATTGACCCATATGTGCACATTTTTGACAAACCAATTTATTTTTTCCTTTTTTTTTTGCGCGCACACGTGAGATGAAATGTGCACATGTTTTGGCATGTGTGTGCATAAATATTGACTCGTATGTGCACAAGTTTTGACAAATCAATTTTATTTATTTTTTTCAAGGCAAATTTTTTTCCACACGTGTCTGAGATGAAATGTGCACATGTTTTGCCTTGTGTGTGCATAGATATTGACATGTATGTGCATCTAAGTTGTATCGTGTGTGCATACGTTTTTTAGATAAAATTGTGCACGAATTTTAAACCATGTGTGCATGACTTGTTAAATGCACACATTTTTTGTGTATGCATGAATAATGACTTGAATGTGCACCTAATTTATACTAGGTATGCATATATAATTTTTGCACTGAATGTGGCTAGAAAATTTTGGCCATAAGAAAAAAATTATGGCAAAAAAAAAAACCGCCGTAAAATATGAAGAAAAAAATTCAAAAAACGTTGTTCGATCACAGTCGACATGAATTTACATGCAAATTGATATAAATGTGCATAACCTTTTGCATTGGATGTGCAGGCTTAGAGAGAAATAATTCAAAAAAAAATTTGGTCCAAAAAATAAAATTGATCGACCAAGTCAAACAATTTAAGTGATTAGAACCACTTAAATAAAAGTCTAATCTTCACTCTTGTCTAATGTTTAGATTGATATAATTTTATGAGTCGATGTTTAGATTGATATAATTTTGTTATGTACGGGTGATTTTATTAACATGGTCTATACAAGGGGACAAATCGATTATCGAATAATATGCATTAATATGCATTAACTTTTGTCTAAAGTGTGCATTACCATTGATGTATACGTGTATCTATATTTTTTATTAAAAATGTGCGTATATTAATTTTTAATAATCTACTATATAACTACTAAATGCAAATACCTACTAAGCCACGTGACGCTCCTACAATAACAAAAAAAAAATCGCTATGTGGCATTACATTATTAATTTTGACATGTGGCAGCCTCTGTTTTTTTTAGATTTAAATTAAAAATCACAAATTTGGAGTATCCTACAGTTATCTTAAATTAAAGATCAATCGGAATAAATTTATATTACTTTATTTCCTTAATTAACATATTCTCACTTTATTCTCGGTAAGCTAATATATGCAGATTTGATATGAAATAAAAATACTGACCAACTATATGATTTTGTGCAAAAATACTAAACATGCAGATCTCATACAAAACCAACACAAATGTGCAATGTACCTAATATATGGAGATTTGCATATGCACGGTTGGTTACAAATCGTGAAACATATGCAATGTACCTAATATATGCAGATTTCGCATAAAAAACTCAACCTGCTGTGCTATGACAAATAGCACACAAATTAAACTTGGTGACAAATACACTTTTGTAACCAAAACAAATGCTGACAAATTTAATCTGTTGGAGTGAACAAAAAATGAACCTGCTGCAAAAAACTTTGCCCGATACACATTTCTAAACCAAGAAAATTCCGGCAAATTTAAATCTGCTGGATTGAACCAAAAAAAGCATGCTGATTGAACCACAAATGAACCTCTCCCAAAAAATAAACCTGCTACACTTTCCTAACCAAATAAACTGGATTGCCCAAAAAATAACAATACACTTTATTAAATGCCTCAAAAGTATAACAAATCTGCAATTTCCAAAAACAACCGTGCAGATTTGATTACAAAAAATACAACTGCAATTTCTGCACAATAAAATCAAAACCCTAAAGTCAACATTAATAAATGATATTCCAAATATACTGCAGATTTCAAAAATGTAATAAAGGATACCCTAAAGTCAGCAATATACTACATATCCATGTTTTCCATAAGTGTAGAACCAAATATTTTGATCCTTTCAGCACGATCTTGCATCATAAATTCAATGCTTTTAGGGGTTATAAAACTACAACTCCTCCCACAATATCAGTACAAAACAGTTGAACCATATCAAAATTACGGTTACATAATCGGTTGTTCAGCATTTAGCAGGTATGTGCAAAGAACTAAACTAATTTGTTTGCATAGATATTATATACTGATTATTATGCACTGATTGATGAAAATAGCCAAACTAAATATTGATTATAATATTATGTATACACTCTATACGATTTAGGTGTTTGTTAATATTAAGTACTTATTAGAAAACTGATTACAAACTAATTTTATTTCCTAAGTCTGAAATGCACAGAGATGAGTTTATGAATACATATTTTTAAATGACCGAGGATCTGTTAAATGATGTCCCCATTTCTAGCATAATCTCATTACTTATTGATTTAGTTTGATAATTGCTAGATAGTTAAGTGTTGTGCCTTTAAGAGTGACTGACGTCTTTTGGTCACTTGAGCTACTCTTTAGTTACTCTTTAGCATGTAATAATAAGTTTATATAATTATTCTTCTGGTCAATTTAGCTATTCTTTAGCATGTAATAACAATTTATTAAAGCTACTAAACTGAATTTATTTACTACACTGGATAACGCACAAATATTAGAATAAACTGAAAGATTCTAATGTTTGACAAAACTACGATTACAAAAGATTCTTTAGCATGAAATAATGTTTGACATTCTAATACTTACTACACTGGATAAGACACAAATATTGTAATAACATTGTATCTCTTTGATTGTACTTTCTGATTTTTTGATTAAGTTGATGGTTATGATAGCATAGAAAAAACTAAGAAGTTGTTCAATCCTAGGAGGCATCGAAACTAAAAGGTATTGTTTATGTTTATCTGGTTTGATTTGTAATGTTTAATTGTGTTTATTTACAACTAAATCATTAGTCTTCAGTTGTATGATTTAGGTTAACTCTCTAACTGATTTAATAAAATCCTATTGTTTATACTTAACTTCTACGGATTTAGTTCCAGGTTACTGAAACTATGTAATAAAGCTAATCTACTGACTACTCTATGCAAAAATTAATCAGAGTTTAAAGCTAAACTACTAACTTCTAGACATACCTTTATGTCTTTCAAACAGCTTAAGCAATACCAATCCAAAATTTGTAATTTCTTAGTCCAATCCGAGCTCCCACATGGCATTCCTATACCATGAATAAATCATTTTAATTAGTGAATAGATTAAAAATATATATTAAAATAGTCATGTTGTAACACCCCCAAATTTAACCCCATTTGAAAGCGTTACTGCCGATGACCCCGGGCGTAAACCCCGAAGTCACCCCAGGCTTTTCCGACGTCATAACTGACTTAAAACACAGTTACGATACTAAAATCATAACTTTTATTAAACCACATGGTCGCGGAATTACACGATTCCTAAAACGACCCAAATACATCATCAATACAAAAATCAGAATTTACAACGGAAGACTTATAAACAAAATACAAAATAGCACAGCGGAAATCGTTTTAAACACAAAGCGACAAAACAACTTGTCGAAAACAAAACACCGTTCATATTCATAGTCGCTCTAGCCTTCTCTGAACAGCAACATATCTGCACGTGCCGAAACGGACGGACGATACCCCCATGACGTTACAGATAAATAAAATACAAGCGTTAGTCTAATGAATAGACTAAGCAAAGGCTCATGGCATACAATTCACACAAACACATCACAAGCAGTTCCACATATCACAAATCACATCAAATCGTCAAGCGTTAACTTAACAGTTAAACATATCAACATATCACATCAGACATTGCATACGAGCGATCTACAACTAAGACGAGCTTTTCCTAGCTGCACTACTCGCCCAAGGTATTTTTAATTATGTGCGACAACGGCACTTATCTTATTTAAATGACCACACACGCACATCACGTTATAAGCCTTTAACATCTCTCTATAAGAGATAACACGGGGAATAAATCCCAGGGAATAAATCCCAACCGGTTGTACTTTAACAAAATAACGGGGAATAAATCCCAGGGAATAAATCCCAACAAGTTGCATTTCTGCGTGCACGTATCCTTTATTAGGATAGGGTCATGATGACCTAACAAAACTAACGGGGAATAAATCCCAGGGAATAAATCCCAACAAGTTGCATTTCTGCGTGTACGTATCCTTTATTAGGATAGGGTCATGATGACCTAACAAAACTAACGGGGAATAAATCCCAGGGAATAAATCCCAACAAGTTGCATTTCTGCGTGTACGTATCCTTTATTAGGATAGGGTCATGATGACCTAACAAAACTAACGGGGAATAAATCCCAGGGAATAATCCCAACAATTACGTTCTACTCACGGACTGTACTAGCAGTCAAACACACAATCACAACACAGAGAACCATCACGGCTCACCCTGAACAACTAACACCCTAGATTTAATAATCTAAACACACATGATAAATCACATCAAAGACCCTTACGGCTTTCACCTGCACAAATCTAGAATAGACTAGCGTCGGTTCTAGCAAAATATACAACCTAGTATAATATCTTCTTTTAAACACATAACGTTATCAAAACAATTCCCAACATAATTAACAACAAAACAATTGATAAGTAATGAAACATGATTAAGCAAGAGCGAACCGCCACTTGCCTGAATCCGCAGAAGCTTAAGCAAAGCTTAGAGACAACGACTCTTGGGTCCAAAAACTGGAACAGATCTTGGATATTAAATCCCTATGAAATGGCCCATAACAAGACCCTAAGTTAGATTCAATATACTTATATATGAATCTAAAAGAATACAAGAAGAAATCAAAGGAAACGAGCCAAGCCCAAAGCCAAACCACAAGACACACAACTTCGGACGCAAATACCGCGATCGCGGTAAGTCGCGGCCAGTCGCGGTTTTCGTGTGGCCTGACAGTGGCGAAGCTCGACAGCTCCCATGGAGAATTTCTTACCCAAACCGATTTGTTTGCCTTCGATTTGTCTATGGTTCGATCTCCCAACACCACAAAGCTTCTCACAACACTCAAGAGCACCTTCTCAACTCAGGAGACACTCGAAATCTCCCATACACGCAGCTCACAAGCTCGGTTTTAATGGAGAAAAACAGAGGAGAACAGAGGAGAAGAAGAAAGAAGAAGAAGAGAGCTTAAGCTTCGATCTTCACCTCCTTTTATAGCCCATTCCGAGTCTCCACCAAGGGAACAAGTCGGGGACAAGGGGACACAAGCCAAGCCAGCTGGATCGAGCCACTTGCCTGCCCCAAAAACAGAGAAAAAATCAGAGTGCTACAGTAACCGCCTTCGAGGAAGGCGACACTGCTCAGCAAAGGGTATTACCGCGATCGCGGCCGATCGCGGTGAGTCGCGGTTCATCGCGGTCAATCGCGGTTGATCGCGGTTTCTGGCCGACTTCATTTATTCTTATCCGAACTTGGTTTGGATTAAATTTCTTAACTCCGGGTTAAATATATTCGTACTTTAACGATATATTAATCCCGAAAACACCTCAACTGTATTATATAATGCTCGGAAAATTCTACAGAGCTTAGACCCCTTTTGAGAAGGTCCGAGACTCACTGAATTAAATCCGTCTAGCAAAACGGGCATAAGAAAAATTTAAAAATAATTCAAAATACCCTTAAAAATTACGGGGTGTTACACATGTTAATTGTAAATAGATAGAACCATGACCTTATTGTATATCTTCAATCAGAGTAAGAGGTGTATCTTGGAGGAAAAATGCTCAAACCTGTAATTGCAAATTTTTATAATTCAGTAATTAGAATACAAGTTAATGAGTAATAAAAGATAGTCTTCATTTAGTATAGGAGGCATACCTTTAGATCTTTCAGTTTAGGTTAGGGTTTAGCTCTTGGCTTATGTGTCAAGTCCAATCCCACATGGAATTCCTATAACAAAATAAATAAGTTAAGTACATAATAGATTTAAAAATTAAATTAACATAGTATGATGTTAATTTTAAAGATAAATAACCATGACTTGGAAGTATATTTTGAATCAGAATAAGAGATGTATCTTGAATTTCATATGTTGAAACCTGTAATTGGAAATTATTTAAAATCAATAATGACACTACCAGTTAATTTTGATAAAGATAGGCTAAATTTATATGGTACAAGCACTACCTTGCAGAATATGATTCAAAGTGAACTTCACATTCTGGCAATCTGATTTCCAATTCAAAACCATTTAAAAGTGTAGGGTATATTTTCAGATCTATAAGGAACAGTTTGAAAGTCAGTAATTATATTATAAGTTAAGAAGCAAAAAAAATAATCTAAATTGAAATGACAGAAGGACTACATTGCATACTATGATCATATTGAACATGACATTCCCAATGTAATATTTTTTTTGTTATGAGGGACAACTCGTGTGCTCACATGCAATCAGAGAGAGAGTAAACAATTGCAAAGAATATGGGATATATAGTAAGTTTATCTAGAAAAGCACGTTACAATTAATATCTTTTTTTGTATTCATATTTTTAAATATGTCGATTTCATTTTATGAAATTGTAAATATACCTATTGGGCCAATTAGCCCATTAAATGTTAGCATCATAAATATATATACTTATTTTATGGACCAAATAGCCCATTGATTTTTTAGTAATCTGAAATGTTAATTTTTTTTACTATGCAATTTTTTAATCTGTCTTCTTTCAATCAATTTTTGTACGAATCAATTTTTCATTATAGCCAAGCAATCATACTATACTTCTCAAATTTATGTAGCTAAATGTATAATATTGTTGAACAATTAAATCACAGAATACAAGCGATTCATATCAAAAACCGAAATATCAATGTTTACTTAAGAATTAGCACCCAGTTATATCCAAACTCCCCCTGATTATTGTTTGTTCACGTTTTATTGAATAAATTCATTCGATGATTTCAAACGGAAGGGATGACCAGAGTTATAGATAAATATATAAACACAGAGACAAATTGAGAGAGTGAGACTCACGAAAATAAACCATGCTTGGTTCAGACAACTTCGGACTTTGAGTTCAGAGGAAAACTCCAGATGGGCTTCGGAACTTGCGATCCATATCTTCTTTCTCCGAGAAAATTAGGGTTTTGGGAACCTTCCAGTAGCAACTCCAGATCTACTCATCAAGCCGTTTTTTCCTTTGCATGTTACAAAAAAAAAGTAGAAGAGATGTTTTTCTTTGGATATGACAGAGATAGTCGATGGATTTGAACATGCAAAGGAGATTAAGCTCTTTTTTTTTTCGGATCTGTGAGCTCTAGATCTCCTTCTGGAGTTTAGGGTAGATATCCATCATTGGGTCACAAAAAGCTCGGATCTGTAATCTTTAGATCAGAGTGTTTTTGGAGAAAAAAAACTTGGATCTGGAAGATTTACAAAAAAAAAAGAGAAGCAGATTGTGGACGGAATTTCCAGAAAAGGAAATATGAAGAAATCCCAAAAGTTTTAATTTGTAATGAGAAATGGAGATGAAATTTGAAAGAAGCAAAAAGGAAAGAAAGTTCTTTCCTATTGAACATAAGAGAGAGAGAGAGAGGGACATCGAAACGGAAATGAGGCGGAAGAAAAATGGTTAGGGTTTGTTCGATCGGTGACTTTTGTATTAAATAAAAAATACAAAATAAATGGAAAATGGGCTAAAGAACTAGGCTTGATCTGCAATGATCGGCTGAAACTAATTGGGCTTTAAGTCCATTTATTATTTAAATGGGCTAATTGAAGTCGGACATGTAACTAGGCTTGATTTAAAAATATGAAGCCTATTATTAACCCAATTCGATGTATGTGTTATTATTTTCAGCCTATTCCAATATTATTTTGGCCCATATGTCCATTTATTATTTATAAATTTTATTTTTAATATTAAAATAAATATTTAGTATGTACAAAGTTGTATTATTTAAAAGTGTTTATATATTATTATAAACTTAAAATAAATGATTAGTTTGTATATTTATTTATTTTGTCTATCCCCATATGAAAAATCACTTAGCCAAATTTTACTATTAATAAAGTTATGGAGAGTTCCGACTCTTTTTATATAATATAAATTTTTAATATCTTCAATATTTGTATTCAGTTAGTCATTTTTTATATAAGAATTTCTCTACTTCTATAACAGTAATTAACTAAATATTTCTATATGAATGAAATATATAATTTTAATATACTATTTTTATAAATATAAGAAAAAATAAACAAATTCCGTATAAGACACGGATACTACACTAGTATATATATAATTTATCTAAAATATACATTAAAAAGCTAATACACTACGCTTATGTACATTTTTTCGTTTGCACAAGAGCTATTGTTCTGACGAGATCCATTCTCGTCTATATTATAGTAGTATGTATTAGGTGCGTTGTAATTTATTAAGAAATTAATTAATTCAGTACTAAATATTTCATTCTATGATGGATGGATTCCTACTTCCTAGCGAGGTAGCTAGTTAGGTCCATCATCAATTATATGAGTAAATTGATGATGGTCCATACGAGTATTAATTGCAATATTCAAACCGAAACTTCATGATACTCCGTATTACCTTACCCTTGAGGCACCTTACATTGGACCATTTTTCCTAAAAAATATTCCGTCCATCAATTTTATATATATATATAGGATCCGGTTCTGGTAAGAATCAAATTCTAGGAGAGAACTGAGAACGTACGTATGAGTAGCGTTTTTTCCCTCGCGCGTGTATGTTCCCAGTTAACACGGATGTTCACTGTTTTGTTCGTATATGTTCATCGTATTATACAACGATGTTCACCACTTTACACTAAAAAATATTGAATTTTCTAGTGTTTTTTTTTTTCCTTTCTAAACTCTCAAATCTTTATAAAAATAATTATTTAATGTTCACTGCATGTTTATATGACGCAATATTAGTAATCTTTAATATAAAATCAAGTTTAAAGTAAGTAAAATGTACTTTTTTCTTGTATGTATTTTGTGATACACATGTAGGCATAGTTGTTCACATGTTTGTGTAAAACAAATGATGGACATCAAAAAAATATTCACAACCCCTCAGTGAGCACAAATGTTCGTTATTTTATTCGTAAATATTCATCACAATATAGTGAGCATCTAGAATGAAAGTGGTGAAAAATTATGGACAAAGTGATGAACAAAAATTTGTTCACAACCTTTCAATGAACATAGATGTTCACTGTTTTGCTCGTAGATGTTCATCACAGTATACTAGTATAAAACATCTGGATTAAAAGTGGTAAACATTTATGGATAAAGTGATGAATATCAAAAATATGTTCACAACGAGTGAAAGCGTTTTTCCAAAAAAAATGCGCTTAATAAAAATTTGGGTAAAATTGGGGAAAAATACGGGTAAAATTCGACTGAAACAGTGAACATATTGTATGAAAGTGGTGAACATTTATGGAAAACGTGATGAACATCGAAAATATGTGCACAACGAGTGAAAAATATTTTCCCCCCAAAACGCGTATAATACGGAAAAACTTTGGTCAAAATTGGGGGGAAATACGGGTAAAATTTGGCTAGAATATTGAACATCTTGTATGAAAGTGATGAACATTTATGAGAACAGCGATGAACATCAAAAATATGTTCAAAGCGTTGTTCAATGACAGCGAACAAAAAAAGTGCCCAACAAAAAAATAAGCAAAATCACAAGTGTTCAAGGCTTGAAACATCAGTGTTCATGGTCCTGGATGTAAGTGTTCAAGGCGTTGAACATAATTGTTCAATACCAGCGAACAAAAAAAGTACCCAGCAAAAACAAAAGCCAAAATCCGTATTATTCGCCAATAAAACGCGAATAATACGGCCGAAAAATTCGGCACGCCCGAATTATACGGCTTTTAATGAAAGTCTAATCTGGAGCGTTGATTCCACTCCGATCCGACGACCTCCTTTTATTCTCATTTCTCTCCTATTTTACTATTCTCATTTGATGCTTCTCCTATATATATATATATATATATATATTAATAGTTAAAAACTAGAGTATCTTTTTAAGAAAGGTTCAGCCTAAATTATCATTTCGGATAATCACAAGAAAAATCTTCAACATAGGTTGAATGGTCCAATTACTGCTATTGCTGCTTACAGAATCTAAGAGACATAAAGTCTCAATTTCACATTCCTGAGAAGTCAGAAAGTCTGTAGCTTGATTAGAGGTAGAAATCTCTATTATAAATGTTTTTTAAGAGGTAGAAATCTCTATTATAAAAACATGAAGACTGCCAAACTCCCAACTCATTAACATCCTTTCTTTCAGGTACCTCATAATCTGTGTTCTTCATCCTGTATTTTTCATCTCACACTTCAATATCTATAAACTAGGCAACTTTTGATAGTCTTTCTCAATTGGTTAGAAATGATCCATTTTTAGTGAGATTTTCATGTAAATTTTAGTTACTATACTATATATGTACACTTTCTGTGGCATTCTAGCAACACTAACTATTTTTCAACTTGATACATAGTTGCAAGTAAGTAAAGGAAAACAATGGCGGATTTCACCAACGTCTTCAAGGACCCAAAACCTAACCCGATTTTGCTCAAAGACGAGAAGCTTTACAACGTAGTACCTAATCTCTTTTCTCTCCTCTTTTCAAAGTTGTTTTTTGTATGATCAAACTAATGCACATGTTTGCTAATTTACATAATTATTTTGAAATTATATCCTTCGCCTTAACATATGATCATGGCCGAACAAGTAGTACATTTTGGAGAGCAGTGTGTACCCACGAGAAGCTCAACCACTCAAGGAGCTCAGGGATGCAACCGCTAGCCACCCTTGGTATGTCGTCTAATTACCGATTGGTTTCGTGTTTGATATGTCAAGCGGTAGTTATTGTGTTAACTTGTTGAGACAAATGTTATACCAAACACACTTTTAGTTTGAAATCATCTTACTAATTTTTTTTAGGAAAGAAAGGTTTAATTCATAATTTTTGAAATTCAGGGCGTTTTTCGGGACAAGTCCAGATGCAGGCCAAATGATCGCGATACTTCTGAAGATGGTCAACGCGAAGAAGACGATAGAAGTCGGAGTTTACACCGGATACTCTCTCCTCCTCACTGCTCTCAATCTCCCCGAAGATGGTCAGGTTTGGAATTCAAAATATCTCACCAATCACCGTATGTTTAGATTCCCGATATATAATACATTATCTTGCATTAAAATGATAATTTAATATAAGATAATGCAATTTAATGCATTATATTCGGAAATCCAAACGGATCCTAAATCTCATAAAGATAATACAGCTTAATGTATTATGAACTGCGATCCAAACATAATCCTTAACCGAAGGTTTACAATTTCCGATTAATCGATTAAACTGCACGCAGATCATTGCGATCGATCCAATGAGGGAAACCTACGAGATTGGGCTCCTGATCATCAAAAAGTCCGCCGTCGAGCACAAGATCAACTTCTTCGAGGCCAAAGCTCTTCCGATCCTCGACGAACTCCTCCAAGACGTAAATTCTCAAACAATGTGTTCATATTACCGTTTCAGATATTCAATTTTGAGTCACAATTTGTATTGATTGTACGTCGATTTGCGCAGGAGAGTAACTTAGGGAGCTTCGATTTTGCGTTTGTGGACGCAAACAAGAACAACTATAGGAATTACCATGAGAGGCTGATGAAGCTTGTGAAGGTGGGAGGAATGATCCTCTACGACAACACTCTGGGGAGGCACGGTGGCGATGGCGGAGGAGGAGGTGCTGGAGCACAAGCGATTCTTCAGGAAGCACGCCGTGGAGTTCAACGCCGCAATGGTCGGAGATATGCGCGTTGAGCTTTGCCTCTCCCCTATTGGCGACGGCCTCACCATCTGCTGATGCGTCACTTGAAGAGTACTGATTGACGAAAAGTTGACTTCGCCCCTTTTGCCTATTTAAACCTAATTGTTCAGTGTAACCGTCATCACGAAAAAAAGAAAGAAAACCCTGGCTTGGTAGTGCCCCCAGACGTAGTCATATTCTGTGACGAACTGTGTAAACAATTTGTGTGTTCTTTGTCTTGTTTTCTATTCGTTACTGCATTCGAATCCTAACAACTGGTATCAGAGCTGGTTCTGGTGGTGACGATGGGAAGCGGAAAATCGCCGGTGGAGAAGTTTGAGGGAACAGATTTCGGATTCTGGAAGATGCAGATCGAGGATTACCTATACGGTAAAGATCTGTACTTGCCGCTGGGCGAGAAGCCGGAGGACATGAAGGACGATGAGTGGAAGTTGTTGGACAGGAAAGCGATGAGCGTGGTCCGCCTATCGCTGTCCAGGAACGTGGCGCATCACACGATCAAGGCAGAAACGACGAAGGGCATGCTGGAAATTCTTTTCGCGATGTATGAGAAACCCTCCGCAGTGAACAAGGTTCACCTGATGCGGCGGCGATTCAATCTGCGAATGACGAAGAGTACAGCGGTGACCAATCACTTGAACGAGTTCAACATGATGATTGCACAACTGAGTTCAGTTGAGATTGATTTCGACGATGAGGTACAAGCCCTAATTCTGTTATCTTCTTTACCAGAGAGTTGGAGCGGGACAGTTACTGCTGTTAGTGCTTCGGCGGGGAAGGCAAAGATCAAGTTTGATGAAGTCAGGGATCTGATTATCAGCGAAGAAATTCGCAGGAAGGCGTCAGGTACTGCTTCGGGATCAGCCTTGAGTACGGGGAACAGGGGCAGATCAGATTCTAAGAAGTCGAATCGTGGTAGATCGAAGTCAAGAGGGAAGGATAAACCCAAAGACAAGAGCAGGATCAAGTGTTGGAATTGTGATGAAAACGGTCATTACAAGAGTGAATGTAAGGCACCGTTAAAGGATAAATCAGCGAATTCAGCCAGTGAAGATATTGCAGATGCATCGATTCTGAGCGCGAGTAGCCTATTCGAGTCTTGGGTGTTAGACTCTGGAGCTTCGTTTCACTCATGCAGCAGTGTTGATATATTGGAACGCTACACCTCTAGAGATTTTGGAAAAGTCTTTCTTGCTGATGATGAGGCTTTAAAAATCATAGGGAAGGGTGATGTTCAGATCAAAGCACCGAATGGATCTGTGCTGTAGCTGCATGGAGTAAGGCATATTCATGGTTTAAAAAGAAACCTGCTTTCTATCGGACAGTTGGATGACGAGGGTTATGAAGTAACATTCGGCTGCAATAGCTGGAAGATAACCAAATGAGCTATGGTGGTAGCTCGAGGGAAGAAGGAGGGGACATTGTACATGACTAGCAACGTCCGTGATAGCATTGTTGTTGCAGGAGTAAACTGTGACGCAAATTTGTGGCACTGTCGTCTTGGCCACATGAGTCAGAAAGGGATGAATGTGCTATGCTCGAAGGGTTTGCTGCCAGGTCTCAAATCTGTTAAAATCGGATTGTGTGAGGACTGCGTGCTCGGGAAACAGAAAAGGGTGAGTTTTTCGAAGGGAGGCAGAACCTTGAGGAAGCAGAAGTTGGAGTTGGTCCACATCGACTTGTGGGGGCCAGCACCTGTGACATCTCTGGGTGGAGCGTCATACTACATGACCTTCATTGAAGACGCCACAAGAAAGGTATGGGTCTACTTTCTGAAGCAAAAGTCTGATGCTTTGACTCTTTTAGAAAGTGGAAGGCCCTAGTAGAGACTGAGACAGGTCTTAAAGTGAAGTGTTTGAGATCTGATAATGGTGGGGAGTATGAGCTTCGTGAGTTCAAGGAGTTTTGCGCTGAGAATGGTATTCGCATGGAGAAAACCTTGAAAGGAACCCCTCAAGAAAACGGCGTAGCAGAACGTATGAATAGGACCTTGAATGAACGTGCTAGAAGCATGAAGCTGAAGTGTGGACTTCCGAAGATATTTTGGGCGGATGCAGTTAACACTGTTGCATTCCTGATTAACCGAGGGCCATCAACTCCCTTGGAGAATGGCATTCCAGAGGAGGCTTGGAGTGGCAAAGAGGTAAATCTGTCCTTTCTTCGGATATTTGGGTGCGTTTCATATGTTCATATTGCTCCTGTTGAGAGAAGCAAGCTGGATGCCAAGTCTATCAAATGCACGTTTATTGGATATGGTGGTGATGATTTCGGATACCGGTTTTGGGATGAGCAGAACAGGAAGGTTATTCGCAGTCGAGACGTTGTGTTCAATGAGCAGGTGATGTACAAGGATAGTCTGGGTGCATCAGAAACAGCTAGTTCTGGACCTGAGGTTGTGGAGTTAGACATCTCAAACTCGGGTGGGAGCAAGGTGGTTCGTAATGACCAGGAGGCTGTTGAGGAGGAGCCGAACACCCCAGTAATTCCGCTGCGGAGGTCCATCAGAGAACGTGGATCGCCTGATAGATTTTTGCCTTCAAACTACTATCTGTTGTTGACTGATGGTGGTGAGCCAGAGTGTTATGCAGAGGCATCTCGTGGAGAACATGTGAGCAAGTGGAAGCTCGCAATGGATGATGAGATGGATTCGTTGATGACCAATGGAACCTGGGAACTAGTTGAGCTTCCAGAGGGCAAGAAGGCATTGCATAACAAATGGGTTTACAAAATAAAGGAAGAGGCGAATGGAAGCAAGCGTTACAAGGCAAGGCTGGTTGTGAAAGGATTTCAGCAGAAATACGGTATTGACTATACTGATGTTTTTACTCCTGTGGTGAAACTGACAACTATATATTTAGTGCTGAGTATGGTGGTTGCAAAGAACTTAGAGTTACAGCAGATTGATGTAAAAACGGCCTTTCTTCATGGGGACCTAGATGAAGACATCTACATGAAGCAACCTGAGGGCTACGTGTCAAAGGGTAACGCTGAGCTTGTGTGCAAGTTGAATAAGAGCTTGTATGGTCTGAAACAAGCTCTGAGGCAGTGGTATAAGAAGTTTGACGGATTCATGCATGACATTGAGTTCGTAAGGAGTGAAGCTGACCATTGTTGCTACTTCAAGAAGTTTGACAACGGCTACATCATATTGCTGCTGTATGTTGATGACATGCTGATAGCAGGCTCGAGTGCTCGAGAAGTGAGCAAATTGAAGGAGCAGTTGTCTGAACGGTTTTCTATGAAGGATCTTGGAGAGGCTAAGCAGATTCTGGGTATGCGGATTGATCGAGATAGGAAGGCTGGAAAGTTGTATCTATCACAAACTGAGTACATCAAGAAGGTCTTGAAGAGATTCAGTATGCAAGATGCGAAGCCAACCAAAGTTCCTTTAGGTAGCCATTTTAAGCTATCTAATAGGGACTCACCTAAGAGTGAAGAAGAGCGTGTCCAGATGCAGAGGACTCCATACGCTTCAGCAATTGGCAGTCTGATGTATGCAATGGTGTGTACAAGGCCAGACATTGCACATGCAGTGGGAGTTGTTAGTCGCTTCATGGGGAACCCTGGGAAGGAGCATTGGGAAGCTGTGAAATGGATCCTTAGATACTTGAGAGGTAGCACTGAGCAAGCCTTGTGCTTTGAAGGCAAGGAAGTCGTGCTAGCAGGGTATGTGGATGCAGATTTGGCTACAAGTGACCTCGACAAGAGAAGGAGTACAACTGGGTATGTCTTTACATTGGGTGGTACTGCAGTCTCTTGGGCTTCTAAGCAGAAGAAAGTTGTAGCCTTGTCTACTGCAGAAGCTGAGTATGTTGCAGTGACTGAGGCTAGTAAGGAGATGGTATGATTGCAGAATTTCTTGCGTGAGTTGGGAAAGGAGCAGGAGGACAACATTCTATACAGTGATAGTCAGAGTGTCATCCACTTGGCTAAGAATCCAGCATTTCACTTGAGGACTAAGCACATAGAGTTGAAGTATCACTACATACGGCATCTCTTGGAAAGAAAAGTTTTGCAGTTGATGAAGATTAGAGGAACTGAGAATCCTGCAGACATGCTGACTAAGGTTGTGACCTTAGAGAAGTTGAAGTTTTGCATGGCTTCAACTGTCCTTGGTAATTGAGTTGAAGGACAGGTACTACTATCGGATATGGGTTGATGTTGAGGACGATTATGATTGTAATCAGTCTCCAGGTGGGAGATTGTTGGGTTATGGAGTCTGATGGGCCTAATTAGGGTTTGTATATTGGGCCTAACTAGGGTTTCGTCCTTTTTGCCTATTTAAACCTAATTGTTCATTGTAACCGTCATCACGAAAAAAAGAAAGAAAATCCTGGCTTGGTAATGCCCCCAGACATAGTCATATTATGTGACGAACTGGGTAAACAATTTGTGTGTTCTTTGTCTTGTTTTCTATTTGTTACTGCGTTCGAATCCTAACAGGCCTCACCATCTGTCGACGCGTCACTTGAAGAGTACTGATTGACGAAAAGTTGACTTCGCTTCAAATAAGTTCTAAACACATTTGGTTTGAATTTGAATTTAGTATTTTCATGTTTTTGTACGTTTGTTTTTTCTTTTTTTCTTTTCCCCTTGTTTGTTGTTTTTTCCTTTCAAATTATTCTCTAAGAGCTTAGTGCATTAATCCTAAAAATTAAATTAACAAACTAGTTTAAACCCGTGCCATGCACAATCCGACTTATATTTATGAACGAAAATTTTAGTATACGAATAAACGTCACATGAGTACAAATTAATGACTACATGATTATAAAAGATAAGATATACAGGAAATGAATATATTGACATATAGTTATATTAGATTTTCTCCAAAGGGTTGAGATCCGGTGATGATGGAAAGGGAGAAGAGGAATCAGGACGCATGTGAGCCGTCGGATGGGAAGCAAACAGAGTGTCCAGACCGCTTTTCAAAAATTCGGCACGGCTGAATTATTCGCGAAAAAGACGGACTCGCGTGCACGCGAAGTATGGATTTGTGTGCATGACAAATACATTGTTGTGTGCATGCCAAATACACTACGGTGTGCATGTGAAATTCATTTTTGGGTGCATGTATAAAACGTGTGCGTTCATATGGAATGAACAAAATGTGTGCACATGAAAACACGCATGTGTGCATGCGAAGTATACTACCATTTGCATTCGAAGTATACTACTATGTGCATGTGAAAATGACATGTTTGTTCATTCGAAATGCACTACGTGCTATGCGTGCATGTAAAACAATGTAGGTGTGCACGTGTGCACATGAAAATAACTTATGTGTGCATGCGAAAATGACTCAAAGTGTATACGAAATAACATGTGTGCATACCTATGAAAACCAACGAAAATAACCTACCTGTGCATACGAAAATGACATGTGTGTGTACATGAAAACAACGTGTGTGTGCATGCAAAACAACGTGTGCATACGGACTAAAATGTGTGTGCATGCATGACGCGTTTTTTCGCGAAAAAAATCGGTCGTGCCGAATTGTATCCGAGTTTTTCCGATTTTTTTCTTTGGCTAATTTGGACACTCTTTTTCTTGATCTGACGGTCTTGGAGCGTCTTCACTCCTCTCCTAAGCCCCCATCCTCACCTTATCTTTTTCCTTCTCCAAACATATACATACTAATAGAAAGAAAGGAAGTGATTGAATTTATATATATAAACATTATAGGAAAAAAATTCACTCTAAATATATGTAAAAATTACGATTGTACATGTTACTTATCCAATTCTCAAGAACATTTTATTTTTGTATATTTAGAGTGAAACAATATCCGAGATTGAAATTATGAATTGAAATATACTATTTTTTTCTTTAATAGGTTAATACGATGTTATTTGTCAATCTTCCAACAATATGTTACTGATGATATGTTTAGATCTATATTCTTTTTAAAACTTCTTAAGTTTGTTGATAGAATATTACTTTTGTTAGCTTTTTTATATACCTTTTGTAATATTCAATTTAGGTTTTAGACATTGAGATGATATTATTGAAAATAAAATCATATTAATTTACTCATTGTTTTATTATTATATATATATATATGTTGGGCACTTATATTTATTCATAATTATTAATATACTAAATTAACTCAATTGGAGAATCAAATAAAACCCAATTGAATTATATTTCAAATAGTATATTGATATTTTCATACATATTTTTTATTCATCGTCAATTATTTCAAGTTCATAAATAATTTGTAATTAAATCTTGAAAATGTGAAATCTATCAAGTGAAGATTTTATTGCTATTAAATTTACGTTAGTTTACTTAAATTTCAAAATGTGAATGCATTGTAAGTAAATAAAAAATCATTAAAAAGATATGCTATCTAAAGGTTGTTACTAAATAACTTACGTGGGTTCACTAATCTTGCTGATATGTCAATATACTAATTAACTTACATGGGTTCATTTAATCTGCTAATAGTTTGTCACTAATTCATGATATTTACCAAAAAAAATCATTAAAATATATGGTATCTAAAGTTAAGTATATAACCTAACCTTATACAATATTTAATATTTAAATTAATTAATTAAATAATTTTTTGATTATTTTAAATGTCAATTAATATTATTGTTGCATTAACAAAAATATATGTATCACATTTACAATTATATTAAATAGAAAATTACGTTAACATTTATTGCAAATATAAGTTAGTTTGATGAGATTTTGGTCAAGATTTGATAAGATTTTAAAATCTATATCTATCTATATTATATATACTAAAGGAGAGGCCTAACGTGTCGGCATCACGTTCAACTCGCCTACGTGTTGTTGTTCATCCAACCATCGTCCTCCACATCATTCAACCTTTAAAAAAGTATAATTTCAAGAGATATGAGCCTTGATTTATTGAATTTAAACATTTATATTCTTAATAAATTTAATTTATATTAGTAAAAAGTAGTTCATATTTTCATAATATACTGAAGAATTTCATAAAAAAATTATATCAAGTGTTAGGTAGGTCATCGTATTTTGATTTCATCATCATATTAAAATAATAAAAAATATTAGTAATTAATAAATTATGTATTAGAAATTTTGATATTATTAATAAATTTAATTTAGATTATTAAGAAGTGGTTCATATTTTCAATATATACTAAAGATTTCATAATGAAATTATATCAAGTATTAGGTGAAAGTCATCGTATTTTGATTTCATCATCATATAAAATAATTAAGAATATTAGTAATTAATAAATCGTATATTAGGAATTTCAATATGAATATTAGAAATTGTTTACCATTTGGAGTCTTGGACCCTTAAAAAAAAATCAAACCCAACTTTTTTATTGTTTTTAATTTACATGATATAATCAAACGTCAAGGCGATTTTTTTATATTTTTAATTTATTTTAATTTTGAAGATAGGAATTAATATTAATATATTTTTTCTAAAATTTATTTATTGAATTTGAGAAAGATATACAATAATTCTATTATTTTCTTCAAGATTATAATATTAAACTGTAAGAATCAATTTGATATGCTATTAATAATTCATCTTTGCAAATCTATGCTAACAAATTTATTTAGTTTATTTATTTATATTAATTTTTTTATTGATTGTCATGAACTGCTAGGTAGAATAACTTTAACCTTGGATATTATATATATTAAATAATTTAAATGTTTTACGGTTTCAATTGCAATTAGTTCATATTATAACATTTTTTAATGTATGTCAGGTTTTGTTTATTCAATAAAAATATGGTAACTTATGGTCGTAGTACATCAATTATTGTGATCTCATGGGAGTGAATTAAAAAAAAATATAGGCTAACATTATCAGAATTAAAATATGAAAATTACAAATAATAAGATCAAAACAAACAACTAATGATATTAGCAGACTAATGATATCAACTAATAATATAAACATTAATGTTGATTTGATAAACGGTTTTTATTTAAAGTAAAATAAATTTTTTTAAAGAAACGAATGAGAAAATAACATGTAAATATGGTGGATCCAGAATCGTTCTGAGAGCCCAAAAAAGGAGAACTTTAATATATATAATTAATAATTAATAGATTATTATACATGTTGAACATGAAATTGTCAATACTCCTGTCCTCCGCCGATATGTTTTTATTATAAGGGCCCTTCCATCGGTATGAAAACGAGCAAGATCTACTTTTTCAATATGAATTTTATCTTAGAAGAATAGATTCATTTTGCATGATAAAACTCTGTCAAATTACGGGTCGATGAAATGGAATGTGATGTTGGTATTATTCATTTTTACGTATATAAGATCGAGATCCACTTTTTAACACAAAAGTGTATCGCATTCCATTTTATGAATCCCACTTTTCTGGGTTTGGAATATAATTAAAGAAAAATGAGATGCTAATAATCCGTTGAAAAAAAGTGGACTAGCTATGCCATAAAGAGAATGAGATGTTAGAACCATAAAAAAATGGTTGTAGTGTCAACATGACTAGAATGTTTTTTGTTTGGAATTTTGTTAATGAAATTAAAGCAAGCAAAAAGGATATACAGAGTTTTGCCATCTAAGCAATATACAAAATGACCCCAAGGCACCTATGAACAAAATGAGCAGAGAGAGATTATACAAAAATGCCTTTATGAATAAGCCAAGTTTTACTGTTGTTGTCGACCTTCTTGCACCTAGTCATGTGTAACACCCCGTAATTTTAAGGGTATTTTGAATTATTTTTAAATTTTTCGTATGCCCGAATTGCTAGACGGATTTAATTCAGTGAGTCTCGGACCTTCTGAAGAGGGGTCTAAGCTCTGTAGAATTTTCCGAGCATTATATAATACAGTTGAGGTATTTTCGGGGTTAATATATCGTTAAAGTACGAATATATTTAACCCGGAGTTAAGAAATTTAATCCAAACTAAGTTTGGATAAGAATAAGTGAAGTCGGCCAGAAACCGCGATCAACCGCGATGAACCGCGACCTGACGCGATCGGCCGCGATCACGGTAATGCCTTTTGCTGAGCAGTGTCGTCTTCCTCGAAGGCGGTTACTGCTCGGCTGAGATATTTTCTGGGCAGGCCAAGTGGCTCGCTAGTGGCCTTTGCCTTTGTCCCCTTGTCCCCTTGGAGGTGTCGGATTTGTGCTATAAAAGGAGGTGAAGACCGGAGCTCTCTAACTCTTCTTCTTCTCTTCTTCTTCTCTTCTTCTTCCTCCTCTGTTTCTCCTCTGTTTTTCACCATTGTTGAGCAGTTTTGGAGCTTCGTGTGTGGGAGATTTCGAGTGTCTCTTGAGTTGAGAAGGTGCTCTTGAGTGTTGTGTGAAGCTTTGTGGTGTTGGGAGATCGAACCATAGACAAATCGAAGGCAAACAAATCGGTTTGGGTAAGAAATTCTCCATTGTCGTCTCGCGAGCTAGCCACTGTCACAGCACGAAAACCGCGACCGACCGCGACCTGCCGCGATCGCGGTATTGTGTCCGAGTTGTGTGTTTGTGGTTTGGCTTTGGGCTTTGCTCGTTTCCTTTGATTTCTTCTTGTATTCTTTTAGATTCATATATAAGTGTATTGAATCTAACTTAGGGTCTTGTTATGGGCCATTTCTTAGGGATTTATTATCCAAGATTTGCTCCAGTTTCAGATCCAGGAGCCCGTTGTCTCTAAGCTTTGCTTAAGCTTCTGCGGATTTAGGCAAGTGGCGGTTCGCTCTTGCTCATCATTCCATACTTCAATTAATTATCAATAGTTTTGTTGTTAATTAATTTGGGATGATTGTTAATTATGTTGGAATTGTTTGATAACGTTATGTGATTAAAAAGAAGATATTATACTAGGTTGTATATTTTGCTAGAACCGACGCTAGTCTATTCTAGATTTGTGCAGGTGAAGGCCGTAAGGGACTTTGATGTGATTTATTGTGTGTGTTTAGATTATTAAATCTAGGGTGTTTGCCAGGTGGGCATAGATATGGATAGTTGTGCAGGTGGGGCCGTGATGGCTCTGTGTGGTGTGTTTGTGTGTTTAACTGTGTAGTTAGCACGAGTATTCGTAGGGACAATGGATGGAGGTCCTGTCGTCTCTTTATAATAAATTGGTGAGTCATGACTAACTTCTATACTCGAGTGGAGTAAGAAGTGGTGCACTCTGCAGGTGTCACAACCCGGTTCGATATGTGTTCCGCGAGTGGCGGACATGTATGTAAAAGCTTGTAACGTGATGTGGTGTGTGGTCATTTAAATAAGATACGTGCCATGAGTATGCACATAATGAAAATGCCTTGACCATATTATTAAAGTGCCGTATGAGTAAGCACTTATTTAAAATGTTTGGCGAGTAGTGCAGCTAGGCGCTAGTGCAGCTAGGAAAAGCTCGTCTTAGTTGTAAATCGCTCGTATGCGATACTTGTGTGATGTGGTTGTGTGTGTTTGGATATGTTTTCCAACATTTTTTATCATGTTTCCTATAAGGCTCATTTCATTTTGGAGTCTTCTTTTGGGGATTGATTGTTGTGAGACTCGATCTCCAGAATCTTCTCTTGTGCATACCCTTTTGTTATTCCAGTAGGAGTATGATGGTTGACTAGCGTACTCGGTTATTATTCGAGGGACGATGAGTCTAACCTAATGCGACTGCTTCGAACCACTCTGCTTTGTGCCCTTGTTAGTCTATTCATTTAGACTAACCAACCTTTATATTCCTTGCATGGTTGGCTGGTGTCATCCGTTCGATTCGGCACATCAGGTGTGTTGCTGTTCAGTGAAGGCTAGAGCGACTATGAAGATGAACAGTGTTTTGTTTCGACAAGTTGTTTTGTCGATTTGTGTTTAAAACGATTTCCGCTGTGCTATTTTGTATTTTGTTTATAAGTCTTCCGTTGTAAATTCTGATTTTTGTATTGATGATGTATTTGGGTCGTTTTAGGAATCGTATAATTCCGCGACCATGTGGTTTAATAAAAGTTACGATTTTAGTATTGTAACTGTGTTTTAAGTCAGTTATGACGTCGGAAAAGCCTGGGGTGACTTCGGGGTTTTCGCCCGGGGTCATCGGCAGTAGCGCTTCCAAATGGGGTTAAATTTGGGGGTGTTACAGAAATGGTATCAGAGCTAAAACGTTTTCCAAGAGCTCTGAATTTTTCAAATAAAAAGCCGTTCATAGTCGTGCCTTCTACAGTCTGATACGGAAGTTGCTTCTGTGTCTAGAAAGACTAAGACTTTCTGTTTGTCACCCATAGTTGAGGGTGCATTCTGTTCTCTTCAGAAGGACTCGGAAGAAGTCGAGATGATTTCGCCATCTCCAGTTAGACTTGAGTTCTCAGTTTGCTTGTCGTGATTTGAGGTTGTAGGACCTAGTTGTTCCCCTGGGAAGTGAAGACTGTACTCTCTGAGTCAGTAGTGTTAAGTGTCTGATAAGACCAAGGTTCCTGAGGTGGAACCGAGGGAAGACACTGAGGAAAATCGACTGATCTCTCTAGTAGTAATCTAGAGGATAAAGTGATTAAGGATGTTGAGTTCATGTGGTAAGTTTTGTGCTCCAAGTTAGAAACCGAAGAGGTTACTTGGGAGACTGAGATGGGTGTACTTAGATACTTTCCCTACTTGTTGTCGGCCTTGATAATGCAAGTTTCGGGGTCGAAACTTAAAATAAGGGGGTAGTAATGTAACACCCCGTAATTTTAAGGGTATTTTGAATTATTTTTAAATTTTTCTTATGCCCGAATTGCTAGACGGATTTAATTCAGTGAGTCTCGGACCTTCTGAAGAGGGGTCTAAGCTCTGTAGAATTTTCCGAGCATTATATAATACAGTTGAGGTATTTTTGGGGTTAATATATCGTTAAAGTACGAATATATTTAACCCGGAGTTAAGAAATTTAATCCAAACTAAGTTTGGATAAGAATAAGTGAAGTCGGCCAGAAACCGCGATTGACCGCGATGAACCGCAACCTGACGCGATCGGCCGCGATCGCGGTAATGCCTTTTGCTGAGCAGTGTCATCTTCCTCGAAGGCGGTTACTGTAGCTCGGCTGGGATATTTTCTGGGCAGGCCAAGTGGCTCGCTAGTGGCCTTCGCCTTTGTCCCCTTGTCCCCTTGGAGGTGTCGGATTTGTGCTATAAAAGGAGGTGAAGACCGGAGCTCTCTAACTCTTCTTCTTCTCTTCTTCTTCCTCCTCTGTTTCTCCTCTGTTTTTCACCATTGTTGAGCAGTTTTGGAGCTTCGTGTGTGGGAGATTTCGAGTGTCTCTTGAGTTGAGAAGGTGCTCTTGAGTGTTGTGTGAAGCTTTGTGGTGTTGGGAGATCGAACCATAGACAAATCGAAGGCAAACAAATCGGTTTGGGTAAGAAATTCTCCATTGTCGTCTCGCGAGCTAGCCACTGTCACAGCACGAAAACCGCGACCGACCGCGACCTGCCGCGATCGCGGTATTGTGTCCGAGTTGTGTGTTTGTGGTTTGGCTTTGGGCTTTGCTCGTTTCCTTTGATTTCTTCTTGTATTCTTTTTGATTCATATATAAGTGTATTGAATCTAACTTAGGGTCTTATTATGGGCCATTTCTTAGGGATTTATTATCCAAGATTTGCTCCAGTTTCAGATCCAGGAGCCCGTTGTCTCTAAGCTTTGCTTAAGCTTCTGCGGATTTAGGCAAGTGGCGGTTCGCTCTTGCTCATCATTCCATACTTCAATTAATTATCAATAGTTTTGTTGTTAATTAATTTGGGATGATTGTTAATTATGTTGGAATTGTTTGATAACGTTATGTGATTAAAAAGAAGATATTATACTAGGTTGTATATTTTGCTAGAAACGACGCTAGTCTATTCTAGATTTGTGCAGGTGAAGGCCGTAAGGGACTTTGATGTGATTTATTGTGTGTGTTTAGATTATTAAATCTAGGGTGTTTGCCAGGTGGGCATAGATATGGATAGTTGTGCAGGTGGGGCCGTGATGGCTCTGTGTGGTGTGTTTGTGTGTTTAACTGTGTAGTTAGCACGAGTATTCGTAGGGACAATGGATGGAGGTCCTGTCGTCTCTTTATAATAAATTGGTGAGTCATGACTAACTTCTATACTCGAGTGGAGTAAGAAGTGGTGCACTCTACAGGTGTCACAACCCGGTTCGATATGTGTTCCGCGAGTGGCGGACATGTATGTAAAAGCTTGTAACGTGATGTGGTGTGTGGTCATTTAAATAAGATACGTGCCATGAGTATGCACATAATGAAAATGCCTTGACCATATTATTAAAGTGCCGTATGAGTAAGCACTTATTTAAAATGTTTGGCGAGTAGTGCAGCTAGGCGCTAGTGCAGTTAGGAAAAGCTCGTCTTAGTTGTAAATCGCTCGTATGCGATACTTGTGTGATGTGGTTGTGTGTGTTTGGATATGTTTTCCAACATTTGTTATCATGTTTCCTATAAGGCTCATTTCATTTTGGAGTCTTCTTTTGGGGATTGATTGTTGTGAGACTCGATCTCCAGAATCTTCTCTTGTGCATACCCTTTTGTTATTCCAGTAGGAGTATGATGGTTGACTAGCGTACTCGGTTATTATTCGAGGGACGATGAGTCTAACCTAATGCGACTGCTTCGAACCACTCTGCTTTGTGCCCTTGTTAGTCTATTCATTTAGACTAACCAACCTTTATATTCCTTGCATGGTTGGCTGGTGTCATCCGTTCGATTCGGCACATCAGGTGTGTTGCTGTTCAGTGAAGGCTAGAGCGACTATGAAGATGAACAGTGTTTTGTTTCGACAAGTTGTTTTGTCGCTTTGTGTTTAAAACGATTTCCGCTGTGCTATTTTGTATTTTGTTTATAAGTCTTCCGTTGTAAATTCTGATTTTTGTATTGATGATGTATTTGGGTCGTTTTAGGAATCGTGTAATTCCGCGACCATGTGGTTTAATAAAAGTTACGATTTTAGTATTGTAACTGTGTTTTAAGTCAGTTATGACGTCGGAAAAGCCTGGGGTGACTTCGGGGTTTTCGCCCGGGGTCATCGGCAGTAGCGCTTCCAAATGGGGTTAAATTTGGGGGTGTTACACCATGACACATCCCGTCACATGATTAATTATACGTTGAAAGCATACAGTTGAGTCGGGCAAGATGTCTCTAAAAATCCTCTCATTTCTGGAAGTCCAAATAAAATAGGCAAAAGTGGGGAAGCAAAGCACCCAGATTTTGTACATCATATCTTTCCTATTCGGTCTTGCCGCAAGCCAATCAATCCACTGCATAAGGCTATACGACCGAGGATTAATGGCTAGCCAATTGATGAGCTCCCTCATAACATCAGCCACAAAGTTGCATTGTCCCCATAAATGGCTACTAGTTTCATGAGCAACTCCACACAAGGCACATGAAGTGTCGTCAATATTGAACCATCGTTGAATGCGATCCCCACACAAGGCACAAGACTAGAATGATTACTGATGGTTCTCATGTACTTGAGCTGCTAAAATATAGATCTACCGCAACGTAGACTATCCCATAAATTTAACGCGATCTTCCAAACAATAGAAAGAGACTTGCAGAAATAGACATTTTATTCACGATTAACACGATGATTCTATCGGCGATTACACTTTAACAAATCTTTACATGCATGAGAACCAACCACAGATCTCCTATTCTTTCCTCCCAAAAATGGGCGATCGAACAAAAGATCCGCAAAAATTGAAGCTTTAAGCCTATTTATTAGGGGTGTTCATCCGGTCCGATGGACCGGATATTTTGAAAATGGTGGACCGGAGACCGGACCGGATTTTATTTAAAAAAAAAAATCTTATTTAAAATCTATAAAAAAATATCTAAAAAAAATATCTATAAAACATATATACTCCTAACTTATTAAATTAAAAAAAATATCTATAAAATACATATAAATCTCTAAAAAAATATTTTTTAAAAAAAATCCGGGTTTGGACCGGACCGGACCCGGATTAATGGGAAAACATGGACCGGAGACCGGACCGTATTTTCACCGGTCCGGTCCGGTCCGTGGATGAACACCCCTACTATTTATAGCATTCGAGTCCTGCTTGTGATTGCTGGCAAGGAGCAGAGACGTGTCAGTTGGTGGTGATCCGTTTCAGATGACGTGTCGCGTGCAAGTAAGGCGACATTCAATTGCGGTTGAGTTGTGGCTTCTTTCCATTGGGTGAGTGACATCACGGCATGCAGATGAGATCATCGCGATCTTTGCGAAACTTTGTGCACAAATTGAGAAATGGTCTTGCTTGTCGGCTGAGAGTTATGAAAGAAATGAACGCAATCATTCCATACATTCAGTGCTATTTGAGAATAACGCGTTCCATCAGTTACCACTTGAGAGGGCTTGTTGGGAGAAGTGAGAGAAGAGTCTCACATCGAAAAAAAAAAAAAAAAAAACTAGACTAATATTATATAAGGATATGGTGAAGCCCTACACACTAGTTTAAACTATTCTGTTAGAAGATGAATCCTAACCTCATATATGTAACAATGATTAATACCGACATCGCATCCCAAAGAGTGAGATAGTTCATGTCATGTCTATAGATTTTTTTTTGGAAATTTTGTTAGGTGTTAGAAAATGAGATCAGAGAATATACAAAGCAAGGCAAGCAGTAAGCAAAATGCTTACAGAGACAAGTTTGTGAGCAATAAAACTAACAACAATTAGCTAAGGATGCTTCTCCAAAGGCAATATGTAATAGGAAGAAATTTGTCTTTACAACCAGATCCAAATCAATATTGTATTTCACATCCCACAAATTCTTCAAATCCAAGATGTAAGCACAATATGCAATAGGAAGAAATATAGCAAAACTCCCATCGTAAAAGAAATTCAAAAGTTTCAAGTGTGAATCTTTGGCTCAAATCTTTGGCTCTTGAAATAGGCTAGAAAAGCTCTTCATAGTTATCTAAACTCGATATTTGCACGAATGAGCACCCTTCATCAGTGAATCTCTCTTCATCTGGTTGCCTATTGAGCGTCATTAATTTTTTCAGTCATAAAATTTTATTAAGGGATGGTATTTCAATTTGTAGTGAAAGATTCTGGCTAGAAATTAAGCCTTTGAAGATAACTTCAATTTCCATTAAACAGCTTATCACTCTCATATTTTGAAATTGAACGTTGTATAGTTGAAGTAACCAACGTGTAATTTTGACCACTTGGCAAGTAAAATTGTACAAAGCCTGTGTTCTAGCTCGGTTTTTTCTAAACCTTATGAAAACCATAATATCTTGCAGAATATAGAGTTGGAAATTAAATTTTGTCTTAAAATACAAGACCTACAAAATTGTTGCAACGTAAACCACTAAAATAACACAATCTCCCAGCTAGAATTAATTCCACCCACTTCAAGAAAGGATTTAAGAGTCAGACCCCATTTGAATTGTTTCAGCAACCTCCATTAATTGGGGTGACTCGAATACTGTAACATTTATTTCTTATTGCTATCCGCAACAGATTATAACAATATATGCAACCAAAAGTCCACCCAAGAGACGTGCCTGTTACGCACCTCCAGCCCCTAAGTGTCGAACTTAGAGCCCCACATTTTCACTCAAATTAAATTTAGAAAAGGAAGAAAAATAAAATCTCAAGAAAGAATGAAAAAACTCAAACCCTAAAATCCAATTATAGAGCTAGCGCGGAGTTTTAATGGCGCGGTTATAAGAGGATAACATTTGTAACTAATTATGAGTACTCTTAATGATGTCTATAACGAACAATTATTAAGACAAAATACATTTCTTCTTTTTTCTTCGAACTATATTAACCGAATATTTATTTATATATAGGGGAGGAGATCGAGAAACTCACAATTTGATTTACATGAAACGCAGTGGATCGAGATCGATCAAATTCGAAATTTTATGAGTGCATTACAATATATAGTACAAAACTAACTTAAAAAACCATGTAATTGTACATAGATGTGGTAACGTAAACTTACTGCATGATGACAAAGGGGTAATAATTTTTTTACTTAGGTAAAGTAGTCGTGACTCGACGACGATCTCCGGCGCCGGCGGCCGACAACCGAGAACAAGGCGTTCTTGAGGCTGCCGAGGCGGCCGCCGAAGCACATCCTCATCTCCTCCGCCCCCAACTCCTCCTCATCCATCAAAGCAAACATCAGCGGCGGCCTCGCCTTCCGCCCCTTCGAGGAGGCGGGGGAGACGTGGCAGCCGCCCCTCCTGACGAGGAGGCGGGGGAGGGCGGCGAGGAGCACCACCATCCTGAGCTTGCGGTGGTGGGTCTTGCTCCTCGGGTCGGGCTCCCGGCGGGGTCGGGCTAGGTAGGAGGGCGGCGGAGTGAGCGGCGGGAGGGCGGAGTAGTCGGAGAAGAGGGGGTGTTTGGGGGTTCCGGGCTGTGACTCCCACTTGAAGGGCACCGCGGCGCCGCTGCCACCGTAGTATAGAACCCGGAAGGACGGCTCCGACGCGGTGTCTTTCGATAGCTTGCTTTGATCCATGGATCTTGATTCTTGATCTACAACAACAACATTTATTGTATTACACTCTAAAACTACCCTCCAATTAAGAGTGTATATTTCTATATACGGAGTAATAAAGGAGTGGAAGCTCAGATATTAAGGCAGACGCCACATGCAATGTGTCATATATATCTAGCTTATTTATGTACACAATGAAAGGTAACGTACGTCACGCGCTATTATACGAATCCGTTACGTATTAATCGGGTATATTTATAAACCAGTCATTATCAATGATATTCTATATATTATTTTACCGTTAAATTTTAGATGACATTGATAAAAATCTTCACATGCTTAAAATTCCGTAGACAATTTCATCACAAGGTTTGGTGTATTGGGTTGTAAATGCTAACTCATGTTTTTGGCCTGTATGCATAAATATTGACCCGTATGTATACAAGTTTTGATAATTAAGTCATTTTTTCACGCGCACCTAAAATGAAATGTGGACATGTTTTGGCTTATGTGTGCATAGATATTGACCCGTATATGCACAAGTTTTGACAAGTCATTTCTCGTGCGCACCTAAAATGAAATGTGCACATGTTTTGGCCTATGTGTGCATAGATATTGACCCATATGTGTACAGTTTTGACAAACCAATTTTATTTTATTTTTTTGCGCGCACACATGAGATGAAATGTGCACATGTTTTGGCATGTGTGTGCATAAATATTAACTTGTATGTGCACAAGTTTTGACATGCCAATTTTATTTATTTTTTCAAGGTAATTGTTTTCCACACGTGTCTGAGATGAAACGTGCACATGTTTTGCCTTGTGTCTGCATAGATATTGACATGTATGTGTATCTAAACTGTACCGTGTGTTCATACATTTTTCAGATAAAATTGTGCATGAATTTTAAACCATGTGTGCATGACTTGTAAAGTGCATACGTTTTGTGTGTATGCATGAATAATGACTTGAATGTGCACCTAATTCATACTAGGTGTGCATATATGGTGTTTGTGCATATATAACTTTTGCACTGAATCAACAAAAATAAAGTATTTCCAAAAAACCTAGATACGACCATTGGTACCTATGCAATTTGTGATCATGTTCCAACCTTTGAGAACAAGTTTAGAAATCTTGTCTGCATTTTCTGCACAAATTCTTGTCTCCAAAATGGCCAGGAAGTCGATGTTGTGTCTCTTCACAAATTCTTTCACAAAAGTATGGCTAGTGGGGTGATTCAAGCCCCTTATGTTCCAGCTAGCAATCGTGATTTTACTCATTGATATGGATGGCATCAATGTCAATGTCCACACTAGTATTAACAGAGTTCTCCAGGATGTCGCTTAAGGCCATGAATTTGGAAGGTGCTCCTGTGGTGCTAGGAGTTCCAGTTCTATGCTCTTGATTTGCTGGGGTTTTCCCTTTGTCTATCATCAGGTTGGTAGGACCTGAAGAATGTTTGGCAACTTTGGAAGGAGTGTGCCAGACATCAGGGTCTATTCCTTGATCTCCGTGGGTTGGTTTTGTTGCTAGCGTTGCTGAGTTAACAACAAGCAAAGGTGGGGCAACAGGTTCCTTAGATGCAGAAGGTGCTGTCATGGTTTGCTGCTGTTGGTAGGACTTGTCTTCCTTTCTGACCCATTGAGGTTTGTGACACTTAAGCAGTCGTGGAGGAAGGCCTGACTGTTTCTCCTTTGGGTGACATTCTCCACTTCCATTCCCAAAAACTTGGCATATTTAACAATGCTTGGGCCTTCATCCTGAATTTTCTTATACAGTTGCAAGCATATGGAATTCCTATGTTAGGGGCATCAAATTATTTCAGCTGATATCCAAGCTCAAATCTCTCAAAAAATCACTGAAACTCCTACACAACAAATCTATTGATCAAGAAGATGCCAGTATCAAACATATCTAGAGTGAACTGAATTCATATCAAAATGAGATACAAAACAAGCCAGGGGATACTTCTCTAATGCAGATGGAGGAGGCCACCCTTAAAAATCTCCAATTTGCTATTTAGTCTAGGAATTGTATGCTTGAACAAAATGCTAAACTGCACTGGTTGCGTTTCCAAGACCAATGCAGTAGCTAATTTTATAACTCCATCAAAGTGAGGAAAGTCAGAAACAAAATCACCAGCCTCCTGGATGGTGATGGCAACAGGCTCACTGAACCTCAAGAGATCAAAGCTCATATTATCAACCACTTCAAAACTTGGTTTGTGATAGGTGTCATTTCATACACCTTAACTAGCAATTATTAGCATTATTTGGAGGAGTTTATGACTAGATTTAAGGTTAAGTCTGTAATCCAGAAGATGTGGAGAGAATTGAAGATATCCAGGGATTTACAGCTTAATGAAGGATGGAGAAGATGAAGATGGATGAGGATCCGCTTGAAGACTAATTGGAGAAGGCTACAAACACTTGGTAGTATGGAAGAGCGGAAGAAAAGAAGTGAAGAGCTGAAGAAAGGAGAGGGCGGAACAGCTGATGCCCCGCGCCAGAAGCCACCGCGACCCGACGGTGAATCTTAGAGAAGAAGCTGGTCGCGCCAGAAGATAGTCGCCGCCCCGCGGTGGAACCCGCCGCCCCGCGGTGGACTTGTTAACGCCTCGTGGCCAGCGAGATATTATTTCCTATTTTGCGTTTTCGGACTTCCTATTTTTATTATCTTATTTCCTTTAGTATTATTTCTAGGTTTAGCTTACTTTTCCTAGCCTATTTAAGATCTCTTTCCAGGTCTTGAGTAGAGACACTTTTATTATCATCGTAGTTTTCTTTTCTCAATTAGGGTTTCATTCGCAAGTCAATGGAGCACTAATTTTTCCTTGTTCTACTAGACGTTTGAAGCAATACAGTTGATTCGTTTGTGAGATTTTTATTCCTTGTTCTTATTCTTATATGTGTTGGTTTAATTCTCTTGGTTATATTGAGTATTGATTTATCGTTATTCTTCATAGCCTGGTCAACTAGGTTGGATAATATTTATCAAATTACTAGGATTTTGCATATAGCGGAATGCGAGTGCGGATCTAGTAGCAAACACAATTTTTACATATAGTGGAATACGAGTGTGCAATTGTGAGTGAGAATTATTTGCATGTTGAGTAGTAAGGTTTTCTTCTATTTTCATGTACCCTATACCCTTGCATGAATGCTATTGCTTTATTAGTGGTAAGGTTTTCTTCCATTGATATTGTAGTAAGTACTATCAACAACTGTCTGAATTGGTAGTTAATCACGATCAGGGTGGGAACAACCATAAGAATAATTAAAGAACTTGGATTTATAAGATTTCAGTGATCAAATTATATCTCTGTATTGTGGATCTCGTTCTAGTGGAACTATTTCCCCAATCGTATTCTCAAGTCAACTAAACCTGTTTACTTTGCTCTATTTGATAACCAAAAACCCCATTCCTTGTTACTTGTTGATCATAATTGCATACTTCATCAGATCTTTCCTGATGGTTCGATCCTTACTTGCTTGCTATACATCTGTTTAGTAGGTTTGTTAGGACTTTTACTTTGATTAGGCTGTTCAACGATATTTGCATTGCATATTTCGGCCACGTCAGTTTGGTATTGAGGCACCTGTTATTCCTTGTGATCAAAGCATTTTCAGTGAATGCCCAACAGCTAATGAGCAAGACCAAACTGCTATGACAAGGCCTTTCTCTAGAGATGAAATAAAAAAGGCTACCTTCAGCATTGCAAAAACCAAATCACCTGACCCGGATGGTTTTGGTTCTCAATTCTTCAAAGTAGCTTGGGACATTGTTGGTAAGGATTACACAGATGCCACTCTTGAGTTTTTCCACACAGGCAGGCTGATCAAAGAAGTTGGTTGTTGCACCATAGCTCTCATCCCAAAAGTTGACCAACCCAACTATATTAACGAATATAGGCCTATTGCTTGATGCTCTGTGATCTACAAGACTATCACTAAACTTCTGGTTACTAGACTCCAGACCATCCTTCAAAAAATCATTGACCAGAATCAAGGAGCCTTCGTCAGAGGAAGGTCTATTAGACACAATATTGCAGTTTGTCAAGATCTAATGAAGGGTTACTCTAGAAAACACACTAGTCCAAGATGCTCCTTAAAGATTGACCTTCAAAAAGCCTATGATATTGTCAACTAGAGCTTCCTAATACAAGTCCTTCATGGAATAGAATCCACCCATAAATGATCACCTGGATCAAAGCCTGCTTATACAGCAGCTTCTTCACAGTGAACCTAGGAGGAGAGCTTACAAGATTTTTTCCAGGAAATAGGGGGCTCAGGCAGGGAGACCCTCTAGCACCCTACCTCTTTTTTTATGGTGATGGAATACCTCAACAGAAGCCTCAAAAGAATGAGACAACTCAGCAGATTCAGATATCATCCTCAATGTGCAAGAATGGGCCTCACTCATCTATGCTTTGTAGATGATCTTTTCCTCTTTGCACATGGCATGCTTCCACCATTCGGACCCTCAAGAACCACATGGATGACTTCTACAGAGTCTCTAGCATGGCAGTGAATCACAACAAATCTAAAGTCTTCCTAGCTGGAATTGATAACACCTCAGCCATACACATTCTGCATATCTTGAATATGTAAAAAAGGGGAGCTTCCAGTGACTTACCTTGGAGTACCCTTATGTAGCAAGAAAGCCCTTGTTGAAGACTATAGACCTTTGATCAACAAAATCATAGCTAAAGTCAACTCGTGGACTTCTAGATACCTCTCCTATGTTGGAAGGCTTCAGCTTATTCAAGCTGTCATTTATGGAGTGCTCAATTACTGGTGTAAGATCTTCACCATTCCAAAGAAAGTTATCAAACTCATTACTGCCTCTATGAGGAATTTCCTATGGACTGGTGGCAATGAAGGGAAAGAAAGTGCTTATTGCCTGGCAAACTGTTTGCATACCAAAGGATGAAGGGAGACTTGGGCTGAAGGAAATCATGTCATGGAACAAAGCTGCTATTTCTGAATTGATTTATGACATCCTGCATGACAAGGTCTCTATCTGGAATTCCTGGGGTAGAATCAACCTTCTTAGAGGCCGCAACTTTTGGGAAGTAGAGAGAAAAGGCACTGACAGTGCTTTTTGGAAAACTCTACTGAACATCGGAGATGAGATCACTACAAACTGGACAGAGGCCAAACCATTCCAATTATCAACACCTTCAGAGGCAAATATAACAGCAAAGGTATGTATGATGCTTTTAGGCCTAGAGGCAACATGGAAACTTGGCACAACTTGATCTGGGGGAACATTAATACACCAAGAAACTCTTTCACCAACTGGATGATCATTCATGGAGGCATTAACACAAAAAAGCAAACTCAAACTGATAGGCATCATTTAAGAAGACACATGCCCTTTGTGTAACAAGGAACCTGAAACCATAGAGCATATTTGGTTTAACTGCACATTCACTAGACAAACTCTGCTCAGAGTCATGAATTGGGCTAGAATCGGCCGCAGACCTAGAGACATTGAAGGATGGATCGACTACATGAAGAGGTTCAAAAGAAAACACAGCCTTACCTATTCCCTTTGGATATGCTGCATCACTACCACTATTTATTTCACTTGGAGATGTAGAAATGTTTATGTATTCCAAGACAAAACGATTATTTTTGTTGAATGTGCTATGATGATCATCAACCATGTGAGGAACTGTATCCTTGCCAAATGGAAGAAAAACAATAGAGAAACAAGAACTTGGCTTAGGAAATTGGGGATTAGGAGATCTTCATTGTAATGCCTAGGGGCACCTAGGTTTGTCTGTAATCTTTTACCATGAATGAAATCTTTACATTTCATTAAAAAAAAAACTTTTGCATTGTATGTGGATAGAAAATTTTGGCCATAAGAAAAAAATTATGGCAACAAAAATTGGCCCTAAAATATGAAGAAAAAACGTTGTCCGGTCACCGCAGACGTAAATTTGCATGCAAATCAATATGAATGTGCATAAACTTTTGCATTGGGTGTGCATAAAAAAATTTGCTCGGAGAGAAAAAAAATTGGGCCAAGAAAAAAATAAGTTGACCGACCAAGTCAAACTATTTAAGGGCTCGTTTGGTATCGTAATAGAAATCGGATTGGAATGAGGAATCAGGTTGGGTATAAGGAATGGGGTTGAGTGATTCTTAAGACTTTATGTTTGATATAAATTTGAAGAGATAGAAGAAAGATAAAAATAGGTATGAGTCATACCTCTTTTTTTGTGGGTATGTGGATTAGTAGGAAGGTATGAGTCATTCCTTGGAATGAACTTCATACCCATACCTACATCAACCAAACACCAAATCCGGTATGACCCATTCCCATACCCATTTCCTATACCCAAGATATACAAACAAATGCCCCCTAAGTGGTTATGACCACTTAAATGAAAGTCTAATCTCCACCCTTGGATGACAACTCATCCAAAAGTAAAAGATTATTCTCATTTAACAGATGGACACCATTCTCATGTGATCAAGCCCATTGTTATTATATTATGAGCCGATGTTAATTTAGATGTAACTAGTGTAGTACTCGTGCCTTGCACGAGATCTGTTTATATTTTCTTATATTTGTAAAAATAGTATATTTTAATTATATGTTTCATTGATATAGAAATATATAGTTAATGACTGTTATAAAAGTAGATAAATTCTTATATAAAAAATGACTAATCGACTAAAAATATTCAAGATATAAAAAAATTACATTATATAAAGAGAGGCGAAACTCTCCATAACTTTATTAATAAAAAAAAAAATTGGCTAAGTAGTCTTTGAAACAGGGATAACCATACCCCTAACACCAATACTACTAAAACAATAAAGCATAATAAAAATGTTCATCTAATACATGAAAATGAAACGTGCATTTGAATTTAAATAATCGACTTATTGGGCCAATACATGATTAATAATACTAATGAGCTTTATAAACTGTAATGGGCTTATAGGCCCAAATACAAACTTTTTTAAATGTATTTCGGGCCCAATATGTATAATAAAATTTAAAACAACTGACTGATTTTTTTTAATAAATTTATATTGATAAACAAATATGAATTAATTAATACACTATTGGCCCATTAAATGTGTAAAATATTAATGAGCCTCCTAATCGTTAATCAGCTTATACAACAAACTTCATTTAGTTAATAATACAATCACTGGAATATATATATATATAATCAATTGAATACAATCGACTTAATTTCGTTCATAACACAATCACTGAAAAATCTTATATATTCGAAATAAAAAAATTAAATGTACATACTAATCATTTTTTAATATAATAAAAATATATAGACATATGTAAATACTTAATATATTTATGCAAAAGTAGGAAAAACATATGTAAATACTAAATATTTATTATAATATTTTAAAAATATAATAAATAATTTAAATATTAAATGAACTTATGGGCCAATATTATATTTGGATGGGCCATAATAGTAGCAACTAATTTGAATTATTTTATGGGCTTATTACAAGCACGGTTGATCAGCTGCCATAATGTAATTAGGGCCGGTTCATCACGTTTTTAGGACATGTTAAGCCATTTTGTTTCATGGGCTTATAGGCCCATACGAAGCAACATTACCAGATTCTTCTAAAGGGAAAGTCGAAACCCTATCAGTATCTCATTTGCAGTTTTTGGGTTGTCTCTCTCGCTCTCCTTCTCTGTGAAGCCTCAAGCTTTAACACTTACAGATCTATGGCGATTTCTCTCAAAAAAAACAACCTTCGACTTCTTCAACCTTCGCCTTCTTAAACCTTCGCCGAAATCCATATCCATGGCATTTTTGGGTTTCTCTCTCCCTCTCCTTCTCTGTGAAGCTTCAAGCTTAAAATTTACAAATCCATGGCGAGTTTTAAAAAAAAATCATCCTTCGCCTTATTCAACCTTCGCCGAAATCCATTTCCAACCTTCGCCTTCTGCAAACTTTGCCGGTTGTCTTTCTCTTTCTGTAAATCTCGGCCAATGATCTCTCTCCTTCATCGTTTGTCTTCCTCCTTTTTCACAAATTTCAGATCCAAAACAAATTAGTTTGAAGAGATCAGTTTACAGATCTAAAAGCGAAAAGGGATTCTCGCCACTCCCTTCGCCGTTCGTCTTGGAGGGTTAAGCCATACACAACCACCGCCAGAAGATCTAGATTCCACCACCGGGAGAAGAAGAAGAGACTATGGATCAATCTAATGATGGGTAAACTAAACCCTAATCCACCCATGCGTGAGTTCCTCTCACTATCTCGCTGTCTTTCTATATCGTTTTCTTATGTTAATTATTTTATAGATAGGAAAAATCATACATAAACCCTAATTTTCTGAGATATGTGACTGATTCCTATACCATGCAAAGGACACCAACGAATAGATGAGCAGATCTGGAGATTGGTAATGGAGGGTTCCCAAACCATAATTTTCTGAGATATGTGACCCTTCGTCTTCATTAAAAGTAGGTTATGGAGCCCTACAAATTCGGTGTTCGCGAGATTGTACCTTTCGACATATGTAAGATCTCTATCTATCTCTATTTATCTCAATCTATGGCGACCAGTTCCTTTTGAAATGCTCGACCTATTCCTTTTAATTTGATTTTTTTTATCCTACTTAATTACTCTTTGACAAAATTAAAAAAAAAAGCATATGAGGACATCTGGACGTTGGTGAGGATCTCTGTCTGTAAGATCCTAATTTCATTTCATATGCTCTTCGGTGTTCATTATATCGCTCTACCTACCGTCATCAAGGGAATCAAAATGTAAGATATTTGTCTGTATATCTATTTAAATACATCTCGCCCTCTGTTGTTTTTTGAAATGCCCGACTGCCTTTTGTTCAATACAACTGGAGGAACAATTTTTAGGTGGGATTTTGGATATCATTCGGTTTTGATTTTTTTTCTTGGGTCATTGTTTTAATTCTCTTTTAAAAAAAACGTGTGTTTCTTTGTTTGAATGTTTTTGTTTTAGTCTGAGATTTTTTACACGGATTAAAAAATTGATTTCAGAAAAAAATTAACAGCTACAACCGAATAATAACTCTTAATCCATATTTATATATTTATGCTTAAAAACTTTTAATACTTAAAATTTAAATATAAGTCTAATGTTATTCATTTAGTATATAATATAAAGAGGGATTTGCAGAAAACCACCCGTTAAATATGCCACTTTGTTTATAACCACCCGTTATACAAGTAATTACTTATAACCACCCCTTAAATCCATTTCGTTAGCAAAAAGCCACCCATCAACCCATTCCGTCCATTTCCACCGTTAACCCTTGTGAAATTACAAATATGCCCCTTATTTTAATTTTTCCCCAATTGTTTTTTATTTTGAATGGTCAGGTACGGGTTCGGGTCGACCCAGTGGGTCGAGAGCGCCATTTCAAAATTTTATAAAATAATTATTAAAATAATATTTTAATTAAAACAATTTTTTTTTTTTATTATATTATTTTAATAACAAAATATATTATAATTATTAATATATAAAATAAAAACACATTTGTAATGACCCAACCTAGAAATTTTCGGGTCGAATGGGTCGGGTCACTTTTGACCCAATATTTTTCGGATCGGGTCTCGACCCAGAAAACACAGGTCGGGTCGGGTTTGCAGGTCAGGTAAAAAATTGACAGCTCTAAATCGGACCAAACCGGTTTTAATATTTTGAATGGTCAGGTACGGGTTCGGGCCGACCCAGCGGGTCGAGAGCGCTATTTCAAAATTTTATAAAATAATATTTTAATTAAAACAAAAAATAATAAATAACAAAAACTATTATATAATATTTTAATAACAAAATATATTATAATATTTAATATATAAAATAAAAACACATTTGTAATGACCCAACGGGTCAATGACCCAACCCAGAAATTTTTGGGTCGAACGGGTCGGGTCACTTTTGATCCAATATTTTTCGGGTCGGGTCTCGACCCAGAAAAAGCGAGTCGGGTCGGGTTTGCAGGTCAGGTAAAAATTGACAGCTCTAAATTGGACCAAATCGGTTTTAATATTTTGAATGGTCAGGTACGGGTTCGGGTCGACCCAGCGGGTCGAGAGCGTCATTTCAAAATTTTATAAAATAATATTTTAATTAAAACAAAAAAATAATAAATAAAAAACAATTTTTATATAATATTTTAATAACAAAATATATTATAATATTTAATATATAAAATAAAAACACATTTGTAATGACCCAACCCAGAAATTTTCGGGTCGAACGGGTTGGGTCACTTTTGATCCAATATTTTTCGGGTCGGGTCTCGACCCAGAAAATGCGGGTCGGGTTAAAAATTGACAGCTCTAAATCGGACCAAACCGGTTTTAATATTTTAAAAACCAAACCAGTGGAAAATTAAAAGAACCGGGCAAACCGGAAAAAAATGAGGGGCATATGGGTAATTTTATAGGGGTTAACGGTGGAAATTGACGGAATGGGCTGATGGGTGGCTCTTTGCTAACGGAATGGATTTAAGGGGTGGTCACAAGTAATTACTTGTATAACGGGTGGTTGTAGGCAAAGTGGCCTATTTAACGGGTGATTTTCTGCAAATCCCTCTAATATAAATATATTATAATGCATTTAATCTTGGAATCTACTTTATGCATATTAATACTTTAAAAAAATAAGTGTAACCTGCTATTCTATACAGTGTCTGTACAGATTCTGAACCCTTTAGCTCGACAAATAAGAAGCCTCGAGAAAAAGCTGTTAAACATTTATTGAGTTTTCTAGATATGAACCTCTAGCTTGGAGATCTGAACCCTCTGATGGGCTTATTGAGCCAAATTTATTTGTACCGACTTATTTAATGTTAATATATGTATATTTATAAACAAATCCTAAAATTATTTACTCGGCTAATAGGCCCATAGTATGTGGAATATTATTAATTTTCCTCATTATGTTTAACGGGCTTCTAGGCCCAATGACAATATGTATAGATAAACTTGAATCAACTGAGTAAATTTTTCTAGCCCATTATTTTCGGCCCAATCTGTATAGATAAACTTGAATCAACTGAGTAAATTTTTTCAAATATTTTTATCGCTAAAAATATATATAACATATTTAGCTTATTGGTCCATTACATCTAAATCTGTATGCTAAATTTGTATAGGCTGTCATATGATGTTTAGTAGTCAAATTGGGTCAATGGGCTTCACGACCTAGTTAAAACATTTTTGAAAGGTTTACTAATTAGGTTAATAAACCTGATAACCCGTTAATAAACCTGATAAACTTTAATGGGCTTAAAGGCCCAAATACTTAAATAACAAATTAGTAAGTCCGACACATTATGTATACATAAAATCTGATACAACATTACCACGACTAAAATTAATAAATGGGCTTATTGTCCCATTACATGTTTAACAATATTATCGAGCCCACTAACATTTAATGGCCTAATAGGAACAAATACAAATTTAACTAATTTATATTTTGCCGCACTATGTATATATATTTTAGTACAACATTTAATGTGCTGATTGGCCCAACTTGACAAAATTAAAATGAAACTGATAAACATTTAATGGGCTTATTAGCCCATTAAATAAAGGTAGATTGACATTTATGTGTACTAAACATTTAATGGGCATATTGGGCTGAAATTATTTGTATAAATATTATTGAGATTCGACACATTTAATGGGCCCAAATATAACATTCACAACGTTTTAATTGGAGTCCATACAAAAATATACTATAATACATAATCCTAGAATTACGAAGCATGCTATTTAAATTTGAATGGGCATATGGGCCCAAGTAAAAAAAAGTCGACGGATTTAAATTTTGGCGCAATTACGAAACCTGCTATTTCTATTAAAGGTATACTCCCTCCGTTAAGTTTTAATTGACGTTCTAGCAAATTTCGGACAAAATAAGAAATCAATTGTTTTCCCAGATTACCCTTATGATTAGTGACTAATTACTTTTTTATTACTGCTCATTAAATCTCACAAAAAAATAAAATAAAATAAGAAAATCAAAAGAAATTAGTCACTAATCATAAGGGTAATAAAAAAAGTAATTAATAGATCCTAGAAAATGGGGAAGCAATGAATAAAAAATTGAGAACCCAAAAAAATAAAAATAAAAGAATTACTAAACATGAGGGTAAAACTGGAAAAATTAGGTGAAAAAGTCTAAAATGACAATTAAAACTTAACAATGACTTAAGCATAGAACGTCAATTAAAACTTAACGGAGGGCGTATTTGTTTTTACACGAACTTCAAAAAATGAAGATATTTCTGAATCTGTCTAGAGGGTTCGGATTGATATCGACCACACAACTCAAATATGTCTCTTTCACATTTACCGACTCTCTCTCTCTCTCTCTCTCTCTCTCTCTCTCTCTCTCTCTCTCTCTCTCTTTCACATTTACCCCAAATATGTCTCTTTCACATTTACCGACTCTCTCTCTCTCTCTCTCTCTCTCTCTCTCTCTCTCTCTCTCTCTCTCTCTCTCTCTCTCTCTCTTGCTCTGTGTCTGTCTGTGAAACCTTCCACCTTCAAACCTTTTTGTTTCTTTTTCAAACCTTCCAGATTCATAACAATGGACACATTTCTTTCTTAATACGTGACGGGACATACCTTCCCCGTTCATATCTATCTTTCTTAATTAACATGTCACACCTTCTCTTTCATTTTTCTAAGATTTCAGATCCAAAACAAAAACTTCGAAGAAGACATCCCTATCTTTTAAACACGTGGTTGATGAGCAGATCTAGAGGTTCATGAGGAGATCTGGAAGAAGAAGGTTGTTTTGAGCTCCATAGTGGATAAATGTAAGCTCTCTCTCTCTCTCTCTCTCTCTCTCTCTCTCTCTCTCTCTCTCTCTCTCTCTCTCTCTCTCTCTCTCTCTCTCTCTCTCTCTCTATTTCTTCCTCTCGTTCTCTAGAGATCCCTTAAGCTCTATGTCTCTTCAGATTGTCACTCTCTCTCTGTCTCTCGTTCTCTCTGTCTCTTTATCTCTTTCTCTGGAGATCCCTTAAGTTTGAAACCCTAAAAACTTTACATTGAGTAAAACGTTCTATTAACCTCTAGTATTACCTCTAGTATTAATCGTTTTCTTATTGTTGACTGCTTTCATAGTTTGTAAATATGTTAAACACTTCTATTTTGTTTTTGTTCATTTATTACACATCTACACATTGGGGAAGGTCGATCTGTAAATCCTTGATTGATGGAGTACCTTATGAAAAAGGATCTCCTGCTTCTATTGTAAGTCCGTAAAAAACCTTCTAGAATACATTACAACATATTTGTATGTCTCTATGTTTGCTGAAGGGAATATTTGAAGGTTGTTTTGAAAATGACTTGTCATTTCTGGAAATTTTCATGTGTGCAGGCCAAGAATCAAAATTCATGCGTGTATCATTATTGTAATTGCAAAATGTTGCCTCAATAGGGTATGAACTTCTTGTAGCCCATATAAATTATACAAATGTGTAGTAATTTTTATTTTGAAATATTGATACTCAATATTTGTCAACTTATTTCCCTAAGTCTTGTTATTATATTTTTATACATAATGGGTAGACCTTAAATCAATCTTGCCTAACTATAAGAGCTTGGATGCTTATATTTTTTCTTTACTGCATATATATCGTATATTAAAGAAAATTATCTACATTTTTAAAAAAAAATACAGAACAATAGTAGATATAAAGGTACCTTTTTTCTAGAGCATACATCTGTAGGAAATACAATTTTCGTACGACACTAAATTCTGCAAGGTAGTACTTTTGAAATTAAAATTTAGATTATTTCTTTTTGCTTCTCAAGTTATATTCTAATTACTGATTTTTGTACTTCTGCACAAACTTTCAAATAGTCATGCCTACTCGGGAAAGACTGAAAACATCAAGAAATAAATTGTAAAGACAAACAAAATATCAGCATGTAGAATCAATATCAGCATATATAATTTCTGGGTGATTTGAAGAAAAAATTTGTAAAGATGTACTGAAAGGATGAAAGACGAATATTTTTGGGTGAAATTGTAATGAAAGACGAATATTTCTGTAAATCAATATCAGCATGTAGAATTTCTGGGTGAAATTGCAATGAAAGACGAATAATACTAAATGAAAGACTATGGGGCTGTAGTTTTAATTTTTGGGTGCATGTACAATCAATATCAGCATGTGCAATGAAAGACAAACAAAATTATAAAGATGTAATTACCTAGTAATTGACTGCGGGGCTGTAGTTTTAATTTCTGGGTGCATGTACAATCAATATCAGCATGTAAAGATGTACTGAAAGGATGAAAGACGAATATTTTTGGGTGAAATTGTAATGAAAGACGCATATTTCTGCAAATCAATGAAAGACAAACAAAAAAATTTGCAGAATAAATTACCTGGTAAATGAGTAAACACGGTTCGTTGTTTGTACTAAAATGTCCAGTTGTTTGTACTGAAATTGACTGAGAGGTTGTAGTTTTATAAGCCACACAAACCGTTTTATTTATTCTGTGATATTTTGCCATATATTTTCAGTACCAGATCTTTTTAATTTTGGAAAACATAGATTTTCAATACCAGATCTTTTTTATTTTGTAATATTCTGTCATATTGTACTGACTTTATTGTGCATATCTTGCAATTGGAATCTTTTTAAAGATAATATGCATAGTTGTTTATGGGCAAGTTCAATGTATTTTGGTTTGTCCGTAGCAGAAAGATTTGCAGAATGTGTGTTTTGAGGCAGCATTTGCAGAATGTGTGTTTTGAGCCATACGGGCTGTGTATTTTTTGTGGCATAATTTGCATTATTGTCAGTTTTGAGGGTGATTTGTGTGTGCTTCAGTTTTAGTCTTACATGTTTTAATATTGTTTAGGTTCAATTTTTGTGCAATGTGTTGTCATATATATGCAAGTTTACTTATTCCAAGTTTTGCAGAATGTGTTGTCATTTTTAAAGGTGACAGTTTTTATGCAGGTTCAGTTATTGCAAGTTTTGCAGAATGTGTAGTATATGGTGTAGATTTAGTTTTATTTCAAGTTTATTTCTTGTAGGTTGAGTTTCAGTTTGGGCATTTCTAATAAATGTGCATTTCCAGTTGCATAATACCATTGCATAATGTTATTAGCAAGTTAATTTTTGTGCAATAATTTTTTTATGAGAGCACATGATTTTGATTCTATTACAGGTTGTAACAATAATTTTTCTGCAATCTTCTATTATTACAGGTTGTAACAACAACACAATTATCCATGATTTTGTGCAATATTTTTTGCCAATTATTCATGATTGGATATTTGATTCTATACACAAACTATAGGGCATAGAATATTAATTGGTACATTTTTAGAAAGATTTAGAATATAAAAATTATTCCATCCTGCTTGCAAATCCGGCTAAAATGGATAGTAATATTATTCTCATTTATTTTATTAGTTTTTTGACAAAACAACTAAGAAAACAGGAGTGCGACACGTGTCCAAATCAATATCGCGGCGCCACATGACAGCGTAATTTTCGGGCTCATTCTGGGACGCCACGTGGCGCAGAGGGTATTCTGCTTTAGTATATATATATATATAATAGATTTTGCTACGAACCGGTGATTTTAGTAATATGGTCTATACAAGAGGACAAATCAATAGGATGAGAATTGAACGATCGCTCCCGGGTGAATGTGATATAGAATAATATGCATTAACTTTTGTCTAAAGTGTGCATTAACATTGATATATATGTATCTATAATTTTTATTAAAAATGTGAGTATATTAATTTTTTAATAATATATATATATATCATTTATCTAAGATGGATTTTGCCTTTAAAAGTTTAATCTAAATTTGAGAGGTATTAATGTTTATGATGCTGAGGAAGTTACTATGCATTGAAATCCCATAGAAGATTGTGAAATAAACAACTCATTAATGTAAAAGGGGGAAACAACCAAGCACGCCTATTACTTAATTCTTCCAAATTTGCATTAAAATGTAAAATTGATTGATTTAGTATTTATTGACTTTAAAAATTCAATTAACATTTTCTTAATCTATGTGCAATTTTCTTAAACGACAGTAAATAAAAAGTTGCATTCTATGATGGATGGATTCCTAGCGAGGTAGCTAGTTAGGTCCATCATCAATCTATCTATACTTAAAAGTTGACTTTCTAGCCAATAAATGCTGTTTTTTCAATGCCTAAAATGAAATCTGCAAGTTGTTCTGTAGCTCTATCCGTAATCCCCATTGGGCCTAAAGGGATTTGTGTCCAATAATTACCACTCTTCAATTCCATGTTGGGCCTGGCGCGCTTTGTTTGAGGCCTGCACTCGCCCTTTGTTTCGGCCCATATGCTGCACATCTATTTGCTTAAGCTGCTACCCATTCTTCTCCCACGTTGGTTGCAACGCCCGACCTTTCTTCTCCATTGTCTTTACTTCCAATATATTTTAAACTTCCTGCGATTACAGTTGCAAATTACAGGGCTCATCACAATGAGTATCTACTCCTCCTTCGTTGTCCGACTCTGAAATACCTAAAGCTCCCTCCTAGATGCCCTATTAATTGTCAATAAACCATATTTCCCTATTCCATCCCTCCTTTTCTCATTAGCAGGAGAATCTACTCCATTGGCTTTGACTTTGGCTTCTTCTAGGGTTTGCATAATCTGGCGAATCTGGAGCAAGGAGGAGAATTGTTTGTAATTTTGTATACCTGAATTCGAATTCCCAAGCGAACGATCTTCCACACTCAAAGGATGTGTCTCAATCTGCGCCAGAAGCAAACAAGTAAATTTACTCAATCTCCGTAATCCCAATCAGTGCCATTATCCGTCGGATTCCAAATTTTGTTGTTTAAGGTTGTTGCTTTAAAATTGTTTCACATAATGCATAATTCGAATGCTGAATCTCAATCAGCCGTTGAACTCGGCGACTGGAATGGCGATCGAGGAAGTTTACAAGATCTTGATCTATGATAGATTCTGCCAAGACATTCTTTCCCCCCTCATCCATGTCAAGGACTTCCGAAAGCATGGGGTTACTGATCGGTGCTATTTTGTAGTGCATATCTGGGGGTTATTACCAGGTTTGAGGCGCCGTTTGGATGGATTTAGAGCACAATCGTGGATTATGGAGTTAGAGTGGAGAAGTGAAGAAATCATGGGATTTATAGAGGTTTGAAGTGTATTGAAGAGTAGAAGAACAATGTGCTGAATTCAAATGGTTCATTCTCTCTACTCAGATGTCCAAATGAAGTGATTACAATTCGAGAAGTTAGATCTTGAAGTCTACTGCAAGTCCTCAAAACATGAGCGCAATCCGAGTTGGGAATCAAAAGTTATGGCGTTTTTACGGAAGTGTCACAGAAGCTGAAGAAGACACCGTCTGACGCCCCGCGCCAGAAGCCACCGCGACCCGGCGATGGATCTCAGAGAAGGCAACTGGAAGCCACCGCGCCCCGCGGTGGAACTCGCCACCCCGCGGTGGACTTGTTAACGCCTCACGGCCATCGAGATATTATTTCCTATTTTGCGTTTCCGGATTTCCTATTTTTATTTTCTTATTTCCTTTAGTATTATTTCTAGGTTTAGCTTATTTTTCCTAGCCTATTTAAGACCTTTTCCAAGTCTTGAGTAAGGAGACACTTTTATTATCATCGTAGTTTTCTTTTCTCAATTAGGGTTTCATTTGCATCTCAATGGAGCACTAATTTCCCCTTGTTCTACTAGACGTTTGAAGCAATACAGTTGATTCGTTTGTGAGATTTATATTCCTTGTTCTTATTCTTATATGTGTTGGTTTAATTCTCTTGGTTATATTGAGTATTGATTTATTGTTATTCTTCATAGCCTGGCCAACTAGGTTGAGTAATATTTATCAATTGCTATGATTGCATATAGTGGAATACGAGTGCATATCTAGTAGAATACATGATTAAACATATAGTGGAATACGAATGTTTAATTGTGAGTGAGAATTATTTTCATGTTGAGTAGTAAGGTTGTCTTCTATTCGCATATATCCTATATCCTTGCATGCATTGCTATTGCTTTATTAGTGGTAAGGTTTTCTTCCATTGATACTGTAGTAAGTACTATCAACAACTTTCTGAATTGGTAGTTAATAACGATCAGAGTGGGAACAACCATAATAATAGTAAAAGAACTTGGATTTATATATCTCTGTATTGTGGATCTCGTTCTAGTGGAACTACTTTCCCCAATCATATTCTCAAATCAACCAAAGTTGTTTACTTTACTGTGTTTGATAATCAAAACCCCCCTTGTTACTTTGCATGCTTATAAACACATAGATTGATTACTTCCTCCCTGTGGGTTCGACCCTTGCTTGCTTGCTATACATCTGTTTAGTAGGTTTGTTAGGACTTTTACTTTGATTAGGCTATTCAACGATATTTGCATTGCATATTTTAGCCACGTCAGTTACACTGTATTTCCTCATCTACAAGGATCGGAAACCGGTCTCCGATGTTCCTGCCATGTACTTTGTCCGCCCTACGCTGGAGAACGTCCGCCGCATTGCCGACGATGTCGGGCCGGTCGCTCTACGATCCATTTCATATCAACTTCTCTTCGTCAATCCCCCGTCCGCTACTCGGAGATCTCGCGGTTAACACGTTGAAATCAGAGTCAATTCATCGGATCTCCAACGTAAATGATCAGTATTTGGAGTTTGTTTGGGCTCATCTGCTACGCATAAAATGGCTTAGCACTAAACATGGACATCGCTCTCTTCTCCCTGTCGTCGCTATTCGCAGACGATTCCGACGCTGCTAACTCCTCTAGTATTTTCTTTCTCTCTCTCTCTCTCTCCCCTCTCCGCTCCGCTTCTGCAAATTGTGTCAATCGTCTCTTCTCCGCTTTTTCCAGATGAGGCAGCCAAGGATAGCCGTGACGAATATGCGAGAGAAATCACCAGTTTCCTGGAATGGTTCAGCATCTTTTATTTCTTTTGCTTCCTCTATTTGTCAAAGGAATTTCTTCAAACAATTTTGTTATTCTTCAGTGAAATTGTAATTTTGCTATGTTTGTTGAAGTTGTAGTTGCTGAGGCATTTGGATTCACTTGATAGTTTAGGGATCTCATGCGTTTTGAATGGTAATGGCTCAATTTTATTCACCTGGTCACAGACGTTTCGCAGATGAAAATGCCTCGCTTCCTCCATTGCTCAATTGGGCGTTTCCTATAGTGATGTGGTCAGTATCTTCTCCTCCTAATTTCTTCTCAATTGAATTTTGAATTGATTGCTTTTAAGTTAGCTCTTTTCTGATTTGATTCTTTTGGTTGTTGTGCTTGAGATTCAATGCAATTTGACCTATGTTCTAGATTCATTCTTAAAAATACTTCATTGTTGCTGACTTTTGGTATGTTTATTGTTGATGAAAGCTCATACAAAGATGGCGAAGGGTCCAGGATTGTACTCTGACATCGGCAAGAAAGCCATAGGTGAATTTGACTGATTTCATTTTTTATCATCTGTTTGTTTATTTAATCTCCTTCTTCTATCTCGATGGAGTTGCATTATCTGTTCGTTTGACTTGATTCCTCTTTCGCGATTCCGTGAATCTGCAGATCTTCTCTACAAAGACTACCAAAGTGACCACAAATTCACCGTCACCACTTACTCTTCCACCGGTGTGGTAAACGCTCTCTCTTCCATGTTGCTACCCTTTTATGATTATTTCGCATTCAGAGTCAATACTGGATTTGGTGAAACAAAGTTATTTTTGCTGTTGCGGTTGTGTAGCTTTGGCATTGCTTAATTTTTACGATGGCTCCGTTTGTGGCCATGTCTTCCATGAACTCTGGTATTCCCTCTATTTCCTTCTCACATCAATCTGATTTATGTAGGTGATGTTTATTTGTCAGGCAATTGGAATTTAGCTTCTGTGATTCCACCACCAATTCCAGTTGCACCTAATCCTATACCATCTTCATCATCATTTGTTGTTGCAGCTTCTACTCCTCTAGGCTTTACTCCTTACCCACCACCTCTTGCAAAATATCAAGATTTGGTTATTAATCCTAAACTCTTCATGGACACTTTGCAGAAGCTTCATAGTGCAATGGGCACAAAATTCATGTATGCATCATCTACTTCAACTTATGGGTTTCTGAGTTTTCCCCATTAAAACCCATATTTTCTTTGTTATATTGTCAATTTTAATGTATTTCTGCATAGGTTTGTATATAGATTATAGAGTTAAACATGATTACTCTTCAATTGGACTATTTATTACCATGCAAAGTACTTAACACTTACTGCATTGCTATGACAGTGGCTTTATGTGTAACTAATATACATGAATGCATTATAACTTGATCTTTTTTTGAATTATAGGATTCCAATCATTGGGAGCAGAGATCTTGATCTGCATAAGCTTTTCGTGGAGGTGACTGCTCGTGGTGGCGTTGAGAAGGTAATAATCCACAATTACAAATGAGTAATGAAGGATGGTTAATGGTTGGTTTTAATCTATAATGAGATCTCTTTTTGATAGAAAGTTAATGATTTCCTGTATAAAGTTTCAGAAATGGGATGTATGTATTTGAATTGGTCTGTGCAGATTCTTAGGGAGAAGAAATGGAAAGAAGTAACGACTACTTTCAATTTCCCTTCAACAGCTACAAATGCTTCTTTCATACTTCGCAAACACTATTTCTCATTACTTCACCACTATGAGCAAATCTACTACTTCAAGGCCCAGGGCTGGTCACCAATACCTCATGGTATGGGAGAAAACTGTCTAATTCATAATGCAATTGTTCGATGCAGTTTTATACATGTTCTTGCTTGCGATTAGGGAAAAGCAAGAGTTATTCACACAACATTTCTTAATTTTGGCTATTTCAATGCGTTTGTCCGTGATAGAAGACGTTGTTTAATCTTGATTATAGTTGATTTAGTTTACCGGGACATGTTTCAGGTCAAATATCGCAATTACATCTAAACTCTACCGTTGAGCCTATCATCATTGTTCAGTAATTGACTTAAGATGGCATCTACCTTGGTAAGGATGTCTACTTGACCAATTATGTTATGTATGATTGACTTTTGATAGCATAGGTTGGATTATTTTGGATCTTAGGCCATGCTAAATTTTTATATATGTACTAATGTTGTCAAGACAATGGAAAAAAGCCTTTTGACAGAATGAAATCAAGAAAACCGCATTCCTGGTGGTGGGAGAGTCATACCAATCCCAGGAACTTCATATGGCTTAAGAGCAGCCTAGATGGTTAGTTTATGTACTGTATTTTAGCTGCTAAGTTTGTTTATGCTTCTTTTCTGTTCTTCTATGGTAGTTTATGGGTATAAGACAAAACACAAAAGTTAAACAAATCTTATGTGGCAAGATGTGTTGATCTTCTTGCCTTGAATTGGATCTGCAACTATATGAATTATCTAATGTGATATTTAGGTCAGAGTAATCAAGAAAACAAGCTGGATAGATTTACATGATATTTTGCTTTGATCCATGAATGGCTATTTCACATGTTTTTATTCATTCACGATTGGCGAAAAATCAGTATGAAGCATTGAGGCTATGGAATTAGCTATTTCTTAGAAATATCATCTATGGACGATATCTGCATTATTATTGTAATATCAAATCATGTACGAGAAAGTAAAGCTCTAGCTAATAATCTCATGGGTCACAGAAATGGACCGGAATACTGAGGACATGACGAAGTTGATTGATAATGACGGGGATTCGCTTGCCAAAAGGCTGATTTGTATTTTCAAAGGTGGCCTGAATTGATCAAGCATGTGAATGAGTACCAACGCAAGTATCGAATATTGGCTGAGCAATATGAACAACTTACTATGGACCTCAAAAGGCATATGTCCGATATGAGGGAAATTAAAGACAGTTAGTTTATTCTTATTTCTACTGTTTCTAGAGTTGATTGATTAACAACTTTGTGCTTCCAGTGGACACCGAATTGGTACAGTTGACGTTGAATCTGCTCTAGGATATACTAGTGTCGTAGCACAAGCATTCAGCTGAGATTCGGTGTGAAGAAGAATTGTGTACATGGAGTCGTCACAGTCTGAATCAACCATCCCCTTTTGGCAACATATTTGGTTTATTGTGTTGTTGTTTGTAATGCTATAGGCTTCTCCGGCTTCACGATCTTCCTCTTTTTCTCGCTGGACTCCGATTCGTTTTGCTCACCTATTTCTGCTCTTCCTGAAGGCGTGTAATCAGTTAATTGATTTTTCATGCAGCAGAGTATCAGCCCTCCCATTTTGGCAACAAAGTATCTTGGCAAAGAATGTTGCCCCATCTAAGCTCCAAAGGCATCTGTTTGATATGAACTTACTTGCCCCAGCTACACCTGACTCAGAAGATGAACCAATTACTCCGAGATTTCATAGTGATGTGAAATTAAATCCCTATAGATCCATTACTCGAGCTGCTGGACATCATCTGGTTATGGAAGTAGAAGAAAAGAAGCGAGAGGCTATAGACAATTGTGCATCTCCCTTGAGCATTACCGAAAAGGGTACAAACAGCTTCGAGAAGCATCCACAGAACAGAATAGGCTATAGTGCACTTCGAATTGCGCTTCGTAATGATATATCGATTTTGATTATTGTGGGCCTTTCTATTGTGTTTGTTGTATGATTTATCACTTTTTTTTTTAATAATACTCACTTTTTAAGTCTAATTCACACTCTAACCTATTCGTATATTATATATATCATTATATTATAACACCCAAAAAATCCAGTAAGTATTCCACTACTCTTAATAGTATTTTTTATTTCGTAAAAGTCTCGCGCGTAGCACGGACATCAACAAAATGGGAAGTAAATTTTTTATGATTGCAACTTAGACGCCATTTTATAATGATGATGGTACATTGATCGGGGTTATATGTGTGTCAAGTGATGCAAAACCATTCCAAGTCGTTTGTGTTTTCTAATAGAGATTCTGAGATATTCGCCTCACACTGTTGTGTATTATGTATTGAGATATTCGACTTTCGTTGTTATATTATAACACACATAACACCCATTATTTAACATTAATCATTGAACATCTTTTATTATCTACTTAAAATACTAAATATTAAATTATATAAATGTGATCATAGGTTTTTTCATTCCAAACTCTTACAATTTGATACCATACCTTAAAATATTACCAAATTTTTTGTCATTTACATAACAAAATAAATCTTACATAGACTTAACTACAATAAAATTTAACAATGTCCCGTGCGATCATAGCATTTTATACTTAAAATACATAGATATTACATTAAATACATATCAAACAATATATCATTTAAGATAAAACATGCAACAACAATCCATATATTACAAATTCACATTTAAAACGGTGATAACATATACACAAAAGGCCCGTGCTTCGCACGGGCTTCGATTTCTAGTTATATGAGTAAATTGGTGATGGTCCATAGGAGTATTAATTGCACTATTCAAACCGAAACTTCACTATACTCCGGATTACCTTACACCGGGGGACTGTACGCTGGACCATTTTTCCTAAAAAATATTTTGTCCATCAATTACATGTATATATATTTTTAAATATTTAAAAACTAGTACATCTTTCTAAAAAAGGGTTCAACCTAAATTATCATTTTGGATAATTATAAGAAACGTTTCAACATAGGATGAAGGGTCCAATTACTGTTATAGCTACTTACAGAACCTAAGAGACGTAAAGTCTTAATATCACATTCTTGAGAAGCCAGAAAGTCTGCAATTTGATTAGATTTGCGATAGTAGTGACATATTTTCACATTCTCAAAATAAGCAAAGAATCTTCTTATATCTCTGATTATCATATCAATCTCCCATGGGGTATCCCAGATACCTTGTACTGCATTAATGACAGCGAGATTGTCCCCTTCAATTGTAATCTTCTTGATGTCCGGCTGATGAGTTTGAGCCATACTTACCCACATCGATATTGCTTCTATATGTAAGATAGAAGCTGGCATGATCTTTATACTATCCATAAAGATTATATTGCTATCCATGTCCTTAATAATATATCTTATTTTCGATTCACCATATTTATTTTTTGAGCCGTCAAAATTTAGTATTAAGTGGTGTCTTGCCGGTTTTGACCAAGATATATGTTTAGTCATGTTACCCAGATTGATTCTCTTGTTTTCTAATTCAATTATTTTAAAGATTCTATGTGAAGTTACAATAGGATCACAATTGGGAAGATCATGTATTGTTTCGAAATATTATCGCGTTTTTGTAGTTTCAGATATGTCATCAGGCAAAACACACTAATTTAAAGTTAATACTGACTCCTCTGTTATAAGATAGATTATTATTAAAATTATCACCTATTGTTATTGCATTTACATTTTCGTTAAGTATATTTCCGGTTTCTCTCATAATCCTTTTAATGTATGAGCAGCTAAAAAATAAATGGTTCGTATTCTCATTTAAAACTTTACAAAGGGTACATTGTGTTGGGTCGTCCATCAATTATATTGATCATGCATCAAATACGTTATATATGTAACGTGTTTTTACTGATCGTCTGATCGAGAGGCATATATGGTATAATGATCGAGGATGAGTCGATCTTCTTCCTGATTTTGTGAACTTTGTTCACGATTATTTGAATTTTTGCAATAAGGTCCGTATATATTACATACTTGAATATAGTATTGGCTTTGCATATATAATAGGGGTTTTTGTGCGAAATCACCAGTTATATAACCTATTTTGCACGAAACCACTCGTTATATAGATAAGTATTCTAAATTAAATCACTCATTAAAAGGTATACGTTAACAAAAAGTCACCCAAGATATCATTCCGTCATTTTTTCCATTAATTTGTGTGAAAAGACCCTTATATCCCGTTCTTTTTTAAAGATTACGAGTCATACCATATTTTTATTTTTTATTTATTTATTTATTCTCGAAAATCATTTTTTTTGATTTTTTCAAAATGTATTTTTAAAAAACAATATTTTTTCGGTTTTCTTATATATAGACTATATAGTGCATGAGTCAATACGTTAAAGTGCATGATTAATTAAAATGCTAAAGTGCATGGTATGAATATTTTCTACACATGAAATGCATGAGTTAGTAGTTTCTAAAGTGTATGATTAAAATGCTAAAATGCATGGTATTAATTTTTGAAAAAAAATAATTCTTGAGAAAAAGACATTTTTTGAAAAATAAATAATAAATATAAAATTAATTGCATATATAAACATATAAAGTACAAGAGTTAGTATCTTAAAGTGCATGATTAAAATGCTAAAGTCCATGGTATTAATTTTTTTTTTGGGGTGGGGTGGGGTGGGGTGGGGGGGGGGGGGGGGGAGGGGAATCTGGAAAAAAAAAATTCTTAAAAAAAAAGCAGGAAAAATATTTAAAAAAAAATAAATGTAAGAAAATATGATATCACTCGTAATTTTAAAAAAGAACGAGGGGTATAAGGGTCTTTCACACTAATTAACAGCAAAAATGACGGAATGATCTCTTGAGTGACTTTTTGTTAACGGAAGCCTTTTAATAGGTGGTTAAGAATAATTATCGATATAACGGGTAGTTCCATGCAAAATGGGTCATATAACGGGTAATTTGACGAAAAAATCTCTATTAAATATGTACATTCACTATCCGGAAAATGTTGATATTGAATAGGTGCATATTTTATAAGAATGTGACAACATGCACATTGTTTCAATAATAAATATGCACTTTATATAATATACTGTATATGTTTATGCACTTTTCACCTACACTTGAAACATCTCGCCACCGGAACCTTAATATATATATAGAGGGGCGCTCAGGTAAAACGACTCATATGGTGAAACGAGTGTACAATTATAGAGCGTCGGATTGAGAGTATTGGATGGTTGGATTTGGAGAATATAATAAGGGTGTATGAGGCGGTTTTCATGGGATAAAATATCCCTGCTGATTTTCTAAATTTATAAAAATTAAAACCTCCAAAATAGGCAGTTAGAAGGAGATTAGAGAGAGAAAACGTAGATCCTCCAAAATAGGCAGTTATTCACCACCATCTTCCACGCATATGTGTGTTTTTAGTTAATACGCATATTCAGTGGAAGTTCGTGTATATCAATACATTTAATTAGTTCAAAATTAACATTATGCATATCGACAGAAAAAATGTGAATATCGCTAAATGTTCTTTGCATATCTGTTTATTTTGTTCATGTTCCATCGTATTCATGCTGATATTCATTGTCCTATATCTGATATTCAAGTATTCTGAGTGCTTATTCATTATGTATATAATGCATCCATTGAATTGAAAAAAAAATTGTGCATATCAAAACACATTATTTGAATATATGTTATTCGGTATCATGCATATCTCATCCACACAAATGAATATCATATTCACGCTCAAGGAAATAATCCATAATTACAAGTTGCATATCATACTGTAATATCCCTCATTTTATAAGGATATTTTGGAATTTTTCCAATACCCGTATTACAAGTCGGATTAATTTTAGAGAGTTTCGGACATTCTGTAAAGTGTTTGATCTCTGTAATATTTTTCTGAGTAATATAAAGTACAGTTGACGTATTTTCGGTTTAAATAGTCGTTCGTGTACAAATATATTTAACCCGGGGTTAAGAAAATTAACCCAGAGTCAAAACGGACAAAAAGGGTGAAAATGGCCTTGACCGCACCCCGCGGTCAAGTGGCCGCACCCGCGGCGAGGACCAGTTCTGAAGCAAACAGGTGAGGAGGTCACTGGGCGCCACCGCACCCTGCCGCACCCCGCGGTGTGATATTTTTCTTCGGCAGCGTTATCCTCTTCCCCTGCAAGTGGCGCCGGTTGTCAGGCCTAGCCTCGCCTAGCCTTCCTTGTTGGTCTCCTGCTTGTTCCCTACTGGGGGAGCTCTTGGTTGGCTATAAAAGGGGTCGAAATCAGAGAGGGAGAAAGCATCATCTTCCTCCTCTATTTTCTCCTCTGAAAATCTCCATTGAAACCAAGCTTTTGAGCTTTGTTTGAGAAGGTGATCGAACCCCTTTGAGTGTTTACAAAGGTACTCACAAGTAGTATTTGAAGGTGTAAGGAGTATTAAGATCAAACCCAAAACGAATCGAGGCCGAACGAATCGAGTTGGGTGAGTTTTCTGAACTTTGTTGTCGAAGCCTTCGCCAATGTGACCCCACCGCACCCGCGGCGAGCTGTCCGTGTGTGTGTGTTCTTGGGAGTTGTGGTCTGGAGCGAGGCTCGGTTCCTTCGATTCTTTTTGTATTCTTTTAGATTCAATTATGTGGATATTGAATCTAACTTAGGGTCTCGTTATGGGTCGTTTCTTAGGGATTTATTATCCGAGATCTGTCCCAGTTTCAGACCCAGGAACCCGACGTTTCTAAACTTTGTTCAAGCTCAACTAATCTAAGGCAAGTGGCGGTTCGCTCTTTCTCATCATTCCATATTTCAATTAATTATCAATTGTTTAGTTGTTAATTAATTTGGGATGATTTACTATTTTCATTGGAAACAGTTTTGATAACTGTTTGTGATTTTAAAAGATATTATAATAGGTTGTATATCTGCTAGAACAACGCTATTATAGATATAAATGATTAAAATATGATATTATACTAGGTTGTATATCTGCTAGAACAACGCTAGTATAGATATATGTTTTTGATGTTGGCCATGATGGCTTTGATGTGGATTATTATTGTGTTGAACTGTTTAGTCAGCACTAGTAGTTAGGAACGTTGGACTCGTTGAGGTCTAGTCGTTTCTTGATAATTATGGTGGAGAGGGTAGCGGAATCCCTCAAGCCAACTGTGGATCATGATCGTCCTCTATCCGAGTATAGAGGTGGTGCACTTAGCTAGTATCACAACCCTTGGGAATAATTCCCTTCGATATATGTCCCTCATGGCGAAACATATATTTAAAAGCTTATAACGTGATGCGCGTTTTGGAATTAAATGAGATAAGTGCCGTTGTCGCACATAATTAAATATACCCTTTGGCGAGTAGTGCAACTAGGCAATAGTGTAGCTAGGAAATCTCGTCTTGACTTTGATCAGAGTAACGTTCTCTTTCCAATCTGGATTCGCCGTGAGCGGTGAGGTTGGTCGTGAACCGAAACATCAAGTCCTTTTTGAACACTTGTATGATTTGTTTATGTTCCCCAACATTTGTCATGTTTCCGATAAGACTCAACTCGTTGGAGTCTTCTTTTGGGATTGATTGATGTGAGACTCGGTCTCCAGAATCTTCTCTTGATCATGTCTTTTCATATATTCTAGTAGGAGTATGGTGGTTGACTATCGTCATCGGTTTTGATTCGAGAAGCGATGAGTCTAACCTAATACGACTACTTCGGACCACTCTGCTTTGTACCCTTGCTTAGTCTTTCATTAGACTAACCAACCGCAATTGTTCTCTGCATTGTTGGCTGGTGTCATCCGTTCGATTCGGCACATCAGATAAATTGCATATTCGAGAAGGCTAGAACGACTATAGAGGTGAACGGTGTTTTGACAAGTTTATTCAGGTTAAGATCTTTGGTGGGTGATCATAGCGATCAAGACCCCTTTTGTTGTTATTTCAAAGACTTCCGCTGTAATGATTCTGATTATGTATTTTCCGAGATGTTGGTTTTAATGAAAGTTATGATAATTTTGTATCATAAATTGTTTCATGAATTGTATTTAAACGGTAAAGCCTGGGGTGGCTTCGGTGAGGAAAACCGAGGTCACTGGCGGTAATACCTTTCCAAATGAGTTAAGATTTGGGGGTGTTACAGATTTGGTATCATAGCCGAAAGTTTTTAAAGAAACGGGTGGGTTTTAAAATGTTTTACAGGAACAAAACTTTTATAAACCGACTACTCGTTTGAAATTGAGAAATGTTTTCGAAGGCTTCGAACTTTCAAAATAAAATTTTAACCATTCATAGTCGTGCCTTCTCTTTAGTCTGATATGGAAACGAACTTCCATATTTAGAAAGACTAATTCTCTGTTCGTCACTCGTAGATTCTGAGTGCTTTCGTTTCTCTTCAGAAGGACTCGGAAGAAGCCAAGGTGGTTTCGCCATCTCCAATAAGCCTTGAATTCCCAGTTCCCTCGTTATGATTTGAGGTTGTAGAACCTAGTAACTCGGTTTGATGTTCATCTAATGAAATTTACCTAGTTTGATCTCTTCTAAGTTGATTTCATTACGTTAAGTACATTGGAAGATATTAATGTATGAAATCCTTGGAATTTGATCGGTAAATAGATGGTGAACACGAGGAACACTATCTGTGCTGGTGCTGGGCCGAGTAATGACCCCAGACCAAACGTGAGGAATGTTGCGAACCCTGTGGAGGAACACGAGTCTGTTTCTCACAATAATCCAGAGGGCAATGGCCAAGCTCAGGCCGACGCTCCAGTGGTGTTTGATGCAGCAGCAATTGAGGCAATACGGGATATTGTAATGCAAGCATTTACGGAAATAATGCGACCAAACGCACCTCAGGAACAAGCTATGTCAGGTCCCCCATTGGTTCCTAGAGTTGAGGAGCCAAATGTCCATGTACACCGAGAAGAGGCAGTCGGGAATAGAGGTGATTATGGCCGAGCACTAAAGGCCATTAACTCTATGAGGCCTGACATCTATGATGGAAAAGGAGAGTCAGTCAGAGTGGCTCATTGGTTCTCTCATATGGAACGGTTGTTTCATAACATTGAATGCACTGAGGCTGAGAAGGTGTATATTGCTTCCCTTCAACTGAAGGATGTCGTTAGCGAATGGTGGAAGAGCACCGGTCTAGCTGATCAAGCTGACTTGAACTGGGGCATGTTCAAGGCCAAGATGATGGATCGTTTCTTTTCCCGGTCGATGAGGGAAGAGAAGCACAAGGAGTTTCTGTATCCAAAGATTGATGGATTGAAAGTAACCGAGTTGGCGGCCAAGTTCAATCATTTATTGCAGTATGATGGGCCAGAGGTGTCCAGTGAGGAGCAGAAGATCTGGTCCATGAATGGATGAGCCCAGACATTAAGCCATGGATGGTGCGTCACGGATGCTCTACCTTAGAGCAGTACGTGGATGCAGCCTATAAGTTGGAGGTGACTCTGGAGGAGTCGACCAAGAAGCGTAATAGCCAGAGGCAGGTGCAGAACCAGCCTTAGGCGAGTGGATTTAAACGTCCTGTGCCACCATCTGATTTTGCCAAATCTGGCCGAGTAAAGACGGATATGACTCAAGGAGGGTCAACACAGCAGTCGGGTCAGGGCAAGAGTCCGATCCAATGTCATAATTGTGGTGTAACTGGGCACAAAAGCTTTGCGTGTCAGAAGGAAAGAAAGACGTGTTTTGGTTGTGGAAAGGAAGGACATTTGCAGAGGTTCTGTTGGCAGGGAAAGCAGGAAGGAGCGGAGTCACAACAAGGGTCTGTTAATCAGAACAACCGACCCAGGTTTAAATTAGCAGAGACTCCTAGTCCTTCGATACAGACAGCTGCACAGAACAAAGGGAAAGCCCCAGTGGCTTCTAGGAGTCAAGGTCAACGCCTTTACGAGATGCGTGAGGACGATGGACCTAATTCTCCAATTGCTTAAAAGTACTCTATACCTTCTGTTGGTATGTTGTTGATTCGGGTGTTACCCAGTCTTTTGTTTCGGATAATTGTGTTAGTAAGTTAGGTTTAGTTTGCAACAAGGTTTGTAAACCTTTCGTTGTAAATCTTCCTATTAATGAATATATGGTTAAAACCAAGCGTCTGTCAGAATTTTCGATTACCATTCAGGGTAAGAAGTTCGAAGCAGATTTAATCTGTATAGCCATGGTTCCATGCGATATTATTCTCGGTATGGACTGGCTGACGCGTCATGAGGCGGTGATCGATTTTAATTCAAGAACTGTGACGGTGTCATCTGGGGGCCAGTGTGTGTGCAAATTTAAGGGTCGGAATGACGCTGATAACGGCAGGCTCATCAATGTGATGGCTGCGTTTAAGCTACTTCGACAAGGTCGTGTCGGGTATCTTTGCTACCTGGATCCGCCCATGAAAGATGAACCATCAATTCTTGATATTCCTATGATTAGTGAGTTTCCGGATGTCTTTCCGGAAGAGATTCCTGGATTACCCTCAAAGCGTGACGTGGAAAAAAAAATTCTATTGATTTTGAGCCTAGTACCGCGCCGATTTCCGAGGCACCGTATCGGATGGCTCCTGCTGAGATGTAAGAGTTGAAGAAGCAACTCGAGGATCTTCTTGACAAGGGTTACATAAGGCCGAATGCATCGCCTTGGGGTGCTCCGGTTTTGTTTGTCAAGAAGAAAGATGGATCGTTTCGACTTTGTATCGACTATCGAGAGTTGAATAAAGTCACGATCAAGAACAAATATCCTTTGCCAAGGATTGATGATCTTTTGGATCACCTGCAGGGAGCAAAAGTCTTTTCCAAAATCGATCTGAGGTTTGGTTACCACTAACTCAGGACTCGTAAGGAAGATATTCCGAGGATTGCTTTCCGGACGAGATATGGTCACTACGAGTTCATAGTCACCAATGCTCCAGTAGTTTTCATGGACCTGGTGAATCGATGTTTTCGCCAGTACTTGGATAAGTTCGTGGTGGTCTTCATCGATGGTATTTTGATCTATTCCCCGAGCAAGGAGGCTCATGGGGATCAGTCCTTAGACAAATCAGCTATATGCGAAGTTGTCTAAATATGACTTTTGGATTAAGGAAATGGCTTTCTTAGGCCGTGTGATCAGTACGGATAGGGTTATGATTGATCCCCAGAAGATCAAAGCGGTAGCTATTTGGAAGCGGCCTCAGGATGTGAATGAGGTGCGCAGTTTTCTAGGACTTGCTGGATGTTACAAACAGTTCGTAAAAGGATTTTCTAAGATCGCCCTACCAATGTCTGACCAAGATTACTTGGGAAACTTGGGAGACTGAAGAGGATATGCTTAGACGCTTTCCCGAGTTGTTTTCGGCCTAGAATAATCAAGTTTCGGGGTCGAAACTTCTTTTAAGGGGGAGGTAATGTAATATCCCTCATTTTATAAGGATATTTTGGAATTTTTCCAATACCCGTATTACAAGTCGGATTAATTTTAGAGAGTTTCGGACATTCTGTAAATTGTTTGATCTCTGTAATATTTTTCTGAGTAATATAAAATACAGTTGACATATTTTCGGGTTAAATTGTCATTCGTATACAAATATATTTAACCCGGGGTTAAGAAAATTAACCCAAAGTCAAAACGGACAAAAAGGGTGAAAAATGGCCTTGACCGCACCCCGCGGTCAAGTGGCCGCACCCGCGGCGAGGACCAGTTCTGAAGCAAACAGGTGAGGAGGTCACTGGGCGCCACCGCACCCTGCCGCACCCCGCGGTGGGATATGTTTCTTCGGCAGTGTTATCCTCTTCCCTTGTAAGTGGCGTCGGTTGTCAAGCCTAGCCTCGCCTAGCCTTCCTTGTTGGTCTCCTGCTTGTTCCCTGCTGGGGGAGCTCTTGGTTGGCTATAAAAGGGGTCGAAATCAGAGAGGGAGAGAGCATCATCTTCCTCCTCTGTTTTCTCCTCTGAAAATCTCCATTGAAACCAAGCTTTTGAGCTTTGTTTGAGAAGGTGATCGAACCCCTTTGAGTGTTTACAAAGGTACTCACAAGTAGTATTTGAAGGTGTAAGGAGTATTAAGATCAAACCCCGAACGAATCGAGGCCGAACGAATCGAGTTGGGTGAGTTTTCTGAACTTTGCTGTCGAAGCCTTCGCCACTGTGACCCCACCGCACCTGCAGTAAGAGCTCCACCACACCCGCGGTGAGTTGTCCGTGTGTGTGTGTTCTTGGGAGTTGTGGTCTGGAGCGAGGCTCGGTTTCTTCGATTCTTTTTGTATTTTTTTAGATTCAATTATGTGGATATTGAATCTAACTTAGGGTCTCGTTATGGGTCGTTTCTTAAGGATTTATTATCCGAGATCTGTCCCAGTTTCAGACCCAGGAACCCGACGTTTCTAAACTTTGTTCAAGCTCAACTAATCTAAGACAAGTGGCGGTTCGCTCTTGCTCATCATTCCATATTTCAATTAATTATCAATTGTTTAGTTGTTAATTAATTTGGAATGATTTACTGTTTTCATTGGGAACAGTTTTGATAACTGTTTGTGATTTTAAAAGATATTATAATAGGTTGTATATCTGCTAGAACAACGCTATTATAGATATAAATGATTAAAATATGATATTATACTAGGTTGTATATCTGCTAGAATAACGCTAGTATAGATATATGTTTTTGATGTCGGCCATGATGGCTTTGATGTGGATTATTACTGTGTTGAACTGTTTAGTCAACACTAGTAGTTAGGAACGTTGGACTCGCTGAGGTCCAGTCGTTTCTTGATAATTATGGTGGAGAGGGTAGCGGAATCCCTCAAGCCAACTGTGGATCATGATCGTCCTCTATCCGAGTATAGAGGTGGTGCACTTAGCTAGTGTCACAACCCTTGGGAATAATTCCCTTAGATATATGTCCCTCATGGCGAAATATATATTTAAAAGCTTATAATGTGATGCACGTTTTGGAATCAAATGAGATAAGTGACGTTGTCGCACATAATTAAATATACCCTTTGGCGAGTAGTGCAGCTAGGCAATAGTGCAGCTAGGAAATCTCGTCTTGACTTTGATCAGAGTAACGTTCTCTTTCCAATCTGAATTCGCCGTGAGCGGTGAGGTTGGTCGTGAACCGAAACATCAAGTCGTTTTTTAAAGCTTGTATGATTTGTTTATGTTCCCCAACATTTGTCATGTTTCCGATAAGACTCAACTCGTTGGAGTCTTCTTTTGGGATTGATTGCTGTGAGACTCAGTCTCCAGAATCTTCTCTTGATCATGTCTTTTCATATATTCTAGTAGGAGTATGGTGGTTGACTATCGTCATCGGTTTTGATTCGAGAAGCGATGAGTCTAACCTAATACGACTACTTCGGACCACTCTGCTTTGTACCCTTGCTTAGTCTTTCATTAGACTAACCAACCGCAATTGTTCTCTGCATGGTTGGCTGGTGTCATCCGTTCGATTCGGCACATCAGATAAATTGCAGATTCGAGAAGGCTAGAACGACTATAGAGGTGAACGGTGTTTTGACAAGTTTATTCAGGTCAAGATCCTTGGTGGGTGATCATAGCGATCAAGACCCCTTTTGTTGTCATTTCAAAGACTTCCGCTGTAATGATTCTGATTATGTATTTTGATGTATTTTGAATTGTTAAAATTCCGAGATGTTGGTTTTAATGAAAGTTATGATAATTTTGTATCATAAATTGTTTCATGAATTGTATTTAAACGGTAAAGCCTGGGGTGGCTTCGGTGAGGAAAACCGAGGTCAGTGGTGGTAATACCTTTCCAAATGGGTTAAGATTTGAGGGTGTTACACATACAAGTATATTCTGCATATCACTGTACAAAAAATACATATCCCATCCACATAATTGCATGGCCGTGATCGCTGCCCTTGAACCGCGCCCGCGACTTGTTCTTTCCTAGCACTCAGCGAGATCTTCCTTGGCCGCGCCCACGGCTTATTCTGCATATCAATGTATATAAAATGCATATCTCATCCACACAAATGAATATCACATTCACGGTCAATGAAATAATCTATCATAAAAAATTGCATATCATACAAGTATATTATGCATATCAATGTATGGAAAATGCATATCACATCCACACAAATGAATATCACAATCACGGCCAGTGAAATAATCTATAATAACAAATTGCATATCATACAAGTACTATCTGCATATCAATGCATGGAAAATGCATATCCCTTCCATACAACTGAATATCACATTCACGGCCAGTTACATAATCCATAATCACATAACCCTCATCCACATAATCATACTCAAACATCAAAATAGCCTCATTGGAGTAGCAATTATTCCAGCATTATTTAATTTATTCCAACAATCTCAAGACTAATGCTTCATACAAGACCTTGATAGGATTGTTGATTATCGTAGCAACAGAACAAGAAACATGAAATTAAACAAGTTTTTCCCTAATTCAAAGATTTATTCAAATACACAAAATAACCATAATGGAAAGCTCACCATTCATATGAACCACAACACAAGCTGTCTATATGGCAATTTAAAACAACTGATCTATCAATTTTACATTTGGTACCAATTTTAGCAGCAAAGTCCCAAATCAAAAGCATGGAAAAGTAACCCAACAACCACGAGTCAGATACTTCAAACCAGTTAACAATTCCACAGCCATTTGCTCTAGCCTATATCGTTTTCAGTTAAGCATTTCACTAAAAACCTACAAGGCATCTCTCATAGTTTGAAATTGGCAGAACAAGAAAATCAAAATGCCCAATTTCAACATTCACCATTCAAAATTGAGATTCGATCAAACTACCTGTTACATCCGAGGGAGATAACAGTCCTTACAATCCCATCTAATCTGATCACATCACGCTTCGTCTTGGTAACATCGATAGAGACAAGAACATGCGTGCCATCCAAATACTCCTTGACAACCTTGGTGAGCCTCAAACCCATAGCCATAGCCCTCGACCTCGAAAGCTCCGACGAAATCTTCATCAACCCTAGCCTTTCCAAGGTAGTATAGTACTCCACATGAGACACCAATGAGCTTCGCTTATACACCACCGCCCCCTCCCACGGCGATCCCTCGTCTTCTTCGTCAACACCGTCATCGTCATAGGTGTCAGCCCAATCGAAATCATTTGCGGCGGCCTCGCCGAAAAGCGACTCGGAAACAATTGACGATTTGTGGGGACATAGGGGAAATGGAAGGTGGGGCGGAGATGGAGGGAAGTGGAAGGAGAAGAGAGGGAAAGAGTGAAGGAAGGATTGGAAGAATCAGGCGAGCGCCATGGGAGATTGGGTTTATGGAGGTTGGAGAGAAGTTGAGTGACATCTCGCAATGGAAGAGACTGATAAGGTTGTTGAGTTCGTCAACGGAGGTCCCTGAAGCGCCAGAGAGTAATACGAGAGAGAGAGTGGAAGAGGAAGACGGATGAGAGAAACGAGAGAGAGATTAAAATAGGAAGTTGAGTGGATTTGGTGAATATTACAATCCCTTAATTTTAGGATTTGAGGGGATCTGGTGTGGTCACATCCACCATATAAAATTAGAGAATCCATTATTAAATCACAACCATCTATTCTCCTCTCATCCAACGTCCTAAATTAATACACTCATTTTACCTTAAGAGCCTGTTTTACTAGAGCATAGATATATATATATATATAGACTTACGCTATAGTAAAACAACCTCTTAGAGTGAAACGGGTGTATCAATGAGGAGCGTTGGATTAGACTAGAATTAAGGGTTGAGATTTAATTTAAAGGGACACAAAATTAAAAGATGGAATCACCCACACCAAATCCTTCCTATTTCCTGATTTCATGGGATATGAAATATCCTCTTTTCTAGATTAACTCTCATTCAACTTCCTCGTTTCCATATTCTCCATTCCACAGGCTCTCTCATCGTCATCTTTCACGCTCTCTCTCTCTCTCTCTCTCTCTCTCTATCGAAGACCCCTCTCCTTCTTTCTCTCTCAGTTCGTTCGTCCTCCATTGAAGCGGCTTCCACCTCTGCTCCCTTGCCGTCAATCCATTCTCTCCCGTCGGCGGCGTTCGAACCCTAGGAGGATGCGAAGGCGGTTCAAGTCGCGACAGGCCCGATGTCTCCCCCGTTGGCTCCGGCGAAGGTGGACTACTTTAGGGTCGGAGATGGCGCGACCCTCGATCTGCTACACATGGCGGCCGGCGAGGTGGTCAAGATGACCATGAAAACCGGCGAGGTGGCAACTTCGACGGCAACAGAGGACTTGTCTGCCCATCGAGAAAGCACACAAACCCTAATTTTCATGGCTTCTTTCCCCACCAATCCGAACTGTCCCAACATCAATCGCAAGCCTATCAAGTAAGTATCCATCGAAGCACGTCCATCTCGACACTCAATTCGTTCAATTCTAACGGACTGCTCAAAATTTCTTATTTCAGTTTCAACAACTGTGGAGCCAGGAGATGATGATGAAGCAATAGAGCCAAGTAATTTCCAATTGGAGATATTACATCCACAACCGACCTCTTGGTCTGTCCACGTCGGCTTGGCCTCCGCTTCAACGCCCTTCAAACCGCCAGTTACCGGCGGCGGTCACCCCTGGGTCAGGAATGAGAGTCGTGTTTCTCGGTAACCTTGCCCAGAAGAGTTAACCCAACAGAGCCTTACAAGAACACTACTAAACCTGGTGAATTCATCAACCCATTCTCTTTGTTGAAGAAGCTTTTGTACTTGGATTGTTGATTTGGGATTAACCTTTTTTGTGTATTTGCTGTTGTTGGACCAATAAATAGGTTGTTCAACAATTCTTGTATTTATCTTCTAATCAAGATATATTTTGGTTAATTCGTATCAAGTCATATTGCTAAATTTTTTGGTATGTAATTGGGGTTGAGCAGATCAACGACTTCCATGGTCCAAGGAGCAACAGTGAAATTGCATTTTATTATTATAGATTATTTTACTGTGATTTGTGATATTCATTTTGTGTGGATGTGATATGCATTTTTCATACATTGATATGCAAAATATACTTGTATGATTTGTAATTTTTCATGATAGATTATTTCATTGGCCGTGAATGTGATATTCATTTGTGTGGATAGGATATGTATTTTTCGTAAATTGATATGCAGAATATACTTGTATGATAGCAATTTGTAATTATGGATTATTTCCTTGGCCGTGAATATGATATTCATTTGTGTGGATGGGATAGGGATATGCATTTTCCATACAGTGATATGCAGAATATACTTGTATGATATGCAATTTTTAATTATAGATTATTTTCTTGGCCGTGAATATGATATTTATTTGTGTGGATATGATATGCATTTTTCATACATTGATATGCAAAATATACTTGTATGATATGCATTTTTTTATGATAGATTATTTCATTGGTTGTGATATTCATTTGTGTGGATGAGTTATGCATTTTCTATACATTGATATGCAAAATAAGCCATGGGCGCGGAAAGGGAGAGAAGAACAAGCTGCGGGTGCGGAGAGGAAGCCGCGGGCGCGGCCAAGGAAGATCTCGCTGAGTCCGTTCATGCAATTATGTGGATGGAATATGCATTCATTGTACCGTAATATGCAGAATATACTTGTATGATATGCAATTTGTAATTATGGATTATTTCTCTAGCCGTAAATATGATATTCATTTGTGTGGATGAGATATGCATTTTTTGTACAGTGATATGCAGAATATACTTGTATGTTTTAAATTGGAATATCAATTACCACAATGTGCATATTTGTTCAATGTTTTTGAATATCAGTATATATACGACTGGCCACGATCACGAATAACAATTATTCAATAATACTTGAACGATATGCAGATAATGTTCTTTGATATTAATACATTGTATCTCAATTCAGTCGATGCATTATATACGATGGAACATGAACACGATTAACACATATGCAAATTATATATAACAATATTCATCTTTTTCGTGTCGATATGCAAATTTTTCGTATCGATATGCAGAACGGTTAAGAAATTTCTGGACCAAATCCACGTTTTCTCTCTCCAATCTCCTTCTAACTGCCTATTTTGGTGGTGATATTTATTCCATGATTCACACCCCCACTACACCCTATTTTATCTCTCCTAATCTAGCCATCTATCATCCTCAATCCAACGCTCCAAAATTGTCCACTCGTTTCACCACAAGAGTCGTTTTACCTGAGCACTCCTCTATATATATATATACGGATCGAGTATATATATAAAACTTGATTTATTATAAGAAATTGCCTTGGGCGAGTGGAAAATTGTTTTCTTTTATATTTAAGGCTCGATCAATGCATTAGTAGGAGCTAAATGATTTTTGGTTGGAATTAAATGATTTTTGGTTTAGTTATATACTAACAACTAGACGGCTTAATATAGAGAGAGATACGCGTCGGTAAAACAGATCGTTACAATGAAATGTGACGAGTAATATGTATATTTATTTGAAAGCAACGGAATGTTAGGATGAAAGGTTTATTCTAGAACACATACACCGTACTCCTCACATTCTATCATCTCTTATTGTCAATACAATTAAAAATGTATTTTCAGATTGATTATTTGGATATAGGTGAATATTTTGGTTATATAATTGGTGCAACATAGCTGAAATTCTGTTTTGTAATGAAAGTGTAATTTATTCATTAATGTTAAGAAAAAGTATCAAAGATCTAGGCGTTATATTTTCATTACTATTTCAATTCTAGCTCGTCGTCTATGAATTTTTCTACCATTCTTCCTCCGTCTAGATCTAATGCTATTTTTTACTCCTTCCGTCCCTTTTTCTTCTTCTCTCTTTCCTTATCCGGTATCCCGTTTTGTTGTTCTTTTTTTCTAATTTGGGATATAGCAAAATGACCAAAATACCTTCATGCCACTACGAAATTACGACTCTAAATCGGGGCACTATATAAAAACTTTTTCCCCTAAACCCTAGTAATCACTCCCTCTGATCTCTTCTCTCGATCTGTTCAAGTGCTCGATCATCCTCTCTCTCGATCATCCTATCTCTCTTGATCTTCTCTCTGTGGGGCACTATATAAAGAGTTTAGTGGTCTTATTTGCTGGATCTTGAATCGGCCCCTCAAAAAAATCCTAGATATCGATCTTCTCTGACTCTTGTTTGAGTCCCTGGGTGGATTTGAGTTGGGTTGGCTTGTATCCTCTGATTGTCCCCTTTTTCAGTGGTTGATTTGTCCCTTTTGGTTTCTAGGGTTTCTGTGGGTTTCGATCTAGGGTTTCGGCGAGATGAGTCGCTCCTCTGATTCTTTCTAGAAGGATTCCACTACTCCATTGGAATCTGAAGGTTCCTTCAAGTGCTCAATGGATCCCTATTGTGAGATGCCTCGTGAATGCAAGGGCAATCACACTTTCAGCCCCAATCGATCTGAAGAACCTACTATGGAGGGCCCTCTGGTGATTGTCCTCGACGATTGCGACGATGAAGGCGAACCCTCTGTAGGACCCGACTCTAAGTCCCCGGAGATCGGGTGCTGTGGAAGAGTTGATGCAAAGCCCCCAGTTGAAGTGGTGGAAATCTCTGATTTCGATGATGATGCGTAGCTAAGTCCCCGCCTTTATTTGTCCTCTGTTTTTTAAATTACAACCTGGTATGCCTTGCATGTTATCTTATGATGATTTCTTATGCATTGCATGTTATCTTATGATGATTTCTTATGCCTTGCATGTTACCTTATGATGGTTTTTTATGCCTTGCGTGTTAACTTGATAATGCAGATTCTTGTTCTTGAGTTTTTGGGTGATGTTGAACTTTATACTGCATGCTTTCATTATGCAGGTTGCTTGCATGTTACTGTTGAACTTGATACTTGATGATACTATCTGTTGTGTTTTCCCGTGTTGGCTCCAGTCCCTTATCTGTTGTGATTTCCTGTGTTGAACTTGATATCTGTAGTGATTTCATTGTGCAGATTGTAGTGATTTCCTGTGGAACTTGATATAGAAACTAATAATGTCCCCTTGAACTATTGGCCCCAAATGACCAAAATACATATCCCCTTGTAGTTATGTACTCCCTCTATCCCTTTTTCATCTTCTTCCTTCCATGTTCAGGTATCCTGTTTTGTTGTTCTTGTTTTTGATTTTTACTATACTGTGATGTCAATGATGAATCCTGAAAGCTGAGATAATCACTCCCAAAACTTCAATAAATCCTATCTGTGCTTGACCCACCAGTTACATTGTGACTGAAGGGGCTCCTGGTTGCAGTTAGGGTTTATTGAAAGAGTGATTATCAGTGATGTTTGGGGACAACTGAGACTAGTATTATTTCCAACAAATTCTCTGTGTGATTTTTACTATACTGTGATGTCAATGATGAATCCTGAAAGCTGAGATAATCACTCCCAAAACTTCAATAAATCCTATATGTGCTTGAGCCACAAGTTACATTGTGACTGAAGGGGCTCCTGGTTGCAGTTAGGGTTTATTGAAAGAGTGATTATCAGTGATGTTTGGGGACAACTGAGACTAGTATTATTTCCAACAAATTCTCTGTGTGCTTTGAATACTTTAATGCTCTGTGTTTGTACTATGTGACTATGTTTGCTGCATTCATGTCCCATTGTCATGATTTAGGATAAATAACAGTAAGCATAATAAAACTTAAATCTGCATTCATATATAGCTTTACACAAAATATGTGACATCCAAAGTCCTCCTATTTGCCATCCTATCCCATTTATCCCCAAAATATATAATCCCAAAATGCATACCTTTCCCAAAATGATTTCCATCCTAGGCTATTGTAGATCATTGTAGAATAGCACAATAATGTGCTATTCTATGATGATCTGTTCTTCACTGTCTTGTGAACAAATTAAAGTGTTTGCTCTCTGAGTCTCTATTTCTGCAATCTGTGTTGATGGTTGATGATTGTCTTGTGTTGCAATCTGTGTTGATGGTTGATGATTGTCTTGTACCCCATTTGTTCTTGGTTGATGTGGAGGTAGCTGTGCACCATTTTTGACAATGTCCCATGCTTCTATTACTGCCCACATTGGTGCCTTGACTTGAGTGTGTACATTTCCTGCTGCTTTCAATTTCTTCTTGCCCACATGTGGCAAATCATAATCATTTGTCCCATTTGCCTTTAGTATTTGTAATATCCCTCATTTTATAAGGATGTTTTGGAATTTTTCCAACTCCCGTATTACAAGTCGGATTAATTTCAGAGAAGTTCAGACATTCGGTAATATGTTTGATCTCTGTAATATTTTTCCGGGTAATATAAAATACAATTAACATGTGTTCAAGGTTAAATAGTTGTTCGTGTACGAATATATTTAACCTGGGGTTAAGAAGATTAACCCAAGATTTAAAACGGACAAGAGGGTGAAAATGGCCTTGACCGCACCCCGCGGTCAAGTGGCCGCACCCGCGGAGAAGGCCAAATTTGGAGGCGGCAACAGAGTCGCCACCGCACCCCGCGGTGCAAGCCATCTTCGTCGCGATAAGATTTCTGAAAATCTTATCCTTGGCCGAGCAAGTTGCTCCACTTGTTGTTCCCTTGTTCCCAGCTGGTCTCCTTGCTTGTCCCCTCTGAGGAAGCTCACTGATGGGCTATAAAAGGGGTCGAAGTCAGAAAGGGAAGGAGCGGCATCTTCCTCCTATGTTTTCTCCTATGTTTTCTCCATTGAAGCACCAAGCTTTGAGCTTTGTTGTAAAGGTGTTCGAATCTCTTTGAGTGTTGGAAAAGGTACTCCTAAGTGGTATTCAAAGGCCTAAGGTGTTGGGAGATCAAACCAAGAACGAATCAAAGTCGAACGAATTGATTTGGGTGAGTTCTCCATCGAAAATCTGTCACGACCTTCGCCACTGTAACCTGGCCGCACCCGCGGCGAGCCTTGTCCGAGTGTGTGTTCTTGGGTATTTGGCTTGAGGTGAGGCTTGATTCCTTTGATTCCTTCCTATTCTTTTAGATTCAATTATGTAGATATTGAATCTAACTTACGATTTCTTTATGGGTCAATCCGAAGGAATCTGTGTTGCCAGATATGTCCCTGTTTCGAGCCCGGAAATCCCATCATCGTCTTTAAGCTTCTGCGGATCTAAGGCAAGTGGCGGTTCGCTCTTGCTCATCATTCCATATTTCAATTAATTATCAATTGTTTAGTTGTTAATTAATTTGTGATGATTTACTGATTTATTGTTCGTTGGGAACAACTTTGTTAATAATTGATTAAAAGATGATATTATACTAGGTTGTATATCTGCTAGAACGACGCTAGTATAAATATATGTTTATGATGTTGGCCATGTTGGCTTGGATGTGGACTATTACTGTGTTGAACTGTTAGTTAGCACGAGTATTCATAGGAACGCTTGGACTTTGCGAGGTCCATTCGTTTCTTTATAACTTGGCAAATAACAGGGCGATCAAGACCCTATGCCAAACTTTCTGGTCATGACCAACCGAGATGTGGATATAGAGGCTTGGACTCTGCGATGTGGATATAAAAGCTTATAACGTGATGTGAGTTTTGGAATTAAATAAGATAAGTGCCGTTAGTCGCACATAATTAATATACCTTCGGCGAGTAGTGCAGCATTTGTCATATTTCCGATACTGTGATTATTAATGTTCCCCAACATTTGTCATATTTCCGATAAGACTCATTTCCTTGGGAGTCTTCTCTTCAGTGCATATCATATTTGATACTCATTCAGGGAAAGTACCGGGTTATGTATCGTTCCGTCAGTTATTATTCGAGGGACAATGATAGTAAACTGTTACGATCTCTCGAACCACTCTGCTTTGTACCCCTTGCTTGGTCTTTCATTAGACTAACCAACCGTAATTGTTCTCTGCATGGTTGGCTGGTGTCATCCGTCCGATTTGGCACATCAGATAAATTGCGGATCCGAGAAGGCTAGAACGACTATAAAGGCGAACGATGTTTTTGTTGTTATTTTAAGACTTCCGCTGTGTTAATTATGTTTTGTATTTAAGACTTCCGCTGTAATAATTCTGATAATGTATTTTGATGTATTTGGAATTATGTTGTAATTCCGAGACTTGGTTTTAATGGAAGCTATGATATGTTGTATCATAACTATGGTTTAATGATTTATATCAAATGGAAAAGCCTTGGGTGACATCGGACAGTACGTCTGAGGTCACTGGCGGTAATACTTTCAAGAGGTTATTTGGGGTGTTACAATATTTCATTCATTACAAATTGTAATGTCATCCACACACTGCTTAGAGTCTCTGGATCTAACTCATAAAAGGCCTCATTCACTGCATCTAGCATTTTCTCAACATCCTTGGGCATTTTCTTATGCATTAATGATTGGATAGATCTAAAAAATCCTAGGTCTAATATGTTTAAATCTAGACTGTTTGGTGGCTGCTGAATTAGAATGAAAGTGAAATTATCTTGTTGATATACTTGCTGCCATTCTGGATATGATTTAGTGATGTGTGCTTTTGCATTATCCTGTTGTATGAATATAGTCTTGTGTCCCCCATCTTCTGGCCATTTCTGCTTGATTGCTGGTATGATTTGGTTGATGAGCATGTCCCTTGTGACTGCTTGATTTACAGATTCAACAATCTTTGTGATCATTGTCCCCTTGTCTCTGTTTTTTAACTTCTTTTTGCTGGCTCTTGATATGTGAATGGGAAGATACCTATCTTTCCATCAAAGGTGCATTCTCCCTCTTGGTTGTATCTAGGCCTAGCTACCACTGCTGTAAACATCACTTTTGGTATGAATTTGCTGCTGCTTGCTGATCTGTATTGCCCATTTTCATTAGATGTTAAGTAAATCCTCTGTGATTTCTTGCTAAGATTGAACCACTTTTCATCTAGATGAACAAAATCATACATTGTATAGTATTCTCTCTTCTGTGCTGCTGTGTTCCCTTGCAATAGCATTAAAACCCATTCTAACCTTGTGATTCTGTTGGGATCCTTCAAGCCAGGATGGAGTGGATTTGTATGTGGCCTTAGTTGTCCCATTTTTATCATTCTATGGACTGTGCTTTTTGAAATATCCAGTTTGGTAGATAAATCTTTGATGCATGTCCTCTCCCCCATTTGCAATGATGTAACTGCTTGATTTGGCACTTGTATTCTCTTTCTACCACAGTTGTGAAAGTGTGTACTCACATTGTAGTTCTGTCCAGCAATCTTCTGCTTCTTTGTTGTGTTCCATAGCTTGTTTATGGTTCTTGTTTACAAGTTGAACTCTTGTGCAGCTGCCTTGATTGTCCCCCATCCAAGATTTCCTTCATTTGCTTGTTGTAGAAGCCATACCAAGATGTGCAGTCTCCTTTCACTGCTGAGCCTTCTGTGTGATGGTTGATGATGACCTGCTGCCCATGTTCCATGCTCTGTTTCTGCTTGATGTGTGGACTGGTGATGACATGTTGATTCCTGGTCAGTGTCTTCATTCTCTGGCTCCTGGTTTAGATCAAAAAGAAAATTTCCTTCCATGTCCCAAGTTTCTTCCATAACAGTGTCATCCTCACAGTCTGCATCAACTGGAAATGGAGCCTCATTTAAGTCTAAGGCTGAAGCCATCACCAGCAGTCAATGATGCTCTTTTAGATATTTAATTCTTTGTTTAGGCTTAGTTTTTCAGAAAGCTTTGAATGCTTTCTGAAATGGGATTTCCTGTCTGCCTTTATATTCTTCTCAGATTGGGGGTAAATGAAATCCTCAATCTGTATGCCTTGAATGCTGAAATATCATTGGTTAATATAATTTTCAGATTTTGAATGTTTAGTATGTTTAGGTTTAGATTTTTTCAGATTTTTAATCCCTCTAAAATTGTACTTCCAAAATTATAATTTTCAGATTTTAATATAATTTTCAGATTTTGAATGTTTTGGGATGTTTAGATTTTGTACTTCAAATTTTGAATGTTTAGGGTCAGAAAAACTGTGCCAGATCTTATACTTTCATTGTTTTCAGAATTCCTAAATACTTGTGCCCAGAAGAAAATAGGAAGAAGAAAAAGGGACGGAGGGAGTACATGATAAATGGTGGACCAATTTAAGCACGAGAGCTATGGTCTCTTTAGGTCGATCAATAGCCCACAAAAATCAAACATATATTTTGTTGTCTAGTACTATTAAGTAAATGAAGTTAATTCACTACGCATATATGTTCCTTATGTCCCATATATAAAGACGTATGCATGCAAGTGGTGTAGCAAGGATTTTTTTTTTCCTTCTAATTCTATCGCTACAAGAAATAGGGTTACATTAGAACGTATGAAATTCAAAATACTAATGGTATATGCTTACGAAATTGGATTGGATGCTCAAAATACTTTAGTTATACAGTTATAGATTTCTCTGTAAGTGTATTTTGAGCCATTTGGTCTTCTCTGTCCTTGGACTGGGGCGCCATCCCCTCACTCTAAATTTTTTTGAACAAATTTTTTTTTATACAATCATAGAGATATACTAACATATGTCCCTGTGTCCTGCACAGGTTTGGTTAATAAAAAAATTAAAATTAAAATACTACTAAATATTTATAAAAACTAATATGGTAAATTATAAGCTTAATCTCTTGACATATATAGTGATAATGTTTTTGTATAATTAGAATTAAAAGTATATACGCAGATTGTATATAAAAATAGAAAATACTAACATAAGTTTATATTTTTAAGTAATGCGAATGTTAATTATGCATAATTAATTAAAAGGGGAAAATTGGTTAAGTTATATCAAATTTTTGTTTCAATTTTTTATATATATAATCACTTTTGCATCATGAATCATATATTACCAATTATACTCAATAATAGTATGTTACTAATTATATAAATTTAAATATTGAAATTATAAGAAGTAATGTAACTAATAAGGTAAAAATATATTATAAATAATTTTATTTACAAATAAAAAGAAACTAATAATGAAAAAAGATATAAATAATTTTTTAGATGATATATACTATCAATATATGTATTTAAGGTAAGTTATTTTAGATAATAAAATAAGTGGATAAGAATTAGAATATGTAAAATACCAAAATTAGAAAAGAACAATATTATAATTGTACTTTGAAATTTGCCTACGTGACATAGCTTACGAGTTGATACGTAAAAGAGATAATTAAGACTTTAACTATTTAACATAGTATATAAATAAATATAAATAGATATAGATATATAGATAGATAACAATAGCATTTACTATCCGAGCTTGGTAATCCAAATTTATTTCTATGATCTGTTAAATATCACGAAAGTAGATTACTAAAACGTGCATCTCTTTTTTATATAGGAAGTCCTTCAGTCGTTATAAGTGAAAAGGGGAATTAACCTCATAGTCACATGTAATATATCATGTTTATTATAAGTTAAGCTAAGAACCCTTAAACTTTTTAATTCATGTTTAACCATCATCAGTAATTTCAATGCAGAAAAGTGTTATTTTCAGTATTTTAGGCAAGTTTATAGATCTTAACATATATAATAATATAATGTACATATAGATCAGGATGTACGTTAAAATTAAGTAACCTATAAAAGGGGCGAGATAGGATGCTTTCAATTCTTAAGAGGTTGAAAAGACGTGGAGGGTGACTGATCGATATCTACTCGATCCTTTGCAAAAAAAGATCTTTATACAAATTAATCATCGTGCTTGAAAAATGTGGTTCAAATGAAGATGTGTAACATTCTCATCGATTAACTATATACACGCCCGGTCATGTCTTTTCAGTCTAACTGACCAATATAACATTCCATAATATTTATATAATCACGAATACGAATTATATGATCTAATGCCTCTTGTAAACAAAATATACGCCCCATTGTTTTAGTAATATTATGTTTTTCTTAAAATCAAATATTTATTATCATAAAATAATAACTATTAGTTTTAAATCGAAAGAAACTCCTTTATAATAATTATATTTAAGGGTGTGTTTGGTTTGATTTTAAGAAAATCAAGAGTCGGTTTCAGAATGATTAATTTCTGAATATTATGTTAAATTGTTATTATGTAAAGTTTAGAGAATAACAAGACTCTTACAAGCAGTCAAGCAAATAAAGGTATCAAATTTGTCTCACAGAGTTTCTAGATCACCTAGACTTCTAAGTAAGTGATTGTAACCTAACAACTTAAATAGAATCAACCATAATACAAAGTACTCACAAAGTTCGTACCTTTGTTCTTCCTCTTCACGATATGTCTTGGAAACTCAGAATTTCGTACGAAGCCTAATGCTAGATATCTAGCATATATAGTCCTAGCATAAAATCTCCAACTTTCTATCTTTAAGTCGGCCAACCGATATCAACTAAAGATCTTGTTTCAAACTAATCTTATTTCCATAAAATACAAGACTCACATCTCTTTATCAAAAGATATAGTTTTTCATAAAAAAATAAGTGCTCGTTTGGTTGAATACAGGAAGTGTAATGCCTGGAAATCACTTCTTATGAAATCATATCATGGGAATTGTATTTCATGAGAATTGGATAATCATGTTTGGCTAAAATTTAAATCATGGAAAGTATGGGGGGAGAAAATCTTACTCACTTCTTCTTAGATAATTGAAATTCTTGTATTTTGCAAGAATTGAACATCACATGAATTTAAATGCTGGTTTTTTTTATTAAAAAAAGTTTAACCAAATACATGTATGTAATATCAATTCATGGGATATTTAAATTCATGAGAATTCACTTACCAACCAAACGAGCCCTAAGACTTAGTCGAATTCTATCTAGATCTTAATCCTTGTGGCTCAAAACTTTAGAATATCTTCTTTCCTTATTTGATTAATCTTCAATCAAAGTCTCCAACGCTTCTTCTCTTCACTAACGCTTCATTTCTTAGCATTGTTCCTTTCTTTTCTCTTTACAGACGACAAACGCTGCTTTCACTATGTTTCGTTCAACGCATTAATTCCTTGTTGACTCTTTGTTCCTCTGTTTTGTTTCTCTTAGTTTTCATTGTTTCCAATTGTGTTTAATTGACCTGAAAATGTTGAAATTCATATGAACTAAAAACCATAAAATCTAATAATATTTATCATTATCAAAATCAGAGAAAACAACATCGTTCCACCAATTCAGATACGAGTCATTTCACAAAACCCAACATCTTCTTTTCCCAAGCAAATTAAACACTTTGATGATCAAATATGGGTTTGAGTCATCCCTCATGTCTCATCCCATAATAAGATTTCCATTCTAACCCGAATTCGATCAGTAATTGTACTATATATAATAACTTAGAATCATTATGTTCTACCGAGATTTCGATACATTCATTTAAGCCTCATTCTGATTGCTCATAAGGAGATTTTGGCAAACGACGAGTACATGTAACAAATAGAATTGAAGTGGGGTTCATACGTGAAGTGTACGTACATCACAAACCTAACAAACAAACGTGTTACGTGTAGGTAAGGTGTATAAATATGGTGATTGTGCGTGTATAAGAATGTAGCACAATTAAGTTTAAGTTGGCCACACTGGTGTATGTACAACCATGCTCTCCAACCAACCCACCTACATATATCCCTTCAGCTAGGCCCCACACCATTCAATTCATTAATTATACTACCTATGAAGATGAACTTGAGCCATTCCCTTACTCTTTCAATTTAAAATAAACTTAAGGCTCGATGAATGCCATAAAATTAAGGAAAACCTTAATGTATATGTTGAAATATCTATTCAATATTAATTGAAGATGTGACTTAATGAATAGTGGTGGTAATGGTTTGGGTTATGGAAAAGTGGACCCATTTTATCACTCAATCCAATAAGTTTTTTTTTTTTTTTTTATAAAAGAGATGCAACACTCTCTACAATTTATTCATATCGAAAAAAGGCTAATTAGGGATTAGGAGGGGATGAGCCAAACCCGTAATATCATTATCTAGAATTAAACTAACAACGTCAAGAACAACATTGAAAAAATGAAAACCTAAAGAACAAGTAAAAGCATAGTTAGTTAATTTATCAACCAGGAGATTAGCCTCCTTATACATGTGACCAAAACGGACCAATCAGTTTCTTGTGAGAAAGTCATGGCACATGCGTACCAATCCGACCCATAAAGTTAGTTGCTCCACTTGTTTTATCTGTCACCTGCAAAAAAATTCACCCACATTCGACTCATTACTAACGTATGAGTCGGGAGATCACATAACATTTTTATTAATATTTCTATCATTAATTAAATGTAATAAAACATATGTTGATGGATAATTTCATGTAATTTTCATTTTTTTGGTTATTTATGTGAAAATTATTCTTTTATGTGTATTTTTTTAATATATCATATTTTTAAATTATATTATTTTTTATTTAAGAGAAAAAACACACTCTGATAATAATCTAATACTTTTATAAGTTGATGGATATATAACTAATATAATACGAAATTGACCAAAGAAAAAGAACAATTAAAAAATGTTCGGTTTTTTCGCCTGATACCCTTGAGGTAAGGTAAAATTCGCGAGGTGTCCCAAAGTTGTATCTATTTCGCGGGGTATCCTCGAGTTTTGTTTTTTTCGCCAAATGCTCTTCCATTAAATCTTTAACAGATCCGATAAAAAAATAGAAAAAGCAAAAAAAAACAAAAAACAAATGTCCAGTCGTCTTCTTCCCTTTTGCCGCCCTCGACTTCGAGCCCTTCCCTTCTGCCGCCCTTGACAACAAGCCGACGACCCTTCTGCTGCCCTCGACGACAAGCCAGCCACAAGCTCGCGCCCGCTCGCCTCCGCCTCCACCCCCACTCGCGTGTTTAGGTACAACTTTTGGATTTTTGTACGGAGACTCCCACCATTTACGACATCTTCGAGATCCGCTCCGCCACCAACAACTTCCTCGCGCGGCGCCACACTGCCTCCTCCTCTGCCCCGTGTTGGTGGTGCTCCCTTCGCGGCAAGGACGCCATCGTCTTCCAGCGCAAGTTCCACTGCGCCACCTCCCCCGCCGCCGTCCGAGAAAAGCTCTATGTCATCTGCAAGTCCCACCACGTCGCAATCATCAAGCTCTTCGACGCATCTCTCTCCGGCGCCTACATATTCCTTGTCTACGAATTCGTCCAGGGGTCAACTTGTCCGACTGCCTTCAAAACCCTAACAACCCTAGCTTCACGGTGCTCTCGACGTGGATGTCGCAGATCAAGATCGCAATAGATCTCGCCAACGGCCTCGATTACATCCACAACAATACCGGATTGAGGCTCGTCCACAACCACATCAAGTCTGAATCGGTAATCGGGGTGAAACCCACACTCAACGCCCGAATCTGCCACTTCGGCACCGCAATCCTGTGTGGGGAGGCGTGTAGGGATTAGATGCGTATAAGCGTAATTACAGAAAACTATTTTCTAGCATCTAATAAGGATCTCATGCATGAATCAATATGAATCAAGAAGAAGTAGAGTTACATACCTTTTGATGCGAATGAAAACGCTCCGGCAGAGTTTCAGCGGAGATCAAAAGCCCTAAGTGTGGCTTCTCTACTTGGTCCACACGAGTCTGGAATCTGGATCGCCTTGGTCTCGTCTGCTAGAACGAACGAACGAAAGGCACAAGCTTGGCTTGCACTGTGAGGTTCGGCCGTGTGCTTCTTGGAGGAGAAGTAATGGTGTGTTTTCCTTTTGGTAACAATTATTATAATATCGTATCTTATCTTTGGTAATAGATATAATATCTTTATATTGTATCTATATCTTCTAATAAGATATCTCCTTATCTAGTTATTATTAATGATAACTCTTATCTATTAATAATAAAAGCCAATCTCCCAATTTAGCCATAGAGCCGAAATCCATGTCCAACATGGGCTTTCAGTTCAGTTTGATCCAGTCCGATAACTCTATGTGTGTGATCTCATAGGACCCGGTTATTATAGCCATGGGCCTAACCCGATTAAGCCCATTAATCGTAGTTGGCTTCTAGCAAAACACTATGATCCCTAAAATACTCGGATTGTAAATCTCCATCAATAGTCATATTCCATGTTCGGTAATTGCACATTTGATTAAAGGACACAATTCTTTCAAGGCGGTCGAAGAGGAACACATTGAAATCGGAACCGAAATCATGAAATTGAAGCGATCGGACAGCGAGAAGTTCTAGGGAATTCGAGGATACAAGTCAAAAGCTATCAAACAGACTGGGCATTTGTTTTTTTTCCTACTTTTTCTAGTTTTTTTTTTTGGATTATTAACGGATCCCTTAAAGATTTAAGAGATGGACATTTGGCGGATTTTTTTTTTTGAGGATTTCCCGCAAAATAGGTACAACTTTGAGATATCTCGTGAATTTCACCTTATCTCAAGGTACCGGGCAAAAAAACCGAAAAATGTTTGACATATAGGTGATTGGGCTCAGAAGTGACGAGAACAAAAATACACGATTCATGGTAGTTAATGCCTAAGGTTTTTTTTTTTACATTGGCCCAAAGCAGTCCACGGCGGGTCTACGAGTTTCTCTATCGTTCATACTATTGCTATTGTTATTGCTAGCCTCCCCAATTCCTTTTTTTTTTATATATTAAATCCGTAATTCCTCGTTCAAGGTAACCGAGTAATGCTGGAGACTCCATTACAAACTTGAACATGTATTGAGGTATACACTATAAAATGAAATATAACGCAAAGACACAAATATAAGGGACAATTATCGAAAATTATCCGTTAAAAGGGTCATATTACCCAAAACTACCCCTTTAATTCGATATTACCAGAAATCACCCGACTATCATCTGCCGTTAACGAAACGCCATCCCATACCAGGATCCGTCAAAAAAAAACGTGAACCGCGTTCCTACACGTGCCTGTTTCTTTTAACTTTTTCTTTTTTTCTTTTCTTTGGGGTAAATATATTCCCTTTTCCTTTTGCCTTCAAACCCAAAAGAAAGATGATTGAGATCATGAACCCTGTGAAATAATCCATCAATGGCGGACATCAAGAAATTAGCTCTTCCATCAACCCCCAACTCTGGCATGCTTGTGCCGGTGGAATGGTCCAAATTCCGCCATTAAACTCCAACGTCATCTACTTCCCCCAAGGCCACTTAGACCACGCCCAACTCAATCTCAACCCCGGTTTTCCCACAAATTACATCCCTGCCCTTGTCCCCTGCCGAGTCGCCTTCGTCAATTACTTAGCCCACCCGGAAACCGACCAAGTCTACGCCAAAATCCGCCTCGCCCCAATCCAAACCCACCACCTCGATTCCGACAAGAACCGGTTCACTCCCGATAATTTTAGTTCCGACGGTTCGCGTGCGACACCCTCACCACCTTCCTCAAATCCGCTCTCACCTTCTGCCTAATCCTCTCCATCTCACTCGTCGTCTACTCCGCCTTCACTCGCCCGATACCGAGTCCGAGTTCGACTCGCTGGTGGATCTCCTCCTCCTCTGCAGCCGCTTCCACCGCCACTGCAACCCTAACAAACGAAGAATCGCCTTACAGTCCTCAATCTCGCCGTACTGCGAGAAAGTGCTCCGCAGAGTATCCATGGTGGTATCCCAGCCGAGGCCGTGGACAAAGATCTTCCGGTTGACTGGATCCTCGTCGGCAATCTTCCTCACACGCGCCGCCACCTGCGGATGCTTCTCAGCGGCCTCACAGATCATGCCGAGAAGCTTCTCCTTGGGAAAGGGCTCCAGGAGCTTGTGAATCGGCTCGCCTTCGTCGTCATCAGCGCCGACGTTGTTCTGGTCTTTGGCGGCTCCGATTAGTTAAGGTTCAATTCGGTGAAAGAGAGAGATGAGCAGCGGGTGCAATTTTTACCCCAAAATATATTTACCAAAGTAATAAAATAAGGGGGGGAATATAAAGAAAAAAGGATTTAACCGTGCGTCCACTCGCCAATCGCCGCGCATTGACGCTTTTTTGACGGATCCTGGGATGGGGTGGCGTTTCGTTAACGGCAGATGATACCTGGGTGGTTTCGGGTAATATCGAATTAAATGGGTGGTTTTGGGCAATATGACCCTTTCAACGGATGGTTTTTGGTAATTGACCATAAATATAAACATATCTCGAAATTGAAGTGCATGAATGTATCAAGAAATTAAAAAAAAAAAAATGTAATGTCTTGGAATCTCTCCTCAGAAATAATCCTAACTAACTTAGTGTCCATGTCTTGTACAAAATTTGTTTATTATATTTAAAAAAAATTATACAAATATTATATAATTAATTGATATAGAAATATATAGGAAGTGAATGACATAAAAATAAATGATAGATGAATGCTAAAATAAAAAGGAATAATTCATGACGAAAGATAGGCGACACTCTCCATAATTTTATTAATACTAAAAATATGCTAAGTAATTATGAAATGAAGGATAACCACAACCCTGATATCAATATCCAAAAAATGAGTCTCGCAGGGGCCTTGGCCTCGTTTTTCGACCAAAAAAAAATCCAAAAAATGATATACATAATGAAATTGTTCAACAGTATCAATAATACACAATAATCTTAAAGGAAAAATGGTCTAGGAAAGATGGCTGCAAACGTGATGGAATCCACTATTGAATAACGTGATGGAATCCACTATCACGCTGCTCCACGGTCCACACAACCCCTTTTTTTTAAAAAATAATTAGTTTAACCGAATCGATATAATTCGGTTCGGTTTTCAGCTCAATTTTTTTCGGTTTTATTGGTTCGGTTCCGGACCGATGCTCAATCCTATTCTAAATAGTCCTTTTGAAGAAGACGCAAAAGAAGATTAGTCCAATTCTTTCATTTTTTGGCGAGAGGAGATCAATTCAATTATGAGTTAATCATTGTTATGGAAGTTTTAGATTTATAATCTTTGAAATTGATTTGTAATTTTTGTGATTGATTTATACAAAATTAGGGAATTAGCGCTAGGTTTATGATATATATAAATCTTTTATATATAACTAAATTTATTTTAAAATAGTTCAAAAAATAATAAGTGTTAGTTTTAATGAGGGGTATTATGTGACATAATTAAGTTTTAATTTAGTATATATAGTAGATTAAACCTAAGCATTTAAATTTTAAGCTTTTTAAAGTTTAGTTTGAAAATGGGCTCGATCTCCAGAATCAGATCGAAAAACTAAAGATAGATTAAATCTCATAATTTAATAAAGGAAATCAGCGCCCAAAATGAAGTCACATTTACAAAAAGTCAAGAACCAGAACTGTTAACTGGATCAGACGGGTCGGATTCGGGTCGGGTCATGTCGGTTCGGGTCAAATCGGCCTCTGATCGATCGGGGGTTAGAAATTTTCTGGTTGGACGGGTCGGTTTCGGGTTGATTCGACGGGTCAAACATGCCCTTTTGTTATGATTATTATTATGATTTTTAACTTTAATAAAATAATTATAATAATATTATATACTTATTTAATAAAGTATATTAAAATATATTTAATATAAATGAAATAAAAAATATGAAATAACGGGGGTCCGTGAACTCGGATTCACGTTCGGGTCGAATCGAGTTGGGTTGGATTTGGGTCCTCTTAACCCAGTGACGTTCGGGTCGGGTCTCGGCCTAGAAAATTCGGATCGGGTCAGGTTTTTGGGTCGGGTCGGTTTTTAACGGGCTATCAAGAACCCACGTACTACTAGTAGATACATAGGTTTTAAGGTTCAACTTTTAACTAGATAAACGAATATATTATTATTTTATGGTTTGTAATATATAAATGATGAAAATGTATTAGTGTTTGTCTTTATTTCATAATAGGGTATCTTTTTATTACTTTTAATATTTTGGATCCATTCTATTAATGGTTTCTTATAATTGCAAGCTTGTTTATTATTTATAATTATTAATAGGTAAGTATTTGTAATTGTGACTAATATTAAATAGAGTTTTTATTGTCAAGGATGATGTTATGTTCTTCCTTTTGTAGAAACAATATGTTTGATTTGATGTACCTAAACATATATGTTATTTGTAACTCTTCCCAAAATTTATTAACTATATGTTACATTAATACTCAATTTTTTTTTTACAAAACTCAATTATACTAAGATAAAGAGTACAAAACTTAATTAAAAAATTACAAATAAATTATAAATATACACACAAAATCTATGTATTTTTAGGGTAGTTGTAAAACTATACTTTTAAGTCAACCATTGATAATTCCGAACCTATTCAAAAAGTTTGAATAACTTAGTTTTCATTAAAAAATGAATCAAAATGACAAAGAACCTTCATGTCTAATTGATCGAGATTAATGACAAAATATTAATCCATATATATTTGTTCTTTCTAACCCTGTTTTCGATCTAGGTCTTGTCTTATTCATAGTTTGTATTTTTGAACCTCAATAACTAAAAAATCATAAGTATTGATCCTCATCCCATTTGATATCAAAAAGAAAATGAAGAGAGTTGAGAATTTGAAAAAAATGTAAGTAAAACCTGTCAATTATTAAAGCCCGTAAGGGCCCATGATAGCTAAATCATTGATCATATTCAACTACATTGAAAAACTCATTAAATATTTGATAATGACCACCTAGTTAATATATGTAGGAGTTACATGATCAGTTTATGAGTATGAGAACATAAAAGAAAACGGAAACGATAACTAATATATGTGTTTGTTTTTATATGTTTTGATTATTTTTTTAATATATGAATGTTCATAAAGTTAAATTAAATCAATGTTGGCTTGCTATGTCATTTAAATGGTTTAAGAAGGATTTTATCATAAATAATTAAATAATGTCATAGAAAAAAAAATGTTTGAATTTTTTTAAAACTGTAATATGTAATATGATTGACGTAAATATTCAATAATTGAAAGAGAGGATATTAAATACCAATTATTAGATAGGAAATGTTTTTGTTTTCATTTTTCTTATTAAGTGTAAGTGATAATTAGTAAAAGAAGGTTAATAAAATTGAAGCCATTTGACTCTTATTTAGGTGAAAATGGTTATTTATTCAAATTTAAAAATTAATAAATTGGTTTTATAAAATTTAAAATTAAAGGCATTTATTGTGACAATATGTCAACTTTTTATGTTAGTATAGATAGATTAGATTAAGATTGGAGTTAAGTAGGGACTTAGATTATAGCGATAGACCTCGAAAATATTGGCCCAGCCTTTGGGCCCATTCGAGTCAGGTAGAGATTTAGATTATAACAATACGGGCCTCGAAAAAGTTAGTTCAACCTTTAAGCCCATTTAAGTCTTTGATTTTGTCTTTTAAAGTTAGCATCCAATCACCTAAAATGCTAACTTTTAAATATAGATAGACTAGTAAACATACCCGTGCGTATATATGATTTTGTTTTATTAATCTTTATTTCTACTCTATAAATAAAGATTAAAAAATTATAATTGATTTTACTTGTGAATTAATTTTGAAATTCTACAAATCAATTCTATTATTGTAGTCATCTTTATAAAAAAAAATATATTAAGAATTTCTTCTTCATTTTATCATATTTGTATCAATATCACAAAAATGCACATGTGATAATTAGACAATGTGCGCCAATGACTTACAAAATGAGTCTTCAATACATCTATTGGATTCAATTATTCGAGTAAATTGGTTTGGAATATAATGTTCAAGTACTTCTATAGTAAACTACATAGAGGGGAAATGTTTGTGTAGAAAAAATATGGAATAATAAAACCAAGATGACAGGTTAATTTGTATCATTGTTTATAATTATTAATCATATATTGCATGATCTTGTTTATTTTAAGGGTTTATTTAATTTGTTTTTCTAAATTCTGCTTTGAATTTAGCAAATGTCATTTCAATCTATTAGTTGAATTTATTAATGCTATAGAGCTATTAGTAAAGTGAAGTAATTAATTTTTTTCCTTAAATGGGGAATAAATAAATTTCAATTGGCTTCAATTTTTTTTAAAATTTTTCATAGATAGTGCATACAAAATTATATTTTCAATTTCATAATGGTAAAATTAATCAAATTATATGATATATATTCTATCAAAAAAATGATTAAAAATATTTTTAAAAATACATCTAACTTGATTACAATCGACATCATTTATACCGAAATTCATAGCCCAAAAAACCGAAGATCGAGAAAAGAATTGTAATGATCCAATTCGAGTGTGCGCTATAGTCTCGTTTGTAGAGTACTTCTGCAAATAAGGCATAAATAAGGATTAGTTAATTTATTAAAATTAATCAGAAAATGGAGTACAAACTTATCAAATGTTGGTTTATTCAGTAAAACATCAACAATTTGGACATGACTTTCAAATTAGAAAAAAATGAAAATAGTAAGGAGAAGCAAAATGACGAATTCGATGTAGATAAAAACAATCAAAGGAACATGGGGCAAGATATGGGAATGGAGGGCATGGATGAAAAAATAGTTCCCGGATTTATATGGAATATTATGCATTTGATTTGAAATTGTTCATGAATGTAATGACGTCTAGAGATTCTCGTAACAGTATACCATATAGTTATCAATCTTATTAAATGGGCTAATATATAGAATGAAAACACATGAAGCGTTTTGAACATATGAACAAACTCTAGTATTTTAACCGATCAAAATGAAACGTTTTCGATCTAAATTAATAAGAACCATTATTATTATTGTCAATTATATATTTATACTAACTGAAATAGTTTAATACTCCACCAACTAAAATTCTACTTTATAATTATGTTGTAGTTTTTTGGCATACTAATTAAATTGTTTATTACTAATCAAAATTGTTTAATTTACAAGCTAAGTAAATGAGCATTCATTGCTCAAAAACTCTATTATATATAGATATAGATAGATTGATATTGAGAAAAAATAACATGAATCAAACTCTTTTTCATCTATGATATGGGTATTATAATGAGCTTTCATTGCTCGAATCAAACTTATGATTTAAGTTATCAACGTTAAAAAAAACTATGTACGTGATAACATTTTCATCTATGATATGGGTATTATAATGGTATTTATGCTCATAATGTTAGTTGTGGCGTTGATTTAATAATTAAAAAGGTCTATATATAAGAGAAGATATACATTATAATGGAATGTAAATAATCGTATAGCCTAAAACTCTTTTTCGGAAATAAATTTGATTTTATGTGTGATACTTTTGAGGCGTAAGTGAGTAAATATTTACCAAAAATCTTATATTTATACAAATATATATAATTAGAGATATTATATTAGAATTAGGAGTAACTATTTATCAAAAATATTCTATTTATGCAAATATATAATTAGATAGATTATATTAGAATTAGGAGTATATCATTTTATATTTTATATGTTGTTATTTAGGCAAAACTCTTTCTTTTATGTGTGATATACTTCTAAGCTATAATTAAGATGAGATACATTTATGGTAAAAAGCTCTATGTTATATTATACATAAATTCTTATTACATGTGAAGAATTTCCACATGAATAATGTTAGTTTTGGATTTCATCTACATTTGAATGCTAATTTTGTATTAATTCTACTCTATTTTTGTGATAAAATATAGTTTTGTGATAAACTAAATGTAATTTTGTGATAAAATGATACCATGGGTAGATTTATTTTTAAATAAAATAAAATAATTTTATTATTATTTAAAAAGATGAACATTAATGATCTAAAATTGTATTTTATATTATATATAGATTTATCAAAACCTAAATTTAACACAAGTCCATAAGTGAATCTATGCCAAACTAACCATTGCTAAATTGCAAACTCAAAACTTATATTAATAAACATATGTGAGGTTACATGATTGAACACCAATAATGTGAAATTGAAATGTCGACACATGTACCCGTGGACTTACCCAAATGTCACGTCTATACATCATTTTATTCTGCCCACCTAAAATATTCTTTTAGTTCCGTTTCTTTTTAAGAGTCTTTGATAAGTGTTATTTTGGAGCGCATATTTAAGGATTATTACCAAGTTTGAGGCGCTATTTGGATGGATTTAGAGCACAATCGTGGATTATGGAGTTAGAGTGGAGAAGTGAAGAAATCATGGGATTTATAGAGGTTTGAAGTGTATTGAAGAGTAGAAGAACAATGTGCTGAATTCAAATGGTTCGTTCTCTCTACTCAGATGTCCAAATGAAGTGATTCCAATTCGAGGAGTTAGATCTTGAAGCCTACTGCAAGTCCTCAAAATATGAGCGTAATCCGAGTTGGGAATCAAAAGTTATGGCGTTTTTACTAAAGTGTCACAGAAGCTGAAAAGTCACCGTCCCGCGCCAGAAGCCACCGCGGCCCGGAGGTGGATATCAGAGAAGACTGACGCCCCGCGGTGGGCACGTAGCGCCTCACGGCCAGAAGACTTTATTTCCTTATTTTTGCTATTTTGGATTTCCTTATTTTCTATTATTTTATTTCCTTTGTTATTTTCATTAGGTTAACTTATTTTCTAAACCTATTTAAGACCTCTTTCTAGGTTAAGAGGCATACACTTTAGAAGTTACAATTCTCCTTGGGGAGACTTAGTTCGTTTTCATTCTGCCTCCAGGGTTTTCAACCCATGGAGAGCTAAACACCTTTATTTCACTAGACAATTGAAGCATTGCAATTGATTGGTTGTGAGATTTCTATTCCTTGTTCTATATCTTATAAGTGTTGGTTTGATTCTCTTGGTTATATTGTCTATTGATTTATGTTGGTTTATCTAGAGTTGCTAACTAGGCTTATCGACATCTATCATAGTGCTAGGATTGCATATAGGGGTTCCGAGTGCATATCTAGTGGCAAACACAATTGTGCGTATAGGGGTTCCGAGCGTACAATTGTGAGTGAGAATCAGTTGCATGTTAAGTAGGGGAGTGAGTACTTGTACGTCTTTCTACTTACATGTATCCTATATCCTTGTGTGCATTGCTATTGCTTTGTTGGTGGTAATATACCCCGGTCTGGTACCGCGTGACAGGCGTGACTGGTGTATTTTACCATTGACATAGTAATAAGTCTATTGACAACTGTGAGAATCAGTAGTACTTAAGATCAGGATGGGAACAACTATAAGATTGTGAAAATAACTTGGATTTAATAGATTTCAGTGATCAACCTGTATCCTTTGCAGTGTGGATATTTGTCTAGTTGAATACTCACACCCATCATTCTTATTCTTTCTCTAAAGCTTGCATCTTTGTTACTTTGTTTGATAATCAAAACCCCCCTTCCTTTGTTACTTCGCATGCTCATAAACACATGAATTGATCACTTCCTCCCTGTGGATTCGACTCTTGCTTGCCTCTACTACTTGTTTAGGTTTATTTAGGATTTTATTTGTTTAGGTGTCACGACGACTAACGTCTATCAGTCTTCTTCTTTTTCTTTTTTTTTGGTAAATGAGTATTCCTTTTGAAGAGTATTCTAGTCCATTGCTAATTTGCTATCATGCCACTATTATATTATAAGCATTACGAATACTTATATAAGCATTACGAATACTTAAATAAGTAGGTAACCTAAATAAACAATTATATTGATCACCTCCAAGTTCTGTCGGTTCATATACTTGTATCAAATTGCAATTAGTAAACTTCAAGTAACTTATATTCTATTCCCTCATATTTAATTCATATCTAAATTAAATGTAAATACTTGAATTTTGATCAACTTTATGGGTCTGTTCGACTGACCCATTAATTTTTATTTTATTTTTAACTTCTTCTACTCTCGTGTTCTTATTTCTCCACAATTAAGCACTAACAGCGCGTTCGGCTTCTTCAGCCTTCCAACTCCTCCTAAACACTTCCCATTTCTCAAATCTACTTCTGCTTGCTCAAAAATAGCCAAAAAAAGATGGATCTCAGTGCTTTTGGGTCAAAACTGCCCCGAGTCTCCTCATCAGTGCCCCGACAAATTCTCCTTCGAACGACCGCGGCTGTGCAAGTATGTGTTCTTCGATTTTTCTTCACCTCTTTAAATGAAATTGTTCTTCCTGGGTAATTGTTTTTCACCGCTTGTGAATCTCTAGATTTTTGCTCTACCGAGGGTTTTTTATTAGGGGGAAATTCGCAGCTGTGCACGTATGTGTTCTTCGATATTTTTTCACCTCTTCAAATGAAATTGTTCTTCCTGTAATGTAATTGTTCTTCACCGCTTGATCTTTGTTCTGCCTAGGGTTTTTTATTAGGGGGAAATTCGCGGCTGTCCAGATCTTTGTTCTATCTAGGGTTTTTGATTAGGGGTTTTGCGTTCTCCGATTAGGGTAAAAAAAAAGAAATTTCTCGGTCCTCAAATTTGGGGTTTTTTGCTTAGGGGTTTCCACTAGGATTTCCCTTAGTTGTTTTGCTGTGAATTTTGGGTTTTTTGCTTAGGTGTTTGTTGATTATGCAGATTATGGTTTTCTTGTTCCTGAAATTAGGGTTTTATTATTAGGTGCAAAAAATCGGGTGTCCATTATTTTCTTTCCACCAGATTCAAGTAAATTATCTTTGCTGTCAATCATATCCTTATCTGTAAATTTATTTGATGTGATATTATTGTGAAATGAAATCCCTTTCATGTGGTAATGCAACAGAAATGGCCAAAAGACAGATGAATGATGAATTTAATTGGTTAAATGTGAGGTTCAGGGTTTGTGGTGTATAATTGGTTCAATAATGATGTGATCCGACTAGGGTCGGCTCACGATTTGCCCGATCTAGGCATGCAACGGCTGGATGTTTCTTCTCTTGGTAACCGGGATAGATACGAATCACCTAGAGGATGGCTCGCGGGTCTCTTATGCTCGCTTTGGGCGAGGGTGGGGCGAGACGATGAAGGAGATGCGAAGCAGACAATGAAGGGGATGCGAAACAGACTTGTGTTTGACGCTCGATCTAAGAATAAGGAGGATCCACTCTCAACTTTAAGACTTAGATTACTGGTTTGAACGTAAGGAAATAACAAGACAAAGGGGGCTTTAAATAGCCAATGAAACTCGGCTAAGACCTAATGGGCTTGGGCCGAAACGAACCTATGGGCTAGCCCACTATGCAATAGTGGAGCAATGTCCGAAATAGAAACTGCTATAAATAGAAACTGCTAAACATAGTAAGTCCTAAAATAGAAAGTGTCAAAGATGGAAACTTACTAAACATAGTAAGTTCCAAAATAGCAATGCTAAAAATAGAAAGCTGCTAAAACAGGAAAGTTGCTAAAATAAAAAATATGAAGCTAAACTAGACTAAGTCTTGAACCAAGGTGGTCTCCAAGGTCTTGGACGCATGGGGCTCGCTTGAGCCTGGCTTGGGTCGATGCAGGATCGCATCATTCTCCTCCCCTTAGAATCAAAGCATCCTCGCTTCGAACTGGGTGGGGCCAAGGAGAAGATACGCACGTCGGGCAGCGTGAAGACGGAGTCGGTCTTGAGTCTGGGTCGTGCAACCTCTATGAAGACCAAGGAAGACTCGGGTGCAGGAGCGAGCTTGAGGGCTGGGGCGGTCGCTCCATAGCAGAAAATCGCAACTGTGTGCACGGCCGCAGGTTCGATGGGACACATACTTGCATCCATGGGCACAGGTGCATTCGTCGTCGGAGTCGGTGGCACGGCAACGGGCTCCTCAGTTGGTGCGTCTGCAGTCGGTGTCGTCACAGCAACGGGCGCCGGTGTGGGTTCGATGAAGATCGGACCCGCAGGCGCGACAATGGGCTCCGCATGGGGTTCGCAGGATGGCGGTTCGAGGGGTGGGGGTGAGGCGGACCACTTGGCCTGGAGGTGGGCCAACTTTCGTCGGAGATACCGGATTTTGCGTTGCGCGGGTATGAGCTCATGGGCGGTGGAAACGGGTCTCCGGTCGACGTCGTGGGTGTGAACATGTGGTCGAAGCCGAGGAGGGGGGATCCAGTCCGAGTCAACGTCGCGGTAGTGGGCGCGGCGTCGCGGCTGGGACGCATGGGTGCGTGGACGCGGTGGCGGTGGTGCATGGAGTCTAGGTGGCGGAAACCAATCCGGGTGCGCATACGGGTTCACGCCACTGAACCAAGGTTCATCATCCCACTCGTCGGGCTCAAAGTAAGGGTACAAACGGGCCATGGAGTAGGGAGGCTAACGGTCGGTCATGGAACCGGGTGGAGCTAAGGACGGGTTGGTTAAGGAAAGGTCAAATTAGGGTTATGAGGGGAGGCGGAGGCTACGGTTTTGGATAAATAAAAAGAGAATCGGAAACGACAGTGTAGAAAACCGCGGTCGCGGAGGCTAGGGTTTCGGCAGTAGACGATTCGTATTTTGGCCTTTTGAGGGGTCAAACGATGTCCGTTTTGGGCGAATTTTATATGCCAGGACTCGTATCGAGATGCTCTACAGGAATATGGAAGAAAATTGCGGAAAGGATGAAAAATTTTTTTGGACGAAATCTGGGCAGAAGGCTCATCGGTTTTGTGGTGGTGGTGGTGTCGTCGGAGAAGAAGGCGCGCTGCGTGCCCCTGGCTGCTCTGATACCAGTTGATGTGATCCGACTGTTGTCGGCTCACGATTTGCCCGATCTAGGCAGGCAACGGCTGGATGTTTCTTCTCTTGGTAACCGAGATAGATAGGAACCACCTAGAGGATGGCTCGCGGGTCTCTTATGCTCGCTTTGGGCGAGGGTGGGGCGAGACGGTGAAGGAGATGCGAAGCAGACAATGAAGGGGATGCGAAGCAGACTTGTGTTTGACGCTCGATCTAAGAATAAGGAGGATTCACTCTCAACTTTAAGACTTAGATTACTGGTTTGAACGTAAGGAAATAACAAGACAAAGGGGGCTTTAAATAGCCAATGAAACTCGGCCAAGACCTAATGGGATTGGGCCGAAACGAACCTATGGGCTAGCCCACTATGCAATAGTGGAGCAATGTCCGAAATAGAAACTGCTATAAATAGAAACTGCTAAACATAGTAAGTCCTAAAATAGAAAGTGTCAAAGATGAAAACTTACTAAACATAGTAAGTTCCAAAAATAGCAATGCTAAAAATAGAAAGCTTCTAAAACAAGAAAGTTGCTAAAATAAGAAAAATGAAGCTAAACTAGACTAAGTCTTGAACCAAGGTGGTCTCCAAGGTCTTGGACGCATAGGGCTCGCTTGAGCCCGGCTTGGGTCGATGCAGGATCGCATCAAATAACAAACCCTAATTGGTTCAATAATATGATAATATGATTTCCTTGTTATTATAAATAATTTACTCCAGTTGTGTATATACCCTAAACCATAGCCATGCCTAATCTGTCAATGTTATTTAAAAATCCTTGGCCCCTTTAGGGCAAGTACTCAAAAAAACAAAAATAGACTCGGAAGAAGCTCTTCTTAGGCAAACAATATGAACCCTGCTGCAATCTTGATATTGAAAATTCCTTTTCTTTGAATTTTAAAATTCTTAGTGGTTTGACTGGTTTCCAATCCTTGCTATAATGAATTGTATCTTGCATTTGGTATCACATTCTGTATAGCATTATCTGCTGCATATATCATATATGTACTTTTTAAGTTTATCATTCGAAGTGAACTTGTTCATTTTAAGATCAAGCAGTATGCTAAAGCTATGAAGTTGTCTATTTCTTATTACTTTATTCTTCCCTGCTTTTGTTTTCCTTGTTATGTCCAAGTGGCTCAAGTCAATATACCTTAAATTTTGTTCTTAATCATAGTTGAACTCTTTATTGGCAGGTTCAAGTCAGATTATTGTCAAATCAATCTTTTACTTCAGTTATATATAAGCCAAATAGTTTGAGTTGCTGCTGCAATATGTTATTATAATAGTTAGTTTACCTCCCCTTTTATTTCTATTTTCTATGTGTGGGTTGATCTAATGTTGCTCTTAATTACAGGAATGTCTCAATCTGAAAATGATCTAAGTGACATGAATGATTATCTCCTCTCAACGCAAAACTCCTTCCAATCTGACTATGGATTTCCAAGAGAGGTGTTAGAGACAATGAATAATTTCAGTGTGTCATCCCCTGGCATGCTATCTGACGACCTAAGGGTGAATTATCTCATAGCCATCTATTTTTTTCCAGTTCATGCATTTAAATATTTATATCATTAGAATAGATTATAAACATTACTTGCAGTTTAGAGGTACCTGAATTATAAAACTATGACTTTCTACAATTTTTCATATATGTATATACAACCATATGATATTTGTCATTTTTTTATTGTTGTTGCATGTAATTTACTTCAAATGTGTATATATATATATATAACCATATGAGCAAAGTTTATGGTGTTTAGCTACCTGATGTTGTTTTTTGAGGTAGTGGGGATCATGAGAACAATATACTGAACTATTATTTATTTATAATTTTTTAAGGTAGTTTGGATCTTGAGAACAGTATAGAACTCTAATGTTTTATGATATTGTTGTTTTCAAGCCCTCGAGGATGAGTTCAGGGAGGAAATCGAATTATTGAATGAAAGTCCTGGAAGCGCGCGGAGTGCAAGGCTGCAACAATTAGCAACCAAACAACGAGACCGCCTCAAAAGCGCCGAGCTTGACATAGCTGCTTATTGTGCCCATCAGACAGTTGCCGAGAACGTTAATAGCAACTTGTCAGAGAGATTGTCAAGTTTAGCGAATGTGCATGTGCTAGTTTGCTTGGAACGAGATGAATTAAGAAGGTTCAAGAGGTTTGTGAAACCACTGTTGATCGTCCTAGCAATTGTGATTCTACTTGTTTTAGTCGTTTATTGGGGACACTTTATTTACGTGTAGGGTGCAATATGTGATGGTAGTAGGGTAATATGGGTTTATGAATGCCATTTTGAAACTATGTGCATTGTAATAGCTAGGCTTTATTGTCATTTTGTATAATGTTGGCATGTCGTTTAGGGTAAGTTATGGGCTGGAGGCCACATGCATTGTAGTGCATTGAATTTAACAGACCATTTTGTACATTTGTAACGTTCCAAGGGTGGTAGGCGTTTAGGGTAAGTTATGGGTTGTAGGCCACATGCATTGTAGTGCATTGAATTTAACAGGCCATTTTGTACATTTGTAACGTTCCAAGGGTGGTAGGTGAGCTATGTTTCACTTCTTGTAAACAAGTGTGTCATGGATGTTTGGTTGTTCAATTATCTCTTTCACTTTATGTCTTGGATGTGTCATTGAATTTATGACTCATCTCTTTCACTTTATGTCTTGGATGTGTCATTGAATTTATGACTTATCTCTTTCACTTTGGAGTTGTTTGCTTTATATGTATTTTGTTGCTGCCAATGCATGTGAACTCTCTTTATTTCATTGAATTATTGGCTGTCACACATGCCATGTGAACATACAGTGTTCCATTGAACTATTGGTTCATTACTCCCCTATATATATTAGCTATTAATGTTCACCTTCACTCATACATGGTTCTTGATGAGTCATAATATTTCACTTGATGCGATCAAGGACTCCATTTTCATGGCCTCATGTCGGATTAATTGATCTTCAATAAGGTCTGGAAATTGGAGTCATTAATCATATCAATTGAAACAGTCTGACTCAATCAAATAAAGGGATTCACTTGATGTTTTGTGTTCTTGGGCATCATAATTTCAGGAAAGTTGGTGTTTTGTGTTCTTGATGAGTCGGAATATTTCACTTGATGCGATTAAGGACTCCAATTTTGTGGCCTTGTTGAAGAGTGTTTGATCTTCAACAAGGTCTGGAAATTGGAGTCATTGATCGTATGAATTGAAATAATCCGACTAAATCAAATAAAGGGAAACAACGACTGCTACCACAACCACCTTCTGCAAGAAAACGCATCAACATATTCCCAGGTAGTACGTGCACTTCTCAAATGAGAACTTAAAATTTTTGGGCCACCCATCAACATATTCCCAGGTAAGAAATTATTTCACATTGATAAGCCACACTAATGCACAAATCACTCTAATTATAGTAGTCAAAGCTTCCCCAAATTCATTCAACTTCTTTTTGAGTGGAGTGTCCTCCTCATTTTGAGATGCCTCTTGAATCTGAGAATGAACATGCCCAATCTCAGTTTCCATCCCTATCTGTGTAACCAAGCAAATGCAATTTCCATTAACAACAGTCGTTCCAGCAAACACCATACACTTCTTTGACTGAATTTCTGAATCTTCAGGAATAGGCCTGGTGGTCTTACCGACAGCTTCACTCTCACTAGTTAAGGATCCTTGCTCTACCCTCAAAGTTGAGCTAATCAAACTCAATACTCTCATGTCTGCATGCACCTTATCACCCACCCTAAGCTCAACTATATCACCCGGCACCAATTCCTTGGCAGGCAATGTTGAAACCTTTTTACCATCCTGAATCACTGCAGCATGTTCAGACTGAATTTCTTTCAATGCTTCTAATGCTTTCTCAGCATTGTTCTCTTGCCAAACCCCAACAACCATATGCTCCTTGCCCTCAAAGCTTCCCCAAACTAATGACCCGTCTTCTTAATGGGCTTTATCTTGTAGCCAACTAATTTATATGAAACTAAAAGATAAAATCATGTGATTATTTTTACCTCTACAAGTAGTATGTTAAGGAGATGTAGTTTCTGGGGTTGTTCAAATGTCTTGTTCCGTTCAAATGGAGACCAGGGCACCTCTTATAAAAATAGAGCATGAAACAAGACGTATACGGTATACCTTAAGATCGACCCCAAGTACTTACAACAAAGACACGTTAAAGACTCGTACATATATATTTCAAAGAATTCCATTACTCATTTGTATCATAGTTAACAAGCCACTTTTGGTTGGAGGAAATGGGCATGTTGGCTGCCGTTGGCTGAGTGCAAGCATCTTCTAGGCAGTTGAAAGTACTTCTTCCACCAAGTTGAACCTTGCCCATCAAATTGTCAAATTGCTCCATGTTTTGTAACAATTGTGACTGTCTGACTGAAGTAGCAAATCCTGCAGAAGCAGAGCATGGCATGCCAATCAAGCTGAGTGAAACACTCCAAATTGCTAAGAGGCTCAGCGTCGAGGGCAACCCGCTCTCGTCTCCCCCCACAGACGTTTGAAGGTTTAGTTCAGTAACACCAATGAGCAAAGAAATTGACTAGCAAAATATCATGCCTACAAAAGCAAGATTCAATGTCAACAACAACAAAAGTGAAGGTTTAGTTCTGTTTTGATAACATAAAAGAGAAAAATAGATCATCAAAACTTCATCCAGGCTAGTTCACAATAGATACACCAAAAGATTGAAGGTCTAGTGAACATACTGATGAGTCCGGTTAGTTCACAACAGATACACCACAAGATCTGTACTAAAACAAAATTGCTTGACAACAGAAAGCAACGTTTAGTTCACAAAAGATATACCAACTCAATTTGTTTCTTCAAAAAGGATTTTATATATGTAGGACCAGTGGTAATCATCAAAGAAATCTTGATTTGTTTGTCCAAATTTCACGCGCAATCTCAGCTCTCAAATGACCCATGCCTCCAGGAAGGTCACCGCAACCTTCATCTTCTCGACCTTGAAAAACTTCTTCAAAGTCCTCATCTTCTTCGAATAGTGAATCGTAGTGCTTGTGTTGTAGGATGAAGTTGTGGAGGCCAAAACACGCTAAAATAATGTCATTCTGTGTTTGAATACTGTATCTCGGCATTAGATGTAAAATCTTCCATCTCTTTTTTAAGACACCAAAGCATCGCTCAATGGTTGTTCGCATGGAAGAATGGACACGATTGAATCCTTCCTCAACATTTTTTGGAATATCCCTCTTGAATTGCGATTTATGATATTTCACTTTTGAATATGGCACCATGTACCCTTCTCTATTTGGGTATCCTTTGTCCAATAGATAATAACGACCTAAAAATCGAATATGATCAACGTTAAATTGAATATGATCACATGAATTTCATATAATTTACTGGTGCTAATGGTAATTTGAATACGATCAAATATATATCAAATATAAAGGTTACCTGCCGGTGGGTGTGGGAAGTTAAGGCCGGGTGTTTTTACAGCATGGTCGAACACCCACGCGTCATGCGCACTCCCTTCCCACCTGGTAAAAACAAACGTGAAATACATGTCGAAGTCATACACGGCCATGACATTAAACAAGCAATATTTTTTCCGTCCAAAATACGGATATTGCTCGTGCTCTGGTGCAGAAGCAGTTATGTGAGTCCCATCAATGCAACCAATCTCCCCTTACAAGTTAAAATGAAAGACAAATGATAAGTTCTATACAAGTAAATTATTTAGGAAACACATAATAAGCATACCTTAAAAACGCCATATCTTTCTTGTGATTGGATTTTCTTAGGAATTGTAGTGAATTTTCGGTCACGGGGTTGTATGAGATTTCGTACGAGACCATTAAATCCAAATTTCCGACCAACTAATGCATCCAAAACTTGATGAAATACTCGACTAATTGTGTCTCCTGATCTCTGAAAACGCTCAAACGCATTTCTGTTCGACTCTGCACTAGCAATTGTGAATAAAAACACTCCCACTTTCTCTAACACAGTCATATTTCGAGAAGCTTTTAGACCGTATTTCTCCAACTCATCACACAAGTTTTGAAGGACATGTCGTTCCATTCTAAATGCATTGACGCATCGCACATCTGATCATGAATCCATGATTTCTCTCATCCACATGTACTCAGTGTAGTCAAAATCAAAACAAGGGACCTTACATATGTACCTTTGTTGGTAAGCTATAAGAAGTTGTACATTCATGTCCAACCATAGCTTGCAACGAGAATACCACTTTTGACGGGCCTCTCTTTTGCTGACTTGCCCTTCAATTTACTAAGTTTGGGGGCCATTAACACTAACCTAAACCCTCCTATAACAATTGGAAAATAAAAACTATTAAAACTATGTAAATCTCAACAACACGTCTAATAACTGCCAACAAAAGCACACACAAATATATATGTCTTTAATACATCTCAACAACACACAGAAACACACATGTCCCACAAGTAAACAACAAACGCAAATTCAAATAAACCATTAATTCAAACTTGTCCAAATACTAAGCATCTCAACACATCTCATGGTCTACAGAAGACCGCATACTCATGTTGCAACCAATTGACCCTGTATTCATCATTTGTTATCTTCAAAAAAATGCGACGTCTGTCTACATGGACTAACTCGGTCATAGAAAAACACCAAACAGAAGACCTCCCACTCAACATACAACTTTTAACAAGTCGTTGGAGCACCTCAACAGCTTCATCATACGTCCCGACGACGCCACCAGCATCAACATTACTAGCTTCGAAATCACTCTTCATCAAAGACAACATTTGTTTACCCGTTTCTCCCACCAAGGCCAACTATTCGTTATGCGCGGTCACTTCTGGCGATTTCCTTTTCTTCCTTCTCTGGGATTCCCTTCCAGTTGTAATGCTATGGATTTGGCCTTGGACTGTGATGCCATTCTCAATACCGTCTCATCCGTGCATGGTTGAGTATCGTCCTCTTCAACGTCTTTATCCAATTGATGATAAAGGGAATTCTCCTCCTCAGAGAGGACAACATCCCCTACAGACAGCGGAACTAAATCAGGTTCCATCGATGCAGCTACAGCATGTTTCCCAGACGCCACAAGTTCAGAAAAGATGTCGTCCCACATATCACTAATCTCTGGTTTCATACCCTTCCTTCTGAATGTGCTATACGTATCACCTAACTCCTGAACGATAAAAGGTAATGGTTAAAAAATAATAATGATACATGTATGAAAAAACCGAGTATAAAAAAAAAGTAACTTACCCATTTTTTCTTTTGCCACCATTCTTCATCCGCAACTATACAGCCAGTTGACTCATTCCACCCTACAGCGGTCTCCATGTGCCTTATTTTCCCACAGTTGGTCCATAGTTTTTTTTTTAGTGTTATACTTGTTTTGGGCAGTTTTGGGCAGTTTTTGGGGTTATAGCTGCTTTTGTCCTCTTCTCAAATTCCCCACATATCTCAGCCCAACAAAAACCGATACCGTACCCATTCTTCCTTTTAAAATATTTTAACACTTCCAAAAAAGTGAACGTTAGCGGCTCAGTCCAGTGGAAGGACTTTTGGATTGCTATGGCCTTCCCCTTTCCTTTTCCTTTCAAATTTTGGCTATCTATAGTTTGTTCAGCCATGTCCTAATATTATATTCAAGCATGACACAACAATTTCAAATCAGCTCCAACTCATTGGTAAAGCATGTAACAATGTCCAATTGAAGAAATGTATACAACTAAAACAAAACTACAAAGATAGCCATTTAATACTTGATAAATGATATCCTGACCCTAAACCAAGTCCAATCTACCACAAGAACTCTTTGATTTTATTATCTTCTACTACTCCTCTTTAACACCACATTTAGTTACAAATTATGAGCAACTTAAACTAAATTGGATTAGATTCCAACTCTATATATCAATTTCAAAAGAGTTCTGCACATTTAACTTGCACCTTGAAACATTTAACTTGCACCTAAATTGGATTAGATTCCAACTTCAGAGAAAGCAAAAACAGTTAACTTGCACTGAGAAATATCCCTCTAACGCCAAAGTGCAACATAACAGCCATTGATAAAAGAAGAATCATGACATTAAACCACTTAATTTGTAACACCAAAACAAGTTTATAGACGACCTACCTCTTCAGAAGCTTCCAATTTGTTGTTGGGTTCGGACCTGGATGCGCAACCACCTCAGCGACGGGGGACCAATGGCGCAACAAACAAAAGGAAGACAAGAGGAAGACAAGAGGATGTGCAAACACTTCAGAAGCTTCCAATGGCGATCAGATTGGGTGTTCTTTGTTGTTCATAGCCGCGGAGAGGAAGACAAGAGGAGTCGAGGAGAAGAGGACAACAATGGCGAGACAAGAGGAGTCGAGGAGAGGGACACAAGAGGAGAGGCAGACAATCTGCTGCTAGCCACGGGAGTTGAGCTGTTCTTTGTTATTCATAGTCGCGGCCGCGGGAGGAGTCGAGGAGAAGAACAAGAAATGGCGATCCACAGATTTTAGGGTTAACAGTAGGACCATGTGCAAGTCACGTGAGGTGGAGAGTCCAAAAAAATCACGTGAAAATCACGTGATAGGAACATCCATTTGTCACGTGTGAATCTCGTGAGCATCAGCCAATTTTTTTAAAATGTCCATTTTGGTATTTTATTTTTTACATTTAAGTATAAATAAGTGTTAGTTACCGAACACGCCAGTACGAAATAAAGCATCAGCATCAATATTTCGATTAAGTACAAAATTCAGTATCAGTATCAGCATCAACATCGTGTTACCGAACAAACCCTATATATGTTTTAGAATTTCTAGTCATAAAATTAAGAGTGAGTTATGAGAATTGTAGTTGAAATATATTTTTGTTTACTTTTTTTAACTCACCATACATTAACTGAAAATGGTTGTAATTATTTACTTATTTTTTAAAAAAATAAAAATTCTAAATTTACTTAATATTTATTTTTATATTGTGTCCAAAACGACAATTATTTTATATCGGAGATAGTATATATATATATATAACGTTTCAAATAACCTTTTCTCAACATATGAACTTTAATATGTATTAATTTTACACTTTTCATTTGCATAGTAATAATACGGAGTATTTATATAAGGATTGGGTTTCATAAAACCCACTTATAGTAAGAATCAAATTTGGAAAATAGTGACAATTTTATAATTATGAAAAACTTTTATAAAAATGTCTAATGATTAAGAGCTCATATAAAATTCTAATTTGTTTCTTCATTTAAATGGTGACACATACGATTCATTTATATAAGTTAACCTGACAACATAACTGATCAATGATAATCTCTACGTTGACGTCCGGTCTCCGATATTGAACGACCAAAATTTATATTTTTAGCGAACTTATGTTTGTCATAAAAATTAAAAAATTGTCATTTTATACAACTTTTTGGGGGGGAAATATTGAAACTATATTATCGAGGGCAACATATTCGCATAAATTAAACGTACTTGTGGTCTAATTTTAGTAAACTGATGTTTGGAGTAAAATCCACATCAGTTAGAGATTGAGAGGCGTATTATATACAATTTGTATTATAACGTGGTGGGGATATTGTTAATCGTATATATATTGGGTTAAATAGATATTTATGACCTCAAGTTTGAATAGTTTTGACAATATAGATTATGTGTTGAATATATGTAAATTTTGTTTTGAATTGATATACATAGTACACGTTTTGTATTTTTGAATAGATGGTACTCATGAGAAATTTTAGACTTAGTATAAGTATCAAATGCAATGATATACATTTTGTTTTGAATAGATATTAATGAAGTAATTTAGTTTATTTATCTGTTAAATAGAAAATTAAGAAATGATCACCCTCCACGATGTGGAGGGTGATGGTGATCTTTCCCCATGGGAAGTGAAAGTTGTTGGTCTTAGGATACCAACGCTCCACAAAAGCAGTGATAAGTACGACGTCGATCTGACCGTACTGCAAGGTCTGTAATGGTGTCAATCCGCCGCGCTCCGCAATATCTCACCACGTGCCAAGGCCGGCAACCGTGCGCCTGTGAAAACGCACCAACTCGTCGAATCCCCGAGTGTAGACCCGCAACCCCGTCTACATCAGTGACGTCGAATAAAATGTATAAGTAATCATAATTACATCAACTACATTTCCTAAATTTTGTATGTAAAATAATGGTGCATACGTAACAGCGAAGGGTTCTCCCCACTCCAAATGTAACGCGCGACGTGAGTACGGTAGTCCGTCAGAACGGTCTTGTCGATCGGACCTCTAGGCCATCCATGCTCTGGGTCGTCCTGTGTCGGATGAGCGCGTGGAGGCCGACGGGCTCTAGGTTGTCGGCCTCCTCTACGACCAGCGTGAGCCTGTGCCTATGCCGGTGGAGCGATCGGGGGAGCGGGTGGGGGGAGGGGTGACTGCCTTGTTGTATCAGTAATGTCCTCCTCATAACCGTCCTCCTCGTACATCGAGAAATCTGGATCCACGTGCCCCTCAAACTGAGCATCTGTGTGATCCTCTATGTGGGCCTCGAGCTCAGCCTCAGGGCGTGATTCAAAAGGCAATGGAGCAGCGGAGGACGGTGTCGGTAATTGACCGCCCATCGATAAGTCATCCACCAGATCGAGCGGATCCTCAATCGTTAGCATGGGATCGCCGACGACGGGCATGTGATGCTTCTTCACCAAGCATATCCATCTGTGTCAACCTATCGGTCTTCCTCCGTCGATGCGCATATGTTGCTGTCTTCTCAACTAAACGTCATGTGCGCTCTCGCTCAGCGGCCATCATCCGATCCATTTCGCAACTAACATTCTATTATTCGACAATAGAATATTAGCAGCGAAGTGAATAATATTCATATTTTTCAAAATTCGTTTTCCTTCTAACTTATTCCTAAATTCCTATTTTCTAATTTCTTTTTTCGTTGCAATATATTCCTATAATCATATTTTCTAATTTCGTTTTTTCTTGTAATATATTCCTATATTCATTCTAATTTCTTTTTGTCTTTTACATTATTTATTATATTCATACTTTTCTAATTTCTTTTCTTCTTCTAAACCCTAAAATCTAAATTCATATTTTTTCTTATTTATTTTCCCTTCTAAATTCATATTTTTCAAATTTCGTTTTTTCTTCTAACTTATTCCTAAATTCATATTTTTTCTAATTTCTTTTTTGTCTTCTACATTATTTACTATAGTCATACTTTACTAATTTCTTTTTTTCTTCTAAATTATTTCTAACTTCATATTTTTCAAATTTGGCTTTTCCTTCTAACTCATTCCTAATTTCATATTTTTCAAATTTCGCTTTTCCTTCTAACTCATTCCTAATTTCATATTCTTCTAATTTCGCTTTTCCTTGTAACTTATTCCTAATTTCATATTGTCCGATTTTTTTTTCTTCTAAATCATTCCTAAATTCTAATTTTCTAATTTCTTTTTCACTTGTAATATATTCCTAAATTCATATTTTTTTCTAAAAGTCTTCTACATTATTTGTTATATTAATACTTTTCTAAGTTCTTTTTTTCTTCTAAATCATTCCTAATTTCATATTGTTCTAATTTCCTTTCCTTCTAAATCATTCCTAATTTCATATTGTTCTAATTCCTTTTCCTTCTAAACCATTCCTACTTTTATATTGTTCTAATTTCTTTTCCTTCTAAATCATTCCTAATTTCATTTTGTTCTAATTTCCTTTCCTTCTAAATCATTCCTAATTTCATATTGTCAACCTATCGGTCTCCCTCCGTCGACGCGCAAATGCAGTTGTCTTCTCAGCTAAACGTCGTGTGCGATCTCGCTCAGCGGCCATCATTCAATCCATTTCGCGGCTAACATTCTATTTTTCGTCAATAGAATATTAACAGCGAAGTGAATAATATTCATATTTTTCAAATACCATTTTTCCTTCTATCTTATTCCTAAATTCATATTTATTTTCTAATTTCTTTTTGTCTTCTACATAATTTATAAATAAAATACTTTTCAATATTTTTTCTTTGTAATATATTCCTAACTTCTTAGTTTCTAATTTCTTTTTTCTTTGTAATATATTCCTAAATTCATATTTTCTAATTTCTCTTTCCCATCTAATATATTCCTAAATTCATATTTTATAATTTCTTTTTCCCTTCTAATATATTAACAAATTCATATTTTCTAATTTCTTTTTTGTCTCTAATATAGTCCTAAATTTATATTTTCTAATTTCTTTTTTCTTTCTAATTTATTCGTAAATTCATATTGCTCTAATTTGTTTTCTTGCTAAATCATTTCTAATTTCATTTTCCTAAATTCATAATATGAATTGATTGTTTTTTCATTTTCATACAAATAGTTATTATATTATTTTATATCATTTAGTTTATATTTAAATCATTTCAACTAGTGCAGTGCCCGTGCATGCAATTTATGAGTTTAGTAAATAGTTAGTTGTTATATAATATAGTTTAATCAATATATATAATTCAAATACAAATCATGAGCAACGATAATAATAAATAAGAAATTTGAATTGATGACCCTATATAATGTATTTAACCGGAAAATGAGTTAGTTGTTTAAGAAGATTGGATACAACAAATGAGCAACGACAATATCAAATAACAAATTAGAATTGACAAAAATAGATGAAAACAACATCCTCGTGAAATATATATTTTATACATCTACTACACAAACATGAATGAAATGCAAGAAAAAGCTTTTAAGAAAAGATATTGCAACAATGTCGCATGTTTCAAATGAACAAAAAAGAAATTCAATTGCGCTATTAGAAAGAATGTAGCATAATATGCTGAAATAACATAATTGAAATAAAGACGAAGATGTTGACTTACATAACAATATAAGAAAAGTCAAATACTATGTAACACGTTTTTTGTACACAACATTAGTAGTGTGGGATATCGGAGTTTTATCCTTGTCTAAAATCAAAATTTTGAGTCCATTCTTATTTGTGAATCGGGTGCCATGCACCGTCAATAACTTATAAAAAATAATTAATAAAAACTTGATAATTCTAAATTTTTAGGGTATACATTTAAAATTTATGGGGTAATTTTTAATAAATCAGCCTTTCAGGTAACAAAGAAAGTTACAAGAACCCAAAAATTGTTAATCAAAAGAACTCTTACAATCAAAAACATGACCTCCCTTGAAAAATATTTGGGATGCCCTATCATTAATGGTATAGTTAACTCGAATACATTTGTTGAACTTCTAACAAGCACACAAAAAGAATTAACAAAATGGAAAGTTAATTCTCTATCCCAAGCAGGAAGAACAACATTAATTAAAACCAATCTTGCTTCTAGACCAAATTACCTAATGCAAAGTTTCATGCTTCCTACAAATACTCATAATGGACTTGACAAATTAAACAAAATTTTTTTCTAGAACAAAGATCCAACATAGAAACCCTTGATAGGATGAGAAAAAATCTGCAAACCAACAAAACAATGAGGCCTAGGACTACGAAAATAAAAAAAGATGAACAAAGTATTACAATTCAAATTACTATGGAAAATCCTGGCAGAATCTGATAACTGTTGGGTTAAAATTATAAATGAAAAATATCTAAAAACACAACACCTTCTACACTATGAAAAAAGAGGCATATGCTCTTGGCAGTGGTCCAAAATGATCGAAATCTTGGATGATTTCAAAAAGGGACTCATCTGGCAAGTCGGAAATGGGAGGACAATAAAATTTTGGACTAATAATTGGTTATCAAAAAGTCCCTTAAAAAACATAACCAACACACAACAAATTCAGAACATTGATGCCTTGGTTGCAGAATTTATTCTGCCATACAAGACATGGAACAAAAAAAAGATTACACAACATGTACCGGGTGACATAGCAAAATAAATCACATTCATACCAATCCCAATTAAAACATTGAGGATAGGATGTACTGGGAAGCCAGTAAAAACGGGTGGTTCTCAACAAAATTTGTCATGAACATGATTAATGAAAATAAAAGATACACATCACATGATTCCTCTTGGATATGGAAATTGAACACTTACCCTAAGGTTAAAAATTTTCTTTGGAAAATCATGAAAAATGGACTCCCATCTAAAGCAAGACTAGCTGAAAAAAGAGTTTCAATTCCTCAAGGTTGTATTCGCTGTAGGGCACAAACTAAAGATACTAATCATATCTTATTTCTTTGTAACCATACTAAGAAAACCATTGAAAAAATCAATCTCCATTCTCTTGGAATTATCGAATCACTTAACATTGGAAATAAAAAAAAAACATACGAACTGATTGAAGAAATCCGACAAAAAATTGACAACTCACAGATTTTAGAATTACTTATTTCTTGGTGGGGAATATGGTTCTACCGAAACCAACAAAGTTTTGGAAGGACAAATAATGACATAGACCTTATTAAGGATGTACCAATTTACATCCAAAACCAAATTCAAAATTGGAAACAAACAAAGAAATGGAACCCAGACTGCTTGAGTATAGATCAAATTAAAAAAAATAAAAAAAATACAAACAGATGACGATCAAAGAAGAAGTGAAAAAAATCACCAGATACCATCATAAAAATAAATATGGATGGATCCACTAAGTCTAATGGAGAATCTAGTTATGGCTATATCATCTGAAATAGCAAAGGAGAACCCTTATTCATCTTTGGTGAAAAGTGCAGATTATCAACCCTACTAAAAACAGAAACAATTGCGTTCGTGAATGCTTTGTTTAAAGCTTATGAATTGGGCTTTAACAACATCCATATTGAATGCGATAACCTTACAATTGTTAACGTTCTGAACAAAATTTGGCATTGTCCTTGGGATATTGAAATTTTAATTTATGATATCCTTTGTGTATTACAACTATTTTCTTCAGTGCAGATTTGTCATGTCTTCCGAGAAACAAACGTTGTTGCGGACTACATTGCGAAGCTGACACAGCAAAGTCCCTTGGAAGACTTTAGAGATGATTTAGAACTTGTAGTTCTCATCCGCAAGGATACTATAGAATGAGAAATCGTTACTTCTGTGATTTTCTGTCTAATTTTTACCTTATCAAAAAAAAATTATAGGGTAATTTATTGATGGAAGGAAAATGAAATTTATATATAGAAAGAGTTACCACATGATAAAAAAGAAAGCAAGGGTTAATTCTAAGGTAGATAAAGCCACATTTTTCAATTTTGAACAAATAAGTTGACACTCCTTTTATAATAATTGTTATTCATTTGTTCTTTTTTGGGTCGAAACTGTTATTCAATTAAGATTTTTTTTTCCTATGATATCATCATTTAAGTTGTTCTTATCCGAAATGCCATACTTACTCACTTTTCAGGTATATAATCATTTATTTGTGATATTGTATCATTTCCAAGAGCACATTGGAGTGGATTAAAAAAATGAAGCCAAACACTGGAATATAATTAAACACACTAATAAAGACTAAGCAAAGTGCCAACATGGAAATCGTCGTGAGCTATTGTCATGTAGAACAATACAGGTTTTGTTAATGTTTGACCATAATAATATACATAATAATTCTATAAGAAATTTAAAATTCAAGTAAAATCTCTGAAACTTGATGCTCAGCAAAGCAACATAAATATGAATTGAAACTTGATTCTCAGCAAAGCAACATGAATATGAAGTGACTGAGTGAGTAATGGAGGAATTGGTTTTTTATTACACAAATAGTATAAAAGGACTATCACAAATCGTAGAGGGAACTTGACAGCAAGTGGTATTTGTTTGTGTCTAGCAGCTAGATGAGACAATACATCGAAAAGCTTGTCACTTGTGAGAAATCATACATTGAGGAAAATATCTATATTGAACTGAACAAAATGTAAAAACCTGTACTTATTCCTCCACTTCTCTTTTGAATGTATTTATGCAAAGAAGATCACAAAAATGTGGAAATGGCCGGTGATCAATTATAATTCACGGCAGGAGAACATAGCCACACTCTACGTCGATTAGTTTTATAGGTGCCTTCTTTGCTTGGCACGCTTAATAGTTTGCTTGCCCTTATTCCTCCACTTCTCTTTTGAGGTTTGGCGGATCTCTTCTTCAAGCTCCTGAACCTTGCGTTTCCTACACACAGAAATTAGCAGTCAAACATCATTCCTGGGAACAATTTGTCATATGATGCAAGGAGTTTAGTGCAAATTGAAGGCATCAAATATCTCAACTAAGGTCACTCAAAACAACAATGTTGTTCATAGAACATAGCACAAATGATTCATAGAAGTGCACGTCGTATGTGCCCCACATTATGTAATATGCTCCTTCCAAGTAAAGAAACCTCCATCATGCCTAAGATCATGCATGGAACCACTTATCACCAAAGTGATCCCTAAATTGAACATGATGCAATGATCTTATAGATAAAAGTCCTGCCTAAAATTGTTTTACCTAACATGCCCATTCATGCTTTCATGTCCTTGCATTACTTAGTTTTTTTTTATCTTATGAGTAACTCTTAGCTCCATGTTTGATATCAAACATGATGCATTGAATCAGAATGCAAAAACAGAGACAATAGGTGGGCAATGTCAACCTGCAACATCATAACATACTATGCATAGAATAAAAGAGTTTAAAAAATTTCATGATATGATGTGAACTAAAAAAACAATATAGTTGTAGGCAATCCAACAACAAAATATATTGATATAAAAACATAATCGCAATAAGCATCAATAAGACTTCATCAAAAATAAATCACCCTAATGTCATATATTTTTTAGCATTTAGCCAAAGGAATTATTGGTCAATTTCAAAGGATAATACCTACAAACCACACACAATTTTCAGGTTACATGAAGAATGTTGCAAGAAATAGAGGGCTAAACATCCTAAGAACTAACATAAAAAGGAAATATAGTGAAAATACGTCACAAAGCTCTCAACTACATACCCACTCTTATTGAGAAAATCTTCAATCTGTTCATATAGAATAGAGAGGCGCTCAAAATGGATGTGTCCACAGATCTTATGAAAATCAAAGTGCACATACCTGCAAATTAGAAAGGATTAGCATACGAGATACGAGTTTTGAATTGAGCCTGAGGAATAAAAAAATGGCAAATCAGATCCACCTTATGTCATCTCCAACAATGTGTTCCATAGCCTTACCATACATCTCACATAAATGCCCCTCGCCTCCTTTCTGTTGAGTAACATACAAGCTACGGAATAAAATGCTAAAAAAAACTCACCAATTGAGAGAAAAGGCTGAACATCTAAGATGACTACATATATCTTTTTAGCTTTAATTAACTCTAAAAATAAATCTAATTGCATGCATTAAGCTCATATGTTTATTTTAACAAATTAATTTTCAAAGGTAAAAAGTAAGAAAACTATTGAAGTAAAACCATTATTTAATGTTGGACAAGTGGAATCATACATTAATTACTACTAAAAGTTCTCCAAGCTAAAAAGTAAGAAAACTATTGAAGTAAAACCATTATTTTGTACCTGCACAAATGATGCTATAAAGTCATTAAACTGCACAATCTGATTACGAATCGAAATCAAAGTAGAACGTCACTCCGATCCTGCAAGAAACAAAGGCATCAAGACAAGTAATGAATCTGCTGCCCGATCATCACTTGATTCGCCCAATCGCTCAAAGTCAAGTGCCTCGGCTTTTCAATTGTAAAATGTAATTTGAATTTACGTACCTCATAAACACCCTACGAAGTAGCCTGTGAGGATCCACCACGTCCTCATCATGTCGCGTCAAGACCGCTATCTGGCACAAAAACACTAAGACCTCGCCCTCGGCGGCCACGACCACGCCCTCGCCCTCGGCCACCATATGGCACATCAGCACCACGAGTTTTTTGCTCGTGCCATTGTTTTTTTTTTTAATTTGGCACGGGCACACCTCCTATACCCGTGCCTCTCTCATTTATTTTTTCAAATTTGGATATTAATTTATCCGATATTGATGCATGTGCACATTTTATTTTTGTGTGCCTTTATCACATGCACGTGATCAAATTTTGTACATTTGTATAGTATATTTAAAAAATGTATATAGCATCACCCTATGTTAATGTAGTATTTTATGATCTTAACAATGTGTTGTACGTTCGTAGTGCTTTCAATCAATAACTTGTACCATGCACTTAAAACACCGTACTTATATGTATGTACTAGTTGAAGTCTCAAGCCGATCTCAATTGGGTTGCAATCAATCCTACATTAGTCGAACCACTTGTCTTAATAGTTTGCTAGTTGCTAAGAAAATAAGCATGGTTATATAATTACCAAGTCACGAGCTCGATTCTCCATTCTCTTTTATAATGGCCTTATACATCTTATAAACTAAATTAAAAATATACTACTATCAATCAAGTTGGTTTATTTAGGTTGAGGTACGACATTATTTGTCTCGGTTAATTAATTCGAGTTGATGAATAAATAATACATTCGAGTTATATGATTTTTAAATTCAAATCTTAATTGATCTTTTATAAAATTCAAACATATGTTGAGTTAGTTCTGATTGTTACAAAATTCAGGTTTTGAGTTAATTCTGATTGTTAGAAAATTCAGGTCAAGCTTAAAACTCTCATCTATGAAATTCAACACAATGAGTTGGGATACTTTTGGTGTCGTCACTTGTTAGATCATAAAAAATTACAGACATGTTGAATCTGATTATGACGGGTTTGGTGTAGTTTAAATTAACCCAACAAGTCAAATAAGCTAATTCTTTTATTACAATTGATTATTAAAAAAATTTACACTAAACTTCATACCATAAATATTTCGAAATATATTAACATATTACTATAATAAATTTAAATCGTATAACAATAGTAATTATTATTATAATATATTTTTATATAAAATATATTATAATATGTGATATAAATAAGGTCATATATGTGATTTTTTTTTATCAATTAACACAATAAAATGAGTCGATCGAAACCAAAAGAAACCGTGCCTATCAAATTCCGGTTGTTGTTGCCTTGTTGGTCTATAAATTCGGGTCAAATCATCAAGTCGGGTAATATTTAAACGGTCTACTTGCCTACGTTTCTCTATACCAAAAAGCATGTTTAATTACATTTTTCGACCCAAACAAATATTACCGAGTTAAAATATAAACAACATGTTTTTAGAATTAGCATTATGTAATTGCTTATTGTTTTGGCTTATCTGTAAAAAGAATCTAGGATAGACAATTACTCGTAACTCAAGTGGTTGAACAATCTAATTAGTTTTGCGTCGGAATTCCTTTGCACTAAAAATGACTTCTTCAACATGAACTCCACACAAAAAATATTTTATAAATATCATTCATTATGATAATTTAGACATTATTTACATAAAAGAAGGCCTAATGTTTGCATTGTATATAAACAAAATAATTACTTTCCTTTTATCAAAAAGAAAATTATAACAACTTCAACTGTTCACTGGCAGCAATTACACCATTCAATCTGAAGATGATTTCTACTTTTACTTAGGGATGTCAATGGGGCGGGGATTCACCGTTATCCGTGGAGATTCTCCGCAATGGGGGTGGAGATGAGGATTTTAAATGGGGACGGGGGTGGGGATGAGGCAAAAAACACATCCCCGCGTGGGGATGGGGACGGGGATATAGCCCCCCACCTCACTCCCCGCCCCGTCCCCGCCTGGGATCCCCGCGAGTATCTCTATTGGTAATTCCCGTGGTATCGTCCATTGAGTTTTCCCACGGGATTACCCATTGAATATCCCCATTTGGAAACTCGATGAGATTTCCCATGAAAAATTTTCATGAGTGAAATCGAGAGCTTACGTTATTTTTTTCATAATAATAATTTATAGTTGGTAATTGATTTTTTTTATTTGAAAAAATGGTATAATGGACATTTATAAGTATTAGTACGCATGTACTATGAAATTTTAGGGACTTGTTTTTTTATTGAATTCAACTCACATATTATATTGTTGTATTTTGTTTGACAATGTAGATTAATTGGAGAATCATTAAAGGAAAACGAGCAAGAAAAATTTTGTGGGAGTTAAATGGGGATATTTATGGGGAACTTGTTTGACTATAAGTGGAGAAATCGTATGAATTTCCACGAAAAGACCCGAAACAAATGTTAATTGAGAAAAATGAACGGGGAATCCCCGACAGGGACGGGGACGGGAAATGCTTTTCTAAACGGGGATGAGGACGAGAATACTACTTCCCACTCCGAACCCGTCCCATTGACATGCCTACTTTCACTCCAACAATAGGAACATAGTCCCCATTCTCTTTCTCTGGTGAAATATTTGAAAACATAGAAACTTTATTATTTTCAGGAGTTCACATCAACAACCTACTAACATTGTTAACAATACATATATTCTCTACAACGATTGGCTAGCTTCTTTGTCCAATCTACATCGATCATCTTGCAATAAAAAAAGACTACTACTACCAGAAAATCACGATTTACACATTGGACGTCTGGCACCAAATTAGACCAAAGTTAATTTCGACGCCTCTATAAAACAAAATGCTACGAGTCATATTGGCATAATCTTTCGCAACCATTTCGAAGAGGTTGTCTTTTTATATAGAAGTAGATTATCTGCTCCTCTCCACTTAAAGTTGAGGCTCTTGCCGCTCTTGAAGGTCTTCGTAGGGCTATTTGCCTAAACATTCGGTATTTAGTCCTCAAAGGGGATAACTTAACACTCATTAATGCAATTCGAGGAATTTGGAAAATCCCTTGATAATTATTTCTTATTATGCATGAAATTAAAATGCTTCTTCGTTGTTTTACAGCGTTTCAGGTTCATCACTGCTACAGGGAGAACAACAAAGCCGAGACTTCTTGGCGACAACAAATGTTTCCCCTATTCTACTTCGTTGTCTATTATGGACTACATTGCTCCAAATCTTCCATGTGAGCAACTGCTTCGGTCTCGACTTCAAATTTTACGGTGTACTTCTAGTCTTCATCTAGCATGTAAGACGCTTGTAAAAATAATTCGTTATGATGATTTAGGTTGTTAAGAGATATATTCATATTTACCTTATCTTTACATATTAGGATAGATACATTATCTTTTCATATCTTGTAACTCCTATATATTCCGATTTTGATCAATAGAACAGACAAGGAATTCTTTCCCATATTTGCCTTCTTATTTCCTACATGGTTTCAGAGCCAATCTAATACTCAAACACAAACCCTATTTTTTTTCCGCCGCAACCGGTCGAATTTCTTTTCTCTTCTTGCCGCCAATATGTCGGACAAAGAAGCGGAGAAGACAACGGAACCCTCTCACCATTCCTCACCCGACTACACCTCTCCCTTTTATCTCCACCCCAGTGATCATACTGGACTTAATATCTGCCCTGTTTCTCTAAAGGGCGAAAACTACGAAGAATGGTCGGTGGCTATGGAGAATTCGCTCATGGCTCGGCGCAAGCTCGGCTTCATCAACGGGCGGATCCCTGAACCCACCGCCACTGATCCCAACCGCGAGGATTGGGAAACCGTAAATTCAATGCTTGTCGGTTGGATTTTTAAATCCATTGATGAATCCATACGATCATCAATCTCCTACAAACGATCCGTCAAAGCACTCTGGGCGGATCTTCGCCAACGATTCTCCATGGGAAACGGCCCGCGCAAGTGCCAAATTCGGTACGATATCGCGACCTGTCGTCAACATGGGCAGTCGGTGGCTGCATATTTCGGCAAATTGCAGAAGCTCTGGGAGGAACTTGATGTCTATGCCCCTCCAAAACCCTACACTTGCGAAGTCGGGCCTCATCTTCAACAAGAACGCACAGAGGAGCGTGCTCACCAATTCTTGATGGGACTCGACGATGCCAACTTCAGTACTATTCGCTCCAATCTCCTCGCCCAGGAACCGTTGCCGCCCATCACCCGGCTTTATTCCCTTGTCGTCCAAGAAGAACGCCTCAAGACTGTTATTGTCGGGCGCTCTTCGCCTTCTGAAAATCCCGCTTTTGTAGCCCGGAAACCTGCTCCGTCGGGTTCTGAGGCACCAACAACAAGCAAGAAACACCTAGTGTGCTCTCACTGTGGCAAGAAATATCATGATGTCACCACCTGCTACAAAATTCACGGCTTTCCGCAACATTTGAAAGACAAGCTCGCTGCAACCCGTGATGGCTCATCCAATTCAGGAGACAGTCAACCTCCTCTCCCTCCGGCGGGACGTGGTCAAGGGCGTGGTGCGGGTGCTGCTAACGTTGTCCAGCCCTCTTCATCCACTTCAGCTCCTGGTGTGTCGCTCAATGCTCAAGACCGCCAAACATTTGGGCAAGCCTTGAATGATGACCAATGGGCTGCGGTTCTTCGGATGTATAACTCCATGAAAACCGACTCGGCTGGTAAGCCTTACTCCTGGATACTCGACACCGGCGCCTCGTATCATATGACAGGCGACATCGGGCTCTTGCACGACATTGTGTCTATATCTCCTGTGGCTATAAAATTACCTGATGGTCATATTTCTTACAGCAAGCAGGAGGGCACTCTTGCTTTGGGAACATTATCAATTCCCCATGTGCTATTTATTCAACACTTAGATTGCAATTTGCTTTCTCTTGCTCAGTTAACGGCTGATCTCCGGCTTCTAGTCTTACTTAATGACAAAGCTTGTGTGTTGCAGGAAACTCGTACGAGGATGGTGATTGGCGTGGGTAGGCAGGCGCACGGGGTCTATTGGCTTCATCATGTCACGGCTGCTCATGTTGCTTCAATTCAGTCCTCGTCCATCTCGGCATCTTTATGGCATCGTCGCTTTGGTCATCCTTCGTCCACAGTCTTGTCTACAATTACTGATTTAGCTTTGGATAGTTCTTCTTTTGCTTCCATTCAACCTTGTGATATTTGTCATAAAGCAAAACAAACTCGCTCAGTTTTTCAGACTAGTTCAAATAAAGCAGAATTTCCTTTTGAATTACTTCATTGTGATGTCTGGGGGCCATATAGTACACCTTCGTCTAATGGCTCGTCTTACTTCCTTACAATCGTCGACGATTATTCACGCGCTGTCTGGGTGTATCTCTTTCGATCTAAGACAGCAGATGTCACTTTATTACCCAACTTTATTGCTATGGTGAGCACTCAATTTCACAAAACTGTTAGACGAGTTCGTGCTGACAATGGAACAGAGTTCCTTCCCTTACGTCCCTACTTTGCAGACAAAGGGATTCTCTTCGAAACCACTTGCGTTGAGACACCGCAGCAAAACGGCAGGGTTGAACGCAAGCATCGCCATTTGCTGAATGTCGCCAGGGCTTTGCGTTTTCAGGCTTCCTTACCGCTCATCTTTTGGGGTGAATGTGTGACAACTGCAGCCTTCTTAATAAATCGGCTTCCTTCGCCAGTGCTCCAGGGCAAGTCCCCATATGAGCTGCTCTATGGCCGGGTTCCCTCTTACACCGCCTTCAGGGTATTCGGATCACTCTGCTTCGCCGCGAAAATTCCACAGCCGCGCAACAAATTCGGGCCACGATCGAGAAAATGCATCTTCGTAGGCTATCCCTCGGGCAAGCGCGGGTGGCTTTTATATGATCTGGAGACCAAACAAATTTTTGCAAGCCGAGATGTCACCTTCTACGAGTCCCACTTTCCGTTTGCAACACCAGATTCGTCCCCTATAACTCCCTGTTCGGATCGCTCAGATCCATCTCCGGCTGCGTTTGACGAACCCGCTCCACTCCTCTCATTGGACAGGGGAAGTTCGCCTGGAGCATCCCCTCTGATTGCACCTACTGATGTCCAGCCTCCTGTTGCCTCCACCCCTCAAGCAAGGGGGAGTTCGCCTGAGACTGTTGTCGTACCTACTGCTCCTCCAACCGCTCCTTCAGTTATTCGACAAAGCGGCCGAGACCGCAAGCAATCAGTACGACTTCACGATTACATATGCAGCACCATATCTCGCGTAGACCCCCCGCCTGCCAACATCATTCCTGCGCCTTCACCGACCTCCTCAGGTACGAGATTCCCGCTTCAGAATTACATTACTTGTTCCAATTTTTCTAGACCATATACAACATTTCTTGCAGCAATCACCAAACAAACAGAACCCGCCTCCTTTCACGAAGCTGCTCGTCAATCCTGTTGGAGAAAGGCCATGAATGACGAGCTTTCAGCCCTTGCCCGCAATGGCACTTGGGTACTCTCTGAGCTTCCGGATGGTAAGAAACCAATCGGATGCAAATGGGTATATCACATTAAATACAACGCTGATGGCTCTATTGAAAGACATAAAGCGCGCCTTGTTGTGCTCGGAAATCGCCAAGTTGAAGGTATCGACTTCACAGAGACGTTTGCACCAGTGGCCAAGCTGTCCACCGTGCGCATGTTTCTCTCCGTTGCAGCCATTCAGAACTGGGAATTACATCAAATGGATGTGCACAACGCATTTCTTCATGGAGACTTACATGAAGAAGTGTACATGTTACCACCTCCAGGACTGTCGTCTGCGTCGCCGGGACAAGTCTGTCGCCTCAAGAAATCTCTCTATGGGCTCCGACAGGCCCCTCGGAATTGGTTCGCTAAGCTAGCTGCTGCGTTACGAGCCTATGGATTTATTCAGAGTTATGCAGACTACTCGTTATTTTCTTATCGGCGTGCAAACTCGGTCATCCAGGTACTTATCTATGTTGACGATCTTATTGTTGCTGGCAATGATTCATCTCTCCTAGCTCAGTTCAAGGCATATTTAAGTACCTGCTTTCATATGAAGGACCTCGGTCCCCTTCGGTATTTTCTTGGTCTAGAGATTGCGCGCAATTCTAAGGGTATCTTTCTCTCCCAACGAAAGTACACCTTAGATATCCTCTCTGAGGCCGGCCTACTCGGCGCCAAGCCAAGTGTGTTCCCGATGGAACCACAACATCAACTAGCCACTACGGACAACCCTTCCTTTGATCACCCCGATCGCTATCGCCGTTTGATTGGCAGATTGATATACTTGACTATTACGCGACCGGAGCTCTCTTATTCTGTTCATACCCTTGCACAATTTATGCAAAAACCATTGGTTGCGCACTGGCAAGCCGCCCTCCGAGTTCTTCACTATCTTAAGGGTCATCCGGGCCAGGGTCTCTTGTTGTCTTCTAGTAGCTCCTTACAGCTCACCGCATTCTATGACTCAGATTGGGCCACTTGTCCGCTCACTCGTCGCTCTATTACAGGGTTCTTCGTTCAACTTGGTGAGTCCCCTATTTCTTGGAAGACCAAGAAGCAACCGACGGTTTCCCGCTCTTCGGCCGAGGCGGAATATCGCTCTATGGCTTCGACAGTTTGCGAGCTACTATGGCTCAAATCTTTGCTCCTCTCTCTTGGTGTTAAGCATCACACGCCTATGCGCCTCCTTTGTGACAGTCAAGCGGCACTTCACATTGCCGCTAATCCGGTCTTTCATGAACAGACTAAGCATATCGAGATTGACTGCCATTTAGTCCGCGATCAGATTCAGGCTGGGGTCATCTCCACTGGGTATATTGCTTCCGCACATCAACCTGCAGATTTGCTCACGAAGGCTTTGGGAAAATCGCAATTTCAGTATCTCATGGGCAAGTTGGGCATCGCTGATCCTTATGCTCCAACTTGAGGGGGAGTGTTAAGAGATATATTCATATTTACCTTATCTTTACATATTAGGATAGATACATTATCTTTTCATATCTTGTAACTCCTATATATTTCGATTTTGATCAATAGAACAAACAAGGAATTATTTCCCATATTTGCCTTCTTATTTCCTACATAGGTATTCCTTATACTATGTAAGGGTACCTTCCGCTTGTCAATTAAAAAAAAAATATAATTATTTAAATATACAAGTTTTATAGGTGGCCGGTGGAAGTGGCTGGTGGAAGAGTTTAGAAATATGGTAGATTTTTTTATTTGAAGAAATATATGGCAGATTTCAATTGGATGAAGAACAACCATCGAGAGACAGCAAAAGGCGCGGACCAAACCACTCCCCGCTCTCAACTTTATAGTATTTGTTGTTGTTTGTTTGAAAGTGATAGTGGAAACCACTCCGCTGCACTCTACCCTACCGCTCTTCAATTATGATTCATGCCTTTCCTTTTCTAAATTCTATATTATCATTAGCTTCATACCTTTCCTTTTCTAAATTCTATATTATCATTAGCTTCATAACAATATAAACTCAATGACATTTTCTTCTCTTTTTCAAGTATAAAGGGATCATGTTCGAGATACGTGGCTGTCGCTGATTAAAGAGAATTTTACACGCCAAAAAAAATCGAATATGAGAGCTCATGCTAGATATATTGTCTCATTTTGTGTGAATACATTGAAGCCTTACATCACTATGATAACCCGTTAAATTTTTTGATGTTATGTTCTTATGAGGAGACGGATGATTATTTAATTAGCACGTTCCTTTTTTGACAAGGTTAACAACATTTTACTGAATTACCTAATATATATTGTAGGTTAATTTTTAAAGACGGCTTTGTTTCACAATAGGAAAACTATCCTGTATCGTAAAAAAAACTTACACTGTTAAGAATGTATGAACAACTCAATTGAAATAGGTATTTTTGAATAAAAAAAATTACAATTCAACTAATAAGTATGACATTCAATGACCACGAGGTCGTAAGTTTGAATCTGTCTTTCTTTGTTATAATAATATATTTTTTTCCCATAAATAAAAAATGAAAATGTCTCTTTCACAATTAATTGTGTAAATTAATCTAGCATTACATATATTTAATTTTATAAAGTGCATTTTCACTCTAAAGCTAACCGTGTTTGCATCAATAAATCTAGGTTCTCGTGTTTTGTTTAAGATATATTATTTAAACATTTTAAAACGTACGTAATTTTTCTGTAATGATCGAGAAAACTCTTCAACCTACTTTCCACCAAACAATGGCTTAGTGGATAAACGATGACATCCCGTATTTATGCAACTTATATGTTCTTTACATTAATTTGAAAATTAAATAAATAGAAATTTGCATTTGAGATAAAATTAAATACAAAAGATCTTGTGTACAATAAAATATTAGATTTGGAGTTGAAATTCTTATTCTTATCTAGTGCCTAATGAGTTTTCAAAACATGAAAACTGAAATAAAAGAAAATGAATCTAGCATACTTTAATAAGCATTTGTTTTTATATAAAATATTTAAAAAATATAATAAATATTTATCTTAATACAAAATTATAAGGAAAAATATATAAAAAATAAAAGATTTAAACTTAATATTAAGTGTTTTCTTGTAATTAGAGGAATCAAAATCCACATAGTTCTCTTACCTTTATTATAAAACATCGCTTATCTAATCGATTTGAAACGGACGGTTTCAAACCGGTTTAAATTATCGATTCCACGGTTCTATGAAATCATGAATCGGAATTAAAATCGATCGACCTATTCTGTTTCCAAATAATTTTGAGCGGTTTTAAAATCGCCGGTTCAACGGTTCAAATAAACCGTTCACCGTTGAATTACTTGGGCCGACTCAACTTCCATTTCTTTCTAATTTTTCTTTAAAATATTTTATCTAGAAGTTTTTAAGTAGATTATCTTTAATCAATTTTTTTATAAAGACTTTATTTATAAAAATATGTATTTCTCACCTATTCACAATTTAACATATCACTCAAAATTTATTTATTTTTATAAAAAATACATTATAAATTAAAAAACCTTTGGAAATATATTCTCTAAATAAACCCTTAATATTATACATTTTTTTTAGTAATTTTGATGAGGACAGAAAATATCTCTATTTTTTTAAAACCGCGGCGCAGCCTACTGCTGGCTGCTGCTACGGGCCCCTGTGTTTATTGAAAACGGGAGGAAGAAGAAAGCGAAGGGCATTCTGCTTTCTTTGTTTTCGTCACCGCCACCACCAATTTTTTTCTTCCCTCGCCATCGATTCCGAAGCTTCTCTCTCGCCTCCATTAAAGTATATTGTCACCTCGCTCTTTGATTCCTCCTCCAATTCTCACAAGGTAACATCTCTCTCCAGATCTGTCGTCTTTAAGAAATTCGCTTGTATATCTGTCTGATTCCGTGAATCTACCTTTTGTTCTTCATTTAATTGTGCAATTTGTGCTCTGATCGATTCGGTAGTAACTTGATCTGACTAAAATGCTTCTCCGCACGCATGATGTTGCCTTTTTCGGGGGATTTTCTTATTTGAATCATTATTGAACAGTTCATTTCTGTGTGTGTATCTATGTGATTTTTCTTGGCAAAATTTTAATCTAATCATGTGGCTCTCTAATTTTTGTACCAACGTGTTCGTTTTGCTGTAAATTTGCCCTACTTAATACTCCTAGATTCGAGAATCAATGTATACCCAAACATTATTGAAACTAGCTAAGATTTTTAAGTTGGGATTTTTAGGCCTGATATCATTGGGGTGTAGAACTTCTGCAGTATCGTAACATGATTTTTGGACGAGAAATGACTCAAAATGGTCGAGTTATCTCAATCCTTGGCTGCCTGGTTATTGAAGTAAAGGACGTAGTTAACTTCAGAGGTCTTCTGGGCTCAAATAATAATTAGCTTATGAAAGGAATTAACTTTGCCTTTTTGTGATCCCTTTGTTTTGGAATTTGAGGGATTATTCTTGCTATTTCCGAGATCCCATCATCATTGGTCATTTAGTCTTTCCGTTATTTACTCTTTTTTCCTGAAGTTGAGTAGTATATTGAATCCAACTCCCCTGTTCAAACATAGTCAGCTACAAAATATGTAGTCACACAGTTGTATTGAGTTCCGACGGTCAACTATTCTCTTTTATGTTTTGTAAGTTTTTTTCCACTTGATCTTTGTGATTAGGCATCGTGTCTATGTTTGCCTTTTTTCCCTTTCAGATATAAGTGCAATTTGTTCATGGAGAAAAATAATAATTGCGTGCCTTACTGGTACACATGTTCTCTGCCGCGTGTATGTTGATTTATATTCTTGAGTAAGCCTGTTTTGGTCATCTGTTGTGGTATAAGGTTGTAGTGACTTGTATCTTTTAGTTCCATGCACTCCGGTTCATGTGAGTTTGCTTCCTGGTTGTGTATGGTCTGACTAGGGTTATATTGCTTATGGCTCATGACTTGATGTCAGGTCTAATCTTTACGAGTTTATGTGAAAAGAACAGAATAAGCCACTTAATTATCAAATCATTTGGTTGCATCAAATTTTTGCTGTAGTTGTATATTTTTGGCATCATTTTTTATATAGAATGGTAAAAAACCCTTTAAGTTAGGACTCAGCCTGCATATTCTATATGACTACATGTCAAAGAAAGACTGAGTATTTTTATGATATCTTGGATCTTGTGAGATACAGGTTACTACCGTGCATATATAGTTGGTCTAACTGTGCTAGTTTTTTTTTACTTACCGGTAATTATATAATCTGATTCCATCTGTTTCTCCGTTCAAGAATGAATAAGTGCATGGATCTTACTCTTTATACATTTTTGGAATCAAATTGATGTGCATGCTTCCTTATGCGTTTTCTTTTGATCTTTGCTTCTCAACAGAGCTTGAAGAATTCTTTAGGCACTGGAAGAAACATACAAGGGAATGCAGAAAGATGTGCTTACACGCTGAAAATTCTTCCTGCAAACACTGTGCTATCGTGCATCCCTTTGGACCTCCTGTTGTGCACCTGGATGAGGTTGGATGCACAGTACTGTTGGTGCTACCAACCTGGTTTTGCCATACAACCATGAGCAACAGAAGTTCTTTCATGTGGAAACATGACCCTGTTGAGGATGGTTGAATTCTTCTAACTGAAAGTCCTGCGTTGAAAATATAAATAAAAAAAAAAAAAAGTATCTGTGTGCTAGCATTCGTAGGTGATAATGGACAAGAAGGAAAAAATTCTGATGCAGAGGTATGAATTAGGAAGATTTTTGGGTCAGGGAAATTTCGCAAAGGTTTATTATGCACGAGACATGAAGTCAAACCAGAATGTGGCTATCAAGGTTATTGACAAGGAGAAGGTATTAAAGGTTGGGCTGGATATTCAGATCAAGCGAGAGATTTCTGCTATGAAAATGCTAAAACATGCAAACATCCTGCAAGTCTATGAGGTAATGGCCAGCAAAAGCAATATATATATGGTTTTGGAATATGCCAAAGGCGGTGAGCTGTTTAACAAGGTTGCCAAAGGAAGACTCAAGGAGGACATAGCGAGGTGGGTTTTTCAGCAGCTGATCAGTGCAGTTGACTTCTGCCACCGCCGAGGTGTTTATCACCGAGATTTGAAACTAGAAAATCTTCTCTTGGATGAGCTCGGTAATTTGAAGGTCTCTGATTTCGGTTTGAGCACGCTTGTTGAGTCTACAACCCAGGACGGGTTGCTTAAGACCATCTGTGGCACCCCTGCTTATGTAGCTCCAGAGGTCATCAGCAGGAAAGGCTATGATGGGGCCAAAGCTGATATATGGTCTTGTGGTGTGATCCTATATGCTATGTTGGCGGGTTATCTCCCTTTTCAGGATGCAAACTTAATGGAGATGTATAAAAAGATAAGGAGGGCTGACTACAAATACCCCAATTGGTTCCCACCAGAGCTACGCAAGTTAGTGGCTAAGATTCTAGATCCAAACCCTAAAAGAAGGGTTTCCATTGCAAAGATTATGGAGAATCCCTGGTTCAAGAGAGGTCTAGGCACCAAACCCATGATATCTGAACTTGAAGCTGGTGAATTGAGCAAGCCAGTGACGGGTACAACTGTTAGTGAAAAGAAGCAAGAGCTCGGAAGGCTGAGTAATCTGAATGCATTTGACATCATTTCCCTGTCACCCGGGTTTGATCTGTCTGGTCTGTTTGTGGAGAATGAACAAAGGGAAGATGTCAGTTTCACGTCTCAGCAACCGGCCTCTGCTATCATGTCCAAACTGGAAGACGTTGCCGGTAGCTTCAAGCTGAAGATACTGAAGAAAGACGGAGGCGGGTTCTTGAGATTGTCGCAACCCGGTGAACAAGGAAAGGAATCCGTCGTGTTGGATGTCGAGGTTTTCGAGTTCACGCCCTCGTTTCACTTGGTGGAGATGAAGAGGGCTGGTGGTGATTCATTGGAGTACCAGAGGATGATAAAGCAGGACATTAAACCAGCTATCAAAGACATTGTTTGGGCCTGGCAAGGGTATCAGACCTCCAACCACATAGATGGCATTCATCAGCCTCTGTAAGTGGAGTTTTTTATGTGTTTAAGTTTTAGGGGGTTGTGCAGTTCTTAATTGAGTTCTTGATTCTTCTTTTGGGTTGCTAGTTGCTTTGAGTTTTAGTTGAATCCAAAGTGTGATGTTGTGCTTCAGTATTTGGTAGGTGTTATTGTTGGCCCAAACAAATAATTGATTGGTATTATTGAATGTTTCTGATTTTCAACTCCTCTTCTGGACACCTATTCTCTGGCTTGTTGCATTCATCTTTGTCTTCATGAGATATGTATTGTATTTACACAGTTATGCGAATCCGGTGAGAATTGATGCTCTCATGCCAATGTCTCATGCGAATGTGAGAATGGTGCACATAGATAAAATTTATGCACATAAAACAAAATTTTATGTACTTTGAGAACTCATTCTACGCATAAACTTATGAATTTTAGAAATTTATGCACATACAAGTAAAAAAAAAAACTTGAGGGTTTTGGGTCCATTAACCCTTTAAGAGTTTTTAATTAACAAAACTATCCCTATTAGTTTTTATGTATTTTTTTTACTCCTATTAATTTATTTTATTATTTTTTTTCTCTCTTTTTTGTTTTTTCTCTCTCTAAAATATTGTTTTTTGGGTTTAAGATTTAGGATTTAGGGTTTAGGGGAAAGGGGTTAATTTCTTAATAAAAACGCCGCACATGGATCATTTATCCAACTCATCCAAACTAAAAACTTAGGGTCTACGGTTTTCCTAAAATGCATTATCTTGTATGTAATTGTATTAAATAATCAATTTAATATAAAATAATATATTTTAATACATTATTATGAGAATCCAAACACATCCTTATATACTTTGAAAACTCGTGTACGATAAAATTTAATTTAACATGTATTTACATAAAATTTTGCTTATATATATGCATATTGGCATTTGACGCCCCATTTGAATATTTACTTTTTCCAGTATTCCACAAGGTTATAGTTTTGATTTCCCTAATTTTCAAACTGCATCAATTTGATGGTACAATATTTTAAGGCGAATGAATCGCGCAGTCCCCTTTTTTGAGCCGCGCACTCCCCTATGGGCGGCATGTCGAGCCGCCCAGAAAAACCTTCCAAAAACTCGGTTTGCACCTGGGCGGCATTAGGTACAGCCCATGCAAACCGGTTTTTTATGAACCCGATTTGTACCTGGGCGGCACATATTGCCGCCCAGATTTTTAGGTTTTTGTAGAACCCGGTTTTGTAATTTAATTTATTTATTTTAAAATTAAAAATATGATTTTCTGGAAACCGGGTTAAAACTCGGCGGCACGGTAAGCCGCCAAGTGTAAACCCAAAATTGTGGGCGGCACAGCTTCCCGCCAAAGGGCGAATTTGAATTTGAAATTGAAACGTGGGCGGCACAGCTTGCCGCCCAGGGTCGTCTTCTCGGCGTTATTAAAAGCCGCCCAGGGTCGTCTTCTCCGATCGCGATTTCCAGAGTTCGAGAGCGAAAATGGATCCCGATGGCGAATTTTCGGTTGACGACATATGGGAGTTCTTGGCGGAGGAAGAACGGACGGAAAATCAGATGGCTGCGGCAGGAGTTCTTGGCGGAGACGGCGGCGATGTACCAGAATCGACGGCCGATTCGACGTTGGCGGCGGCGGCGTCGGCGGCCAATCTCTGTTTGACGGGGGGCAGCAGCGACGAGGCGTTGGAGGAGGCGAGGCTGGGGGAGAGGGGTGGCGACGCGGTGGAGGAGGAGGCGGCTGAAGCAAGGGACGCGGTGGAGGAAGCGAGGCTGGCGGAGGAAGGAGGCGAAGCGGGGGCCGAGGAGGGAGGCGAGGCTGGGCTGCACAGCGTGCCGCCCACTATGGAGGAATCTGGGCCGCTCGTGGTGCCGCCCATAACCGATGTCGAGGAGGGCGATATTGGGGGGTTTTTGGGCGAGGAGGGCGATATTGCGGCGGAGAATGCCTTTGACGTCGCGTGCGCGGTTGCTCATCAAGCTATGTCAGACTTGGGTGAAATTCCCGTTCGCCAAAAGCGAAAATATGAACGGAGGCCAACTGAAAAGGTATGGTATTTTTTAAATTTGTAATCGTTAAATCTAATTTATTTAATTAAATTGTTACTGCACTTGTAGATTTATATATACTTGGATTTTAGATTATTAAATCATTATCTGATAAAAAATAGTATAGGTAATAGACTCAATTATAGTGTTAAATAATATTAAATATATCATTGTAATGAAAATTTAATATATTATTTTGTTTGTAAGAAAATAATATTTGGGCATATGTAAATAGGTTATAGTGGGTAAAATGAATATAGTTATATTTGTAAATTTGGTTTTTGTTGTATTTAATCATTATAAAAAATAGTATAGGTAAATCGCGATAATTATACTGTAATATTAAATATGTCATTGTTATGAAAATTTTAATATATTGATTTTGTTTGTAAGAAAACAATTTTCTATATTTTTTATGCGAAAATAGGAAGTTTTTGGTAAGATCGCACGGTCCGATCGAGATAGTCGCCCTACTACTGCATCTGCTCGCAAGAGGAGGGTTGGCGGTGTATTGCAGGGCCATAGTGAGGCCGATAGTGAGGGCGCTAGTGAGGACGATGTTGGTCCCGTCCGCTCAGTTCAGGACGTGATTATGGAGGACCCACCTCAGCAGTCACATCAGGAGGACCCACATCTTGATGACTCACCTCAGCAGCGGCTATCTCTAGAGGAGTCACATGAGCAGCATGTCCCATCTCCGTGTGAGGCATCTCAGCAGGCCCCGTCTCAGCCTGAGCCAGCCACACAGGAGACTTAGTATGGCCCATGTCCATCTCAGCATGCCCCATCTCCACATCATGAGCCATCTCAGCATGCCCCGTCTCAGTCTGAGCCAGCCACACAGGCCCCATCTCCGCATGAGCCAGCTGAGCAGCTTGTATATTTGTTGAGGAACTTTGATACGCACATTGCAGAGCTGATATGGACGAAGGCGTCGTTGGACCCACCCGAGGACGTTGTTAGGAGTTTGAGGGTTCAGACACGCCCTATGCAGTTTGCATTTTGGAGGGATCGTATTCCTAGAGGGGTCCCTGTGGAGGGTTCCTGGTTTTGGATTGCGCAGCAGACGGGGTTGACAGGTTTACTTGATTTGCAGTTCGGCAATGTTGGTCACAACCTCATTTCAGCATTCGTTGAGAGATGGCATCCAGAGACGAACACCTTTCACTTTCCTTGGGGCGAGATAGCTCCTACTCTACATGACGTGCTGATGATTTTAGGGATGCCGATCGAGGGATTTGAGGTGACGTCACCATGGACCGGTCATGATAGGGAGATGGCGGAGTGTGAGGCTTTGTTCGGCTATTTGTTTGGGATAGATTCGGACTACAGCTATGATGAGGATGATGCTGACATGGTCCGCGACCTTAGGAAGGGTTGGGTCAAGCAATTCCATCTTGGGAGGCATGTGATGCGGATGATTGAGGAGGGTGCCTACCCAGAGGATATAGCAGCCGGTTTCTTATGGCACGCCATGTCGGCTAGCATCTTCGTTGACAAGTCAACGAACGAGCTGAAGACCACACTGCTACCTCTTTTTGTGGACTGGGAGCGTGTTGTTCATACTGCTTGGGGTACCGGGGTTCTGGCTCTCCTTTATAGGAACCTCAGAGAGGGTTCTCGGCGCGGAGCTGCACAGTTCGCCGCCTGCACACGTCTTTTGGAGGTAGTCCTTTAATATAGTTAAATTATAATTTAGATTATTAATATACATTATTGAATTATTTATAACTAATGGTTTTCTTTCTCTGTACGCAGGTTTGGATTTGGACGTACTTTGTATACTTTTCGGGCAACCCTAACCTCAAGGAAGGTGCGGACGACGACCTCCGACGCGCTGGACGATACTGCATTGGCCGGACACCTCTCCGGTCCTCCCGTGACCAGTCACACTACAGACGAATTCTGGACGAGTATAGGCCAGAGGATGTACGTATTGTTTTTCAATTTTAATTTACAGTAAGATAGCTTAATGAATTAATTTATGGTTCATCGTGTTTTGTTAATTGCAGATACGGTGGATGTCGTACGAGGGTCTTGATTTTCGAGGTCGTCACAGGTCCTCCACTTATCGAGGGATTATTCGTTTTCTCGGTGTAGAGGAGCCATACATGCCAGATCGGCTTACACGCCAGTTCGGTTATCGACAGAGCAGGCCGATGGATATCATTGAGCCTCTGGTTGCAGTTCGTCCTCCTGATTTCAAGGGGACGAGGCGATACCAGTTGCACTTTGACCCGCGTTGGCACAGGTGGGACCAGCGTGAGCATCATCTTTGCCCCCACATCTTGGCGAGTCCTCCTGTGACGATGGCTTGGGATGTCCACGACGCGTACCTGGACTGGTATCTACAGGTGTCGCATCCTTACGTGAGTCCGTATGCGCCAGTCCAGCCTCGTATCAGTAGAGGACCACCTCCGGCTATCAACTTGCAAAGGGTATGTTTTTTTCCCATTTTATTCTCTTAAATTATTTTATGAAAGTCTATGTTTTTAAAATGTTTGTTTTCATTTGCAGCGTCATGCGATGAGCCAGGCCTATCTTCAGGAGCTTATGTCTGGAGGAGGTTGTTTAGGGTGTAGGGAGCACTTTCAGCATTTGCATGACATCCTTTTCAGTGACGTCATTCTTGTAGCTCCACCGCTTGTACGGGCTTCACAGATGCCTTCCCATGCATATAGTGCAGACGCTACTATATTTGAGAGAGCCGAATCATCTAGGATGGCGGAAGAGCGTGCAGCAGCTCAGCAGGCATCGTCTCAGCCGACCTCTTCTGTTCCTCCAGTATGGGCACCGGGCGTGGGTTCGGGTGTAGGTGTGTCCTTAGCTAGTGCTTCCACTCCACATCTAGATGACTCATCTGATAGTGAGACGGAAAGTTCGTAGTATGACTTTTGACTTTTGTGTTTGTACGTTTTTGGGGATTGAAATTCCAGTAAATTAAGTATGACTTTTGGCTTTATTGGTTTCGTATTTAGATATTTGTTCCGTCGTTTCTAATTTGTTCCGTCGTTTCTAGTTTTAGTTCTTTGCTTATTGGTTTGTTGAATTTTCGTGCGTTATTTCTAAAAAACACATGTATATTCTTAAATTACATACACATACTAAAAACACGTACAAATTCTAAAAATACATATACATTCACCGATGGCTTAAATTACATACACATACTAAAAACACGTACAAATTCTAAAAACACATATACATTCACTGATGGCTTACACACTTAAAAAAAATACATACACACTGAAACAAATGACATACACAACTCTTGCACTATACATATACATTCACTCAAGAGCCCAGGATGAACCTCCTAGGACCACGATGTTCATGCTGATATGCTCCTTCTCCTAGCTGCATCACAGAAAAACTTGAAATCCTACAAATACTGAAATATGGAGATCCCATGTTTTTCTGTGCTGCAGCCAGGAAAAAAGAGCAGATCAGCATGTACGCCATGGCCCAAGGAGGTTCGTCCTAGGACTCTTGACTTGGTCAAGAGGAACACAAACAACCGCCTTTTCCACCTTCACTAGTGAGCTTAAACCGAACTGTCTTGTATTCATTGTAGACTCACGTCATGTTGTGGTCATTTTCAACAGTGCGTTAAGATGGATGCGATTGCCTTGTGGACATTATCCTCTTGACCGAGTCAAGAGTCCTAGGACGAACCTCCTTGGGCCATATCGTTCATGCTGATCTGCTCTTTTTTTCTTGCTGCATCACAGAAAAACTTGAAATCCTACAAATACCGAAATTTGAAGATCCCATGTTTTTTTGTGCTGCAGCGAGGAAAAAAGAGCAGCTCAGCATGCACGACATGATCGAAGGAGGTTCGTCCTAGGACTCTTGACTCGGTCAAGAGGATAATGACCACAAGGCAATCACATCCATCTTAACGCACTGTTGGAAATGACCACAATATGACGTGAGTCTACAATGAATACAAGACAGTTCGGTTTAAGCTCACTAGTGAAGGTGGAAAAGGCGGTTGACTGTGTTCCTCCGGGACTGAAGTTCTGAAAATGCTAGACGACGAAACCCATGATATTGAATTCTTGTATCTGAAATAAAATATTATTTAATTAGATTCCAACGAATACTACAACCTAATAACGTAAATAATCAATAAAATACATATATTTATTTTTCTTACCGCGATCAAACACATCCCTTCCTCTTGGATGTGAAAGCTTGCCTCTTTGGGTGAGACAAGCTTGGTAGAAAGGGGACCCCGTATGGCCTATTTATAGGCATCTTGGGCGGCACGCTGTACAGCCCATGGGCTGCACACTGTGCCGCCCATGGGCTGTACAACGGAGTTGTGGTGATGAAATGATATGGGCGGCACTGTGTGCCGCCCATAGGCTGTACATCGGAGTTGTGGTGATGAAATGATATGGGCGGCACTGTGTGCCGCCCAAGATGCCTATGGGCGGCACTGTGTGCCGCCCAGTACCCTCATGGGCTGCTCTGTGGGCCGCCCACAACGGTCCTATCTATAAATACGGCCCCAAAACCCCTCAAAATACACACAATTTCCACTCCTCACAAACTTTTCTTCGGTTCTATTTAAGGTAATGGCGCCTTTGGTTCTCGAAGTTTACGAAAATGGGCGAATCACCTACAATCGAATGATACGCCAACGAAGTGGAATGGACATGTTTTTCCATGGCTACGAAGGTGGCGAGGTCCGCACGTTGCGGATGAGGGATCTCGAGCCTGGAGAGGGGGGGTTGTCATTAGGTTTCTTCTTGTACTTGGCGTTATTTTACCATCTCGAGCCTGAAGACGGGGTTTCCCCTGGTCGGATATTTTACTTTCCAGCAGGCGTAGATCCTCCACGACTCTGTGAGGTGGTACACGAGGATCAGATAGCTAAAATCATGGCTCTTTACAGACCTGGTGTTCCAGTTCCCATTTACACAGAGTCTGCACACCTGAGACGCCATATCCCCGGTCTTTTAGAAGATTCGGAATCTGTGGTGGACAATGGCAGCTATGATGATGGCAGGGAGGCCGATTCGGACGGAGATTAGATAGCTTTTTTTATGTTTCATGTTAAACTAGTGTACGCTTTAATGTTTTCGTGAACGTGTTTTTGTTAATGATTAGTAATATTGTTGTCTCGTATAGCATTTTCCCGATTTTTTTCAATTCTCAAAAACAAATGATTAAAAACACAATATACGATCAATCTCAATCAAACTTTCACACAAAAGGAAATACAATATCATATATAAAGTCGATTACAATCCAAAAAACCTAGGTAAGTATGTCAGGTCGCCCATGATATGCTCGCTCCTCTACATAATTCTTGAATCTATCCTTGAAGCGCTCATGACTATCCCATCCATCAACACTTGGATCCTTGTAAATGCGCCACTGTCTTGGAGGCGGTGGAATGGGACAATGGTCATTAACAAGCCAAATCTGTACACGTAAACAATACAGTTACTAAAAAAATTATGAAAGAATAAGTAAATACGAGAGAGTAGGACTCCACGTATCGGTACGTAATGGTCTCTCCTGCCTACATGTGCTATCGCATAAACCTTTGTCGGAGGCTCGGCACCCGGGGGGGCCCACAATGGAAGACATGTGTGCGGTCCGAACCATGATAAGACAACAACATCCACTTGGTGTTCCGTTGCAAACGCCAACCCAGTAATAGGCATTATACACCAGAAGTTTGCCGTGCACGGTGAAGGAATATAATTCAATTTCCTAACAAATTCTTCCAACGTCAACGCTTCCTCCGCAAGAATCGCTACGTAGTTCGCTCCATGTGCCTGGACGTGCTTCGAAAGCCCTAACCGGACATCAATGTACTCGTCTTCTTGGTGATACAGCAAAACGGCAAGAGAACGGAACCCACAATGACCATCACCTTTGACATTTTGAACTCCAGAAATGTAGGCGAGCATGAAATGATCAATATTCTCGTGCCCCCAGTTGAAGCCGAGATACTTGACCGGCTTGTTTGAACCCGACTTGGACTTGGTTGAAGCAGATTTCGGCTTTGCAGGTTTAGTGGCACTCCCCTCTGCTGTTGAAACTCCACTGTGAGGTCGTCCGCTAGAAGGGCATCCTTTCGATCCCGGGGATCCAACGGACGATTTCACATTGGTCGTCTTTTTCTCTGCAGGCTCATCCTCCTCATCCACTCCCAGCTCCTCATCCTCCATCTTCATCTTCTGCTTCTCCTTCTTCATGTTTGCATCCACATGCTCGTCCCAACACATTTTCCTCTTCATACCGGTCTTTCTCCCATTCATCCTAGGCCTCCCCTTCTTGGTCTCACCACGTGGCGGGTCTTGAATATCGCACGATGTAGGGTCCTTTGACTCATGCCACTTTTCCGCCATCTTCTTCAAATCAAATCCCTCAACTGTCCCACATAAGTACTCTTCAACGAAGTCATCCACCGTGACATTGTCCGCTGTCAGTGAAACACCATCATCGACATCAAGATCCTTAGCATCCACCCCTTCCCATCAGATCTGCTTCCAGAAAATATCAACCTCTTCAGGCACTAACGGATAACCCGTCTCCACGTAGACCTTAATTGTGTGTGGGCAAGGCAGCCCCAGTGTGGACCTCCACCAAAAATCAGCACATTTGTTCCCAATTTTCCCCTCCTTTGCTAACACAGCTTGGGCATACAACATCCTCAGGCATTTTTCAGAGCACTTTTCAAGGATGCGCTTGAAGAACACCTTAACCCACTCAGGGCCTTTCACTATCTCCATGGGAAAGGCAGTGCAGTTCTTGGTCATCTCATATCGGATCTTCCGATGCTGATCAACAAACATGTTGTCGATGTGCTGCACAAGTGTGTCGAACCCTCCGACGGATGTCTCAATCATTTCCTTAAGCATAGAGTGCTGACCCTCAACCCTGAAAATAATATATTCGTATACAATTAACTAAATAAATTTTATAACCCAATTTGATTGCAAATGTTTGTATGAAAGTTACCTGTTTGATGTTCTTGTGGCAAAATGGAGAACATCATCACACCATGCCGCAACCAGCTTCTTCTTATGCTCATTAAACCAAGTTTGCTCCACATATCGCACCAAGCCTTCACTCCATATCCCCTTAAAGTGAGCAAGCCGCTCTCTGTACTCCTCCTTTGTGTGAGACCTCATCACCCGACGAACACTTCCCGAGAATTTCTTCTCGTCAATCTTCATCGTCTTAGCATATGCCTTCACATTACGGTCTACATGGACCTGACACAAGTGATGACGAACCTTCGGAAACACCAGTTTGGCAGCCTTGATCAATCCTAGCTCTCGATCAGACATGATATATACGGGATTTTTCTCCCCGTACAACCACTTCAATCGTCTCAGCGCCCATGCATAGTGGTTTGTCGTCTCCCTTTCCATGAACACAAGAGCAATGCAATATGTGTAGTTGGTGCAAGTAAACCCAACAATCTGGAACAGAGGCATACCGTACCTATAAATGCAACACACACAAAAATTAAAACCCGCAGAAAATACCATTATCTACACATAATACAAAAAAGACTAAGGTTTACTTGTTGGTTTTGTAGGTCGAATCCATAATGACGACATTAGGAAACATGCACAACAAATGTCGAGCGTCTGGATGAGAAATAAACAAGCACGCCAAAACCTTCTTCCCGTCTTCCCTCGTCTTAGTAGCAGTGTCCAACAAATAGCCTTTCTCATTCAAAAATCCCAATGACCATTGTGTCACATTCAGATTGCCCAGGGATTTCAACATCTCCTTAGCCCTAACAGTGTACACCTGATTCCTCGAACTCGTTGCACTCGAATATTCATTCCTAAGCTGTGTAGAAATAACCTTGGGTCTTGCACCCGCCGCAGTATCAATCATCACTTTCCTACGCTGCTCCTTCGTAAGTCGGGTAGCAAATGCATGGCCGGTCAAGGTGGTAGAAAGCATATGGTTATGAGATCCACTAACAACCGATAAGGTCCACCCAGGATCTCTAATAACATTTCTTTCCCTAAAAGTACCATGCAGCAAAAAGGGACAACCCTTCTTTTTTGACCTAGTTTTATTCACTCGTATCGGACTGACCTTTATACCATCGACTACCACCTTCTTCTTGCCGGACCTAGGTAACCCGGATCTCTCACAGTGAAGTATAATCTTTTTAGGATTTGATGATTTAGTAGTGATCACCATAAAAAGACTAAAACCTACCCTTTGCACCCAATCTCTCAATCCTTCCTTACTAGGAAATATCTCAGTAGTAGTAAAATGGGATGAGAAGTCGATAGCAATAAATCCATCATCACTAGAATCACCCTATTTATATACAAAAATTATCACATTAGAGACTAATTAATAATTAAATTTCTAAAAACTAATATCAACAAATTAAATATTATTTCAAAACAGTTTAATATTTCAAAGACTAAGTACATTTAAGATCTAATTATTTTATACAGTAAAAATTACAATATTACATACCTTGAAGTACTCGGGAGAAATTGGTACCTGCAAATCACCCTCATCATCTACAGATGTGTTAGCGCTCGAAGAGGACTCCGACAATCCCCTCCAACCAGAACCGCTTGACGACGACATTTATTATGAAAATGAGTTTCTAGATTTGGATACAATACAATACCACCATCCCTAATTTATATAGCCGGCTATACCTGTACTGGGCGGCCCTACGTGCAGCCCACATCGACCGTTGGGAGTGAAACGTATACTCACTGGGCGGCACCACGTGCCGTCCATGAACCCTGGGCGGCAGGAAGTGCCGCCTATGAACCCTGTCCCCCCAAAAAACCCGGTTCACTGACCCAGTTTCTTGGGCGGCACGAAATGCCGCCCACAACCCCGGTTTCAATGAACCGATTTTTAAAAACACATTTTTATTTATTTCAAAAAAAAATCCTAAACTGAACCCATCTACGAGCCGCCCATGAAACTCGGGTTTTCTCGGCGGCATGTCGAGCCGCCCATGAGGAAGTGCGCGGCTAAAAAAAAAGCGACTGTGCGGTTTTGCGCCGTATTTTAATGGATTCTGAGTGGCCCAAATCCAAGGACACTGAAATCCAGTTCTTTTCGATCTTAATCACAACAACAATCAAATTTCAACATTTGCATGATATTGAGATCTTGTCATATCTATCGGTGGAATTTATTAACATTTCTGGTGATTGTAATCTAAAGTTCGACTATTCACATAATAAATAGTAGAACTAAAGTGAAAGAAAATTTAGGAAAAGGGAAATAAAAACTAATTAGAAACATGGTGGCAATGTGTTATGAATATTAGCAGCCACACTTACTCGACATTATGCCGGCCAATAAACAACCGGTGGATGTCTCCATCTCTCGTTGGAATTTTTGTACTAATTGCTCATCAAACGAAGTCTAAGGTCCAAAATCAAATAAAAAGAGGAATGCTTTTTCAATAAAGCTATTGTTAACTTTCTGCATATACTCGTTTGTAGTGATAGTAGATAGGAAAATTACGAAAAATAGCCAATTTTGGAGATAGTGGTTGCTAGCTATAGAAACTTTCAAATTGTTAGAGCAAGTTTTTTTATTCCTTTTGTCCATAATAAGCATTAGTCCGTTATAGTACAGAAAAGTAGAGATTCGAACTCATAACTGCGTGACCGTTTAATGTTATACTTATGAGCTAAGTTGAGAAGATTTGATATAAGACACACTAATACCGAGTAATTCTTTTATTTATAAATTTTGGGTTAAGCAAAGAAGAGGTTAAAATGAAATTGCAATCCATAAATAGGAGTTTTTACCCCTTTGAAGAAATGTATATTTGTAAATATGAAAGAAGTTCTTCCTAAAAAATGACAAAATTCCAAACTAGGTGGGAATAAAGATATAATTTCCTAGGCGGTATCCTAAATTTATTTAAAAATTTGCTAGGTTTGGGATAAATCCACCGCTAAAAGAATAATGGCCTTTTCAACAAAAGTAGCTATTAGGAACATTAATATGCTCGATTTTTTGTCCGTACATTTTGATTTTATGTGACAACATACTAAAGTATTAGGTCATCAATTTATTTATTTATTTATTTTTCAAATTTCTCTTTGGGTTGGAACGCATTAGGTGGTCAAGTTTGGTTAAAACTGGACACAATCTATGATAAACTACATACAATTATTTTGTAGAATATGTTAATACTATATAGAAGTGGGCAGGTGTTGAAATATTATACCCAAAATCTTGCAAAAGAAAAAGGCCCAATCCATATATGATCCTCCATACAATGAATCAAACTTGGAGAGCTAGTCTAGGAACATTTCAGGGCTTCGAATTTTGATGTTAAAGTTGTTAAGATCTTCCACTTAATTCCGAATCATACACTAAATATTAATTAAGTCAATGAAAACTGTTTTTAGAATAAGAGAGTATAGTATATCAAATATTGATAACTAAAACAATTTCACGTATCAACTAGCTAATTTTATTACATCACAATTTTCTAAATAAAGTTCTTAGTTGGCAGTTTTTGCACGATCCCACATATTATATACATAAATAAGATTAATTAATTAGATGCAATATGTTAAGTTATTCATTGATTATTGTTTAAGTAAGTGATTACAATTTTAAATTTATTCTTTGGTTGAAGGGTGATTAAAATTTTTACTATCAAACAACCGTAACCCTCTTATCAAATATGAAAGTCTTAACAACTTCATTTCAAAGTTTTACATTATTAAATCATACCACGTTTTTCAACTAAGAAATCTTATATATATATCCGATTAAGGGTCCATTTACATTAAATTGTATTATCTTGTACTCTTTCCGATCTGAATTATCTATCATTTAAGGCTAATTTTTTTTATCTATTTTAACTGTCGTTCTAGACATCATAAATATTGGTTTACCACTTTCCAAAAAAATTGCTAAAGTCGGGGCCCTTTTTGCTCAAAATTAATTATAGAACCGTTGTGCAATGAATTATAGCATACAAATTTTAGAGGGGACAATCTCCAAGGTCTTTGTGGGATGAATTGTGGGGTTGAAATGGTGAAAGGTGGGTGTTTTCCCCACTTCTCCTTGTTTATCTTATACTTGTCCAAATCATAAACTTTTAATAATATGCTTATTTCATTGGTATTAGGGCTCCGTTTGTTAGCATATATGTAAGCTTATATAGATTATAGTAGCTATGTGAAAAACTAGCACTCATTAATTTATTCATTAAAAGTAGTTTATTAGAGCTTAAGAAAACTTAAATTTGCCCAGAAAAATAAGCTAGATCCCCAAACTTATACTAGTTTAAAGAAACTTAAATTTGTCATAAACAATAAAGTAGTCCAAAAAATCATTTTCAGCTACCATACGCTTCAGTTTCAACTCGTATAAATTTGAATTTACCGAACGGAACCTGAATTTTAGTTTTAGTAGCTAGAACATGTGATTATGAAACATCAACCTAACAGTTAGAAACATAAAGTGAGGCAGAGCGCACTAGTGGTGGTATATGTTATTGGTCGGTCGAAACAATAGAAAAAAAAGTGCTCACCACCAAGCGATTATTTCCAACAAGAATTAAGGAAGAATTATGAGAGCAGAGATTTCAAAAGTTGTCCCTTTCGGATTTTGGCTGATCATAATGCATGTTTATTGATTCATCGAAGGCGCAAAGTCCTACATTGGTAGTGGAAAATCACGAATTAATGTTTATTTGAAACTACAACATGACTGCATTAGTCTGCATACCATATAAATAAAAACATGATTATCATAATTAACATTGAAGTGTTTGGCTGATATTAATGTTGTGTGTATTTTGATGTTTCTTTAATACGGAGTAGAAAAGAGATTGCATCACATTATAAGTGCAAATTGAGAGATCAATGTTTTGGCCATATGATCCACGGACCCCCAAGACATAAAGGATACTCTCTTTGATCTAAAATAAATGTTGTTTGGACACAATATGCAAGAAAAGTATTTAGTATTTTTAAAATTTTACAATTTTCTTCAATCTTCCCACGTAATAAATAATTAGAACTCTCTTGAACCAATGAAAAAAGAGTTTAAATGAAAAGAAGTCAACAAAAACAAATTTCAATTACGATTTTCATAACTCGATCACTCTTAATTAATTGTCTAGAAATTCTAAAACGACATATAAAGTTGATCAAATTTTATAGGCTAAAACGTCACTTAATTCCGATCGTATGTAGTATAAATTAACGGAAATGAAATTACAACATAGTAGATGGGAGAGGTTGATCGAGCCTTTAGACGTTCGGTCGCCTCAAAAGTGTGCAAAGTGCCGGGGAAACCCTAAAAAAATAGAAAAAAACGGCACGCTCAAATTATATCCGTATAATTCGCGGATTAATTTTTTTGGGCAAAAAACAACTCCTGTGAAGTTGTGCACCGAAATTTAATTGAGTAGTGCACTTTTTTTAAAAGTACAATAGCACAAAATATGTGTGCATCTAATTGCAAGTGCATTGTGCACTTCATCCCCTTGTGCACCAAAATTTAATTGAGTAGTGCACTTCCTCCGCATTTTAATTATAATCCGCACTTGATTTACATCCATATATATATATATATATATTTCTCTTCTATCGTTTTTAAGAAGAAGAAAAATTAGGATAGCTAATTACTACATCTTAGCAAATAAGTTGAATCAATAATTAACAATACTGCTCTAATGCGAAGCTCTTTTACTCTGCAGACTGATGAAACGGTGACATTTCCGTAAAAAAAAAATTGAATGCAATGCACACTAAAATTATCTAGGTTCATACATTTTATACTTTAGGTTCATAAAATTTATACTACAGATTTACAAACTTTATACTAAAGGTTCACAAACTAACTTTATACTAAGCTTCACAAATCTTATGTTAGTGGTTAACAAACTTATAGTAGGTTGATAATACGTTATTAAAATGCACTAATGTACCTAGGTTCATAAATATTATGCGAAAAGTTCATAAATTTTAAAATTCACGAATCTACCTAGTTTCACAAATGTATGATTAAACTGATGTTCACAAATTTTATACGAGAGGTTCACAAATAAATAAAATCAATACTAGAGGTTCATAAATACTACTCTAAAGGTTCATAAACCTTATTCTAAAGGTTCATATGTTCATAAACTCTATTCATAAATCCTAGTCTAGAGGTTCATAAACCCTATTTAAGAGGTTCATAAATCATATTCTAGAGGTTCATAAACCATATTTATATGTTCATAAACTTTATTCATAGGTTCATAAACCTTATTCTAGAGGTTCATAAACCTTATTCAAGAGGTTCATAATCCTTATTCTAGAGGTTCATAAATCATATTCATAGGTTCATAAACTATATTCATAGGTTCATAAACCATATTCTAGAGGTTCATATTCCATATTCAAAAGGTTCATAAATCATATTCTAGAGATTCATAAACCCTATTATAAAAGTTCATGAACCCTATTCTAGAGGTTCATAAACCATATTCTAGAGACTCATAAACCTTATTCTAGATGTTCATAAACGCTATTGTAGAGGTTCATAAACGCTATTTTAGAGGTTCATACACCACTTTGAGATGTTTAAATATCAATTCGTAATTAATTTGGGTAGAAAAAAATATAGTGAACACTGTAATTATTTTGGGCAAAGATTAAAAAAAATTACTTAAAATTATAATGATTGAATATTTATGTGTGTTTGGGTATTAAAGCTAGAGAGTAAAAAAGACAAAGGGAAAAAAAAGAGGGGGCGTGCTCCTCATGAGTTCTAATTTTCACTCCCCTCTTTGAGCCTCTACCACTAGGCTACAACTCCTTCAATAATAATTCGTATCACTTTTATTTTAAATATGTGCGGGTCTAATTTGGACCGCGAAACGAACGGCCTTAGATTAGTCCGCACAGTCCACACATTTGGGACGGTCCGTATATGATCTGGAATCCAATAATTAATATATCATGCAACAAAGTATTGTATAGGTTAATAACCCACTTTACTATAAGCTTATCATGTCAGTCCTTAAATCTTATATTCAGTTAATATATGCTCGCAAAGACATATTAACGATAATAATAATAATAATAATAATAATAATAATAATAATAATAATAATAATAGTAATAATAATAAATAAAATAAAATAATGTGCTGATATAAAGTTATGATGTATTTCGGACAGAAAGATTAAGTTATGATGTAAAATTGTATTGGTGGCGAAAGGAATAAAGAAGGGCCCTTACTATTCGGCGCATAGGCAATTTTGCCTTTCAACGCATAGGCTCGCGCGTAACGTGGGAATAGGCTTCCCACGTTACGCGCGGGAGCAGACCCTTTCAAGCTCCAAACGTCACGTGGGGAGACACTCCACACGTAACGTGTGGGACAGCTCCACACGTAACGTGTGGGACAGCTCCACACGTAACGTGTGGAGTGAATCTGGCTTTAAAAGCCAGATTTCTCCCATTCGAAGCAATTACCCTAAAACGCAGCCCGAGCTCCCTTCTTCCCTTCCCGCATAACGCGTCTCGTGGATCTCCTCGTTACGAAGCAACGAACTCCGCACGTTACATTGAATCATGATCTTTGAAAGGTTAGTTAGTAGAAATTGTTGTTTGGTTATTTTTTGTTAATTTTGAAGTTTTTTGTTAGATATTGTAGATCCATATTGTAGATCTATGTTGTGTAGATGTTTTTGATGGTAGATCTATGATGTGTAGATGTTTTTGATGTTGTTGTTGATTTTTTGTTTAATTTTGAAGTATTTTTTTGTATGAAATGGTGAAAATTGGTTAGATTTGAATAAAATGGTGTTGAGGATTTAGGTTGAATTTTTGTGAAAATATGCAAATGGAAGTGATAGTATTGGTAGATTTGTTAAAATAGTGTGATTTTTGTTGAATTTATTGTATCATACATATGTTTTAACATAAGATAGTTTCAACTTATTTGATTGTATTAACGTACCGCAATGAAATGTTGCTCTTCCTCGACATGGCAAATGCATATCGTCTTCAGCTTCTCGCCAACCGCTTGGTTTGGCTTCGCCCTCGTAGGCATGTATGTCGTTCCCACACCAGCACCGACGGAGACGAACACACAGTTGAATACAGTTGCCACCAAACATCCCATATCCGGGAGGTCCAACCACGTCTCCCATGGGGCAGGCCTGTTGGGCGAAGGAAACCATGCAAGCTTCGCCTCCATTGCCTCAAGTGTCATCGTAGACATCCAAATTGGCACGAATAGCTCATACTCTTGTTTCAACGTAGCGATCATGGTATGTCGAACAAAAGCCCACTGCTCCTGCCTTAAACCCAGACCATGCGCAATTGCTCTGTACCCGTAGTTTCCATCACCCACTATTTCCCACCATCCTCCCACGTGTGGTTTCATACACTTGGGAAACCGGGTAATATATCGCTTAGGATTCTTGATCAATGATGTGTGACCCGAAGGCATAGTTGAAGCCTTCTTTGGTGGTCTTCCTTTTTGCTTCTTCGGAGGTGTTCCTTCCATCTATTGGTCAGTGTACTCCCATGCTTCTTCTCTGGACTCCCAGATTTGATCAGTTGTGAAGAACTTTGAATAATCAGCAGAGACGAAAACATCATCTTCTGGTGGTACACTAAACTGAGGCTGTGTGTGTAGGGATGGAAAGCAAAATTGTGGGGTAGCATGAGATAAAGATGCTTCTGGAGGCGGAACACTATAGTCAAACGATCCAAGTGAGAATGATGGTATCTCATCTAGTGTTTTACACTCAGATGGTGTGTTCCATTCCGGCAGCGGTTGATGAGGTGTTTCCCAAACAGAAAATGTTTTTTTGTGGGGTGCTCCAGTCATCGAGGGAAATATTATTTAACCCCTCGTACAAATAATAGTTCGCCTGCATACACATTGAATCATCTCATCAAGTAGTGAACTAATTATCAATTGTGAAACCATAATTCCCTTTAAGAAAGCAGATTCTGCTAAATGGCACGGTTTGTGACAAACCGTGCCATTTTACAGAAGGGACAACCAGATACTGGTTGTGGTTTCACACGTTATGTGTGAATCAGCTCTACACGTTAAGTGTGAAACATCCCCACACGTAACGTGTGAACCCTAAACCATCTGGCACATGTTCCACACGTAACGTGTTAAACTGTTCTTTAATGTTCCGAACATCTCGTTTTCTTACACATGTATCCCTCAAAATGTAACATCTAAAACTTTGTTTCTAAACCCTAAACAACAAAAGTCAAGTTCAAAACTTACAAAATCTAGCATGTGAAACTTCGTTAAACCCTAAACAACAAATATTATGTTTAGTTTTCTAAAACCTAAACAACTAAAGCTCAAAACTTTGAACATGTCCAAAACAAAAAAATGAGAACTTTAACTTTAAATAACGGAAATTACCTCATTCGGATGTGGATCCTCTTCGACATTGTTGTTCCAATAATCATTGTTGTTCATGTTGTCCATTTTTTTTACAAAAAATGAGAGTGTAAAACACAATTTTTTTAGTGTTTGAAATGAAGTATTAAGCTCGAAATTGTGGTTAGCCGGTGAAGATGAAGAAGAGGGGTCCATTAATTCAGTTAGGTGGGGACAAGGCGGGTAATTCAATGCGTTTTACAACAGACGAAACCACACGTTACGTGTGGGCTTCTTCCACACGTTACGTGTGGGCCTCTCATACACGTTATGTGTGGTGTATTGTCACACGTTATGTGTGACTTCTTTTCCTCTTTAGGGTTTAGGTTTAGGGTTAGGGTTATGGGTCGGATTTTACTATTTTGGATTTTAGAATTTAGGGTTTAGTATTTAGTATTTATGATTTAGGGTTTAGTATTTATAATTTAAGGTTTATGGTTTAGGATTAGGGTTAGGGTTTAGTATAAAAGACTCATGACTACAGCTGTATACAGCTATATACTACAGTTGGTTATTAGCTGTCAATCAGATTTCTTCTTTTTGAGGCTGATTATTAGCTGTCAAACACATTGCCTTTTCACTATATAAGAAGCATTAGGGTTGTTTGTTCACTACAACAATTCCAACACAAGCGGCGCTTGAAGATACATTTTTGGATAAGCATCTTCTTCCAAGTTCTATCGATTTATTAACCCTAATTTTTTATATTAATGGATTCATAATATTTGTAGGAAATCAAACACTACAACAAATAATGACATCTTCATCCAAACCATCAACAAACGCAGATAGGCTATGCTATTGTAATTTGAAAGCTATTGTCCGAACTTGGGATTTGCAGTGGAACTACGGAAGGAGGTATTGGGGATGCCCAGAACTGGGGTGTTGTTTCAGGGAGTGGATTGATCCAATGTACGAGGACATGGCACACGCGGTTATTCGACAACAATGGCAGGAAAAACAAGATCTTGTTAAGGAGAATCAAGATCTTCTTAAAGATGTTGATAACATTCGTAGGTATAACCTCAAACTACTAAATGATATACATCGTAGGTGATTAATGTCGTATCTTTTGTGTAATGTTGTTCATGTACTATCAACCTTTGTAGGGAGCAAGCAAATGTAGCAAAACAGAGATATCATATGAAGCGAACGTTTACCAGAGACTATCCTAATTTCTTCAAACGCTAAAGCAACGAACCATATATGTTCTCTTATTTTTTTCTAAGTTTATGATCAACTTGTATTCTTTCCTGTATTGTGTGCTCAATGTGGTTGTGTAGTCAACCAGCGTAATGAACAATTTATTTTATCTTCTAGGTTGATTATTTTGTATTGTTTTTTTATAAAGATTAGATAAAAGTTGGACAATAAAATGGGGGTAACCCTCCCCTAATGCCTATTTAGAAACAATAGTATGATTCATACACAACATTATAATATGATTCATACACAACATTGAAACACAAATAAATACTAAAAATAAACAATAATATGATTCATACACAACATTATAATATACCAAAAACACCACACGTAACGTGTCAATCAGCTCCACACGTTACGTGTCGTTACACGTAACGTGTGAAGCATAACGACACGTAACGTGTGGATCCTAACCACACGTAACGTGTGGAGTCTATGCGTTGAAAGACAATTTTGCCTATGCGTTGAAAAGTAACCGAGTAAAGAAGTCATAATGTATGTGTAATAGTTTTGCGTTGGATTTTTAGCTGTCGTGTGGGGTCCACATTTGAATTAAGCGACAAGTTGATTGATTGATTCATGTTTATGGGTTGTCGTTTTAGGAATGTGTTATGTCCTTTAAGTACAAAATTAGTTAATTAATGTTCTTGCGAGGATGCAACTACACCTTACTTTAGGATTTTAAGTTAAATTCGTTTTAATTAGCATAGAAAAGTTGATGAATCACCACATAATGCATACATAATACATAATGCCTTATATATTCGACTAATCACATATATATATATATATATGAAACTTTGATTATATATGTTTAACTTTTTGTTTGTTTTTTTATTGTTTTGTTCCTTTTTCGGCTAACATGACAGTAGGTGTAACTTGCAAGCATTGTCGGATCTAAAAATTTGTCGAAGAGGGGCGATTTTAGTTAATATATTTTTTATTTTATAAATTGATATTTATATTAATATTTTAAAATTATAAAAATATATAAGATTTATCTTTTGGAATTTGATTAATTCATGCAATATATAATATATATTTTTTAGCGTTTTTAAAAATATATAAGTGTTCTATTTAGAGGTCTTGAGTTCGATTCATGCTGGAGGCGTGTATGGAAATATTGATGTTGGGAGGGTCTATCACTTCGTGTGCCAACAGTATTCTGGTCTGAACGTTAAACAGTTCCGACCGGTCGAACTAGGCGATCAAGACCTAAAAAAAAACATTTATATATAAAGCAAAAGTTTATTAGCGCCTTCGCTGAAACTAAATGATCGAATTAGCTAGAAGCCTAGAATCGAAACCGAAACTAAATGGGCAGGTGGAGCTGAAATTAGACTCATCGTGGGTATTACGAGATGAAATAATATAGGAACCTTGACAGTTACCTCTGGTTTTGATGATGATAAACACCATTAGGTTTTATGATTTTGTGTTGTTCCTATGGATTTCAGGTTTCATGAAGAGATAAAGGAACAATGACAAAACAGTGAAGAAGAGAAAACAAAGGAGCGTATTGGAAAGCTGTGACAACAAGGAACATTGTCCGCGCAAACAATTGATAAAGCTGGAAAGCGCGTTGCGCTTATACAAGGAAAGTTCTATTTATGGAAACGCCGCGTCTGAGGAACAATGCGAGAACACAGAAATACGCCAGCTGTTCCCAGACAGACTCAATTATACAAGGAAACAAGATTTCGTGATTTACTTGGAGAAGAAGAAGAAGATATTGAGTCTAAGCAAAACTTTATACATGGAAACTATGTGTTTATCAAATTTAGAGTTTATTTGGAAACAACATTTGTCATAGTTACCATACATGTGTGTAGTTAGATTTTTGTTAATAGGATCTTTGTTAGACCCTATATATAGATGAGAATTGTCTTGGGAAAAGATATCTCAGCTATTGTCATCCAGAGCTCTTGAGGACTGAGATCGAAAGCTAAGGCGAGGTACGGGGAGTTCTTGCTTTAGTCTTTGTTTTGTTCTTGTGTTGTTTACAGGTGATTGCACTTAAAGTCTTTAATCTAGGGTATAGGTGGAGAGAAGACTTGTAAGATTGCACAACTCTTAATGATACAAGTATACGTTTTGGGAACGGTGTTGTTACTTTGAATCTTTACTTATTTCCGTTGCCCAGGGAACAGTCACATAGTTCCCTGATTAAACACACTAATGATTCAACAATTGCTATCAGAGCAGGTTAACTCTAGATTGTGTGTTCTTTTCAGATTCACAGGTAACAATGGCTTCCACTCATGAAGTTGGGCTTGGGAACAACAAACCACCGTTCCTACCTGTTGGTGGAAAGTTTCAACACTGGAAGGACCTCTTCACAGACTAGTTAAAGAGCAATGACTATCAATGCTGGAGAGTCATTGAAGTGGGTGAAGAAAAAGTTGCTGAAGACGTGATCAAAGGAATCAAACCTTGGAGCCCAGATGACTTCAGAATCATGGAGAAAAATTCTAAGGCTCGAATGTTCATCAACAATGCAATCAGCATTGAAGATGCATCCAAGCTTCATTCTTGTGCCACTGCAAAGGATATGTGGGCAGCTCTGGAACAGATGTACATGGGAAGTTCTGATCTTAGAGAACTTGATCGCTTTCAAGCAAAGAAAGACTTCTATAACTTTGCCATGGTGGATGGTGAAACTGTTTCCTCTTATCAATCCAGATTTGAGGAAATCACCATAAGACTTGCTGCTCATGATGTGGATGAAAAGGAAATTCTTTCTAAAGAAAAAAATTTAATCATCATTGATGGACTTCCTCCAAGGCATAAGATGACTAAGGCTATACTCAAGGAGAATCCAAACACTCTCAACCTCACACTTCATGAAGTCTTTGGAAAAATTAAGAAGTATGATGAAGAAGACAAATATGTCAAACCTAAAGGCATTGCTTTGATGGTTGAAAAGGCTTTTGAGATAATTGAAAACAATAAAGATGACAACTTGGATGGTATAGATCCAGAAACTGCTCTCCTCACCATTGTTGTCTGAGTTGTGCCCTAAAGGGAACAACTCAGACAACAATGGTGACAATTATGGGAACGACAAAAAAAGGCTTTCGTTGCTGTCTGGGGAGATGATTATGCCAACTCTGACGATGACGAACCAGAGTCATGGGGGAACAACAGAATGTGTGCAATGACTTTGAAGTCATCAAGTGAAGAACAAGAGGTAGATCCTGAAACCTTCTTTGAATCTCTTGTTAATTTTGATAAAAAGTCGTTGATTTCTCTTATCAAGAGCATGTATAATGAGAACCTCAAAACTCAAAACGACCTAAGTAATGCTGAGGATAAATGCAATGAATTGAATGAATCTTTATCTAAAATTGCTAGTTCCTCCGATGTTCCTCGTGTTGAAAGTGCTGCTACTTACATTGATCATAGTTCTCTTAGAATTGTTAGGGACCTATATCAGATGAAAGCTCAAATAAATAAAATCCACTCTATCCTGGTTGAGCAAAAGCTTAGAGAAGAAAAGGTTACCTTTGTTGAGCCTAAGTATGGTCTGGGGTACAAAGGAAAGGGGCAAGAGAGTGAGGAACATGAGTTAACCATACCTGAGATTAGAGAGATGAAGGATAGGGAACTTCAAAATGTTAAGGAGAGGAACTCTTACCTAGAAGAGCGTGTAAAGACCTTAGAGATTGGGTTGAGTGAAGACCAAGCGTGGTACCAAGGTCAACCTGCCCATAAGATGTATCTCATCCAATCTCAGGAAAACTTGCCTAACACACCTGACCCAGTTAGAGCCAAGCAATGTAGAATGCATGTCCCAAATCGTAAGTATGCCATGGGAGACTACTACAAGATCTGTTGGCATTGTGGGAACAACGGCCATGTTGTCAAGAATTGTGCTAAGAAACAAAGGTTCACTGAAGAGCACACTCAGCGAAGGAACAGTAGGAGTAACAATGTTGATTTAAATGACTATGATGTTTCTCCTGATCTGTGCAATGCTAAGCCTAGAGAATATTATTTTGTTTCTAAACGACCAGGTAAAGCCAAGCTTGTCTGGGTCGCTAAACACTAACTCTCTTTATGCAGGATGAAGTGAGGGGGAACAACAAGTGGTTCATTGATAGCGCATGCTCATGCCATATGACAGGAAACAAATATCACCTTACCTCACTTCAACAACACTTAAAGGGAACCGTTTCCCTTGGAGATAAACGCTGTAGAGAGATTGTGGGAACAGGAGAAGCTACATTGAATTCAAACATCAAAATCAAAGAGGTTAGTCTGGTTCATCAACTTGGTTTCAATTTGCTAAGTGTGGCACATCTGTGTGATCAAGGAGACAACGAGACTGTGTTCACAACAAAAGATTGCTACGTAAGGAATAGAAGAACCAAGGAGATTGTGCTAAAGGGTGTCAGATTCAATGATGTGTATACTGTGGACACAACCTTCAAGCCCTCAAGGGAACTGTGCTTTGCGTCTCTAGCTGAAGAGACGGAACTGTGGCACAGAAGGCTTGGACATGCAAATTTACAACTTATTCACAAACTCCACAAGAAGGAACTGGTTAGAGGACTTCCAAATGTCAAGCCCAACATCAATGGAGTCTGTGAAGCCTGTGTAAGAGGGAAGCAAACTCGTTCCTCTTTCAAAAGCAAACCGGACGTTATCACCTCTCGTCCTCTGGAACTGATCCATATGGATCTCTGTGGTCCCATGAGGATAAGAAGTCATGCAGGAAACATGTATGTGTTTGTTATTGTTGATGATTACTCTAGATTCACATGGACAATATTTCTCTCTTCCAAGGAACAGGTATTCGAGACATTTGAATCTTTCATCAAGGGTGTGGAAACCAATCTGGGTCTCAAGCTAAGCTCCATTCGATCTGACCATGGAACAGAGTTTGAAAATTCCATGTTCCTTGATTACTGCAGGGAACATGGGGTTTCTCATAACTTCTCTGCTCCTAGGACACCACAATAAAATGGAGTAGTCGAGAGGAAAAACAGAACATTGGAGGACATGGCAAGAACAATGCTCATTGCAAGCAACCTTCCTCGAATATTCTGGGCTGAGGCGATCAACACTTCATGCTATATCCTTAATCGTGCAATGCTTAGACCATTGTTAAATAAAACTGCATATGAACTAATTAGGGAACGCAAGCCCAATGTTTCCCACTTGCGAGCCTTTGGTTGCAGGTGTTTCATTCACAACAATGGAAAGGACAACTTGGGAAAATTCGATCCAAGGAGCGATGAAGGAATCTTTCTAGGGTATGCTAACTCAAACAAATCTTATAGAGTCTACAACAAGCGAACCCGAAAGATTGAAGAGAGTATCAATAATTATGACTGGCCAAATCATAAAAATACATAGTCTTTGATGAACACTCCAAAGCTGTGAGTGATTCCATCAATCCAACAACAACGGATCATGATTTTCCAAGGATGCAACGAGAAGACTCAGATGATGATGATGACAACAACAATCATCGTGACAACCCACGCACAGGGAACCGTGTACCCACTCCTAGTGGAAGCACACCAGGCTCTCAGGGAACTACCACAGATAGCGGAACTACGATCAACATCGCTCCACCTGCACCTGTAGTTCCCTCAGCAACAACCCAAGATGCTGACACTGGTGTCACCACTGTTCCTATAGGAACTTCTGTTGGTGATACATCTGAAATCGAAGAAGAATTGCTAAATGCAATTGTGGAAGACTCAAAGGAAGACACTCAGGATAACACTACTGCACCGATAATTCGGGGAACAACTACAACCTCTTCAGAAGCTGTCACTATTCCCCCAACTACAACAACTACAGATCCTTCTCCTATATCTCCACTTCCAGCATCTACAAGCTCCAGAATTGCAAAGAGCCATCAAGGAACCAGATTGGATAGTTGCTATGCAAGAAGAGCTACATCAATTCGAAAGAAACAAAGTTTGGAGACTTGTTCCCCTTCCAAAGCACAAGCATGCCATTGGTACTCGATGGGTGTTCAGAAACAAGCTTGATGACTCTAGAACTGTGACAAGGAACAAGGCCAGATTGGTTGCTCAAGGTTACAACCAACAAGAAGGGATCGATTATGATGAGACATATGCTCTAGTAGCCCGCATCGAAGCCATTCGACTCCTTATCGCATATGCTGCCTTCAAAGGATTCAAGTTATATCAAATGGATGTCAAAACAGCCTTTCTTAATGGCTATCTTCAAGAGGAAGTTTATGTGAAACACCTCTAGGCTTTGAAGACATGGAACATCCAGAATATGTGTATGCTCTGGACAAGGCACTGTATGGGCTCAAACAAGCTCCCAGAGCTTGATATGATCGGCTGGCACGGTTCCTTCTCTCCAATGGATACAGACATGGAGCCATTGACAAGACACTGTTCCTCTTGGAACACAAAGGTGAGATTCTCGTAGTCCAAGTCTATGTTGATGATATTATTTTTGGTTCCACTAACCCTGCCCTTGTAGAAAAATTCAAAGATCTCATGAGCAGTGAATTTGAGATGAGTATGATCGGGGAACTCTCTTTCTTCCTCGGATTACAAGTTTCTCAATCCTCTGAGGGAACAAGAATACATCAACAAAAATACATCAAGGAACTGTTGAAGAAGTATGGTATGGATAAAGCTAAACCTATTAATACCCCTATTTCTCCTAACACTCGACTTGATGCAGACTTGAATGGGCAAGATGTAGATGCTACAATGTATAGAGGCATGATTGGTTCCTTACTTTATCTAACGGCAAGTAGGCCAGATATTATGTTTAGTGTGTGTCTTTGTGCTAGATTTCAAGCAAATCCTAAGGAGTCACACCTAACTGAGGTCAAGAGGATCCTACGATACCTGAAAGGGAACGACAACCTATGTCTTTGGTATCCAAGGAACAGTGGGTTCGAACTTGTGGGCTTCACTGATGCTGACTTTGCTGGTCACCTTGTGGATCGCAAAAGCACATTCGGGACGACACAGTTCCTTGGCCCATGCCTTGTCTCTTGGACATCAAAGAAACAAAATTTTGTTGCCCTTTCAACTGTCGAAGCTGAGTACGTTGTTGTTGCCGCTTGTTGTGCCCAGGTATTATGGCTCAAACAACAATTGGAGGATTTTGGTATGTCTCTTGGCACTGTTCCCATTATGTGTGATAATACTAGTGCTATCAACATCTCCAAAAATCCTGTTCATCATTCACGTACTAAGCATATTGATATTCGTCATCATTTTCTTCGTGACAATGTTGAGAAAATTTTCATTAGAATGGATCATTGCAGGACAGAGGAACAAGTTGCAGATATCTTCACCAAAGCACTGGATAGAAAACCCTTTGATTATTTGAGAATGCTCCTTGGGATGATCTCTCTAAATTGAGGAACTCCACTTCCACTATTCCCTCAGTGATTGGCTAGGTCGATCCATTATAACCTAGGGAATATCTGCTTTGTGACATGTTTTCTTGCAATTGATTTGTTTATTCATCTTGTTATGTGCTTTGTGTTACATTATATCTAAAACTTCTTGCAACTTCCATTCTTGATCATATATGCTATATTTTTACATGATAACATCTTCTTTCAAGCCTAAAGCAACCGATTTGATTATCTGAACCCTCATTACAAGCCAACATGATAATTGGTTGCACAGCCGTCCCTAGCTTGGATCCAGGTAAACGTTCTCTATGAACTTCTCTTTGTGTGACTTATTTTACTGGGAATAATTATCTGGATCGTCATTGCTCCCTACCTGTATTTTTTGTTTGGATATATCTTTGTTATTTTGTGTGAACCCCATAAAATATCCAAACCAGCCTTTCTATCCACTCAAGGAACTCAGAGTCTTCTGTATGGGATTTGCCTAAGGGGGAACTACGAAAGGAACAGTGTATGGGAACAGTCTGCTGAACGTTGAGAGTTGCAGGTAGCCGTTGCTCGCTAAGTCGCTGGCATTCAATGGTGACTTGATGGCTCTGCAGCAAGGAACAGTTTGATTGTGAGAAATACGAAGAAAAGTAGCCGTTATCAGAGGAGAGAGAAACGATCTGGTTGCCAATTTTTGAAGATATCAATGGCGAGATTTTTGGTAACTCTATCCCCTATTTCCTGTTCTATTTCGTTCCCAAATCTCTTACCACTGTTTCACTCCCTCTTTCTCTGAATTTCTGAATCCATTCTCTCCTTGCTCTCTGTTCTCTGCCGTTTCAAACCCTAAACACTCTCAACTTCCCTCTCTTTCTCAAACACAACCCAATACCATGTCTACACCTTCATCTTCTTCTACCCCCGCCATTGATGTCACTAGCTTCACTGAAGAGCAACTAGCCGCTCTCAAGTACTTCATTGAAGCTCTCCAGGTGACTAGAACTCCACAATTCAAGGACACCACCTCCATGGCTGCTGTGGTTGACATCGCCAAAGAAGCTACATCCTCAATCGCTGAGCTCCATAAGGAACAGTCTCAGAGGGAACATCCATCAGTGGAGCCGGTCCCAGAAATTGAGGCCTCCAAAGAGATGGTGACCATTTCTGAGCATGAAGAAGAAGTTGTAATATCCCTCATTTTATAAGGATATTTTTGAATTTTTCCAACTCCCGTATTACTAGTCGGATTAATTTTTAAGAGAGTTTCGGACATTCTGTATATTGTTTGAACTCTGTAATATTTTTCTGAGTAATATAAAATACAGTTGAAGTATTTTCGGGGTTAAATTGTCGATCGTGTACAAATATATTTAACCCGGGGTTAAGAAATTAACCCAAAAGTGAATCGGATTAGAAGGGTGAAAACTGGGCTTGACCGCACCCGCGGCGAAGGCCAAAAGCTGAGGCGGTTTCGTCTTCGCGATAAGCACCAGCTGCAACTCGCCGGAAGTGTCAGCTCTGAGCAGCTCAAGTGGCACCTTGACCTGTCCCCTTGTCTCCTTGCTTGTTCCCTTTGAGGAAGCTCGTTTTGGGACTATAAAAGGGATCGAAATCAGAGGATGTGAAGCTTCGTCTCCTTCCTCTGTTTTTCCTCTGTTTTCACCATTTCCAGCTTGTTCCAAGCTCTCATCGGAGTGTTCCTTGAGTTAATAAGGGTACCTCTAGTGGTATTTGAAGGTCTAAGGTGTTGGGAGATTGAACCATAATCAAATCGAAAGCAAACGAAGCGATTTGGTAAGTTTCTCCATTGATTCACTGTCGCGAGAGCTCGCCACTGTCTGTCCACCGCACCCCGCGGCAAGCTCCCACCGCACCCGCGGCGAGCCTTGTCCGAGTGTGTGTTCGTGGGTGCTTGGCTTTGGGCGAGGCTCGATTCCTTTGATTATTTTCCTATTCTTTTAGATTCAATTATGTGGATATTGAATCTAACTTAGGGTCTCGTTATGGGTCATTTCTTAGGGATTTATTATCCAAGATCTGTCCCAGTTTCAGATCCAGGAACTCGACGTTTCTAAGCTTTGTTCGAACTCGTCGGATCTAAGGCAAGTGGCGGTTCGCTCTTGCTCATCATTCCATACTTCCATTAATTATCAATTGTTTAGTTGTTAATTAATTTGGGATGATTCTTGTTTATGTTGGGAACAGTTGTGTTAATTAATATGATTAAAATCTGATATTATAATAGGTTGTATATTCTGCTAGAATCGACGCTATTATAGTTATATTGTGTAGGTGTGGGCCGTGATGGCTTTGATGTGATTTATTGTTGTGTTAAACTGTTTAGTTAGCACAAGTATTCGTAGGGATGATGGGCTCTATGTGAGGTCCAGTCGTTCTTGATAATAAATTGGTGAAGGGGCAGTGGAGACCCTGACATCAATGACTGTGGATCTGTTGTGGATACGGACGTTGGGCTCTATGTGAGGTCCAATCGTTCTTGATCGTGTTGTGGATATCTAAAAGCTTATAACGTGTTGTGGTTTGTTCTAGAATTAACTCAGATAAGTGCTCTTGGCGCACATAATTAATATACCTTGGCGAGTAGTGCAGCTAAGTGTTAGTGCAGCTGGGAAAACTCATCTTAGTTTAGATCGCTCGTATGCGATGTTGTGTTTGTCTGATTATTTGGGTTCCCAACATTTGTCATATTTCTGTTAAGACTCACTTTCGTTGGAGTCTTCTTTTGGGATTGATTATTGTGAGGCTCGGTCTCCAGAATCTTCTCTTGTGCATACCTCTTGTTTATTTCAGTAGGAGTATGATGGTTGACTATCGTCATCGGTTATTATTCGAGAAGCGATGAGTCTAACCTAATACGACTGCTTCGAACCACTCTGCTTTGTACCCTTGCGTGGTCTTTCATTAGACTAACCAATCGATATTGTTCTCTGCATGGTTGGCTGGTGTCATCCGTTCGTTTCGGCACATCAGATAAATTGAGGATCCGAGAAGGCTAGAGCGACTATGAGGATGGACGGTGTTTTGATAAACTATTTTGTTTTAAGACTTCCGCTGTGTTATTTGTGTTAAGACTTCCGCTGTAATAATTCTGATTTTGTATTTTGTGGTATTTGGAAATTGTTGTATTTCCGAGACATTGGTTTTAATGAGAGTTATGATATTGTGTATTATAACTGTGGTTTGATGGTTTATATCAACTGGAAAAGCCTGGGATGACTTCGGGATGTTATATCCGAGGTCATTGGCAGTAATACTTTCAAGGTGAGATTTGGGGGTGTTACAGAAGTGGACTCTCCTCCCAAATCCAAAGAAGCTGAAGAGGAGGAGGCCATGGCTGAGGTGGAGGCTGAGTTGGGTCACCAACCTCTGGAAACAGTGGCTCCCAGTCGAAAGAGAAAGCACACAGTTGGGGCCGCCGACGAGGAAGACGAGGTGAACCCTGATGTTGTGATCACATGGGAACTGAGAGCGTCCACCGATGTGTCTACTCCAACCAAATCTGACGCTGGTGAGACCACTCCTGGCACCCTCAAAACAAGGCTCCGATCTGCAAAGAAAACTGAAGCCAAGTCTGAGCCCAGGAAGAAGGCCAAGTTGGAGGACAGGGTTGTTGATGGAAAGAAAATAATTCCCCATCTCCTCATCCCATAGAACTTCCTCATCACCAACGACTTCTCTGCTCTTGGAGCGCATCAAGTTCCAAGGTTGGGAACAGTTTCTCTCTAACAGCGTCATGGCCAATCCCGTTCAGATAAAGGAGTTCTACCGTTCCTTTCATCTCAACACCGGTGCTACAATGGTGGGAACATCATCAGTTCAGGGGGAAACGATGTCTTTCACTACTTCCAAGGTGGGTTGTTTGTTGGCCGTCACTGCTGAGGGGTTTGGCGAAATTTCTGAGAAGAGCGCCGCTGCCATAAAAGCGGCCAAGGAGGCAAGCTTTGAGAGGGTATTCAAGTCTAAGATACCAGTCACTCATGTATCAGCTCTCACTCTGCCCCAGAGAATCGCCCACTACATCATCATGAAGGCAGTTGTTCCCAGGCAAGAAAAGAGGAACACCATCACCACCATTGATCTACTATTGCTGGATAGGTTCTGGAACATGGAGAAGATTGACCTTCCACATGTCATTCTACAGCATATGGCTAAGTGTAGAGCCAAAACTCACTCCCTTGCTTACCCCAATGTCATCAAACTGATTATGCAAGCAGAAGGGGTCTACAAAGCAGAAGGTGAAATTCCCATGGTCACTGAGCTTGACATGGTGAATGTGAATAAAATGCAGTTCCAAGGAGACACGAAGGGAACTCTGCCTATGTCTGATATTCTTAAGCGAGAGGTTGGAGAAGGAACATCCAAAGGCGCTTCAGTGCAAAGTCAGATGCTCACTGAGTTGGTGAGATCAAAAATATGTTGTCTATGCTTCTTGAGTATTTCCTCAATAAGGTCAAGGCCCAGAAGGCGGATTCTGAGTCTTGAGTGGACACCTCTTTTATCCAGCCCGTCTGACCCTCTTCTCTTGAATTTCTATATGTTATCTTGTTTAGATGTTTGCATTGTGATTATTTTGTGGTTGTCTGCTTGCTTGTCTTTTGATTCTTGTAATCAATTCCCTGCATTATGAATGAACTTGTCTTTGCTGGTAACTGTTACTTAGCTATGTTGTTCCACTAGTTATTATTGGTCTTTTGATGATGCCAAAAGGGGGAAGTGTGGAAATTGTTTGCGATAACTCAGTTAGGAGAGGTAACAGTTTAAACTGTTCCTAATTCTTTAAGAATTTCTGGACGGTGTCAGTGCTGAGGGGGAATGATGATGCAACTTGGAGGTATGAATTGCAATTTTTCTTATGACATAAATTTTTTTGCTTATACATTTAAACTAAGATACATGTTGATAAATATTACTTTGCTTGTTACTTGACGGTGGCTAAAAGTGCGCAGTGCAAGTATCGTTGCTTAGCCTAATCAAAGTAAAATATCCTAACAGACCCACTAAACAGAAGTATAGCAGACAAGTAAGGGTCGAACCCACAGGGAAGATCGATGAAGTATGCAAGTGTGAATGACAAGTAACACGAACGAGGGGTTTAGTTATCAAGAGAACACAAAGCAAGCAAAGCAAACAAGTTTGGTTTAGTTGAGAAAATATAATGAGGGAAAGTAGTCCTACTAGAGCGAGATCCACAGTACAGAGATATAATTTGATCACAGAAATCTATTTAATCCAAGTTCTTTCACTATCCTTATAGTTGTTCTCACCCTGATCTTAAGTACTATTGATTCTCACAGTTGTCAATAGACTTATTACTATGCCAATGATAAAATACCACTGATTCTCACAATTGTCAGTATACTTTACCACCAACACAGCAATAGCAATGCACACAAGGATATAGGATACATGCAAATAGAAGGACATACTAATACTCGCATGCAACTGATTCTCACTCACGATTGTACGCTCGGAACCCCTATACGCACAATCGTGTTTGCCACTAGATATGCACTCGGAACCCCTATATGCAATCCTAGCAATTGATAAAAAGCATTCAACCTAGTTGATCAGGCTAAGAAGAATAACAAGAAATCAATCATCAATATAACCAAGAGAATCAAACCAACACTTATAAGGATAAGAACAAGGGATAGAAATCTCACAAACACATCAAATGTACTGCTTCACACGTCTAGTAGAACAAGGGAAAGTTAGTTCTCCATCAAAGGGGATGAAAAACTCTAATGTGAAATAACGTCTGAAAAATCGTGTGTAGGTAAAAAAAGTCTCTAAGTGTCTATTTCCCTCTTAACCTAGAAAGAGGGCTTAAATAGTCTTAGGAAACTAGGTTAAACTAATGCAAACAATAAAGGAAACAGAATAATAATAAAATAAAGTCTAAACGGAATAAAAGGACAGTAACAGTCTTCTGGCGCAAGGCATTAAACACGGCCACCGCGGGGCGGTGAGATCCACCGCGGGGCGTCAGGCTTTCCACCGTTGGGCGGTGGCTTCCTCTGGCGCGGAGCTTCAACCTTCTCTGGGAGTCACCGCCGGGCCGCGGTGAATCTGGCGCAGGGCGGTGAGCTCACTCCTTCAGCTTCTTCAGCTCCTCTTCTTCTCTTCTGCTGCTCTTCAATCCTACCAAGTGTTTGGTAGTCTTCTCCAAGTATGCTCCAGCAGCTCCATCTCCATCTAAGTTGTAAATCCTGGGATATCTTCACTTCTCTCCACAACTTCCAGATTACAGACTTAGCCTAAAAACCACTCATAAATTCCTCTAAATCATGCTAATAATTGCTAGTAAAGGTGTATGAAATAACACCTATCATTACTCTGTTTTGGTCGAACAATTTTTGGTTTTGTTTGAACAATTTTTGAATGGGTTTGTCATCACCAAAAGGGGGAAATTGTTGGAACCTTGACAGTTCCCTCTTTTTTTGATGATTATAAACACCATTAGGTTTTATGGTTTTGTGTTGTTCCTATGAATTTCAGGTTTCATGAAGAGATAAAGGAACAATGGCAAAACAGTGAAGAAGAGAAAACAGAGGAGCGCATTGGAAAACTGTGACAACAAGGAACAGTGCCCGCGCAAACAATTGATAAAGCTGGAAAGTGCGTGGCGCTTATACAAGGAAAGTTCTATTTATGGAAACGCCGCGTCTGAGGAACAATGCGAGAACACAGAAATACGCCAGCTGTTTCTAGACAGACTCAATTATACAAGGAAATAAGATTTCGTGATTTACTTGGAGAAGAAGAAGAAGATATTGAGTCTAAGGAAACTTTATACATGGAAATTATGTGTTTATCAGATTTAGAGTTTATTTGGAAACAGCATTTGTCATAGTTACCATACGTGTGTAGTTAGATTTTTGTTAATAAGATCTTTGTTAGACCCTATATATAGATGAGAATTGTCTTGGGGAAAGATATCTCAGCTATTGTCATCCAGAGCTCTTGAGGACTGAGATCGAAAGCTAAGGCGAGATACGGGGAGTTCTTGCTTTAGTCTTTGTTTTGTTCTTGTGTTGTTTAGAGGTGATTGCACTTAAAGTCTTTAATCTAGGGTATAGGTGGAGAGAAGACTTGTAAGATTGCACAACTCTTAATGATACAAGTATACGTTTTGGGAACTGTGTTGTTACTTTGAATCTTTACTTATTTCCGCTGCTCAGGAAACAGTCACATAGTTCCCTGATTAAACACACTAACGATTCAACAAATAAGAAAAAAGTTATATTCAATTTTTTAAGCTTCAACAAGCTTAAGGAGGGGTCACATGAAAAAATGACGAAATTAAATTATATTTATCTACTATAAACTTCTTAATATATTAATACTTCAGTATTATTTTGCCGAACACTCGCTAAACAAATGGAAGAAGTAGTTCAACTCCAATAATATGTAAAAAAGCTCAATTTGATGGAGCCTTAGTAATTATCATCATCGACCAGGTAAATAAAGTCATACTTCTAATGTTATTGTCAAAGTTCATGGGCCCAATGACTACGGACGTGCGGATACGAGCACATAGACGCATATAGGTTTAGTACATAAGCCCAATAAAGTTTCTTCCTAAAATCAATTGGCAATAGAAATAGTAGTCCATCAAGCTTATATATTAGACAATTTATGTCCCAACTTTAGATATGGGATGCTATATTCCAACAGTTATTTTACTTGTTGTGTATGATAAAGTTTGTGGGATGGTAGGTAGATATGTAGACTCGGGGTCCTGCATGTACAAGTATACATGGGCATACAAGCTCAATATAAGCCCGATGAAATTCCAACATAAAACCAATTGACTATAGGTTTTGAAAAATAACAACCAACCTTATATATTAGGCTTAATTATATCTCAACTTTAGATGCGAGATATATATTTCAACACACCCGCAACTGATTTGGCTCAGTTAATATTTAAAAAAAAGTTAGATAGATAACCTATGGTAACATATATGCCTAGCCCAATTCAAATAAATTAAAAAAAGAACCTAGAATCGGACATACTCCAATATTATGATAAAATCCGTAAACTAATAGATAAATATATAAACTAAAAATCATATACGTAAGAACGTACATGCTCTGAACATTACTAATAGTCCACCATCTTTATATACTTATACTGCAATTTCATATATATATATTATTGAGAATCAATTGAGAGTCTTATATCTTTGATATGAGATATTTAAGTCTAATACATAAATAAATAAGTTAATTATTTTATTATCAATTAATTTTAATATAAAATCCTATTGGATTTATGTATTAAACTTGACGGTTGAATTTAAAAGTACATTTACCAGCATAGATTTATCGAACAAAATTTATATATGATTGCTAGATAAATTGCTTCTTCCTTGCCGCTATTATTGACGAGGTTATTACATTATATATTCTCCATGTTGTCTGAATGTAATCATCATTTTGTGCCTTTCAATTTCAACATACCTAAAAAGCGAAGCAAAATATTTATTAATTATTACGTAATACTACTATATTTCAACAAAGTAACCAATATCACAAACAGCTCTAGTAGGAGTAATCGATCAATCGATGACTACATTGCGTAACATGTACGTGAGGGAATCAACGTTCAACTAACTCAATTACCTTAATAAGATCGGACCACGTACGTGCGCCGGCCACTATTTCTTAAATGGACACTAGATTGTTGCATCAATTAATTAATGAAGCCTTTAATTATGCAAATACTCCGTATATATATTGTGTACATGATTTAATGAAGGTGTAGAAATAAAGCATGGTTTAAATTTTTTGACTCATTAACTTGTCTCAAGTGGTGTCTCATTTATTTTGAGTGGAGGGAAAATAATAAAAACATATATTTATTTGTTTGATAAAAAGTTAAAAAAAAATGGTTAGGGCTTGTTTGGTATCGATACCAAAGATATAAAATATCGGACATCAGTACCGGTATGGATATCAAGATATAAGTATGAATGATATCAATGTATCAGATATAAGTATAGATTGAGTGATATTTTTAATATACTCAATTCATGAGAGATATCAAAATAACACTCTGATATCACTCATACTCATACCTTGATACCTATATCTGATACCAAATAGCAAATATCAGTTTGATACCGATATCGGGATTATACCAAACAAAGATATGAGTACCAGTGATATATATACCCATATCTGATATCCTGATATCGATACCAAAATGGGCTCTTACAGGCCAATCAAAATGACTGAAACACTGTTTGAGACACTGAAGTTGGATAAACACTACACATCGAATTACAGATTTACAGGGAGTGGTCTATTTTTTATTATTATTTTTTATTAGGTAAAAATTAGACTGGAAACCACAGAAGAGCCGGTTCCTCAGTCTATAACATCCTTTCGGATGAGAATTACAAATTCTAGGCTAGCTCGAATATCTTCCAAAGAACTCCGCTGGACCGTGTTTGCGATGAAGTCGGCCACCACATTTGTTTCTCGAAAGTCATGGAAAATCTGCATTGAGGAAAATAGTTGTAAAACACACATGATATCAGAAATTAGCATTTCAATATCTCATGGACAATGCCAGATTTGATTAAGAACATTCACAATGGTAAGGTTATCGCATTCAAGTTGAATGTCGGTAATGCCTAATTCATAGGCCTTTATCAGGGCATTTCTTACTGCAAGTGTTTCTGTTTTTAGAAGGGTTGAGATACCACATTTATCCTCAAAGAGGAAGATTGGTTTATCCCTATTGTTCCTGAAAATATAGCCAAAGCTAGATTCACCATTAGTTTTGTAGACTCATCTGTATTGATTTTAATAATGTTATCCGGTGATTTTTTTCCATTTCTTTATTGGTCGTCTAACATTGTTAATTCTATGTGTTTTAATTCTGCTAAGCAGTCGGGATTCCAATTCTTTGTCTTATTCAAATTCTCAATTTATTTTTTAATATAAATTGATACATTCTTTATGGAATCAGCATCATCGTTTATTCGTCTATTGATACCTTGGATTTGATCATATTCGATCCATTTTGTACATTATTTTTTTCTACATATATCAAAGAGTACTGCAATGGGGGCTTTAGTCGAGCGAGAAGGAGTTTCTATTCTTAAGATAATCCTAGTAGATTTAGGATTTTAAGATGAAATTTTATGTGTGTTGGGTTTAGGACTATATATAGCGTGACTTAGGCTTGTTTTTACTCATTCACAATATTAGTAATAATACACCCTAAAATGACAGTTGCTCTTATTTTGTTCTATTCTATTCTCTGTTCTTTTTTTTTTAGTTCAACAAAGTCACAACAATATAACCACTATCTAGTTGGTTTAGTGGGTATTGTGCTAGGCCCCTTAAGCGTTCTATCTAAAGATTTCGAATTCGAGTCCTTTTGGAAGAGTGTATGGAACAATTAGTGTTGGGAGGGTCCGTTTCATCGAAAGGTGGTCAATTAGAATCCGGTCCAGACATAGAGTAACAATGATCATTCGAATCGGATAAAGGATCGAAAAAATATAACAGTACAAGACTTTGATGCATGCACCAAAATGCTAAGGCAACTTCCATTTCGATCTCGGGAAATATTTGCACTAGTCCTAGCTTGAGGTGGTAATGGTTTGCCACATGCATGATACATCGCAATAATTTCTTTGAACCAAATGATAGTGCAAATTTGAAATTTTAGGTTAGTGTTGGGTCAATTTCAGACATGAAAAACAACAAGAAATTACATGATAAGGATCTTACATACAACCTTGTCCCCCATATCCAAATGTTGCATTTTGGGAACTTTTAGTTATATATGTAATATGATGGTGGGTTCCGACTTTCCAACCCATTCATATGATCATAGACCTTAAAGCTGGGATTTGCCCTTTTCAATTTTGACAATCTATGCTGTATTTTGAGTGTCAACGGCTAGCTTGTAATAGTCATGCACTTTTATATTAATGTCAAGTTTTGCAGTCAATTACGTACGTGTATACGATTTTGCTTTTTTATACTTCCGGTAAATTTAATGAACTATTTCTGTATGGACACAAAGTTTATGAACCGTGTAAATTAATTGCTATTTCTTCAAGTTAGAAGGCAAAGTTCTTGTGTGATGAGAGTAAGAAAAAGATGGGGGAAATGAACGCAAGACCACTCACTCTTTCCGTTATTTTTTTACATTGGGAGTGGAAATTTTTGCAAGGAGATTGTAATTATAAGTATCAGACTTATAAAATAAATCTTTAGATTTTTGGATAACACGTAATATGACACCAATTTCTTTCCTTGCCTTTACATATTACACTAGCATGTGTCCCGTGCAAAGATATGACTATATATTTTAAGAATGAATTTAAATTTATTTATAGTATGTAAAATATAAAAGAGAATCTATATATATATATTAAAACAAAAGAATTTAGAGCCACCATAATGCTTCTGGTCCCACAAATCCTACGTGTCATTTTCTTATAAATTCACTTTTTTCATAACATTATGTTTTAATTTAAATCACAATATCTAATTACAAATAACTTTAAATATTTAAAATTTTAAATCACAATATCTAATCACAACTAACTTCAAATATATAAAAACTATATACAACTTTTTTATAAAGTTTGATTTATACAAATTACACATACAATAAGCTTATAATATAAACCAAAATAATATATGATATATTTCTTACTAAACTTATATATAAAATACATCTTATATTCATTTATGTTATTCATAATATTATTTTCATGCGTTTGCATATATAATTTGACCTATATAAATTTATGGGCCAAAATCATATATAAAATTTCCAACGCATAGTACATGTGCTTTTATAATCAAGCCACTATATTATATTATTACACATACATATTTCATGGCCCATTTAGAGTAAAATGACCCGAATAAATTTTACGGCCCGTCTATATATATACATTAAAGCTATTGAATTTCGAGCCACTAGAATGTTTTTGGCCCCACAAATCCTACGTGTCATTTTGTTATTAATCCACTTTTTTTGCTTTAATATATATATATAGATTTTGGCCCATAAATTTATATATGTCAAATACATCTTATATACAATTTTTATGACTTTGCATATATAATTTGACATTAATAAATTTATGGACCAAAATCATACAATATATACAATTTTCAACTCAAAATACATGTGCTTTTATAATTCAACCCACTATATTATATTATTACACATACATATATTATTAACAATTTAGTGAAATTTTAGACTAATGTATCTTAACAAAATTAGTTTATATAATCTTGAGATTTTCTTCTAAACCTATTTTTAGTGAAATTTCACAAAAATCCTACATGTCATTTTGTTATTAATCCACTTTTTTTTCTTAACATTATATTTTATTTTAACTCACAATATCTAATCACACCTACTTCAAATGTATAAAAACTATTTACAACTTTGTTGAATGCTTATACATTTTTTATAAATTTTGATCTCTACAAATTGCAAAAAATAAGCTTATATATGTCAAACTAATATATGATAGATTTCCTACTAAACTTATATATGAAATACATCTTATATTCATTTATGTAATTAGTAATATTATTTTTAAGACTTTGAATAAATAATTTGACATATATAAATTTATGGGCCAAAATCATACAATATATACAATTTTCAGCTCAAAGTACATGTGCTTTTATAATTCAACCCACTATATTATATTATTACACATACATATTTTATTAACAATTTAGTGAAATTTCAGACTAATGTATCTTAACAAAATTAATTTATATAATCTTGAGATTTTCTTCTAAACCTTTCAATTTTAACAACTCATCATAACAACAATTAGATCATATTAGATTTTTAACGAATTTGGTATATTGTACGTTCTCATTTAACAATTTTTATTTGATTATAATTTTTTATAAAAAATACATGGTCTTTATTTTTCGATTTTACAATGTTTCTCTGGGCTTATTGCTTATGATTTTGCTAAATATATTTTTTAGGTATAAAAAATTAAATTGAGTTTGTTAATCACCAAAAAAACATTCACTAACAAACCGTGAAATATCAATTATAAATTACCAAGAAAGTTTTGTTAAATCAAACAAAAAGTTTAACTAAAAAATCCACATAAATCTTTGTTGTAAAAAACTTTCAATTTCATATGATTATACACATTATCAAGAGAAAAGTAAATGTAGTACGTATACAAATTTTATAAGTATTTGAATTTGAGATCACTTTACACCTACATAAATCAGCCACTAGCCCACTACTAATTAATTAATTATTTAAATAACTTTTTAATTATCGTTTCCTAGAAGTAAGGATATAAATTAAAATCAAAATTTTAAAATTTTAGATGGGTCCTTTGCATAATTACAAAAAACTAAAAAAATGATATTTATATCTGGCTGATTTGTAATGATTTTTGTAAATATTTTGCTGAATTATTTCATTTTTTTTTTAAGTTAAAATATCAAAATTATTGTTTTCTCTTCATTTGATCTCATATCCCCTTTCGAGATACCAAAACAATTATGGATCAACTTTGCTTTTGTGTTATTTTGCGATTAATCATATTTTTTAGTTTACTTATTTTTCCCTTAAACTAACTAAATTTATACTGTAAAAATATTCAAAATTTCATCAAATAACTCAATTTTTTCGTATGAACTGTACCTTTGATCAAATATATACATTTTATTTTATTTGGATATTAATTTTCACATTTATATTCTACAATAAAATTGTTATATAAATATTTTAACTTAATATAAGGGTCAAATATATTATCCATTGTGAATATATGCATGAAATTTTAAATTGAGCTTGCCTTTTTTTTTGAGTAATTAAATTGAAAATTATTTTTTTTAATAATCATTGAAATAAATATATTCAAATATTGAGTTCCACCTTATTTTTCAAAAATTATTTTTAATATTCTATTTAACGCCCTGGTTCATCCGTCACGGATGAACATGCTGAACCGCGACACGATTTTGGAATCGCCATAACCTTTGATTCCCTACTCCAAACGCGATGAAATTTGGAAGAGTTATAGTTGACATCTTGATCTTTAATCTGACGTTAGAATCACTCAATTCAGGATTACGTAGAAAAAATTATACTTCTCCAAAGATGGGACAAAAAACAGAGATCTCTTAAGCACGAAGGCGAGTACAATAGCATTTAAGTCGGCTTACAATATCATTGCAATCATGGATCACAATAGCATTACAATGTGTGAGTACAATAACATTTAAGTCAGCTGAGAAACAAATGGATCATACAGACAAGCAGCAGAGGCATCATGTGCATGCTCCCACATGACAAATACTGGAGGCAATGATGACGCCTCTGATAGGACCATCTACTCATGGGTTCAAATAATTAATATAAAATAATTAAATGATTAGTACCATACCGAAATGAAATATCTATCCTTCTCAACATGGCAGATGCAGATCGTCTTAAGCTTATACGGCTCAAAGTCTTTAATGAAGGATTGTGGAGGCATATAAGGTGGTGAAAACATTTGACCCACTGAATTCTTGGGAGCTCTAACCAGAGATGGCCTCAAAGGAGTGGTAGGAGCTTTAGGGTTTCGTGAAGGTGTGCTAGTGGGCATTGGTGGCCTACCTCGTTGCTTCTTGGGAGGTGTCCCTTCCGTATCTTTGTATGTGTACTCTGATGAAGAAGGATGTCTTTTAGTGGTATCTTTGTTTAGAGCTCCCATTGGTCGTCCTGTATGCCTTATAATAGCCGGCTTTTGTAGACTAGTCCCCTCGGGGCGAGCTATGTCGTAAAGTCACGAGACACATTTTTCTTGATCATCTGCTGACAGATTGAGGAAATGATCCATATAAAATTGATCCATCAAAGATCTTACAACTCTGCGCTTCACCTCAACCTCACCTTCGTCTTGCACTTCTGACAAACTCAATCGTCTCCAAAACGGATGCAACGCTGAAGGCTTAATAGGGATTGAACTCGTCACATTTCTAGCGATGTCATGCACACACGGCAATCCATCTCTCACCCTCATCTGGCATGTGCAGATCTTGTCACAAAATGAATTTTTCCCTTTTTTGTATTCCTTCGTCAAGCAGTCAAGTGCAACCTTAGATACTTTGTACTTCAACCGCTTGAAAACATCAGCTCATGTCCCAAGAGTCATCGTGCCTTGTACACTCTCGTTGAAGGTCCCCTTGATGTCCTTTACTTGGTTACCCATCTTTGAATGATATTGACCAAATATCGTGTCTAGACTACCATGTGGAATAGTCAAGAAGTCTTTCAAGAACCTTCTTCCACAAGAAAGAGACGAGGTCGTTCGAACCTTCGTTTATATGATCCATTCGTTTCAAGAACCTTCTAGACCAAATATCCTTTGATGCTTGTCTATATGATTCATCCGTTTCTCAACTGATGGCGTTCGAACCTTCTTCTACAAGAAAGAGACGAGGTCGCAAGCCGACTTAAATGCTATTGTACTCGCACATTGTAATGCTATTGTGATCCATGATTGCAATGCTATTGTAATCCGGCTTAAATGCTATTGTACTCGCCTTGGCGCTTAAGAGATCTTTATTTTTTGTCCCGTCTTTGGAGAAATATAACTTTTTCTACGTAACTCCGAATTGAGTGATTCCAACGTTAGATTAAATATCAAGATGCCAAATATAACTCCTTCAAATTTCCGCGCGTTTGGACTAGGGAATCAAAAGTTATGGCGATTCCAAAATCGTGTCGCGGATCAGCATGTTCATCCGTGACGGATGAACATGCTTCGTCCGTCACACGTGAACATGCTTCGTCCGTCACGGATGAACCAGGGCGTTAAATAAAAATTTTGCCGGTACGCTAAATAGCAACGGCCTAATTATATGTATGTTGGTGGATGAACCGTATAACGTTAACTATTTACGGACCGTCTATCTATATACATATCTTTATAACGAAGTTTACGGAGCATTAACGTACATATTATATTATGGACACTAATTAAGTATGATAATAATGTTTTTGGTAAGTGCATAATTATGAGAAATATTTTGGGGTGGTAATTTAGGAAATTTGTATAAATAAAAGATAAAATAAATTGTAAATAGAATAAGGGTGAATAGGTAAATGAACATAATTATTTGTTGACGTGACATACTTAGATGAACGACACATATGAGAGATAATTGCGGCTTTAGTAGTAGTATATAGATAGATTGTGATCTTTTTAAAAGAGAATCATCACAATTGCAAATAATAAAACAAATTATTGATCAATATTGTCGAATCTCTAGACAAAAGATAAACTTTCACAAATCGGCTTTCCAGGTTACAAGGAAAGTACCTATTGGATAAAAACCACAGATCCAAGGAATCTTAATTACAATAACAAACATGATCTTTATTGAAAAATACCTTGGTTGCTCAATTATCAATGGAGAGTGAATTTAATACCTTTGAGGATGTCATAATAAAATCAAAGACACAACTGACTAAATGGAAAGTCAACTCTCTATCACAAGCTGGTAGAATGACACTAATCAAAACAAACATAGTGGCAAGGCCAAATTTAGTAATGGAAAGTTTTATGCTACCAACCAGCACACATAATGAGCTAGGCAAGATTAACATATGTTTTTTCTCGAACAAAGACTCATCCTACAAACCTCTTATTGGTTGGAAAAATCTCCCAACCAACCAATCTCGGCGGACTAGGCCTAAGGAAATATAAGGAAATGATTTTTTCCCTGTAATATAAACTAATTTATTTGGATAATTATTGCCAAACCAAACAACTATTGGGTTAAAATAATCTCTATAAACAAATTTGGAAATTATTACGAAACCAAACAACTATTGGATTAAAATAATCCTTGAAAAATACTTGAAGGAACATATTCTAAATTATGAGAAAAAAGGTAATTTATCTTGGCAGTTGAAGAAGATGATGAAAATTAGACAAGACTTTCAAAATGGACTAATCTGGCAAGTTGAAGAGAAAAACAATCAAGTTTTGGACTAGATAAATGTATCATCAAAGAACCATTATGCGATGTTGTGAATATACACCTGGAATCAATCCAAATTCTCGGGTTGAAGAGTCGTTTCTTTTTATTTCATATTTTCTTAAGGAAGATATCAGAATTATACTAACTCAAAGCCAATTCTTAGAACTGACAATCACATGGTTGAGCATATCGTAGAGGAATCAAAAATCATTTTCTAATGATAACCTAGAACCATAGACTATAAAAGATTTGATTAAGTATACGAAAAACTAAATTTTTTGTTGGAACAAAACAAAGGTGTACAACTTTGATTGCACAACACCATCAATAACACAACTAGAAGGAAAACTGTGAAGAAAGAATGCATAAATTTGTGGTGGAAGAAACCACCAGATAATTAAGGTTATTAAATTAGTTTTGATGGATGCACGAAATCAAACGGGAATTATTCATTGGGATTCATCTTTAGAAATGATAAAGTAGAACCAGTAATAATCAATGCTGATCAAATTGGCAAATCCACAACGCTCAAAATTGAAGTCATCGCTTTCCTTAATGCTCTTATAAATGCAAAAGAAAAGAAACTTGAACATATTGAAATCGAGAGTGACTGACGATAGTGAATGTACTAAAAGGAATCTGACACTATCCATGAGATATCGATATTATCATCTCTGATATCATTTGTCTAATCTTTCGTGATAGTGTAGATTATTCATATCTTTCATGAAATTAACTTTGTGGCCGACCTTATTGCAAACCTTAGCCACAAACATTTACTGGAAGATATCATACCAACTCGAGATATTTAGTTCTCATACGAAAGGATGTTATAAGTTGTTTTTCAAGTTATTCTTGATAACAGTTTAATTTTTACCTTATTAAAAAATTGGGATATTGGCCTTGAAGTTGATGAAATGCCAAACTCAACCTTTTCAAAATAATACTACTGTATATTATGAGTGCGGATCGGGCGCGAACGCCCGCCCATGTGAGAAATGAGAATGGGTTCGATCCAAAAAAAACAAAGGCCTAGATTGAAAAAGAAAAAAATGGAATAATTCGCTACAACCAAATTCTAAATGAAAAAACACATATTTTGGGCAAAATACATAAGGGTGCGTGAGTGTGTGTTTTTGAAATCGACATCTGCAGATACAGTACAAATGTTATGCACATACAGTCTAATTTCCGTGCACATAGATACAACATTTTATATATTTTGAAACTACTACACATAAAATTAAAAAAAAAAACATTTCAAAAACCAAACTATGCACATCAAATACACAAGCTATGCACACATAACATATATTAATTAGATACACATGTAGACTACTTTATGTGCACATACAAGCAAAAATTTATGCATTTTAAAAGTTACACACGCATAGTTTAAAACTCATGCACATTTTTTCCCAAAAAGACGATGCACACTCATTATAATATAGATGCACATACAAGCAAAACGGTATGCGCTTCAAAAATTATGCACATATATTTTAAAACTCATGTACATTTTTATTTCCAGGAAAATGATGCACACCCAATACAATTGAGATGCACATAAAGACATAAACGCAAAAAACGTATTCATTTTTAAAGTTATGCACACACAGTTTAAAATTCATGTATTTTTTCCTGGAAGACAATGCACATCCAGTACGATTTTGATGCACATAGATGCATAAAGGTTTGAACTTCAAAAGTTATGCACGTATATATAGCTTAAAACTCTTGCACATTCCTGAAAAACGATGCGCACTGAGTATAATTTAGATGCATATATATGCAAAAATATATGTACTTAAAAAGTTATGCACGTACATATAATTTAAAATTCATGCACATTTTAATGTATGCCATTCAAAAGTTATGAACCCGATTTAAAACTCATGTACATTTTCCCTCCCCAGAAAACTATACACACTCAGTAAAATTTAGATGCACATACATGTAAAATTATATGCACTTAAAAAATTATTCACACTTAAAAATTGATGCACAATTTTTTCTAGTTAAACGATGCACATCCCGTACAATTTAACTGGCACATACATATCAATATATATTCACACAACCAAAATTTTTGCATATTTCAACTCAAGGTAAGGAGCATCACTTTACCGTGTTTTACATAAAAATGTGATGGTGCCGAATTATTTTCTCACTTCTTACTTAATCGGACGTTCGTACATGATATTGTATATTATAACATATTATAATATTATAATATATAATGTCATGTTAAATGAAAAGACCCACTATTTAGTGTAAATTAATAATGAATCAGAACATTATTAAATTTGTATATAGTTGGATTTATGCATATTTATTGTATTCGCATGGGCACCAGCCACCATATACCATTCATCGGCCCACCAAAATTAGCAGTAAGAGGCAACCGGCCGGTACATGTGAATTGATTTGTTCGTCACTTTTGTTGATCTTCTTACATTGATTAATATACTTTACAGAAGAGGGGGGAAATGAAGTCCAATTTTTTCATTGTCAATTATCATCTCCTTTGGTTATGCACTTATGCGCAATCACTAAATTTGGACTAACATAATTTTACAATGGATTTGATTTGACCTAATCGTGATCGACCTGGACCAGATCCATAATTGTTGTATATCAATGTTTTTAGTTCTAATAAACTCAAATAGCACCCAAAAACACCAACATTCAATTGATCTAGTAATTTGACACTAGACTTTTTTAAGCGTTCTATCCAGAAGTCTCGAGTTCGATTCTTGTTGGATGCGTGTATGGAGACACTGTTGTTGGAAGGGGTCTACCACTTCGTGTGTCAACAATACCCCGGTCTGGACGTAGAGCGACTCTGGCCGATCAAACCAGGCGATCAAAACCCAAAAAAAAAAAATTAGCGCCCAAAAACAACTCAACAGACTAGTTTTAGGGTGTGTTTGGATTTCATCAATAATGCATTAAAATACATTATAGTATGGAATCAAACATGTCCTTAAGTTTCTTTTTCAGAATTGTGTTTTCTCCCCAACTTTTTTATTCATATCATATTTTGGCTAATTTGGAAAGACTTGATAACTATTTTTATAAATTTGTTGACGTAGATATTTGTGATAATGATTATACAGTATGTGTTCATTTATTTTAATTTAATATTAAATATAGATTATTAACGTGTATATTTGGGCTCACTGGACAAAACGTGAAATCTATTATTTAATGAATATTGTGCACTTAATTAACATGTACCAAATGCATGCACGATTACTACATTTTTCCAAGGTCAAATTGGCACCTAAGCAGGTAGGTAGTCCCCATGCCCTACAAGCTTTGAATTATAAATGTCTAAAGTATTACTCTATCCGTTAATATTTAGTTGTTTTTTTAATCACTATGTTGAATTTTTTAGGTTTTGATAGTAACAAACATTCAACTAATCTGATAATCAAGTATTTCAGGAACCACACAGTTGACACAGGAAACCATTTGCAACGAAGGATTGCAAAGGGAATAAAGCTTTCTCCACATGCTTTGTTACCTCTCAAGGAATATCAATGACGAACAAAACTCAAAGCTGCGAATGGAGTGAAGGATAATCATCGTGAAGATTATGGGAATCATCATTGAAGATCACGCGGTCACAGAAAAGGAAATCGGTTGGATAGCTCACGCCGATGGGAAGATTTGGAGAGAGAATCTGATTATGTCATCTTAGGAAATCTTTCCTAAGATAATATATTTGGAGAGAGAAGGATTTTATCTTAATCCGATTTTGTTATCTTAGAAAATTATTCCTTAGATAAAATAAGCGGTTAAGATAATATTCTTCAGATTATTTAATATCTTCTTGTTGTCGATTTCAAAAAGATAGTTATCTTTTTACGATTGTTTATCGAGTTGTATTTATAGGAGTGTGAGATTCATTTCTATAGACAAACTCATAGCATTTAATTGAGAGAAAAAGAAAGTGAAGTGTTTGTGAGTCTTAGAAGAGTGAGTTCGTATTCATCATTGTAGAAGAGATTCAAATCTAGGTGGGAAGTCTAGGGTTTGGAGTCCAGGCTACAAGTGTAATCGAACAAAATATCAATAAGACAAGTAGACTCTTCAAAATCCTCTCAAGCGAGAAGCTTGAAGGTAGTGGTTTTACTTGATTAGTTATTTGACTGATTATGGTTTCCACTATACATCGTGAGTTCTTTACTTTATCTTTCTTGTTATAATATTCCGCTGCACCTTCTGTGGGAAGAAAGCACTTGTTCCCTCAGATGTAATACTAACGATCCAACAATTGGTATCAGAGCATGGTGCTCTAGATTGTTTTCGTTAAGACTTTGCAGGAAAGATGTCGTCAAGCAATGCTATCGGAGATTCATTCTGGAAGCCTCCAATTCTAAAGGTTGGTGAATATGATTGGTGGGTGGAACAAATCGAGTCTCATATTTGTTCACTTGATGGTCAAATATGGAGAATCATTGAAGTTGGCCCCATAGCTATTCCAAATGAAAAAGACGCTACAAAGCCAAAGCCAATGATTGACTACACGGATGACGACTGGAAAAAGCTGGAGAAGAACAACAAAGCCAAGAAGATCCTTCACATGGCTCTTCTCCCCACTGATCTCAAGAAAATCATTGGTTACAAAACCGCCAAGGAGATCTGGGATGCTTTAAAGCGTCTCCATCATGGAAATGAAGATGTCAAGAAAAACATGATTCTTTCCCTGATGAAGGAGTACGATCAAATTTCTCAAGGAAAGGGTGAGCACATCCAAGAGTTCTATTCCAGGTTCCAGGGAATTGTAGGTCAACTAGAATTCCTTGATGAAGAGATACCAGACTGTAAGCTCACTCATCACTTCATGCAAGGCCTCAACTCTCAATGGGATGTGATTGCCCTCGCGCTTTACTCCCATACTGATGTCAAGACTCTCACTATGGAAGAGGTGGTTGCCAAACTCGAAAGCAATGCCTCTGTCTATAACCACAAGATGAACAAGAAAGGGGAAGAGAAGGCTCAAAGTATTGCTTTGAAGGTTGAACGTGCCTTTGATTTATCTCAAGTTGAAGATGAAGATGAGGACGGTGATGAAGATGTGGCTCTCATCACTAGAGCAATGAAGAAGATATGGTCTCGAAACAAAGGCACTCCGCGTTCCTCCGAAGGGAACAAAGACACGAAGGATGTCATTTGTTACCACTGTCAAAACAAAGGACATTTTGCCAAAAACTGCTTCAAGAAGAAGGCAGGTCTTCCTCCGGTTCGTGAAGGGGAGCAAGCGATGATCGCTACATGGGGTGATTCCAACTCAGATGATGAAGAATCTTCTCATTCAAGGGATGTCTGTGTGATGGGCATAGAAGACCCTGATGAATCAAAAGGTGGCTTTCAAGAATCTGAGTCTGAAGCAAGGAAAGGTTCCTGGTACTTCGACAGTGCATGCTCAAGTCACATGACAGGGAACAAAGGATGGTTCACCTCTCTTCAACAGGCCTCCGGAGGTTCAATAACCTTTGGAAATAAAAGCAAGGGAGAAGTTTGCGGTCTCGGTAAGGTAAGGCTTTCTAACCATATTACTGTGGACAATATGACACTCATGAATAATCTTAGATTTGATCTTTTTAGTGTGGCTCAACTGTGTCAAAACAAGAAAAATAGGGTAGTCTTTACTACTGCTGATTGTTATGTTGAGTGTAAGTACAAGGAAAATTTTACTCAAAGGAATCTGCGACAACAACGTCTATAAAGTTGACCCTACTTTTATCCTTGAGAAGGACCTATGTCTGTCGTTCATTGCTAGGAAAACGGATCTATGGCATAAACGGTTCGGACATGCAAGCCTTCAACTTCTTTCCAAACTTCATAGACAAGAACTGGTGAACGGTCTTCCTAAGATCGAAGCAACGAGAAATGGAGTTTGTGATGCATGCACCAAAGGTAAGCAAGTCAGGTCTTCCTTCAAGTCAAAGAAGGAGGTCAGTACTACTCGTCCTCTAGAACTAATCCACATGGACCTTTGTGGGACAATGCACACAAGGAACCGTGGGGGAAATGCCTATGTCTTTGTTATTGTTGATGACTATTCCAGGTACACATGGACTCTCTTTCTGTCATCAAAGGACGAAGTGTTCGCTGAATTTGAATCTTGGCTCAAGTCGGTTGAAAGAAGTGTAGGACAGTCTCTGGGGTCCATCCACACTGATCATGGGACAGAATTTGAGAACTCTCAGTTTCTATCCCTCTGCAGGAACAAAGGCATTAATCACAATTTCTCAGTTCCAAGGACTCTGCAGCAAAACGGTGTTGTGGAAAGGAAGAACAGAACTCTAGAAGACATGACGCGTACCCTTCTTATTACAAGTGGTCTTCCTATGAGCTTCTGGGCCGAAGCCTTGAATGCTGCATGCTATGTTCTGAATAGGACAACCATTCGTCGCCTCTTGAACAAGACTGCCTATGAACTACTAAGGGGAAGAAAGCCTAACGTGTCTCATATGCGCACGTTTGGTTGCAAGTGTTTCATACACAACAATGGGAAGGATTCTCTTGGGAAGTTTGATCCTAGAAGTGATGAAGGGACCTTTGTAGGATATCCTCTTCACAGCAAAGCCTACAAAATATTCAACAAGAGAACTAGAAAGGTAGAGGAAAGCATTCATGTGGTTTTCGATGAATCTGTTATGGCTGGTAACAATGTGCAGGAACAATCAGCTAGTGTTCCCTCAAACACTGGCCCGTCTGAAGATGATGGCTTTCAACTTGTGGAAAACGGTATCGGAGATGGGGTCCCGCTAAATCAAGACACTCATGATGACCCATCAACACCAAGAATCCCCGACTCCGCCAACTCTGTCGGGACAGATGAAGGTGCTCAATCGTCTGAATCATCTCAGGTTCCTCAGGGGGAATAGATCCCCAGTCCCGACTTAGTGGAATCTTCTGAGGAAAGCCCTGTTGCTGAAGGAACGGAGGGTGCTTGCCCTACTGATGTTGGGACAGGCAATGAAAGTCCAACTGCAGGTAACGCTGACTTAGACGAGTTTGACATCAACAATCTGCAGATAAGGAACTACCAACAGAAGGGGTCTCATCCAGTTCATCTAATCCTTACAGACTTTCGAAAGGGAATTCCTCAAAGCACTCGCTCTTCCTTACAAAATTTATGTGCTTTCAATGCCTTTCTTTCCTTGCAAGAACCTAAAAATGTAGGAGAAGCATTGAAGGATCCTGACTGGATAAACGTCATGCAAGAAGAACTCCATCAGTTCAAAAGGAACAAGGTTTGGCGGTTGGTTCCTCGACCAAGGAACAGGGCCGTGATAGGAACAAAGTGGGTATTCAGAAACAAGTTGGATGATCAAGGTCAGGTCACAAGAAACAAAGCAAGACTGGTGGTGAAAGGTTATAACCAACAGGAAGGAATCGACTATGATGAGACATTTGCTCATGTTGCCAGGTTGGAAGCCATAAGACTCCTAATAGCCTACTCCTCATTCCACGGCTTCAAACTACAACAAATGGACGTAAAAACCGCCTTCTTGAATAAAGTTCTCAAGGAGGAGGTCTATGTGGAGCAAACACCCGGCTTTGAAGACACTTCCCAATCTGATCATGTCTACGTTCTTGACAAAGCGTTGTATGGTCTCAAACAGGCTCCGAGGGCCTGGTACGATAGGCTCTCACAGTTCCTTCTGGCTCGTGGATATGTTCGTGGAAAGGTCGACAAGACTCTGTTCCTTCTGAAGGAGGGACAGCACACCCTGGTTGTGCAAGTCTACATGGATGATATCATCTTTGGCTCTACAAATGATAAACTGGTTCAAAAATTCTCAAATCTGATGGCCAGTGAATTCGAGATGAGCATGGTTGGGGAACTCAAGTTCTTTTTGGGTCTTCAAGTCTCTCAGGGAGAAGATGGAACCAAAGTGCACCAACAGAAGTACCTCAGGGAATGTGTCAAGAAATTCGGAATGTCTGATGCAAAGCCCTTCACAACTCCTATCTCTCTAAACAATCCAATGGGAAATGACGAACATGAGCAAAGAGTTGATCCATCTCTCTATCGAGGAATCATAGGTTCGCTTCTCTATCTCACTGTAAGTAGACCAAATATTATGTATAGTGTGTTTATGTGCTCGTTTTCAGGCTGATCCCAAAGAGACACACCTCAAAGCAGTGAAGAGGATTCTGAGATACTTGAAGAGAACATATGATCTATGTCTGTGGTATCCAAGGGGTGGAAACTTCGATCTAGTTGGATACACAGATGCTGACTTCGCAGGGAACAAAGTGGACATAAAATCTACATCCGAAATGGCTCAGTTTCTTGGGCCGTGCTTAGTTTCCTGGGGGTCAAAGAAGCAGAATTTTGTTGCTCTATCCACTACAGAAGCCGAATACATAGCCGCCGCTGCTTGTTGTACTGAACTCCTATGGCTTAAACAACAACTCAGCGACTATGGTATTCTTCTTGACTCTATTCCCATTCTCTATGACAATACTAGTGCAATAAATATCTCCAAGAATCCTGTGCAACACTCACGTACCAAGCATATCGAGATAAGACATCACTTCTTACATGATTGTGTGGAGAAAGGGTTGGTGTCCATGGACTTCTGCGGAACCAAGGATCAGATCGCTGCCATTTTCACCAAGGAACTAAATAGGGAACCCTTCGAACGGTTCCGTATAGAACTAGGTATGATCTCTCTAAACTGATTGTCTATCTCTTATGCTCCCTCGATGATTGACTAAATTACAAGATAAATTGTGAAAGTTTAATCATCATGTCTTGATCTGCATTCATTCTCTTGATCATTAATTGAACAACTTGCTTAGACTCAAGCTAATACTTCACTTATGTGCAAATGTGCGTGCATGATTGTCTATGCTATCATAATAATACATGAAACAGTTTTATTTCAGCCAAAAAGAGTCAACTTGATGCATTTATCCCTCATTACAAGCCCACATGATTGTTGACTCTACAGCTTACCCTATCCATCATGTTTGATGCTTCCTATGAGCCTCTCTAATCATCCACATCTAGGAGCCTCTCATTCATGTTTAAACACTTTAAAATTCTTGTACTTTTCTTTGTGTGATGTTCTTTGTACCCTCTCTGGTAACGTTATCCCCAACATCACACACTACTACTCATCTTGTTTGTCGAAGAAAACGAATCGTCGCCTATGTGGCCTGTGGCTGGGACTTGACATGTGTGTTGTGTAATGATGGCCTGCAACTGAATCGGAAGGGTTTTGTGCATTCAAGTTTGAAGTGATGTGATTGCGATTCTATGGGATCTGATAGATTTGGTCAGAATCTGTTGGATTTGGAAGATATCTTATTGGTTGTGATCCCCAAAAAAATAAAAAATATAGTGGATTCTGGAGTAAATTCTGGGGGAGAACAAACGGGAACCTGATCTGAGGAAGGAACTAAGGATGTTGTCCCGCACGCGTCTACACTGGCGGAACAACAAGGATATCTTATGGAGGATGTGCATGCCCTGATTGCTCTTCAGTCTTCGGCTCCCTCTGCTAGCACCAGCGGCGCCTGATTCGTTTTTTCTCCACTTCCCAAACCCTCTTTCGTTCCCAGCACATATATCCCCTAGCTGTTTTGGTTCTCTTTGTTTCTATTTCTAGTGTTTGCCTTGATCGACATGTTGATCATGTTTGGTTTCTTTGCATATTTTGTCGTTGTCTGAATCACGCTGTTTATGTTTGTTTGCTCTCTTTTAATGAACAAGGGGTTGTCTGATTATCTTGCCGTGCTCATTCTTCCTTTTGCTATTTACTTATGTTTCTGATGATGCCAAAAGGGGGAAAATGACTGATAGCTTTAGTTGAGGGGGAACAAATCATGTCTTCATAGTTGCTGGACTAAGGGGGAACTATTATGCCTAAGTGTGCAACTTTCTCTATACAACTGTCTTTATCTCATATGTATGTTTTATTATCAAGGATGTTTGTCACCATCAAAAAGGGGGAATTTGTTGAATTCCTTAGGTTTTGATGGTAACAAACATTCAACTAATCTGGTAATCAAGTGTTTCAGGAACCACACAGTTGACACAGGGAACCATTTGCAGCGAAGGATTGCAGAGGGAACAAAGTTTTCTCCACATGCTTTGTTACCTCTCAAGGAATATCAATGACGAACAAAACTCAAAGCTGTGAATGGAGTGTAGGATAATCAGCGTGAAGATTATGGGAATCATCATTGAAGATCACGCGGTCACATAAAAGAAAATCGGTTGGATAGCTCACGCCGATAGGAAGATTTGGAGAGAGAATCTGATTATGTCATCTTAGGAAATCTTTCCTAAAATAATATATTTGGAGAGAGAAGGATTTTATCTTAATCCGATTTTGTTATCTTAGGAAATCCTTCCTTAGATAAAATAAGCGGTTAAGATAATATTCTTCAGATTATTTAATATCTTCTTGTTGCCGATTTCAAAAAGATAGTTATCTTGTTACGATTGTTTATCGAGTTGTATTTATAGGAGTGTGAGATTCATTTCTATAGACAAACCCAGAGCATTTAATTGAGAGAAAAAGAAAGTGAAGTGTTTGTGAGTCTTAGAAGAGTGAGTTCGTATTCACCGTTGTAGAAGAGATTCAAATCTAGGTGGGAAGTCTAGGGTTTGGAGTTCAGGCTACAAGTGTAATCGAACAAGATATCAATAAGGCAAGTAGACTCTTCAAAATCCTCTCAAGCGAGAAGCTTGAAGGTAGTGGTTTTACTTGATTAGTTATTTGACTGATTAAGGTTTCCACTATACATCGTGAGTTCTTTACTTTATCTTTCTTGCTATAATATTCCGCTGCACCTTCTGTGGGAACAAAGCACTTATTCCCTTAGACGTAACACCAACGATCCAACACACTAGCTTAGTTTTCGTTAGAACTTAGAACATTGATATAAATTTAGTTAATCCGTAGTTGGCACCTACATCTTATGTTGTACCAATATACTCTATGTACATACACACACAAAAAGAGTACAAATGAGTTGACCTGATCAAACTCGGATCCGGGCCGAACTTTGAACAAAAATCATGCTCGAATGGGCGGGCCGAGTCCGAGCTAACCAAAGAAACGGGCTGGAAATGCTTTCCAGATCCGTCGGGACATCCGAACTCGGGTAGCCCACGGGTCCCATATAGCCCGCGAGACAAGACAAATCTGTCAAAAAAACAAAACATAGCAAATATAATTTAACACAATACCCATAAAAATGTCTTTTTATTAGAAACAGTGGACATAGTAATTGTTACAAACTTGTCATAACAAATTTTCCACAAAATAACACAACATTACACAATTAAGCAAATTTCAAAAGAAAACAAAGATATATGGTTGTCTCTTTTTGTTGTCTTCATCGTAGTGCATACATCACACAATCACGCCTTAGTTGAATCTTCTTCGTCCTTAAACTCGTCATAAGTGGCGCTACTCTAGAAAGTAGAAAAGAATGGTGTCGAGAATTAGGTTTGTTTAGGGTTTAAATACTTATTTATTTTATATATAATTTTATGAATTTTATTTGATATAAAAATATATTTATTTTTAAAAATTAATTCGAGCTTCCGGATGGACGATCCGGGCTAAATGAGATATTATCAGTGATTGGATCACGCCCATTTATACGGGCGGGCCGGGCTATCCGGACAAAATAGGCTTAATATAATAATCATATCCGCCCATAGGTATTTGGCAAATTTTGCACTCGACATGTGTCCATATGTATTTTTAGTTTTATTTTTATCTTTCTTATTAAAAGAATCCCACTAACCCACATTTTTTTACAGTTTTATCATGTACGCAGTACTCTTCTTCCTCTTTCTTATTAACATTGTTCTTTTCCCCATTTTTACTCATAACTCTGAAATGTTATTATCTTACTATTTCTAAAAATTTAAAATTTAATTTTTAGAAAACTAAGTTTAGTTTATTATTTTAATCAAAGTAATAACTTTAGACTTCATATAAAGTTTATCATATATTTTTCACATTCAATTCATAATTTTTATCAAATTATTGTTTATGAAATACAGTTTTAATATAAACACCAAAATTTGTATGTTAGTATATTTCATTAACAATGTTTTATGAACAAAAATATTTTTTGATTTAAAATTATATTTCTAATACTTTATATCAGCCATACTTATATAACATATTATTATTCTCGTATTAGGTATGATGTTTACACTAGACGGCATTTATGGGTTATTTACCTGATCACTAAGCTTTGTATATATACGTGTTGGAGATATATTAAATTAATACATAGTAATACAAATTTAAATAACCGGTGCATGACACTGGGCCTACACTAGTTAAATCTTACAAAGGGAAATAATATACTAATATATACTATAGCCTAAAAGGAGTAATATACTAATATAATAATATACTAATATAGTATGGCCAGTGAATTTATTGTCAAATATATAGACTTCACGTGTTATCTTCCATATTATACTCCGTTCATATAGAGAGACGGGTGCTCAGGTAAAACGAGTCTTGTGATAAAAGGAGTGGACAAATCTAGGACGTTGGATGAGAGGTAATGGACGGATGGATTAATAGGATATATAATAGGTAGGGTGTGGTTACATGCACAAGATCATACTCAAATAAGGCAGTTATAGATATGGGGGAAGATTTAATTATATTTTTAATTTTTAAATGCTAAAAAAGGATTGAATATTGAAGAGAGAGAAATCAAATCAAATCACATTCCTTAAATCTCTATTTAGAAGATTCGTCCATGTCTTTCAACTCCTCTATAGCCGCATGTAAAAATGATATTCTTATCGTTGTATTTGATATGCATGTCTCTAGTATTGATATTCATGCATACATTGTGTATTAGTCATGAATATCGTTTATGTTATTTTGAATATCTGTTATTCGTTATCATGTTCAGTCGTATACATACTGATATTCATAAACTCTGAATAGATATGCACTATGTGGTAGTTGATATTCCAATTTAAAATATTTGTATTCAAACTATTTGAAACTTCAAAATGCATATCCTATCCGCACAAATGAATATCATATTCACGGCCAAGGAAATAATCCATAATTACAAATTGCATATAATACAAGTATATTCTGCATATCACTGTACAAAAAATGCATATCCCATCCACATAATTGCATGGCCGCGATCGCTGCTCTTGAACCGCGCACGCGGCTTGTTCTTTCTTGGCAATCAGCGAGATCTTCCTTGGCCGCGCCCGTGGCTTCCTTTCCGCGCACGCGGCTTGTTCTTCCCAGCTTTTGACGAGAATACCACTCAGCAAGATCTTCTTTGGCCGCGCCCGCGGCTTATTCTGCATATCAATGTATAGAAAATGCATATCTCATCCACACAAATGAATATCACATTCACGACCAATGAAATAATCTATCATAACAAATTGCATATCATACAAGTATATTCTGCATATCAATGTATGGAAAATGCATATCACATCCACACAAATAAATATCACAATCACGGTCAGTGAAATAATCTATAATAACAAATTGCATATCATATAAGTATTATCTGCATATCTATGCATGGAAAATGCATATCCATTCCATACAACTAAATATCACATTCACGGCCAGATACATAATCCATAATCACAAAATACATATCATACAAGTATGTCTGAATATCATACATAGATATTAAACATAGCTATTGAACAATGGTTCAAAAAATTAGAGTAAGATTAAGAAACCGAAATTGAAGACGATGGAAAAATTTGAAAGTTGTTCACAGCAAGAGTGCCGAGGTTAAGTAGAGGAGCTGCAACTTACATCGCCAAATTACATCCGAAAGAGATGCAGTGAAGACTGCATTCTCAGGACCTCCTTGTAGTGGATCCACAGCTCTGATGCTCAGGCCAACGCCACTCTCTTCATCACCAAATTCTTCGGTCGCGCCGATCTCATGTCCTTCATCTCCGACGTTCCCCACCACCAGCGCCCTGGTAATTACTCAATTACTTGCGGTTGAAATTGACCTCTCTTTCTCAAAAAAGCAAAACAGGATTTTTTTATTCTCGGTCGATCCGAATCTGTACAGATTAATTTAATCAATTCGTATTTGATTTTCTTGTTTTCTGTTTCTGCTATCAGCTCTGTTCCAATCGCTGCCCTTCGAGGCCTGCGGGAGAACGGTTAATCCGGTCAGTGGAGCGGTAGGCCTTCTCTGCTCCGGTAACTGGAGAATTTGTCAACACGCCGTGGAAACCGTACTCTCCGGCGGCGTTCTCCGGCCGATTCCCTCTGAGTTTCTCACTCGCATGCTCTCTTCTCAAATTTCTGGCGCCAACCGGTGGGAATCGCCGGCTATTGCGAGCGGGATGATGGATTTCCAGCCCTTCGATCTGTCGCTTTCACCGGTGAGCGGGGGAAGAGGAAACCTGGAGAAAATGAAGCACCGTCACTACCTCGATCTCAACCGTGGAGGTTACCGCCAGAAGCACTGGCAGGAGGTCGCCGACGTCGTCAACAATCTCTATGCGCATCTCGTCGTCAACAATCTTCATCCTCGCCGCCCTCATGGGATTCGTCATCTTCGCCTACGCCGTCACCAACAAGGGCTCTAGATGCTTCAATGGAGGTGGAAGAATTTTTGAGAGAGAGATCATTGAAGGAGACGATGAACGGTTTTTGGAAGGAGAAAAAGAGAGACGATTTAATGGATAAGTGAATCTGTAGATTGGAGAGAGAGAGAGAGAGTAAATTGGGGAAAACAAATCCCATAAAATTAGGTAATCTAGTGTGTGTCTTCTATTTAAATTATTGTGTACCTCCCTCCATTAAATCTTGTTCGTCAATCTCATCAACATTCAACGCACTAGAATCATTCACTCATTTTACTATAAGAGCATGTTTTACTAGAGCATATATATATATATATATATATATATATATATATATATATATATATATATATATATATAGAACTAAGATCAGGTAAAACGGACTCTTAGGGTAAAACGAAAGTACTAATCTAGAACGTTGGATGAGAATGAAATTAATGGTTACGATTTAATCTAAAAGGTTACAAAGTAGGCTGATAGACTCACCCACACCCAATTTTTTCTTTAGCATAATTTTAGGGATTTGTTTTAATCCCAAATCTTTTCCTGATTTGCTTCCCTTTTCATAATCTCTCTAGCATTACGCTCTCAGCAGCGGAGCGGTTTCTTCCCCTCCCAAATTGGCTTTGTCATCCGAAGAAGAAGAGATTCAAGAGATCGGTCTCGTCAGCCCGGATCTACGAGATCGGTCACAGGATGTGGATCGGACGGTAGAGGAAGAGCACGAGGTCGCCGGTGTGGCTCGCGGGTCTGAGCAGCGTCAGGTACTGGGCGTGAGAGGCTGGGGATGGCTCGGAGCAGTGCGGTGAAGTGGTCATCGGTGGATCTGGGCGGCTCGGGGCAGGGTTCTCTGGTGCGGGTCTGTGTGGTCGCGGGTGGTGGCGAGGGGGATCGCCGACAACAGAGGTGGACGGGGCAAGGCACGGTAGAGGAGCGAACACCAGGATGAAGAGTACGACGTGGTGGATCTGGGCGGCTCGGGGCGAGGTGGATCTGGGCGGCTCGGGGCGAGGTGGATCTGGGCGGCTCGCGCTCCTACCGCCGCCGTACTCTCTGTTCTGCATCGGAGATCCTCTCGCCTAGCGTCCTCGACTTTCCCTCGCTCACGCTCAGCCCCGTCACGCCGCTCTCGGCCGTCGGCGACGAGTTCGACTTTCCCTCGCTCACGCTCAGCCCCTGTGCGATTGAATTTCGTGGAATTGAACTCCATCTCTCTCCGATTAATCAGTCGCTCTTTTGGAATTTTGAGTATGCAGAATTAATTTCATGGAATTTTGAGATTCGCCTGAGCCTAATCTCGTATCGCCCCATTTTTTGCTTTTGATTTCATCAGTTAGGGTTTAGGACTTTTGCTCGTGATTTTAATTTGACATTGCTCTGTGTATTTGCAGGAATTGCATTTGAGCAAGGGGGTGTTCAGTACCGCAAAGGAGGAATTCTTGCAAGAATTACATTTGACATTGCTCGTGTTATAATTTATTTGTTTTGTTTTGATATTGTATATATGATATTCAGTTTCCGTGTGGTGTTATTCATAATGTTACAATTTATGTATTTTGATATTTATGATTTAGATATATGATATTCAGTTTTCTGTAGTGTTATTCATTATAGTAAAATTGATATTCACGTGGATTCAGATTTTGTTTGTTGATGGGGTTGTATGAGTTATTTATAGTTGATATTCACATTTTTATATGTGATATTCAAATTATGGATTGTGATATTCATACACCTTCTTTTGAAAGTGTTATGCATTGAGTAGTTGATATTCAAATTGTATGATGTGATATTCATTATAATGTTGTTCATATTCATGTTGGATGTAGTTTCATGCGTTGAGTAGTCGATATTCAAAATTGGATTTGCGATATTCACCGGATACAAACAAAAAGTTTTGAAGATCATGAATCGTTTCCAAAAGCTTGAACACACGAATATCAATACACTTTGTATGAATATCGCCTAATTTATATAACCGATAATCATCATACGCGGATTAAAATCTGAATATCGACACTATTTTCATGAATATCGAATATTGCTTATATGAATATCGATTTCAAATTACGTGAATATCAAAATATTTTGAATGAATATCGATTACTGGCTGTATAAATATCTATAAAATTGCGAAAACCAAATTACGAAATCCGAATTTAAACCCTATGATTAAGGAAAGAGAATAATCTTATCTTTCTCTCTCTTGTAACAACCCATTTAATATATTTTTTAATTAAAATTTTGATTAATTTCCATTTTTTGTTAGATTTGGTAGTTACACCCCTACCATATCTATTATATACCCTATTCATCCAACCATCCATCACCATCAATCCAACGCTCCAGATTAATACTTCCGTTTTACCATAACTCTCGTTTTACCGGAGCGCGCCTCTCTCTCTCTATATATATACGTAAATGATGAAATTGATACATGATTTTTTTTTATATATATAAAATTTCATTCTGGAGGATATGTTTGATTTGATCAGATCGATGAAAGCTAATTTCAACAATCAATAAACAGTAATACAAAGAAAAAAACAGTAATACAAGACCATTTGACAAACAATTTAATAATCAATATATATTTAAAAGTTGGCTTCATGTCCACTTTAATGCTCTTCTTCAAACACTCATTTCTCAAACACATATATATATATATGGGTCAATTGGATTAATATTTTGGGCCCAACAAGATTAAGAAAAACAATATGAGACTTAACCTTAATTATAACATTTGGTCCAACAAGCATGTGCTAACCATCTGCTACTGTTTAAATAAAATTAAACCCTACACCTATCTCCATTTAATTAAGAGAAAATTAAGTAGGAAGAATGAAGAGGCATAAAAAAAGTAAACGACTGACCTTTCACCTACCCCTCCATCAATAGTGTTCCTCATCGTTACACCTATTACTCTAACTTTCCTCATCTTCTTCTTCTCTGTCGCCGCACCTTCCTTCCTCTTACCTTCCATTGCCGCCGCTTCGCCTGATCACCCGCTACAATTCACTACTTCTTCAGGTACGTTCTTCCTTCCTCTTCTTTTTTCCGTTTCCCTGTCAAAAAATCCAAGCTTTTTTTCCTGCTGCAGTTGGTTCGGTTAATGGCGGTCGAAGGTGGATAGCGGAAATTGAAGGGGATAATTCGTCGTTCGTGTTGGTGGAGCTTCCAAAGATAACTCTGCCGCCGCCACCTAATGTCAACGATGAAGAAGTTTGCTAGAAAATTGAAGAAATCTTCCTGCGACGACGATGACAAGTTTTCTCTCCACACTTCAGATGATTCCCGTCCGATCGATACTCAAGGTTCTCTCCATCAATTTCCAGAATTAGGGTTCTTTTGTTTGTTTCTCCCTCTTGCATCTTACGGACCGATTTTTTGTTGAATTGAATTGCGCTTTGCCTGTTGTTTTATGTTGCAGAGCAGGAAGAAATCGTTCGATCCTTTGAAAATGTCGAAGATCGCTTTGCATGTTGATCCTTCGTCTTCAAAAATCACTCTCTCGGTCTTCCACTCTCCCCCTCACTCCCTCGCGCGGCCTCCGATTTCAAAATTCAGATTTCGTTTGAGCACAGTGCTTCTGGATTTTGTCTTCGTCACTACTCTTACTGATTTTTCTTCCTCAATTCGACTGGTTAGGAAGTCGAATTTCTCCACGAATTTGGTGGAGGTTCATCTGTTCTTTTCTTGTGACAGTTATTTGTTGACACTTCGTAATGAATTAGGGTTTTTTGCTCCTTTTGATTTCAGATGGAGGTGCTGTACAAGAGGCTCTACGACAAGTACAGTACTTTGAAGGTATGAGTTTTAATTCTCACATCCCTTGATCAATTTCGGTGCTCATTGTTTGCGAAGGTATGGTTTCGAAACTGAAGATTAACACTGTAGCATCAGAAAATTTAGAAGGAGAACCCCCGATAGGTTCTAAATTCTAATGCGGTTGCATTAGTTTTTCCTAGTTGTGGTATGAACAATTATCCTTTGGGGAAAAGGGATTCATAATACGGTTAATACAACTGATCACATATTTGTGTGCTTGCAGGGCAAAAGGATTTCTCAGTTGGATCAGGTCAACAATGACCTAGAAAAGAATTTCCAAGACTATCTCACTGGTACTCATTCGCTTCTCTGCTCTTTCCTTTTTGCTGGATTTGGTGTTTGCCTTGTGAACTATAGTTGTGTATATAAAGAAATGGCTACACGTTTGTTGTTATCTTTATCTCTCTTTTTTTCTTGTTTGCTTGTAGCTGCAGATGCCTATATTGACCAATTAACTGGTGAAAATGAGAAGTTACGAGCTAACATTAATGACCTACGAAATGAAGTTGTTTCATTGAGGTACTTAATTGTTTGGGTTTCTAAGCCTTCTGTTTTGTCATTTGTGGTGCAAAAACAGTAAACACTTCTTAATTTGATTGCAGATCTGAGAAGGATCTGCTAGCTCAAGCTGGAGGCACTCTTACACAAGTTGATGTGAAGAAGCTTGGATTTCAAGACAAAGTAGATTTGGTAGAAAGACTCTTGAAGGATGAAACAGTTGATAACAATGAGTTCTTACTCAAGCTAAGGGAACGAATCCAAAGGTACTAATTCAACTCTTTCCTCATTACAATTTACAAGCAATCTAGAATTCTCTCCTATATATGCAGAGTTCGGATTGATATTCCTACAATCGAAGCTCGATTCGAGCACGTATGTGTTGAAGCACAAGTTTATATTGGAAGCAGAGCTCTACCCACAATCTACAACTCTCTTCTTAACACACTAGAGGTATACTACAGCTTGTATTTTTTCCTCATCTTATAATCTCATACTAAGCACTATTTAATATTTGTTTATGTCATTTTAAAGGGTATCCTAAATTGCCTCAAAATTCTACCAAGAAGTAAAAGGCCCTTGCAAATCTTGCATGATGTTAGTGGAATCATCAAGCCACACAGGTAAAAGAGGATACACTAATTAAACTAAGTCACTTAACGAAATATAGATTTTTTTGCTTTTTCTTACCAAAATAGCTATTGCAGGATGACCTTATTATTGGGGTCACCAAGTTCAGGAAAGACAACTTTGCTCTTGGCATTGGCTGGAAGATTGATGAAGGATCTCAAGGTAGAGATTAATTGAGGATTAGTTAGTGTAATGGACATGAATGATGTGATTACGGTTAATTTTGTGACATATGTAACACTATAGGTCACAGGACGAGTGACATACAATGGACATAGTATGGAAGATTTTGTCCCACAAAGATCCTCTGCATACATCAGCCAATATGATCTGCATATACTAGAAATGACAGTCAGAGAAGATGTCAAGGTGTGGGAACCAACTACGGTGAGTTCAGAATCAACCTTTTACATAAGAAAACATCAAATTTTGATAGTTTATAATGAATGATCACAATGATAAATTTCTGCAGACATGTTGGTAGAGCTCTTAAGAAGGGAAAAGGCAGCAAATATCACACCAAAATTTGACGACGACGTCTATATGAAGGTGATGGATTTCTAAGAAAAAGATTGACAGAAATTGATTAGATTGGTTTCTCTAAATTTCCTCTATGTGCCTACATGATGAAGCTCTTGTAGATCAGGAGACAAGCATAGTGATAGATTATATACTCAAGGTACAAATTTAGAGTTTACCTTTACACAAAAAAAAAAAAAAATTACCCAAGTTTTATCTTATTTTTTGTCTACAAATAACTGCAGATTTTAGGATTGGACATTTGTGCTGATACATTGGTAGGCAATCAGATGATAAGAGGCATATCCGAGGGAGAGAGGAAGAGACTCACTATAGGTAAAATCTAATGCAAACTTCAGAGATTCACTATAGCAGAAATGACAACCAATATGATCTGCATATACCAGAAATGACAGTCTTTCCACCAAACCAATCTTGAAACTGCTATGTATTCTACATATTACTAACAGCTGCATAATGGATGCAGCATCAGGGAAGCCTCAGACAATTGTATTTGAAAAGGGTCAGGATAAACCTCAAGCTACAGAGCTACACAATAGTAAGAACACTCAGTCACACATCTTCAACAGACAAGATTAGCATCCTCATTCTACTGACAAATATGCAGAAAACCCACATAAGGAAAAAGAATGCACGCCATCAAAGAAGAGTGACGTGGTTCTTCCATTTGAACCTCTATTAGTCACATTTGATGAAATCAGATATGCAGTAGACATTCCACAGGTATCATTCACATCCTACTATTGAATAATGGGGAAAGTTCATGTAACATGTTTTGTTCTTGAATGGTTTTTTAGAAAATGAAGAATCATGGAGTCCCCGGAGATCGGCTAGAGCTCCTAAAGGGAATAAGTGGTGCTTTCAGGCCAGGAGTTCTTACAACATTGATGGGTGTTAGTGGAGCTGGTAAGACTACATTAATGGATGTTTTGACGTTGATTTCAGATCGGAGTTCGAGATCGCTCGATCGACGGGGATATACAGGACATATGGCTTTTCTGAAGCATTGTCCACCTGAAGTTGAAAACATGTAACTCACATGCTATATCTCCTTTAATGCAACAAATGCTATCATTCTCCAGTATAATAGTTATGAATAATATTGGTGGAGTTTCCTCTAGAACCTAAAACGATTTTACCTGAAAAGATCATCACATGAGTTGCTTCCTTCTGAATGTCTGCGCAGTTATGGAGGTTTCTCTCCAATTTGATGAATTTAAGCTATTTTATCGTTGGATTTTATGATCTGTAGAAAGTAGGAGTAATTATAGTGGTGATGTACATAGTTATCTAATTTTGCTTCTATGTGCAGTTTTGTTTTTTTAGCTTCACTACATGCCAGTTACAGTTTCCTACTTTCATCTACATGCGTTGACTCAATTTCATTGCTTTCATCTTCATTTCTTCGAGCTTTTCATGTGATCCTTTTTTCTTATGCATTGATATTTTGATTTTAACTATGGACACGTTTCTTTTTTTTTGCGTAAAAGCATAATTTTATCCTAACTTGATACTGAATATTTATGTATTGCAGATAGGCTAAAACCTGGAGGATGATAATGTATCCGGTCAAGCTGTAGATGATGACAATGGAAAATTTTCTTACCAAAAATTAGGACAGCGAGTAGGGGATTTGACTCATGTCTCTCCTGGTGTCAAGGTTCAAGTAGTAATTGATGAAAAATCTATGGAAATGAGCATTTTGCTGCTTTTGAGGTTGTATCATTTGAAGCAACATTGTCACCTTCCTGTGCTTCTATTCACAGGCTGATTGCTGGAGGGAAACCCACCCCCAAAGAAGCTGAAGTCCAACGCTAATTATGCATTTTAGTGATTAAAAATTAGTCTAACGCTAATTTGTTTGGGTAGAAATTCCAACATTTCTGCTTATAACATAGGTGTCCTTCCTTTCTTCAAATACTGAATCCATTGTGGTGTTGTGTTCAAGTCTGTTAAATTACTGTCAGTTGTGGAGCTGCCTGTCAATATAAATGTGCCCTTCTATGACATAACTCGTGAGATCCGAAGTTGGATGAATAATATCAGAAATTGGAAAGCATAACAAGTTAATTTTGCAATAGTTAGGTGGCAACTAGAGACCGAGTTTGGAATCAGAAATTCCTTTCATGAGGTATTGAGGATCACATTCAGTGACTCAAATTCAAATTGCAATTATGGCATGTTTAACAAGTTTTGAGCCATATTGAGGTCGAATAGAAACTTTGAATAATTATCATTACAAGGATAAATGACATTAGAGACGCTACATAAAAATACATAACTACAAAAACCAGTAAAACACGTTCGTGTAGTTAACAATAATTCAACCATACACAAACCAATCTATTCTAACGTCGCACCTACAATCACACATTAATATATGTATAAAAAAAATATAATAAATTTATATAAATCTCCTCTATGGTTCAAAACAATTGTAATGAATTTCAAATGTTCATAACAAAGATAAAAAATACACACATAATTAAATGTGTTACTACTTGATATGTACGCTCATAACTCCATATATACATAAATGAATATTTTCCATCATTCGCACGGGCTACGCCTCCTAGTGTAACTAACAATCGACAAATAACAAATTGAACAAACCAAAATATATTTGTTTTGAGAAAATTCCGGTCAACTAAATAAGTATGCCAAATGAACAAGTTACAGACACGCGCGAAATTTAATATAGTCGTACGTCTTAATAGCAAATTAATATCTTCTAGCCAATTGAACGGATTTTGATCACTTAAACATACTCTAATCTTTTCTTTGGTTTCTAAAAAAAAGTAGTATTTTCTTTGATTTATTAAAAAAAAGTCTGGACTCGTGCGCAACAACGTACAGGTTATAAAAGAAGGAAGAAATTGTGAAAAAATTCATACACAAGTTCACCATATGCACAAAAATTTCGGCAAATTTTGTTTTAGATTAACAGAATTTATTTATATTTTTAATTTATTTGATGAGTGTTTAATAAAAATGTCAATCTAACTTAAGAAATTTGTGATAGATTAATATAGCTTGATTTTACCAATTGTTTTAATGTAATTCTTCAAGATTGTTAAAAATTAACAAGTTAAATTTTATTTTTCATCCATTTTAACTTATAATACTAAACATATATTATATTTTTAAAAATAATTAAGGTAATAAATTCATTTCCCATTTCGAACAAAGCCTAAAATATTCTTAAAAGCTCCGAATTATAGTTTAACTACGACTACGTATATAGTATTAATAGATGATGTAAAATAAGAATTACTAGTTTTAATAATTTTTACTTTTTCAACTATCCATATAATGAAAAATAATAATAAATTATTATAATATCTAAGTGAATTAATAAACTACGCAAACCTTAGGTCAATTCTCCTCAAATATATAGTTTGCCTGTGAAAATTAATTATATATATCACGTTAAAATTTGAGATATAACCAAGCTAATTGAGTATATAATATTGATAGACTATTTCTTCTATTGCGAACTGTTTTTTTTTTTTTGTTCTTGACGTCTGGTTCGATTGGACAGAGTCGTTCTACGTTTAGATTGGGATACTGTTGACACACGAAGTAGTAGACCCTTTCCAACATCAGTGTCTTCATACAGGCTTTATTAAAAAAAATCACGCAGAATTTTAGCCTTTTCTGAGGTAAAATCCTGGCTCCGCCCCTTAGAGTGTTAGTTATGTGTATAAGTGTACGTATTTAAAGAGCACGTAGCATCGAGTGGGCTAGAAAGGAGATTCGACATCTCCTTGCAAATTCTAACGTGTCTTCTTTCGACTGCACTCCTCCATGGACAATTGATGATGCCTTGTCAAAATGGGTCATGTGATGCTTGTTATTGTTGGGGGAATATTATAATCAAATTTGTGTACATTGTTTTAATGTTATTTGTATGATTAGGAGCTGCACACATCACTACTAGTTAATTATTTGCTAATCATATATTTTACAGCAAATTCACTTCAGGAACGTAATTTGTTATTATCACAAAATAAATGTTACCTATCACTTAAGAAATTTTCTGTAAAAATACTTATACTCTATCCAAAAATAAATACTTAAATTATTTCTAAAATGTCCAAAAAATTTATAAATAAATAATATTCACAAAAGATTTTTAAAATAAGATTCTTAATATGCACACGAATAACCTTCATATTATTCGTTTTAAATTATTTTAAACAATTTTAAGTAATTGTAACTAAGGGTTTGTTTGGAGAATTAAGTTATACAGGCATTTTCAATTATAATGTGGTTTTTTTAGTAAAAAGGGGTTTTAATGCTTTGGAATTTGTGTAATATTTTGAGTTTTGAATTTTTGTGGTATTTGAAGATTTTTAATTTAGAAAGGTATTATTTTTAATAAATATTTGTCATGCCAAACACATTTTTTAAAATAAATATTTATAACTATAAATGTCTTTATAAATTAATGTGCCAAACAAACCCTAAGTTATTAAAAAAAAAGAAAATTGGACGCGAAGGGTTTCTTAAGAAAAGAAATAGCAAGTTTATGCCAATTTTTTCCAAAATTACAAATATAACCCCTTATTATTACACATATGGTCCAAAGGAGGGTGAAAGTGTTTTTTTAGGATTTAAGATGTAGGGTTTAAGATTTAGAAATTTTTAAAGACTTAAAAAATCAATAAATTAATTTATTTAATTAGGAGTTTAAATTTGTTATTTGATCCCTCAAGGAGTCAAAAATTCTAAGAATCTAAAAAAAAAAAAAAGTGGAGTAAAAAGCGTTGGATTAGGAAGGTGTTTTGAGCAGCGCGATCGCAATGGTGGCCAGGTGAGTGGGCCCACAACTTGCGGCTAATGTGACTACGAAACGGGCCTTCTCAGTTAGCTCCAAAGGTGGGCCCCACCATGTGGTTTGACTTGGCGACCGTAATCAAAACCGTCCACATTTGTATTTGTAGCTTACCCTCCAATTACAAACGTGATCAACATTACTTTCCCTTTTCCCACAATTTTAATCCCTAAATATCATGCCCCTATTATTTTCTCGCTTAATTTATTTGACCCCCTAATTCACGTTACTACCATTTTTACAATTCCATCAAAATTAAATTGATTTTCTAGCTCTTAAATTAATTTGCTGGTTCATCGGTGCTTATTGTGACAAAGTTTTGACCATTTAAATACGTCTCTACTACTATAAGTTTATACCGGTCGAGTCAACTAATTCATCAGAATTATTCGATAATTTCAATTAAAATATTTCTCAGTGTAAACACTTTGACGTGTATGGTCATAGAAACACTGCTTATGATCACACCCAATTAAATATATACTTTAATCTAAGTAATTGGAAGAAGAAGAAAAAACGTGAATAAACCAGGCATGATGGAGCCACTTTCCAACGGTTACTTTACTTTCCCCCATGTTTTTGGTAGCCCAAAATAATGCTAAAAAATCTTAATTATCTTAATTAAAAAATCTTACACTGTAATTACATTCCATGATCCTGTTATAATATTTTGGGACATAACTTGTTTAGTATATAAATTTAATGGACTACTCTACATATTGTCAATTGATTTTATGATGGAATCTTACTGAACTTATATATTAAGCACATACGCGCAAATTACGTCATACATACTCACACGTTCCGAGATAAAACACAACTCATTATCTAAATTTAACATGGTATCAGAGTCTGTTGCTGTTGCACCATACATACCCACGTCTAAATTTGACAGATCCATACATAACAATTAGACACGCAGAAGAACATTTTTTCCCCTAATTATAAAAAAAGTATCGCTATCCAACTTTTATTGCACGATTTTTGGTTCCAAAGTACAAATATCTAGCAATTTGTTCTTATCCTGAAGGGCCATTATGGAATATTTCGATTCCACTGAAAAATACAAATAAACGAAGAAAACAAATATAATAATAATAATAATAACAACAATAAAGTGTTACAACATTATAGTGTCACAAGGCTATAAAAGAATCAAGAAACGCTCAACTTTGAGATGGCACATGGATCTTCTTTCTCCTCCCATAAAAACAGATCCTTTTCCACACGGAATCTAAACAAATGGACGAAACTACCCCCGCCACTCTCCGCCGCCGTTCCACGGCGGCGCGTCTAAACTCCTACGCCGCCTCCACCCGGATCGGCAAGTACTTCAAGCTCACCGAGCGAAACACCACCTTCACCACCGAGCTCCGCGCCGGCACCGCCACCTTCCTCACCATGGCCTACATCCTCGCCGTCAACTCCTCCATCCTCGCCGACTCCGGCGCCACCTGCTCCGTCTCCGACTGCCTCCCGCTCTGCTCCGATCCCTCCATCTCCCTCTCCAACTGCACCGGCCCCACTCTCCGGGTCGTCAACCCGGACGACTCCTGCAAATTCGACCCGGTCAACCCGGGCTACTCGGCCTGCCTGGACCGGGTTCGCCGCGATTTGATCGTCGCCACCGCCGCGTCGTCGTTGATCGGGTGCGTGATCATGGGCGCCTTCGCCAATCTCCCCCTCGCCCTCGCCCCCGGGATGGGCGCCAACGCCTACTTCGCCTACACCGTCGTCGGCTTCCACGGCTCCGGCTCCATCCCCTACTCCTCCGCCCTCGCCGCCGTCTTCATCGAGGGCGTCATATTCCTCATCGTCTCCGCCGTCGGATTCCGTACGAAGCTCGCAAAGCTCGTCCCCCGCCCCGTCCGGATCTCCTCCTCCGCCGGCATCGGCCTCTTCCTCGCCTTCATCGGCCTCCAGAACAACCAGGTAACATATTTCCGAAAATATTCGCAAAATATCGGAATTTTCTTATGATGCCTTTGATTTTCTGATTTTTTATAAAATACCTAAAAGTTTGGACAATTTTGCACAATATTTTTAAATTTGTTATAAATTTGGTTAAATAGCCTTTAAGTTATAAAATGTTAATTTTAAGCATTTTGTGGTATATTCCTAAACATAATGTTAAGAAAAATTAAAATTCTATCTGAAAAATCAGAGATGTAAAACATTTTTTCTTTTATTTTACATTTAATAATAAATATTTCACATTTTATTTTTTTATTTATTTGTATAAATAGACAACAACTAATATTTTATAACGAGAATGATATTTGACGAAATTTGTAAAAAAATTAAAAATACTGCTCGGAATTGTTTAAAATATGGGGTATTTCACTAAAATTGTAAAAACTTAATGATTCAATATAAAAATTCAGAAAAATTAACCTTCAAAATTTGCGAAATAATTTAAATTATTGATAATATAATGTATTTTTTTAATATAAAAGTAAGTTCTTTATAATAATTGTGTTATAGGGAATCGGGCTAGTGGGGTTCAGTCCATCGACGCTGGTGACATTGGGCGGGTGCCCAACATGGTCGCGGGCGTCGGTGGCGGCAGTGACGGAGTTGGCGAACGGGACGCTAGCGGTGATGGCGGGGGCGACGGCGTCGCCGGCGGTGGAGTGCCTGCACGGGAGGATGGAGAGCGCGACGCTGTGGTTGGGAATAGTGGGGTTCGTAATTATAGCGTATTGCCTGGTCAAAGACGTCAAAGGGGCGATGATATACGGGATCGTGTTCGTGACGGGGGTGTCGTGGTTTAGAGGGACTCAAGTTACGGCGTTTCCGGATAATGATACGGGAAACGCTGCGTTTCAGTACTTTAAAAAGGTCGTTGACGTCCACGTCATTAAGAACACGGCTGGGGCCTTGAGCTTCAAGCACATTGGTAAGTGCCAAATCATTCTCATTATCTTTTTTCCGTTTTTTATTTTTTATTACTATATAGTACTGGCTTTCCGCAATTTGTTTGGTGGAATTAATGATGCGAGTACAAGATGAAAGTATATAAAAATGACAAATTGAGATATTATATTGTAGCGAGTTAGGCTTGTTGGTATTAATTAATTTGGAAAGATGTGGCCGTCAAGGTTTGCCTTTTGTTTTTAGTATGGTATTTAATTTATATTATAAAGTTGGATAGAATGTTTTCATTTGTTACAAGCTAGCTAGTTGAATGTGTACTCAATTTTTGTATACAAAGGCTCACAAACTTTGATTTTATTCTTTATAAAAAAATTGAATTAGTAATTTTAAGTTTGAAAGTAATTAAACTTGGATTTTGAGATTTTTATGAAGAGATTCCTATGGGTTAAGAAAGGTTGGTGGGATTAATTAAGGAGAAGCTTCGAGAGGAATAAAATACTTTGTCGTTTGGCAGTTCGTGAGAATTTGTTTTCAAGTAGCAGCACTATATAATTTTTGGTCCAATCTATCGAATCTACATCCACCTTTTTTAAAAGGCTAAATTTGTGATTTTTTTTTTTGATGGAAAAAATTTGTGATATCTTTCTCAGCTCTCACCATGCTATATATTTAGATGCATAGGTTAAAAAAATCCTTAATATTATACTGTCTTTGTCATCTAATCCTATTTGCCTTGTATAATCTAAACTCTTCTTGTTATATACTCGTCGTACGTACAATTAACTTAAAAAAGTCCGTACCTTCGTCTATAACTCTATGTCGATTAAATCAAATTAGCTATGATTATTTAATTCTATATATACTTGGTTATTCTGTTTCGTATAGAAATTAATTTGGACAGCAGTTTTGTGTACGTATGAGCTAGGTGAAAGTTTTTGTACTGTAACCACAAATGTTCAGATCAAATAGTTAGAGCTGTCAAATCTATCACAGTTTTTACAGCATCGTACAATTTTTCACTGAGATATATTCTCCTTCACGTGATTAATTATTCACTGTGGAGTACGTGTACATATATATATATATACTCCGTATATATTAATTTGAGAAATTCATGTTCTCATTCAAAATAATATTATAAAGTAATTTTCAATTCAATTTTGAAATCAGTCTAATTCTTATCTTATAAAAACAGGAACCGGCCAATTTTGGGTAGCATTGGTAACGTTCCTGTACGTAGACATCTTAGACACGACGGGAACGCTCTACTCGATGGCCCGGTTTGCGGGTTTCGTGGACGAGGCCACGGGCGACTTCGAGGGGCAATACTTCGCCTTCATGTCGGACGCCCTCTCGATCATAGTCGGGTCCCTGCTCGGGACGTCCCCGGTGACGGCCTTCATCGAGTCGTCGACGGGGATCCGTGAGGGCGGCCGAAGCGGGGTGACGGCCCTGACGGCCGCCTTCTACTTCTTCCTGGCCCTGTTCCTGACCCCACTCCTGGCGTCAATCCCGTCGTGGGCGGTGGGCCCGCCCCTTGTCCTCGTTGGGGTCCTGATGATGCGGGCGGTGGTCGAGATCGACTGGTCCGACATGCGGGAGGCGATCCCGGCGTTCGTGACGCTCATCCTCATGCCCATGACGTACTCCATAGCCTATGGGTTGATTGGAGGGATTGGGACGTACGTTGTGCTGCATGCATGGGATTGGGTGGTGGAGGCTTTGGTGAATTTGGGGGTTGTTAAGGGGCTTAAGTGTAAAAACGGAGAGGTTAATGATAGGGTTTCGAGTGTTGAGATGGGGATTAATGGTGTTGCTACTAATGGAATTGATCATGAGAAATCAATTGATGTGGTGTAGATATATATACACATTCATGCAGCTTCATTATCATCATCTCTAAACAATTCATAGTGACATTGTTTTTATAGCATATATGTATCTTTTTTTTTTATAGATATATGTTAAATAGGAGGAAGTTTTTTTCGCCCTTTTTTGATCTTAATTAGTTGTTCAAAGTCATTTTGTGTAAATTTGTATATATAGTACTGGTTAATTAACTTGGTTGATAATTATATAAAAATGTCTGTACCTTCTTGACGTATATTGGATGATGGAGTACGTTAATTGTTAGAATATATAAGTTTATTTCATATCGGAAATTGGCTGATAATTATATTGAATTTATCTGTGTTTAGACGCTTGTACGTATCTGCACACGAATTTCTACATCAATTAGCGCGCTCCGGTAAAACGGGAATTGTGGTAAAATAGAAGTACAAATAAGGAGCGTTGGATTGAAGAGATTGGAGGGCTGAATTTGATGGAGCAAAATAAACTATATGGGGGTGCATTGTACCGAATTTGAATAACTTGCCTTCTTTATTGAATTACCGAAATTAATATCCTACAAAATAGGAAGTTGTTTTGTAATTGGAGAGAGAATGATATTCTTCAAATATTTAAAATTTAAATGGGAAGATTATTTTAAATTCGTTTAGATTTAAACTCGTTCTGTTCGTTTAATGATTTTCCAAAGTTCGTGAATATCGTTAATGTGTTCACGAATATCGATCATTTGTTAATGAATATCGTTCATGTTTGTTTGAATATCGATTTCTATTTAATAAGTAAACATTTAATATCTTAAAAATGTGAATATCATTACTTGAATCATGAATTTCACCACTTGATAATATGAATATCACACTAAGTTACATGAATATATCAATTAATCACATGAATATCAAATTCAGTTACACGAATATCACCACTCAATTTGTGAATATCACTACCCATTTTGTGAATATCGTCCACCACCCAATTACATTAATATAGTCACCCAAGTACATGAATATCATCACCTAACTACACGAATATCACCACCCAATATCTTCGAAGCTTTGATTCATGGCGGTAAGGTTTAACAATGACATTGTCGCGTCGATTTTGGGTCGTACAGTCGCACGATCAACCTGAATATCAACATTATTATAATGAATATCAACAACATTATTATAATGAATATCAAGAACATTATATTGAATATCACATCATAAAATTTGAATATCGACTATTCAACGCATGAAACCTCATGAATATGAACAACATTATATTGAATATCACATCATAAAATTTGAATATGGACTATTCAACGCATGAAACCTCATGAATATGAACAACATTATAGTGAATATCACATCATAAAATTTGAATATCAACTACTCAATGTGACTTAAATCCAACATAAATATAGGATCCGTCTAATTTTTACTTTATTAAAAAATAAATTGGAAATATATACATAACAAACAGTTATAAAAAAAACTTACAAAACGGATGACGATCGAAATGGATAACACCCTCCATTAGTATTGTAGGTGTCAAGACCTGGAAATTAAAATGGTGAAGGGAAAATTAGTAACTAGATAGCTAGCATATCACAATAATTATATAGCAGTAATGAAAATGGTTAGAAATTGAGCAAATTTGTTTACTCTGAGGCCGTGGACGGAGAGAAGGCCACTGATGATGCATTTCTTGAGGCCACTTCCGAGCACAACCATGTCGTACTCTTCATCCATGGTAGATCTCGCTGTAATCGAAGCTTTTCAAAATCGGAAATACGAGAAATTTTAAAATTCGAAGGTGAGGAAGAAAGGAAGAGATGCGTAAGATGAGGAACCTTGGTGGTGCACTTGTTTCTGCTTCTGCACACAGTCGTACATACCTGTTGAAGACCTCCACTGTCCGATTCAGTCCTCCATTGTCCGATTCCACACGTGCAAGTACATAGTCAACGACGGATTCGGTCCTCCATTGTCCGATTCCAAATCCGGCGAGTCGGATGTTTTCATCGGCGGTAGTTGGTACTGGACGAACAACTCTCGCAAGCGATCCTCTTCCACGAGCGGACTACGAGTGCTTGACCGGCGACTCTTCCAAGGCACCGGCAATCTTCGTCCCGTACTACCCCGGCCTTGACGTCAACCGCCACATAATCCCCACTGTGAAACCCACCTCTGTTGTCGGCGATCCCCCTCGCCACCACCCGCGACCACACCAGACCCGCGCCGGCAAACCCTGCCCCGAGCCGCCCAGATCCACCGACGACCACTTCACCGCACTGCTCCAAGCCATCCACAGCCTCTCACGCCCAGTACCTGACGCTGCTCAGACCCGCGAGCCACACCGGCGACCTCGCGCTCTTCCTCTACCGTCCGATCCACATCCTGCGATCGATCTCGTAGATCCGGGCTGACGAGACCGATCTCTTGGATCTCTCCTTCTTCGGATGACAAAGCCAATTTGGGAGAGGAAGAAACCGTTCCACTGCTGAGAGCGTAATGTTAGAGAGGTTATGAAAGGGGAAGCAAATCAGGAAAAGATTTGGGATTAAAATAAATCCCTAAAAATATGCTAAAGAAAAAAGATTTGGGATTAAAATAAATCCCTAAAAATATGCTAAAGAAAAAATTGTGTGTGGGTGAGTCTACCAGCCTATTTTGTAACTTTTTAGATTAAATCGTAACCATTAATTTCATTCTCATCCAACGCTCTAGATTAGTACTTTTGTTTTATCCTAAGAGTCCATTTTACCTGATCTTAAATCTTGTTGTATTTTCGATCACAAGACATTTACAATTAAGTTTAATCAACGGTCTGATTTCGATCAGTTTTTTAATTCACTCATACATTGTCGTATCTAGATCAAATTTTGTACGTAACTGCAAAGACTTAAATAAATATATTGCTAAACATATATGGAGTATTATAATAATAAAATCTATAGGTACGTAGAAGCTTGTTGACGGACTAGTAATCAGAACTAGCTAGTTGTCTCGGCTCTCACCGGCCCTAAAAAAAAAACGTGTCGTCGCTACTATGGCAACCACCAACCCCATCGCTACTATGGCAACCACTAACCCCTCCGATACTCCCTGCCGCTACAATGGCGATCCATTACCCAGCCGCTTTCCCCCGGTACTCCCCTCCACACCACCACATCAGATCTGGCGACCACCAACCACTGACGAACACACAACCGTACCCGCCGGCGACCTACATCAGAACCACCCAAGCCGTGCCCCCTACAACCTACATCACCCACCGACATCGACGGTACTCCCCTCTCACCACCACGGTTGTGCACCCATGTCTTTCCTCTGTTTGGTGCAAACCAGAGTATCCCCAATCCCTGCAAAACCCGAACAATCTGAGTAGGTTTGGTGGCGTGAAAGGCGACCTGCTCATACCTCTCCCAGGCCATGGCTTCCGGCCTTCGAGCAGGTCTTGATTCTGAAATATGAAATCCGAAATCCGTGGGACGCTTTTGATTCTGCACTTTTCAAAAGGCTCGCTTTTTGCCGAGAAGGCTCGCTCGCTTTTGCCTCTTTTGATTCAATCATTTCTGACATGGAGTTGAGTTTAGGTTTGATTTGAAACTGTTGTTTCGGACTAGAGATCAAGATAGTAATCGTGTGATCCCTGGTGGCTTCTTATGACGAAGTGCCTCCAGACGGTGTCTTGTTTCTGCTTCCCGGTTGTATCAACGTCGTGTTGGTGTCTACCATCCCATGTTTGAGCCTCTCTCACTTATTATGCCTTCTCACTACTCCTCATCGGATGTGTTTGTTTCCTTGAGACTTGTTGTATTTTGTTTTTTTGCTTTGATGTTGTTGTTGTTGTTGTTGTTGTGTTTTTCCCTTGTCGTTTGTCTTGACAGTCGTATTTTCGGCCTTTCAAGAATCTAGATTTGGTTGTTCTGGATTCTTGAATTCTTACCTTATCAAAAAAAAAAACTAGCTAGTTGTGGTTGATATTAGGGGTGTTCATCCGGTCCGGGCCGGATTTTTTCAAAAGTCTGGACCGGAGACCGGACCGGTCCTTATTAAAAAAATAAATAAATTAAATTTTTATTTAAAATCTATAAAAAATATCTAAAAAACATTTATACTCCTAACTTATTAAATTAAGAAAAATATCTATAAAAAAACATATAAATCTCCAAAAAAAAAAATATAAATTATAAAGAATATTTTTTTTAAAAAAAATCCGATCCACCGGTCCGGACCTGTTTTTTTTCGGGTTTGGACCGGACCGAATCCAGATTAAGGGGAAAACCTGGACCGGAGACCGGATCGTAATTTCACCGGTCCGGTCTTTTCCGGTCCGGTCCGGTCCCATTTTGAACGGCCCTAGTTGATATATTTATTACGACTGAAAACTTTATAGCTAACGTACATTATAAATTTATAATACCTTATGACATAAAGAGCTAGCTAGATCGATCCACATGTACAATATATATATATATATATACTCCGTATATAGTGCAGCTATGGCATTAAATGGACGTGTCCAGTATTCAGCCACATTAACTGGACATAAAATATGCATTTATTAATGAGCTGTACCTATGTCTCTAGCTAGTGGGAAAATTATTGGATCTTAACTACATTTTGACAAAATTGTAAGAAATCATCCATTATAGGTCTATTTGATTACAATCATTCTTATATAATTATTTATTTACAATCATCATTTACTTTTATCCCCTTAACATTTAACCACCTTTCATCTAAATCCGTCAAATTTTACCGTTATGCATTGTGAAGTTACCACAATACCCCCATTTTGAATGTTTTTGCCGGTTTTGAGCTTTTTATGGGTTTTGATTTGTTTTGTTTTTGGAACCCGGTTTTGGGCAAACTGGTTGTCTGGTACGATGTTGGCAGCTTACCCAGGAACACGCACGCAGCTTGTTTTCACCCTCGCCGCCGGCACCGTGTTCATATCCGTCGCCGCCCCCTCTCCCTCGCCAACATCGCCCCGTAACAGGCCCGTATCAAAGCCGCAACTTCGAAAGTCGCTCGACCGCCTTGACGAATGAAATTCTCTCCAACTTCGCACTTCAACTTTTAATCCCATTCTCCACTTCAACTTTTATTCAGATCCATTAAATTTCTCTTAAGAATTTAGGGTTTTGGAATTTCCTGTACTTTTTTTCTATGTGCCTCAACACACATAGAAAAAAACTGATTATATACCTATATACATAAGATAAGTAAGTAAGGATAAAAATAGAGGGGGCTATTTAAAACTTACTCCGATACCATGAAAAATAAGATTTGAACAAAATTCCTCTGATTAATTATGCCTTTGACTAAAAAACTGATTTTGTACCTATATACATAAGATAAGTAAGGATAAAAAAAAGTAATCACAAAACATATTCTATCTTTAATTACAATATTATCTAATACTTTTCATAGGCCATTTCTACTCAAATAATCGATTGGCCTGTAGTTTCATTAATATATGGTGCAAGAACACTAAGCAAGGCTACTGACAATTGCAATATATAGTAAATTTTTATTAGACACAAATATTCGTAATCAACAACCTCAAATTTAACTATAATAAGATATGGGCCGGAGTAGGGTATATCAACACATATATAGATATATAAGAATCTTCGACTCTCAACTATTAATAACCTCTATCTTATATATCAGTACAATTTACCTTGAACATTTTCTAAAGGCAACAATGCGTCGCATGTAATGTTGACACGTATATATATAACTCTTTTTTTTATATTTAAATCACAACTAAATTGTCTACTTCAAAGTTTTGCTTTTACTTATTCTCTTGTGAGTTGTGATCTTGCTCAGATTCTGCACCACCCATGCAATTGGCCAGATCAATATTCTTCATTTCTCATACATAATGATCAATCATTACAATCACACCTGTCTTCAATTGATTATTCTTCTAACTTAAAAATCACAATTATAATAAGTATTAGAGAAATGAAAGCTACCTACAAGAATGTATTTCCAACACTTTTTTCTTTCATATGAACAAAGAAACAGTTGATATCATAGATAGATACAAGTTTACCAACTAAACTGTCGAAGTCTCGATATATATTGGACTGAGTATGGAGGGTTTAATTACTAATTATTCTCCTTAATCATCTTCGATTTACAAGAACTAATTTCGTTTTATCCCATATACTATTCGTCATATTTTCTTTTTTTTGGTGTTCACTAGCATATATTTTACGTGCATACTTTTTGTTATAGAAAATTAAAAGGTGTGATCAAAACCCACTTTTTAGTGTCGTTAATTGTTGAAGTAAAGAACAAGCAGAGAAAAGAGATGGAAGAAAAGAACTATTTCATTGAATGAATCATCGAGTTATAGAGAGAGCTTTATAACAGAACACTAACCAACTATCACGTGATAGACACGTGCTCTTAACAAACTCTAACTATCCTAATATCCCCTCAAATTGGAGGTGTAGGAAGCAAAGACAATTTGCCTAGGATAGCAGTATGAGTAGGGCCAGATAATGACTTAGTTAGCACATCAGCCAGTTGAAGATGAGAAGGAACATGAGTAAGTGTGATCAAGCCTTCACGAAGCTTGGAGCGGACGAAATGACAGTCGACCTCAATGTGCTTTATCCTCTCATGGAAGACGGGATTGCAAGCAATGTGAATTGTTGCTTGGCTGTCACAATTGACTGGTACTGGAGTCAAATGAGGAACCTCAAATTCATGCAAGAGGCGAGTGAGCCAAGACAGTTCAGCAGTAAGGCGGCGAATTGATCTGTATGCTGTTTCAACAGAAGAGAGAGAGAGATACTGGTCTACTTCTTGGATTTCCAAGAGATTGGAGATGAACCAAGGAAGATAATATAGCCACTAACTGGTTTTCTTGTGCAAACACAAGAGCCCCAATCACTGTCACAATAGGCCTTGAGACTGAAATCTGAGGATGAGGACAACAGTAGACCATGATGTAGAGTCCCTTTAAGATATCTCAGAGTGTGCAAAGCAGTTGTGAAATGAGAATGTGTAGGACTTTGCATAAACTGACTTAGATGCTGAGTAGAGAAGCAAATGTCAGGTCGAGAAGTAGTAACAAAGTTAAGCTTGCCAACAAGTCGTCTGTAAACAGTTGGATCAGGAAGGAGATCATCTTTGGAGAAAGGGAACTTGACTGAAGGATCCAAAGGACTCTTAGCACCTAGTAAATTGTCAACATCAAAATCCTTTAATATATCAAGGATAAACTTTCTTTGGGAAAGAATAACTAGCTAGGCTAAAGTCGTTATACTTATCAAAGAATCCCTAAAAACCTAACTAAGTATAGCAAGTAAGTAAGGGTCGAACCCAAGGGAATCAAATGATCTATCTCTATGTAAGAAAGCAAGTTACCAACTAGGAACGGAGGGGGGGGGAGGGGGATTGTTGTTTGATTTCTAATATTACTAATGAATTAAAGCAGAAAGTGGTTAAGATTGTTGTAAATATGATTGTGAGGGCGCTTCACCTAACAGATATCCACACTTCAGTATGATAGGTTGATCATTGATTATCTCAAGTTCATTCAATCCTATGATTGTTCCTATTCCGATCTTATGTATATTAACAGGTCAACCAATCCTGAAAATACTAACTATTAAATGATCAAGAAACCATCAACATTCAATTTAACAACAACAGTAAGCATATGAATTAAGCAGGATACATGCAACACTTAACAACCAGTCAATATTCAACATGCAATCAATTCTCTTCACAATAAACATTCACAACCAGTTCCTGTAAATTGTGGTTGCTACTCTAGATAAGGAATTTCAACCAGAAATAACCAAATCCTAGCAATAGAAAATTACTAACATCAACTAGTTGCACAAGCTAGCGAAATCAACAAGATTCAATAAAGATAAGTTCAAAGAGAATTAATACAATCCAAAGGAAATAGAACAATAGTTATAATCTCACAACCAAATCAACTGAAGGCTTCAATCGTCACGCAAAACAATGGAAACTTAGTTCTTCATAGTCTTCTAAAACACAAAACCCTAGAGAAAATAATGAACGATGATAAAAGTGATAATGAAAGTCTGATGTTTCAAAAGAAAGATAATAACCTAGCAAATCAAATCTTCCTAAGATAAGAACATAATCTTTCTAAAATATAATAAACGAAATAAAAAGAATAAAAAAATAAAATAAAAACAAAGTTTTAGGCCAAAAAGCCCATTTGCTCCACGCCTGGACCCGCGACCGCGGCCAAGACACCCGCAATCGCGGTTTTGAGTGTCTTGCTCCGCGGCTTCGTTGTTGTGTCGCGACCGTGGCCAGAATCCCGCGCCCGCGGTTTTGCTCTGCCGTGACTACTGCTTCTCGCCCGCGGTCTTCTCTTGTGGTGGCTGCTTGGCTAGCTCCTCAATCTTTAATACTTCACTAAATTCCTTCTCTCCACCACTCCTTCTCTACAACTCCATTATCCTAAATTATCTCATAAACCCACACAAATGGCACCTAATAATCCAATAACAGCTCATAGTTACGCACTACAAAGTATAGCGTATCAATAACACCTTGAGATGAATGCAGGAACTCAATTCCTAGAAAATAATTGAGAATGCCTAAGTCCTTAATCTTGAATTGAGCATCCAAAAAAGACTTGATAGAAATTATCTCTGCTGTGTTGTTACCAGTCACAAGAATATCATCCACATATACTGCTAGCTAGGAAAACAACAAGAGATCCTGACTTCTTGTAGAAGAGAGAATAATCATTGGGTGATTGAACATAACCTTGAGAAAACAATTATTCATATAATTTGGAGTGCCACTGCATTGATGCTTGTTTGAGGCCATACAAGGATTTGTTGAGCTTGCAAGCCTTACCAGGTGAGGAAGGAAGCCCCAAAGGATTTTTCATGTACACTTCCTCATGAAGATCACCATGAAGGAAGGCATTATTCACATCTAACTGTGATAAAGACCATTGCATTTTTACTGCCATGGCAATGAGACTTCTCAGTGTTGTCATCTTCACTACTGGAGAAAAGGTTTCAGTGTAGTCAATACCTTATTTTTGTGTGCAACCTTTAATAACCAATCTAGCCTTGTGTCGCTCAAGTGTGCCATCATCCCTGTACTTCAATTTATACACCCACTTGGAACTTATTGGATTCTTACCCTTAGGTAAATCAACCAAGTCCCAAGTATGGTTAGCATCTAAATTAGCTAACTCTTTACTCATGGCATCTTGTCATTCAGGAAATGTATTAGCAACCTCAAAACAAGTAGGCTCAACAATATGAGAAACATGAGCAACCATGTGTTGACTGATAGGAGCTAAGGAAGAAAAAGAAACATGAGTGAGAGGTGTAACTGAAGCAGACATAACACTAGTGCAAGCCACATTTGAGCAGACACAATCTTAAAGATAAGCAAGTCGCTGAACAACTTTGGAAGACCTGCGAAGACCACCATCTGAATGACCAGAAACATCAGTAAAAGAAGGAGCCTTAGTATCAAGAGAAGAAGGAGCATGTAATAATACATCATCAGCCGGAATACTCCTGTAATTTGATAGAGAAGCTAGCAAAGTAGTATCATGTTCCTGAGATAACAAAATGAATGGCATGGCATTCTCACAGAACACTACATCTCGAGAATAGATAATTTGTCTTGTGTCTAGGTTGAGAAGCTTGTAAGCTTCCTTGGTAGGAGGATAGCCAAGAAAAGCACATCTCACAGCTCTTGACATGAACTTATCACGGCCAACTTTGACAATAGAGGCAAATGCAAGCCAACCAAATGTTCTTAAATGATCCAGAGAAGGAGCATTAGAAAATATAATGGAATAAGGAGATTGACCCTTTATAACAGAAGACGGGAAATGATTGATCAAATGAGTGGTTGTAAGAACTGAATCACCCTAGTATGACATAGGAAGTTTAGCCTCAAAAAGTAAAGCTCTAGCCACTTCAAGTGAATGTGTGTGTTTTCTTTCAACTACTCCATTCTGCTGGGGAGTGTAAGCGCAAGATGTTTGATGAACTATTCCTTTGGAAGAGAAAAATTGAGTAGCAAGATAACTGCCTCCAAGTTCATAAGCATTGTCACTTCGAACAAGTTTAACAGTCTTATTAAACTGTGTCTCTATCATAGCAATGAATGATTTTAAAATAGAGAAACAACTGGCTTTATCAGGCAATAAATGCACCCATGTGACTCGTGAAAAATCATCCACTATAGTCAGAAAGTACTTGAAACCATCGTAAGTAGGAACCTTAAAAGGACCCCAAGTATCTACATGTATCAAGTCAAATGTAGAAACTATAGAAATAGAACTATGAGGAAAAGATAGTCTAGGCTGCTTAGCTTGAACACAAACAAAGCAAGGAGACAAATCCTCTTTAGGTACATTCAGATTACAAAGCAACTGAATCTTATTAAAAGGAAGATGGCCTAATCTTTTATGAAGTAGAAACAACTTGTCCTTAGCAGATTGACTTGTAGAATTGATGCTGGAAGCTGGAAAAGAAGCTTTCTATGTCACAAGCTCATTAAGCTGCTCAAGTAAGTAAAGGCCGCGTGAAACTTTTCCAAGAACTAAAGGCTTGGTCAAAGCTGGGCCCTGCAAAGCACACATTCCATCAGAGAAAACAGTAAAACATCTCAACTGAGCAACCAACTTACTGCCAGATAACATATTGTACTTGAAGAAGGGACAAATAGAACTCCATCCAAAACAATATCATGAGTAATCCTTACTCGGACAATAAGATCAATAGTAATCAAATGACCATTAGGAAGATTAACTGTAATAGGTTTGAGCAGTTTCTTGTGATCAAGAAAATAATGTAGATTGTGACACATATGGTCACTAGCACCAGTATCTATGATCCAAATACGGTTCAACGCTGAAGAACCAATACCAGCAAAAGAATAAGAAATCTTACTAAATGCATTACTGAAGGCTGTATCAGCAGAAGTACTGGAAGAACTATGTTGAAGAAGACTCTTCAACTGAGCAAATTCATCAGCAGTAAAACCTTGACTAGAAGGAGAAGAACCAGTAGACCTTGAATTAACCGAGCCTTCAACACAGTTAGAGGTTGAGATAGATTTCTTGATATCTTTGTTAGTATCCTTAGCAGGATAACCAACAATCTTGTAACAAGATTCAACCAGATGACCTAGCTTTTTGCAGTGAGAGCAGATTTTGGGATTCTTTCCTTTGTAATTTGGGGAAGGTTTCAAAGCATTAGCATTAAAAGAACTAGAGTCTCCAGAAAACTGACTAGAAGACTTAATTTGATGCTGTTGTTCTTCTTGAATAAGAAGAGAATAGGTATGATCAATATCTGGCGTAGGCGACATCATAAGAATGTTACCTCGAACCATGGAATAGGATTCATTGAGTCCCATGAGGAACTGAAACAAACGTTGTTCCTGCTCATTTGCTTGATTTGTTACAGTAGAGCCACACGAACAAGGTGGAACAACTCTCAAAGAGTCAAATTCATCCCATAGCCGCTTGATCTTGGAGAAATAGGATGAATATCATCGGATCCTTGAGCCAAAGAAACGATCTCCTTTTGAATCATGAAGCGCTGTGCACCATTTGATCTGCCATATCTGGAATTAAGCTGTGTCCAGATAGCTTGAGTTGTGGTGGCGAAGATAACACTATTGACGATACTCTTATCCATATCATTAACCAACCAAGCAATGACGAGATTGTTGCAGTGATCCCACAATCGAGGCCGAGCAGGATCAGGTTCCGAAGTTCGTGGATAAGTGCCATCGATGAAGGCCAGTTTGTTCTTCACGCTTAAAGAAACCCAAATTGAACGTCGCCATGACATAAAACCTTTTCCGTCGAATCTTTTGGTAACAAGAGGCATGCCAGGAGTATCTGAAGAAGAAAGATGCAGAGGATCACCAAGATCGGTGATAACAGGAGTGATCAGAATCACCATAGCTCAAATCGGTGAAATTGATCAAGAATCGTGAGAAAATTTGATCAAAAACTGACCAGGAAAGCATGAAGCGATCGAAACAAAATCCATCAAAATGATTCAAGAAGAATCGGGAAGCAAGCAAAATTGCAGAAGCCACAGGATCAAAATTCATGTCTGATACCATGTTGAAGTAAAGAACAAGCAGAGAAAAGAGATGGAAGAAAAGAACTATTTCATTGAATGAATCATCGAGTTACAGAGAGAGAGTTTTATGAACTCTAACCAATTGTCACGTGATAGACACGTGCTCTTAACAAACTCTAACTATCATTAATGTCTGAATTGAACCGTAGGATCAAGGGACGAGCAATGTGAAAAATATAGGGTAGAGTCGATCTACCTAGACGTCTAAATATATGTTAAATGATGATAATATACATGTATTGTTATTATAATCTAGATCCGGATCTAAAAATTTTGAGATCATACGATTCAAGATAGAGTGTCTAATCCAGATCTATTACTAAAATTTATTTGTGTTCAAATCTAACTCTGAATCTTACAAGATCTCATAAGATCATTAAGATCTTAGAATCGATATCCTAATGTATTTTTTGGTAAAAAAAAGTGAAATCCTAATATTGAACTTTTACGAGCTACTAACACCCCGTTTGAGAGTCAACTTTATCCAAATTTCCACCTCTTTCACACTTATGCTCCCCTATATGCGTCTCTCTCATATAGTCATGGTCGAAATCCCAAAATTTCACTCATGTGAGATAAAAACCGAGGTAACCCTAATAACAATTGTTCAAAATTTTCATACTCTAATTGCGGATGTCCTAAATCCAACTAGTTTGTACGTACATGACTTGATTTTCGGTGAGTTATTAGCCCCTTAAAACAAAGTTCTAAAATTTTATATTTAAATATTTAAATATTTATTTTTTTACAAAATCTTAGGATTTTACGATTGCAAAAAACACCATGTCATCAGATCCGAAAATCCCGATTTTGATAACTTTCTATACATGAATGGTTGGTTTGTACCTTTAATATAAATAATTGGTGGGGATCCATCCACTAATGAATTTCCTTGCTTTAGAGATGGTAGTCCATCGATCAAATAATAAATTGCATGGTTAGGAATTAGGACACATAATAGCTTCGAATCTATAGTCTATAAACATCAATTATGGTATACTACTTTTCCTATTTGTAATCGATACTTAATCATGCTAAATAGACATCCATGATACGTCTAAATCATCTCAAGTTTATACAATTTTCAAAGATGTTGAAATAATTGTTGAGATTGATTATTTTTCAACTTAATAAAAGTTTGTAAATTCAAGTTGTCAGTATTCGCTTCTTCCATTTACACTGTCCAAATTCAACAGATGCAATCGCGATCGCGATAATGACATACGGAGTATATATACAAGGAATTAAGAAAATGTATCTAGCTTACTACTTTTTCTTTATCCTAGTTGAATATATTAAGGTTGTGTTTGAAAGGGCATATAACTAGATTATAGTTCGACTTTTGAGTTTAAAAAAATATTATATTAATCAATGTTCCGGTGGGTCTTATGCAACATATTCTAGTTTAAAAACTAGCTAAATTTTTTATCCTTCGAGTGTATTTAGTGTATTTAACAAGACCAAAAAAGTTTCAACCAAAAAAACAAGACCAAAAAAGTAGCGTTTAAGGTGACATTGAACGTCTTAAAAAAAATAAGAGTGATTGATAACTAACGATAGATATAATTTTTAATATTTGATAGCATTTCAAACACTATTTTCATTAACGTTTTAATTTAAGCTAGTTTCAACTGTTGTTTCAACCACTTCTTCTACCACTATGTCAAACAAGGCCTAACCCTTAAAAATTCGTAATCCCAAATCAACAATTCCAATTCCTAAGAGAAACTTCCAATTTTACATGATTGGACATCAGTTGTATTGGGCCCCCATTTAGTACTTCTCATACACATATTCAGTTGTATTGGGCCGGAGGTCCATGTAAAAAGCCCAAAATAATTCTCCATTCAACAACCTCCAATCCAAAATCCGTTTTGCCGCCATAGACAGAGAAGCTTCCACTCCAATCCAGCAACGCAAGCAAACCAACTTTCCCTTTTATCACAGCGAAGAGAGTGCACAGGCTCAATCATTCAACCGGACGTAATGGCAGCTGAGAGAAGCTCCTTGAAGAGGAAGCCCCTCTCCGATTGCACCAACACCGTCGCCGGCCGCGCAGACACCGTTCGCCGGAAATCGTCGTTGAGATCTGCGCTGAACCAGCCGCCGAAAAGCTCTTCAGAGAACAACTATGAAGCTCCTCTTGGCTCACTCAAATCCAACACAAGCACTGGCTCTAACACTCCCCCCATCTCCACCAGCGCTCGTTCCACTCTCTTCTTGCCTGCTTCTCGTAAACCCTCTCTCCCTTCCTTGATTGTTGTTAATTCGAGTAATTATCGCAGGATTGCGTTCTTCATTTGTCCTCGGACCCCTAATTTATATCTGAGAATCTTCGTTGGTAGCTTTCTCTGCTTGTGGAGTTGTGGTTTGGAACCCTAATTTTATTCTGGAATTCGCAAACGACATTTCCTATGTATGGGTTTAGTAATAAGCTCAAATTGAGTTCCTGATTTTAGCATGCAAAGAGCGTGAGGGTATTGTATTTTTTGGGCTCTTGATCTGTGTTTGCAGATAAGTAGGATTTAAATTGTATGTTTGGTTTTCTGTCTTGCTATCCCTTTGTGGTTTTGAAGTTTGGATTTCCTTACTATGAATTCGTCGCTTTGCTATGCGGAGTTACCAAATGTGAAGGCTTCATGATTTGCAAAGTTCATCTAGTGCAATAGTATAATCGTGTTTGAGCCCTTTTTCTATGACAGATACTTTAAGTTTTAAGCGCAGGAGTTTGCTAAAACTGTGTAAATTCTATAACATGGTATGAGTTAAGAGTTCATTTGTAGCTTTGTTTCTTTCCATTTCTCCACCTTATGGCCAGAAAAAAGGGTACAACAGTATATTTGGTTGTAAGATTGACTACGTTTTCACTGCTACTGCAACTATTTTGACTTGGCCTTTTTATTTTGCGTTAGATGGTAGTGAAAATCAGGAAAGAAAAAAGAGGAAGGTCAAGGCAAAGGCAATTGTTGAAGATACTGCAGTTATCCAACCTGATCATCAGGAAGCAATAAAGAGGAAAGACAAGGGAAAGGCAGTTGTTGAAGATACTATAGTTATCCAACCTGATTATCAGGAAACAATAAAGAGGAAGGACAAGGGAAAGGCAGTTGTTGAAGATACTATAGTTATCCAACCTGATTATCAGGAAACAATAAAGAGGAAGGACAAGGGAAAGGCAGTTGTTGAAGATACTATAGTTATCCAACCTGATTATCAGGAAACAATAAAGAGGAAGGACAAGGGAAAGGCAGTTGTTGAAGATACTATAGTTATCCAACCTGATTATCAGGAAACAATAAAGAGGAAGGATAAGGGAAAGGCAGTTGTTGAAGATGCTATAATCATCCAACCTGATCATCAGGAAACAATAAAGAGGAACGACAAAGGAAAGGCAATTCTTGAAGATAATACAGTTATCAAACCTGATCATCAAGAAACAATAAAGAGGAAGGACAAGGGAAAGGCAGTTGTTGAAGATACTATAGTTATCCAACCCGATCATCAGGAAACAATAAAGAAGAAGGACAAGGGAAAGGCAGTTATTGAAGATACTACAGTTTTCCAACCCGATCCTCCATCTGCTACAGGTGTGTACCTCTCTTCCTCGTTTGTTACTTAGCTTGAAGTGGTGAATGGTGGCTTCTTGACATTTTTGTTTTTTTGGTTGTTAATAAAATCAATGCTTGTAACAAAGATGAATTGTTGATTCTTCTTTTGCTAAAGAGTCTGTTACATTTCATGGCATGATATTGAGATGAAGCTATAAGGTACTGCAGTGATATGTGATGTTTCAAGAAGCTAAAAAAAATGTAGTCTCTAGTAAGTGTTTATATGTGGGATTGGACAGTATTGCCATGGTGCCTAAGATTGTTCACAGAAGCTAAACTGTTTCAAATTTGACATTTAGTTCCACAGTTCGTAAATATCTCAGCTAATCTGCCTGCTTTGCATAATGCACCTAGTATATTGAGATGACATATCTAGTAATGTTTTTGGAGATTTTTCCTCCTGACCTTATAATGCTTTGCTAGTATAACTTTTATATTTTACTTCTCTTATGGATAACAGTACTTTGAGCTGTTCATTTATAGTACTTATTTTGCTATCTTGTAAATTGGTAGTCATTATAAGTTGATTTCTTTCGACTGAAGAGATACACTTCTCATTCTACAGGTTCCAGTTACGCTGATTTATTCAAGTGCAGAACAGTATACACTAGAAAAAGAGTTCCTGAGGCTAGAAATTTAAGAAGCTTAAAGATCACTGAGCCTTTTAGCTGCCCTCCTCTTAAAAGGCTCAAAGATAAAGGGTAGATCACTAAACTGCTAGCTTGATTTTGTCAGCTAGACTATTCTAACAATAAAATAGTATTCCTTTTGATTAAAGTTATGAGGACTTGCACTTGTTTCATTCTCAAGATAGGCAGTAGTCTGACTCTTCATTCTATTTCGGAGTCGAGGCTAGGTTAGTGTAACTTGTAAGGAACTGGTTAATCTAACTGAATTTGATCCTATTGTCTGTACAAATATGTTTCAAATAAACGTTATGGGATGATAATATGATGATAACTCACATATTACTGAAGAAGCAGGTAGCAAGATTCTTCTGGCAATGATCAAAGCATTGTGGTGGAATAAAATCCTTGTTCTAGATTTCTTACTACTGGAAAAACGATTCCCTTGTTTTATCCTTATTCCTTAACTTCAGTATGCAAATTGCAAAAAATATCTATATCATATAAATCAAAGGACTCCTTGGTTGATGTACATAATGATGTTCTTTCTACTCTAATATCTCCTATGTGTTGATATCCGGTGAAATTGTTATCAATTGCTTTTGTTTATCTTGTTGATCTAAAAGTGTTATCTTCCATAGGAAGCAAGTAGATGATGGTGGAGGAGATGGCAAATCTGGAGTGCAGAAAGTTTCATCCCCAGTACAAAAGGTGAAAAAACTTTGTTAGTTAAATCTTGTATCTGGCCTATTCATTCTAATGTTAGTTTTGGCCTCACTTTCTGATTGTGAAAAGGAGTTGGTTCACCATCATATTTTAATGCTTAGAGTCTTAGACATCTTTAGAAAGGCCTAGTTACCCACTAATTTAGCTACGATAAGAAAAGATCCACCTCATACACTTTTGGTTCTAGCCATAGTTTGGACCATGGAACTAACATACATATATTTTTTCTTGAGCCAAAAATGCTTTGCCTATGGATCTTTTCGAAGTGTGTTATATCAGTTTGTATCATACGACATCTTCATCGGAAGTGTGAGTTATGATTATTTGCGACAAGTCTTAGAACTGGAAGTGAATGAAGACTTTAGTATTCTTTTATTCCTTCTTTGTCTCGGGAGCCGAAGATTGCTACAGACAGTTATAAACAAGCTTTCAGTATGTGACTAAATAGGTCTTTGTTGATAGTATTCAGTATTCTGAGTTTGCTTATAATAGGCCCCGGAAGTGGTAGCCTGTAGATTATATGACCTTTTTCCTCCTTTTTCTTAGATCATAGGTGACAATCTACTGCTGTGTTCCTTAGCTTTCATACAATTATATGTTGCAAGGCATTGTTGTGATATTTCTTTCTCCTGGCACATTTGAAATGGTAAAAGTTTCACCTATTAACATTGATAACAGCATTATCTAAAACTTATGTCTTTTTTGTGATTTGTACAGAAAAAGTCTCGCCGCAAATCTAAGCATGATGCTATGCCTAAGGAAGAAGTGGAAAAGCTAAGAGCTTACTATGCAGACATCGACGCGTTTGAGCTAGATGTGGAGGAAGCCAAAGCTTATAACTCAGACTAGTAAGGCTGAAATGTTGTTGGCTTAAACAGCCAGCTTCACCACTTAACTTTGCTTATAGCTTTTAACACGAGAATTAACATCAGTAAATGAGCTTTCTGTAGAATTTAGCGCTGTGGAGTTCTTGTGTAAATATGAAGAAATACCTGCAGAATTAACCCTTTTTGGTATGTTCTTTGTGCAGTATAAAAGCTGTATAATAGTCATAGGATTACTGTCTACTGTCAAACACCCAAAACTGTATCATATCCTTCTGTGTTTTAGCTGTGCATATAAAAGTTGGTTATCATAAGTTTGAATCAATATATATTTAAAAGTTCGCTTTCTATTGCATTGAAAGCTAACTTTTAAAACAACTTCTGAAATGAGCCTAACTTTTAAACCCCCAGAATATATGAGTACTAAAACAACTTCTCAAATGGGCCTAAAGGGCCTTAAACGGTAGCGCTCGGATGGCCCAACCTAGAATAAATCCAGAATAAACCCCTAGAATTGAATTTTAAGAGGTTGATCCTTTGAGCTGTACCTACATCAAGAGCCCATAAGATAACTTCAGAATTGAATTTATGGAATTATGAAACTGCCTTTTCACTTGCACAAGTAAGGAACGTATGAGAAACATGCCCTTTAAATAGTGTTGGTGATAACCACATATGCCTTCGCCCACTGCAATCATAGGAATTACCTCTCCTCTCATACACACCATGGCTTCGAAAGACTTGCAAAGCACGCATTCGTCGGATGTTCCTTGTACTGCGTCCATGAAAGGGAAAGGTGTCGGCATCATTATCGGACCCACAACCCCTCCCAACAAGAACGAATCTGGTGTAGTGGTGGTCCACTCAGACAACTCCTACATTTCTCTTGCCAAACTGAGCTTTGGAACGGCCTGCACAGTAAGAGTGATGGTATGCCGTAAGTGGGAGTCGACTGATTTGAAAAGCAACCCTATAAGCACCGATTATATAATATCAGATGAGCATGTATTGTATTCTTACTTATGAATTGCCTTTTTGCTATTGCATAATTCCTGTCCACATGTACTGTTTTTGGTTGTTAACCCTAAGTATTCTTTGGACTCTACAATAGGGAGGGGCTATACATTGTACTGCATTGAGGGGAATTGCCCAGCGTTTTACCCCAACATTAGAAGAAGGCAATTGTTGAACTATTAAAGGGTTTACCTTGAAGCCAAACAAAGACAAATTCCGGCTGCGAAACGGTGACAAACATTGCATCCACCTCGAAGGCAATACCGTAGTCAAGAAACTCCAATGAGATACTTCCCTCTTTCAACGGTATCCCTTTCAGCTAACACCATTTGAAGATATTGCATTGAATGGATCGAAGCTCCTTCTTGGTATGCCATTATTTATACACCTGAAATATTGAAGCACAACAAAGCCAACCATTTATACTAATCTGTGATTCACTACTGTGCAGATGTGATAGGCATTGTGAGCCGTATTGGGCATATCAATCCCACTAGAAATAGTTCTCAATTGCTTGATATCCATATTCAAAATGAAAGGTACCTTTTGATTCTTTATCTAGGGTGATACATATATCACTGCTCTATAATACCTAAAAATAATCATCTGCTTTTGTTTCTGTTCATTATTTGTGATATAGAAATCTAGCAGCAATTCTCTGCCGATACAAAGATAACAAATTAACATACCCATTCATGAGAAATAAGTCATTCCTTACAGGGCCAAACAAGAGCATAACTCAGACGTTCCTAATATTAAGCTACCTCCAAATAAATATATAGTTACTCTATAATACCTGAAAATAATTATTTGATTTTGTTCATGTGCATTGTTTGTGATACAGAAATCTACTAGTAATTCTCTGCCAATAGAAAAAAAGAGAAAAAATTAACATACCCATTTATGAGAAATGAGTCACCTTGTACTTAACCACTACCATAATGAGTTTTAGACCATATAAAATTTTGAGATGAAATTAAATAATGAGATGAGATTTGTCCTTCCAGCAAATGCTCTTACCTACCATGTTTGTCTTGAATGACTATATTGAATTTTGACTACTTTATGATTGTTAGATTACTACTTACTAAAATGTAGAAATGTTTACCTTCCAATCTTTGCAGAGGCAAACAGATACGAGTGACGCTGTGGGGCAGCCTATGCGATGAGTTTGTCGAGAGAAATGCTAGCGCGCAACCCAACTACGTCCTCATCCTGCCTGGCATGCATGTGAAAGAGTGGAGAGGTTCAAACTACTACTACTTTATACTGTTATTAGTGAAAGGCTAAGAAAACCTGCCTACTGAAATGAACAATAAATAATAAAACACAAACATAATTACACCCCCTTTGTACCTGAGTCATGTATCTTTTGTCATCCTTCTACCACACTTCGACCCTTTCAGTTTTTTGACCCATTTCTTATAAAAATCTTTAGTATAGGAATGGTGCATACTTTTCCTACCAAGTACCAACCGGGTTATATCAAAATGTAAGGGTATCTTTTCATACAAAAAAAATGCCGCATCACAACAGCAGGAACAAAGAACAAATACATATAAGATTGTTGGCTTTAGCTAGCTTAGAACACAGATGTCTACCAATTGAGAGTTGTGAAATGAGTTGAATCATTCTCTGGGAAGTATTAAGGTCTGACATAGGCATGAGCAAGGAAAGTGGTATTCAAATGTTCCTTTTTCCTTCCATTTCCTGCCGTCAGCTTATTTTGTTATTTTCCTTTTACACAAAAGTAAAACAATGCTTTTAAAGCCTTAATTAAAAGTCTGTTACAACCATTTAACAATTTCTGAATTCTTTTCCCCATCTCATTTCATCCATATACAGGGGAGATATATTTATCAAGCACTTCAGCAACCTCAATCCAGGATACCAAAGAAATCTCTGAGATACAAGGATTTAAGTCATTAATGATGTACAACATTCTGTTCTTAAAACTTACCATGTTGTGGCTTGATATGACTTACTTATTGAATTTCTCACTACAGGAACACACACCTTTCTCATATTGTGCATCCACTCGGTCCCCAAGTCCCAAGAGAGGGAACACTCCTACAACTATTGCACCTGGGCAGGGAGCAAAAAGAAAACAATAAAATGGCAAGTTTTTCCCATTCCATACTTTCTCTTATTTACTACATATTTGTGACACATGATCTGATTCACCTTTTGTGATGATAGGAATCAATAGCCCTCCACTACAAAGTGAAACATGGTTGGTATTATTTCTCATGTGCCATTGGCAAATGCAAAAAATGGGTTAGTAAGGTTGATGACTAGTTCTGGTGTGACTCATGTTCGAAAATCTGCAAATTTCCCCAAACAAGGTAAGCTGTTTCAGATTTCTTTTCACAGTTCTAAACCTCTTAAGATTGCACAAACTAAATCAGAGGTAGAAAAGTTTATATCTTAAATAATTGCACAAAGTATTTAGGTCAAAACTTGCTTATGAGATGCCAATATTACCTTTTCAACTCCACTTTAGCGGGTGTAGATTCCTGGTAGAAGTTGGGCATAGGTGTTGCCTTCAAGTTCAGCCCCTTACATAGCATCCTAAGTTCAACACTTATTTACCTTGGCACATTATGCACAGGTACCGGCTGCATTTGGATATTTCCGATGAGTCATCCTTCATGGCCATCACTGTCTTCGATGAGATAGCCGAAGCCCTACTCAAAAAGAAAGCCAGCAAGTTGTTGAAAGAAGTCGGCGTACGTATTTCAGCCACATTGAAGTAGCAAAACTAGAAAAGAGTTACTTAAATTACCTTCTTACTCCCTTGGTGGGTCTTTGATGTAGGATGATGCCGATGAAAGCGTTCTCCCCGAGGAAATCCATTCCCTCACAAATACATATCACCTCCTGGAACTGAAGACGCATACATACTTTAATCATGACGACCATGAAAGCTTTACTGCAAGCAAGATAGTTAGGAGCTTACCAAGTGCAAAGGTATTGAAATCCCCTTTTCTGCTTGTAATTTATTACCCTTCTTATCTGACCATCCCACATGCGCAAAATATCATGTGTAGAATGCTACCTATGATGTTGTTCTCCCAAAAGAAGTCTGCCCTGAAGCTGAAACGCTGCATACAAAGGAGAATTTAACTGACCAAGAATCATCAGAAGGGACTAATACGTAAGGAAGACTATTGGAGCTAACATATATGAAAAAGTATAATAATTAAATTTAAGCCTAGATAACAAATTACCCTTATCGTAATTGTTTTCAGATCAACTGAAGGCATGGAGTTACGCGGTAAAACCGAGTCCCGGTCCAAAAAGCAAAAACTGAGTGGCTTCTCATCTGAGCAGCATCAAACTGGTGACCTGCAAGCAGACAACAACACTACTAGGTATGAAACATTTCTAATCTCCTTTCACTCCTCCTTTAGCATTATTTTGTTTTTCATGTAATTGCATAACCAATCTCATTCTACATGTTGTTATACAGACCTGAAGATGGTATTATAGAGAAATCTGGAGGCCTAAACCCCCCAAAAAGGAGATTGATCGCCATCGATGACGAGGACTGAAAGCAATTCTTAGTCCTTAGTGTGGGTTACATAGGCAATATGGAAAAATAAATTACATCCTTTTTTCAAGATTCCACCCGTTTGCAAACATTATAGCACCTAAGCTCTTCAATTCATTACTGAGTAAATCAAGGCTTATATGTGAAGAATCTTCTTTATGACTATGAAAATATAATAAATGTGTCAAAGAAACCAAAATTTATGACCTCTAAAATATGGCTCTTTCAGGAATTCCAACCATTTGTTGCCCAAGTTGTCTTGGCCACTTTTGATAACTGCCTAAAATTCTGCAAAAACTTTGTCAAATTCTAATGCTACCAAAATATTATTATAAATAGTCTTTGCGCCATCCAATTTCCCGGCCTACATGATCATCAGTCGTCACCTTGCTTACAACTATGTCTATCAAAGCGAAGAACAAATAGACGTACAATCACAGGAAAACGAAATAGGGATAGAAAACTAATCCAGTGCACCCACCTTGCAGTAAACAACTTGTGAACATTGTATGCACTTAAGTAAAGTACCTTAAATAGTTCAATACCCACCATCCGAATTAACTCACTTGCAACGATGGAGATGTTAACAAAAATTCACCCACTTGACACTTATGAAAGTGCATTCCAAACTAGAAGTTAAAAACAGAGGAGAAATAACAGTTTTGAGTTTTCTCTTTCTTTTGGCTTCAAAGACAAGAACAGTAATTTGACATTCGAAAGAATGGCTTGACACTCAAATATGACATTCGAAACAAATACAAACTAAACCTAATATGAGCTATATTTTAGAACACATATATACAACAACTAAGACAACATTTCTAATATTTCCTAAACAGATATTGACTTCGCAATGTATTTAGAACTTCATTGAAAAGAAGCATAACACCAAAGACCATATTTGTTTTAGCAAATAGTATTTATAAATACATTCTACTCTCACACAAAATCCCACACATTATCATATTTTACTGCACAATTGGCCATGACAGAAGGATATGGTTCGTTAGTTTTGATCCTCTCATTGCATAAGCCATACAAATGGGCCTTTTAACACAAAGATACTACGTATAGACCTATTTGTTGTGGTGACATGTGCATCAACAATATCACCAGTAACTAACCATTCATTACAAGTGGTATAATGCATATACCATTAGGGGTCAATTTGTGTGCTTTACCTTAAAATTCTGCAGCGGCAACTTTTGCGCAGCATACCTAGCCTAATTTAAGCAAGACCGAATTCCCCCAAAAACAAATCACTGCCCGAAATTTGGCATGCTAGCGTCACAGCAACATACCTTTATCCGCTTCTTTTCATAGGCAAATGTAATTGAAATGTGACATGCAAGCTTAAAAGGTCCTACAACGCAATTTTGGGACCAAGCATAAACCCAAGTCAATTACCGATCAGATTACCAAACAGATAAATGAATTCATATATGGAATATTTTGGTCTGAATGCTACCATGTTCTTCGGAAGGCCAACTCAAAATAGAGAAGTATACATTTGAGGGCGACCTGCGAAGATGGAAATCACCAGTTGCTCGGCGGATCTGGTGCTCTGGCGGTGCTGGTGTCGGGGAAGATCGCATATTGAGATTTAGATTGGATATCTGGAGTAGAGGGGTGAGGTCAGTGGCGGACCCAGGGGGGGCTTGAGTGGGCGGCCGCCCCCGCTTAGCCCCCGAGGACCGCCGAGATTAGGGATGAGCCGGATTAGATTTGCCATCGAAGCCCCCGCATGTTGCTGCCCAGATCTGAAAATGGGGGCCGATGTCTGCTGAGGGCCGAGGTTGAAGATGAACTTTGCTCTTTTTTTTTTAATTTTAAAAAGGTGGCAAAACGGCGTCGTTTTGGTCCCATGCCAAACGACGTCGTTTTGCTAAAAAAATTAAACACTCTATTTCATTTATGGAAAAAAAAACCATGCTTTCTTTCATTTCCCCATTTCTGCACAACATAGTACCCCCAATTTCAGTTGTTCGAACCTGTTGCATTCACCACCGCGCACTCACGCCGGCCTGAACAGCCAGTCCTCCTCCGACGGCGACGATTCGCCACCGCCCACCGGCAGCCCCGCCCTTTCGACGACTGATTAACTGTAAGTTGTTCCCGCCTCTCCTATATGTTTTGATAATTAAATGGAATTAATTTTTTGGGCTTGAATAGATTTTGGTTAAATTGAATAATTTTTTGTTGGATTTGAACTGAATTGATTTTGTTTAGGTATTTAGATTTGTGGACTATATATCTACTTGTCTTGTTGGTTGAATTTTATTGATAATTGATTGAAAATTGAAAATTGAGATTGATTTTGTGTGATTTGAAAATTGGTTGAAGATCAAATGTGAATTTGGTTTTTTTTCCCTTACTAGGATTATGGACAAATTTGTTATTCTGAGTAAGAAATCAACAATTCCAACTATCGAGCCTCCGAACAAAGAAATAAGAATTATACTATATCCATTTTAAATTTATATAAAAGTTACTTTTATTCTTTTGCATAGGTTTTTTAATACAAATATGAATTAAGATTAACTAAAGAAACAGATGTTATTATTCTACTAATAATATACCTACACATCTAATTGAACATAGCAAAGCCATGCTAATCTTTCAACCCTAGGTGCAGCTTCAAATACCCAATTCGTAGAACATCTGTATTTAGCCTTCGTGAAGTCACTATAAGTTTAAATTGTCGTTGGCGCAATGAAGAAGACTAAGCCGATGAAGAAGACTGCCACGCCAAACACCAGGGGTACCGTCTACACCAATACTATACATACACATATGGAATTGAACACCATGACGCAATGACAATTGCATATGCAGGCGAGTTACCCAATTTTACAAATTCAGGATTTCAAATACAATTATGCACAACCACGATATGGAGGAAAGATGGACTGGTTCAGACCTTTTGTGGCTTGCAAATACCAAACTCAGGTATATCTACCTAAGTAGTGGTGACCACACATCCTAATCATCAATTGCGCCCATCATGAACAACACACATACTTATAAATCATACTACTCAATGGCAACAGGGCACTTACCAGATGTCGCCTCGGAACAACAACCATCAAATACGTATCAATCACACCAACGTATGCCAACACGAGACCTCTGAAATGTCAACGCAGAACAACAAACGACAATACGTGCAACAAATATAGCAATTGGTTAGCTCACTACATACTTGCATTATATGGATACAATTTTTAAGAGAATGATACAAAAAAAAGCAGCTAAAAGGAATAACCAATGAGCTAACCAACTAAATAACCACCGCCAGATTATTGGAAAAACAAATAATGGTAGTTCAAATATTGAAAACATGCTGCTGTAATGGGGCTAGAACAATGGCATGGAGCACGATGACCCAACTGAACTAACTTCCTTCATTTCTTATGCATATATTTATTATGGGAGTGGTGTATAATTTTCCTACCAAGTACTAACCCAAGTAATATGAAAATATTCCATAAGAGTTTCTTCTACCAAAATCATAGTTTTTTTACTTCTCCAGCTGACAAATAGATGATAAAACGTCCTTGAGTAATGAAATGTAACTCAAACTTAGAATCTATAGACGCAATCGTGGGAATGAAACGTCTCATCATCATTGTCATTCCCATGTTGGTCAAGATGTAAGCAGCCCGAATTAGACCATATGGAATCTATGAAGAACACTCACTGAATCCATTTTGTCCCTCAGTGAACATGTCACCTAACCAATTCAGCAGAGAGAATGTAGAAATGTTAGAGGGAAAAGCAACTCAAACTGCAAACTAAGTTGACATATACTCCAAGGATGTGTGTCACCGCTCATCCTTGGAGTAGCGATTGCGACAACAGTAGGAGTGGCTATTTCATACTGCAAACTATATTGATAAGTTCATATAGCCATATAGGAACAAGGATGCAGAAGAAGATTGTAGAACCATTAATTGATTAGTAAATTTACATTCACAAGGATGCACTAAGTTGAAATGCCTTGTTACACGGAACAACAGAAGCTAACCTATTCTTCTGATGAACTGAACGAAGACATGAATATATGTAGTAATTACCTTGCCACTCCCAAACCACTTCTGATTCACCCTTCACAAGCTTTGGATAGCATTCCATTCTAGACTCTTCAGCCATTAACTCCTCTACCTAAGATAAGGTCAAAGGACAACTAAAAGTTGCATACAATCATTGCAAAGTGAAAAGGCATATTCACAATAAAACGTCCATGCCTCTTTATAGGTTAAGGAGAGAACATTCGTATGTCAGGAAAATATAATGTATATAGCCTTTGTTCTAGAATTAAGTATTGGAACAAACCTTTATTGTTACCCGTCTCATGTTTTTTATTAGTAAGAACTACATCCTAAATCAAGTGATACATGAACTACCTTGTCTCAATGCTAGAGTGCCTAAAGGATGTATGCACCTCAACTGATTAATACATCGTTGTTTTTGGTTTCTAGGAAGACAGATTGTTCACTATGATTTGCAAATTCTTCCCCTAATTAGAATGATTAACTTCAGCTGGAAAATACAGGTTATAGTAAACATAGGTAGGCTTGTCTGCAAGAATGAGGGGTACCTAATACCTTGTCTGCAACAAAACAATAGGAGTAGCTATTTCTTACTAATTTGTAAGACTTGTAGTGGAAATGTGTAAAGTAGATAGTAAATTGTCTACTATCACAATTATTTTGAAACAAAAATCAGAGGGAGTTTAACTAAACAATAATTGACCTTCGTAGTTATATATAGAAATATAGAATTGAGTTCACCAAATTTCAACGTCAACTACATTTGCCTACTATAACCCTCTCTTAAACTTAATGAATATGAACACATATAATCAACTACAACATTTGAAATCTACCCAAACATGTTATCAACGTATTTCTAAATTTAAACGCATTTTTGATATGGAAATACACAGTCACATACATCCTTATATCAACATATTGTCAACCTACACATATAAATAAATGATGTGCACCAAAGATGGCATTATAACCTCAATATCACATGTCTACAGGCAACAGTGCAGGTGTAGCCCCCACGCAAACAGTAAAGGTGTATGCAGCACATAAATCAAGTGGTAAGATCAATCCATACTTACATTTAGCAATTCATACCGACACAAATTGTTTACTAACCATCGATTGTCATACCTGGGACACAAGTATTATATGAGAAGTTGGAGTACCCTAAATATAAATGTCGTTTCTGCAATGCCAACATGTGGAAGGAGGAAAAATAAACAGCAGCAACAGAGGCAAATCTCACCTTCTCCATATGCTGTCAAGAAGGCAAGGTCAAGTTCCCAACATTACAAGACACCCTAGAACCCCTAAAACATCTGCTACAAGGAAGCAACCCTGAATGTGCGGATTTCAGACAGAAAATCTGGATCTACAACAGCATATTTGCATTCACATCATTTGGCGCCCGAATTGATGAAAAAATCAACCAGTCACGCGGGCCGTACACTTTCAGGATTTCGGGGCAAAACTACCATAGACTAGGCTCACTTATTCCTGAAGAAGGAGCCCCACCCAGGTATGCTCAGCTGTACTTCTCCGATACCGGAAATGAACTGCGTAATAGGATGGGGTGCATGGATTCGACCGGTAAGGACATAGACCAATCAGTCGTGCTGGATTTGATGCAAATGTTGCATTCGACTAGCAGTGTAGCAAAGGCATTTACAATGGCGAGAGATTGGGCAACATAAAATGACTCTATGGAGTTCACACTCAAACTCCTTGGTGAAAGGAAGCCAAATGAAAGGCAACATAACCTCCCTATAGTTTCTGAAGTGGTTGCCCTAATTGTGGGAGACTTTGGCCAGAGTACTGCCCCAAGAGATGTTTACATACAAAGCAAAACAAGAGGCCCACAAAGGATATCTGAATTGCATCCCCTTTACATTGCTCTACAGTATCCACTACTCTTTCCCCCATGGTGAAGATGGCTTTCATGAAAACATTTCATATTATTCAAATAGTGGAAGGCGGAAAACTCAAAGGGGACATGTTACAATGAGAGAGTTTTATTGTTATAGAATTCAACAACGAATTGATGAAGGGATGACACTCTTACGCGGAAGAAGGTTGTACCACCAATTTCTGGTGGACGCATATACCGCAATGGAGGAACAACGCCTACACTGGATCAAATTCAACCAAAAACAACTACGGGCTGATCTGTATAATAATATCTGCGATGCAGTATTGAAAGGCGACACTGAAGCAAGGTCCATTGGTAAACGAATAGTTCTCCCGTCAACCTTCACTGGCAGCGCAAGGTACATGGTCCAAAACTATCAAGACGCAATGGCATTATGCAGGACATTTGGAAACCCTAGCCTGTTTATCACATTCACAGCTAATCCAAATTGGCCAGAGATAGAAGAAATGTTAAAGGAATTAGAAGGGCAACAAGGGGCTGACAGACCGGAAATCATGACGCGTCTTTTCAAGCGGAAGTTAGCGCAACTAATGCACGACATCAACCAAAAAGGCATTTTTGGGACAACAAATGCTGGTATCATCTTCTTTACATAAATATTCCAATTACACAATGCATGAATATTTAAACCTACTTTTCCTAATTCTATATTCCTAATCTAATCATGCTAACATGCACATATTACAAATATATTTAGTTCACTCATTCCATAGCACAATATTTAAGAATGCTTATCGCCTTTCATGTTACTAATCCGTTGTTTTTAAAATGAATCGCAGCTGTCTACACAATAGAATTCCAAAAAAGGGGTCTTCCACATGCACATATTTTAATTTGGCTACAAGAAGGGATGCAGGCAAAGACAGCAAGGGACATTGATGAAGTCATTTCAGCTGAAATCCCTTGCAAGGAAAGAGATCCAGAAGCACATAAAGTTGTGATTGAACATATGTTGCATGGGCAGTGTGGTGAGGGAAACAAAAACGCACCATGCATGAGTAATGGTGTATGCAAGAAACATTTTCCAAATCCATTTTATGCAGCCACTACACTTGATGAAGATGGTTATCCCATCTACCGTCGAAGACAGAATGGGGTATTTGTGCAAAAATGAAAGACAAAGCTTGATAACCGATATGTGGTGCCATACAACAGGTATTTGTTGTTAAAATATCAAGCCCACATTAATGTGGAATGGTGCAATCATTCCAGAGCAATAAAGTACCTCTTCAAGTACATCAGCAAAGGCCCCGACAGAGCAACTGTAGTCTTTATGCAAAGCACTAACAATGCTGATAATAGTGAGCCAGGGAAAAAGGTTGAAGTAGATGAGATCCAACAGTTTCTGGAGTGCCGTTACTTATCTGCTTGTGAAGCTGCGTGGCGGATCTTTGCTTTTGATATTCACTATTCCAGGCCAGCTGTCATTCGCTTGACATTTCACTTGCCCGATCAAAACCCGGTCACAATTTCAGATAGTCAGGACTTGTCAGCATTACTACAGAGGGAAGAAGTCAAGAAAACTATGTTCACTGAATGGTTTACCCTAAATACCATAAATGTTGAAGCAAGACAATACACATATGCAGAAATACCTACATCATATGTGTGGAATGCAACAGACAAGGTATGGACTAAAAGGACCCAGCAAAAGCCAATTGGGCGGATTGTGTACTGTCATCCAGCTGTATGGGAGAGATACTATCTTAGAATGCTCTTAAATGTTGTCAAAGGGCCAAAGAATTTTGAAGAGATCAGAACGGTGGATGGGTCAACATATGACAGCTTCAGGCAAGCTTGCTATGCATGCGACATGCTAAATGAGGACACTGAATGGACGGATGCGATTCAAGAAGCACAAGTATGGGCGACTGGACCCCAACTACGGGAATTGTTAGTCATGATACTACTTTTCTGTGATGTCAACAACCCCGCCAAACTATGGGACCACAATTGGGAGGCACTTTTAGAGGACATACTTTACCAAAAGAGAAAGCAGTTCAGATTTCCAACCTTAGAACTCAGTGAGAATCAAATCAAGAACTACTGTTTATTGCATATTCAAGACATACTTGCAAGGAATGGGAAAGGACTATCAGATTTCCCAGATCTACCAAAGCCGGAAAAAAGTTTGCTCACAAATATGGATAATAAACTAATTCAAGAAGAGATGGCCTATAGCACTTCAGAAATGGCTGACCTACACCGTACCCTTCTCGGAGCACTAAACTCAGATCAACTCATTATTTATCAGAAGTTTATACAATCAGTTCAAAATCAGGCCGAAGAATTCTTCTTTGTTTATGGGCCAGGAGGCACAGGAAATACTTTTTTGTACAAAACCATTATGGCAAAGTTAAGATCTGAGAGAAAGATTGTGCTCGCCGTTGCATCATCAGGTATGTAATACACACATTTTACAAAGCACAACACAAACTACTATAAGGTATTGCATTATTACAAACTAACATCCATAACGAAATTACTTACCTCCACATTGTTACCTTAAATTGTGCAGGAATAGCATCGCTACTTCTTCCAGGAGGCCGGACAGCTCACAGCAGGTTCGTCATCCCAATCGATCTGCTTGAGCATAGCACATGTGGTATCACACAGAACTCACATTTAGCCCAACTAATGCATGAGGTTCAACTGATAATTTAGGATGAGGCCCCAATGACGCAAAGGTTTGCATTTGAAGCACTCAACAGAACATTGCAAGATATTCAAGGCATCAAAAAAGATGAAAACAAACAGAAAATGTTCGGAGGCATTACAATACTACTAGGAGGAGATTTCAGACAAATCCTGCCGGTGATAACAAAGGGAAAAGACAAGAAATTGTGCAAGCATGTATAAACAACTCTCCTTTGTGGCAAAGTTGTCAGGTATTGACATTATCACAAAGCATGAGAGTGAATGAGCGTCAAAGCAATGGAACGATCGACACCTACAAACAAAAGTTCAATGAGTGGATCCTACAGGTGGGCGATGGGAATGCAAAAGCAATAGCTCTTGATGATGAGGATGAGGCAACGTGGATTGACATTCCCCAACAATTCATCATTGCTCTATGAAATAACCCGATTGCACAGATCATTGATGAAGTGTTCACTGATTTTGCCCCAAACCAGAAAAATGCAGCCTACCTCCAGGAAAGGGCTATTCTCACACCACTGAATGAAGATGCAGACAAGATAAACGAGCATATGTTCAACACATTGCAAGGAACAATGCACACATACAAGAGCTCTGACGAGATCTGCATGGCTTCAACAGACATCGCACAGCAGGAGCACATGTACCCCATCGAATTCTTGAACAAACTTAATTTCTCAGGTACAACTACATTTAAAAATACACACTCCATACTAAAAAACGAAACCTACCCCTTACACCATGTGGAATTATGTACAATTTTGTAACAGGTATGCCTTCGCACATCCTCAACCTAAAAGAAGGGTTGCCGGTCATGCTCATGCGAAATGTTAACCATACCCAAGGACTATGCAACGGCACAAGACTCATAATTACACATCTAGGTGAATGGGTCATCGAGGCTGAAATCATAACAAGAACAAACATGGGAAGAAAGGTGCTTATTTCGAGAATTACACTAAGTTCGACAAAGACAAAATGGCCATTTGTTATGAAGCGTAGACAGTTCCCCATTAAACAATGCTTCGCAATGACTATCAACAAAAGTCAAGGCCAGTCTTTAAAGCATGTGGGTTTATATCTTCCAAAACCCGTTTTCTGCCACGGGCAACTGTATGTTGGTATTTCACGTGTCACAGAGCCACAAGGACTGAAGGTACTGATTGTGAATGAAGGAAACCAACCCAAAAACCGCACAAAAAACATTGTGTTCAAGGAGGCTTTCAACAACTTAGCATCACATGCAAGCTTATCCTAATAACACTACCCAAACACTAATTACATTACACGTATTGTTATTTAATTTGTACCAACTATTATCCCTTATACTTCTTTTTGGAATACAACACCCTAATACATTTCTTGTGTTGCTATTACAATACACAACTCACATCAGGTAAACAATGCGGCTTCCACCACTCTAGCATAAAGCAAGAAACAACGAAGAATCACAAAAACAGGTACGGTTCAATCACGTTAACAAAAAACACGTATCAAAGTTCAACATATGTTCATCACATAATTACCTCATTTTGGCTCCTCAGGCCCTGGGTCAGCAACCCTCGCGATGAACATCATCTATTGGAGGTAACACACTCGATGCACTTTTGAATGACATGGTTTCAATTTTTATAGTGTACACAACGCATAATTTGGGCATCAAACTATATAACCATCTTAATTTTTGGATCCAAATCAACAACTTCGATAGCCTGTAAACAAGAGATTGGTGAGGCTATGTGTGGCAGGTGGCATGGTCGAATATGAGAGAATTAAGCAAGATTTTTGTGACAACTGGGTTCATTGAATGACGGGAAAAAAAGGACATTGTCTTTATTATTACAGTGCTAAAATGTAAAAAAGAGACAGTGATCTATTTTATGACAAAGATTCAAATAAAATAAAGATGACATCAAAGAAAAATAACGGTTTATGAATATGACCATTTCCCTATTACATATATACATCAATAGCTAAAATATAACTTCAAAAAACACAACTGACTACTTAAATATAAGTTTAAAAGAAATGCAAGAGACCTTCTTTGCAATAGTTTTACACGATATGATGTATTTTAGCATAAAGATTAAACTTTTTAAAAGTTACAGTTGCTTTATTTCTTAACCAGTATTTCACTACTTCATATTAAACATGTTTAATACTCTAAAATTGGTTTCATACAAAACATTAAATACTTAGGATATTTAATTAACACATTTAGTGCACAAAAAATGCATGCTTATTATTAACTACAAATTACAGGAAATTTTTTTAAGGAAAAAAACATATCCCTACAAACACGAAATTTTAATTTACTACAAAGTGTAATTTTATTCCTTAACAGATTATCACACACAAAAAACACCTAATACCTAACATAATTACATATAATATTTGTATACGTAACAAAGAATATATATATATATATATATATATATCACATTACAAACAAAACTAAAAAAAACATATTACAAACTCATTATTATATCGTGATACTACATACACGCAAATGGTGCTCCGGCTCCGATTTCTAGTTAGTATTAATGACTTGGTAAAAATGAGTTTAATGGGTTTAATTAGTAACTTCGTCCTAGATTTGTAGAAGCTGATAATCATCCAAAATAATATTATTTGTTGGGATGGATCGGTGGTGGTGCATGAATCCTTGTGTTTGGGATGTGTACTACTAACTACTAAGTGCAATGTGCCTGAATTTTGATGTTTTTTTTAATCTTTTTTCTTGATTAAAAAATTGATCTTATAAATTAAGAACAGAGAATCAGAGATTCTTTACTAATTTATACATTGAGTTTTTTTTTGGTGATGTAATTTATACATTGAGTTGATAGCACGTGCAAACTTCTCTCCTCTATTTATACAAAAGAGTATAAATTGTTTGGCTGAAACTATATGCGCGACGTTTTTTTTCTTTGCGCACGACATTCTGTACGCTAGAAAATGGCGTACGCCATATTCTAGCGTACAGAATAAAATATATATAAATAATAAGATTATATGTATTTTGAATTTTTTTTAAAAAATAAGTATAAATCTGTACGCCAGAATATGGCGTACGCCATATTCTAGCGTACAGAATAAAATATGTATAAATTATAAGATTATATATATTTTGAACTTTAAAAAAAAAATAAGTATAAATCTGTACGCCATAATCTGGCGTACAGATTATAAAAAAAAATTAAAACTTTTTAATCATGTAGAGAATTTCAATACGAGTCCGTACATATAAAATTCGCCCAAAACGGACATCATTTGCCCCTCCAAAAGACCAAAACACGAAGCTTTTCTACCTATTTTTTTATTTGGTGCCCGACATATAGCGCATTATAGTGAAATTTAATGGTATTTTTTGATTTTTTCTACTATAATTTTGTATAAGATTTTAATACGAGTCCGTACATATAAAATTCATTCAAAACGGATATCGTTTTCCCCTCCAAAAACGATATCCAAAACGGATATCGTTTTCCCCTCCAAAAAGCCCTATTTTGAGTTGGGGCTTAGACGGATATCATTTTCCCCTCCAAAAAGCCCCTCCATTAAACTCCTCTTTTGAGTTAGGACTTAAATATGTGGCTTAAATGAAGGCTTTTTGAGTTTAAGCGTCTATTTAAGCCCCAACTCAAAAGAGGGGTTTAATGGAGGGGCTTTTGATCCCAAATTATAATTATATTTATATTAAATTACAATTATGTATTATATTAGGTTATCAAAATATCATTTATATTAAATTACTAAATATACCCTTTATATTAAATTATAAAAAATTTGAATTTATATTAAATTTCAATTACATGTTGCATTTTAGGTAAATTGAAAGAAAGGAAAAAAACCGCGGGCGCGGCCTTGGAAGAACTCAGCTAAGATGTCAAGAAGCAAAGCCGCGATCGTATATAAGTGTAACTATATGAAATATAATAAAATACTATAGTATATCACTATAACTATGTGAAATATAATGAAATGATATAGTATATAAGTCTAAGTATACTAGATTTAATGAAATACTATAGTATATAAGTCTAAGTATACTATATTAAATGAAACACTATAATATATAAGTCTAAGTATACTAGGTTTAATGAAATACTATAGTATATAAGTCTAAGTATACTAGATCTAATGAAATACTATAGTATATAAGTGTAACTATATGAAATATAATGAAATACTATAGTATATAAGTGTAACTATATGAAACTTTTATGAAATACTATAGTTATAAGTGTAACTATATGAAATATAATGAAATACTATGGTACATAAGTGTAACTACATGAAATATAATGAAATACTATAATATATAAGTGTAACTATATGAAATATAATGAAATACTATGGTACATAAGTGTAACTACATGAAATATAATGAAATACTATAGTATATAGGTGTAACTATATGAAATATAATGAAATACTATGATACATAAATGTAACTATATGAAATATAATGAAATACTATGATACATAAGTGTAACTATATGAAATTTAATGAAATACTATGGTATATAAGTATAACTATATGAAATTTAATGAAATACTATAGTATATAAGTGTAACTATATAAAGTTTAATGAAATACTATAGTATATAAGTATAACTATATGAAATATAATGAAATACTATGGTACATAAGTGTAACTACATGAAATATAATGAAATACTATAGTATATAAGTGTAACTATATGAAATATAATGAAATACTATGTTACATAAGTGTAACTACATGAAATATAATGAAATACTATAGTATATAAGTGTAAGTATATGAAATATAATGAAATACTATGATACATAAATGTAACTATATGAAATACTATGATACATAAGTGTAACTATATGAAATTTAATGAAATACTATGGTATATAAGTATAACTATATGAAATTTAATGAAATACTATAGTATATAAGTATAACTATATGAAGTTTAATGAAATACTATAGTATATAAGTATAACTATATGAAATATAATGAAATACTATGGTACATAAGTGTAACTATATAAAATATAATAAAATACTATAGTATATCAGTGTAACTACATGAAATATAATGAAATGATATAGTATATATAAGTCTAAGTATACTAGATTTAATGAAATACTATAGTATATATAAGTGTAATTATATGAAATACTATAGTATATAAGTATAAGTATACTAGATCTAATGAAATACTATAATACATAAGTGTAACTATATGAAATATAATTAAATACTATGATACATAAGTGTAACTATATGAAATATAATGAAATACTATAGTATATAAATATAAGTATATAACTATATGAAATACTATGATACATAAGTGTAACTATATGAAATATAATGAAATACTATAGTATATAAATGTAACTATATAAAATTTAATGAAATACTATAGTATATAAGTCTAAGTATACTAGATCTAATGAAATACGATATTACATAAGTGTACTATAGTATATGAAATATAATGAAATACTATAGTATATAATGAAATATTATAATATATAAGTGTAACTATATGAAATATAATGAAATACTATAGTATATTAGTATAATTATATGAAATATAATGAAATACCATAGTATATAAGTATAACTATATGAAATATAATGAAATACTATAATATATAAGTCTAAGTATACTAGATGTAATGAAATATTATAGTATATAAGTCTAAGTATACTAGATCTAATGAAATACTATAGTACATAAGTGTACTATATAGTTTTCCTTATATACTATAGTTTTCCTTTATATTTAATGTGAATATACTAATATACTATAGTATTTCATATAGTTATACTTATATATTATAGTATTTCCTTATACACTATAGTATTTTCATTATATACTATAGTATTTCATTATATTTCATATACTTATATTTATATACTATAGTATTTCATTAAATTTTATATAGTTACACTTATATACTATAGTATTTATATACTATAGTATTTCATTATATTTCATATAGTTATACTTATATACTATAGTATTTCATTAAAGTTCATATAGTTACACTTATATACTATAGTATTTCATTAAATTTCATATTACTTATATACCATAGTATTTCATTAAATTTCATATAATTACACTTATGTATCATAGTATTTCACTATATTTCATATAATTATATTTATGTATCATAGTATTTCATTATATTTTATATAGTTACACTTATATACTATAGTATTTCATTATATTTCATGTAGTTACACTTATGTACCATAGTATTTCATTATATTTCATATAGTTACACTTATATACTATAGTATTTCATTAAATTTCATATAGTTACACTTATATACTATAGTATTTCATTATATTTCATATAGTTACACTTATATAATATAGTATTTCATTATATTTCATGTAGTTACACTTATATACCATAGTATTTCATTATATTTCATATAGTTACACTTATGTATTATAGTATTTCATTAGATCTAGTATACTTAGACTTATGTACCATAGTATTTCATTATATTTCATATAGTTACACTTATGTATTATAGTATTTCATTAGATCTAGTATATTTAGACTTATATACTATAGTATTTCATTATATCTCATATAGTAACACTTATATACTATAGTATTTCATTAAATCTAGTATACTTAGACTTATATACTATATCATTTCATTATATTTCACATAATTACAGTTATATACTATAGTATTTTATTATATTTCATATAGTTACACTTATGTACGATCGCGGCTTTGCTTCTTGGCATCTTAGCTGAGTTTTTCCAAGGCCGCGCCCGCGGTTTTTTTCCTTTCTTTCAATTCACCTAAAATGCAACATGTAATTGAAATTTAATATAAATTCAATTTTTTTTATAATTTAATATAAAGGGTATATTTAGTAATTTAATATAAATGATATTTTGATAACTTAATATAATGACATAATTATAATTTAATATAAATATAATTTGGGATCAAAAGCCCCTCCATTAAACCCCTCTTTTGAGTAGGGGCTTAAATGGACGCTTAAACTCAAAAAGCCTCCATTTAAGCCCCATCTTTAAGCCCTAACTCAAAAGAGGGGTTTAATGGAGGGGAAAACGATATCCGTCTAAGCCCCAACTCAAAGAGGGCTTTTTGGAGGGGAAAACGATATCCGTTTTGAATGAATTTTATATGTACGGACTCGTATTAAAATCTTATACAAAATTATAGTAGAAAATTTCAAAAAATACCAAAAAATTTCACTATAATGCGCTATATGTCGGGCACCAAATAAAAAAATAGGTAGGAAAGCTTCGTGTTTTGGGCTTTTGGAGGGGCAAACGATGTCCGTTTTGGGCGAATTTTATATGTACGGACTCGTATTGAAATTCTCTACATGATAAAAAAGTTTTTTTTTTATAATCTATACGCCAGATTATGGCGTACAGATTTATACTTTTTTTTTTTTTAAAAGTTCAAAATACATATAATCTTATAATTTATACATATTTTATTCTGTACGCTAGAATATGGCGTACGCCATATTATGGCGTACAGATTTATACTTATTTTTTTAAAAAAAATTCAAAATACATATAATCTTATTATTTATACATATTTTATTCTGTATGCTAGAATATGGCGTACGTCATTTTCTAGCGTACAGGATGTCGTGCGTAAAGAAAAAAAAACGTCGCGCATATAGTGGCCTCGAAATTGTTTTTGGTAGAAAAAAGTTCAAAATATTAATGTCTTATAATCGTTTATCTAGATGCATAGAACCACCTGTAAATAACTGATTCTTTTTCAATATTATATTTTGTCAAGTGATGACCACTATGAAACAACATAACTTGCATTTTATTTATAGTCCGAGACTCTAGAGAGAGGGGCTCTCCATTCTCTCTAGAAAACCCCTAAAAATCAAAATGGGTAAATCCCATCCAGCAAAAGGGTAATTCCCTCTAAGGGATAAACTCCCTAAAACAACAACAATCAACAACAAGAACAATATCAAACCATGGAAACCTCAACTTCAATTTGGGAAACCCCCAATTAAACCTACTTTATCTAAATCTTTTCTCCTGAACATAAGTCTTCTTTTCCATCCAAGATCTCAACTTTCAAGATATATCCATTTTATAGGAGTATTTTCTCCTCCTCTCTGCCTTTGCTGAACCACATCTTCATTTGTAGTTTGCATTTGCCTGAAAGCAGAAACGAACACAACAAATAGATAATCATCTAACACTAAAGGGTTTGTCAACCCTTAAACTATCCAACATCAAATCATGGGAACCCCAATTTTCTATACTGGAAACCCCAACTAACAACACCTATAAAAAATGTTCAAAGCAAAATCTATGGTATGGTTAAGCACTAAAAAAATACCCATCAATATCAAAATGGAAATTCTCTAAAATAAATCTCTACCAAATTCTCTAACCTGAGGTTGGTAAAACTGGAAAATCATTGAGCAATTTGAGCGAATAGTTTTGCTCCAATATCATCCACCTAAGTTTGAACCCATATTTCTTTCCACAAACTAGATCTGAGTCCCTTGCTCTTCAACACCAGATTTGACTTGCAAGTTGGTGCATCCTTTGATCGGACCCAAATTTTAAGCCTCTCCAACATAGGTTTGCCTTGCCTTTGGCCGAGTGCCACTGGACCTTCACAAAATTGGGTATGCTCGATCCCTCACGAACAGCCTTGTGCCCAGATCTGAACTGTCTCTCTCTTACATCTACCTCAGTTACCACTATAATCTCTAGCACAATCGATGAATCCGTACTTGCTAGCTCGATCCTCGCTTGATACCGTCGCTCGCCGGTTCAAACCATGCTCGAACCACCGCTAACGATGATTAAATAGCGTTGAGCCCAAATCCTCGGTCCAAAAATCAGATCTATTGTTAACGATAATATCAAATAATCAATTTCTTCTTATTATTAATTGTCCATTATCTCCATTATCTTAGTGATTCCAGTATTGTTGTTACTGCTATTGTAAGTGGGAGAGATCTTACGATCTGTAAGCTAATCTCTCTCACCAGTCTATCTCTTCTCTTGTATTTAAGGACATTCAGGTTAATTAATAAAACAAGATCATTCATCATCTATTTACATGGTATCACGCCGCTGATCCTTCTCTTTCCCTAATACAAACTCTCTTCTCTCTCTTCAAAAACACAACTCCGCCCTGCTCATTGCCATGGCAGCCGAGTTCAGCACCACAATTCAAAACCCAAACGACGGTAATCGCCCGTTTATTATCGTCCACTTCACAAATGCTATCAAACTCACACCTACAAACTACATCACGTGGATGACTCAAATCTGATCCACTCTTCGAGGCTATGACATGTTCAAATTCCTCAACGGCGACCACCCAACTCCGCCGTCAACAACTCCCGCTGCAAACTCCGATGTAGCCCCTGTTCCGAACCCGGCGTTCATCACCTGGGAGCGCCATGATCAACTCCTTTACGGAGCCCTTGTTGGTACCCTGTCAAGCACCGTCGCTCCGCTTGTCACCCGGGCCAAAACATCCAAGGAGGCGTGGGATATTCTTGCCAAAACCTACGCCACTCCCTCCAAAGGAAGAATCAATCAACTGAAGGACAAACTCCGCTCCATGTCCAAGCAAAACCAGTCCATTTCGGACTATATGCAGGCGATCTCCAACTTAGCCGATTTGCTTGCCTCTCTCGACAAACCGGTTGATGATGACGATCTCGTCAATTATGTTCTTAACGGGCTGGACGCCTTCTATCAACCCGTTGTCGACGCAATCAAAGCTCGTGACTCTACCATTCTTTTTGAAGAACTCCATGAGAAACTCATTGTCAAGGAGTTGGCATTGAAGAACGATGCATCGTCCTCCGCTGCTGCTCCGGCTACTGCGCTAACCGCCCAAACTAAGCCCAAACACAACCGCCGTCCATCACACCAACAGCCTCAGCCTAACATCCAACCCATTTCCGCCCTCCATCGATGATCCCTTCTTCCCAGCCACGTCCGTTTCTCGGCAAATGCCAATGGTGCCGTACACCGGGTCATGTGGTCTCCTATTGCCCATTATTCCGCCAAACACATCCCACTGTGATAGGTGCAATTTAGTGCACCTTAACTAGCGACTATTGACACGTTTTAGATGGAGTTTTGGTATAAGAAGAGGCTAAGTCTGTAATCCAGGAGAAGAGTTGAAGAAGTACAGATATGAAGGTTTTACAGCTTAGTGAAGAAGATAGAGGATTGATGGAGAAGTCTGCTCAAAACTAAAGGAGAAAGCTACCTCACTTGGTAGTACTTGGGAGCAGATGAAGGATGAAGAGGCTGGCCAGTGCCGCCCCGCACCACTGCCACCGCGACCCGGCGAAGATCCTCAGAGAAGGGCTCAGAGAAGAAGCCACCGCCTCGCGGTGGAGCATTACCGCCTCGCGGTGGGAGTGAAGACCGCACGGCTGACGTGTTTTATTAATATTCCTATTTTAGACATTATTACTTTAGTATATTTTATTTCCTTTTTTTTGTTTGCTAGGTTAAACTTCTGAGAACCTATTTAAGATCTTTTTAATAGTTCATAAAGGGGGTCCCTCTCTCTTTTTAACAATACAATTTCTAGGTTTTTGAACAATGGATAGCTAAACACTTTTGTTTCGCTAGACAATTGAAGCACTACAATGAATTGGTTGTGAGATTTCTATGCCTTGTTCTATATCTTATTAAGTTGGATTGATTCTCTTGTTTGAACTGTCTATTGATTTATGTTGATTCTTCTAGCGTAGCTAACTAGGTTTTTCGGCATCTATCATATTGCTAGGATTGCATATAGGGGTTCCGAGTGCATATCTAGTGGCAAACACAATTGTGCGTATAGGGGTTCTGAGCGTACAATTGTGTGTGAGAATCAATTGCATGTTAAGTAGGGGAGTGAGTACTTATACGTCTTTCTACTTGCATGTATCCTATATCCTTGTGTGCATTGCTATTGCTGTATTGGTGCTAGAGTACGCTGACAACTGTGAGAATCAGTTGTACTTTATCATTGGTACCGTAATAAGTCTATCGACAACTGTGAGAATTGATAGTATTCACGATCAGGGTGGGAACAATAATAAGATAGTAAAAGAATTTGGAAAGATAGTTTTCAGTGATCAACCACTTGCATTGTGGTGTGGATATTTGTCTGGTGGAATACTTTCCCTCATTATATTTCGTTTCTTGTCAGTAATTACATCTTTGGTTACATTGCGATTATTCCAAACAACCCCCTGTTACTTGTTAGTCACACGTTATTGCATACAGATAACCGACTCCCTGTGGGATCGACCCTGACTTACTTACTATACTCTTTAGTAGGTGAATTGGGATTATTTTGACAAGAAAACGACACCGGTTTCCGGACCTGTCACACTGCCCGACCCCCATCTCTCAACAGTCCTCCCCAACCACAAGCAAACTTGGCAGGCCTCGCTCCGACTGGACCCCAATACCTGGTGGACAGTGGCGCTACTCACCACATGGTCAACGATCTCAACAACTTGAACCTGCACTATCCATACAACGGACCCGACGAACTTTTTATGGGTAGCGGTGAAGGTTTGCAAATCACACACTCTGGCACTTTTTCGCTTAAGTCTTATGCACATGAATTTTGTTTATCCGATGCTCTTTGTGTTCCAAATATGACAAAAAACGTAATATATGTTTCCAAATTAACATCGAGTAATGATTGTGCTATCATTTTCTTACCTTCTTGTTTTGTTGTGAAGAGCATCGCCACGGGAACAACGCTCCTTAGTGGGCCGTGCGTCGACGGAGTCTACGTCTGGCCGTAGACTCGACCCTCCGTTAACACCGTCGCTGTTTTCTGCTCGTCTCTCTTGCATCACAAGTTGGGCCACCCATCTTCCAAGATTTTCAAGTTTTTGCAGCACTCTTTCAACCTTTCTTCCTCCCGTTTTAAGCAGTCTGGTTGCATATCTTGTAATAAAAACAAGAGTCATCGGCTCCCCTTTCAACATTCTTCTTTGAAATCTACTTACTTTCTTGAAATAATCTTCTCTTATGTGTGGACCTCCCCCAAATTATCTTATGATGGTTATAAATACTATGTTGTTTTTATTGATCATTTTACAAGATATGTTTGGCTTTATCCACTTAAGAGGAAATCTGATGTTAAATCCACATTTATTAAATTTAAATCTTTGGTGGAAAACTTCTTCAAACAGAAAATTAAGATATTCTATTATGATAATGGTGGCAAATTTTTGGCTTTAAGAGATTACTTAAGTGACCATGGAATAAGTCATTTTACTTCGCCTCCTCATACACCCGAACACAACGGGATTTCTGAAAGAAAGCATCGTCATATTGTGGAAACAGGTCTTGCTTTACTCGGTCACTCCGGAATGCCCATTGGTTTATGGCCTCATGCGTTTTTAACGACAGTCTATTTGATTAATCGGCTTCCAACGAACACTTTAAACAAAAATTCACCTTTTTCGATTGCTTTCAATCAATGTGCAGATTACTCCAAGCTTAAAAGTTTTGGTTGCTTGTGTTTTCCCTGGTTAAAACCGTATACCACTCATAAATTGGACCTGAAGTCCATTGTATGTGTATTTGTAGGGTACTCAAGCAATCAACATGCCTTTTATTGCATGGACCCGGTGACTAGGCGTATCTACACTTCACGCCATGTTCAGTTCATTGAAAACAAATATCCCTTCAAAGAAGCCTCCCTCTCTTCCCCCACTAAAATGCCATCGGACGATTGGGTACGAATTTCTCTGCCCATTATCCGTGAATCATGGCCTGCTCAAATATCCCAACAGTCCATAATAACCCCCCCCCCTCCTCAGGCCCAACTTTTACGGTCCCCACAAACACCTCACCATCTCTTACCACTTCCCAGAATTCCGCTACAACTCCATCCACTCCCACTACTGGCCCATCGTCCGTTCCCAGGCCCACTATCACACCAACAACTGGGCCAATCCCACCTAAGCCCACTACACATGCCAACCAACCTAAACCTCCAGTCACTAACACCCCCACTTCTCATCAGCCGCCACCTCCCTCGCCAATACCACAAACCACCCCACCAGAACCTCAATCCATGCCTGATCGAGGGATCATCACTCGCTCTCGGAATAACATAACAAAACCTATCCACAAACTTAACCTCCACGCCCAAGCAGCCTCCCCAACCAAACCCAAAACAATCACCCAAGCCCTCAAACACCCGTCATGGCACGCCGCTATGCAACACGAATTCGATGCACTTCAGTCCAATTGTACTTGGTCGCTCGTTCCGCCCTCCTAATCCCATAATCTGGTTGGGTGCAAATGGATTTTCCGGGTCAAATATCTCGCCGACGGCTCCGTCGATCGCTTCAAAGCGCGCTTGGTGGCCAAAGGCTTTCTTCAACGACCGGGATGGGACTTCTCCGAAACCTTCAGTCCGGTCGTCAAGCCTGTCACCATTCGAGTTGTCCTAAGCATGGCCGTCTCCAATGGTTGGTCCATCAAGCAACTGGACATTAACAACGCGTTCTTGCAAGGGTTTCTTCAGGAGGAAGTTTATGTTGCTCAACCACCAGGCTTTGTGGATCCATTACGTCCAACGCATGTTTGCAGGCTGCACAAGGCGCTCTATGGCCTAAAACAGGCGCCCCGTGCGTGGTACACTGAACTACGGGGCTTCCTTCTCGACATCGGCTTCATTACTTCGGTGTCTGATGCTTCATTATTTTTGTTTCATAGTGGTCTAACATCGGTGTTTTTGTTAGTCTACGTAGATGACATTATAATTACAGGTTCCTCAAGTGAGCTTGTTGAGTCGCTGATCCAGAAGCTGTCTGCTCGGTTCTCCTTAAAGGACCTTGGCAATCTCTCATATTTCCTGGGCGTCGAAGTCATTCCTTCCTCTGATGGTTTGTTTCTCTCGCATAGGAAATACATTACTGATGTCCTTATTAAGGCGGGAATGGAAGAAACATCACCAGTCTTCACTCCCTTGTCAGTGTGCACGCCTCTTTTGAAAGATGTCTGGACACCAATCCCTTCTCCAACTGAATATCGTTGCCTCATTGGGAGCCTGCAATATCTAAGTCTCACTCGTTCGGATGTGGCCTTCACTGTGAATCGCCTCTCGCAGTTTATGCAGTGTCCCACATCTGAACACTGGTCGGCCTTGAAACGACTTCTACGATATCTGGCTGGTTCTTTGGACAAGGGTATTCTGATCTCTCCATCAAAGTCGACCACTCTTCACGCGTTCTCTGATGCGGATTGGGCGGGAGATCGAGATGATTTTGTTTCGACCACTGGATACATCATTTATCTTGGCTTCACCCGAGCTCGAGGAAGCAGAAGGCGGTGGCTCGTTCTTCCACGGAAGCTGAGTACCGAGCTCTCGCCGACACCGCCTCGGAGGTCCTCTAGGTCACATCTCTGTTTAGTGAACTCAAGCTACAAGTCCCGCAGCCGGTCATCTATTGTGACAACATGGGTTCCATTTTTCTCTCCTCCAATCCGGTCTTCCATTCAAGAATGAAGCACGTCGCCATCGCCTACCATTTCGTCCGTCAGCATGTTCAACAGGGCATCTTTCGGGTTACTCACGTGTCCACAGGCGACCAATTGGCTGATTTGCTTACGAAGCCTCTTCACAAGTCCCAGTTCATGTAGTTTCTGAGGCTGGAAAATGTATTGAAAGTGCAGCAAGAACACACGAATTTTCTTCCTTTGTGGTGTGTTGCCTTAACAAGCAATCCAAGCACCATTTTCTTATATAACTTAATCAACTTCAGCTATAAAACAGTAACTACCACAATGCACGATCTAGTCCACTAACAACATGCCTAAGGACTAGTTCAACTCCTAGAAATGCTCTAACAAATCAGAAAATGCTTAACTGAATTGATATTACTGAATTAAAGGAAAATAAAACAAGTTTATTTCATAACATTCACTCCTCTAAACTTGTTATCCTAGATCTTACTGGATGATCTTCATTCCAATCTTCTCTCTCAGCTCCACAAATCTCTGACGTCCTAATGGCTTTGTCAGTAGATCAGCCAGTTGAGCTCCTGTGTTGACATACTCCAAGTTGATATCACCATTCTGCACACACTCCCTGATGAAGTGATATCGTGTATCAATATGCTTGCTTCTGTCGTGATGGACTGGATTCTTTGCCAAGGCTATAGCAGACTTGTTGTCAATCTTCAGAGTTGCCTTTAACTGATCATCTCCTCTCAAGTTACTCAGCACCCTTCCTAACCAAATGCCTTGACAAGTACCTGTTGTGGCTGCCATATACTCTGCCTCACAAGATGACAATGCCACTACTCTCTGCTTCTGAGATATCCAAGTAATAGGCCTATCTCCCAGGAAGTACACAACACCAGTAGTACTCTTCCTATCATCTATATCACCAGCCAAATCACTATCACAGTAGCCAATCAAATTTCCTTTTGATTGCTCCTTCATATACACACATCCTAGGTTTAGAGTACCCTTCACATACCTTAGGATTTGCTTCACTGCAGTCATGTGTGCTGTGGTTGGAACTTCCATATACCTGCTCTTCACTCCAACTGAGTAGGTGAGATCGGGTCTAGTGTGTATCAGGTATCTCAGACTCCCAATCACACTTCTATAGAGTGTTTCATCCACTGGGGGTTCTCCTCCTCCAAGCTTGCTCATCTTACTCCTAGGCTCCATAGGAATTTGACAAGGATTGCACTCCTCCATTCCCAGCTTCTCAAGGATTTTCTTTGCATATCCTGACTGGCACAGAGAGATGGACATTGAGTCTTGCTTCACCTCAATTCCCAAGTAGTAACTTAGCAGTCCTAAGTCACTCATCTCAAACTTCAGCTTAATCTCTGCTTTGAAACTCTTGATGATGTTCTTATTTGCTCCTGTCAGAATAAGATCATCAACATACACTCCAACTATCATCACAGCTTCCCCTTGCTCTCTCCTATACACAGAATGCTCTTGTGGACACCTTGTGAAACCAAGTGATTTCAAGCACTTGTCCAGCATGAAGTTCCAGGCCCTAGGCGCCTGTTTCAGTCCATACAAAGCCTTGTGGAGTCTCAAGACTTTGTGTGGAAACTTCTTATCAACATACCCTTCTGGCTGAGCCACATAAACTTCCTCCTCCAGCTCTCCATTTAGAAAGGCTGTCTTCACATCCATGTGATGAACCTCCCAGTTCCTTTGAGCTGCATATGCCAACAAAGCTCTTATCGTCTCTAGCCTTGCCACTGGTGCAAATACCTCATTGTAGTCCACTCCATATTTCTGCACATAGCCCTTTGCAACCAACCTTGCTTTGTGTTTGACAGTCTCTCCGTCAGGATTCTGTTTCAGCTTGAACACCCACTTCAGGCCAATTGCTTTGTGGCCTTTTGGCAGGTTTACAAGCTCCCATGTGCCATTCTTTCTTATGGAAGTAATCTCTTGCTCCATGGCTTGTCTCCAGTTCTCACTCCTCGAGGCTTCTTCAAATGAACCTGGTTCTTCCACAACCAAGAAACACAGGCCAGCTTCTTCTTGAATCTCCAGAGTGGAGTCCAGAATTTCCTGCAAAGATCTAAAGTTTTGACAACTTTCTGAGCTTGAAGTACCTGAGTTTGGACTTCCTGAGCTTGGACTTGAGCTGTTTGAGGCATATGATGTGACGTGTGATGGTGTTGAGCTCTCAAGTACTGAGTAACATGATCAACTCCTTCATCCTGTTCTTCATTGGACTGTGGTCCTTCTTCTTGTTCTGCATTGTGCTGCATCTCTTCATTGTAAGTCACAGTGAAGATGTTGCTTGTGTCTCTCATTGCTTCTCCCTTTTCTTTGTGCCAGCACCACCCTTTATCTTCTTCAAAGATCACATCACGGCTCACAACTACCTTGTTCTTCTTAGGATCGAGCAGCCTGTATGCCTTGGATCCCTCCTCATATCCAAGCATCACAACTGGTTTGCTTCTATCTGCCAGCTTATGAAGGTGTGGAGTTACATCTTTTGTGTGTCCAAGACATCCAAACACACGAAGATGCTGGACCTTTGGAGCTCTTCCATGCCAAGCTTGGTATGGAGTCATTCCCTCAACATTCCTTGTTGGTGATCTGTTCAGGATGTACACAGCAGTCTGCACAGCTTCTCCCCAGTATTGTGCAGGTATCTCTTTGCTCTTCATCATACTTCTTGCCATCTCCATCACTGTCTGATTTCTCCTCTCGACCACACCATTCTGTTATGGGGAATATGGTGCAGTGAGGAATCTCTTCACACCTTCAGCTTCACAGTATTGCTTGAAAGAACTCTCCTCCCCGGTCAGTTCTCAGCCCCTTCACTTTTCTTTCTTTCTCAACTTCCACACCAACCTTGAACTTCTTGAACATGGTCAATGCTTCATCTTTGCTTTTCAACATTGATATCCACATAAACCGTGAGTAATCATCAACTAACAGCATGAAGTAGTTGTTACCTCTATCTCCAGTCATATGATTGCTTGCTCCAATGTCGAGGTACCACACACTTGATTCCTTGCACTCTGTCTGTGGATGTAAGCCCTTCTTATGCAGCATCATAACCCCTGGATTCACCACCTGTGAACTTAGCAATTCACATGTCTCTACCCTCAACAGGGCAGGTTCCTCTACATCTTGTTTCTCAGTCAAGTGTGCCTTCTCCTCCTTCTCCTTTGAGGGACATTCTGAAGCAAAGTGTCCCATTTGTACACAGCTATAGCATTTGATTTTGCTCTTATCAAGTTTCCTCTTTGGATTCTGAGAGGTTCCTTCACCTCCTCTAGACCCATCACTAGTTACTCTGCCTCTTCCATGTCCACGGCCACGCCCTCTGCCTCCACGAAAACTTCCTTGATCTCTGAAGCTTTTCTTGGACATATTTGCTTCTTCCATGGCCTTCCACTCTGCACGTGTGAACAAGGCAGTCTCTTCTGACTTTCCTCCAAAGCCAGACAATCTCTCTTCATGAGCCTTGAGTGACCCGATCACCTCATATGTGGTCTTAGTTTTCAAGTCTCCAAATTCTTCAATGGTTGAAGTGATCTGGAGAAACTTCGAAGAGGTTGACCTTAGTAATTTCTTAACCACCAATTCTTCACTCACTGTGTTCCTAAGGCCTCTTAACTTGTTGACAATGATCGTGAGTTTTCCAGAATATTCATCAATCTTGTCTGAGTCACTCATCCTCAAGGCTTCAAACTCCCTCCAAAGAGTCTGAGTTCGCACTTCCTTCACCTTGTCTGCTCCAAGGTTCATGGTCTTCAACATGTTCCAGGCCTCTTTTGTTGTCTTCTTTGCTCCTAACTGAAGCAAGGTGTCCTCACCGATTCCTTGGTAGATGGCCGCCAATGCCATCTTGTCCTTCTTGTTGTCGACAGTTTCCTCTGCCTCAACAGCGTCCCATACACCTTGAGCCATCATGAACACCTCCATCTTGATCGCCCAAGCTGCATAGTTGCTCCTAGTCAACATAGGATATTGAAGTGTGACGGATCCATCCTTGCTTTGGACCCGTGCACCGCTTCCTGCTACCTCAGAGTTCTCTCGGTTGGACATTGTGTTTGTGGATCTTTAACCCCCCAATGCTCTGATACCAAATGTAGTTTCTGAGGCTGGAAAATGTATTGAAAGTGCAGCAAGAACACACGAATTTTCTTCCTTTGTGGTGTGTTGCCTTAACAAGAAATCCAAGCACCATTTTCTTATATAACTTAATCAACTTCAGCTATAAAACAGTAACTACCACAATACACGATCTAGTCCACTAACAACATGCCTAAGGACTATTTCAACTCCTAGAAATGCTCTAACAAATCAGAAAATGCTTAACTGAATTGATATTACTGAATTAAAGGAAAATAAAACAAGTTTATTTCATAACAGTTCAACATCATGATCTTCAAGCTCGGTCTATTATCTCCATTATCTTAGTGATTCCAGTATTGCTGTTACTTCTATTGTAAGTGGGAGAGATCTTAGGATCTGTTAGCTAATCTCTCTCACCACTCTATCTCTTCTCTTGTATTTAAGGACATTCAGGTTAATTAATAAAACAAGATCATTCATCATCTCTTTACATCTATCACCATTTGTTCATCCGCCGCTTGTCGGCAATGGCTGGTCTGTCGATTATCGGATCAATCCTTGCCCGAACCACCCTCAACGTACTTGTCGACGTCTTCGGCGCTGAGCTCCAATCCCCATCCAAGCTTTATCGGCGTCGGCGGTCTTCGTCGACGCACATGCTGAACAAGCTTCGATTGAAGCTTACTCTGTAAGCTTTAGTCTCACAATTATAAAATTCTAAAAAATCAATTGATAATGTGTGCACAGATCAGATTCTGTGTTTGCATTTGGGCTACAAGATTTGGACCATTTACGGCCCACCATCAATTTTGGTTTGATTATAAAAAATAATTAACAAAATGCAATTCTTTGCATGTTTCATCGTATGGGACTTGTTGCAAACAACAATTACCAAAATACTGATGTGTAGCTGATTGGATTTTTATTTCCTTTCACCCTTTAATGAGAAATTTTACATGTTGAGATTTATTCATGTGATAATGTGTAGTTGATTGTAGGTTTGGATTGAGATTGTTGTTTCGGGCAAGAGATCAAGGATGTGGTCGTGCGATTCCTGTTGGCTTCTAGAGACGAAGCGTGATTCAGGTGTTCCGTCGCACCTCCAGAGTGTATCTTTTGATCTGCTTTTCGGTTGTTGCATCGCCCTGTTGGTTTCCTCTAATCCGTGTTGCGCCCTTCTCATCCGTTTTGCCTATTTTTCTAGCTCCTGTCAACTTTGTTTCTCTCTTGTATTATTTTGTTGTATTTTGCTCTCTCTAGTCGGTTTGTTCCGACTGCCGATTCTTCAGCCTCTCGAAAATCCTTATCAGGTGTGATTTGGATTCTCAAATTCTTTCCTTATCAAAAAAAAAAAAAACATAACTTGCATTTTTTTTGTAAATATTTTGACCACAATTCACGTGAACTCACTTATTTAGAATTCTTTATATTTCAAAGACTCTTAAAAATATTAATCCCTAAAAAATTTACTTACTTTTATATGGACAATAAACACAAATTAGGATTGAATAGTTTGAACAACTAACTCAAAATAATACTATAACTTTTTTTTGTCATTTTAGTGCAAAATTTTTGTAAAGAAAATATTGTCATTTTAGATATTTAGGTAATAATTTATTGACGAGTTATGCGGTTTGACATTAAAATCGTATTTTTTTACTCTTTTTATACAAATTTTCTATGTTTATTGGCTATGAGATGATTTATTAAGTAATTATAAGTTATAAGAAAAATTTATGAGAATATGAATAATCATTATATTTCTTAATAAGTGTGTCAAACTCTAGAATAATAATATTTTTTATACGAATGGAGTATCACATAATAACGGGGAATACTACTTGCACCCTTTTGGAAATCGTGCATTTGAACGGTTTCAGAAACCGTTTGTATTTTTTTTTTTTTTGCAACGGCTTCTAAAGCCGTTTGGGTTATTTTTTTAATTTAGGGTGTTTTTTTTTTGGGTTTATTTGGTTTGAAAATGGTGTAAAGTTTAAATCCTATTAAATATTCTCTAATAGAGAATGGATAAACCCTTAAAAAAAGATTAAACTAGTGGCTAAAATTTAAAATTATGAAACCCTATAAAATATTCCCTAATAGAGAATGGATAAACTCTTAAAAAAATTAAACTAGTGGCTAAAAAGATTAAACTAGTGGCTAAAATTTTAAATTATGAAACCCTACAAAATATTCCCTAATAGAGAATGGATAAACCCTTAAAAAAATTAAACTAATGGCTAAAAAAATTAAACTAGTGACTAAAAAATTTAAACTAATGGCTAAAATTTAAACTAATGACTAAAAAAATTACAATTATATAAAATAAAAATTTAAAACGGTGATAATCACCATTCCAAAATTAAAAAAAAATTATTCATTTAAACGGTAACTATTACCGTTCAAATAAACGGCCATGCAATAGTGCTGCAGCACCACTACAGGTGCAAGTAGTTGGTATCCATAATAACCCATATAGAACGTGCCTGCTATACCTACAAGATGTAATAATTATGTAAAAATAATTAAAGGAAAAAAACATTATCCAGATTTTAATATATTTTATGTTGTATGAGTAAGGTGTTTAGAGTTCCAATGTAGCCGGTATAGAGAAAGCACCAAAACCATCAGCGTCCTGTTTCCTCAACACGTGGGCAGGTGGTTTCAGTTCTCCAATTCAAACACCCACATTTTTTTTTTTTCCAATCTCCTGATTTGCAGATTCAGCCACCGGTTTTCACCAATCCAATCTCTTCAATCCAACGGCCCAAATCCTTTCTCACCCTCAATCGATCTCACTATATATATCCCCTCCTCTCCCCTTCACATTTTCACATTCATCATTTCAACTTCAATCTCACATACTCTTTTTCCTACTCTATCAATCTCATAAACTTTGTAACAATTCACAAATGGAGGCCTTGCAATCTTGGGTTTCAGACCACAAACTCACCAGCATTGGTATTTTAATTTCTTAAATTCCTCTGCTTTCTTTCATTAACTAATTTTGTATCCGTTAAGAATCGTTTTAGCCTTCCATTTTTTGTTAAAAGATATTTATAATTTTAGAGTTTTAGATGATTTATTTAAAATTATACAAGATGACACTTTTTATGTAATTTTTTATTTATTAGTTTAAAATGATATGGATAGTTATTAAATTGTAAATTTTAGAAAAGAAATTATAATACATTTTATAATGATTGTATCAAAAAAATGAAATGATATATTTAGAGTAGTAATTAATTGCATTTTCAACTTTATATATAAATAATTTGTGTGTGTTCAATTCATAACATACGTATGTTGCAGGGGCGTTTTGGGCGACGGCGGTGGGGGCATCATTGGCGTATAATTCGCGGCCTAAATCCGTACTGAAGCCGAGTCTGAAGCTCATCCACGCTAGGATGCACGCGCAGGCGTTGACGCTGGCGGTGCTTTCGGGTGCGGCGGCCTACCATTACTACGAGAAGAGCACCGCACAGGATAATCTCCCAAACTCCAATGCTTGATCGTATGGATCGGTCGCTAGTTTAACGTTTACATGGCGTCTTGCTTTTGCTATATGAATGCCATTTGACCAATAAATTTACTACCAGTTTTTGCTTCATCACCCTTTTTTGCTCCTCCTTATTTCGTTTGCTGGGATCATATTTAGTGGCCCAAATCAGATGTATTATGTATACAAGTTTATAAACTAATCTACTTTCCCCTGAATTTGACTTGTTAAACTATGCATTATCAACTAGTTTTTTCTTGACTCAAAATTGGACACCTAAATATTTGAATGGATGTATGAGCCACCTAAAACTAACCTAATGTGGTTGATTTAAAAAATTTAGTCTGGTCCTGATGAGAATTAGAGCCTCATTTTGTTAGGTATCTAGTTTGAAATTTGAGAATGTGATTTAGATAGATATCGATTATCCTGATGAGTATTTTTTTGGGAGCAACTTTGGGTTGTGCTTTTAGCTAATAAGGCCCATGAACAACTTTGGGCCACACACGAGACATGTTAGCCCAAATTAAGGCCTAGATGTCGTATATACAACTTTACCCTAAAATCTTTTGTCTATATATAATTGCTCAAGAAATTATTTTGCATATACATCATGCTGGTGTGATATGCACTAAATTGCATTGTTAGTGATCACTTTCTCATACAATAGTCCTTAGTCTATTACATTTTTTTAGATCCTTCGTCCGATTCGAATGATTATTGTCACTCTAACGTTCGGACCGAGTTCTGGTTAACCATCATTCGATGGGGCGGACTCTTCCAACACTAATAGTTCCATACACGTCGCTGGAATGACTCGAACTCGAGACCTCTGAATAGAACGCTTAAAGAGTCTAACGCCAATACGCACTAGACCAACTAGATGTTGGTACTTAGTCTATTACATTTTTATGCTCTTAGCCAAATTATTTTTTAGGCCAAAAGAGAGGCGAAATAGTACGAGACTTTAGTGAATAGAGAACGACTACACACGAATAAAACGACTACACACGAATAAAACGTCGAATAAAACGACTACACACGAATAAAACGTGGTAATACGTCCCCTATTACCCCCTACAAGCAATAATGAACTATCCTCAGGAACCACTCCCGAGTGGTTCAGTTGGTAAAAAACTTGTGGACGTATTACCACAAGTCGCCAGTTCGAACCTGGGGAGTGGTCACAGGGGGCATGGTGGGTCTTTGACCTGCCGCGGTGGGGTGCTTTGGAGGCCCACCGGTCATAACGTGGTCTCTTGCTCCGTTGGGCCTGTGGGATTAGTGGGTTCGCCTAAGGCGGCCCGACACCCACGATAATTCCAAAAAAAAAACACTATACTCAGGCTACTCAACTAAAATTGAACACTTTTTATAACCTATACTCGTCCATCCAAATCATGATAAAACAACTAGGAATAATATATAATATACTTTGATGTATGACCATCACCCGAAATAAAACAACTAATTATTGCTAATTGGTTTATGTTTTGTACTACTAGAAAAAAAACTAACTGACTCTCTTTAATTTATGTTTTAATTTGTTCGTTCCACCTACCTAGAAATTAAATACCTAATTCTATAGCCTAGTGATCACTATTAGCCTTGTTGATAGGCTCCTCCATGGATACGACAAATGAAGCAGGGAGAGAAAACAAGTCCGAGTAACCTTGTAACGACGAAATCCTGGTGAAAGTCTGAGCTCCAACGTCGAACACCTCGTGATGTTCGTCATAATCTGAGTTGCGAGCACATTTACACATCCAATTCTTGAGATCGGAGAAGAAAATGCAGTTTCCTTGCCATGGATGTGGAAGAAGTCGAGCAGAGATCGAAAAACACCACATTGGAGTCACGAAGACCACCTTATCCCCCAAATCCTCAACTTGCTCAATCAATATCCCATCACAACTGAACTTCTTCTTGTTTCCATCATCGTCATCAGTGACCACAACAACGAGCTTATAGATTTGACATGAAGAGCGATTCTCCCTCCAAACCAGAAACAGATCTCCATCCGATACCACGAAATTGACACTCAACGCAGCGTTCTGAGATGGAGTAACAGAGATTTCTGTCATTTGATAAATCTCCAGATCTGTTGGATCAACAAAGTAGATAAGGCCTGCTATATCAACAGCGTAGAACCTTCCATTGAATTTCACAAAGTCGTGAAATTCCTGGTTTGTGACTTGTCCTCTGAATACACCGATGCTGGCGTAGCAGCTGAATAAATCATACCAAAACGCAAGGAGTGCAGATCTTACAGATACAGTATATGCATATATACCAAGCAATTCAGATCCAGATCCAGGCACGGATTCCTCATTCTCTGTCGAATCGCCGTCATTCGACATCAAACGGAGCGAATCCAATAGGCTAAAGTCAGGTTCAAACACGAATTCCACCTTGTTTGTGGAATCGACTCCATTGCAGGTCAAGCAGCGCGCGTTGTGAGCGTACGATCTGGCGATTGGGGTTTGAGTTGCGACGATCCAGTCCGGATCTAAGTCCAGATCGGCACCGCAGTCGATCTCCTTGTAGAAGAGCGCGTCGCGGAGGACGAGGATTCCGGCGGCGGCTTCTTGGACGGCCACCATCCAGGCCTTGGAAGGATCGGATCGGGGCCGGATGATGTAGACGGCGGTGGCGTTTATCAAGTAATTGTATACAGGGCTGGGCAAGGCGCCCCATACATCGGATAAGGGGGGTACGTGAGGGACGAAGGGGGAGAGTTTATTCGCCGGAGAAGGGGTCGAGAATCGCCACGATCGGCACACAGAGCCGAATCGGACGGTGTCCCTAGGGTTTCTGAGGCCGCCGGAGATAATTGCTAGCAGTTCCGGCGGAAGATCGGCCCACTCAACCGCTCTTATTTCGGGGTTTATTAGTGTTTCCTTTTTATTTTCTTTGGTCGAATCCATGTTTGTTAGTGTTTCTTTGGTGATGTTCATCCATGGTTTTAAAAGGCTGATGTTATATGCTCGACAAAATTTTCCTATTCGCACGATATTCTGTTCGCTAGAAAATGGCGTACGTCATATTCTAACGTATAGAATAAAATATGTATAAATTATAAGATTATATGTATTTTGAATTTTTTTTTAAAAAATAAGTATAAATCTATACGTCAGAATATGGCGTACGCCATATTCTAGCGTACAGAATAAAATATGTATAAATTATAAGATTATATGTATTTTAAACTTTTTTATAAAAAAAAATATAAATCTGTACGCCAGAATTTCAATCATGTAGAGAATTTCAATCATATAAAAAAAACTTTTTAATCATGTAGAGAATTTCAATACGAGTCCGTACATATAAAATTCGCCCAAAACGGACATCGTTTGCCCCTCCAAAAGCCCAAAACACGAAGATTTTCTACCTATTTTTTTTATTTGGTGCCCGACATATAGCGCATTATAGTGAAATTTTTTGGTATTTTTTGAATTTTTCTACTATAATTTTGTATAAGATTTTAATACGAGTCCGTACATATAAAATTCATTCAAAACGAATATCGTTTTCCCCTCCAAAAACGATATCCAAAACGGATATCGTTTTCCCCTCCAAAAAGCCCTCTTTTGAGTTGGGACTTAGACGGATATCGTTTTTCCCTCCAAAAAGTCACTCCATTAAACCCCTCTTTTGAGTTAGGGCTTAAAGATGGGGCTTAAATGAAGGCTTTTTGAGTGTAAGCGTCCATTTAAGCTCCAACTCAAAAGAAGGGTTTAATGGAGGGGCTTTTGATTCCAAATTATATTTATATTAAATTACAATTATGTCATTATATTAAGTTATCAAAATATCATTTATATTAAATTACTAAATATACCCTTTATATTAAATTATAAAAAATTTGAATTTATATTAAATTTCAATTACATGTTGTATTTTAGGTGAATTGAAAGATAGGAAAAAAACCGCGGGCGCGGCCTTGGAAGAACTCAGCTAAGATGCCAAGAAGCAAAGCCGCGATCGTATATAAGTGTAACTATATGAAATATAATAAAATACTATAGTATATAACTGTAATTATGTGAAATATAATAAAATGATATAGTACATAAGTCTAAGTATACTAGATTTAATGAAATACTATAGTATATAAGTATTACTATATGAAATATAATGAAATACTATAGTATATAAGTCTAAGTATACTAGATCTAATGAAATACTATAATACATAAGTGTAACTATATGAAATATAATGAAATACTATGGTACATAAGTGTAACTATATGAAATATAATGAAATACTATAGTATATAAGTGTAACTATATGAAATATAATGAAATACTATAGTATATAAGTGTAACTATATAAAATTTAATGAAATACTATAGTATATAAGTGTAACTATATGAAATATAATGAAATACTATGGTACATAAGTGTAACTACATGAAATATAATGAAATACTATAGTATATAAGTGTAACTATATGAAATATAATGAAATACTATGATACATAAATGTAATTATATGAAATATAATAAAATACTATGATACATAAGTGTAACTATATGAAATTTAATGAAATACTATGGTATATAAGTATAACTATATGAAATTTAATGAAATACTATAGTATATAAGTATAACTATATGAAGTTTAATGAAATACTATAATATATAAGTATAACTATATGAAATATAATGAAATACTATAGTATATAATGAAAATATTATAGTATATAATGAAATACTATAGTATATAAGTGTAACTATATGAAATTTAATGAAATACTATGGTATATAAGTATAACTATATAAAATTTAATGAAATACTATACTATATAAGTGTAACTATATGAAGTTTAATGAAATACTATAGTATATAAGTATAACTATATGAAATATAATGAAATACTATAGTATATAATGAAAATACTATAGTATATAATGAAATACTATAGTATATAAGTGTAACTATATGAAATTTAATAAAATACTATAGTATATAAGTATAAGTATATGAAATATAATGAAATACTATAGTATATAATGAAAATACTATAGTATATAAGGAAATACTATATTATATAAGTATAACTATATGAAATACTATAGTATATTAGTATATTCACATTAAATATAAAGAAAAACACTAGTATATAAGTATAACTATATAGTACACTTATATACTATAGTATTTCATTAGATCTAGTATACTTAGACTTATATACTATAGTATTTCATTACATCTAGTATACTTAGACTTATATATTATAGTATTTCATTATATTTCATATAGTTATACTTATATACTATGGTATTTCATATAGTTACACTAATATACTATAGTATTTCATTATATTTCATATAGTTACACTTATATATTATAGTATTTCATTATATACTATAGTATTTCATTATATTTCATATACTATAGTACACTTATGTACTATCGTATTTCATTAGATCTAGTATATTTAGACTTATATACTATAGTATTTCATTAAATTTTATATAGTTACATTTATATATTATAGTATTTCATTATATTTCATATAGTTACACTTATGTATCATAATATTTTATTATATTTCATATAGTTATACTTATATAATATAGTATTTCATTAAATCTAGTATACTTAGACTTATATATACTATATCATTTCATTATATTTCACGTAGTTACACTGATATACTATAGTATTTTATTATATTTCATATAGTTATACTTATGTACCATAGTATTTCATTATATTTCATATAGTTATACTTATATACTATAGTATTTCATTAAACTTCATATAGTTACACTTATATACTATAGTATTTCATTAAATTTCATATAGTTATACTTATATATCATAGTATTTCATTAAATTTCATATAGTTACACTTATGTATCATAGTATTTCATTATATTTCATATAGTTACATTTATGTATCATAGTATTTCATTATATTTCATATAGTTACACTTATATACTATAGTATTACATTATATTTCATATAGTTACACTTATATACTATAGTATTTCATTATATTTCATATAGTTACACTTATATACCATAGTATTTCATTATATTTCATATAGTTACACTTATGTATTATAGTATTTCATTAGATCTAGTATACTTAGACTTATATACTATAGTATTTCATTAAACCTAGTATACTTAGACTTATATATTATAGTATTTCATTTAATCTAGTATACTTAGACTTATATACTATAGTATGTCATTAAATCTAGTATACTTAGACTTATATACTATATCATTTCATTATATTTCACATAGTTACAGTTATATACTATAGTATTTTATTATATTTCATATAGTTACACTTATATACGATCGCGGCTTTGCTTCTTGGCATCTTAGCTGAGTTCTTCCAAGGCTGCGCCCGCGGTTTTTTTCCTTTCTTTCAATTCACCTAAAATGCAACTAATTGAAATTTAATATAAATTCAATTTTTTTATAATTTAATATAAAGGATATATTTAGTAATTTAATATAAATGATATTTTGATAACTTAATATAATGACATAATTATAATTTAATATAAATATAATTTGGGATCAAAAGCCCCTCCATTAAACCCTTCTTTTGAGTTGAGGCTTAAATGGATGCTTAAACTCAAAAAGCCCCCATTTAAGCCCTAACTCAAAAGAGGAGTTTAATGGAGGGACTTTTTGGAGGGGAAAACGATATCCGTCTAAGTCCCAACTCAAAAGAGGGCTTTTTGGAGGGGAAAACGATATCCGTTTTGGACATCGTTTTTGGAGGGAAAAACGATATCCGTTTTGAATGAATTTGATATGTACGGACTCGTATTGAAATTTTATACAAAATTATAGTAGAAAAATTCAAAAAATACCAAAAAAAATCACTATAATGCGCTATATGTCGGGCACCAAATAAAAAAAATAGGTAGGAAAGCTTCGTGTTTTGGGCTTTTGGAGGGGTAAACGATGTCCGTTTTGGACGAATTTTATATGTACGGACTCGTATTGAAATTCTCTACATGATTAAAAAGTTTTTTTTTATATAATCTGTACGCCAGATTCTGGCGTACAGATTTATACTTATTTTTTTTTTTAAAAAGTTCAAAATACATATAATCTTATAATTTATACATATTTTATTCTGTACGCTAGAATATGGCGTACGCCATTTTCTAGCGTACAAAATGTCGTGTGAATAGGAAAATTTTGTCGGGCATATAGTCGCCTCGTTTAAGTATATTTATAATCTATATAAGAAAGATAAGGAGGGATTAACTATTTAATCTAAAAAACGATAAATCTTTATAATCGGAAGATAAGATAACCATAATCAGATTACATATCTCAAAATATTATTTAGTAGTTGACAGAATTGTGGGTTATAAAAAAAAATTACAATTTTCTTTCAATCTTAGAAAAAGTTAACAAAAAAACTAGATGATAGTCTAACATGTTGGCATATTTATGATAGAAATGGCACATTAAGTTTTTTTTTTTTGTATTCGACCAAAAAACAAGTTGCGTAGTTTTTGCCATTGATATTTTGGAGGATTGTATTTTCTAGATTGTAATCTCTCCGATCTAAATAGTTTTAATATTTGAATTTTGATTAATTTTATATATTAATTTAGGATTTTTAGGTAATTTGAGGATGAGTTTTCAGATTTAGTATTGGAATTTGTTTTTGACCAATTTTTTTAAAACTCTCCATTTATTAGCTTAAGCGTGTAATGATTATTTATTGTGCGATAAGATTGATAGAAAATATAAGCTTCTATGTTTATTTAATATTTTTCTTAAATTTTGTGTTCAAAACTAAGATGATATTTATTTTAGATCGAAGAGAATATCCATTTATTTTAATGTCTCTTTTTTTTTATAAAAATAACATTTGTTATTTATTTTTTTCAAATAGAAAAATCAACAAACGAATTTTACTAGTTATATAGGTCAAGGATGAAGTGTAACCTTGAATTAATCTTCATGAAGATAATAATTAAGAAAGTGAAGAAGTAGAAACTTCACTGAAATCACTATTTTACCAGCTTTAGAAGTGAAATACTCTACCATGTTCCTTCTCTAATTTATATTGAGACATGATGTACATTCTGAATTTTAAGCTAAAAATCAGTTTACATGTACTGATCACCTACTCATAACATGCAAGTACAGAATATATATGCAAAAACAACTTCATCAATTTCTTGTACATAACATGCAAGTACAGAACCACCTACTCATGAGAAATATTGCCTACTAGGAAATTTAAGCTACAAATCAGTTTACATGTATTGATCACCGATTTGAAAGAAAATAAAGTATAAAACAGTCATGAAGTCTCAAGAAAGCATACTTCGATGGAATTTAGGTGCAATATGCTTTCAAAGGGTGAGCATGTATCTTGGCCCTCATCTGCATTCCACATTGATTTTGGCCGTAGCAAATTAGTGTTTGTTTGGTTGAATGTGGAAAGTGTAATTCTTAGGAAATTACTTTATGTGAAATTAAAACATGAAAATTTAAATTCATGGGAATTGGTAAATTATGTTTGGTTAAAATGAGAAATATGGGGGAATAAAATCTTACCCACTCCTCCATAGGTGATTGTACTTCCTATGTTTGTAAAAATTGAAAATTCCATGAATTAATATTTGCATTTTTCAAAAACAAAAAAGTCAACCAAACACATATATTTGATATTACTTCCCAATAAATTAAAAATCATGGGAATTTACTTTCCAACCAAACGAGCACTTAAGCTATTTTTTTATAAATGGATCAAGGAATTTGCAAAAGGAAAATTTCTTTATAATTTATGGTTATCTATTTTCATTTTTTGTTTTTTTTATTTCCATTTTTTATAATCATAAAAAAATTCAAATGAGAAATTTGTATTCAAATTGGACTTCTACGTGTACGTATATAATATAAAGTTATAAAATACATGCTAACATATTTGATGCCCCTTCTATGCTTACGTACGTCAACATTTATATCTATATTTACAATTATATGCTTTCTACACATTATGTTGCATTGGTTATAATAGCGCAATTTAATTTCTTATTTGTTGGTTTGCAGGTTTACTACGACATTGATAAACTCTATTTTTTTGAAAAACTTTTCTCCATTGCATTCATGTTTATGAAGATGTAGTCAATATATAAGACATATTTTATGAGAATGTTGTTTTCGTGTACTTTTATCAATTGTAATTTGTTTTTGATGTTGTCGTTGTTCATTAGTTTTATACAAACTTTTTTCGACAAGCTCTTATTTCGGTTAAACTCAATTATATAGCACCATTTTTTTTCTTTTTGAAAGGAAAGTTATATAATACCTAACTAAATTGTTAACGTATAAATTATATTAACCCGTGCATGGCACGTGGATTACACTAGTTGGTACTTCATATGTGCCAACTGCTAACTGCACAGCGAATGAGACGGCCCATCTTGGACCAAACCAAAAACAATGTATTTGAATTGGGCTGGTCTTTTGTTTGGAAAGGCCCATCTTAGACCAAACGAAAAACAATCTATCTAGATTCTAGGAAGGAAGTAGTTTGTGAAAATGGAGGTTGAGAAATTCTTGTAATACCTAGGCCAATTAGGAAATTTTGTAAGTGTATATTACTCATAAAATTAAAATAAATTGGTGAATTTAATGGTAGAAATGTCATGTATTGGAATCAAGGGATTTGTCGTCTAAGTGGATATGGTGAATTTAATGATATAAATGTTATTTTATTGGTAGATTAATATAACTACTGAACGTCAAGAAATTATGTTATCATAACATCTACATCATGCAAGTGTGATATGTCATGAACTGTGTTCTATGTAGTCCCTTTGTCATACAACTAATGTAAACTAGTTTAATTCCCGTGCCAAGCACGAAGTTTATTTTATAAATATTTTTAAATAAATCTATTATAATTATGATAAACTTTTAAATAATATTTTCACATACTAAAATTATAAATATAATAAAAACATTATCGCAATAAAAAAATAACATTTTCTTATAGAATTTGTATTACATAATTTTATTTTTGTTTAGTAATGTATACATATAATTAATTAAAAATGTTATGTTATATAATATTTTTATAATAAATGATTAAATTTTATAGTTATTATGGATATTATTATGTGAATTTGATATTATTTGCTAATATAATTTATTTATACATTTTAAATTTGATAGTGATAATGTTTTATTAATAGCCACTCATAGGTATTATAATATATTATTGTTGTTTCTTTGTTATAATTTTTGTATGTATATAAAATTATCTTAATTAGTGATACTTCATTCAAATAAAGCTCTTATTATTTTTTGTTGGTTGATAAATAGTAAAAATAATTAAAAAATACTGAAAATTTTTCATTTTTATTTTAGGGAGATTATTGCAGAATATTAAATATAATATATTTACTTTAAAATATTTTCTCTATGTGATAAAGCATTAAATATCATTTTTCTTAAATATATATCTAAGAAAAATTGAAAATTAAACATAAATATATATGTGAGATAATACCGTATCATTAAAAAATATTTAAATTATAATTTATTATTGATAATTTTTCGTACTCTATAGTAATGATTTTGGCTTGATGTGAATAGGGGCATAAGGTTGATAACATTTTTAGTGACTACTAATATTCATCGGTATACTATTTGTGATAGCTTGAATCTCTTTGATTCAAAATTTGAGCTTTATTAATTTTTTTGTTATCTATTTGACTAGATTATTGATATTTTATGTTTCATATTTGCTCCAATATTTGATTATATATCGTAATTAAATTAAAAATAGATAATTTAATAAAATATAAAAATAAATAAAATATAGAAATATATTAGAAATCATGTAGAAACGTTAATGTTTCTAATGGGATAACTACTTAAGATCTCTTTGTTAATGTATATTTTACTTATTATTTAATATAATAATAATTTAAAAAGTGAAAAATAAAAAAAAACCTTAACAAACTGGGCCTAAAAACACTCTGGGCAAAAGTCTACCAATTTATAATACGTATTGTTGCTAATTGGATAAGAAAATATAAATAAAAAGCAACCTTAATTTGATCAAAACCTCGAAAAATAATTATACCTATATCAATTCCAACAGATCTTGTTTGAAGTAATCCATATAAAAAAGAATCGTAATCCATATAAAAAATTGATTTGATAAGAGTTTTATATTTAAAGCGAAATAAAAATAATAAAAAAATGAAAAAAGAGAACGAATGGAAAAATAACACGTAAGAATGGTGGGTCTAGAAGCGTTCTAAGAGCTCAAAAGGGGAGAACTTTAATATATAGATATATATGCTTATATACAGAAAATGGTGCTAAAATTATGATTTTATATTCGTTTAAGGTTTTTTAAGTGTGATGGACACAATAAAAATTTCATGTTTAGTAATAATACTTTAATTTAACTTTTTTTCTAAGAGTTCACCCCTTTCAATTTAGAAAATAGTTTGAAAATGATTTTGAAATATAACTTCTTATCATATGTTCATAGGCACGTACTACAAAAAACATTTTTAGAAAGACTTTTTTTAGGATAATAATATTAAAACAAGGATTGTTAGCCTATATCTTAAGAGAAAATACTTAATCGATCAACAACTAATATTTGTTTGAATACATCTCAAAGCCATGGAAAATTATAAAAATGACTAGTATATAAGTGAAGATGAAGTTCCTACATATTAGTTTAAAAGTATTTTTATATTAGAAGGTGTATCCCAATCTTATATCTAATAATGATTGATGATGATCCGTCGGATTCTCAGAATATTAACTAGCATATGGTTAGCACATTATCGACTAATTTCCCAAAATTTCCTTCCGTAATTAGAGATCTTACTCGGAAAACTTTTTTTTTTAAAAATCATTCTCTCATATAAAAATCACAGTTTCGATTCCTCAGCTCTCTCCAATGTAGATGTATTGTGATCTGATGTATTGGTGGGTGATCGTAGCCAAGGTTAGAGATAAGAGAGAAGAAGAAAGGGAAAGAGAGAGATAAGGAGAGGAGTTGAGTTATGTTATTCCATGACCAATCTGTTACAATACTCTGAACTTTATAGTCCGTTACATCCATGGCCCACACGGCCCAATACACAGAACTTGGTTAACGGCCCACTACAACACCTATGGGCCATGACATATACCTTCCCCTCAAGAAAAACGGATTGCCCTCAATCCGATCTGGTAAAAGCAGGAAATTGGCTGAGTATATGGCCGACGGGTTCCCACGTGGCCTCGTTGGCGCTCAAATTGGACCAACGGATAAGCCATTCCGTCACCGGGTGGTTGTCTTTTGTATAAGTCACACATGAATCCAAGATCTCTACCGGTGCCAACAAGACGTCACCTTCGGAATTCAGTTCCGACGGAGTGAACAGAGGAGATTGTCCCTTGCCAACGAAACGCTTAAGCTGAGAAACATGAAACACCGGATGAATCCGGGCATCCCTAGGCAACTCAAGGCGATACGCTACCTTGCCAACTCGTGCGAGCACCTTATATGGCCCATAAAATTTAAAACATAGCTTCAAGCTTCTCCGGACTGCCACAGACGCTTGTCGATAGGGTTGCAATTTTAAAAACACCAGATCACCAACCTGAAACTCTCTGTCTGAACAATTGGAATCGGCGAATTGTTTCATACGTGACTGCGCGATTGTCAAATTGTCCTTCAATTGAGCCAACATCAGCTCCCTATCGCGCACCCAGTCCCCCACCGCTGCTGTGGTTACTGCCAACGCGTCGACACCCAATTGTGGGGGCGGATAACCATACAAAGCTTGAAACGGTGTCAACTTCAAGCTCGAATGAAAGGAGGTGTTGTACCACCACTCAGCCATGGCAAGCCACCGGTACCAATTTTGAGGTTTGGAACTGGTCATCGCTCGGAGATAGCCTTTTAAACACTGATTGAGGCGTTCACATTGACCGTCCGATTGAGGATGGTAGGCCGATGACATACTCAATTTGGTTCCCAAAGCAGCAAACAATTCGCGCCAGAAATGACTGGTAAATTTTTTATCCCTATCCGACACAATATCACAGGGAAGCCCATGAAGTTTTACCACTCCATCAATGAAAATCTATGCCACCTTAGTTGCATAAAAGGGGTGTTTTGATGGAAGAAAATGGCCATACTTGGTAAGACGGTCGATGACGACCAATATCGTGTCAAAACCGGAAGATTTAGGAAGTGATTCTATGAAATCCATGCTGATAGAGCTCCAAGCAACCTTAGGCAACTCCAGTGGTTGCAACAAGCCAGGTGTGTGCACATGTTCTACCTTGTTGCGTTGGCAATTCTCACAACTCCGTACAAAGTCTGCCACATCTGCTTTCATCCTGGGCCAGTAGAACATGGATTTGAGACGCTGGTAAGTGGCCTGAACACCTGAGTGACCCCCAATTGGTGAGTTATGCATGGCTTCCAATAACTGATTTTGCAACCCAGAATGCGTGCCCACATATATCCTGTCTTTGTATCTCAATATGCCCTGAACCACTCGATATAATGGACCTGGATGCACCATTGAAAAAGCCACCAATGGCTGAGCAACCACATCATCTTTATATGATGCCACCACCTCAGTCATCCATCTAGGTTCAATGGCAGAGAGAGCACACACAATAGTATCCTCCTCTCGGCGAGATAAGGCATCGACGACCTTATTATCCACACCATGTTTGTAAGAAATAGTGAAAGACATCCCTAACAGCTTGCGAGTTGCCTTCCTTTGGAGGTGAGTGGTCAAGCGTTGGTCAAGCATATGACGTAAGGGTTGATGGTCCGTCTTGATGTAGAAATGGGCAGCTTCCAAATAGTGCCGCCATTTGTCGACGGCCAACAGCACTGCCAGCAGTTCTTTCTCATATGTGGAAAGATGGCGATTGTTACCTTTCAAAGCCTGGCTAATGTATGCGATTGGGTGGCCTTGTTGCATAAGAACTGCCCCAATACCACTATCACATGCATCGGTTTCCAAAACAAAAGGCAATGAGAAGTCTGGTAGGCGTAGAACCGGTGTAGATATCATAAGGGATTTTAATTTCTGGAATGCTGCTTCAGCTTCTGGCGGCCAGGAAAGCTTCTCTGCTTTTAACAGCTCAGTGAGAGGACGAGCAATGGCGCCATAGTTTGGGACAAATCGTCGATAATAACCTGTTAAGCCCAAGAATCCCCTCAAGCTCTTCACTGAAGTCGGAGTTGGCCAATCACGCATCGCTGCTATTTTAGATGGGTCAGTGGAAACGCCGTCGCCGGAAATCAGATGCCCCAGGTATTCAACCTGAGATTGGGCAAAGTTGCATTTAGATTTCTTGGCGAAAAGTCGATGAACTCTCAACAACTCCAGAACTTTGCGCAAGTGACCCACATGTTGAGCCAAAGACGTGCTGTAAACCAAGATGTCGTCGAAAAATACCAAGACGAACTGACGCAGATGAGACCCAAAAACAGAGTTCATCAAAGCCTGAAATGTCGCCGGTGCGTTCGTTAAGCCGAAAGGCATAACTTTGAATTCGTAATGCCCGTGGTGAGTGCGAAAAGCCGTCTTGGGAATATCACATTCAACAACCCGAACTTGGTGGTACCCGACTCGTAGATCCAGTTTGGAAAAACAAGAAGCGCCCTGTAACTCGTCGAGAAGTTCTTCAATGTTAGGGATTGAAAACTTATCTTTAATGGTAGCCTCATTGAGCTGGCGGTAATCAACGCAGAACCTCCAGCTATTGTCCTTCTTTTTGACCAAGAGAGTCGGGGATGAAAACAGACTCTGACTGGGCTGAATAATGTCTGCTCGTAACATCTCATTCACTTGGCGCTCTATTTCATCCTTTTGAATGTGGTGGTATCGGTAAGGCCTTGTACACACTGATGTTACTCCTTGCTTAAGAGTAATGGAGTGCTCAAAACCACGCTGGGGAGGTAGACCAGTGGGCTCCTCAAATACATCAGAGTACTGATCGAGCAAGGCAACAATCTCTGGTGGTAATGACTCCTCGGAACCACTAACTGAGAACAAGCGGGCGACCTGTGTGACTAACATGGGCACTTTCTTCCGAAGCAACTTGTGAAGGCGTAGCCCTGTCATGCTCTTGAGTGAGGCTTCCTCTTTAACACCACTTATTTCCACTCGTCGGCCTTCTTTGAGGAATGAAATAGTCAGGGCCTTGAAATCGAATGTCACTAGACTAAAATCCCTCAAAAATCGCCTCCAAGAACCAAATCACAGCCCCCCAATTTCAGAATACGCAAATCAAAACGGAAACGAGAATTCTACATCTCCCACTGAAATCCTTTACAGACTTGATAGCTATACAACTTATGGCTGTTCGCGACCGCCACCTCCATAATCGATGCTTGTTGTGCCATCAACCTAGCGTCCCTGACCACCCTTGGATCAAGAAAACTATGAGTTGCGCCGCTGTCAACCAAAATCATGATGCTACGCCCTGCTACAGTTCTGCGTATCTTAATGGTGGACAACGGATTGCTCCCTGTAAGAGCATGTATATACACCTCAGTATCATCCTCAGGAGAAGGTGATAGTTCCTCAGGAGAATCGATAGGCGACATTGGATCTTTATCGACTGATTCTTGCAATGCTAGTAAGCTATATAAAGATTGCGAAGGACACCTGTGACCTACAAAATATTTATCGCCACAATGATAACAAAGCCCAGCCGCTCTTCTTGTTTCCCTAGAGTCAGACGTCAGACCACTAGTGCCAGAAAGACTAGGTTTATTCACCGAGTAACTCACCGAGCTCGAAGAAGTTGGTAGCGATGCCTTTGCCGGCGGCTTCGCATCCATATTTCCTGGTCGGAGCGACGTCGTCTGAGAATACGATCTCCAAGGTGGTCGGTTTAATAGTGCCAAGGCTTGAACGGAGCTGTCGTGTGATCTTGCCAACTTGAAAGCAACAATCAAGGAATCTGGTCTTGCCATTCGCACGAGAGGTTTAATCTCCTTTCGCAATCCACTGATAAAGCTTGAAATGAAATAAGAGTTTGGCAATTGGGGGTTCTACAACAACATACTCGCCCTGAGGTCTTCAAACTTTTTAGTGTACTATTCAAGATCATTTGTCTGCTGTAACTTGTTGAATGCATCTATAATGTCGGCCCCATGAACATTCTCAAAGCGATTTAACGCTTCCTTTGCAAGATCTTCCCAAGAACATAAGCGATTCTGCAATTGAAGCCCTTGTAACAAAGCATCTACTCTACCGTGCACATATATCGCGGCCAACTCCAATTTCTGATGTTCTTGGATAGAAAAAATAGTGAAGAAGCGCTCGCACTTCCGAATCCAAGAACGGGGATTCGTTCCGTCGAACCCCGGAAAATCAACCCTAGGTAGGCGGTTACCGCCTACACCTCCCATTCGACCATCACCGCCCCCATAGATCCTGCCTTCTTGCTCTGGTGGAACCTCCTGCTTCTTGAACGGTGGAATCGGAACGGGACGAACAGTCGACGAAGAACCTGTTTCCATGACTCGAGGTTCCATCGGTGGAGTTCCTCGCGCAACGGGACTCGCCGACACCGGAATTGGCGCAATTGGTGGAGTCGGATTCGCGTTTCTCGCGACCAAGAGCGTTCGCATCATGTCTTTGAGCTCCTCGAACGACCGTTGATGATCATCGTGCCGATTTTGATTTTCGTCTAATCGACGTGACGTTGAATCGATGAAGGTTTGTGTTGACGCCATAAACTGCTGAAGTTCTCCGATCTGAGTTTCTGTGCGTCTGAGAGCTTCCTCCATCGTTTTCATACGAGTACCTTCAGCCATTGCCGTGGACCGATAGCTCTGATATCAATGTAGTGATCTGATGTATTGGTGGGTGATCGTAGCCAAGGTTAGAGATAAGAGAGAAGAAGAAAGGGAAAGAGAGAGATAAGGAGAGGAGTTGGGTTCTGTTATTCCATGACCAATCTGGTACAATACTCTGGACTTTATAGTCCGTTACATCCATGGCCCACACGGCCCAATACACAGAACTTGGTTAACGGCCCACTACAACACCTATGGGCCATGACAAGCTGCCTCATGTCATCACTCAGTAGTCTTATGTTCATAAGTTTTCAGATACAAAAAAGTAACAGGCAGTCAAATTAAATTTCGCCTTTTTTTTTACATTGTCATTAATTTCGAATCCAATAAATATGTTTATATGTTTTAATTTTCAGTCTACCTTGCATATATGTTCTACTATCCCTCTAAATATATAACAAAGTGAAAGAGCAAAATAAACAAGCTAATCTGAGAATCATGAAATGCATCACATATAGATATATAAATAAATCAAACTCATGGAACTCTTCACTAGATCGACCAAATTAAATTAGGGTTCTTTCCCCTCTTTCTTATACTTCTATTTGATCCACCATATATAAGGTGCCTTGAGTTTTAATGGAATGCATTTTTGCATCTTCCAATCTAAATGTAGTAGACAAAGAACTAAAAAAAAACTTAATCAACGGCTAAGATTGCATCGATCGATCTTGTCTCGATTCGTTCGTCGCTGGCACCTAGCTAGAAACCAAGGGTGTTTTCTTAACACCCTTTTCTTTTTCCCTTCAATCTCCCATTGTTTTGTTGGGAGATTTAGTACTGAATTACAGCTAATTGATCACTAATTACCCTTCTTGATCGATCAATAATCTCCGTTTTCGGTCCAGTTCTTGATAGCCTGCAGCACTGCTTGTCTCACTACTTGTGCATCGATGCTTTCTTCTTCATTCTTCACAAACAAACACATATTTTCATTGATTAATAAACGGAATTTAGTAACATTATATGTATATGGCCTCGTTTGATATTAATATCAGGTATCAGGTATGGGAATGAGATATCAGTCATACTGTGTTTGGTATATACTGATATCGATATCAAACTGATATATGTTGTTTGATATAAATAGATATTGATATCAGTGATATCAAAATAATATTAAAGTGTTATTGGAGTGTTATTTTGATATCTCCTAAAAATTTGATATATTAAATATGTCATTCATACCCATATTCATATCTGATACCTTAATATCACTCATATTCATATCTTGATATTCATATCGATATCAATACCTAATATCTCATATGTTTGATATCGATACCAAACGAGCCCTATATATGTCAATGAAATGAGATGTTATTCAATATGCTTACTTCTTCACCAACTGCTTCGAAACGAAAAGTGTCGACACACGAAACAGAAGCTTCGAGAACGTTGAGGTTGAGCTCTTCAAAGGCTTCTAAAACCGTTGTAAGAAGACCCTGAGAACTCCTCTCCGCAAACACATTTACCAAAAAACCCTTTTCCATGGCTTCAACTGTGACCTAATCATGATCATATATATATATATATATATATCCACATGAATTAATTCCAGTATATACTATAGTATTATAACTCAAGTATAATCAATTTGAATGAATAATATACCTGAGGTAGAGATGCATCTTGGTTGTAGGAAGTGCTAGAAGTTTGAGAAGTGGTGCTGCTCATAATCTCTCGGTTAAGTCTTTCAACCTTGTTCTTGAGTTCTTCTATGTACTTAGATGCGTCACCTATAATTGATGTCTTGTTTACCTGCAATCACAACACATTAATTAAGTACTAATATGATATATTATATATGTGGGTTATATATAAATCTGGCTAGGTTATGTTGTAATAGAGTTGAGATCAATATAGATTATTATATGATACATATAGCTATAGTACCTATATAGTACAAACAAGTAAAACTATAATCAACACTCCCTTATTTTTATTAAAAACCAAGGACTAGAATAATAGACAATTAGAAAGAATGTGGCCAGAAGATAGAGAATTTGATGCAATATGGATTAATTAGTACAAGATGATCAATCCAATGGAGTGCTAGCTAGCTCTATACTATCATATTCGATCATCGAAACAAAAACCAGAAAGCAGAAAAAGAAATAACTTATAAACGATTCAATAAAGTACAGAGAGTACTGCAACCGCCTCTCTTTCAACCAGAAAACGAAAAACACGAAAATAAAGCCACATCATAAAGAGAGATTTGATCAAGAAAATAGTTTGTGACGATTAATTTGATTACAGAATATGATAGTGGAAAATTCGCAGTAGATCTGAATAAAGACGAATCGATTAAGAAAGTAACTAGCTAGGGCTAATAAAACATAAGATAAAATACACGTAGTACAGAAGAGAAGGAGAAGGAGATTATTACAGCATGAGAGTTAGTAATGGATCGAAGAAGTTGCAGCTTCTCATGCAGAGCATCTCTCTTGTGCTCTCTTGATACCATTTTATCTCTTTAGCCTCTCACTCAAGTGAGAGAGGCTGCCACTTTATAAAAAAAAAAAAAAAAGGGACTCCATCTTCAATACACTGTGTAATCACATTGGTCTTCTTCTATCCTATGTGAAATTACTATAATACCCTTTAATAATCAGAAAGTGGTAGAATTATATATGAATCTGTTTTTCTTTTCTTTTTTAACTTATCTACTGCGCGTACGTATGAAAACGTCCAAAGTTTTGTTGCTTATCACATGTGATATTTATGCATGTACAAGGTATTATATGTAACACGGGTGTGTTCTGATGTTGGCAGTACTTAAATTAATCACAACCCCCCACCCTTTTTTTTTTTTTGTTTGAAATGATCACAACTCACAAGTGATGCATATTCATTATTCGATATGATCAGTCCTCGATAAAAGGAAGGGAAGAGTACGTTCACAAGTGATCGATTACAGATTTAGGCATTTAGCAATTGGATGGTTCGAGGACAAGGTGCATGATTCCCTCCTATTTCGATATGTATCCATCAATTCTACTGGTTGGAGATCGGATCAATGACATGATTTAATTAGCTGAAGTGGCTTCCCATATGCACACACAATTCAAATTTCATGCTTTTTAATTGTGCAACCTTATGCTCTTTTTAAGTTTTATTTGTTTATTTTATATCTTATATTTTAAATTAGGATTAATATCTAAAATCTAGGGTATATAATTTAAGATTTAGGATATAAGATTTCGAATTTAGAATTTAGGGTGTAGGGTTTATATTTTAAGATTTAGGGTATAAAATAAATAAGTTTAACCTAGAGAGAACATAGTAGAGAATTTGCTCTCACATACACATAAGACAAGTTTAGACGAGGATAACTTTTATGGTAAACATTGAGGAGTAAAATAAAGCACTTCGATTAAGGTAAATAATGATCCATATTCATTAAGCACTTGTATTATATATGAATTTCACAAGTTCGGCGGCTAGGGGCGGCTGCCTTCACTGTCCTGGCGAACCCCTTGGGATCTCGTCTCAATCCCTTTATTTTTTGATTTTTGTATTATAAACATAAATTTATGCTAAATTTATAAAGAAAATAATCTGGCTTAGTGATTTTTTTGTTGAAACTTTTATAAAAAATCAATAGATCATGAGTTTAATTCATATTTTGTTTTTTATTCTTCATTTCATGTTTTTCTTATTTTTATTAAAAAAATAGGAAAAATATTTTATGTAAATAAAATTATAAAATACAAAAAATTATATATTGTATAAATTTGTCATATTTCAAGTGTTAGGTGTTTAAACTTATCTCGTTAGTTTTAAAATATTAATAATGGGTTGATAACTCAAGGCGAAGAATAAAAATGGAACTAAAATTCACTACCCTTCAACAAATTAATTCCTTCTTCCATCACTGCGTGGAAGTGTGCAACAATGCAAAACTTATGTATTCAATCAGAACCAGTTAATATTATAACTTACCTAATCGTATTACATATATAAACTTAGTGCTTGTTTGGTTTGGAAGCAAATTCATGTGAATTTAAATATCTCAGAAAATGTAATCAAGTACATGTGTTTGATTATATTTTTCTATCTAGAAAACCCATGTATTTAAATTCATGGAATTTCTAATTTCTTCATTATATATGAAGTAAACTTACCTATAAGGGGTAAATAAGATTTTCTTCCCCCATTATTTTAATCATCAAATTACTTAATTACTTTCTCTCAAGATTTTCTTCCCCCATTATATTTATAGGGTTAAAGTAGTAATTTTATATAAGTTTCTGCAAACTTTTCACATCCAACCAAATAAAATGTAGTTTTCAATATCACATAATTAAAATGTTAACAAAACATAATTTCTTAATTCCTAGGAATTGTAAATCCCATGAACTTACTTCATAGAAAGTAAATTCCAGAGAATTGCACTTCATCTCTTTAACCAAACGAGCACTTAGAGTCAAGTTGTCAACACGATAAAAACAACAAGCTCATAACTTTTAAAAAAGAAAAAAATGAAGAATCAAGATCAAAATAGAGCAACTATATTATATTTTCTTTTTAAAAAGGGCATTTTCATGCATGGGATGACAATTTAGACTTGACAATTGGGTCGGACGGATCGGGTTCGAATTTTGATCGACCGAGTTTCTGTTAAATCGGATTCGGGTCAATCGAATCGTTAATAAGTACGGGTTGGTTGGGTCGGATCATGTCGGGTTTGGTGTCGGTTCGGGTTGACCCTACGGGTCCAAAGTGTAAATTTTTTAATGTTTTTTTTACAATAACTTTTATAATAAAATTATATTTTTAATAATAAATAATTTTTTTAATAATAAAATAATAATAACATAATCAATATTATATCACGATTTTGTAATATAATATTCATTATAAATGAGGTAATACATATGACTGGGTCAGGTCGGTTAACCCAACGGGTCGGATCGTATCAAACCCAAATTTTTTTGGATTATCGGATTTGGGTCTTTCTTGACCTATTGATTTTTGGATCGGATCTCAACCCTAAAAATATCAGGCCGGTCGTGTCGGATTGTCGAGTCGGGTCATGTTTTATTAGGTCTAGATGGCATACAAATACAACCGGAAATGAGTGAATTAAGGTAAGAAATAAGAAATGAATTGTATCCTCAACCGAAAAGATGGGAAACAAAAATCGATATAAAAATAGAAACAGAAGAAAAATTACTAGAACTAGAATTAAACTAGAAAGAGAAGGGGTGTGAGTTGCGAGGGCAAAAGAGTAAAAACGAAGGAGGAGGTCCATTCCATACCATCATCTACTACTGTAGTCTGTAGTAGTAGTAGTTTGAGTAAGGGAATAAAAAAAGCTCGTGATCACAACACAACACATCACAAACACAAAGAAGCCTATGCTATATATATTATGTATATATATTTAAATGTCTCCAAAACACTCCTCACGGGGTTTTTCTGGCTTCTGAGTCCTTCCAATTTCTGTTTTGTCTTCTCTAGCTACCTTCACCCCCGCCTTTGTCTCCGATCCACATATTGATTCATCCATCGACCCTCATTCACCGTCAATACCATTGATCGATTGCATAAGGACAAGTACGTTCGCGAAAGCGCGTTTCGTTGTTTGGACTATAATTAAGGAGGGATGATCATGTAACGGGAAAGAGAAATTCGAATTATGGTAACATAAATTTGTGTTACAATAAATTGTCGATGTCGAGGATGAGAACTTGTAACTCCGGTGATCATTGGCTCCCTCTGATCTCTTTTTCGGTGCTCTGCGAACATAGAGAAAGGCGATCTATCAAGTGTCAAAGGTGGCTAGAGTTTCTTAGATATACATGATTGAATGAATCAGATCCCGTAATTAGGATTACTTTCGCATCTTAAATATATTGCCCAACTCGGTAATGAGTTGCTTCTCCTTAATGGGCTTTACGAAGTCCATTAATTATTTATTGAAAATTAATTAATAATTAACAATAAATAAATGCTGACTATTTTTACCTACACACGAACCTTTCTTATGTTATGACTTGCTTAGTTGCTTGCTCAAAGCTAACATTTTTTATTTGGAATACAAAAAGGCATATAAAGTCTTGGTGTTGGAAGTTTAATTAAGAAGTTCAAACTAGGTTATATATTGCATTCTTATATAGTGTTATATGTTGAGATGTGAATTTTATCAAAATGCAAAATTTAAAATTTTGTTTATGATGTAAAGGAAAAACCCTAAAAGAATGTTTTTTTTATGCTTCTATAGAGATATGTTATTTTTGTTGAAGAAAAGATAAATTGTATTTAAATAGAAATTAATGCATATAAAAAACTAGTCTTGGTGTTGTAAGTTCTAAGCTTAAACTATGTTGTTGAATCGTTAGTGTGTTGAACAAGGAATTATGTGACTGTTCCCTGGACAACGGAAATAAGTAAAGATTCAAAGTAACAACAAAGTTTCCAAACGTGTACTTGTATTATTAGAGTTGTACAATCTCACAAGTCTTCTCTCCACCTATACCCTAGGCTAAAGACTTTGAGTGCAATCATCTCTAAACAACACAAGAACAAAACAAAAACTCAAAGCAAGAACTACCCGTACCTTGCCTTAGCTTTCCGATCTCAGTTCCCAAAAGCTCTGGATGACAATAGCTGAGATGTCTTTCCCCAAGACAATTCTCATCTATATATATGGTCTAACACAATAAACACATATGGTAACTATGACAAACTTTGTTTCCAAATAAACACTAAAGCTGATAAACATATAGTTTCCATGTATAAACTTTCCTAAGACTCAATATTTTCTCCTTCTTCTCCAAGTAAGACACGAAATCTTGTTTCCTTGTATAATTGAGTCCGTCTGGGAACAACTGGCATCTCTGCGTTCTCGCGTTGTTCCTCAGACGCGGAGTTTCCATGAATAGAACTTTTCTTGTATAAACACCACGCGCTTTCCAGATTTCCAATTTGTTTGCGTGGGAACTGTTCCTTGTTTCCACAACGTTCCATTGTGCTCCTCTGTTTTCTCTTCTTCACTGTTTTCCATTGTTCCTTTATCCTTTCATAAACCCTGAAACTCATAGGAACAACAATAAAACGTAAAACCTAATGGTGTTTATCATCATCAAAACTAGAGGGAATGTCAAGGTTCCAACAATTTCCCCCTTTTTGGTGATGACAAACCCATTCAAAAATTATTCGATCGAAACAGAGTAACAAGCAAGGTAATATTTATCAACATGTATCTCAGTTCAAATGTATAAGCAAAATTTTATGTCAAATGAATAATTGCAATTCATACCTCCAAGTTGCATTATCGTCCCCCCTCAGCACTGGCATCGTCCAGAAATTCTCAAAGAATTAGGAACAATTAACTGTTACCTCTCTTAACTGAGTTATCGCAAACAATTTCCACACTTCCCCCTTTTGGCATCATCAAAAGACAAAAAATAAACAGTGGAACAACATAGCTAAGCAACAGTTACCAGCAAAGAAAAGTTCATTCAAAATGCAGGGAATTGATTACAAAAACCAAAAGACAATCAGGCAAACAGTCATAAAATGATCACAATGCAAACATTTAAACAAGAGAACATAGAAAAAATCAAGAGAAGAGGGTCAGACGGGCTGGATAAGAAAAGATATCCACTCAAGACTCAGAGTCTTCCTTCCGTTCCTTGTCCTTGCTGAGGAAGTGTTCAAGAAGCAGTGACATAATATTCTTAATTTTGCGTAGCTCAGCAAGCACTTGGCCTTGCACAAAGATGTTCCTTGAAGTTCCTTCACCAGGCTCGCATTTCAGTGCTTCGGAAGGGGGCAACGCTCCCTTATCATCCCCTTGATACTTCATTTTGCTGATGTTCACCATGTCGAGCTCAGTGACCATGGGAACCTCGTCTTCTTCTTTGTAGACCTTCTTTTTCTTTTCTTTTCTTTTCTTTCTTTCTTTCGTTCTTTCTTTCTTTCTTTCTTTCTTTCTTTCTTTCTTTCTTTCTTTCTTTCTTTCTTTCTTTCTTTCTTTCTTTCTTTCTTTCTTTCTTTCTTTCTTATATTCCTCTTCTTCTTTTTTTTAAACTCTTTTTTGCAGCAAAGTAGATGTTCCTTTCTGTAGTTCCATCAGATCAAAATTTAATTTCTCCTTCTCAGCGAAGCAACATTCTTCTGCAATTCTCAACGTTCATCTTAACGTTCCCAGCACTGACGTTCCTGTTCACTGTTCCCCCTCAGGCCAAGTCCCATCTAGAAGATTCCAAGATACTTGAGTGGATGGAAAAGCCGGTTTGGATATTTTATGGGGTTCACACAAAATATCAAAGATATATCCAAACAAAAAATATAGGTAGGGAACAATGACGATCCAGATAATGATTCCCAGTAAAATTTGGTAAATAAAAGGAAGTTCATAGGGAACGTTTACCTGGATCCAAGCTAGGGACGACAGTGCAACCAATTATCATTTTGGCTTATAATGAGGGTGCAGATAATCAAATCGGTTGCTTTGGGCTTGAAAGAAGATGTTATCATGTAAAAATGAAGCACATATGATCAAGAATAGAAGTTGCAAGAAGTTTTTGAAATAATGTAACACAAAACACATAGCAAGTTTAATAAACAAGTCATTTGCAAATAACATGCCACATAGAAGTTGTTCCCTAGTTTATAATTGATCGATCTAGCCAATCACTGAGGGAATAGTGGGAGTGGAGTTCCTCAATTTAGAGAGATCATCCCAATGAGCATTCTCAAATACTCAAAGAGTTTTCTATCCAGTGCTTTGGTGAAGATATCTGCAACTTGTTCCTCTGTCCTACAATGATCCATTCTAATGCAATTTTTCTCAACATTGTCACGGAGAAAATGATGACGAATATCAATATGCTTAGTACGTAAATGATGAACAAGATTTTTGGAGATGTTGATAGCACTAGTATTATCACACATAATGGGAACAGTGCCAAGAGACATACCAAAATCCTCCAATTGTTGTTTGAGCCATAATACCTGGGCACAACAAGCGGCAACAACAACGTACTCAGCTTCGGCTGTTGAAAGGGCAACATAATTTTGTTTCTTTGATGTCCAAGAGATAAGACATGGGCCAAGGAACTGTGCCGTCCCTGATGTGCTTTTGCGATCCACAAGGTGACCAACAAAGTCAACATCAGTGAAACCCACAAGTTCAAACCCACTGTTCCTTGGATACCAAAGACATAAGTTGTCATTCCCTTTCAAGTATCGCAGGATCCTCTTGACCTCAGTTAGGTGTGACTCCTTAGGATTTGCTTGAAATCTAGCACAAAAGCACACACTAAACATAATATCTGGCCTACTTGTCGTTAGATAAAGTAAGGAACCAATCATTCCTCTATACGTTGTAGCATCCACATCTTTGACATTCAAATCTGCATTATCTTGATGTTTGAGTTCAACACAACTTCTCATGTTCCTACTATTTCTCAACATATCTTGTCTCCAAGGGAAATAGTTCCCTTAGAGTGTCGTTGAAGTGAGGTGATCTCTATTTCCCAACATATGGCATGATCATGCGCTATCAATGAACCACCTGTTGTTCCCCCTCACTTCATCCTGCATTGAGAAGGTTAGAGTTTCGTGACCCAGGCAAGCTTGGCTTTACCTGGTCGCTTAGAGACAAAATAATATTCTCTAGGCTTAGCATTGCACATATCAGAGGATACATCATAGTCATTTAAATCAACATTGTTACTTCTATTGTTCCTTCGCTGAGTGTGCTCTTTAGTGAACTTTTGTTTCTTAGCACAGTTTTTCACAACATGGCCGTTGTTCCCACAATGCCAACAGATCTTGTAGTAGTCTCCCATGGCATACTTACAATTTGGGACAAGCATCCTACGTTGCTTGGCTCTAACTGGGTCAGGTGTGTTAGGCAACTTTCCCTGGGATTGGATGAGATACATCTTATGGGCAGGTTGACCTTGGTACCATGCTTGGTCTTCACTCAATCCGCTCTCCAAGATCTTCACACGCTCTTCTAGGTAAGAGTTCCTTTCCTTAGCACTTTGAAGTTCCCTATCCTTTATCTCTCTAATCTCAGGTATGGTTAACTCATGTTCCTCACTCTCTTGTCTCTTTCCTTTGTACCCCAGACCATACTTGGGCTCAACAAAGGTAACCTTTTCTTCTCTAAGCTTTTTCTCAACCAGGATAGAGTGGATTTTATCAATCTGAGCTTTCATCTGAGATAGGTCCCTAACAGTGCTAAAGGAACTATGATCATTATAAGTAGCATCACTTTCAACACAAGGAACAACAGAGGCACTAGCAATTTTAGATAAAGATTCATTCAATTTATTGCATTTATCCTCAGCATTACTTAGGTCGTTTTGAGTTTTGAGATTCTCATTATACATGCTCTTGATAAGAGAAATCAAAGACTTTTTGTCAAAATTAACAAGAGATTCAAAGAAGGTTTCAGGATCTACCTCTTGTTCTTCACTTGGTGACTTCAGAGTCATTGCACACATTCTGTTGTTCCCCCATGACTCTGGTTCGTCATCGTCAGAGTTGGCATAATCATCTCCCCAGACAGCGACGAAGGCCTTCTTTTTGTCGTTCCCAGAATTTTCACCATTGTTGTCTGAGTTGTTCCCTTTAGGGCACTTATTGGCATAGTGACCCTTTTCCTTGCAGTTGAAGCAGGTAACATCCTTGATGTCTCATTTCTCACCATTGTTCCCTTCATTCCTGAATGATCGACCCTTGCGATAGAGGGTTCGCATGACCTTGGTGAGGAGAGCAGTTTCTGGATCTACACCATCCAAGTTGTCATCTTTATTGTTTTCTATCATCTCGAAAGCCTTTTCAACCATCAAAGCAATGCCTTTAGGTTTAACATATTTGTCTTCTTCATCATACTTCTTAATTTTTCCAAATACTTCATGAAGTATGAGTTTGAGAGTATTGGGATTCTCCTTGAGGATAGCTTTAGTCATCTTGTGCCTGGGAGGAAGTCCATCAATAATGATAAAGATTTTCTCCTTGGGAGGAATTTCCTTTTCATCAACATCATGAGCAGCAAGTCTTGTGGTGATTTCCTCAAATCTGGATTGATAAGAGGAAACAGTCTCACCATCAATCATGGCGAAGTTATAGAAGTCTTTCTTTGATTGGAAACGATCAAGCTCTCTAAGATCAGAACTTCCCATGTACATCTGTTCCAGGGCTGCCCACATATCCTTTGTAGTGGCACAAGAATGTAGCTTGGATGCATCTTCAATGCTGATTGCGTTGTTGATAAACATTCGAGCCTTAGAATTTTTCTCCATGATTCTGAAATCATCTGGGCTCCAAGGTTTGATTCCTTTGATCACGTCTTCAACAACCTTTTCTTCACCAACTTCAATGACTCTCCAGCATTGGTAGTCATTACTCTTCAACCAGTCTATGAAGAGGTCCTTCCAGTGTTGAAACTTTCCACCGGTAGGCAGGAACGGTGGTTTGTTGTTCCCAAGCCCAACTTCATGAGTATAAGCCATTGTTACCTGTGAATCTGAAAAGAACACAAATCTAGAGCTAACCTGTTCTGATACCAATTGTTGAATCGTTAGTGTGTTGAACAAGGAACTATGTGACTGTTCCCTGGGCAGCGAAAATAAGTAAAGATTCAAAGTAATAACAAAGTTCCCAAACGTGTACTTGTATTATTAGAGTTGTACAATCTCACAAGTCTTCTCTCCACCTATACCCTAGGCTAAAGACTTTGAGTGCAATCACCTCTAAACAACACAAGAACAAAACAAAAACTCAAAGCAAGAACTACCCGTACCTTGCCTTTAGCTTTCCGATCTCAGTTCCCAAAAGTTCTGGATGACAATAGCTGAGATGTCTTTCCCCAAGACAATTCTCATCTATATATATGGTCTAACACAATAAACACATATGGTAACTATGACAAACTTTGTTTCCAAATAAACACTAAAGCTGATAAACATATAGTTTCCATGTATAAACTTTCCTAAGACTCAATATTTTCTCCTTCTTCTCCAAGTAAGACACGAAATCTTGTTTCCTTGTATAATTGAGTCCGTCTGGGAACAACTGGCATCTCTGCGTTCTCGCGTTGTTCCTCAGACGCGGAGTTTCCATGAATAGAACTTTCCTTGTATAAACACCACGCGCTTTCCAGATTTCCAATTTGTTTGCGTGGGAACTGTTCATTGTTTCCACAACGTTCCATTGTGCTCCTCTGTTTTCTCTTCTTCACTGTTTTCCATTGTTCCTTTATCCTTTCATAAAACCTGAAACTCATAGGAACAACAATAAAACGTAAAACCTAATGGTGTTTATCATCATCAAAACCAGAGGGAACGTCAAGGTTCCAACATATGTTATATGCTTCATTCATATATATTGTTACATGTTGAATCGTGAACATTAGCGGATCCAGGAATTTATCAAAAGGGGGGCGATTTTAGTTCGATTTTATTTTCCCACTTCATGGATCGACAATTATATTAGTATTTTAAAACTATAAAAAAACTATGACATTCACCTTTTAAAATTTGACTAATTCATATAATACATACTCTATCTTTTTTTATTTTTGAAAAATTATTTAAAATAATGTAAGATTTTTAAATTTATTTTTAATAAAAAAAAGTAAAATATGGAAGAAAAAATAAAAAACAAAAGAAAAATAAACATGTTTAGTAAACTTAAAGATTTTAATAAGGCCATTAATACCCATTTTTTTTAACAAAATTAGGAAAAAAAAGAAGAGTTGAGAGGAATTGAAGATTTGAACCCATGATAAAAAAATATTATCACTAATTAAATATTTTGTCATTAAATAAATATTTCTTTGTAATTTTTAATTATTGTGTGTTCTTCCTACCAGAACCCCTAATGGAAAACCCTACTTCTCTCTCTTTTCTCCCCCTCCTCCCCCAATACCAACGCAGCCAACAAGCCATTACCAAAACAAATATCATCATTTCACAGATCATCCCTTACCAAAGAAGGCTTGTGTACCTTCCTCTGAATCTCTATCCCCATTTAATCTTTATACTTCCATGGAGCTTAACTCTAATTTCGTTTTTGAGTTTTCCCCTCTGCAATTCTTTTGTCTCCCGATCTGCTTGTTTCGACAACAACAAGCTCCTTGTTTGGGTTTTATGGCCTCAAGCCTTTCACTCCTCCCTGATTAGGAGTATGGCTTACTCACCCCGGTGTGGTTTTAAGCTTATGCTGGTGGGTTTTTTTTCGAACCTCCAAATTTGGTCTCTATTTGGATCTGGATCTGGATTTGGACCTAACGATCATCTCCGACCCCTCTTTTGTGTTTCACGGCTTCAATCCTCAAGAGTCCCCTTGACGAAAAGCGTCCCTTACTCTACCCGCTTAGAATAATATTTCCTCTCCCTCAATCATTCTGGCGGCCCTTCGATCTGCGCAGATGAGATGCTTGCTGCCTTTGTGTACCGGCTTCTGATCTCCTTGAATCGATCGAGATCTCATATATCCGATTGTATAATCTGGCGTCTTGCTTGGTGGTTTGAGATGTTGTCCCCTTGTGTGGAGCTCTGGTGGTGGCGGGCTCATCCCTCTCTCCCGGTGCAGATCCTCCTCCTTCGAATCAGGTGTACTCTACCAACCCTAAAACTTCTATCCTTCTTCCAACACTCTTGGTTTATCAACCGTATTTATAGAAATTGGTTTATCTCATTTGAACTCTACATGCTTGACCAATTGGGCTTGTACAACATTATCTCTGAATCTGAAGGGTTTTTCTATTTGCTTACTGGTGTATATGCTCCACTCTCATTTCCTGTGATGATCTTGCTCTGTGATTCTGCATCTTGGTTGTTTGTTGATGCCTTGATCTATGGCAACCCATCTGTAGGATCGTGATTGTTAGATAAAAACTTAAGGAACTCAGAATATCAATTCTCAGTTCCTTTCGTAGCGGAAATAAACAATCAAACAAATGACAAGTTCCTTATAGTAGAAACCTTTGATTGCCAACTAGCAATCCAGGATAAAAACCACTACCTTTCTTTCGAAAGGATTTCAAAGTCTACTTCTTGATTTCTTATCTCTTTTGGTTACAGCTTATCCTAGGAACAAACACACAGTTCCTTTGCCTTACACACAGTTAGACAATCCTAGATAACTTAACACAATCAATAATCAATCCAAGAAACAGACTTTTGCACCTAGGAACTATCACTTACAGTCACAGGAACTTAGCACTCAGCTCTTCTTCCTTGACTGGTTCCTCTTGATCTCGGTTTGCTTTGATGATCTTGTTTGGAGGTTCACACTAGATATTTGCTAATGAGTGTGAGTCGTATTTTTGTGCATAAAGATAACCCTTGGGTTAGTCTTCCTTTTATAGAGGATTATTCGCAGCTCGATCCTCTCTGGGTTCCCACAGATTGAGCTTGTCCTAGGATGCGTGGTTCTCCTTGGTCCACGTTGTTCCTAGCATGTGCAAACAACCTAGGCAGCTCAGAATCTCTCTTGGTTGGTCAACTACCTCAGACGAGCCTTGCTATGTCGTTGTCCAAGTGCTTTCGTCCGAGGTTGAACAAGCTGGCCGCTTGGGAACTGTCTTCTGGACAACGACGTCTCTATGTCCTGTCGCTTTCACCTTTTCTGTCCGAGGTCTCGACGTTCTAGGTGTCTTGTTGTTTAGCTCTTGGACATTGGCAGGCTTTTAGAAGCTTCGGACAAGTCGTTTTCAACACCTTTTGTCCGAGGTTGTGTGTCCCCAGATTTCTCGGGAATCGCAATGTCGCATGCTGTGTTTCTGGGCACACCTGGGTTCCTCTGGTTTCCTTCATCTGTCTTGATCCTTTGGTTCCCTTGTCCTGTTTGGCTTTCTTGCCTTCGATATATTCCTGTGGTTCCTTAAAACACATCTTTGAGATAAAACATTAGTATCATAATATTTGTCATCGTCAAAAGTAGAGAAACTGAGGAAAGGAACTCTCAGGGGAACTGAAGTTCCAGAGTTCCGTTTCCTAACAATTTCCCCCTTTTTGATGATGACAAATACAAGGAACCTGGCAACATAATAGGAACATCAAATTCATGAGAACAGTTGAGCTAAGGGATTTTCAACTTTAAAAAAAATATTGATAGAACATTCAATAGTTGCAAATTCCCCCTAAGCAAATGAACTAAGTTATTCAAGTTCCCCCTTAGAAGTAGAACGGGTTCAGAGTTCCTATAAGTCCAGTAGTTCAAGGTTTCTATCCATTCTTCCCCCTTTTGACATCATCGAAAAGATCAATATACTTATCAAGTATAGGATATCAATGTGAAAAAAAAAACAATTGCGTGAAACCCATGATAGTCACCATAATAGAAACTTAAGGCAAAGACAAATGATGCATTAGAAACATTGCCAAAGGAGTTCATTAATCATTAAAGTCAAGTATATTATCCAGAGATGCATAGTGAAAAAAGAAACAAAAGATCACAAACAGCTTGACATAGACAAAAAAGGATAGAAGAGGGGAGTATGACTCTAGGAAACTACTAGCACACTGTGATGTTATAGCACTGAGAACTAGGAAATACGTTCCTATGGCAGCGTAGTGGCCTCCTCTTCAGTTTCCTTCTTTTATGCAGTTCCTTCATCTTGGCCTGTTGTCATCTTATCGGCCCGATTACCTCCAATTGAGCAAGGTTAAGATTGAGGTTTTTCTTGGCCATTTGAGGAGCTTTGTGTTTTGAGAGAGACGGGTGAACATGAGATTTGAGAGAAGGCGTGAGAGAACAGAGTGCTCGGCTCAATCAAACATGAAACCTTAAATAACCCTTGAGTAATTATGGAGCCGTTGAGAATCAAGCCAATGGAGATATTTCTGGGAACTTTGAAGAGTTGAAACGGCTAATTTTCTTGAAGCTTTTGCGCCTTTGCAACGGTCACAAATTCAAAGATTAGATACTTAAAAATGGCAATTGTTCAAGGCTGAGAAGACGTCTTTGACGCTGTGAGATTTGCCATAAATACTGTCTTGGGAGGAGCAATTTTCTTACTAGCCGTTTAAGGGGTAGCCCATCCTAGTTCCTTTCTGGCGATATTTTCAGTGTGCTAGAGGGATATATGGGAACCTTTGATGTGGGTTTTAAAACATAGGACCAGAAAGTACGTTCCCATTAAAGAAATCGGGGAAGGCCATTTATCGCATTACACACTAGTTCCCAGAGAGGGTTAAGAAGAGGATCATAGGGAAATAGATTGTGTAATGAGGCAAGGGAGGATCATAGTACACAATCATCATTTTGGCTTATATTGTTGGGTTAGAAAGATGATCAGATTGTGACTTTTGGGCCAACAAAGAGACTTGGACAATGATTGAATTTTAATAAGAGATGAACAACCAAGGAGAAGAACTAGAAAAATTTGTCAAAGCCTTTTGAGAAACCATTATGAATATGAGGGTTTGTAGCAAAAGATATTACACAGAGATATCAAGACTCAACAAGTAAAATATCTTAAACTAGTCAATCAGGGGAACTGGAAGAGAGCCTTTACACTAAGGTCACTACTGGGTAATAGGAATCATTCCTAGTTCCAATCTAAGGTTCTCGAAGGGAACTCTATTCAAGGCTTTGGTGAATATATCTATAACCTGATCTTCAGTTCTACAAAATTTCATAATGATGTTTCCCTTCTCAACATGATCTCTAAGAAAATGATGTCTTATGTCTATATGCTTGGTCCTAGTATGATGCACAAGATTCTTAGAAATGTTTATGGCACTAGTGTTATCACAAAGAATTGTAAGAGGGCCATAAGACATACCAAAATCCGCGAGTTGTTGCTTTAGCTAGAGAAGTTGGGAACAGCAGGAGGCAGCCGCAATGTACTCGGATTCTGTGGTGGAGAGGGAGACTGAGACTTGTTTCTTTGATCCCCATGACACAAGGCAAGGGCCTAGGAATTGTGCCATTCCAGAGGTGCTCTTTCTATCCACCAAGTATCCAGCATAATCAGCATCAGTGAAACCCATCAGCTCAAAGGGACATTCTTTGGGGTACCAAATGCAGAGTGAGTCAGTTCCATTGAGATATCGAAGTATTCTCTTCACAACAACCAAGTGGGTTTCTCTTGGACAAGATTGGAACGTAGCACACAAGCCAACAGCAAAAACAATGTCTGATCGACTAGCGGTTAGGTACATGAGTGAGCCTATCATACCTCTATAGAGCTTCTCCTCCACTAGAGGACTCGAATGGTCCTTATCCAAGTGGGCAATGGTGGATATGGGAGTGGAGAGAGGCTTGCATGAATCCATTTTGAACTTCTTCAGTAGTTCCCTGACATACTTCTGTTGGTGGATTTGAATACCATCTTCCTTTTGAGTGATTTGTAATCCGAGGAAGAAGGTGAGTTCCCCAATTAGGCTCATTTCAAACTCACTGCTCATCAAGTCTTTGAACTTGTCTACAAGGGATAGGTTAGTGGAACCAAAGATAATATCATCGACATAGATTTGAACCACCAAGATGTTACCTTCTTCTTCTAGGATGAAGAGAGTTTTGTCAATAACTCCACGCCTGTAGCCGTTTGAGAGTAGGAACTGGGCAAGACGATCATACCAAGCTCTAGGAGCTTGCTTGAGGCCATACAATGCTTTATCTAGAAAGTAGACATGGTCTGGATGATCGTCGTCTTCAAAACCAGGTGGTTGCTTGACATAGACTTCTTCTTGAAGAATTCCATTGAGGAAGGCCGTCTTTACATCCATTTGGAACAACTTGAACCCTTTGTGTGATGCAAAGGCAATCAACAATCTTATTGCCTCAATCCTTGCCACTGGAGCATAGGTTTCATCATAGTCGATGCCTTCTTGTTGATTGTATCCTTGAGCAACGAGTCTTGCTTTGTTCCTTATCACAACTCCTGTATCATCTAGCTTGTTTCTGAAAACCCATCTAGTTCCTATGATGTGTTTATCCTTGGGACGGGGAACTAGATGCCATACTTTGTTCATTTCAAACTGATGGAGCTCTTCTTGCATAGCTTGGATCCAGTCCGCATCCTTCAGTGCCTCACCTATGTTCTTTGGTTCCACAATAGACAGAAAAGCATTGAAAGCAAAGAAGGTTAGATGTTCATACCTGACTGGAGGCTTGACGACTCTTCTTTCTCTGTTGGGAGCCAGAGCATTTGATGTGGAGACATTCTGAATTGAGCATTCAGCTTCCTTGTTAGGATCACCTTCTCCATTGAAGATCATATGGGAAGATGAATCATTGAAGTCTTCACAGATATTGTCGTCATGCTCATGGTTCCCAGAAATGGATTGTTGTTCATTATCCATGGGAACTGGTGGGGGAGCCATTGGAGGGTTCCGATCAGCAGGACAGGAACTGGGAGGAGTGACATCTTCATCTGGATCTTCTTGAGATGACTTGGGAAATGGATCTTCAAAGGAACTGGTGGTGTTCTACACAATCTTTCCAAGTGATTTTTCATTAAAAATAACATGAACACTTTCTTCTACCTTTTTAGTCCTTTTGTTGAAGACCTTGTATGCCTTACTGCCTGAGGCATAACCAATGAAGATTCCTTCATCACTTCTTGGGTCGAACTTGCCAAGATTGTCCTTCCCATTGTTGTGCACAAAGCATTTGCATCCGAACACCCTCAGATGTGAAATGTTGGGAACTCTTCCTCTTAGGAGTTCATAGTGTGTCTTCTCTGTGATTGGGCGAAGCATGGCTCTATTGATGATGTAGCACGCTGTGTTGATCGCCTCAGCCCAAAATGATTGGGAGAGCCCACTTGAGATCAGCATAGTTCGAGCCATGTCCTCCAAGGTCATGTTCTTCCTTTCTACTACTCCATTCTGTTGAGGAGTGTATGGTGCAGAGAAGTTGTGATCGATGCCATGCTCACTGCAAAAGGTTAGAAATTCTCCATTTTCGAATTCGGTACCATGGTCAGACCGAATAGCATTTAGTGAACAATCAAGAGATTTTTCTAACAAGGGAACCAGATCTTTAAAGCGGTCAATAACTTCACTTTTAGATTTAATGAAAATGGTCCAAGTAAAACGAGAGAAGTCATCGACAATAACAAAGATATACCTATTCCCTCCTAGGCTTTGAACTCTCATGGGTCCACAAAGATCCATGTGGATGAGTTCAAGAGGCCTTGAGGTGCTTACCATGTTTTTGGATTTGAAGGAACTACGAGCCTGTTTTCCTTTTACACAGTCAGAGCACAGTTCCTTAGATGTGCCACTCAGCTTTGGCAGTCCTCTGACTAGTTCCTTTGAGTGTAGCTTTTGAATTAGCTTGGTGCTGGCATGACCGAGGCGTTGATGCCACAACTCAGCTTGGTCATTCACCATTGATAGACACAGTTTCTCCTTGGGGACAAAGGATGGATCAACAATATAAACATTGTTGAACCTTTTTCCTTTTAGGATGATTTGTCCCGAGGAGTCAAGAACTGAGCATTCGTTTGATCTGAATCTGACTTCATTGTCTCCTTGATCACATAGCTGTGACACACTTATTAGATCAAAACCAAGATTATCAACAAGGTGAACTTTGTTTACCTGAATGTGATCGTTGAGTTTCACAGTTCCTATTCCACAAATTTTCCCTTTGCTTTTGTCTCCAAAGGATATGTTCCCTCCTTGGAGAGGTTGAAGATAGGTCATTTGATTTCTTTTTCCGGTCATATGGCATGAGCAACCACTGTCAATGTACCATAGTTGGGGTTGCCTCTCTTCTTTCTGCACACAAGGGAACTAAGATTTCTGAACCCAGCGAAGCTTGGCTTTACTGGGGGGATTAGCATTTCGAGTCTGTGAATAACCAGGGAACTGGTTCCTTTCATGGTAATAGGCACTTTTCTCCTTTTCAAAGTTCCTTTTCTTAGCACAATCAGTGTTGTAATGACCATTCTTACCGCAGTAGGTACACAAACGATTATAAACAACATGACCATACTTTCCTTTTCCTGGCCTAAAAGGTTTTTCAGTTTTCCTTTTGTTGAAGTCAACATTGTCTATAACCTTACTATGGGCCATGTCAACATATCTTTTGTGAGCAAAGGAATTGGTGAACCATTGGTTTTCAGGAACCATCTTTTCTTTTCCATTAGGTTCCTTCTTAGGACTTTGAGAATTCTCATTGAGACGTTTGGCAACCTCAGCCTTGTTCTCAAGGACCATGATCTTCTCTGATAGGAATTGATTCCTATCGCGAGAAGTGGCAAGAGCAGTACTGAGGTTCTCATTCATCTCAACAAGTTCTCGCCTAGCCTTTTCATCCTCAGCATCATTGTTCCCTTTGTTTTTAACATATCCTATTCCATGACGTTGTCTCACAAAAACAGTTTGATTTATTGTCTTTTCATTAATAGAATCAGTGAGGATGTCCAATCTATCAATTATGGATTGAAGCATGTCTTTTCTAGGTAAATTAGCATGCAAGAGAACTGTGACAAAATCTATGCTAGTTTCATCACAAGATTTGCAGATTTTAAGGTGGCTAGCATGCACGTTTCTAATTTCAATCAGTTTGGAGTGAGTTTCAGCTAGGTCTTTCTCAGTTTCATCAAGTTTCTTACTCCAAACAGAATTCTCAACAGTTAAGCATGCAATTTCATCTTCATAATCATCAAGTTTCTGTTAAAGGGAACTGGTTTCCTTTCCTAGTTTCTTTATGATCTTAAGAAGTTGTTTCTTATCACAATCAACTAGGGATTTTAAGAGATCATCAGAAGTTACCTCAAGGTCTTCTGAGTCGCTTGAGTCTCCTTTTGCCACGAGACATCTTCCTCCAGAGAAGCCGCTCAGATCCAGTTCCTCATCTGAGTCTTCTCCCCATGAGGCTACGAGAGCCTTCTTTCTCTGAGGTTTTTCTTCTTCCTTGTTGGGACAGTTCTTGGCGTAGTGTCCCTTCTCTTTGCACTCGTAACAAGAGACTTCCTTAAGATCCCTTATGGGTCCATTGTAGGAGGAACTGCCCTTTTGGAACCTTCCCTTCACAAAGAATTTTTTGATATTCTTTGAGAAGAGGGCTGTTAGCTCGTCCTCCTCTTCTTCCAGGTCTGAGTTCTCTTGCTCCATCTCGAGCCTTGAGAAGGCTTTGGAGATCTTAAGGGCGGTTCCTTTCTCCAGTTTCTTATCGGCATTGGCTTTAGTGTGCTCTCCTTCTTCAACTTCCAGTTTCCCTATGACTTGGGTCAAGGGAAGGGATTGGATGCCTGGAGTGTTCTTCATGATTCCCTTGAGAAGGGTGAACTTGGAGTTGAGTCCATTGATAATCACCAAGGACTTGGAGACTTCATCAAGATCAACTCCCGCCGTCGTCAACTTTCCAATTAATCTGTTGAAGCGAGAGTAGTACTCTGAGATGGTCTCAGTTTCCATCATTTTGAAGGTGTGGTATTCTCCTTCCAAAGCAAACTTTCTAATTTGCTTTAGTTCCTCACTTCCTTCATGCATCTCGTTGAGAGCTTTCCACATCTCCTTGGCCGTCTTGATGCCTATGACTTTGTCCATGTCCTCTCTGCCCAATCCATTGAGGATGAACTGTCTTGCCTTGGCATTCTTCTCCATGATGACATAATGTTCTGGTTTCCAGTCTTCTTCCTTCATGGTAAGATCAACGTGTCCATCTCCATTTTCGACTATCCTCCAACATTGGTAGTCGTTGGTCTTGATGTGGCTTTCCATGCACTTTTCCCACCATGTTTCTTCTCCTTTCTTGCAAAGGTGTGGCTTGTTGGTGGAGATTCCTAGCTCAAACTTGCTTGGTTGAGACATGATCTGCAAACTTATCAAAGATCTATAGCTTTTCCTGCTCTGATATCAATTGTAGGATCGTGATTGTTAGATAAAAACTTAAGGAACTCAGAATATCAATTCTCAGTTCCTTTCGCAGCGGAAATAAACAATCAAACAAATGACAAGTTCCTTATAGTGAAAACCTTTGATTGCCAACTAGCAATCCAGGATAAAAACCACTACCTTTCTTTCGAAAAGATTTCAAAGTCTACTTCTTGATTTCTTATCTATTTTGGTTACAGCTTATCCTAGGAACGAACACACAGTTCCTTTGCCTTACACACAGTTAGACAATCCTAGATAACTTAACACAATCAATAATCAATCCAAGAAATAGACTTTCGCACCTAGGAACTATCACTTACAGTCACAAGAACTTAGCACTCAGCTCTTCTTCCTTGACTGGTTCCTCTTGATCTCGGTTTGCTTTGATGATCTTGTTTGGAGGTTCACACTAGATATTTGCTAATGAGTGTGAGTCGTGTTTTTGTGCATAAAGATAACCATTGGGTTAGTCTTCCTTTTATAGAGGATTCTTCGCAGCTCGATCCTCTCTGGGTTCCAACAGATTGAGCTTGCCCTAGGATGCGTGGTTCTCCTTGGTCCACGTTGTTCCTAGCATGTGCAAACAACCTAGGCAGCTCAGAATCTCTCTTGGTTGGTCAACTACCTCAGACGAGCCTTGCTATGTCATTGTCCAAGTGCTTTCGTTCGAGGTTGAACAAGCTGGCCACTTGGGAACTGTCTTCTGGACATCGACGTCTCTATGTCCTGTCGCTTTCACCTTTTCTGTCCGAGGTCTCGACGTTCTAGGTGTCTTGTTGTTTAGCTCTTGGACATTGGCAGGCTTTTAGAAGCTTCGGACAAGTCGTTTTCAACACCTTTTGTCCGAGGTTGTGTGTCCCCAGATTTCTTGGGAATCGCAATGTTGCATGCTGCGTTTCTGGGCACACCTGGGTTCCTCTGGTTTCCTTCATCTGTCTTGTTCCTTTGGTTCCCTTGTCTTGTTTGGCTTTCTTGCCTTCGATATATTCTTGTGGTTCCTTAAAACACATCTTTGAGATAAAATATTAGTATCATAATATTTGTCATCGTCAAAAGTAGAGAAACTGAGGAAAGGAACTCTCAGGGGAACTGAAGTTCCAGAGTTCCGTTTCCTAACACCATCGATCTCATCTGATTTGCACTCTAAACCTTATCAGAAGGATGCTTCACAAGCAAATCCTCCTATTTGTTTTAACGTTGATATCAACAATGATAACACCACATCCTTAACGGATGATATTGCTGCTTTTGCAGAATCTATGGGGCCAAACCCCCCAAAAACTGACCCAAAATCTATTCCTCACGAAGCTCTGGAAAAGCCTTACTGGCAGAACTACATTTACACCAGTAACTATAAACCCAAAATCGACATCTACAGGTACGATAAACTTACCAAACCTATCATCAATTACAGTAGTACTATCCTGCTTGTAATTAGCTATAATTATTCTTACCATATATACTTACTGATTTATGTGAAATTCATGCTCACAGCTACAACTGAAATATGGAGGGCTAAACAGTTAAAAGGGCTACTCATCCGGTCGACGTCCAAAACCAAACAAAGATCAACCTCCAAGGATCGACAATGGCTTGCAATAAAGCCCGGTCTCTGTAAAGTCGTACTCCTTCTCCAGCCTAAAAAGAACAATAGTCAGAATTACTCCAATCACAAGTATACCCCCATTGATTGCTATAGATGGAACAATTCCTGGTGTATCAATAACCAGTGTGTAAAACATTTTGAGCTTTTATCTGTTGTGTTTTATATTGACTGGAATCCACTTGTCTGCTACTCTAACACATCCATCATATCAAAAATTGGAACCAATACATACTCTATCTTGTCATTCCTCAAGTATCCGAGAATGTATTATAATCATAACCTGAGCCTTGGCTTAATGGACCTACCAACTATTAGTCAAAGAGATTACATTGATCTTGACTTCTTGAATAACAATAAAAAAATGGGTTTTCTGCGCCCATACCAACCCACCAAAGCCTTTAGAAAGGTTTCTCAAAACAATATACTACAACAAGGAAACCTATATCTAAATAAACTTAACAACGACAAGTGATATAATAAGAAACACCAAATTTACCAAAGCAAATACCAATCTTTTGCAATATCAAATACACTTGCAAAATTAATACAATTGTTTTTATGAAGATAAGCCTTTGGAACTGTCGAGATATCGGTCGTAAAAACCTATGGACTGATATTGATGCTCATTGCAAAATTGAAAAAATCCAAATCATGGCCCTTGTTGAAACAAGAACTAACCAAGAACCTATAAAAGGTCTTTGGCTAAAAGCCAGGTTTGATACTTTCCACTTCTTGCCCGCTACGGGTTTCTCTGGTGGTATATGCGTCATGTGGAAATCTTACCAATTTCAAAATGAACATGCAAACTAGCACACATCGATAAAAGATTCATAGCTGTCAAATACAAAAGCATTGATAAAAAATACTATATGATGATTATTTTTACATATGCTCCACCAAAAGAAAGTGAAAAAAATGAATTCTGGAACCGCCTCACAAACTTTATTCTACAAACTCATGTGCCTTGCATCATCGTTGGCGACTTTAACGAAATTGAATCATATTCGGGAAAGATGGGTGGTAGCAATAACACCCAATCCAGATTCCAAAGACTCCACAATTTCAGAAATAACTCCGACCTCCTAAATATTCCAACACAAGGTGGTGAATTCACCTGGTGAAATAACATAACAAGAATAAATAACATTTATGAAAAATTAAACCGGGTTCTTATTCATGATAAAATTTATCAATGGTTCCCCGAAATCTTCACCAAAAATCATGCTTTCACCTCATCAGACCACTGCCCCATCTCAGTGGAGCTTGAAAATCCTAACCCTATAAAGGCACAACCTTTCAAATTTGAGAGAATGTGGACAACAAGAAGAGATTTTGAAAATCTAGTTAAATAAGCATGGAGAATCGAAACCCAAGGTTCCCATATGTACAATCTTGTTAAAAAAACACTTGCACTTAAAATTAGTGCCAAAAATTGGAATAAAACTACATTTGGCAATATCTTTAACCAAATTAAAGAAATAGAAATAGAACTTACTAAGATCCAAAAAGATATCATCTGCAATCCAAATCAAACCTTAATTAACAAACAAAACAGACTCATTAATAAAAAAAGATTGTCTACTATCTTTTCACAAAAAATATTGGAGTCAGAGAGCCAAAATCAAGCATATTAAATCAATTGACTCAAATACTAACTATTTCCATAGAATTGCGAATGGAAAAAAAGGCGCAAAATCATAGGGGAAATTAGAACACAAGAAGGAACGATCATTATTGGTCTTGAAAATATCCGAAATAAAATCAGATCAGATTTTGAAAAAAGGTTCAAAAAAGGAAGAATAGATAACAACAACCTACAAAACTTGCTAGGTAACATTACAAAAGAGGTTACAGACCAAGATAACACCACTCTAACCAAAAAAGTTACTAATGATGAAATTAAGCTTGTTGTTTTCAACATTGGTAGCGACAAATCACCAGGACCCGATGGAATGTCTGCACTATTTTATCAAAAATACTGGCACATTGTAGGACCACTTGTCATTAAAGCAGTTAAAAGTTTCTTTCATTCTGGCAAACTTCTCAAACAGATCAACCACACATTCATTACCCTAATACCCAAATGCGTTAATCCCAACTTGACAAACCACTATCGACCAATAAGTCTCTGCTCAACCATCTATAAGGTCATCTCTAAAATCATAACAGAAAGGATAAAACCCATCTTAAATAAACTTATCCACCCCTTATAGGGTGTTTTCGTTGCTGATCGAGCCATCCAAGATAATATCCTGATAGCCCATGAAATCTTTCACAAATTTCGTGCTAAGAAAGACAAAGAAGGATGGATCGCTATCAAACTTGATATGGAAAAAGCATATGACAAAATTGAATGGGAATTCATTCTAACTGTCCTTAACAAATTTGGTTTCTCACCAAAATTCATTGCTTGGATCAAAGAGTGTATTGAAACCGTCTCTTTCTCAGTCCTATTAAATAACGGCCCAACCGACATTTTCCATCCAAAGAGGGGGCTTCGTCAGGGTGACCCCCTATCCCCCTTTCTTTTTATCCTTGGAGCGGAAGTTCTTGCCAGGAAACTACAACATGAAGCAAACTTGAATACCAAACAACTAGGGTTTAAAATAAACCGGTTGGGATCAAATATCCCCTTTCTGGCCTTTGCAGATGATATTCTCATCTTTGCTAAAGCTAACCAAACATCCTGCCAAAAGGTTAAATCAATAATTGAAAATTATTGCTCCGTATCAGGACAATGTGTTAACTACCACAAATCTGCTTTTCAAACAACACCCAATACACCAAATAATACCAAAACTTTGATCCAGTCAATACTCAACATTCCTAGCTCTGTATCTTTAGATAAATACCTGGGGTGTCCAATCATTAACGGAAAAGCCAAAATACCTTCCAAGATACTATTCATACAACTACTACACAACTCTCAAAATGGAAAGCTAGCTCTCTTTTCCTTGAAGGAAGAGCAACCCTTATTAAAGCAAATTTGGATGCCAAACCAAATTACATTATGCAATGTTTTATGTTACCAGCATCTTTACACCACAAATTGGATAAAGTTAATAGAAACTTCTTATGGAATAAAGAACAAACGTATAAACCCCTAATCGGTTGGGATAAAATTTGCAAAAACAAATCAAATGGAGGGATTGGAATCCGTAAAACGGAAGACATGAATAAAGCTCTCCAAATGAAACTCATCTGGAAACTCTTTGCTGAACCAAACAACATCTGGGTTAAAATCATAAATGAAAAGCTCTCCAAATGAAACTCATCTGGAAACTCTTTGCTGAACCAAACAACATCTGGGTTAAAATCATAAATGAAAAATATCTTAAGAATTCAAATATTCTTAACTATACCAGAAAAACTAACCACTCATGGCAATGGGGACAACTCCTTAAACTCCGCAATGAATTTAAAACTGGCATGCAATGGCTTATTGGAGATGGTTGCTCTATCAACTTTTGGGAGGATCCCTGGACTCCTAATCTTAAACTCAAAGACTACATCCTTCCGAATACCATCATCAACCCAAAGGCCAAAGTTAGTGATTTTATCACTAATAAAGAATGGAACTTCTCTAAACTTAAAGGCGTGCTTCTTGATGAGGCCGTTGATAGTATTAACAATATCCAGTTACCACAAAACAATATCCCCGACCGACTGTATTGGGATCCCAATAAGAATGGTTGGTTTTCTACTAAAACAGCATTTGAACTTATCACTAAACAAACTAACCCAACAACTAATGATCTCTCATGGTTGTGGAAACTTGATACATACCCAAAAGTGAAGAATTTCTTATGGAAAATATGCCATGATGGCCTACCCACTAAAGCTAGATTAGCGCAAAAACATGTTGCGGTTTCCCTTGCATGTGACTCTTGCAATAACCCTCATGAAGATCTAAACCACTTCCTTTTCAAGTGTACTAATACACTAAAGCAAATCAAAAACCAAAGTCAACCTATTGAAAACTTCATTAAAAGTTTAAATACTAATAATAAAAAACCAATAGAATTAATTCGGGAACTTCAGTCCTGTAACACCCCGACTTATGTCGGTAGTGTCACACGCCAGTGACCTCAGACGTTACTGTCCAAAGTCACCATAGGCTTTAATCGGAACAATTAAGCTTAAATAAGTAAATTAAATAACAAAAGATTAATCAGCGGAAGACATTTTAAATGAAACTTAACCTTTTATTAAAAGACCTCTCGTTAAATGAGGATGACGATTTTACAACAGAGTTAAATTACAGCAGAAGACTTTTATAATAAATCTTATTACATGACTAGGTTATAGGAATATATATTAAAGTAATACATAACAACCTTATAACACTGTCACTTAAATCTTCAACTGCAAGCCTCTTCTTTGATTGGTTACTTCAATCGTCGGGGACCAACCTCTGATGTGCCGTATAGGATGGATGGCACCAGCCAACCATGCAAGGAATAAAACCCGGTTGGTTAGTCTAATGAAAGACTATACAAGGGTATAAACAGAATGGTTCAAGTGATCGTAACCGTTTACTATCATTGTCCCTCGAATAATAACCACAGGAACGATACATAACCCGGTACTTTCACGGAATTATAAAAGAAGGTATGCAATGAAAAGAAGACTCCAAAGGAAATGAGTCTTATAGGAAAACGTATGACAATTGTTTGGGAATGTTAAGTTCTCACACACAAGTTTTAAAATACGACCTTGATTATTTGGGTCCACAACCAACCTCACCGCGTAATGCGAATTCAGATTGGAAAGGGGACTTACTCTAACAAGAGTCCGGGCGGTTTCCACGTTATACTCCTCGCCCGAGGGTATATTAATTATGTGCATAACCGCACTTATCTTATTTACTTCAAAATGCACTTTAACGTTGAAGCTTTTAATTTCACATCTCGTACTGAGACATTGGGAATAAATCCCTTAAGATTGGGAATACCTCCCGAAGATTGGCACCAGCTGAGTGCACCACCCCTATATTTAGATAGGGGTAGGTCATGACCACAAGAGAGTGTTAGGGCACTTACTTCCTAACACCGACGTTATAAAGAAACGACTAATCCTCATAAGGAATTAACGTTCCTACGAATACTCGTGCTAAACTAGCATTTAAGTTCACATTTAAATCCACACCAAAACTCATTATAGAAGTATCATACCAAACTATATAATAGCGTTGTTTCTAGCAATATATACAACCTATTATAAAGTCATATTTTAACACATCATTTAATTAAATATGTTCCCAAACAGAAAGCAATAACTTTTATCCCATCTTAATTAACAATCAATTAATTGATAATCAAGAGAAACATGGAATACTGAGCAAGAGCGAACCGCCACTTGCCTTAGTCTAGACGAATTGAAGATGTCGGTTTCCGAGTATCTGGATACTGGAATCTGTGTACGGATTCCTACGACGACGACGAAACCAACGACGAAACCCTAGGTTAGATACAATACGGACGAAACGATATGAACGAAAATGATATGAATCAAAAGGAACAAAGGCTAAGCCATGGACGTGGATGCCCAATCCACGATCGTTCTTGCTAAGGCAAGCCGCGGTCGCGGTTTGCACATCCGCGGTCGCGGACGTCTGGGCAGAGCCGCGGTCGCGGAATTCATCCCCGCAGTCGCGGATCTCCCTTTCGACGCGGCTCCCACTCGACTTCGAAGCTCACCGACGACGAAGATGACGATGTTTTCTTCACCCCCTTGCAATGCCACCACTCCAAGCTTCCAAAGGCACTCCGACGACCACTACAACACCGACGACACTTTCGGCGAACTCAAGAACTCCGGCAAAACACAAAACGAGAGGAAGAGAGGGGATTTGAGGTTGTGGATGAAGATTCCGAAGCTGAAGACCCCTATTTATAGGGTAAGGGGAGTCCAACGCCGAGCAACTCAAACGCCTCGAGTCCCCCACCGGCGGCAGTTAAAGACACGAGTGGAAATTCGAACCGGCGAACTCGGATAAGAACGATGAAGAGGACGAAGAACAGGGATCCACGGTCGCGGAAACACTTCTGCGGTCGCGGAAATGCCGCAAGCGCGTCCTTTGGCCTTTGGTCGCGGATTTCGTTCAAGGGCATGCTAAATCTTTATTTTTAGCACTTCTAAAAATATTCAAAGACCCAATACGCTGACTCAATACCCCTTTAAACGTATTCTATTATGGTCAAATAATCTTACTGAGATTACAAAATTGTCCATCACGTCTTTCTTATAAAACGATAGTTTGAGACTTTTAGGGGTTATTACAATACTACCCCCTTAAAAGAAGTTTCGACCCCGAAACTTGGCCGATAACAGCTCGGATAAGCGACCTTATTTTAAGTTACCGAACCTTATAAGTTTAACCATGCCTAACCCATTTAACACTTTATAAATTGGTTCAAGCATTTCTAAGTTAAAATTTATAAGTTAGTTCAAATTATAGTTAACGTAAGGTTAACCATAATTTAGACCCTTCATAACTTTAAGGAATTTTATAACTTGTTTTTACCAATTATACATTTCACCATATTACCCTTATGACAATCATGAGGGTTATTATATTACTACCCCCTTAAAAATAGTTTCGACCCCGAAACTAACATCACTAAGGTAGAGGTACCGGTTTCACCATTAACTTCACTACCTGAACTTAATATCCTTAATCATTTCATCCTTGAAATTGCTCCTCGGAAAACGATATGTTTTCCCAACCATACCATTATCTCGCATATCTTATCTCCATGTGCTACACTTGTAATAACTCGTGACTATATCCACAAGGTCATAATTATCTTAGGATAATAGTCTCCAAAATCATCGCAATAGACTTGCTATACCTTAAGTATGAGAACACACATTTCTCTTTCAACTTTTATCTTTATAAACCACTCTCAACGTTCATACCTTATCTTCCTTAAGTTGATATCTTAAATAAATTTGGTCTTCGTACTCTATATCACCAAAGCCGAACTATTTATTCGATCATGATTCCACCTACTACATACTGCCTTCGTCCATTACCCTCGTTAGAATTGATATGATCATCCACACGATTACGATTACCTTAATCAGAGCATCCATTATAGTCTCCAATATAATCTCACTTTTATGCCCTATTCATCATAAAGATTTTGATGTCCTCCAGCAGAAGAATACAACATTTTTCTACCAACTTCCTTTCGATGATCAAATCCTCAAAGTACATCCATAACTCACTCGTACTTCCAAACTTAGTGCCTCCAATTGCCATATCGGCTTACTCTTTTACATATGCACCTCATTTATCTCATTATTTACCTTAATTAAATTTGGCCCTTATGCCATCTTCTTAAATGATTCCTTAATTTTCCACAATTAACTGCATCCTATTCCTATTTACCTCAACATGATTTAATAACCCATTCCACAAGATTATAACCTCGTTTTATCCAAACGTGTCATATGATCACCTTAATAGACGTATGTCACTTTTTCCTCAAGTCCTGTCGATAACATCCACATACTTATTTTATGCCACACTATTTGATCCACCAAAATCATAACAACTTTTATCGGTTGAGTTTGTTATTCACTCATAAATCCTTAAACAACCAGTCGTCCTCACACGACTTATTATCCCAAATCAAGCACCCTTTTTCTTTACTGATATTTACTATTTATCCAAGACTTAATCACCTTAACACTTCTTGTATCATCATCTCATTATATCATTTCCTTAAGAATACCTCATAACGAAACCTCAAATAGGTCTTCCAAAATAAATCTTATGATTTCGCACACTTAACTTTTCCAAAAAGCTTTTAACACTGGTTCCATAGTGGACACACTCGTTTATAAACCTCATACACATAGCTCTTGGGTTCTAAAGTTTACTCAAGATCGTATTAGAGTACGATCATCTTAGAGAAAATGACCCCTTATGAAATATCTCTCTTATACATTTATTCCCTTAAATATATAATTTATACAACTCACCCCATCTAATGCTCAGAGTATACACATGAGGAATAGCCTCAAACTCCACAGAGCATTACTATACACACCAAATCCTTCTAGCAAGGAATCCTTACAACATTATCCTCTTGAGACGATGCTCATGAATTCGAGCGAAGGGAACAAATAACGTCAATGCCCAATCTGGCATTATTCCCGGAAAGTAGAGGGGTTCTTATGAATAGTTTCAACCTCGAAACTAGCGCTAATAAGGTAGGGAATAACCACACTAACGGGGCTAAAGATGCACAAGCAAATGTCATTGATTAGCCTTATCAAAATAAATTATCCTAACAAACCTACTAAACAAAGTATAGCAGACAAGTAAGGGTCGAATCCCACAGAGAAGGTATGATGTAATATGCAATCGTGAATGACAAGTAACAAGCAACTGGGGGTTTTGTAGTCAAGAGAACGAAGCAAACAAGCATGCAGATTGAGTAAAATCGAGAGAATAATATGAGGGAAAGTAGTCCTGTTAGAGCGAAATCCATAGTACAAAGATAGAGTTTGATCCCTGAAATCTATTCAATCCAAGTTCAATTATTTATCTTTATAGTCGTTCCCACCTTAATCGTAAGTACTATTGATTCTCACAGTTGTCAATAGACTTATCACTATGCCAATGATAAAGTACAACTAATTCTCACAGTTGTCAGCGTACTTTAACACCAACACAGCAATAGCGATGCACACAAGGATTTAGGATACATGCAAGTAGAAAGACGTACAAGTACTCACTCCCCTACTTAACATGCAATTGATTTTCACACACAAGTGTACGCTCGGAACCCCTATACGCACAAACGTGTTTGCCACTAGATATACACTCGGAACCCCTATATGCAATCCTAGCAATTGATAACAAGCATTCAACCTAGGTGATCAGGCTAAGAAGAACAACTAAAAATCGTAGACGTGGTAAGCAAGAGAATCAATCCAACAATTATAAGGATAAGAACAAGGAATAGAAATCTCACAAACACATCAAAGTACTGCTTCAATCGTCTAACAGAACAAAGGAAAGTTAGTTCTCCATCAAAGGGGATGAAAAACTATAATATGAAATAATGATCAAAAGTAGTTCGATAACAAAATGTGTCTAAGTGTTCGCAGACTGGCTTGGAGGCTGTGGAACATTAGGTTAAATAGAGTTAACCTAAAGCCCAAGATCACAAAACCAATCCAAAAGGAAACAAATAAAATAACAAAGTCTGAAATAGAAATAAAAGGAAATAAATATAATCTGGCGCGAAGCAATAAACACGTCCACCGCGGGGCGGTAAAGATCCACCGCGGGGCTTCTGCTCTCCACCGCTGGGCGGTGGCCTCCTCTCACACGGGGCTTCATCATCACTGGGAGTCATCACCGCGGGGCGTCACTGCTAACGCGGGGCGGTGATCTCTAGACTTCAACTCTCATCTTCTTCTCTTCTCCAACTGCTCTCCAAATACTACCAAGTGTTGGTAGCCTTCTCCATAGATGTTCCAGCAGCTCCATCTCCATCTCTAAGCTCCAACTAAGCTGCCAATCCTTGGATTTCTTCACTTCTCTCCATAATATCTGGATCACAGACTTAGCACTAAAACAACTCCAAAACTCCTCCAAATCATGCTAATAGATGCTAGAAAAGGTGTATGAAATAACACCTATCAAATTCCCCCATACTTAGACCTTTACTCGTCCCGAGTAAGCTAAAGAAAAGCTCACCCTCTCAATCAATACCAAGGACTCAGGAAGTACAAGAAAACGTGACTCCAACAACTACAACACATCAACAATACGCCCAAAACAACCAAAACAAGTGATGCAAGAACAATCTAACCTAACTCCCGTCTATCTCCTTATCGCTCCATGAGTGGCCTACCCGACAATCCTTCTATGTCACCCTTCTTATGACGCCTCGCCGAAAGATAAGAGAAATCCTAAAATCACTCTTCTTCTTTTTCACTCATTTTGCCAAGGCGCCCTTTCGGGTTTTCACCAAGCACTAATTTCATTTTCCAATAGACGTTCTCACATAAGCTCGCATCACTCTAGTCCAATTTTGCCCTGGTCTAATACCAGCCGGACTACCTGCTTTTTACCTGAACCGCCCTTTCGGGTTTTCAGTCCATCCCAGGATTTTGATTGCCTTTTTACTTCTTTTTGGCTTTTTTTTTGAATAGAATCAACACTGCAGAAAACGAATGCAGAAATAAAGCTATGTACACTAGCTAGCAAGAATAGCAAGTCTATATCCCTCCCCCATACTTAAACCGAACATTGTCCTCAATGTGAAAAGAGAACGTCAAATGATAGGGGAAGAGAGAAATAAACTCACTGTGGACCGGAAGGTGGTGGTGGGTACATCCCAAAGTAGTCCTGCAGATGAGTGTCTATAGTTTCCAGACGCTCATCTATCTCATCGTGAAGCTGGGTCTGCCAAGTTTGCAGACCGGTCTCTACTCTGGAAGTCCACTGATCATGGCGCGTAGAGAAGTTATCCCATCTAGCGTACATCTCCTGCCATGGTGCGACAGGTCCGTACACAGATGAGGACTCCTCAAACTGTGAAGCACTGGGGTCGTCCCCCTCCTCGCGATCAGCAGCAGCATATCCACCACTAGGGCCCTCTCCATATGGACCCGAAGAAACAACGGCAGCGGCATCAGCAGCAGGCGTCTGGCCATCGCTATCAATCCACCAGCCCGCGTATGAAGGCGAGTAAGTGAACTCTCGCGGAACACTCAAAATATGGCCCTCGTAAGCCGTCCAAGCCACATCACCATCCTGCCCCAGCGGCTTCACCATAGAGCACACCCTCATGTGTGCGGCATCATATAAAATGCAGGGAACCGGCCGAGCAATCCAATCGCAAGCAATCACATCAGCGCAGAGGAGAGTAATCAAGCTACCCCCACAAATATCTCTAGGCTCGCCCTCACGAATCCTCCGCAGGGAACTCAGGAAAAGAGTTGCCCAACACGGAGTAAGCTCAACCGTTCCCAGGATGCTAAAAAACCATTGGAAGTCCTTCATGGGCACCTTCCCATCGTCAGCATGGCCAAAGAAATCTCTCATCAACACCTTGTGGATCAACCGCAGACACGGGTTCACCATCTTCAAATTCACCTCATACCCCATCTTGAAAGTCCTCCTAGTAGCAGCCCGCCAGAAAGCAAACATCTCGTCCTCCTGAAGCCCATTCGACCATCCAGGGGTCGGTGTCTTCGTAATGCCCAGGGCCTCGTGGATCGCCCGCCTCGACAGAGAATGCTCACGTCCATTGTAGGAGAACGCGATCCTGCGCAGGAAGCTATCATCACCCTCCTCGCGGTTGAACCACCGAAACGAAGAAATGAACTGGAAGCATAGCTCAGGATACGCGGGGGCTGCCTTGCCCAGAAATCCTCCCAGCCCACACTGCGTTAGGCACATCATCACACACGCGAGCATTCCCATATGCTCCAGAGTCGGCGTGTGGAAAAATTTAGAAGGCACCACCTTTCTCCCCTTCACAATATCGTACAGCTCACCCTCATCCCTACTCGTCGACGCCTTCTTCTTGCCTTTGGGAGCCATAAGTGAAGAATTGAAATGCTCAAATCAGATGACAGCAAAGAATACTCACAATCAAGCAAACACAGGTTCTGCAGAGACTCAACGCGGGGCGGTGGCGTCGCGGCGAGAAACTGACAACAGGTCACCGGGTTGCGGTGAGGTTGGCGCGGGGCGGTAGCAACAGAGACGCGAAGCGGTGGCAGCGCGAGGCGGAGCTAAAGCGAGGCGAGACAACAGCGGCGCGGTGGGGGTTGTGTTTGGGCTGGGTTGTGAGGCTAGACTCCAAATGGGGGTATGGGGGCTAGGAAATGCTCAAGGTCGAGAGGGGATTCAGGGAGAGTGAATGGAAAATAGGAGAAGGAGAATTGAGGGGGGGGGGGGGGGGCGGTGGCAATTTTATGTGGGGTTAGGTCAAGGTAGGGTAAGGTGAAAAGAAAGGGATGATGGGCCGGTCATGTACCATGGCCCATATGAAAAATCTTGGCCCAAAAATGAAGCCCAATCCATCAAAACCTTAGTAACCACTTAAGAAATAAGCTTTTACTCACCCGTTTAAGGTTTTTTCGGGGCCCATTATTCTTGCTTTTTTTTTTTTTTTTTTTAAGTTGAGAATCGATACCTGACCGTCACCGCGAGGCGGTAGGAAAGTGCCACGGGGCGGTGAGAAAGGTTGGGCACTTCATCTCTTCTCGGGTTTACTTTCGTACCTGAAATGTGAGTAACAGGCGAAAGAAACAAAGCAAAATAAACTGCGAAAATAATCTAATAAAAAGAAAAAGAGATCAAAGAAATACAAACACGGGTTGCCTCCCGGACAACGCCTTGGTTATCGTCGTCGGCTCGACGTATTGCAGATCAACTACCATTTTGGGTAGGATTCTTTCGGAATCCTCCAACTTGTCTCTTCCTGGTGAGACCTCTCATGGAAAGGTTTGAACCTTAGACCATGGTCTTTCTTCGCCGCCCACTCCATGTGCATTCTCTTCGGAGTGTCGCCCCTATACTTAGAACGATGCGGGGGCTGATATGGCTCAACCTGAACATGCTGCACATCACTAGATAAAGGCTTGCAGCCTTGTGTGGTTAGTGCAGGGGGGCTAGTGCCCAAAGTAGAGGAATCTCCTATATCAGCTATTAAGACATCATCCACAGGCAAATCATGAAAATCATGCAACTCAATGGGTCCATCACTAGTGGAACACTCAACTACGGCCTCTACTGCATCAATCTTAACATTATCATGCACAGAATCATCAAAATCATTAATGCAGAGAGGAGGAGGAGACTTAATGGAATTAGCTTTATGAATATCATGCTGAAAAATTATTCCATCAAACTCCATAGTCAGGGTACCACTATCAACATCTATCTTAGTCATGGAAGTCTTCATAAAAGGTCGCCCTAGCATAACCGGGGCAACTTGCTTATCATAATCCATATCCATAACAAAGAAATCAGCAGGAAATATCAAAGTACCTATCCTAACAAGGATATCTTCTACAACACCCTTAGGGGGTACACACGATCCATCAGCAAGTTGTATCACAATACTAGACTCACGCAAGGGTCCTAATTCCAATTTCTCAAGTAAAGAATAGGGTAAAACATTAATTGAGGCACTCAAATCAAGTAGGGCCTTCTCAAAAACATGCTCACCTATAGTAATAGGAATAGTAAATGTACCTGGATCCTTGCACTTCGCAGGTAGACGCTTCTGAACCACAGCTGACACTTGTTCGCCCACTGGACTCTTCTTCTGAGTCTTCTGCCTTTGAGCTTTCTTCACCGTGCAGAGCTCCTTTAAGAACTTGGCATATCGCGGGATAGCCTTGATAAGCTTTAGCAGGGGAATGTTCATCTCACAATTCTGGAACGTGTCGAACAGGTCTCTGTCATCGACAACTCTTTTAGCCTTTAGCGCCTCTGGAAAGGTGCTGGGGGCTTCTCTGAACGTAGGGGAGGAAACACTGGACGAACGTAGGTATCAACATAGACATCGTCCGTAGGAACAGATTTCTGAGGAGCAGCTCGCGGCGAGCCCACCGCGGGGCGTAAATCGTCACCGCGGGGCGGTAGGGTCGCGTTGACATTACTGGGCATAGGCACCGGGTCGCGGCGGGAATTGCCGCGGGGCGGTGCGGTGAGTTCCTTTTTCTCGGAAATTTCTTTCTCCTCTTCAGCAATAGGAGACATAACTTCTTTACCACTTCTCAGCGTGATAGCACTCACGTTCTCTCTGGGATTCACAGTGGTCTGGGACGACAGGGAGTTTGAGGTCCTCTAGTTGATTTTAGTCACCTCGTCGGCTAACTGGCCAATCTGCCTCTCTATATTCTTAATACTCGACTCAGTAGCCTGCACATGCGTAGCAAAGTGATGAGTCAAGGTCTTCAGCATATCCTCAGTAGAGGCTCCAGAAGTTTGGCCTTGGGGCCTCTGTTGGTACTGAGCTCGTTGCTGGTACTGTTGTTGCTGAGCCGGCTGATATTGCTGTTGTGCCGGCTGCTGACCACCTTGAGGGTCACTCCATCTAAATCCTGGATGGTCACGCCCTCTCTGGTTGTAATTGGGCTAGCCACCATACTGTTGTCTAGGGGCTCCATAGCCTCCTACAACATTAACTTCAGCAACACCATCCTCTTGCAGCTGAGGACAGGTATCTGTGTGGTGGGCCTGGCTAGGACAAAGGCCACACGGTCTGGCTTGTTGAGGAGCATTCTGATTCGCCATCTTCATGACTATCTCCTTCAACTCAGCTAACTCAGATAATACCGGACTCGGTCCTACAGGGGTCACAGCATTGACCGCCTTTCTTTGGTAAGTTTTTCCGAAGTTCTGGGTGCTTTCACTCATCTCTTGGATTCGGTCCATGGCTTCCTTCGGTGTCAGATTCAGAATACTGCCACCGCATGCAGCATCGACCATTCTCCTCTCTTGGTCCTGTAGACCGTTGTGTAAATAAAGGACAAGATCCTGCTGGGCGTATCCATGGAATGGACATCTGGAGCAGAGCCTCTTGAACCTCTCCAAATAATCATACAGTGTCTCATCACAAGCCTGCTCAATGTTGGCAATTGCCTTCTTCAAAGCATTCGCCTTCTTCGTCGGAAAATACTTATCCAGGAACGCCTTGTGCAATTTTCCCCATGTATCTATGGTTCCTGGTGGCAAGTGATAGTACCAGTCGCTCGCATTGTCGAGTAAAGAAAAGCCAAAAACTCTCATCTTGAACTGCTCTTCAGTCACGTTCCTGGGCTTCATCGTCATACAGACATTGTGGAACTTGCCCAGGTGAGAAATCAGATCCTCTCCACTCAGACCGTGGAACTTAGGCAGGTAGTTAACAATTCCAGTCTTCAATTCGAAGTTCACCCCTTGATCCAGCGCAAGGATGATCACAGCTAGGGGTTCAGCCCCAATATTCGGTGCCGTAAGCTCTCGTAGAGTTCCGTTTCCAGCGATAGCAGCAGCTGGGATAGTAGCAACTTCAGCGGTTTCAGTCTCAACGTTCTCGGTCGTGTCAGTCTCAGCGGCCAACACAGTCTCAATCTCGGCTTCTTTCCTTCGATCGCGCAGACGTCCAAGGAACGATCTTTCAATCTCTGGATCAAAAGCTAAGAGTGGGGAGTCAGTAGCACGGGTATCGACCATAAGATAGGTCTCCACCCAAAAATCAAACACGAAAACACACAACAAACAAAAACCTTCCCCGGCAACGGCGCCAAATTTGACGGGGCTAAAGATGCACAAGCAAATGTCGTTGATTAGCCTTATCAAAATAAATTATCCTAACAAACCTACTAAACAAAGTATAGCAGACAAGTAAGGGTCGAATCCCACAGAGAAGGTATGATGTAATATGCAATCGTGAATGATAAGTAACAAGCAACTGGGGGTTTTGTAGTCAAGAGAACGAAGCAAACAAGCATGCAGATTGAGTAAAATCGAGAGAATAATATGAGGGAAAGTAGTCCTGTTAGAGCGAAATCCACAGTACAAAGATAGAGTTTGATCCCTGAAATCTATTCAATCCAAGTTCAATCATTTATCCTTATAGACGTTCCCACCTTAATCGTAAGTACTATTGATTCTCACAGTTGTCAATAGACTTATCACTATGCCAATGATAAAGTACAACTGATTCTCACAGTTGTCAGCGTACTTTAGCACCAACACAGCAATAGCGATGCACACAAGGATTTAGGATACATGCAAGTAGAAATACGTACAAGTACTCACTCCCCTACTTAACATGCAATTGATTTTCACACACAAGTGTACGCTCGGAACCCCTATACGCACAAACGTGTTTGCCACTAGATATACACTCGGAACCCCTATATGCAATCCTAGCAATTGATAACAAGCATTCAACCTAGGTGATCAGGCTAAGAAGAACAACTAGAAATCGTAGACGTGGTAAGCAAGAGAATCAATCCAACAATTATAAGGATAAGAACAAGGAATAGAAATCTCACAAACACATCAAAGTACTGCTTCAATCGTCTAACAGAACAAAGGAAAGTTAGTTCTCCATCAAAGGGGATGAAAAACTATAATATGAAATAATGATCAATAGTAGTTCGATAACAAGATGTGTCTAAGTGTTCGCAGACTGGCTTGGAGGCTGTGGAACATTAGGTTAAATAGAGTTAACCTAAAGCCCAAGATCACAAAACCAATCCAAAAGGAAACAAATAAAATAACAAAGTCTGAAATAGAAATAAAAGGAAATAAATATAATCTGGCGCGAGGCAATAAACACGTCCACCGCAGGGGGTAAAGATCCACCGCAGGGTTTCTGCTCTCCACCGCTGGGCGGTGGCCTCCTCTCACGCGGGGCTTCATCATCACTGGGAGTCATCACCGCGGGGCGTCACTGCTAACGCGGGGCGGTGATCTCCAGACTTCAACTCTCATCTTCTTCTCTTCTCCAGCTGCTCTCCAAATACTACCAAGTGTTGGTAGCCTTCTCCATAGATGTTCCAGCAGCTCCATCTCCATCTCTAAGCTCCAACTAAGCTGCCAATCCTTGGATTTCTTCACTTCTCTCCATAATATCTGGATCGCAGACTTAGCACTAAAACAACTCCAAAACTCCTCCAAATCATGCTAATAGATGCTAGAAAAGGTGTATGAAATAACACCTATCACACACGTGTCCCACCCAACACTATCCTTTATGAGTCCAGTGAGTCTGTAACAACACATGACATGTACTAATTTTTTTTTTGGCACTCAAGGATCCCGGTATGAACGAACAACTTGCAATAGTAACGAATTTAGTAATTTCCGGAACAAGGAAACACTTCTTTATTATTCGAAACATTTACATTAAAACAACTGACAGCAAGTCGAACAGACAGATTACTAAACTATGGAGACTATAGACACAAGCCATCACTCGTTATTCTTAAAAGGCTCAACAAAATTACAACTACTCGTTCAGGGTCTCATTCTCATTGGATTGACGCATCATGAAGAGTCGATGCCCCTGACCCGAAGACTCCATAGGCGCCTTGCCTTTATTACGAGCAATAGATTGCTCAGGAGCGGACACTTTTGGCTTTGGGTTCCGCCTATTGCCAACATTTGAGGCTTGATATGATTGTGTTGGTCCTTGACCCTTCTGCCTACAGTATGCTTTCATGTGGCCTTCCTTCCCACAATTGTAACATACCCGCTTCTCCTTTTGGCAATTAAAACTTTTATGCCTAGCCTCACCACAGTTGTGGCATTGAATCACTCTGCTACTCCAACCTGAGCCTCTGGCGGAGTCAGACTGAGTCATCTCGGTCTTAGCACGACCAAACTTCTCAAACTTGGTGGGCAATGCCGGTCACTTGAGTGTACCAACCTGGTGATCTTGTTGCCCACCCCTTTCTTTATTCTGTTTCTCCCGCTTTCGAGCGGATTCTTCCAGTGTGGCCTCTATTTTGTAGGCCGCATCCATATATTGCTCTAACGTAGAACAACCGTGATGCACCATTAGAGGTTTGATTTCTGGATTCATCCATCCGTGGAAGTACCAAATCTTTTGTTCTTCACTCGACACTTCCGGTCCAGCATATTGCAACAGGTGATTGAACTTAGCTGCAAGCTCAGTCACCTTCAACCCATCGGTCTTAGGGTAAAGGAACTCCTTATGCTTCTCCTCCCTCATAGCACGGGAAAAGAAACAGTCAGTCATCTTTGTTTTGAACATACCCAGTTCAACCCGGGATGATCAGCTAGACCAGTGCTCTCCCACCATTCGCTAGCCACATCCTTAAGTTGAAGGGAGGCGATGTGCACTTTCTCAGCCTTAGTGCACTCGGCATTCCTAAACAACCGTTCCATATGCGAGAACCAATACAACACTCTGACTGGTTCTCCGGTACCGTCATAACTGTCAGGCCTCATTGAGCTTATGGCCTTCAAGGCTCAACCGTAATTTTCTCTGTTCCTGACGGCATCGACCGGAGGTACATGATCCACTGACTCCTCAAATTCAGGAATATCCTGAGGAACTGGACCACCTTGTGCTTGCGGTGCAACTGGCCGAATTATATCGGTGACCGTCTGCATAACAATCCCACGAATGGCCTCTATGGCCGCAGCATCGAACACCACCTGAGGGTTAGCCTGAACTTGGCCAATGCCTACGGGGTTATTGTGAGAGACAGACTCGCTCTCCTCCCCCTGATTAGCGGCGCTTCTCAGATTCAGCCTTGGGTTGTTACTCGGCCCAACACCCGCACGAATCGTGTTCCTTGTGTTCACCATCTATTGATGAACCATAACGTCAGTTTAGAACTTTTCCGACTTATACATGACACTTAGTCAATTACGTTACGATATGAATTATAAGGGTCCAAACTAATAACTTTATATCAGTCTGACTGGCCCTCCACCATTAACCGCAACACGATATCTTTCCCTTTACTTGAGAATGGGTACTTTTAGGAGAAACGTCAACCTTTAAATGACATTAAACCTAAGGAGAGACAATATCCCTAAGAATGGTTCTAAGGAATAAGTAACAACTCGAAGCTTGCAGAAGTTTGAAAACCACTTATTATTAAACCTTATACTTTATACATATAAATCCGTACTTAACTTGGCAAAATCATTATTTATATCGTTATTTCCTTGAAATAAAGACATTATTATTTCTTTGTAAGCTCTTAACAAAATCCAAACCATACTTTTTAAATTTATAACACAACTTAATTTTTAAATGTTTATAATATTATTTTATAAAAGTACTATGGAAATTAATGCTTAACACAAGAGAGTTTAAACATTGCTTTTAACACCATTTCGAATACCATTTTATTCCATCAATACTAAGAGAACTTTACTTTTAACTTTCATAAACTTTAAGGAATTTTAAAACCTTAGTTTTAATACTACAATTTAGATTTACGAAATTCCTTTTTAAAAGAAACTAGTTTGAAAATAGTTTCGAAATTAATTTTCGAAAATTCTGAAACCTAACCATAGGCCAAGAATTTAAAACCATTGCTCTGATACCATAATTGTAACACCCCCGACTTATGTCGGTAGTGTCACACGCCAGTGACCTCAGACGTTACTGTCCAAAGTCACCCTAGGCTTTAATCGGAACAATTAAGCTTAAATAAGTAAATTAAATAACAAACGATTAATCAGCGGAAGACATTTTAAATGAAACTTAACCTTTTATTAAAAGACATCTCGTTAAATGAGGATGACAATTTTACAACAGAGTTAAATTACAGCGGAAGACTTTTATAATAAATCCTATTACATGACTAGGTTATAGGAATATATATTAAAGTAATACTTAACAACCTTATAATACTGTCACTTAAATCTTCAACTGCAAGCCTCTTCTTCGATTGGTTACTTCAATCGTCGGGGACCAACCTATGATGTGCCGTATAGGACAGATGACACCAGTCAACCATGTAAGGAATAAAACCCGGTTGGTTAGTCTAATGAAAGACTATGCAAGGGTATAAACAGAATGGTTCAAGTGATCATAACCGTTTACTATCATTGTCCCTCGAATAATAACCGCATGAACGATACATAACCCGGTACTTTCACGGAATTATAAAAGAAGGTATGCAATGAAAAGAAGACTCCAAAGGAAATGAGTCTTATAGGAAAACGTATGACAATTGTTTGGGAACGTTAAGTTCTCACACACAAGTTTTAAAACACGACCTTGATTATTTGGGTCCACAACCAACCTTACCGCGTAATGCGAATCCAGATTGGAAAGGGGACTTACTCTAACAAGAGTCCGGGCGGTTTCCACGTTGTACTCCTCGCCCGAGGGTATATTAATTATGTGCATAACCGCACTTATCTTATTTACTTCCAAAATGCACTTTAACGTTGAAGCTTTTAATTTCACATCTCATACTGAGACATTGGGAATAAATCCCTTAAGATTGGGAATACCTCCCGAAGATTGGCACCAGCTGAGTGCACCTCCCCTATTTTTAGATAGGGGTAGGTCATGACCACAAGAGAGTGTTAGGTCACTTACTTCCTAACACCGACGTTATAAAGAAACGACTAATCCTCGTAAGGAATTAACGTTCCTACAAATACTCGTGCTAAACTAGCATTTAAGTTCACATTTAAATCCACACCAAAACTCATTACAGAAGTATCATACCAAACTATATAATAGCGTTGTTTCTAGCAATATATACAACCTATTATAAAGTCATATTTTAACACATCGTTTAATTAAATATGTTCCCAAACAGAAAGCAATAACTTTTATCCCATCTTAATTAACAATCAATTAATTGATAATCAAGGGAAACATAGAATACTGAGCAAGAGCGAACCGCCACTTGCCTTAGTCTAGACGAATTGAAGATGTCGGTTTCCGAGTATCTGGAGACTGGAATCTGCGTACGGATTCCTACGACGACGACGAAACCCTAGGTTAGATACAATACGGACGAAATGATACGAACGAAAACGATATGAATCAAAAGGAACAAAGGCTAAGCCATGGCCGTGGATGCCCAAGCCACGATCGCGCTTGCTAAGGCAAGCCGCAGTCGCGGTTTGCACATCCGCGGTCGCGGACGTCTAGGCAGAGCCGCGGTCGCAGAATTCATCCCTGCGGTCGCGGATCTCCCTTCCGACGCGGGTCCCACTCGGCTTCGAAGCTCACCGACGACGAAGACGACAATGTTTTTTTCACCCCCTTGCAATGCCACCACTCCAAGCTTCCAAAGGCACTCCGGCGACCACTACAACACCGACGACACTTCCGGCGAACTCAAGAACTCCGGCGAAACACAAAACGAGAGGAAGAGAGGAGATTTGAGGTTGTGGATGAAGATTCTGAAGCTGAAGACCCCTATTTATAGGGTAAGGGGAGTCCAACGCCGAGCAACTCAAACGCCTCGAGTCCCCCACCGGCGGTAGTTACAGACACGAGCGGAAATTTGAACCGGCAAACTCGGATAAGAACGATGAAGAGAACGAAGAACAGGGATCCGCGGTTGCGGAAACACTTCCGCGGTCGCGGAAATGCCGCGAGCGCGTCCTTTGGCCTTTGGTCGCGGATTTCGTTCAAGGGCATGCTAAATCTTTATTTTTAGCACTTCTAAAAATATTCTAAGACCCAATACGCTGACCTAATACCCCTTTAAACGTATTTTATTATGTTCAAATAATCTTACTGAGATTACAGAAATTGCCCATCACGTCTTTCTTACAAAACGACAGTTTGAGACTTTTAGGGGTTATTACAATTCCTTACTTTCCAAAAGTGAATGGGTCTGTCTAGCTAGCACTTGGTGGGGCACCTCGATTAATAAAAACCAAATAATTTTCCAAACACCAAACCCGAACAAAATAAAAGACCTTACCTTATACATCAAAACCCTTATTCAGAATTGGAACAAAACTAAACAACTAGAAAAAGATGAACCTAAACAACAAAAATTCAATCCAGCGCAAAGACGTAAAGTCAAAAACATTAAATGGGACAAACCTCGCTTATGATTCTGCAAAATAAACTTTGACGGTACTAAAATACCAAATGGAAAAACAGGTACAGGATTTATTATCAGAAATGAAAATGCTGAAATAATCCATATGTCCAACCAACAATATGGATGCCTATCTATTCTCATGGCGGAAACCATGGATTTAAAAAACAGTATAAAAAAAGCCATATCCCTAAACCTGAACAAAATTGAAATCGAAGGAGACAACCTATGCCTTATTAACTCTATTTTAGGCATTTGGACTTGCCCTTGGGAAATTGAAATGGTCATCGCTGATATTCTTATCGATTTTCGTTCTTTTCAGGAAGTCCTCATCAGGCACGTTTTTCGGGAGGTGAACCGTTCTGTTGATCAAATTGCTAAACTCAGCTTCTCACCTTCGAGATATGCCTTGAATTCCAATCCAGAACTTCGTGTTCTCATCCACAAGGATGCTCTAGGTCGGACCTTATACCGTTGCTAGGTCCCGTCTAATTCTTTCCTCATACAAAAAAATAAAAAAATACTCAACGTATTCTAAGGTTTGAACACATGACCTTTTGCTTTTTTTAACACAAGTTTCAAGACAAAAATCACTAGGCCAATGTATGTTTCTTGTAATTTACTTATCATTCTATATATAAATAATGAAAATTAAAAATTCAAAGGGGCTTAAACCAAATACTCAACGTATTTTAAGGGATTTGCCGGGGGAAAGCGGGGGTTGTCGCCCCCTCAAGCCCCCCTAAATCCGCCCCTGATTGTGAATTTCATCAAAATGCATGTCTATATGAAAATTTTAACATTTCTTTAATAATGTTGTTTGAATTATATATAAATTTTCATGAATTTATTCATATAAACTGATTTTATTTATCAATTTTTAAACTATAAACATATTTTCAAAAGCAATGCATATACACGTAATCCAAGCTTATATACCTAGGTGCGGACCCAAGTGGAGCCCCCACTGTGATTTTTAACAAAAATCTTGATATTTTTTAAAATATTTAGTCAAAATTACTTTTGTATTTTTCAATTTTTTATTATAATATTTTAATTAGGAACTTGTTGTGCATAACTCTATAAATACTAAATAAATACAATTTTATGCAATTTTGCACACAAATCCATGAAAAAATACAATATTCCTTTATATTTATCCTTATTTGTGTTAGAATTTTGAAATTTAGGGTTTATGAGTTTGAAATCAATTTTTTTATACGAATTTGTTGAAATTACACAGAGAAAATAATAAGTAATGATGAAAGTCGTTAAATTGTGTAATTTTTGGACCAATTTTGAGCAAAATTCTTATTTGGGGTTTGAATATAGGAATTGTTGTTTGAAATTGGGGTTGCTTGTATAAGGTAGACGGTAGACTTAGTGTAAAAAACATATTTTTAACCACGTGCTAAAATATCTCATTTACAAAAAAAATAGATTATTGATGAAACTTTTTATTTGCATTATTTAAATTCAACATGATACAAATTTTCCTCATTCGAGTTGGTCGGGTAGAGTAATGAATTTTTCTCTTTATCACCTACAGCTTTTGCATTTAGTTCAATGGTGTCCGATGGACAAAATAATTTCACTTGAGGGTGTTTGATGAACACGCGCTTATATTTTTTATTTTTATTTTTTTGATAAGGTAAGAATTATACTAAAAGTCAAGAAAACTTGACACTTACCCTATAGCATCCTTGCGGATGAGAGCCTTAAGCTCAGAGTTGTTTAAGATATCGTTCGGAGACAAATTGTGGCCAAGTTTGGCGATAAGGTCAGCCACCGCATTCATTTCACGAAAGATATGAGAAATCTGCAATGCCTGAAAGCAATGTAATAAACATAGGATATCAGAGATAAGAATCTCGATTTCCCATGGGCAGTGCCAGATTTTGTTAATGACATTTGCAATGGTAAGGTTATCCGTTTCTATAAGTATCTTGTCATATTTCAGTTCTTTGGCCTTGGTCAGGGCATTTTGAAGGGCAAGAGTTTCAGTTCTGAGGGGAGTCGACATGCCACACTTCTCTGCATGGATAAAGGTGGGAAATCCTAGGTTATTTCTACAAATGATGCCAATAGAGGATTCGCCATTTGCTTTAGTAGAGCCATCAATATTAATTTTGATCACTTTGTCCGAGGGTTTTTTTCCATTTGAGTTTCTGATGTTTTTTTGTGTGTGTTTTTTTCCGTGTTGTGGAGTTTGGATCCGCAGTACAATTAGGATTCCATTTCTGTGTTTTGTTCCATGTACATATGAGGTTTTGTATATAGATGGGTAGGTCTTTAATGACATCCCTATCAGGGTTGTCATATGAAAAAGTTTTTTGGTTTCTGAAAAACCAGAGACCCCACCAAGTTATAGAAAGTTCTGCAAACTCAGATGGGGTGATTTTAAGTTTTATTTCTTCAATTCGTTTGTTCACAGAGTCGATTGTCCTTAGATAGCGGTTGGTCGTCTTATTAACTTTTGAGATTGTTTCTAAGGTATGATTGCAATGAAGTAGGAAGTGGTTCGTATCCTCCACATGATGAGAATAGAAGATACATCCCGGGGGGATCGAGACCCCTTTTTCTTGTAGTAGTGTTTTCGTTGGTAATCCATTTTTTTAAATTTTCCAGAGAAATTTTTTGACTTTAGGATATGTGTCCATTTTCCAGATCCAGGAAAAGTCATATGCTGAATAGTGTTTATTTTTGTCGATGAGTTCCATAGCTGATTTAGTTGAGAACCACCCATTTTTGTTTGGTTCCCAGTACATCCGATCAGTGATGTGGTTTACAGGAATGGGGATACCCATAATAAGAGCCACCATGTCGTCTGGTACCATTTGTTGGAGTTTTGTCTTGTTCCATTTCATATGTTCGTCCAGGAAGTCCTGAACTCTGCAGTCTAGGTTAGAGCCTGGAACAGGGTTGATAATCTTATATAGAGGTTCATTTAGCGTCCATTTGTCTGTCTAGAACTTGATCGTTTTTCCATCGCCAATTTGCCATATAAGTCCTTTTTGGAATTCTTTTTTGATGCTCATCATTTTCGACCATTGCCATGATCCGTTTTTGTTGTATTCATAAGATAGTAGGTGTGTATCTTTAAGATACTTTTCAGTTATAATTCTTACCCAACAATTGTCAGGTTCAGCTAAAATTTTCCATAGTAATTTGTATTGGAGAGTATGGTTCATATCTTTAGTTTTTCGAATGCCAAGCCCCCCCATAGAGAGAGGTTGCCAAATTTTATCCCACCCAATTAGGGGTTTGTGGGATGAGTCTTTGTTCCAGAAAAACAATCTGTTGATTCTGTCAAGTTCATTTTGTGTTGAGTTTGGGAGCATAAAGCTTTGCATAATAAAGTTCGATTTAGTAGCTAGGTTTGATCTTATCAAGGTTGTTCTTCATGCTTGGGATAAAGAATTTGCCTTCCATTTCGTTAGTTGTGTTTTGGATTTAACTATCATTTCTGTAAAGGTAGTAGAATTTACCTTTCCATTAATAATAGGACAACCCAAGTATTTGTCTAGTGATATCATGTTTGTAATTGTTAGGATCCCCTGTATTTGTTGTTTTCGTGTGGTCGGAACTTTCTTTGTGACTTGAAAAGCCGATTTCTGGAAGTTTACACATTGTCCTGAGATTGAGCAGTAATCATCAATAATTTTCTTGATTTCCTTACAATTCTCCTGTTTTGCTTTGGAAAATATCATAATATCATCCGCAAAAGCCAAGAAGGGGATTCTTGATCCATTTTTTGTTAGTTGAAAACCCAAGGGTTTAGTTGGTCTATCTGTAGCTGTTTGTAATTTTCTAGCAAATATTTTTGCCCCAAGGATGAAGAGAAAGGGCGACAGCGGGTCACCTTGTCTCAGTCCTCTTTTCGGTACAAAAATTTCAATAGGTCCATTGTTCACAAGTACCGAAAAAGATACTGAGGATATGCATTCTTTAATCCAGTTAATGAACGTGGAGCAGAAACCAAATTTCCGCATAACCTCAATAATAAAGTTTCATTCAATTCGGTCATACGCCTTCTCCATGTCAAGTTTAATTGCGATGTATCCTTCAATTCCCTTTTTAGATTTGAAGTAATGGAAAATTTCGTGTGCAATGAGAATGTTGTCTTGGATTGATCTGTTCGAAACAAAGGCTCCTTGTAGGGGGTGAGTGATTTTTTCCATTTTATTTTTAGGTCGTTCTGTTAGTATTTTTGAGATGATTTTGTATATGGTAGAGCATAGGTTTATAGGTCTGTAATGATTGGTCGAGTTTGGGTTGTCACATTTGACAATTAGCGTAATGAAAGTATGATTAATTTGTTTCAGGATTTTTCCGGATAAGAAAAAGCTTTTCACTGCTTGGATGACAGAGGGCCCAACAATGTCCCAGTATTTTTGATAAAACTCAGCTGTCATGCCATCAGGTCCAAGAGATTTATCCTGACCAATCGCAAAGATAGCTTTTTTGATTTCTTCATCTGTTACTGATTGGGTGAGTTCTCGGTTATCCTCCTGTGTAATATTTGATCTTTAGGAATTTTGTCCTTATTGAATTAAAATCCTGTATCAGTTCCATATATATATACCAATACCATAATGAACAACCATAAGCGCTACAGTTCAAACCTACAACATCACGAGCAGGATCACAAACTACAAGATTGTATGCAATGTTAAAATCCTACTTGATTTGGAGCTAGCTAGGATTGGTTCATGATTGAAAGTATATATATACATTTTAATAACTAACCCTCTCATTTTCAAATCTAGTCGCGGATCATGATAAGTCGTACGAAACCTAAAATGCTACAAATGAATTTCAAATAGAAAAATCTAGGGTTTAAAATAATTAAATTGGATATATACGACTCTGAATGCTATCCTTAAATTATACAGTATAATGAAGCTGTATTAAATTATTACAGTATATCAAAGGCAATTACTATATACAATACGTTTTTCGCTCATTCACACTATAAATCTCTACGTAGCAATTATGCGTATGCAAGATTTTTGCGTAGAGAAGAAAATTTTCCTATGCAGGTATCTTGCGTACCTGAGTAAAGCTAAAATATGATTGTTGCAGATATGTGAGTTGGGGTTTTTTTTTTTGAAATTTGACTCCTTCGCCAGATCCTTGCGATTTTTTTTTTCCTGGACGCAACCAAGTGAACAACATATTTTTTAAATCTGCATTTAACTCTAGTAATAGACATTATCAAGTAATCAAGGTTACATGGCAATAAATTTGTTTGTATCATGAGGTTTCAATATACTTTTATTCATGTACATTTCTCCATCAATTTGTTTGATATTAACTGTTTGTTATTATTATTCTCGAAAATCACATATAACTATGGTTATATCCAATTTGGTTATGTCTTATGGTTATATTCCATAGTTATATAATACGGTTATATCCTAGATTATATCATATAGTTATATACTATGGTTATATTATATAGTTATATATTATGATTATACATTATAGTTATATCCAATTTAGTTATATTCTATAGTTATATACTATGGTTATATCATATATCTTATAGTTATATAACTATATGATATAATCAAATTGGATATAACTAAAATGATATAACCAAATTGGATATAACTATAAGATATAATCATAGTATATAAGTTATATACTATGGTTGTATCATATAGTTATATACTATGATTATATCTTATAGTTATATCCAATTTGGTTATATCTTATAGTTATACTATGGTTATATCATATAGTTATATACTATGATTATATCTTATAGTATAAATATAAGATATAACCAAATTGGATATAACTATAAGATAAAATCATAGTATATAACTATATGATACAACCATAGTATATAACTTATATACTATGATTATCTTATAGTTATATCCAATTTGGTTATATCCTTATAGTTATATCCAATTTGATTATATCATATAGTTATATAACTATAAGATATATGATATAACCATAGTATATAACTATAGAATATAACCAAATTGGATATAACTATAAGGTATAATCATAGTATATAACTATATAATATAACCATAGTATATAACTATATGATATAATCTAGGATATAACCATAGTATATAACTATGGAATATAACCATAAGACATAACCAAATTGGATATAACTATAAGATATAACCATAGTTATATGTGATTTTCGAGAATAATAATAACAAATAGTTAATATCAAACAAATTGGTGGAGAAATGTATATGAATAAAAGTATATTGAAACCTCATGATATAAATAAATTTATTGTCATGTAATCTTGATTACTTGATAACGTCTATTACTAGAGTCAAATGCAGATTTAAAAAATATGTTGTTCACTTGGTTGCATCCAGTTTTTTTTTTTCTGCGTCAGGATCTGACGTACGTCAAGATGCCAAATTTCAAAAAAACCCCAAACTCTCATATCTCCAACATTCATATTTTAGCTCTATGCAGATGCGTTGGAAAATTTCTTCATCTACGCATAAATCTTGCGTACACAAGATTCGTAGAGGTTTGTAGGCGTAAAACATAGTGTATAGAGCGGCTTCGATATCAAATGAATATATAAATATGATATAACCATGGGATGTCACGAGAAACGTTATCAGAATACAATGATGCATGTACATTGTCCTCGGGTCCCTACAAATCTTCCGTCTACTTGGATTTATTCCCGCATATGATTTGATAATATACTATTTATAAAATTGGATTGATTTGATCTTACACATCAATATTTTTATTTTCCAATTCAAATTAAACACACAAATATCTCCTCACAATTAATTGTACTCTTAATTCATAAAACGGTTTTTTAAAATCCTTTAAAAAATTATTTACAAAATAAGGTGCTTAATTTGTATACTGAGAAAATAAATCAAAAAATCGTTAGTAAATATATGGTGTACATATATAATCTATAATACCAATTGATGACTTAGTTGTTAACTTGCTCTGAACATTATTATAATGTAGTTTCCGATTACTCTGCTTCTCTTATTTATTTATTTTCTTTCCTTTAGGTTTTTATGTTTTAGTTTCTCCATTTAAGGGAGTTTCTTTTTTTTACTTGATTATATATGTAAGGAGTCAGGCTATCTCAAAATGGTTTTTATTAATCTCTTTCATTTATGAATTTTAGAAAATACCGCTTATCCTTAAAAAGACAGTTTATAATTGTTTTTCTTTTTTATCGGTTATGCGTCAGTTTGTTTTGTGAAAATAACGCGTAAAAATCTAAATATCCAATGGTGAAATTACAAGTCAACATTAAAAACAATCTTAAAAGCATTTAATTACCAGTTAAGTGTGTTATTTTGTGATGTGAAATTTGTGAAAAAAACAAGACATATTTTTAGCAAAAAACAGAAATTTCGCCTAGTAACCCTGAAGTTTTGACTTTTTCGTGAAATATCCTAAGGTTTTGACAATTTCGCCTGATAACCCTGAGTTTTTGAGTTTTTCGTGAAATCCCCTCATATTTTGATAATTTCGTTTGGTAACCCTGAATTTATAATTTTTTCGCCGAATACCCCTCCATCCATTTCACTTATAAAAAAAAGTTAATTTTAACAATTTCGCTTAGGGGTTTGGGTTTTAGGGTTTAGTTTAGGGTTTAGGATTTAGGGGTTAGATGTAGGGTTTAGGGTTTATGTTTAGAGCTTAGGGGTTTAGGGTTTGTGGGGTTTAAGGTTTATATTTGTTTTAAGTGCGGGAATATAAACACTAAACCCTAATCCTAAACCTAAACCATACACCCCTAAGCCCTAGCCCTACACCTAAATCCCTAAACCCTTAACCCTAAAAGGTTTTTTAGGGTTTAGAGTTTATTTTAAAAAAATAAAATCGTTTATATTTAACGATTTAGGTATTTCGTGAAAAAAATTAAAGTTAACGTTTTTGTAAGTAAAATGGATGGAGGGGTATCCGGCGAAAAAAAATTAAAAACTCAGGGTTACTACACGAAATTGTCAAAACTTGAGGGGATTTTACGAAAAAATCAAAAACTCAGGATTATCAGGCGAAATTTCCGGAAAAAAAATTAAGTTAGTGATTACAAATGAAGTTTTATGTACATGCAAGGTATGTTCATCTTGATCGAAAGAAGCTCATTGGAGTTATTAATTAATAGATTCTACTATATATAGTATATAGTTAACAAAATCTCAATCATTATATCATAACCTATGAGTTCACATTGTATGCACATTTAGATTTTTTTTTTGAAATTACTTCATTGGATTCAAACCGCAGTTGTATCTTTTTACACAAGGATAAAAAATATCAGTGAGTACTGAGTACCCAACTTACTAGTTTTATAACTCCAATCTTCTTTAACCAAATGAGCTAGCTTCTTATACCATTTAACACCTATATATAAATGTATGAAACTTCAAAACTTATAATTTAATATTTTGTTTGAATTTTCAGAAAGAAAATTTTTCATAACAAAAAAATTCAAAAATGCTCTTGCCACCTCCAACTTTCTTGCAACTACCACACGTTCACATGCATACAGAAGTTTCTTTACTTTTTTTTGGTCAAAACAGAAGTTTCTTTACTAGTAGTAACTTTATGTACCTCATTTTTATAAAGTTTATTTTAAAAAAAAATTCAGCTGTGTCAGCCTATTGTTACCTCTTTTTTTTCCTTCTCTCTATCTTCTTAAAGGATTAAGGTTTAAGTGCCAAGTGGGTGCTATACTCAGATGATTAATTAGCCTATACATTTTTTCAAAAGACTTATGTATAAGAACTAATGTATTGATGTGATACATAAGATTAATTCAGTGATTTGGCATATTTTCTCTTGTTATAGTCCAAATTGGTTTCGATCATAATGAGATGAATCCAACAAGCATTTACATAGGAGTATTACAAAAATTAGTATAATTCGTGTACCTTGTACATATGTGTACACTATGATTGAAATAATTTAGTCGTCGTTATGACAAGTATACCTCCAGTTGAAGGTGAAGCAGATGATGTTCGATCAGTTAGTTGGAAGATTGATCACATCTGTTGATCAATTCTTGTTTAATTTCTATTATAATAGAATTGAGAATATGTGATGAACCGGAGTTCAATCGAAGATAGTAGCTGCCATTGGAGCTAAGGAGAGAAGGGATAGAGAGAGAATAGTGAATAAGGAAGAAAGGATTATGTTATGTTGATTGATCAGTACCGATTCTGAACACTGAGTCTTAATAGACTCTACATTCTGTTGCAATGCCTAACAAAATGTAACTAACCTCGGCTACCACCCCCATTTTGAAAACCTTGTCCTCAAGGTTGTGTATTGAAATCTGGAAACTGATGGAGCAAATGAGCCGCTTGTTCTCATGTCGCTTCTTCACGAGGAAGATTGGTCCATTGAACGAGCCATTCAGTAGTTGGATCACCATTTGCAAGATAAGTAACTCGTGAATCCAAAATAGTTGTTAGAGCCACCACAATCTCACCAGAAACTGAAGTCAAAAGAGGTAAAGGAACATGGTTGATATGAGAACCTACACCGCGGTAAGTTGTTGTGCTCAGGTATTGTGGCTCAAACAACAACTGGAAGACTTTGGTATGTCTCTTGGCACCGTTCCCATTATGTGTGATAATACTAGTGCCATTAACATCTCAAAAAATCCAATTCATCATTCACGTACTAAGCACATTGACATTCGTCATCATTTCCTACGTGATAATGTTGACATGGGCTTTATTAGAATGGAACATTGGAGGACTGAAAATCAGGTAGCAGACATCTTCACCAAAGCACTAGACAAAGGTCCATTCGAGTATCTTCAATTACTCCTTGGCATGATCTCTCTGAATTGAGGACCTTCACACCCATTATTCCCTCAATGCTTGGCTGATCAGCGCTACTTTGTAGGGTTTAACTAGGAGTTGTTACCTGAGTTTTAGGTACCATTTGGATGAGTTTAGAGCATAATTATGGAGAATGGAGTTGAGGAGTAGAAGTGTTGAATGGGTGGTTTGGAAGAGCTAAAATGAAGATTTAAGAAGATGGAGAAGAAAGCCACAAGAGAAGACGAAGAAGGAGCTGAAGAGAAGCTACAGGAGCTTTTCCGCGGTCGCGGAAATCACCGCCGCGGTTGCGGAACAACACGGAGCGAAGAGAGAACAAGAAGACGCGAGAGCTTTACAGTAACTTTTCCACGATCGCGGAAATTTCTCCGCGGTCGCAGAAACCGTTGTCAGACGCACGCAAGAAGTTTCGTCCGAAGATCCGAGTTTTATTATTTTATTTTATTTCCTTTTCTTTTATTTCTTTTATTCCGTTTTATTTCCTTTTGGAAATATATTATTTCCTATCTTTATTTTTAGGTTTTGCTAGGGTTTTATAAACTAGTTTCCTAGCAGCCTCTTTTCATTATTCACAATTCAAGTTTTACATCAGTTTTTCCTTTTGAGTTTTTTGTGTTTCAAGACTATGAAGAACTAAGCAACCTTTGCTTAGTCCGATGATTGAAGCCTTCGTTTGTATTTGGTTGTGAGATTATAACTCTATTTCCTTTCCTTTGATTATATTTCTTCTTTTTGTGCTTATTCCTATTGATTCTTGCTGATTTGACTAGCCTGATCAACTAGTTGATATTAGTAATTGTCTAGTGCTAGGGTTTGGATATTTCAGGTTGAAATTCCTTATCTTGTGTAGCAAACATGATATTCTAGGACTGGTTGGACTAGTTTATTATGAAGAGAATTGACTATGTGTTAAATGCTACGGGTTGTTAGTGTTGCATGTATCCTGGTTAATTCCTATGCTTACTGCTGCCTTTAGATTAAATCTTGATGGTTTCTTGATTGTTTATCGGTTAGGGTTACTAGGACTGGTTGGACTGATAACTATTTCAGAATAGGGACAGGAATATTCATAGGAAGGAATAGAGATAATCTAGGATCAACCAATCAAATGAATGGTGAATATTTGTCTGGCTAAGTATTTTCTTACCAATTGATTACAACATTTACTTTGATTTACTTTGTTACTTGCAAACAAAACCAAAAACCCCCCTTTGTTACCTTTGGCATACACTTTTGCACTTTGAAAGATTACTACCTCCCTGTGGGATTCGACCCTTGCTTGCCTACTATACTTAGTTAGGTTTTTAAGGTTTACTTTGATAAGGCATAACGACTTTAGCCTCGTCAAATTTGGCGCCGTTGCCGGGGAGGCAAGTTTTAATTTTTCTTTGTGTGTGTTTGTGTGTCAATTTTTGTGTGGACCTATCTTATGATCCACACCCGTGCTACTAACTCTCCACTTCTAGCTTGTGATACAGAAATCGAGAGAACACTCTCTAGGAACCGCAAGATAAACAGATCGATGTGCTTTGATAATCCTTGTTTTGAGATGGCTGAAGAACAACCGACGTTGAGGCAGTTGACTGCCCCGAATCTGCAGCAGCAACCGCTTGTTGTGCAATTCCCTGAGCTGGCGGATGGTGTGAACTTCGAGCTCAAATCTGGGCTGATCCATTTACTACCCCACTTCCATGGGATGAGTGGAGAAGACCCCAACAAGCATCTGTCTGAATTCCACGCCGTCTGCACCAGCATGAAGCCATGAGGCGTTACTGAGGACCAGATCAAGTTGAGGGCCTTTCCTTTCTCTCTAAAGGATGCGGCCAATGATTGGTTCTACTATTTGGCTCCAGGGAGCATTGATACATGGGCTAAGATGAAGAAAGCCTTCCTGGAAAAGTACTTCCATGCGACCAAGCTCAATAGCCTGAAGAGGAACATCAGCAACATCGAACATCAGGCTACTGAGACATTATACGAGTACTATGAGAGGTTTAAGAGGTTGATTTCAAGCTGTCCCTACCATGGGTATTTGATAGGTGTTATTTCATACACCTTTACTAGCAACTATTAGCATAATTTGGAGGAGTTTTGGATGAGTTTTGGTGTTAAGTCTGCAATTCAGATGTTATGGAGAGAAGAGAAGAAATCCAAGGATTTGCAGCTTAGATGGAGCTGCTGGAGCATTTATGGAGAAGGCTACCAACACTTGGTAGTATTGGAGAGCAGCAAAAGAAGAAAAGAAGAAGAGAGCTGGAGGATTGGAGTTCACCGCCCCGCGGCGATCCTCGCCGCGACCCGGCGATGACTCTCATGAAGAATGGAGCCCACGCCAGAGGAAGCCATCGCCCAGCGGTGGAGAGTTCGACGCCCCGCGGTGGATCTTCACCGCCCCGCGGTGGTTGCGCTTAATGACCTCGCGGCCAGAGTTATTTTATTTTATTTCCTTTTATGCATTAGTCGGATTTCCTTTGTTTTATTATTTTATTTCCTTGTTTGATATGGTTTGTGATCTTGGGCTTTAGGTTAACTCTATTTAACCTAATTCCCACATCTTCAAAATCAGAATCAGAATCATCATCAATAACATTGCGTCTGTTGTTTTCATCGTAAATTCTAATTAGAGTTTTTCATCCCCTTTGATGGAGAACTAACTTCCCTTTGTTCTGCTAGACGATTGAAGCAATACAGTTGATGTGTTTGTGAGATTTCTATTCCTTGTTCTTATCCTTATTTATATCGGATTGATTCTCTTGGTTATATTGATATTGATTTCTTGTTGTTCTTCTTAGCCTGATCAACTAGGTTGAATGCTTTTTATCAATTGCTAGGATTGCATGTAGGGGTTCCGATTGCATATCTAGTAGCAAACACAGTTGTGCGTATAGGGGTTTCGAGCGTACAATTGTGTGTGAGAATCAATTGCATGTTAAGTAGGGGAGTGAGTACTTGTACGTCTTTCTACTTGCATGTATCCTATATCCTTGTGTGTATTGCTATTGCTGTGTTGGTGATAAAGTACGCTGACAACTGTGAGAATCAGTTGTGCTTTATCATTGGCATAGTAATAAGTCTATTGACAACTGTGAGAATCAATAGTACTTACGATTAGGGTGGGAACGACTATAAGGATAAATAAACGAACTTGGAAGAAATAGATTTCAGTGATCAAACTCTATCTCTATACTGTGGATTTCGGTCTAGTGAAACTACTTTCCCTCATAATATTCTCTCAACTCAATCTACTTGTTTTGTTTGCTTGGTGTTCTTTTGATTACAAAACCCCCCAATTACTTGTTACTCGTCATTCACGTTTGCATACTACATCATACCTTCTCTGTGGGATCGACCCTTACTTGTCTGCTATACTCTGTTTAGTAGGTTGGTTAGGATAATTTACTTTGATAAGGCTAATCAACGACATTTGCTTGTGCATCTTTAGCCGCGCCAAATTTGGCGCCATTGTCGGGGAAGGTTTTTGTTTGTTGTGTGTTTTCGTGATTGATTGTTGGTGGAGACCTATCTTATGGTCGACACCCATAGTACCGACTCTCCCCTTCTAGCTTTGGATCCAGAGATTGACAGATCTTTCCTTAGGAACATGCACAATCAAGGAGAAGACGGAGAAGAAGGAGTAGATACAGTTGGAACCGTTGAGACTGCTACTACCCCATCTATTGCAATGGCTGGAACTGGAACTCTGAGAGAGCTTACTGAGCCGAATATTGGGGCTCAACCCCTAGCTGTCATCATCCCTGCACTAGGAGAAGGGGTGAACTTTGAATTGAAGTCGGGAGTTGTTGCTTACCTTCCTAAATTCCACGGTCTGAGTGGAGAGGATCCGATTTCTCACCTGGGCAAGTTCCACAATGTTTGCATGACCATGAAGCCCAGGAACGTGACCGAAGATCAAATCAAGATGAGAGCTTTTGGTTTTTCTCTACTCGACTCTGCGAGCGATTGGTATTATCACCTGCCGCCAGAAACCATAGATACATGGACGAAGCTTCACAAAGCATTCCTGGACAAATATTTTCCCACGAAGAAGGCGAATGCCTTGAAAAAGGCAATTGCCAACATCGAGCAGGCTGGTGATGAAACACTTTATGATTATTTGGAGAGGTACAAGAGGCTTTGTTCCAGCTGCCCATTCCACGGGTATGCCAAGCAAGATCTTGTTCTCTATTTGCACAATGGTCTGCTGGACCAAGAAAGAAGAATGGTTGATGCTGCATGCGGTGGAAGTATTCTGAACCTGACACCGGATGACGCTATTAATAGACTCCAGTAGATGAGTGAGAGCACCCGGAATTTCGGGAAGACATACCAGAGGAAGGCGGTCAATGCTGTGACCCCTGCAGGACCAAGCCCGATGTTGACTGAGTTGGCCGAGTTGAAGGAGATAGTTATGAAGATAGCAAATCAGAATGCCCCTCAACACGCCAGAGCATGCGGTCTTTGCTCTAATCAGGCCCACCACACCGATGCTTGTCCTCAGCTGTAAGAAGACGGTGTTGTCGAAGTCAATGTTGTCGGAGGCTACGACGCTCCTAGACAACAATATGGTGGACATCCTAATTACAACCAGAGAGGCCGTGATCACCCAGGATTCAGATGGAGTGACCCTCAGGGCGGTCAGCAACCGGCACAACAGCAATACTAGCCGGCTCAGCAACAACAGTACCAACAAAGAGCTCAGTACCAACAGAGACCTCACGGTCAAACTTCTAGAGCTTCGACTGAGGATTTGCTGAAGACGTTGACTCAGCACTTTGCCACACATGTGCAAGCCACTGAGTCGAGTATCAAGAACATGGAGAGGCAGATTGGCCAGTTAGCCGATGAGGTGACCAAGATTAACCAAAGGGCCTCAAACTCGCTGCCATCCCAGACCACTGTGAACCCCAGAGAAAACGTGAGTGTTATCACGCTAAGAAGTGGTAAGACGGTCGTTGCTCCTATTGCTGAAGAGGAGAACGAGAATCCGGAGAAAGAAGTCACTGAGCGCCCCGCGGTCGATGTCACCGCGACCTCACCGCCCCGCGGCGATCACTTACGCCCCGCGATGGGCTCGCCGCGACCTGATCGTCGAAAATCTGTTCCTGCTGAAGACACCTATGCTGATAATTACGTTCGGCCCGTGTTCCCTCCTCTAGGTTCAGAGAAGCCCCCAGCACCTTTTCCTGAGGCGCTAAAAGCTAGAAGAGTCGTCGACGATAGGGATCTGTTCGAGACATTTCAGAACTGTGAGGTGAACATCCCCCTACTGAAGCTTATTAAGGCTATCCCGCGCTACGCCAAGTTTTTAAAGGATCTATGCACGATGAAGAGGGCTCAGAAACAAAAGACCTAGAAGAAGAGTCCAGTGGGTGAACAAGTGTCAGCGGTGGTTCAGAAACGTCTGCCTGAGAAATGCAAGGATCCAGGTACTTTTACAATTCCTATCACTATAGGTGGGCATCTTTTTGAGAAAGCACTGCTAGACTTGGGTGCCTCAATTAATGTCCTAACCTATTCATTGATTGAAAAATTGGAATTAGGACCCTTGCATGATACTAATATTGTTATATAGCTTGCTGATGGTTCTTGTGTGCCCCCCAAGGGTATTGTAGAAGATGTCCTTGTTAGGATAGGTCCCCTGATATTCCCTGCTGATTTCTTTGTTATAGATATGAATTATGATGAACAAGTTGCCCCTGTTATGCTAGGACGACCTTTTATGAAAACTTCCATGACTAAGATTGATGTTGATAGTGGTACCCTGACTATGGAATGTGATGGAATAATTTTCAGACATGATATTCATAACGCCACTTCCATTGAATTACCCGCTCCTCTCTGCATTAATGATATTGATGATTCTGTGCATGGAAATGCTAAAATTGATGCAGTACAGACCGTAGTTGAGTGTCCCACTCCTGATGGACCTATTGAGTTGCGTGATTTGCATGAATTGCATATCGATGATGTCTTGCTAGATGATATAGGAGACCCCATTTCCTCTGCTTTGGGCACTTGCCCCCCTGCACTAACCATACAAGGCTATAAGCCTTCATCTAGTGACGTGCAGCATATTCAGATTGAGCCGTATCGGCCCCTACATCGTTCTAAGTATGGGGGAGATACTCCAAAGAGAATGAACATGGAGTGGATGGAGAGGCAGGAACATGGTCTAAGGTTCAAACCTTTCCATGAGAGGTCTCCACAGGAAGAGACGAGTTGGAGGATTCCGAAGGGATCCTATTCGAGATGGTAGTTGATTTGCAGTACGCCGAGCCAACGACGATAACCAAGGCGCTGTCCGGGAGGCAACCCGTGTTAGTTTTTCCCTGATTTTTCTCTTTTATTAGATTACTTTCGTAGTTTAGTTTGCTTTGTTTCGTTCACCTGTTACTCACATTACAGGTGTGAAAGTAAAACCGAGAAGAGATGTGGTACCCAGCCATTCTCACCGCCCCGCGGCACCCCCTTTCCGCCCCACGGTGGAGCTCCCCGCCCCGCGGTGAAGGTCAGGTATAACTTCTCAACTCTTTTTTTTTTTTTAAAAAGCAAGAATAATGGGTCCCGAAAAAACCTTAAACGGGTGAGTAAAAGCTTATTTCTTAAGTGGTCACTAAGGTTTTGACGGACTGGGCCTCTTTATGGGCCAATATTTCTCTTTTGGGCCATGGTACATGACCGGCCCAGCATCCCTTTTCCTTTCCCTTTTCCTGACCTAACCCACTATCTAACCCCCATTCCAACGCCTCCCTTTAGCCCCCATATCTATTTCCCCTCTCTCTCCCTGAATCCCCCTTTGACCTTGAGCATAATCTAGCCCCCAATCCCCAAATTGGAGTCTAGCCTCACAACCTAGCCCAAACACAACTCCACCACGCCGCCGTAGTTCCGCCTCGTGTTGCTCCCGCTTCGCGTCACTGTTGCTACCGCCCCGCGCCGACTTCGCCGCAACCCGGTGCCTGTTCTCAGCTTCTCGCCGCAACCCGGTGCCTGTTCTCAGCTTCTCGCCGTGACCCTGCCGCCCCGCGCTGAGTCTCTCCCGAATCCGTGTTTGCTTGTTTGTGAGTTTTCCTTGTCTGTCTTTTGATTTGAGCATTTCAATTCTCTATTATGGCATCGAAAGGCAAGAAGAAAGTGTCGACTAGGGATGAGAGTGAGGTGTACAACATTGTGAAGGAAAGGAAGGTGTTGGCTTCGAAGTTCTTCCACAAGCAGACTCTGGAGCAGATGGGTTTGCTCGCTTGTGTGACAATGTGTTTGACACAGTGTGGGTTAGGAAACTTTCTGGACAAGACTGCCCCCGCATACCCCGAGTTGTGCTATCAGTTTATTACTTCCTTCGAGAAGATCACCAATAACTCGGGGGACAGGCACTTGCGCAAGATTCATTTCAAATACAATGGGCACGAGTATTCCTTGTCTAAGAAGGTGGTGAATGAAGCCCTGGGTATTACGAAGGACCCAACTGATGGGTGGTCTGGTGGGCTTCATGAGTCCGAGATGATGGACTTCTGGCGTGCGGCCACAGGAAGGAGTTTCATGAAGGGTCAGGAAGTGAATTCCAAGTTGGTGAATCCGTGTCTGCGGTTGATCCACAAGGTGATGATGAGAGATTTCTTCGGCTATGCGGATGATGGAAAGGTACCCATGAAGGACTTCCAGTGGTTTATGAGCATCCTGGGGACTGTAGAGTACACGCCGTGTTGGGCTACCCTTTTCTTGGGTTCCCTGAAGAGGATTCGTGATGGCGAGGCACGTGATATTTGTGGGGGTGGTCTTATTACACTCTTCTGTGCCAAGGTGATTGCCTACGATCAGATTCCTTGGTCGGTCCCCTGCGCAGTATATGATTTAGCACACATGAAGGTGTGTTCCATGATGAAGCCACTGGGGCAGGATGGCGATTTGGTCTGGGCATCTTATGAGGGCCATCTTTTGACTGTGCCGCGGGAGTTCACTTACTCGCCTTCATACGCGGGTTGGTGGATTCAGAGAGATAGCCGGATGCCGGCTGATGATGCCCCTGCCGTTGCTCCTTCAGGTCCGTTTGGAGAGGGCCCTAGTGGTGGATATGCTGCCGCTGATCCTGTAGAGGGGGACGACCCCGGTTCTTCACAGTTCGAGGAGCATTCGTCTTTGTACGGACCTGTCGCACCATGGCAGGAGATGTACTCTAGATGGGATGCTTTCTCCATGCGCCATGATCGGTGGAATTCCCGAGTAGAGACCAGTCTGCAGACGTGGCAGACCCAGCTCCATGCGGAGATAGATGAGCGTCTGGACACTATGGACGCTCATATGAGGGACTACTTTGGGATGTACCCACCACCACCTTCCGGCCCATAGTGAGTTTATTTCTTCTTTCCCCTATCATTTGATGTTCTCTTTTCTACATTGAGGACAATGTTTGGTTTAAGTATGGGGGAGGGATATAGACTTGCTTTCTTGCTAGCTAGTGTACATAGCTTATTTCTGCATTCGTTTTCTGCATTGTTATTTCCGTTTCTGTTTTCGAAAAAAAAAAATCGAAAAAGGCAAAAAGAAATAAAAAGGCAATCAAAATCCTGGGATGGACTGAAAACCCGAAATGGCGGTCCAGGTAAAAAGCAGGTAGTCCGACTGGTATAGACCAGGGCAAAAGTGGACTGGAGTGATGTGAGTATTGGTGAGATATCTAGCAAAATGAAATGAGTGGCTAGGTGAAAATCCGAAAGGGCGCCTAGGCAAGATGAGCGTAAAAGAATAAGAGTGATTCTAGGATTCCTCTTCATATCTTGGTGGAGGCGTCATAAGAAGGGAGTCAAAGAAGGACTATCGGGTAGGCCACTCATGGAGCGATAAGGAGCTAGATTGGAGTTAGGATTAGACTATCTTTGCATCACTTGTTTTGGTTGTCTAGAGCTTATTGTTGATATGTTGTAGTTGCTAGTGTCACGTTTTCTTGTACTTCTTGAGGCCTTGGTGTCGATTGAGAGGGTGAGCTTTTCTTTAGTTTACTCGGGACGAGTAAAGGTCTAAGTATGGGGGAATTTGATAGGTGTTATTTCATACACCTTTACTAGCAACTATTAGCATAATTTGGAGGAGTTTTGGATGAGTTTTGGTGCTAAGTCTGCAATTCAAATGTTATGGAGAGAAGTGAAGAAATCCAAGGATTTGCAGCTTAGATGGAGCTGCTGGAGCATTTATGGAGAAGGCTACCAACACTTGGTAGTATTGGAGAGCAGCAGAAGAAGAAAAGAAGAAGAGAGCTGGAGGATTGGAGTTCACCGCCCCGCGGCGATCCTCGCCGCGACCCGGCGATGACTCTCATGAAGAATGGAGCCCATGCCAGAGGAAGCCACCGCCCAGCGGTGGATAGTTCGACGCCCCGCGGTGGTTGCGCTTAATGACCCCGCGGCCAGAGTTATTTTATTTTATTTCCTTTTATGCATTAGTCGGATTTCCTTTGTTTTATTATTTTATTTCCTTGTTTGATATGGTTTGTGATCTTGGGCTTTAGGTTAACTCTATTTAACCTAATTCCCACAGCTTCAAAATCAGAATCAGAATCATCATCAATAACATCGCGTCTGTTGTTTTCATCGTAAATTCTAATTAGAGTTTTTCATCCCCTTTGATGGAGAACTAACTTCCCTTTGTTCTGCTAGACGATTGAAGCAGTACAGTTGATGTGTTTGTGAGATTTATATTCCTTGTTCTTATCCTTATTTATATCGGATTGATTCTCTTGGTTATATTGATATTGATTTCTTGTTGTTCTTCTTAGCCTGATCAACTAGTTTGAATGCTTTTTATCAATTGCTAGGATTGCATGTAGGGGTTCCGAGTGCATATCTAGTAGCAAACACAGTTGTGCGTATAGGGGTTCTGAGCGTACAATTGTGTGTGAGAATCAATTGCATGTTAAGTAGGGGAGTGAGTACTTGTACGTCTTTCTACTTGCATGTATCCTATATCCTTGTGTGCATTGCTATTGCTGTGTTGGTGATAAAGTACGCTGACAACTATGAGAATCAGTTGTGCTTTATCATTGGCATAGTAATAAGTCTATTGACAACTGTGAGAATCAATAGTACTTACGATTAGGGTGGGAACGACTATAAGGATAAATAAACGAACTTGTAAGAAATAGATTTCAGTGATCAAACTCTATCTCTGTACTGTGGATTTCGGTCTAGTGGAACTACTTTCCCTCATAATATTCTCTCAACTCAATCTACTTGCTTTGTTTGCTTGGTGTTCTTTTGATTACAAAACCCCCCAATTACTTGTTACTTGTTACTCGTCATTCACGTTTGCATACTACATCATACCTTCTCTGTGGGATCGACCCTTACTTGTCTGCTATACTCTGTTTAGTAGGTTGGTTAGGATAATTTACTTTGATAAGGCTAATCAACGACATTTGCTTGTGCATCTTTAGCCGCGTCAGTATTCTGACCAAGACCTCGTACTTTATTTGTATGGAGGGCTTCTTGACGATGAGAGAAGGATGGTGAATGCAGCCTGTGGAGGAAATATTCTGAACAAAACGCCGGCTGCAGCGTTTGAGATTTTCTTTGAGCTATCTGAGGGCTCAAGACAGTTCAGTAAGAGGACAAGCGCCCAATCAGTCAAAGCTGCAGACTCTCAGCCATAGTCTTCATTAATTTTTGAGATGGCTGAAATGAAGGAGATGATGAGGAGATACATGATGAAGGGTGGCCAGCAACAAGTCAAGTCTTGTGGGATATACTATGACACGATGCATCATACCGATGCATGTCCCACGCTGCAAGAACCCACTGCTGAGGTGAATGCTATAGGAGGTTTTGGTCCTCCTAGACCAAGATATGACCCATACTCTAACACGTACAATCCAGGGTGGAGGGATCACCCTAATTTGAGATACGGAAATCAGCAGAACCCTCCTCAAGGCTAGGACAATCACGAGTTTCACCAGAGGCCACCACAGTTCCTACCGCGCCCACAACAATATCAGCAGCCTGGGGGTCAACAACAACAATTTAGAGCTCCATATGACCAAATACCTCAAGGCCAGAGCTCAAGTTCATCTATGTCCAGTGATGACATGATCAAATCTCTCACCCAGAGCGTATCAACGTTGGCCAACACTATGGCCCAACAAAATCAAGAGATGAGGTCACAAATCCAAACGGTGGTCCAACAACATAAGACCCTCGCTCAAAGTGTTACAACGTTGGCCAACACTATGGTTCAACAAAATCAAGAGATGCGGTCAAGTATTCAAAACTTGGAAAAGCAAGTGCGGCAAATCTCCATCGCAGTGAGTAGACTAAAAGCCCGGGACTCGGGAAAACTACCATCTCAAACGGTAGTCAACCCGAGGGAGAACGTATGTGCCATGACGCTGAGAAGCGGAACATAAGTGGATGAAAATCGAGGCCAACAGAAAGAATTCCGCAATCGCGGGGAAGAAGGTCGCGACCGCGGACTCCTCGCTGAAGACGAGAAGAAAATCGGTGAATTTCCGCGACCGCGGACATATTTCCGCGATCGCGAAAAAGTTCCTGGGGAAGGAGAAAATTTCGACGAAAATCCACGATCGTAGACAAAAATCTGCGACCGCGGAAAACTCCCTGGAGACCTATTTTGCCCAGATGAAGAACTGTGACCGCGGGTCCCAAACCGTGATCGCGGTTTTGCCTCGGATGTTCATGATGATTATGTGCGCCCTAATTTTCCTCCGCTCGGTTCGCTGAAGCCTCCCACACCCTTTCCCGAGGCACTAAAGGACACCAGAAAGCTGGAGAATGACAAGGAACTCTTCGAGACCTTCAGTAATTGCGAGGCAAATATTCCTTTGATCAAACTTGTTAAGAGCATCCCTCGCTATGCCAAATTTTTGAAGGAGCTGTGCAAATTAAAGAAGAAGAAAGTAGTGAAGGAAAAGAAGAAGGTCAAAGTCAGTGAAAATGTCTCCGCTATGCTGCAAAAGCGGTTGCCCAAGAAGTGCAGTGATCCGGGCATATTCACTATTCCCTGCAAGATAGGTGGCACCATGCTCGAAAAAGCCATGCTGGATTTAGGTGTTTCTATCAATGTTTTACCTCTCTCGCTGTATGAGTCTTTAGAGGTTGGGCCATTAGAGAAGACGGGGATTGTGATCCAATTGGCGGATAATTCCTGTGTGTATCCCAAGGGAGTAGTGCAGGATGTGCTGGTAGAAGTTGATAAATTGATTTTCCCTGCGGACTTCTTTGTGATGGATACGGGGCAAGACAAAAACGCAGCCCCTGTGATGCTGGGAAGGCCGTTCATGAACACGGCGAAGACCAAGATTGATGTGAGCAGTGGTTCGCTCACAATGGAGTTTGACGGGGTAAGGGTCGGATTCAGCATAGACGATGCAAAGAGACACCCTCCTGATGGAATCCCCGAGTGTTCGATTGATGTGAGCAACCCGAGTTGATCTAGAGAGCACTATGTCGAGCCATGACACTAACCAAGGCGCTGCTCGGAAGGCAACCCGAGGTATGTATTTCTTTCCATGTCTTTTCCTTTCAAGTTTCTTATTATTGTGTTTTCATTTTTTTAGACTAACCTGCAGGTAGGAGACCCGAGCCAAATTCAAAGACGATGTTCAACTCACACTAGAAACTTTTCCACGGGCGCGTAAAATTTCCCGCGACCGTGGAAAAGCCACTGTAAGTCCCCTTCTTGGAAAAAAAAAGGTTTGACGTTTTTCCGCGGTCGCGGCCCAGCTGTCCGAGTTTTACTTTGAGAGACGGTGCACATCATGCTGATAAGAAGGAGACATTGCTCGACATTTTATTTGGCACCGATGATGGTCCGACATTCGACAACTGATGAGGAGGAACACTAGAGCCAACACCACGATTATATTTGGGCTCCCATTATGTGTTCGTTGAAGGCCCGTGCAACCCCGTTTTCTTTGATATACCACTACACCTTACAGTAGATCTATTTGGTTGCACGTGGAGTTTACTTGAGAAGGACCGTGCAACACCAACGACATGTGCTTTCATTGTTTTACCGCCAGCCCCAACATCCACATCCAGGCCACCTCGGCGACGGTTGTGAGTACTTTTTTGCTTTTCCCTGTGCTTCATCTTTTTGTCTTTCATTACATTGAGGACAATGCAATGTTTAAGCATGGGGGAGTGTTCTATACTTGCTAGTCGTCTGAGAAAGAAAGAAAAAAATAATGATTTTTTTTGGAAAAAAGAAAAAAATAAAATCCTGGGATAAGTCGAAAACCCGAGAGGGCGGCTTAGGTAATAAGCAGGTGGCTTGGACCAAAATTAGGCTGGGGTAATAAGAGGTCAAGAGTGATGTGAGTTTTTGTGAGCCCGTCTATTGAAAAATGAAATGAGTGGCTTGGTGAAAACCCGAAAGGGCGCCTTGGCAAAATGAGTGAAAAGAAGAAGAGTGATTATTAGGATTCCTCATTTTTCCTGGCGTGGTGACATAAGAAGAGGTGATATAAGGAGGATTCGGGTAGGTCACTCTGGGAGGCATAAGAAGATAGATGGAGGCTAGGATTAGATTTTTATTCACTCTTTGGTGTTCGGGATAAGCTTGGGGGAAGTACTCTGTTTTCCTTAAAGCTTGTATGTTGTGTTGATTGTGTTGGTACTTGGAGAATCATGTTTAGGTGCAGTTCTTAGTGGGGATGATTTTGTTGTGCTTCCTGAGACCTTGGGTATTTCATTAGAGGAGTAGGTTTCTATTAGCTTACTTGAGGACGAGCAAGGTTTAAGCATGGGGGAATTTGATCAACGCTACTTTGTAGGGTTTAACTAGGAGTTGTTATCGGAGTTGTAGGTACCATTTGGATGAGTTTAGAGCATAATTGTGGAGAATGGAGTTGAGGAGTAGAAGTGTTGAATGGGTGGTTTGGAAGAGCTAAAATGAAGATTTAAGAAGATGGAGAAGAAAGCCACAAGAGAAGACGAAGAAGGAGCTGAAGAGAAGCTACAAGAGCTTTTTCGCGGTCGCAGAAATCACCGCCGCGGTCGCGGAACAACACGGAGCAAAGAGAGAACAAGAAGACGCGAGAGCTTTACAGTAACTTTTCCGCGGTCGCGGAAATTTCTCTGCGGTCGCGGAAACCGTTGTCAGACGCGCGCGAGAAGTTTCGTCCGAAGATCCGAGTTTTATCATTTTATTTCCTTTTCTTTTATTTTTTTTATTCCGTTTTATTTCCTTTTGGAAAGATATTATTTCCTATCTTTAGTTTTAGGCTTTGCTAGGGTTTTATAAGCTAGTTTCCTAGCAGCCTCTTTTCATTATTCACAATTCAAGTTATACATTAGTTTTTCCTTTTGAGTTTTTTGTGTTTTAAGACTATGAAGAACTAAGCAACATTTTCTTAGTCCGACGATTGAAGCCTTCGTTTGTATTTGGTTGTGATATTATAACTCTATTTCATTTCCTTTGATTATATCTCTTCTCTTTGTGCTTATTCCTATTGATTCTTGTTGATTTGACTAGCCTGATCAACTAGTTGATATTAGTAATTGTCTAGTGCTAGGGTTTGGATATTTCGGGTTGAAATTCCTTATCTTGTGTAGCAAACATGATATTCTAGGACTGGTTGGACTAGTTTATTGTGAAGAGAATTGATTATGTGTTAAATGCTACGGGTTGTTAGTGTTGCATGTATCCTGGTTAATTTTTATGCTTACTGCTGCCTTTAGATTAAATCTTGATGGTTTATCGGTTAGGGTTACCAAGACTGGTTGCACTGATAACTATTTCAGAATAAGGACATGAATATTCATAGGAAGGAATAGAGATAATCTAGGATCAACCAATCAAATGAATGGTGGATATTTGTCTGGCTAAGTATTTTCTTACCAATTGATTACAACATTTACTTTGATTTACTTTGTTACTTGCAAACAAAACCAAAAACCCCCATTTGTTACCTTTGGCATACACTTTTGCACTTTGAAAGATTATTACCTCCCTATGGGATTCGACCCTTGCTTGCCTACTATACTTAATTAGGTTTTTAAGGTTTACTTTGATAAGGCATAACGACTTTAGCCTCGTCATTGGCTAACTTGTTTCACACATTTCATGAAGTTCCTTGCTTACATTGCATTTCTTGACATTATTATTTCATGATTTTTTGCTTTCTCGAATTGCTTTGTCTTAGGGTCTAGCTTCTTTGTCTCTTGATTTGTGTTGAATTACTACATTGCAAGCATCTTATTTGAGACCCAAAACAACCAATTTGATGATTGAACCCTCACTACAAGTCCACATGATAATTGGTTGTACTGCCTACCATTGCCTCGATTCAGGTAAACATTCCCTATGATCCTTCTTTGTTAAACCATTTTACTGGGAATAATTATCTGAGTTGTTTTCTCCCTACCATCTGTTTGGATATACTATATTTTGTGTGAACCCAACATTGACATATCCAGACAAGCCTCGCAAACACTCCTGATCTCAGGGGGAACGACGACTATTGCTTAGATTGAGGGGGAACAGATGTGTATGAAACGTGGAATTTGAATCAGTGGCTGGTATTTATTGGGGTGCAGGTGAACGTTGGAACGACTCTCTGTGAGATTTGACTGCTCTGTGGCAGGAACAGTGATGCGGTAAACGAAGTGAAAGTGGCCGTTAGAGGAAGAGAGAGAAATGACTTATTGATGGAAATTTTGAAAGCCGGTTGAGATTTTGGAAAGATTTTATCTTGCAAAATATTTTATCTCTCCTATAAATATTTGATATTCCATTCAAGATAATCCACCGCCAATCTTTATTCTCTGCTCTCTCAGAAATCAAAAACCCTTGCAAACTCTCAAAGCTCTCTGTTTCCATGGATTCTTCAAGCAAGAAAATCTCCACCGACCAGATGTCTGAAGCCGAGATGGATGCCTACATCCTCCAACTCCAACAAGCCCGAGCCGTCCGTGCTACATCGACTCCCACCAGCGTGCCTCCATCTATAGTGGCAATTGCTCACGCCGCCGTCCAACAAACGGTGGATCCCTCTGTGTCTACATCGACACATACCCCGATGCCGTCCCCCTCTGCTCCGTCCCCACTAAAATCCCAGGACCTCAATCTTGTGCTTGCCGATGTGCCTATGGAGGAACCCCCACGTCCCCAACATGTCGAAGAAGAGGAAGTCTCTTCTCCCTCCAAGGATAGAGGAGATGAGGAGGAACAGTCGATGTAGTCCTTGGAGAAGGAACTAGGTGTAAAGTCTGCACCTTTGGCGCCGCCTCCACCTCGCAAGCGCAAGCTCGCAGTTCTTGATGTGACTGCTCAAAAAGACGGGGAAGAAGAGGAAGTTGAGATCTTGGAGCATCGAATGGCTCCTACAGCCCAGTCGACACCATCCAAATCTGGTGGCGATGAAACTGCTCCTCGTCCTCTGAAGGCACGGCTGCGTTCCGCTGTGAAGCCATAATTAAAAAGAGCAAAATCTGCTGGCAAGGCAAAGCTGGATCTCTCCATCTCCACCACCACTGTTCCCGACTTCTCTGAAGGTAAAAAGATCCTTCCACCTCTTCTGATTCGCGAAAGTTTCTACTATGAGCACAATGTGGAGGAGATCTTGGAACTTCTGCATTTCCAAGGCTGGGAACGTCTCTGTTCCAACAGGGCTATAGTCAATGAAGTTCAGATGCGAGAGTTCTACCACTACTTTCACATATCCAAGGCTGATGTTCTGTGTGGGTCGACCAAGATCAGTGGCGAAGACCTATCTTTTACGCCTAAGGTGATCTCCTCGCTTCTCTTTGTTCCTTTGGGTGGATTTTATGAGGTTCCTGCAAGCGAGATAAATGATGAGAAGCTTGCCTGTATGGAACGACTGTTTGGTTCAACTACTATGGAGCTACACACTGAAAGGCTGACATTGGCTCAGCGAATTGCCTTCCATATCATTTCCAGAGCTGTGGCGCCTCGCCAAGAGAAGCGCAACACCATCACCCTGTGCGATTTGTTTTTGCTTGACCGATTTCTGAGAAGGGAGAAAATTGATCTCCCTCGAGTAATCTTGTGCCATATGGATCGGTGCAAGGCCAAGTCCCACTCTTTAGCCTATCCAGGCTTGGTGAAGATGTTGTTGCTTCGAGATGAAGCATATATTGAAGAGAATGAGGTGTCTCTGGGAAGTGAGTTGGACTCTGCAGCTGTGGAAAAAATGAAGTTCAAAGGTGATGCGAAGGGAATGGGTACTGTGACGGCTTTGAAAACTGTTGGCGAAGGAACGTCAAAGGAAAGCTCAATCCAGCATTAGATTTTGGTTGAGCTTAAGCAGTTGAACACCACGATGACCCTGCTCCTAGATCACTTTCTGAGCAAAGCTGAGGACGCTGCTAAAGACCCTGAGATCTGAGTGTTCCCCGTTACCTCTCTGCCCGTCTAATCTTCTGTCTAGGTTCCTTTGCTTTGTACTTCGCCTTGCATTATGAATGAATTATTTTGCTTATGATTCGCATGCGAGTCAAGACTTTGTGATTTCTGTGATCTTTTAATGATGCCAAAAGGGGGAAGTATGGAAAATGTGAAACCCAAGGAAGGGTTGATAACATAAGCTAGTGCTAAGGAGAACAACAATGTTGCTTGAAGGTAAATCTTTCTATGGACTTTCTGAGGGGGAACAATGTCAATATCTTGAACATAGTATTTGTGTGATTACATGTGAATTTGACTTCTTACTTGTCTGTTTTGAACGTGCACATTTTGAAGGAGTTTGTCATCACCAAAAAGGGGGAAATTGTTGGAACGATGATGTTTCCTCTAGTTTTGATGATGATAAACTCAATGACATTTGATGATTTTTAGTGTGACTATGAGTTTCAGGAAACAAATGATTCAAAGGAACGATAAAAATCATGTGAAGAATCAAAACAGAGAATGCAAGGAACAGAGACCCAACAATGAGAAACAACACGCTGGAACGAAAGAGAAAGAGAGACGCGCGTTGTTGATCAAAAAAGGAAAGGGAACAATGCCAAGGAACGCATGACGCGCGTTGTGAACCCTTGCGCCTGCCGAATCTTTCTTTTATGGAAACAAAGATTGAAGGAGCAACTTGGGCCGCAAGAAATAATCTCGTTGGAGATATTCTAGTTAGGATAAATTAGTAAAGATTGTATAGGATTATTTTATCTTATCTTCCTTAAGTAAAACTAAGGTAAATTAGATAGAATACGTAGACTATAAAATAGAAAGTTGCAAACTTCATTTGATAAGTGATTCACAACGTTTCCCACAGAGAAGAGCATTCGGAAGAAGAAAGAACTTACAAGGACGAGACTTTGGTGAGTTGAGTACTTGTTAGGATTTTGATTGTCTTAAATGTTGTTAGGAACGTTACATTCAGAGGTCTAGATATCTAGGAGTAAACTAGATTGAGATAAGACTTACTTGTTTGTAATTCCAGGATTAATAACACAAGTAGACTTTCGAAATCCTACTAGGGAAACCTAGAGGTAGAGGTTTTTCTTAGTCAACTAGTTGGTTGATTAAGTTTTTCTCTCTAAAAAACTTTATCTGTTACTCTGTTATTCTGTTACGATATTCTGCTGTCCAAGGAACAGTTATACCGTTCATTGTACTAACACACTCAATTCTACAATATATAGAATATAAAGTGATAACGATCGAACGACTAGAAACATAAAAAAACGCATTATCCCCTTGTATGACCGAGTAGATGTATATAGTCACGTGAGTATTTGGATGCTAGCTATGAAGGGTAAGCAAAATTAGTCACGTGAGTATCAGTTCGAGAAAGTACATTCACGTGTAAATGTGTCGATGACAAGAGAAGTATTTAAACTGTAAAGTTTCTGGGTGATGTGGAAATACTTCCATTTGTTTCATATGGGCACATATGATGTACAATGTCAAATTTTACTAATTAACATGAAATTCATATGGGCGCATATGATGTACAATGTCAAATTTTACTAATTAACATGAAAGACATCTCGCTATTATTAGGTTTCGTCATGTATACTGAGTTAAATGTATATTGAGTTAAAGTTGTATGGGTAGTTGGAATTGAATAAGAAGTTCGATCTGAATTTGATTTTCTTTAACTTAATTATTTTTAGAACTAATTGAATATTTGATATCACACGTTGAAATACAGTATCTGAAATTGGCCGGCCAGGTCTTGTAGGAGTCGAGAACTCTGTCTTGGTCAGTTCCTCTAAGATGTTGAATTTGTGGATTGAGGGAACTGTTCTCTGGAGGCGCCGAGTTCCTTTCGTGGATGTTGATGAAGATGACGGCACATCGGTAGATCAATCATATGCAACAAGATCTTGATATCGGTTTGAATCGTGGCGAACCACTTTCCGAAATCAATATTTCGCCCCTTACATAGCCTTAGGGAATCCACAAAATTTGAAGTGAGATAAGACAAACCAACCAGTTCCTAACCATGCTCATGAAAAGAACTGAACTTTAAAGTTTATGTAATAATGGATTTGAGACTTAAATCAAGTTCAAGTATGAAGAGAGACACTCTTCCAAAAGATAATTCGAACCTACCAACACCACAACCCAAAAGCCTTTTATATAGGTATTGGAGAACACTTCCAAAACAGTTATGGAAGTTTAGGGAAGTTACAGTGGCAGTTGGAAGCAGTTACCAACTATTTCCAGCGGTTATCAACCATTCTCAACTGATCCATGATAGTTACTAATAGTTACTTTCAGTTACAAGGTAGTTACGACGGTTATAGCGGTTAAAACGTTGGTTTTACCAACAACTACAAGCATATAAAACACGTGCTAAGAAGATCAACCAGCCATAAACATTCTTCTAGTTCGTTAGAAGAGAAATGACGTCCAGTTCCCTTCACAAGAAATGAACTAATATCTAGTTCCCTTTACAGAAAATGTTTCAGCTGTTTCAAGGGAACTTGAGCTTTTACAAAGTTGTTTCAAGGGAACTTGACCCTTACATGTAACATATCCTTTTGTTTCCCTTTGAAACTCAAGTCGCTTACACAAGTGTGTACTCCACACACCCGAACTTGTGTTATAGCGAAATGAGTTCCCGTAGTGTTGTATGAATCCCGATCACACTAAATGACAATGATTTCACTAAAATCATCAACAATCCTCCCCCATTTTAGTGTAATCCTTGATTCACAAAAATAAGCAAGTCTTTATCCGCAAACTCTATGCATAAACGAAAATGTCGAGACGATTGAATTTCCGCTTAGTGTAATTACACATTCCAAACACTCGGGAATCATGGTGTCCTAAGGATTGAACCAATCAACCTCTTTGTGTGCATGAAGATAACACACACAAGAGTTACTTAACATCTCTAAAGTTGTACTTGACTCTATTGAAGGCCTTGAGTCCATATCTATTCATGAACGTATGTGACGCCAACCCAAAGCTTCATGAAGCGGCCAAACTTCACATTCATATAGGTAGATCCTTTAAGGGAACATTGCCCCAATCGTGCACCCACAATTTACACTTTTTCAAAGGAACTATTAAGAAGACTTCATCTTCAACCTCTCAACTTGTAGGAACTTAGCACACACTTGGAGATATTTCTTTTGTGCTCTAAGTTTCTAGGTGTGGACTTTCCACATTGAATTCTGTCCCTGGCGTTAATCAAGAAGGAATTGGGTATCCCACCACTAGAAAGCTATATGGGTCTTAAACCTCATCCCCTTACAGCCAACCTCTTCATCAAGTGGTTAGCCAAAATTGTTTTGACTAAATTAAGACAACTGAAATCACACTATGTGTCATGAGCTCATGAACTGTGCCATACCTCACATCCAAGGACATGACCTCTTATAGCACACATGATAGTTCCCCTCTTGTTGAATTGTAGTGTGTTAGACAGGAAACGGTGTGATTGTTCCCTGGGCAACAGAAATAAAAAAAGATTCAAAGTAACAACAAAGTTCCCAAACGTATACGTGTATTATTAAGAATTGTACAATCTCACAAGTCTTCTCTCCACCTATACCCTAGGTTACAAGACTTTGAGTGCAATCAACTCTCAATGACACAAGAACACAACAAGACCCTAAGTTGTACAATCTCATAAGTCTTATCTCCACCTACTCACACACAGTTCCTAGGCTTCTAGACTTTGAGTGCAATCAACTAGTAACAACACAAGAACATAAGAAAACCCTAAGCAATCAAGTACATACACGTACCTTGCATTGGATCTCCTGATCTTAACCTTGCAATAAGCTCCTTGTAATCTTCAATGTGATAGCTGAGATAACCTTTCCCTAAGGTATCCTCATCTATATATAGTGGTAGAAAAGATCTCTTACCAAATTACCAAATAGTTAGCAACCCCGCTATATAAGGTAATGGTGAAAGATTTTCTTTCCAACTAAACAATTCAGATCATAAACACATAGTTTCCATCTATAAACTTTCCTAAGACTCATTATCTTTCTCTTCTTTTCCAAGTAAAACTCAAAATCTCATTTCCTTGTATAATGGAGTCAATCTGGGAACAACTGGCACATCTCTGCGTTTGCATTGTTCCATAAACGTTGTTTCCATATATAAAAGTTTCCGTGTATGAACTATATGCGTGCTTCATTCTTCAATTTGCTTCCACGTAACAGTTCCTTGTTTCCACAATGTTCCTTTGCATTCCTCTGCTTTCTCTTCGACATACGTTTTCCATTGTTCCCTAATTCTTTCATAAGACCTAAAACGCATAGAAACAACAAGAAAACATAAAACCTAATGGTGTTTATCATCATCAAAACCAGAGGGAACATCAAGGTTCCAACCATTTCCTCATTTTTGGTGATGACAAACCCATTCAAAAAAATTGTTCGATCAAAACAAAGTAATAAGCAAGGCAATATTAATCAACATGTATCTCAGTTTTAATGTATAAGAAAAAATTTATGTCAAATGAATAATTGCAATTCATACCTTCAAGTTGCATCATCGTTCCCCCTCAGCACTAGCATCGTCCAAAAATTCATAAAGAATTAGGAACAATGTAAACTGTTACCTCCTTTAACTGAGTTATCGCACAATTTCCACACTTCCCCCTTTTGGCATCATCAAAAGATCAAAAATAAACAGTGGAACAACATAACTAAGGCAGCATGCAAGAGCAAAAGAAAAGTTCATATATCAAGCAGGGAATTGATTACAACAAATCAGAGACAACTTGACAAACAAACACAAAAAGACCAAAAGGCAAACACTTAAACAAGATAACATATTAGAAAGCGAAGAGAAGAGGGTAAGACGGGATGGATAAGAAAAGGTGTCCACTCAAGACTTAGAGTCTTCCTTTCGTTCCTTGTCCTTGCTGAGAAAGTGTTCAAGAAGCAGTGACATGATATTCTCAATTTCACGCAGTTCAGCCAACATCTGGCTTTGCACAGAGCTGTTCCTTGAAGTTCCTTCACCAGGTTCGAGTTTGAGCACTTCGGAAGGGGGCAACGTTCCCTTATCATCCCCTTGATACTTCATTTTGCTTAAGTTTACCATGTCAAGCTCAGTGCCCATGGGAACCTCTTCTTCTTCTCTGTAGACCTCCTCTTTTTTTTTTCTTTCTTATATTCCTCCTCCTTTTTTTAACTCTTTTTGCAGCAAAGTAGTTGTTCCTTTCTGTAGTTCCATCAGATCAAAATTTAATGTCTCCTTCTCAGCGAAGTAGTTGTTCCTCTCTGTAGTTCTCAACATTCCTCTCAACGTTCCCAGCACTGACGTTCATGTTCACTGTTCCCCCTCAGGCCAAGTCCCATCTAGAAGATTCCAAGATACTTGAGTGGATGGAAAGGCCGGTTTAGATATTTTATGGGGTTCACACAAAATATCAAAGATATATCCAAACAAAAATAGATAGGGAACAATGACGATCCAGATAATGATTCCCAGTAAAATATGGCAAATAAAGAGAGGTGCATAGGGAACGTTTACCTGGATCCAAACTTGGGACGACAGTGCAACCAATTATCATTTTGGCTTGTAATGAGGGTGCAGATAATCTGTTAGGAAACGGAACTCTAGAACTTCGGTTCCCCTGAGAGTTCTTTTCCTCAATTTCTCTACTTTTGACGATGACAAATATTTTTTTATACTAATGTTTTATCTCAAAGATGTGTTTAGAGGAACCACAGGACAGTTGTTGGAACCATGGAAGCCAAACAAGATAAAGAAACCAGATAAGCAAGCCAAAGGAACCCAGGTGTGCCCAGAAATGCAACACGCAACTTTGCTTTTCCCGAGAAATCTGGGAACACCGAACCTCAGACAAAAGATGGTGAAAGCGACTTGAGCAAAGCTTCCAAAAGTCTGTCACCATCCAGAGCAAAACTCCAAGATACCTAGAATGCCGAACCTCGGACAAAGGTTGTTGAAAGCGACCTATCATAAAGTTGTCACCATCTAGAGGACAGTTCCCAAGCGTCCAGATTGTTGAACCTCGGACGAAAGGAGTTGGACAACGACTTGCCAGACTTGGCTGAAGTAGTTGACCAACCAAAGTGGATTCTGAGCTGCCTAGGTTATTGGTACATGTCAAAGACAACGTGAATCAAGAATTACCACACATCTTAGGGCAAGCTTGATCTGTGGGAACCAAGAGAAGATCCAACCTCGAGAATCCACTATATAAGAAAGATAAGCTCTGTTATTATCTTCAAGCACAACTACTAGAATCACACTCCATAGCAAATATCATAGTGTGAAGTTCTCAACAAGATCATCAAATCAGAACAAGATCAAGAGGAACTAGTCAAGGAATCAAAGAGATGTGTGCTAGTTCCTGTGACTGTAAGTGAGTTAGTTCCTTAGTGCTTAGGACTGCTTCTTGGATTGATTATACTTTCTGTTAAGTTATCTAGGATTGTCTAACTGTGTGTAAGACAAAGAAACTGTGTGTTTGTTCCTAGGATAAGCTGTAACCGAAGTGATAAGAAATCAAGAAGTAAACCTTGAAATCCTTTCGGAAGAAAGGTAGTGGTTTTTATCCTAGATTGCTAGTTGGCAATCGAAGGTTTCCACTATAAGGAACTTGTTCATTTAGTTGATTGTTTATTTCTGCTGCGAAGGGAACTGTAAACTGTATTCTCAGTTCCCTGATTATTAATCTAACAATCACGATCCTATAATTGGTATCAGAGCAGGAAAAGCTCTAGATCTTTGTTAAGTTTGCAGATCATGTCTCAGCCAAGCAAGTTTGAGCTCGGAATCTCCACCAACAAGCCACATCTTCGAAAGAAGGGAGAAGAAACATGGTGGGAAAAGTGCATGGAAAGCCACATAAAGACCAACGACTACCAATGCTGGAGGATAGTCGAAAATAGAGATGGCTATGTCGATCTCAACCAGAAGGAAGAAGACTGGAAACTTGAGCACTATGTCATCATGGAAAAGAATGCCAAGGCTAGACAGTTCATTCTCAATGGACTGGACAGAGAAGACATGGACAAAGTCATAGGAATCAAGACAGCAAAGGAGATGTGGAGAGCACTCAAAGATATGCATGAAGGAAGTGATGAACTAAAGTAAAGCAGGAAGTTTTCTTTGGAAGGAGAATACCACACCTTCAAAATGATGAAAACTGAAACCATCTCATAATACTACTCTCGGTTCAACAGGCTGATTGGAAAGCTAACATCGGCTGAAGTCAACCTCGATGAAGTCTCCAAGTCACTGGTGGTTATCAATGGATTCAACTCTAAGTTCACCCTCATAAAGGGAATCATGAAGAATACTCCAGGCATCCAATCTCTTCCCTTGACTCAGGTCATAGGAAAACTGGAGGTTGAAGAAGGAGAACACATCAAAGCTAATGCCGACAAGAAACTGGAGAAGGAAATTGCCCTCAAGATCTCCAAAGCCTTCTCAAGGCTTGAGATGGAGCAGGAGAACTCAGACCTAGAAGAAGAGGAGGACGAACTTACAACTCTCTTCACAAAGAATATCAAAAAATTCTTTGTGAAGGGAAGGTTCCAAAAGGGCAGTTCCTCTCACAATGGACCAAGGAGAGATCTCAAAGAAGTCTCCTGTTATGAGTGCAAAAAAAAGGGACACTACGCTAAGAACTGTCCCAACAAGGAAGACTCCAAAGAAGATGAAAGACCTCAGAGGAAGAAGGATCTTGTGGCCTCATGGGGAGAAGACTCAGATGAGAAACTGGATCTGAGTGGTTTCTCTGAAGGAAGATGTCTCATGGCAAAAGGAGATTCAAGCGACTCAGAAGACCTTGAGAAAGAAGAGAGGCAACCTCGACTATGGTACATTGATAGTGGTTGCTCATGCCATATGACCGAAAAAAGAAATCAAATGACCTCTCTTCAACCCATCCAAGGAGGGAACATCTCCTTTGGAGACAAGCAAAGGGAAAATTTGTGGAATAGGAACTGTGAAACTCAATGACCACATTAAGGTAAAAAAAGTCCACCTTGTTGATAATATTGCCTTTGATCTAATTAGTGTGTCACAGCTGTGTGATCAAGGAGACAATGAAGTCAGATTCAAATCAAATGAATGCACTGTCCTTGACTCCTCGGGACAAATCATATTAAAAGTAAAAGGCTAAACAATGTGTATGTTGTTGACCCATCCTTCGTTCCCAAGGAGAAACTCTGTCTCTCAACTGTGAATGATCAAACGGACTTGTGGCATCAACATCTTGGTCATGCTAGCACCAAATTGATCCAAAAGCTACACTCAAAAGAGCTAGTCAGGGGCCTCCCAAAGTTAAGTGGCAAATCTGAGGAACCATGCTCAGACTGTGTAAGAGGGAAACAAACTCGGAGTTCCTTTAAATCCAAAAATATGGTAAGCTCCTCAAGGCCCCTTGAACTCATTCACATGGACCTTTGTGGACCCATGAGAGTTCAAAGCCTAGGAGGAAACAAGTATATCTTTGTTCTCGTCGATGACTTCTCTCGTTTTACTTGGACAATATTCATAAAATCTAAAAGTGAAGTCATTTGGACGTTTTAAGGATCTGGTTCCCATGTTAGAAAAGTCTCTCGACTGTTCCATCAATTCTATCCGTTCTGACCATGGTACCGAGTTCGAAAATGGAGAATTTCTAACCTTTTGCAGTGAGCATGACATTGATCACAACTTCTCTACACCATACACTGCTCAACAAAATGGAGTAGTGGAAAGGAAGAACAGAACCTTAGAAGACATGGCTCGAACGATGCTCATCTCAAGTGGACTCTCTCAATCATTCTGGGCTGAGGCAATCAACACAGCCTGCTACATCATCAATCGAGCTATGCTTCGCCCAATCACAGAGAAGACACCCTATGAACTTCTAAGAGGAAGGGTTCCCAACATTTCACATCTTAGGGTGTTCGGATGCAAGTGCTTTGTGCACAACAATGGAAAGGACAACCTTGGCAAATTTGACCCAAGGAGTGATGAAGGGATCTTCATTGGATATGCATCAAGCAGCAAGGCCTACAAGATCTTCAACAAAAGGACCAAAAAGGTAGAAGAAAGTGTTCATGTTATTTTTAATGAAAAATCACTTGGTAGAAATGTGCAGAACACCACCAGTTCCTTTGAAGATCCATTTCCTAAACCTCCTCAAGAAGATCCAGATGAAGACATCACACCACCCAGTTCCTTCCCTGCTGTACAAAATCCCCCACTTGTTCCTCCACCAGTTCTGTAGGATCGTGATTGTTAGATAAAGACTTAAGGAACTCAGAATGATGATTCTTAGTTCCTTTAGCAGCGGAAATAAACAATCAAATATAAGACAAGTTCCTTATAGTGGAAACCTTTGATTGCCAACTAGCAATCCAGGATAAAAACCACTACCTTTCTTTCGAAAGGATTTCAAGGTCTACTTCTTGATTTCTTATCTCTTTTGGTTACAGCTTATCCTAGGAACACACACAGTTTCTTTGCCTTACACACAGTTAGGCAATCCTAGATAACTTAACACAATCAATAATCAATCCAAGAAACATACCTTCGCACCTAGGAACTATCACTTACAGTCACAAGAACTTAGCACTCAGCTCTTCTATTCCTTGACTGGTTCCTCTTGATCTCGGTTTGCTTTGATGATCTTGTTTGAAGGTTCACACTTGATATTTGCTAATGTGTGTGAGTCATGTTTCTGTGCATGAAAATAACTTTTGAGTTAGTCTTCCTTTTATAGAGGATTCTTCGCAGCTTGATCCTCTCTGGGTTCCCACAGATTGAGCTTGCCCTATGATCAGTGGTTCTCCTTGGTCCACGTTGTTCTTGGCATGTGCAAACAACCTAGACAGCTCAGAATCTCTCTTGGTTGGTCAACTACCTCAGACGAGTCTTGCTATGTCGTTGTCCAAATGCTTTCGTCCGAGGTTGAACAAGCTGGGCGCTTGGGAACTGTCTTCTGGACAGTGACATCTCTATGTCTTGTCGCTTTCACCTTCTCTGTCCGAGGTTCAGCGTTTTTGGGTGTCTTGTTGTTTTGTTCTGGACATTGGCAGACCTTTGGAAGCTTCGGACAAGTTGTTTTCAACAACTTTTGTCCGAGGTTGTGTGTCCCCAGATTTCTCGGGAATCGCAATGTCGCATGCTACGTTGCTGGGCACATCTGGGTTCCTTCTTCTGTCTTGTTCCTTTGGTCTTCTTTGTCCTGTTTGGTTTTCTTGCCTTCGGTATATTCCTGTGGTTCCTTAAAACACATCTTTGAGATAAAACATTAGTATCATAATATTTGTCATCTTCAAAAGTAGAGAAACTGAGGAAAGAAACTCTCAGGGGAACCTAAGTTCCAGAGTTCCATTTCCTAACAAGTTCCCATGGATAATCAACAACAATCCATTTCTGGGAACCATGAACATGAAGACAACACCTGTGGAGACATCAATGATTCATCCTCTCACATGTTCTTCAATGGAGAAGGTGATCCCAACACAGAAGCAAAAGCTGAATGTTCAAATCAAAACACCTCCACATCAAATGCTCTAGCTCCAAATAGAGAAAGGAGAACCATCAAGCCTCCAGTCAGGTTCGAACATCTAACTTTCTTTGCCTTTAATGCTTTCTTGTCTATTGTGGAACCAAAGAACATAGGTGAAGCACTGAAGGATGTAGACTGGATTCAAGCCATGCAAGAAGAACTCCATCAGTTTGAAAGGAACAAAGTATGGCATCTAGTTCTCCGCCCCAAGGATAAGCATATCATAGAAACTAGATGGGTCTTCAGAAACAAGCTCGATGATTTAGGAGCTGTAATAAGGAACAAAGCAAGGCTTGTTGCTCAGGGATACAATCAACAAGAAGGAATCGACTATGATGAAACCTATGCTCTAGTGGCAAGGATTGAAGCAATAAGGCTGTTGATTGCCTTCGCATCACACAAGAGTTTCAAACTATTCCAAATGGATGTAAAGACCGCCTTCCTCAATGGCATTCTTCAAGAGGAAGTGTATGTCAAGCAACCACCCGGTTTTGAAGACAGTGATCATCCAGACCATGTCTATTTTCTAGACAAAGCCTTGTATGGTCTCAAGCAAGCCCCTAGAGCTTGGTATGATCGTCTCACCCAGTTCCTACTCTCAAATGGCTACAGGCGTGGAGTTATTGACAAAACTCTCTTTATCCTAGAAGAAGAAGGTAACATCTTAGTGGTTCAAATTTATGTTGATGATATCATTTTTGGTTCCACTAACCTGTCCCTTGTAGATAAGTTCAAAGACTTGATGAGCAGTGAATTTGAAATGAGCCTAATAGGGGAAATCACTTTCTTCCTCGGATTGCAAATCACTCAAAAGAAAGATGGTATACAAATTCACCAACAGAAGTATGTCAGGGAACTGCTGAAAAAGTTCAAAATGGATTCATGCAAGCCTCTCTCAACCCCTATCTCCACCATTGCTCATTTGGACAAGGATCATTCGAGTCCTCTTGTGGAAGAGAAACTCTATAGAGGTATGATAGGTTCTTTCATGTATCTAACCGCTAGTCGCCCAGACATTGTGTTTGATGTTGGCTTGTGTGCTAGGTTTCAATCTTGTCCAAGAGAAACACACTTAGCTGCTGTGAAGAGGATACTCTGATATCTCAAGGGAACTGATTCACTCTGCATTTGGTATCCCAAAGAGTGTCCCTTTGAGCTGATAGGTTTCACCGATGCTGATTATGCTGGATACTTGGTGGATAGGAAGAGTACCTCTGGAATGGCACAGTTCCTAGGCCCTTGCCTTGTGTCATGGGGCTCAAAGAAACAAATCTCAGTCTCCCTCTCCACCACAGAATCTGAGTACATTACAGCCGCCTCTTCCTGTTCCCAACTCTTATGGCTAAAGCAACAACTTTCAGATTTCGGTATGTCTTATGGTCCTCTTACCATTCTTTGTGATAACACCAGTTCCATAAACATTTCTAAGAATCCTGTGCATCATACTAGGACCAAGCATATAGACATCATGTATCATTTTCTTAGAGATCATGTTGAGAAAGGGAACATCATTATGAAATTTTGTAGAACTGAAGATCAGGTTGAAGATATATTCACCAAAGCCTTGAATAGAGTTCCCTTCGAGAACCTTAGATTAGAACTGAAAATGATTCTTATAACCTAGTGGTGACTTTAGTTTAAAGGTTTCTTTCCAGTTCCCTTGATTGACTAGTTTAGATCTTTTACTTGTTCAGTCTTGGAATCTCTGTGTTATATCTTCTGCAATAGACCCTCATCTCCATAATGGTTACTCAAAAGGCTTTGATAAATTCTTCTAGTTCGTGTCCTTGAGTCTTCATTGTTCATTATAACTCAATCATTGTTCGAGTTTCTTTGTTGGCCCAAAAGTCACAATCTGGTCATATTCTAACCCAATAATACAAGCCGAAATGATGATTGTGTACTATGACCCTCCCTTGCCTCATTGCACAATTCAATTCCCTATGATCCATTTCTTAACCCTCTCTGGGAATTATTGTGTAATGCGATAAATGGTCTTTCCCGATTTCTTTTATGGGAACGTACTTTCAGGTCCTATGTTTTTAAAACCCCACATCAAAGGTTCCCATATACCCCTTTAGCACACTGAAAAAATCGCCAGAAAGGAACTAGGATGGACTACCCCTTTAACGGCTAGTAAGAGAATTGCTCCTCCCAAGACGACATTTATGGCAAATCTTCCAGCGTCAGAAAGGCCATCTCAGCTGTGAACAATTTCCATTTTTGAGTGGTTGAGTTTTGAATCTGTGACCGTTCAAATTCAGAAAGGCTGCAAATCCTTAGTGCCGTTTCAATGGTTCAGAATCCTCTGAATCTCTCTCAATGGCTTGATTTCTCCAACGGCACCAACAACACTCAATGATTATTAAAGGGCTCCTGTTGATTGAACCAAGCACTCTGCCTTGCTACTCTCCAGCTCTCCCCTTCTCTCAATTGCTCACTTTCTGTTTCTCTCCTCTAAAAAAACTCCAGCTTCTCAAATGGCCGACAAAAACCCTAACCCTAATCTTGTTCAGGATGAGGAAGAAGTTGCACTCCTTAAAGCTTTCAGAGAAAAGAAAGCAGCCTCATCCTCGAAATCCCTTGATGTCACCCCCTCTCAAAACCCAATAGCCCAGCAAGATGAGAAGAAAGAAAAGGAACTTCCTCATGTGTCCGCATCTGCTACCCACACCGTCTCAGAAGGAGGCTCCCACGACTCCTCTCCGGACAAGGACACCCAGGAGATCCACATCTCAGAGCCGTCGCCTGCAAGCCTTAAATCCAAACCTGCCTCTAACCCTGCTCCCTCAGTTGCCACAAGGCTTAAACTTCGCAAACGCAGTTCCCAGGCCTTGGTTCCTTACAATCCTGCCTCAAAAAAGCCCAAATCCGCCACCCTTTCTTCCTCCTCTCTAGGACAAGTGTCTTCCTCCTTCTCTAAGAGGAAGATACTCAAGCCACTCATTATCGGAAAGGAGTTCTGGACCCAAACCCTAGAGGAAGAAGATGAAGATCAATTCGGTGAAGCCCTCAGTGAGTTTCACTCTCTGCTCCAGTACCAAGGATGGGACCAGATCTTGGTGGAACCCTTCTCAGTCTCCGACGAAGTCGTGCGCCTCTTCTACCAGTCCATGACCTTTGTACCAGCCAAAGAAAACTCTCCCTGCAACGAGGCCATCATTCAATGGAAGGGAACTATGTATCCTCTGTCCCCCAGCATCATTGCCTCCGCTCTAGGGATTGAGCACAGGTCAGGCTTTGACATTTTGCACCAAAAGAAGACATGGCCCAGAGGAAAAGGCTACAAAACCAAGACTGAGGTGGTAACCAAGCTCTATGATGGCGATACTCCAAAGAGCCTGCAAACTAAGGGACTCTCCATCTCCAACAAGTTGTTGCACTTCTGGCTCATCAGAAATTTGGTTCCCAGGCAGGAGCACAGAGCCACGGTTCTCATCACTGATGCAATTCTCATGGATAAGATTTTGTCCGGTGACCAAGTTGATCTCCCCCGGATAGTGTTGGCCCATATGCAGTTCTGTAAGTCTCATGAATCCCATGCCCCGCCCTTCCCTCACCTCATCAAACAACTTCTCTCCATGCTCAACCAATATCCCGATGACTTCCCTGAAACCGCCTATAACAAGTTCCTCACCATCACCACAGTAAGAAAACTCAAAACCAAAGATCACCAGGCCGCTCCCTCTGAAACACAAGCTGATCCGCCTAAAGAAAAGGCCAGTTCCCAAGCCTCCCCAAGCTCTCTGCCACCGCTCTACCCCACTCAAGACTCCTCTGCGATCCTAACTTCTCTAGGTCGTATTGAAAAAGCTATCACGGACGGTTCCTATGCTATATCAGTTGCCCTCCATGATCAAGTAAATGAACTGGGGAAAACTAGAGCTGATGTTTCCAGTCTGGTGGAGGTGCTTCAGAAAACCTGGGAGGATGCAACTGGAGCAAATCAGGCCACATGCCAGGATGAAGGAACTGACAACAAGAAGGATGATGAAGAGGAGGCCACTGACATGCCATAGGAACATCTTTCTTAGTTCTCAGCGCTATGACGCCACAGTGTGCTAGTAGTTCCTTAGGATCCTACTCACCTCTCCCATCCTCTCTTTTGTCTATCTCTAAGTTTATTTGTGATATTTTGTGACTCTCTCTACTATGTGTATGTACAATGTATTAAGCTTTAATGACTAATGAACTTCTTTGGCTACGTTTCTAATGTATTTTTTGTCTCTGCCTTAAGTTTCTCTTATGGTTTCTGTCATGGGTTTAGCGCAAGTGTTTATTTCCCTTTGATATCCGTTCCTTGATAAGTTAATTGATCTTTTCGATGATGTCAAAAGGGGGAAGATTGGATAGGAACCTTGAACTTTTGGAAACTACTGGACTCATAGGAACTCTGAACTCGTTCTATTTCTAAGGGGGAACTTGAATAACTTTGTTCATTTGCTTAGGGGGAATTTGCAACTATTGAATGTTCTCTCATTATTTTATAAAGTTGTAAATCTCTTAGCTCAACTGTTCTCATGAATTTCATTTCCTTATTATGTTGTCAGGTTCCTTATATTTGTCATCATCAAAAAGGGAACTCTGGAACTTCGGTTCCCCTGAGAGTTCCTTTCCTCAGTTTCTCTACTTTTGACGATGACAAATATTTTGATACTAATGTTTTATCTCAAAGATGTGTTTAGAGGAACCACAAGACAGTTGTTGGAACCATGGAAGCCAAACAAGATAAAGAAACGAAACAAGCAAGCCAAAGGAACCCAGGTGTGCCCAGAAATACAACACGCGACTTTGCTTTTCCCGAGAAATCTGGGAACACCGAACCTCGGAAAAAAGATGGTGAAAGCGACTTGAGCAAAGCTTCCAAAAGTCTGTCACCATCCAGAGCAAAACTCCAAGATGCCTAGTGTTGGATCGTTAGAGTTACGTCTGAGGGAACAAAGGCTTTGTTCCCACAGAAGGCACATCGGAAATAATATAGCAGGAAAGATAAAGAACGAACTCACGATATATAGTGGAAACTCCAATCAGCAAAACTAGCTAATCAAACAAAAACCACTACCTTTAAGCTTCTCGCTTGAGAGGATTTAGAAGAAGTATACTTATCTTATTAATTTCTTGTTCGTTTACAAGTGTAGCATGGATCCAAACCCTAGACTTCCCACCTAGTCTTGAAACACTTCTACCACTGTAACTCACGAACTCAACCCTCTAAGACTCGTAGGCTTCTTCTCCTTCTTCTCTTTTCTGCGCAGCTTTTTCTCCTTTTTTTATTCAACGTCGTTGACCACATAATGGAAATCTCATCCATTAATATAGTCAGCCCAAACCCTAGTACGAAAAGGATAATATTTCCTTGCTTTCCCAGCAAGAAAGATAATATCTTTCCATACATAAAATCTCTCAATTCTATCTTATACAAAAGATAATTACCTAAGGTACACTTACCATAAATAAAAACCCAAGATAAGATAACATATTCTCTCTCATATCTTTCATGATTCTGCAATATATCTCTTCCATATTTCGTGCAAGATCTTTTCCTTCTTCTTTTCCAAGACTTTGACCAAGATCTCCACTTTCCTTTTATGAAGCAGTCTTTGTTCCCTCAATCGCTTCCAACGATTTCGATCACTCCGACGCTTCCCCTTACATCTCCTTGCTTCTCTCAAGTGACTCATCATTATAGTAGATGGATTGATCATTCGCTCATTTGCAAGACATTTGTTCCTTTCAAGGTAACGATACCTTATCTGGGCACAAAGCGTGATCCATCCAGCCGACTTCCTTTTCTGAGACTGCGCGATCTTCAAAGATGATTCCCATAATCTTCACGCTGATTATCCTTCACTCCATTCGCAGCTTGAGTTTTGTTCGTCATTGATATTTCTTGAGAGGTAACAAAGCGCATGGACAGAGCTTTGTTCCCTCTGAGATCCTTTGCCGCAAAGCTCCCTGGGATAACTTTCTTTGTTTCTGAAACACTTAGTACCCAGATTAGTTGAATATTTGTTACCATCAAAACCTAAGGAATTCAACAAATTCCCCCTTTTTGATGGTGACAAACATCATTGACAATAAAGCATATACATACGAGATAAAGACAGTTATGGAGAGAAAGGTTTCCCACTTAGGCAATATTAGTTCCCCCTCAACTCAGCAACATATGAAACCATGTTCTGTTCCCCCTTAACCAAAGCTACCTGTCATTTTCCCCCTTTTGGCATCATCAAAAACATAAGTAAAGAGATAGAGAGAAAAAGACCACAGCAGGATAAGCAAAACAACCCCTTTTGCATTAGATTGAAACGCACAAACATAGACTGCATGTAAAGACAACAACAAAATGAGCAAAGATAACACATATGATCAGTATGCCAGTCAATGGAAACACATGAGACAGAGACAAGGAAAATCAAACAGTAAGGGATAAATGTGCTAGGGAACAAAATAGGGATTGGTTAGCCAGATAACGACGAATCAAGCACCACTGGTGCCTGCAGAGGGAGCTGAAATATGAATAGTAATTTAGGCATTCACTTACTCCGTAAGACGCCTTTGTTGTTCTGCCAACAGAGATATTGCGCGAGACAAACTTCTCACGGTCCTTCCTCAAATCAGATTCCACCTTTTGTTCCCCCTCAGAGTCTGCACCTTCAGACTCTTCTTCCTCCACACCAGCTTCCATCTCACGTCTAACCTTGACCCAACCAACACCTTCTTGTAGCACAAACTGCTTCTTGTGTAGCTTACTAGCATCCAACCGCCGGTAGAAGAAAGATTCATTTGTCCCCTCTTTATGTTCCCTTGGAGTGTTCCAGTTTTTTTTTTTTTTTTTTTTTTTGGAACAGTACAAGGGAGCGATAAGGTAATTTTGCTGAAGTCGCCATATAGGTAGGAGGGGAGTAACCACGAGAATCATTCTCCATATCTTTTCAAGTGCAAAGGGTATTACTCCAAATCCTCCTCTTTCCTTCTTTTTCCAAGATCACAGCCAATAAGATATCTTCCAAAATAGATCTTGTAAAAGATTATGTCCAAATCCATCAAAGCCCATAAAATCTCAAGCGCAACAACCATCATGCAACCACCACATCACCTTTTATGCACGAACACTTCTCAAGCAGTTGCAAGCCATCATTACACATCATACCTGTCAAATCCCAGCCACAGACCACAGAGGCGACAATTCGTATTCTCGACTTTCCGAAAAAGTAGAGGAGTGTGATGCGGGGGTAATGTTACCAGAGAGGGTACAAAGAACATCACACATAAACATATACGAGAATTTTTAATAATGTTTAATCATGAATGAGAGACTCCCAGATGTGGATGATTAGAGGGGCTCATAGGAAGCAACAAGCATGATGGCTAAGGTAAGTTGTAGAGTCAACAATCATTTGGGCTTATAATGAGGGATCAATGCATCAAGTTGACTCTTTTGGGCTGAAAGAAAGCTGAATCATGTATTAACAAGATAGCATAGAGAATCATGCATGCAATTTTTCACATTAGTGAAGTATTAGCATGAGTCTAAGCAAGGCGTTCAACAAATGATCAAGAGAATGAATGCAGATCAAGACATGATGATTAACATTTCACACTTTACCATATAATTTAGCCAATCATCGAGGGAACACAACAAATATACATGTAGTTAGGGGAACAAACCAGGCTTCGTATGGAACTGAATGTAGAGTTCCCCAACAGGTGTCCTAATGAGAAAACTGGCGTTTGATTCTTTGTTCCACGAGATTCCTTGTTTGCCAATCTTTCTCGACACAGTGATGTCTTTTCTAGATGTACATGGTACCTTTATCACCAGGCCTTTGTGTCTCAAATATTCCTGTAGAAGTGAGGTAAGACTCGCTTTGTTCCCTGTCAAGTAACTGACCCTTGTACGAATGAAATACCGGGAACTTTCCTCACTTTATCCTGCACAGAAAGAGTTAGTTCTTGCGAACCCAGACAAGCTTATGCTTTCTGGGTGTGGGAGCAACATATTTGATTTCTGGAGGTTTAGCATTCATTTTCTCCCTAGTGGTTCGCGCAAGTTCCTCATTGTGTTTCTTCAGGAGGCACTCTTGTTTGTAGTGACCAGAGTGCCCACAATACCAACATAATCTTTGACACTTTAGATTAACATACTTGCTCTGTCCATGCCAAATTGTTTTGTTAGTAATCCTAGAATGAAAATCAATATGATTGGACTTACCGCTTTGAGATTGTTTCAACCAAATGGAATGAACTTTCTGTCCATGGTACCAAGCCTTGTTCCCATCAGTCGAATTTGAGCAATCTTTGTGATTGTTCCTCCTTGAGGAACTTTCCCCCTTTTCTTGCATTGACTATTTTCCTTCGACTCCAGGACGTTTAGACTTAGTGCCATCAACAGGAAGCTTAGGTTGATACCCAATTCCAAAGCGATGTACTTCCTTCTTTTCTGTCTTATTTTCATTCTTGGCTGCAACAAACACAATACCTTTTGGCTTGTCCTTCTGTTCCTCACTGAGTTTGGTTAGATCACTAGACAATTTTGCATTTCCAAGTTTTATCATTAAAGACTCGGACTCAAGTGAGGAAACAGAAGATTCCAAAGATGTGATCTTCTCAGTGAGTTTGGGACACTCATTGCAAGGACTTGGAGAAGAGGATGAAGCTTTCTCAAGTTTGAACACTTTTTATGCCCACCCTTTGTTGTCCTCGATCAAACTTGAGATCGATTCATCCTTTTCTTCAATCTGCTCACTGAAAAGACTATTCTCATGAACAAGCTTCTTAATGAAGAAAATTAAGCTTTCTTTTGACTTCCTTTTCAGGCTAGAGATGAGTTCAGATTCACTTACCTCAGTTCCCTTCACGCTGCCTTTTGATTTGTCATGGTATTCTAAGGCCATCAAGCAGACATTCCTAGAATGAGAGAATTCTTCATCATCTGAGTCGGAATCACCCCATGTAGCAATCATTGCTTGTTCCCCTTCACGAATCTGAGGAAGACCTGCCTTTTTCTTGAAGCAGTTTTTGGCAAAATGTCCTTTGTTTTGACAGTGGTAACAAACGACATCCTTCATGTCTTTGTTCCCTTCGGAGGAACGAGGGGTGCCCTTATTTCGAGACCAAATCTTCTTCATTGCTCTAGTGAAGAGAGCCACATCTTCATCACCGTCCTCTTCTTCGTCTTCAACTTGAGACCAGTCAAAGGCACGAACAACCTTTAAAGCAATGCTTTGAGCCTTCTCTTCTCCTTTCTTGTCCATCTTGTGGTTATCGACGGAGGCATTGCTTGACGACGACATCTTTTCTGCAAATTCTATAACGAAAACAATCTAGAGCACCAAGCTCTGATACCAATTGTTGGATCGTTAGAGTTACGTCTGAGGGAACAAAGGCTTTGTTCCCACAGAAGGCACAGCAGAAATAATATAGCAGGAAAGATAAAGAACGAACTCACGATATATAGTGGAAACTCCAATCAGCAAAACTAGCTAATCAAAGTAAAACCACTACCTTCAAGCTTCTCGCTTGAGAGGATTTAGAAGAAGTATACTTATCTTATTAATTTCTTGTTCGTTTACAAGTGTAGCATGGATCCAAACCCTAGACTTCCCACCTAGTCTTGAAATACTTCTACCACTGTAACTCACGAACTCAACCCTCTAAGACTCGTACGCTTCTTCTCCTTCTTCTCTTTTCTGCGCAGCTTTTTCTCATTTTTTTATTCAACGTCGTTGACCACATAATGGAAATCTCATCCATTAATATAGTCAGCCCAAACCCTAGTATGAAAAGGATAATATTTCATTGCTTTCCCAGCAAGAAAGATAATATCTTTCCATACATAAAATCTCTCAATTCTATCTTATACAAAAGATAATTACCTAAGGTACACTTACCATAAATAAAAACCCAAGATAAGATAACATCTTCTCTCTCATATCTTTCATGATTCTGCAATATATCTCTTCCATATTTCATGCAAGATCTTTTCCTTCTTCTTTTCCAAGACTTTGACCAAGATCTCCACTTTCCTTTTATGAAGCAGTCTTTGTTCCCTCAATCGCTTCCGACGATTTCGATCACTCCGACGCTTCCCCTTACATCTCCTTGCTTCTCTCAAGTGACTCATCATTATAGTAGATGGATTGATCATTTGCTCATTTACAAAACATTTGTTCCTTTCAAGGTAACGATACCTTATCTGGGCACAAAGCGTGATCCATCCAGCCGACTTCCTTTTCTGAGACCGCGCGATCTTCAAAGATGATTCCCATAATCTTCACGCTGATTATCCTTCACTCCATTCGCAGCTTGAGTTTTGTTCGTCATTGATATTTCTTGAGAGGTAACAAAGCGCATGGACAGAGCTTTGTTCCCTCTGAGATCCTTTGCCGCAAAGGTCCTTGGGATAACTTTCTTTGTTTCTGAAACACTTAGTACCCAGATTAGTTGAATATTTATTACCATCAAAACCTAAGGAATTCAACACCTAGAATGTCGAACCTCGGACAAAGGTTGTTGAAAGCGACCTATCATAAAGCTGTCACCATCCAGAGGACAGTTCCCAAGCGTCCAGATTGTTGAACCTCGGACGAAAGGAGTTGGACAATGACTTGGCAGACTTGGCTGAAGCAGTTGACCAACCAAAGTGGATTCTGAGCTGCCTAGGTTGTTGGTACATGTCAAAGACAACGTGAATCAAGGATTACCACACATCCTAGGGCAAGCTTGATCTGTGGGAACCAAGAGAAGATCCAACCTCGAGAATCCACTATATAAGAAAGATAAGCTCTGCTGTTATCTTCAAGCACAACTACTAGAATCACACTCCATAGCAAATATCATAGTGTGAATTTCTCAACAAGATCATCAAATCAGAACAAGATTAAGAGGAACCAGTCAAGGAATCAAAGAGCTGTGTGCTAGTTCATGTGACTGTAAGTGAGTTAGTTCCTTAGTGCTTAGGACTGCTTCTTGGATTGATTATACTTTCTATTAAGTTATCTAGGATTGTCTAACTGTGTGTAAGACAAAGAAATTGTGTGTTTGTTCCTAGGATAAGCTGTAACCGAAGTGATAAGAAATCAAGAAGTAGACCTTGAAATCCTTTTGGAAGAAAGGTAGTGGTTTTTATCTTAGATTGCTAGTTGGCAATCGAAGGTTTCCACTATAAGGAACTTGTTCATTTAGTTGATTGTTTATTTCCGTTGCGAAGGGAACTGTAAACTGTATTCTCAGTTCCCTGATTATTAATCTAACAATCACGATCCTACATAATCAAATCGGTCGCTTTGGGCTTGAAAGAAAATGTTATAATGTAAAAATGAAGCACATATGATCAAGAATAGATGTTGCAAGAAGTTTTGAACAATTGTAACACAAAGCACATAGCAACAGTAAATAAACAAGTCATTTGCAAATAACATGCGACAAAGAGGTTGTTCCCTAGTTTAAGATTGATCGATCTAGCCAATCACTGAGGGAATAGTGGAAGTGGAGTTCCTCAATTTAGAGAGATCATCCCAAGGAGCATTCTCAAATACTCAAAGGGTTTTCTATCCAGTGCTTTGGTGAAGATATCTACAACTTGATCTTCTGTCCTACAATGATCCACTCTAATGAAATTTTTATCAACATTATCATGAAGAAAATGATGACGAATATCAATATGCTTAGTACTTGAGTGATGAACAAGATTTTTGGAAATGTTGATAGCACTAGTTTTATCACACATAATGGGAACGGTGCCAAGAGACATACCAAAATCCTCCAATTGTTGTTTGAGCCATAATACCTGGGCACAACAAGAGGCAACAGCTACGTACTCAGCTTCGGCGGTGGAAAGAGCAACATAATTTTGCTTCTTTGATGCCCAAGAGACAAGACATGGGCCAAGGAACTGTGCCGTCCCTGAAGTGTTTTTGCGATCCACTAGGTGGCCGGCAAAATCAGCATCAGTGAAGCCCATGATTTCAGACCCACTGTTCCTTGGATACCAAAGACAGAGATCGTTCCCTTTCAAGTACCGCAGGATCCGTTTGACATCAATTAGGCGTGACTCCTTAGGATTTGCCTGAAATCTAGCACAAAGACACACACTAAACATAATATCTGGCCTACTTGTCGTTAGATAGGGTAATGACCCAATCATTTCTCATGTTCCTACTATTTCTCAGCATCTCTTGTCTCCAAGGGAAACGGTTCCCTTAGAGTGTTGTTGAAGTGAGGTGAGGTGATCTCTAGTTTCCGTCATATGGCATGAGCATGCACTATCAATGAACCACCTGTTGTTCCCCCTCACTTCATCCTGCATTTATAAAGTTAGTGTTTCGCGACCCAGGCAAGCTTGGCTTTACCTGGTCGCTTAGAGACAAAGTGATATTCTCTAGGCTTAGCATGGAACATATCAGGAGATGCATCAAAATCATTCAAATTAACATTGTTACTTTGACTGTTCCTGCGTTGAGTGTGCTCTTCAGTAAACTTTTGTTTCTTAGCACAGTTTCTCACAACATGGCCGTTGTTCCCACAATGCCAACAAATCTTATAATAGTCCCCCAAGGTGTACTTATGGTTTTGGACATGTATTCTACGTTGCTTGGCTCTAATTGGGTCAGGTGTACTAGGCAAATTACCCTGGGATTGGATGAGGTACATCTTATGGGCATGTTGACCTTTGTACCATGATTGATTTTCGCTCAACCCACTCTCCAGAGTTTTCACACGCTCTTCTAGGTAAGAGTTCCTATCCTTAGTAATCTGAAGTTCTCTATCATTTAACTATCTAAGCTCAGGTATGGTTAACTCATGTTCCTTACTTTCTTGTTTTTCTCCTTTGTACCCCAGACCATACTTGGGCGCAACAAAGGTAATTTCTTCTTCCTTAAGCTTTTGCTCAACTAAGATAGAGTGAATTTTATCAATCTGAGCTTTCATCTGAGACAGTTCCCTAACAGTGCTAAAGGAACTAGGTTCACTGTGAGTAGCATTACTTTTAACACAAGGAACAACAGAGGAACTAGCAATTCTAGATAAAGATTCATTCAATTCAATGCATTTATCCTCAGCATTAGTCAAATCATTTTGGGTTTTAAGATTCTCATTATACATGCTTTTGATAAGAGAAATCAAGGACTTTTTATCAAAATTAACAAGAGATTCAAAGAAGGTTTCAGGATCTACCTCTTGTTATTCAATTGATGACTTCAGAGTCATTGCACACATTCTGTTGTTCTCCCATGACTCTGGCTCGTCATCATCAGAATTGGTACACTCATCACCCCAGACAGCAACGGAAGTTTTCTTCTTGTTGTTCCCAGTATTGTCACCGTTGGTGTTGTCTGAGTTGTTCCCTTTGGGGCACTTGTTAGCATAGTGACCTCTGTCCTTGCAGTTGTAGCATGTAACATCTTTGAGATCATGTTTCTCACCATTGTTCCCATCATTCCTGAATGATATGCCCTTTCGATAGAGGGAACGCATGGCCTTGGTGAGAATGACAGTTTCTGGATCCATATCATCCAAGTTTTCATATTTGTTGTCTTCTATCATCTGGACAGCTTTTTCAACCATCAAGGCAATGCCTTTAGGTTTAACATATTTGTCTTCTTCATCATACTTTTTAATTTTCCCAAATACCTCATGAAGTGTGAGTTTGAGAGTATTGGGATTCTCCTTGAGAATTGCTTTAGTCATCTTGTGTCTTGGAGGAAATCCATCAATAATGATGAAAATCTTCTCCTTAGGAAGAATTTCCTTTTCATCTACATCATGAGCAGCAAGTCTAGTGGTAATTTTCTCAAATCTAGATTGATAGGAGGAAACAGTCTCACCATCGATCATGGCGAAGTTGTAGAAATCTTTCTTTGCTTGGAAACGATCAAGCTCTCTAAGATCAGAACTTCCCATATACATTTGTTCCAAGGCTTCCCACATATCTTTGGTAGTTGCACAAGAGTGTAATTTGGATGCATCTTCAATACTGATAGCGTTGTTGATAAACATACGAGCCTTAGAATTTTTCTCCATGATTCTGAAATCATCTTGGCTCCAAGGTGTTGTTCCTTTGATTACATCTTCAGCAACTTTTTCTTCACCAATCTCAATGACTCTCCAGCATTGGTAGTCATTACTCTTCATCCAGTCCGTGAAGAGGTCTTTCCAGTGTTGAAACTTTCCACCGATAGGCAGGAACGGTGGTTTGTTGTTCCCAAGCCCAACTTCATGAGTCGAAGACATTGTTACCTGTGAATCTGAAAAGAACACACAATCTAGAGCAAACCTGCTCTGATACCAATTGTTGAATCGTAATGTGTTAGACTGGGAACGGTGTGACTATTCCCTGGGCAGCGGAAATAAACAAAGATTCAAAGTAACAACAAAGTTTCCAAACGTATACTTGTATTATTAAGAATTGTACAATCTCACAAGTTTCCAAACATTACAAGACTTTGAGTGCAATCAACTCTCAATGACACAAGAACACAACAAGACCATAAGTTGTACAATCTCACAAGTCTTATCTCCACCTACTCACACACAGTTTCTAGGCTTCTAGACTTTGAGTGCAATCAACTAGTAACAACACAAGAACATAAGAAAACCCTAAGCAATCAAGTACATACCCGTACCTTGCATTGGATCTCCTGATCTAAACCTTGCAATAAGCTCCTTGTAGTCTTCAATGTGATAGCTGAGATAACCTTTCCCTAAGGTATCCTCATCTATATATAGTGATAGAAAAGATCTCTTACCAAATTACCAAATAGTTAGCAACCCCGCTATATAAGGTAACGGTGAAAGATTTTATTTCCAACTAAACAATTCAGATCATAAACACATAGTTTCCATCTATAAACTTTCCTAAGACTCATTATCTTTCTCTTCTTTTCCAAGTAAAACTCAAAATCTCGTTTCCTTGTATAATGGAGTCAATCTGGGAACAGTTGGCACATCTCTGCGTTTGCATCGTTCCATAAACGTTGTTTCCATATATAAAAGTTTCCTTGTATGAACTATATGCGCGCTTCATTCTTTAATTTGCTTCTGCATAACAGTTCCTTGTTTCCACAATGTTCCTTTGCATTCCTCTGCTTTCTCTTCTTCATATGTTTTCCATTTTTCCCTAATTCTTTCATAAGACCTAAAACGCATAGGAACAACAAGAAAACATAAAACCTAATGGTGTTTATCATCATCAAAACCAGAGGGAACGTCAAGGTTCCAACACCTCTGGCCAGAGATTTTACGCTCACATAGACAAAAATCAGTTTCTATCTCAATGAAATTAGGTAGATTTAGTTCCCTAGTCGTTTGCCATTGAATTTGGCTACAACTAATACTACCAATCTCGTTTCAGTTGTCGAACTCAAAATGTTAGATTGTTCCTCCGAAGTCCATGAAATGGCACTTCCGTCATGTGGAACTAATCACGTCTAGTTTCCTCAAGGGAACTGACGAAGTTCTTAAGGACAAAGTTTGCTTCAAGGGCACTAGCGTCCATCCATCTTTAGAAGATTAATACTATAACTTTAATATCATATAACATCCAAATATTCCTTCATATCCAAGAACAATTTCGACATTAATAAGACCATAAACCATGGTCCGCTCAAAGTACTTTACTATCTATCGAATCACCCCAAACAAGGCGTCCAATAGAACTATGACCATGAAACATGGTCTTCTTCAAGTACTTAGGTACTCGTTGAACCACTATGTCAAAATGTGTATTCAACGTAGCATCTTACAATGTACACTTTCTTTTACACTCAGAGTTCCCTAAACTCGTAAGTACTTGAGCCAAGATACCATCATGCCCACACTTGGCGCAATCTATAAGCTCTAGTCCATGAGAGAAGAAGCGAGAAACTAAGGAACTTATTTTCCTACAAGGAACACTTCCCTTCATTCTCGTTTTGATCCTAATTCTAAGGATCACCTTGACCTCTCCCATAAGCTGCATAGGAAATCCTAATGCCATGAATCCATAACATGATCCACTAGTTTTGTACTATTCATATTGAATCAGCTAGACAAACAACATCAAACTTGATGCCACCATATTAGTGCTTTCTTTGTCTCATCAACAAAATTGCTATGGGCCTTATTTCCCTTAAGGAAATATAAGTATCACATAAATGTTGATCTGGTGGGAACTACGCTCAAATGCGTTGTCCATACCCATGAGTTAACCCATGTCATTCACCATCGACCTTTTCAAAAGGCAATAGTTATGTCTTATTGTTTTAACACAAGGTCCTATAATCATACTCTTAACGTTGAGTAGATTTTCATCCCCAGTTCCTTAGCCAAGTAAACTTGGAGTCTAAAACTGACGATTTTCCCTTCTTGCTTTCGCATTACTATGAAGCACGAGCGACATTCTTCCTTGAAGAATCAATTCCATATCCCGTTTCCTTAAAATTAGAAAACATGTCTTTTGGTCCGGGTGTAAGGAACTAAAGTACTATGAAAAAATTGCATCCCTTCACCTGATTACGATAAGCACCGTTCTCATGTCATTCAGCTCAATAACATTGATCCGAAAATTCTTGGAATGCTTGACATACCCAATGATGCAATCCACACCTATACCGCCCAAGATCTACCTCTTAGGCTTGGGTAGTCCTTTGACCGCCCTAGATCCAAACTCAATTAAATCAAGTTTAATAGTTAAACCAAAATTCATATGGAATAATCTTGTTCTTTATGAAGAACCCTATTCAATAATAGAAAAGGACTTAGTTCACATCATGGACCAATCGCTTCCCTTCTAGGAATACGATTCCCTATAGCGAACAATCTCTTTCTTTTGGGAAATTCAATTCCCTACAGGGAACTTATCTTCCTCAATGGGACATATTTCTCATAAATTGTCACTTATACCAAGTAGGGAACACGGATTTCACCATAATTTCAAGGACTTTAGTTTCTTTCACACACCATTATGTTGTCAAGTGTGAAAAGGAAACATTCACCCTCTTTAATAAACTATAATGTTGTCATGTGTGAAAACACGTACCACATGTACATTTCCCATCATTGTTGATATACAACATTGGTTATAAAACCTCAATCATGCCTAGCTCTTCATGATTAACATGTCACAAAATTATTAGATATCATCAAATAAATTAAATACAAAGCACGAATAAAAAGAAGCAAGACCAATCTACACACGAAGTATAGTAGGGTCTAAACCGACTAATTTGTATAGATACAGTAGAGTCAAATATCCAATCTGTGAAAAATAGTAGGGCCTGAACCAATAGACCTAATAAGTAATTTGTCAAGGGAACAATAGACTTAAATTAAGTAATCTGATATCTAGTAGACATTACTCAAGTAATATGTACTAAAATACAGTAGACTTGAAGTAAGTAATCTAGATTTATCCATGAGTAGTCTATACATGAGGCATAGTAGACTCACAAGACCAGTTCCCTTCAAAACTTATTCCCTGGTAGGGAACTTAGCCCTGAATGGAATCAGTTCCTTCCAAGGAACTTTCCTCATTCTCCAGCATGAAAATGCCTTGGAAATCATCCATACAACATTCATCCCAGAATTTGTGTTATTAATGAAATCCAACCCTAGTGAAGTTTATCATCTAGGTCTCAATATCTAGACGCTTTGGTTAAGTCTCTTCAGACTCATGCACTCTTAACCATGAATCCTCATGATTAATCAGTGATCATAGTTATGGTCATAAATCATATGGTTATAAGATACCATAAATTATCATATGTACAAACATATGTATGTAGTACAACACCCTTTAATGATCACAAGTTCCCAAGAACGGAACTCTTAAAGGACAAGTTTTAGCAACAAAGTAATACTTTAAAAGATTCATGATGTAACCATCAATACATGACCAGTATTATGTAGCAAACAATACTTTAACGAATAAAGATCCTTTCAATACATAGTTCCCCTCAGTGGAACTACCGTTTCCCACCAAGGACTAGATCCGTTCAAGGGAACCCCCTTCAAAGGTCCGAATTTCTTTATAAGAAAATCTTCCATCATCCTCAAATCTAGGATAATTAAGATATCATATGCAATAAGTTTACTTTATATATCCAAAGGTTATACACCTTTCATTCACCCAAATAAATGGTGAATACATGATCATGATTTAGTTCCCATGAACATAGATTCATTAACATTATATAAATGTCCTTTTGCTTGAACCACATGACTCTAATGGAGTCACTCTTGTATCAAAATGCAATTACCAAAGTCTCATCATTGCCCATTTAGGGAGACGTCGCCACGTTGGACACAGTTCCCTATCAATGGACAATCATCCGAAATTCTTTTGTCAATTTGGCCTTATATGATCATACAATATACTCTCATATATAATGTATCAAAGTACAGGTTTACACCTATCATTTTCCAATAAATAATCATGAGAAATCATGGAAATGTTTACATAACAAATCCATTGATATAAGTTCCTTATCCCATGATCAAATGATCATGCATGGTTTACATCTAACCATCGTCATATTATACATACCATTATATGAATAATATCAAAGCCAAAACATTATTTCATTTTTCCCAATAAAACTTGGGACAAATAATATCAAAGTTCCTTCGGATCAAGGGTTCTAAATTCCCTTTGATGGTAAGGTAACCAACTTCCTTTGATCTCCTCGAACATCAACTTGGTTGTCTTCTCATGTGCAGTTGCCATATGACTTAATCTCAAAGTATTGATTTCGAATGTAGGAGTCGGGAACTCTATCTTGGTCAGTTCCTCTGAGATGTTGAATTTGCGGATTGAGGGAACTGTTCTATGGAGACGTCGAGTTCCTCTCGTGGATGTTGATGAAGATGATGGAACATCGGTAGATCAATCATATGCAACAAGATCTTGATATCAGTTTGAATCGTGGCGAACCACTTTCTGAAATCAATATTTCGTCCCTTACATAGCCTTAGGGAATCCACAAAATTTGAAGTGAGATAAGACAAACCAACCAGTTCCTAACCAGGCTCATGAAAATAAATGAACTTTAAAGTTCATGTAATAATGGATTTGAGACTTAAATCAGGTTCAAGTATGAAGAGAGACACTCTTCCAAAAGATAATTCGAACCTACCAACACCACAACCCAAAAGCCTTTTATATAGGCATTGGAGAACACTTCCAAAATGGTTATGGAAGTTTAGGGAAGTTACAGTGGCAGTTGGAAGCAGTTACCAATTGTTTCCAGCGGTTATCAACCATTCCCAACTGATCCACAACGTTTACTAATAGTTACTTTCAGTTACAAGGTAGTTACGACGGTTATAGCGGTTAAAACGTTGGTTTTACCAACAACTACAAGCACATAAAACTTGTGCTAAGAAGATCAACCATCCATAAACATTCTTCTAGTCCATTAGAAGAGAAATGACGTCCAGTTTTCTTCACAAGAAATGAACTAATATCTAGTTCCCTTTACAGAAATTGTTTCAGCTGTTTCAAGGGAACTTGAGCTTTTACAAAGTTGTTTCAAGGAAACTTGACCCTTACATGTAACATATCCTTTTGTTTCCCTTTGAAACTCAAGTCGCTTACACAAGTGTGTACTCCACACACCCGAACTTGTGTTATAGCGAAATGAGTTCCCATAGTGTTGCATGAATCCCGATCACACTAAATGACAATGATTTCACTAAACTCACCAACAGGTCTACCAACTTTATTTATCTAAAAAGTTAATGGATATTTGATATTACACGATGAATACATTATTTGAAATTGACCCTGTAGGATCGTGATTGTTAGATTAATAATCAGGGAACTGAGAACACAGTTTACAGTTCCCTTTGTAGCGAAAATAAACAATCAACTAGATGAACAGGTTCCTTATAGTGGAAACCTTCGATTGCCAACTAGCAATCTAGGATAAAAACCACTACCTTTCTTTCGAAAGGATTTCAAGGTCTACTTCTTGATTTCTTATCTCTTTTGGTTACAGCTTATCCTAGGAACAAACACACAGTTTCTTTACCTTACACACAGTTAGGTAATCCTAGATAACTTAACACAATCAATAATCAATCCAAGAAACAGACCTTAGCACCTAGGAACTATCTCACTTACAGTCACAGGAACTAGCACTCAGCTCTTCGATTCCTTGACTGGTTCCTCTTGATCTCAGTTTGCGTTGATGATCTTGTTTGAAGATTCACACTTCGATGTTTGCTATGGAGTGTGATTCTATTGTGAATGCTTGAAGATAACCCTTGAGTTAGTCTTCCTTTTATAGAGGATTCTTCGCAGCTTAAACTTCTCTTGGTTTCCACATATCGAGCTTGCCCTAGGATGTGTGGTTCTCCTTGGTCCACGTTGTCTTTGACATATGCAAACAACTTAGGCAGCTCAGAATCCTTCTAGGTTAGTCAACTACTTCAGCCAAGTCGTTCTCCAGCTTCCTTCTTCCGAGGTTCAACAATCTGGGCACTTGGGAACTGTCTTCTGGATAGTGACATCTCTATGAGTTGTCGCTTTCAGTGCCTTTGTCCGAGGTTCATTGTTCTAGGCATCTTGGAGTCTTGCTCTTGGATGGTGGCAGGCTTTTGGAAGCTTCTCTCAAGTCGCTTTCACCTCCTTTTATCCGAGGTTTGGTGTTCCCAGATTTCTCGGGAAACGCAAAGTCACGTGTTGCATTTCTGGGCACACCTGGGTTCCTTTGGCTTGCTTGTTTGGTTTCTTTGTCTTGTTTGGCTTCCATGGTTCCAACAACTGTCCTGTGGTTCCTCTAAACACATCTTTGAGATAAAACATTAGTATCAAAATATTTGTCATCTTCAAAAGTAGAGAAACTGAGGAAAGGAACTCTCAGGGGAACCGAAGTTCCAGAGTTCCGTTTCCTAACAATTTCCCCCTTTTTGATGATGACAAATATAAGGAACCTGGCAGTATAATAGGAACATGAAATTCATGAGAACAGTTGAGCTAAGGGATTTTCAACTTTAAAAAATATTGATAGAACATTCAATAGTTGCAAATTCCCCCTAAGCAAATGAACTAAGTTATTCAAGTTCCCCTTTAGAAGTAGAATGAGTTCAGAGTTCCTATAAGTCCAGTAGTTCCAATAATTCAAGGTTCTTATCCATTCTTCCCCCTTTTGACATCATCGAAAAGATCAAGTTACTTATCAAGTATAAGATATCAATGTGAAATAAACAATTTGCGTTAAACCCATGACAGTGACAATAATATAAACTTAAGGCAAAGACAAATGATGCATTAGAAACATTACCATAAGAGTTCATTAATCATTAAAGTCAAGAACATTGCCCAGAGATGCATAGTGGAAAGAGAAACAAAAGAGCACAACCAACTGGACATTAGACAAAATAAGGATAGAAGAGGGGAGTAGGGCCCTAGGGAACTACTAGCACACTCTGATATTATAGCACTGGGAACTAGGAGAGACGTTCCTATGGCAGCGTAGTGGCCTCCTCTTCAGTTTCCTTCTTTTCTGCAGTTCCTTCATCTTGGCCTGTTGTTATCTTATCGGCCTAATTACCTCCAATTGAGCAAGGTTAAGATTGAAGTTTTTTTTTGTCCATTTGAGGAGCTTTGTGTTTTGAGAGAGACAGGTGAACATGAGATTGAGAGAAGGCGTGAGAGAACAGAGTGCTCGGCTCAATCAAACAGGAAACCTTAAATAACCCTTGAGCAATTTTGGAGCCGTTGAGAATCAAGCCATTGGAGATATTTCTGGGAACTCTGAAGAGTTGAAACGGCTAATTTTCTTGAAGCTTTTGCGCCTTTGCAATGGTCACAAATTCAAAGATTAGATGCTAAAAAATGGCAATTGTTCAAGGCTGAGAAGACGTCTCTGACGCTGTGATATTTGCCATAAATACTGTCTTGGGAGGAGCAATTCTCTTACTAGCCGTTTAAGGGGTAGCCCATCCTAGTTCCTTTCTGGCGATATTTTCAGTGTGCTAGAGGGATATATGGGAACCTTTGATGTGGGTTTTAAAACATAGGACCAGAAAGTACATTCCCATTAAAGAAACCGGGGAATGCCATTTAACGCATTACACACTAGTTCCCAGAGAGGGTTAAGAAGAGGATCATAGGGAAATAGATTGTGTAATGAGGCAAGGGAGGGTCATAGTACACAATCATCATTTTGGCTTATATTGTTGGGTTAGAAAGATGATCAGATTGTGACTTTTAGGCCAACAAAGAAACTTAGACAATGATTGAATTTTAATAAGAGATGAACAACCAAGGAGAAGAACTAGAAAATTTTGTCAAAGCCTTTTGAGAAACCATTATGAATATGAGGGTCTAACGCAAGAGAAATGACACAAAGATTCCAAAACAAAGACAAGTAAAGAGTTCTGAACTAGTCAATCAAGGGAACTAGAGAGAAACTTTAAACTAAAGGAACTGCTAGTTTATAGGAATCATTCCCAGTTCTAATCTAAGGTTCTCGAAGGGATCTCTATTCAAGGCGTTGGTGAATATATCTGCAACCTGATCTTCAGTTCTACAAAATTTCATAATGATGTTTCCCTTTTCAACATGATCTCTAAAAAAATGATATTTTATGTCTATATGCTTGGTCCTAGTATGATGCACAGGATTCTTAGAAATGTTTATGGCACTAGTGTTATCACAAAGAATAGTAAGAGGGACATAAGACATACCAAAGTCCGCGAGTTGTTGCTTTAGCCAGAGAAGTTGGGAACAACAGGAGGCAGCCGCAATGTACTCGGATTCTGTGGTGGAGAGAGAGACTGAGACTTGTTTCTTTGATCCCCATGACACAAGGCAAGGGCCTAGGAACTGTGCCATTCCAGAGGTGCTCTTCCTATCCACCAAGTATCCAGCATAATCAGCATCAGTGAAACCCATTAGCTCAAAGGGACACTCTTTGGGGTACCAAATGCAGAGAGAGTCAGTTCCCTTGAGATATCAAAGTATGCTCTTCACAGCAGCCAAGTGGGTTTCTCTTGGACAAGATTGGAACCTAGCACACAAGCCAACAACAAAAACAATGTCTGGTCGACTAGCGGTTAGGTACATGAGTGAGCCTATCATACCTCTATAGAGCTTCTCCTCCACTAGAGGACTCGAATGGTCCTTATCCAAATGGGCAATGGTGGATATGGGAGTGGAGAGAGGCTTGCATGAATCCATTTTGAACTTCTTCAGTAGTTCCCTGACATACTTCTGTTGGTGGATTTGAATACCATCTTCTTTTTGAGTGATTTGTAATCCGAGGAAGAAGGTGAGTTCCCCAATTAGACTCATTTCAAATTCACTGCTCATCAAGTCTTTGAACTTGTCTACAAGGGACAGGTTAGTGGAACCAAAGATAATATCATCGACATAAATTTGAACCACCAAGATGTTACCTTCTTCTTCTAGAATGAAGAGAGTTTTGTCAATAACTCCACGCCTGTAGCCATTTGAGAGTAGGAACTGGGCAAGACGATCATACCAAGCTCTGGGAGCTTGCTTGAGGCCATACAATGCTTTGTCTAGAAAGTAGACATGGTCTGGATGATCATCATCTTCAAATCCAGGTGGTTGCTTGACATAGACTTCTTCTTGGAGAATTCCATTGAGGAATGCCGTATTTACATCCATTTGGAACAACTTGAACCCTTTGTGTGATGCAAAAGCAATCAACAACCTTATTGCTTCAATCCTTGCCACTGGAGCATATGTTTCATCATAGTCGATGCCTTCTTGTTGATTGTATCCTTGAGCAACGAGTCTTGCTTTGTTCCTTATCACAACTCCTGTATCATCTAGCTTATTTCTGAAAACCCATCTAGTTCCTATGATGTGCTTATCCTTGGGACGAGGAACTAGATGCCATAATTTGTTCCTTTCAAATTGATGAAGCTCTTCTTGCATAGCTTGGATTCAGTCCGCATCCTTCAGTGCCTCACCTATGTTCTTTGGTTCCATAATAGATAGGAAGGCATTGAAGGAAAAGAAGGTTAGATGTTCGAACCTGACTGGAGGCTTGATGACTCTTCTTTCTCTATTAGGAGCTAGAGCATTTGATGTGGAGACATTTTGAGTTGAGCATTCAACTTCCTGGTTGGGATCACCTTCTCCATTGAAGATTATGTGGGAAGAAGAATCATTGAAGTCTCCACAGATGTTGTCGTCATGCTCATGGTTCCCAGAAATGGATTGTTGTTCATTATCCATGGGAACTGGTGGAGGAGCTAGTGGAGGGTTTCGAGCAGCAGGACAGGAACTGGGTGGAGTGATATCTTCATCTGGATCTTCTTGAGATGATTTGGGAAATGGGTCTTCAAAGGGAGTGGTAGCGTTCTGCACAGTTCTTCCAAGAGATTTTTCATTAAAAATAACATGAACACTTTCTTCTACCTTTTTAGTTCTTTTGTTGAAGACTTTATAGGCCTTGCTGCCTGAGGCGTATCCAATGAAGATTCCTTCATCACTTCTTGGGTCGAATTTGCCAAGATTGTCCTTCCCATTGTTGTGCACAAAGCACTTGCATCCGAACACCCTCAGATGTGAGATGTTGGGAACTCTTCCTCTTAGGAGTTCATAGGGTGTCTTCTCTGTAATTGGGCGAAGCATGGCTCGATTGATGATGTAGCAAGCTGTGTTGATCGCCTCAGCCCAGAATGATTGAGAGAGTCCACTTGAGATTAGCATGGTCCGAGCCATGTCTTCCAAAGTTCTGTTCTTTCTTTCTACCACTCCATTCTGTTGAGGAGTGTATGGTGCAGAAAAGTTGTGATCAATGCCATGCTCACTGCAAAAGGTTAGAAATTCTCCATTTTCGAATTCGGTACCATGGTCAGACCGAATAGAATTGAGTGAACAATCAAGAGATTTTTCTAACAAGGGATGAAGATAGTCCAAGTAAAGCGAGAGAAGTCATCGACAAGAACAAGGATATACCTGTTCCCTCCTAGGCTCTGAACTCTCATGGTTCCACACAGATCCATTTGGATGAGTTCAAGAGGCCTTGAGGTGCTTACCATGTTTTTGGACTTGAAGGAACTACGAGCATGTTTCCCTTTTACACAGTCAGAGCACAGTTCCTTAGATGTGCCACTTAGCTTTGGCAGTCCTCTGACTAGCTCCTTTGAGTGTAGCTTTTGAATCAGCTTGGTGCTAGCATGACCGAGGCGTTGATGCCATAAATCAGCTTGGTCATTCACAGTTGAGAGACAAAGTTTCTCCTTGGGAACAAAGGATGGATCAATTATGTAGACATTGTTGAATCTTTTCCCTTTTAGGATGATTTGTCCCGAGGAGTCAAGGACTGAACATTCGTTTGATCTGAATCTAACTTCATTGTCTCCTTGATCACACAGCTGTGACACACTTATTAGGTCAAAACCAAGATTATCAACAAGGTGAACTTTGTTTACCTGAATGTGGTCGTTGAGTTTCACAGTTCCTATTCCATATATTTTCCTTTTGCTTTTGTCTCCAAAGGATATGTTCCCTCCTTGGAGAGGTTGAAGAGAGGTCATTTGATTTCTTCTTCCAGTCATATGGCATGAGCAACCACTGTCGATGTACCATAGTTGAGGTTGCCTCTCTTCTTTCTGCACATAAGGGAACTAAGATTTCTGAACCCAGCAAAGCTTGGCTTTACTGGGGGGATTAGCATTGCGAGTCTGTGAATAACCAGGGAACTGGTTCCTTTCATGGTAATGAGTACTTTTCTCCTTTTCAAAGTTCCTTTTCTTAGCACAATCAGTGTTGTAATGACCATTCTTACCACAGTAGGTACACAAACGATTGTAAACAACATGTCCATATTTTCCTTTTCCTGGCCTAAAAGGTTTTTCAGTTTTCCTTTTGTTAAAATCAACATTGTTTCTAACCTTGCTATGGGCCATGTCAATATATCTTTTGTGAGCAAAGGAATTGGTGAACCATTGGTTTTCAGGAACCATCTTTTCTTTTCCCTTAGGTTCCTTCTTAGGACTTTGAGAACTTTCATTTAGACGTTTGGCAACCTCAGCCTTGTTCTCAAGAACCATGATCTTCTCTTATAGGAATTAATTCCTATCACGAGAAGTGGCAAGAGCAGTACTGAGGTTCTCATTCATCTCAACAAGTTCTCTCCTAGCCTTTTCATTTTCAGCATCATTGTTCCCTTTGTTGTTGACATATCCTATTCCATAACGTTGTCTCACAAAAACAGTTTGACTTATCATTTTTTCATTAATAGAATCAGTGAGAATGTCCAATCTATCAATTATGGATTGAAGCATGTCATTTCCAGGTAAGTTAGCATGCAAGGGAACTTTGACAGAATCTATGCTAGTTTCATCACAAGATTTGCAAGTTTTAAGGTGACTAGCATGCACATTCCTAATATCAATGAGTTTGGAGTGAGTTTCAGCTAGGTCTTTCTCAGTTTCATCAAGTTTCTTACTCCAAACAGAATTCTCAACAGTCAAGCAAGCAATTTCATCTTCACAATCATCAAGTTTCTGTTGAAGGGAACTGGTTTCCTTTCCTAGTTTCTTTATGATCTTAAGAAGTTGTTTCTTATCACAATCAGCTAGGGATTTTAAGAGATCGTCAGAAGTTACCTCAAGGTCTTCTGAGTCGCTTGAGTCTCCTTTTGCCATGAGACATCTTCCTCCAGAGAAGCCACTCAGATCCAGTTCCTCATCTGAGTCTTCTCCCCATGAGGCTATGAGAGCCTTCTTTTTCTGAGGTCTTTCTTCTTCCTTGGAGTCTTCCTTGTTGGGACAGTTCTTAGCATAGTGTCCCTTTTCTTTGCACTCGTAACAAGAGACTTCTTTGAGATCCCTTCTGGGTCCATTGTGGGAGGAACTGCCCTTTTGGAACCTTCCCTTCATAAAGAATTTTTTGATATTCTTTGAGAAGAGGGTTGTTAGCTCGTCCTCTTCTTCTTCTAAGTCTGAGTTCTCTTCCTCCATTTCAAGCCTAGAGAATGCTTTGGAGATCTTGAGGGCAATGCCTTTCTCCAGTTTCTTGTCGGCATTGGTTTTGGTGTGCTCTCCTTCTTCAACCTCCAGTTTCCCTATGACTTGGGTCAAGGAAAGGGATTGGATGCCTGGAGTGTTCTTCATGATTCCCTTGAGAAGGGTGAACTTGGAGTTGAGTCCATTGATGACCACTAGGGATTTGGAAACTTCATCAAGATTGACTCCCGTTGCTGTTAACTTTCCAATCAATATGTTGAAGCGGGAGTAGTACTCTGAGATGGTCTCAGTTTCCATCATTTTGAAGGTGTGATATTCTCCTTCCAAAGCAAACTTTCTGCTTTGCTTTAGTTCCTCACTTCCTTCATGCATCTCCTTGAGAGCTTTCCACATTTCCTTGGCCGTCTTGATGCCTATGACCTTGTCCATGTCCTCTCTGTCCAATCCATTGAGGATGAACTGCCTGGCCTTGGCATTCTTCTCCATGATAACATAGTGTTCTGGTTTCCAATCTTCTTCCTTCATGGTGAGGTCGACATAGCCATCTCCATTTTCCACTACCCTCCAGCATTGGTAGTCGTTGGTCTTGATGTGGCTTTCCATGCACTTTTCCCACCATGTTTCTTCTCCTTTCTTTCGGAGATGTGGCTTGTTGGTGGAGATTCTGAGCTCAAACTTGCTTGGTTGAGACATGATCTGCAAACTTATCAAAGATCTAGAGTTTTTCCTGCTCTGATACCAATTGTAGGATCGTGATTGTTAGATTAATAATCAGGGAACTGAGAACACAGTTTATAGTTTCCTTTGCAGCGGAAATAAACAATCAACTAGATGAACAGGTTCCTTATAGTGGAAACCTTCGATTGCCAACTAGCAATCTAGGATAAAAACCACTATCTTTCTTTCGAAAGGATTTCAAGGTCTACTTCTTGATTTCTTATCTCTTTTGGTTACAGCTTATCCTAGGAACAAACACACAGTTTCTTTACCTTCCAACAATTGTCCTGTGGTTCCTCTAAACACATCTTTGAGATAAAACATTAGTATCAAAATATTTTTCATCTTCAAAAGTAGAGAAACTGAAGAAAGGAACTCTCAGGGGAACCGAAGTTCCAGAGTTTCGTTTCCTAACAGACCCGACCATCGTCACCTCTAATATAAAAATAGGGTCTCTTTTCCCTTATCTTTCTTAAGCTACGCTACTCTAAGAACTTAGGATCATCACACATAACCAATGTTGATTAAGGCAAGAAGTTGTGGTAAGAAAATATCACTCATGACAGAAGAAGCCCTTGTATTTAGAAACGCATTACAGAAATTTAAGAAAATGGGTATTGGAAAAATTGAAATGGAAAGTGACATTCTTGCAATCATTAATATTAGTAGAGGTATTTGCTGGCACTATCCCCGGAAGATCATAGTTATTATCTCTAATAGGGTTGAGCATCGGTTTAAAATGAACCAAAAACCGAATATCGGATTTGGGTGAACCGAAATGTAACACCCCGTAATTTTAAGGGTATTTTTGAGCTTTACTCGTATGAGTTATTGTTGCAAAATAATTGTATGAGATATCGTTGCAAAATAATTATATAAGATATTGTTGTAAAATATTTATATAAGATATTCGTGTAGGATAATTGTGGACTCTCAGGCGGCACCAGTACCGGCACCGGCATCATGTAAGATGGTTGGGTGGCTTGGTAGCTGTGTTAGTTGGCCTGGGGAGTATCACAAATATATGCAGGATAATTATATAAAGGATTTGTGCAAGATATTTATATAAGATATTTGTGCACGGTATTTATATAAGATATTTGTGCACGGTAATTGTGCGAGGTAATTGCTTGAGATGTTTGTGCTAGATGATGCACGAATATATTTAACCCGGAGTTAAGGAAATTAACCCAAGTTGAGTTTGGATAAGAATAAGTGAAGTCGGCCAGAAACCGCGATCAACCGCGATCGACCGCGATCGCGGTAATGCCTTTTTCAGAGGCGGTCGTCTTCCTCGAAGGCGGTTACTGTAGCTTTGTCCTCTGTTTTGGTTCGGCTGGGATATTTTTGGGCAGGCCAAGTGGCCCTTCGCCTTTGTCCCCTTGGAGGTGTCGGATTTGTGCTATAAAAGGAGGTGAAGACCAAACTCTTCTTCTACTCTTCTTCTTCTCTTCTTCTTCTTTTCTTCTTCTCTCTTCTCCTCTGTTCTTCCCTGTCTCGCCATTGATGCACGAGCTGTGAGCTCGGTTTTGGGCTTGAATCGAGAAGGTTCGTGGATTGGAGAAGGTTGCCAAGGTGTTAGGTGAAGCTTAGAGGTGCTTTGTGATCAAATTGAATGCAAGACGAAGCTTGAATCGATCGGGTAAATTCCCTCCCCGCCATGGAAGCTGTCGAAGCTGCCACAGTTGATGAACCGCGACCTGCCGCGATCGCGGTATTGTGTCCGAGTTGTGTGTTTTGTGGTTTGGCTTTGGGCTTTGCTCGTTTCCTTTGATTTCTTCTTGTATTCTTTTAGATTCATATATAAGTGTATTGAATCTAACTTAGGGTCTTGTTATGGGCCATTTCTTAGGGATTTATTATCCAAGATTTTGCTCCAGTTTCAGATCCAGGAGCCCGTTGTCTCTAAGCTTTGCTTAAGCTTCTGCGGATTTAGGCAAGTGGCGGTTCGCTCTTGCTCATCATTCCATATTTTAATTATTTATCAATCGTTTAGTTGTTAAATAATTTGGGATGATTCTGAAATATGTTGGAAACTGTTTGTTAGTAATATAATTAAAATCTGATATTATTATTAGGTTGTATATTTTGCTAGAACCGACGCTAGTCTATTCTAGATTTGTGCAGGTGAAGGCCATAAGGGACTTTGATGTGATTTATTGTGTGTGTTTAGATTATTAAATCTAGGGTGTTTGCCAGGTGGGCATAGATATGGATAGTTGTGCAGGTGGGGCCGTGATGGCTCTGTGTGGTGTGTTTGTGTGTTTAACTGTGTAGTTAGCACGAGTATTCGTAGGGACAATGGATGGAGGTCCTGTCGTCTCTTTATAATAAATTGGTGAGTCATGACTAACTTCTATACTCGAGTGGAGTAAGAAGTGGTGCACTCTGCAGGTGTCACAACCCGGTTCGATATATGTTCCGCGAGTGGCGGACATGTATGTAAAATCTTGTAACGTGATGTGGTGTGTGGTCATTTAAATAAGATACGTGCCATGAGTATGCACATAATGAAAATGCCTTGACCATATTATTAAAGTGCCGTATGAGTAAGCACTTATTTAAAATGTTGGCGAGTAGTGCAGCTAGGCGCTAGTGCAGCTAGGAAAAAACTCGTCTTAGTTGTAAATCGCTCGTATGCGATACTTGTGTGATGTGGTTGTGTGTGTTTGGATATGTTTTCCAACATTTGTTATCATGTTTCCTATAAGGCTCATTTCATTTTGGAGTCTTCTTTTTGGGATTGATTGCTGTGAGACTCGATCTCCAGAATCTTCTCTTGTGCATACCCTTTTGTTATTCCAGTAGGAGTATGATGGTTGACTAGCGTACTCGGTTATTATTCGAGGGACGATGAGTCTAACCTAATGCGACTGCTTCGAACCACTCTGCTTTGTGTCCTTGCTAGTCTATTTATTTAGACTAACCAACCGTTATATTCCTTGCATGGTTGGCTGGTGTCATCCGTTCGATTCGGCACATCAGGTGTGTTGCTGTTCAGTGAAGGCTAGAAGCGACTATGAAGATGAACGGTGTTTTGTTTTTGACAACTTGTCTTGTCGCTTTGTGTTTAAAACGATTTCCGCTGTGCTATTTTGTATTTTGTTTATAAGTCTTCCGTTGTAAATTCTGATTTTTGTATTGATGATGTATTTGGGTCGTTTTTGGAATCGTGTAATTCCGCGACCATGTGGTTTAATAAAAGTTATGATTTTAGTATCGTAACTGTGTTTTAAGTCAGTTATGACGTCGGAAAAGCCTGGGGTGACTTCGGGGTTTACGCCCGGGGTCATCAGCAGTAGCGCTTCCAAATGGGGATAAATTTGGGGGTGTTACAGAAATGGTATCAGAGCTAAACAGTTTTCGTAGGCTCTGTTACAGAAATGGTATCAGAGCCGAAAGTTTTTAAAACGGGTTTTGGGATTTAATGGACCATTTACTCGTTTTGTTTGAAAATATTTTCGAACGGTTCTTGTGAACTCACCGGCGGCACCAGTGCCGGCACCGGCATCATGTAAGATGGCTGGGTGGCTTGGTTGCTGGGGTAGCTAGGCTTGGGAGTGTTACATACCGGTTTGAAATATTTTCATTCATTGGAATATTTTCACTTGTTTGAAATATTTGCGAAGGCTCGAAATTTCAAAAGTGAAAAAGTTACATCGTTCATAGTCGTGCCTCTTCTCTTGAGACTGTTAAGGTGAATCTCTAGTGAGACTTGAGTTTGAGGAATTAGGAGTTATGCTTTGAGGTTATAAGACTTGTGGTATCACTCTTTTTGAGGAAATAGGAGTAGTATCGTTTGTGATTCGTTTCGAGGAACGTAGGAATGAGATGTTGTGATTATTTTTGGAGAAAGTTAAGGAATCTTAAAGGATTTAAGTTAGAGATGGCATAAGGCCGGTTATGATTAAGGATAATAAGGTTGTTGTTGAGGTAGGAATCCTCTTTGGCTTAGTGCAAGTTTCGGGGTCGAAACTTAAAATAAGGGGGTAGTAATGTAACACCCCGTAGTTTTAAGGGTATTTTTGAGCTTTACTCGTATGAGTTATTATTGCAAAATAATTGTATGAGATATCGTTGCAAAATAATTATATAAGATATTGTTGTAAAATATTTATATAAGATATTCGTGTAGGATAATTGTGGACTCTCAAGCGGCACCAGTACCGGCACCGGCATCATGTAAGATGGTTGGGTGGCTTGGTAGCTGTGTTAGTTGGCCTGGGGAGTGTCACAAATATATGCAGGATAATTATATAAAGGATTTGTGCAAGATATTTATATAAGATATTTGTGCACGGTATTTATATAAGATATTTGTGCACGGTAATTGTGCGAGGTAATTGCTTGAGATGTTTGTGCTAGATGATGCACGAATATATTTAACCCGGAGTTAAGGAAATTAACCCAAGTTGAGTTTGGATAAGAATAAGTGAAGTCGGCCAGAAACCGCGATCAACCGCGATCGACCGCGATCGCGGTAATGCCTTTTTCAGAGGCGGTCGTCTTCCTCGAAGGCGGTTACTGTAGCTTTGTCCTCTGTTTTGGCTCGGCTGGGATATTTTTGGGCAGGCCAAGTGGCCCTTCGCCTTTGTCCCCTTGTCCCCTTGGAGGTGTCGGATTTGTGCTATAAAAGGAGGTGAAGACCAAACTCTTCTTCTACTCTTCTTCTTCTCTTCTTCTTCTTTTCTTCTTCTCTCTTCTCCTCTGTTCTTCCCTGTCTCGCCATTGATGCACGAGCTGTGAGCTCGGTTTTGGGCTTGAATCAAGAAGGTTCGTGGATTGGAGAAGGTTGCCAAGGTGTTAGGTGAAGCTTAGAGGTGCTTTGTGATCAAATTGAATGCAAGACGAAGCTTGAATCGATCGGGTAAATTCCCTCCCCGCCATGGAAGCTGTCGAAGCTGCCACAGTTGATGAACCGCGACCGACCGCGACCTGCCGCGATCGCGGTATTGTGTCCGAGTTGTGTGTTTTGTGGTTTGGCTTTGGGCTTTGCTCGTTTCCTTTGATTTCTTCTTGTATTCTTTTAGATTCATATATAAGTGTATTGAATCTAACTTAGGGTCTTGTTATGGGCCATTTCTTAGGGATTTATTATCCAAGATTTTGCTCCAGTTTCAGATCCAGGAGCCCGTTGTCTCTAAGCTTTGCTTAAGCTTCTGCGGATTTAGGCAAGTGGCGGTTCGCTCTTGCTCATCATTCCATATTTTAATTATTTATCAATCGTTTAGTTGTTAAATAATTTGGGATGATTCTGAAATATGTTGGAAACTGTTTGTTAGTAATATAATTAAAATCTGATATTATTATTAGGTTGTATATTTTGCTAGAACCGACGCTAGTCTATTCTAGATTTGTGCAGGTGAAGGCCATAAGGGACTTTGATGTGATTTATTGTGTGTGTTTAGATTATTAAATCTAGGGTGTTTGCCAGGTGGGCATAGATATGGATAGTTGTGCAGGTGGGGCCGTGATGGCTCTGTGTGGTGTGTTTGTGTGTTTAACTGTGTAGTTAGCACGAGTATTCGTAGGGACAATGGATGGAGGTCCTGTCGTCTCTTTATAATAAATTGGTGAGTCATGACTAACTTCTATACTCGAGTGGAGTAAGAAGTGGTGCACTCTGCAGGTGTCACAACCCGGTTCGATATATGTTCCGCGAGTGGCGGACATGTATGTAAAAGCTTGTAACGTGATGTGGTGTGTGGTCATTTAAATAAGATACGTGCCATGAGTATGCACATAATGAAAATGCCTTGACCATATTATTAAAGTGCCGTATGAGTAAGCACTTATTTAAAATGTTGGCGAGTAGTGCAGCTAGGCGCTAGTGCAGCTAGGAAAAAACTCGTCTTAGTTGTAAATCGCTCGTATGCGATACTTGTGTGATGTGGTTGTGTGTGTTTGGATATGTTTTCCAACATTTGTTATCATGTTTCCTATAAGGCTCATTTCATTTTGGAGTCTTCTTTTTGGGATTGATTGCTATGAGACTCGATCTCCAGAATCTTCTCTTGTGCATACCCTTTTGTTATTCCAGTAGGAGTATGATGGTTGACTAGCGTACTCGGTTATTATTCGAGGGATGATGAGTCTAACCTAATGCGACTGCTTCGAACCACTCTGCTTTGTGTCCTTGCTAGTCTATTCATTTAGACTAACCAACCGTTATATTCCTTGCATGGTTGGCTGGTGTCATCCGTTCGATTCGGCACATCAGGTGTGTTGTTGTTCAGTGAAGGCTAGAAGCGACTATGAAGATGAACGGTGTTTTGTTTTCGACAACTTGTCTTGTCGCTTTGTGTTTAAAACGATTTCCGATGTGCTATTTTGTATTTTGTTTATAAGTCTTCCGTTGTAAATTCTGATTTTTGTATTGATGATGTATTTGGGTCGTTTTTGGAATCGTGTAATTCCGCGACCATGTGGTTTAATAAAAGTTATGATTTTAGTATCGTAACTGTGTTTTAAGTCAGTTATGACGTCGGAAAAGCCTGGGGTGACTTCGGGGTTTACGTCTGGGGTCATCGGCAGTAATGCTTCCAAATGGGGTTAAATTTGGGGGTGTTACACGAAAACCGAATATACTCGGTTTGGTTCGGTCTTTTCAGTTTGGTTCGGTTTTGAACCTGTTTTTAATCTTAAATGGTGTATTGCGTACTGATGTCACTCGCAAGAAAACAATTCCACATGTATATACATTTTGCAATCCAAAATATATAAAGCTTACAAAACAATATAACAAAAATACTTATAAATTAGATCTATTTCAACCATCAATTAAATGTTAAGAGATTTAAGCAAATTATGAGAAGTATTAATTGGAAAATGGAGAAATGAAGTGTTGTCCGGGACGAGATCGAGAGAGATGAAGCGAAGTGGGAGGCTGGCTAGGTGCGGTGCACAAATCAAAAGAGAAATGGAGTAGAAAATAAGGGTTTAGTGTATTTGTACAAAATAATTGGTTTAAACCGAAACCGATCCAAGACGAATCGAAAAATCAAAATATGTAAACCGAAAAACCTCGGTTCGGTTTTTTCGTTCCAAAATTTTGGTTTACCCAAACCGTGCTAAACCCTAATCTCTGATATCATATTCCTTCTACTTGGCAGCCCGAATCAACCATATTTTTTGTGAGAACAATGAAATGGTTGACATGATTGCAATTTTTTTCCACTCTACCTCACTGGAAAATATTATGATTCGTCCAGAGCTACAAGCTCTCATCCGAAAGAATATTATAAGTTGATATTCTAATAGGTCTTGATATTAGTCTAAATCTTAGCATATTAAAAGAAAATAGATGACCTCTCATGCATACAAAAATTAGATATATACCACAAAGTCAAAAGCTTCCTCTAGAAAATTGTCATAATTCTCTACCCACCAGAGCAAGACTTGAGCAAAAACATGCTCCAGTTCCTTTAATTGTGATCCATGTAGTCATTCCCACGAAGATCGATCTATACCACTTCCTACTAAATTGTCCTCACACCTCTAACCATATAAAGAATTTAGATGCTGAGGTGGAGTATATAATCCAAACCTAGTAACCAGCAACAAAAAGTCTAAGGATATACTTTCAGAACTCTATACACTTCTAACTAAAAAAAGTTCATGTACGTATCAATTACTTGGTGGGATATGTATTACAAGAAACCAAATCATCTTTAATACTGATACATCTTATATGATTAAAAATATAACACATTATATCAAAACTCTAATTAAAAATTGGGATAAAACTAAATGCATAGAAATAGATGACACCATACAACCAAAATCCAACCCATCTCAGAAATAGAAAAAAAAAATGGTTAAAATCACAACTTGTGAAGATGACTCGACAAGATTCAAACTAGAAACAAAAATGCAATATCAACACAAGCAATTTTTAACGAGGTTCGGACAAAGCCTACTCCTCGTGGCCTCAAGTACGAGAGCCAAATCCACTAAGTATGTCAAAGGTTACAAGAGAGCAGGAGTTCAGACTTCACACACACAGATCCAAAGAAAAAGTAACAACAAGAAATCTACTCCCTGAACCAAGATGAAGTCACTGGCCACCAGCGAGACACTGCCACTGAGCACCTCGAAGCGAAACACCGCGTAACCTCTATAGATCCTTTCTTCTGGAGCAAGACCACCGTCTTCTCCTTCTCCTTCTCACATGCAATGGATTTGCAGGAGAAGATCGAACAAGCACTCGCAAGAACACGTAGGAGAAGAAACCACTCGGGATCTCTCTCTCTCTCTCTCTCTCTCTCTCTCTCTCTCTCTCTCTCTCTCTCTCTCTCTCTCTCTCTCTGTGTGTGTGTGTGTGTGTGTGTGTGTGTGTGTGTGTGTGTGTGTGTGTGTGTGTGTGTGTGTGTGTGTGTGTGTGTGTGTGTGTGAAACAAGCAAAGCGGCGAGGAAGAATAGAATGCCAGAATAGGGTTTCAGAGAAACCCTTAAATACTCAAGGCATCAGCTGAGACACGCGGAGCTCCAGTTACCTCAGGTGGATCAGGTCTAGGGCGGCCAACTTCTTCTCTAGATCACGGGTCAAGCTTCTACAAAATGGGCCCAAAAACAAGACAGACCCAACACCCCTATTCTAATGATCTGTTACAAATGAAGCCCAAATTAAATAGATAATTTCCAATTTAGGAAATCACCATTACAATTTGCCCTCTTGATTTTCTAAGACATACAATCCCTAGTCCTAACTGTAGAACACAACTATTTTCCAACGGGACTAAGAGCAGATTTTGGACATTCCAACCATCGTCGGCCAATCTTCTGAATTTGCCTTAAGGTACATCCCAGATGTGCATCTGACTCCTGCAAAATGCAAATTTATCAGCAGTCACAATTTTTGTACCAAAATCTGCAGGGTTCAGATCTCCTTTGATCTTCTTTACCACAACCTATTTCTTTTCAACCAAATCACGAATAAAATGATGTCTCACATCAATGTGTTTGGATCTCTCATGATACACAGGATCCTTACACAAATACAATGCACTTTGGCTATCCATATACAACTCAGGTAAGAATGAGGTGCAATGGATTTCATTCAGTATGCCAGTCAACCATGTTCATTTTTTTGCAGCTTCTGTAGCTGCTATATACTCAGCTTATGTGGATGGCAGAGACACAACAGATTGCTGTTGAGACTTCCAAGATACACAGTTACCTGCCCAAGTATAAAAGTAAGCAGTAGTGGATTTTCTAGTGTCCTTATTACTGGCATAATCAGAATCTACAAACCCATGTAACTCATTTCTAGAAGTGTGTTCAGAGAATACCAAACACATATTTTTAGTACCACACATGTATCTCAGAACATATTTCATAGCAGTCCAATAAAGTTCACCAGGATTAGACATGAATCGACTTAACACACTGATAGCAAAAGCTAGGTCAGGTCTAGTACACAGCATAGTGTTAGGAAACAGAACTCAGGAACCTCAGTTCCCATGAGAGTTCCTTTCCTCAGTTTCTCTACTTTTGAAGATGACAAATACTTTGATACTAATGTTTTATCTCAAAGATGTGTTTAAAGGAACCACAGGACAGTTACTGAAACCATGGAAGCCAAACAAGACAAACAAACCAAACAAGCAAGCCAAAGGAACCTAGAAGTGCAACACGTGACTTTGCTTTTCCCGATAAAGCTGGGAACGCTGAACCTCAGACAAAAGATGGTGAAAGCGACATGAGCAAAGCTTCTAAAGCCTGCCACCATCCAAAGGAAAGCTCCAAGCTGTCCAGAACAAAGTTCCAAAGTATCTAGGTTGTTGAACCTCGGACGAAAGGTGGTTGACAACGACATGACAGATTCTTCTGAAGCTGTTGACCAACCAATGTGGATTCTGAGTTGCCTAGGTTGTCGGTACATGTCTAAGTCAGCGTGAATCAAGGATCACCACACAACCTAGGTCAAGCTTGCTCTATGGGAACCGAGAGAAGACTCAACCTCGAGAATACACTATATAAGGAAGACAAGCTTTAGTGTTATTCAAAAGCACTACAACAAGAATCACACTTCATAGCAAACATCAAAGTGTGAACTCTCAACAAGATCATCAACTCAAACCAAGATCAAGAGGAACCAGTCAAGGAACCCGAGAGCTGTGTGCTAGTTTCTGTGACTGTAAGTGAGTTAGTTCCTTAGTGCTTAGGACTGCTTCTTGGATTGATTACACTTTCTGTTAAGTTTATCTAGGATTGTCTAACTGTGTGTAAGACAAAGAAACTGTGTGTTTGTTCCTAGAGTAACCTGTAACCGAAGTGATAAGAAATCAAGAAGTGGACCTTGAAATCCTTTCGAAAGAAAGGTAGTGGTTTTTATCCTAGATTGCTAGTTGGCAATCGAAGGTTTCCACTATAAGGAACTTGTTCATTTATATTTGATTGTTTATTTCCGCTGCGAAGGGAACTGTAATCTGTATTCTCAGTTCTCTTGTTCTTAATCTAACAATCACGATCCTACAATTGGTATCAGAGCAGGAAAAGCTCTAGATCTTTGTTTAAGTTTGCAGATCTAAGATGTCTCAGTCAAACAAGTTTGAGCTCGGAATCTCCACCAACAAATTACATCTCCGAAAGAAGGGAGAGGAAACATGGTGGGCCAAGTGCATGGAGAGCCACATAAAGACCAATGACTACCAATGCTGGAGGGTAGTCGAGAATGGAGATGGCTATGTCAATCTCAATCAAAAGGATGAAGAATGGAAACTTGAGCATTATGTCATCATGGAAAAGAATGCCAAGGCTAGACAGTTCATTCTCAATGGACTGGATAGAGAAGATATGGACAAAGTCATAGGAATCAAGACGACGAAAGAGATGTGGCAAGCACTCAAGGATATGCATGAAGGAAGTGAGGAACTAAAGCAAAGCAGGAAGTTTGCTTTAGAAGGAGAATACCACACATTCAAAATGATGGAAACTGAAACCATTTCTGAGTATTACTCACGCTTCAACAGGCTCATTGGAAAGCTAACAGCTGCTGTGGTCATCCTTGATGAAGTCTCCAAATCACTGGTGGTAATCAATGGACTTAACTCTAAGTTCACCCTCATTAAGGGAATCATGAAGAACACCCCGGGTATCCAATCTCTTCTCTTGACTCAAATCATAGGAAAACTGGAAGTTGAAGAAGGAGAACACACCAAAAGCAATGCTGACAAGAAACTGGAGAAAGGAATTGCCCTCAAAATCTCCAAAGCCTTCTCAAGGCTTAAAATGGAACAGGAGAACTCAGACTTAGAAGATGAGAAGGATGAACTTACAGCTCTCTTCACAAAGAACATTAAAAAATTCTTTGTAAAGGGAAAGTTCCAAAAGGACAGTTCCTCTTACACTGGACCAAGGAGAGATCTCAAAGATGTATCTTGCTATGAGTGCAAGGAAAAGGGACACTATGCTAAGAATTGTCCCAACAAAGAAGACTCCAAAGAAGATGAAAGACCTCAAAGGAAAAAAAAACTCTTGTGGCCTCATGGGAAGAAGACTCAGATGAGGAACTAGATCTGAGTGGATTCTCTGGAGGAAGATGCCTCATGGCAAAAGGAGATCCAAGTGACTCAGAAGACCTTGAGGTAACTTCTGATGACTTCTTAAAAACTCTAATTGATTGTGACAAGAAACAACTTCTAAATATCATAAAAAATCTAGGGAAGGAAACTAGTGCTCTTCAACAAAAACTTGATGATTGTAAAGATGAGATTGCTTGTTTAACTGTTGAGAACTCTGTATGGAGTAAGAAACTTGAAGAAACTGAGAAAGATCTTGTTGAAACCAAATCCAAACTCATGGAAGTTAGTAATATGCATGCTAGTTCCCTTAAAATTTGCCAATCTTGTAGTGAATCTAAGATAGATCTGTTACAGTTCCTATGCATGATAACCTATATGGAAATGTCTTGCTTCAATCTATAATTGATAGGTTAGATGATCTCACTGATTCTATAAAAGAAAAAACAGTAAATCAAACTGTCTTTGTGAAATAACGCCATGGAGTTGGATACATTAACAACAAGATCAATGATGATGCTGAAAATGAAAAGGTTAGACGTGAACTTGTTGAGATGAATGAGAACCTCAGTACTTCTCTTGCGACTTCTCGAGATAGGAATCAGTTCCTATTAGAGAAGATCATGGTTCTTGAGAACAAGGTTGAGGTTGCCAAGCTTCTCGTAGAAAATTCTAAAAGTCCAAGAGGGACCCTAAGGCCTTTGAAAGGGAACCTAAGGGAAAGGAGAAAGTATCTCCTAAAGACAAGTGGTTCACTAACTCCTTTGCTCACAAAAGATACGTGGACATGGCTCATGGTAAGGTTAGAAATAATGTTGATTTCAATAAAAGAAAAAATGAAAAACCTTTTAGGCCAGGAAAGGGAAAATATGGTCATGTTATGTACAATCGTCTGTGTTTCTATTGTGGTAAGAATGGTCATTACAACACTGAGTGTCCTAAGAAAAGAAACTATGATAATGAGAAAAGTGCATACTACCATGAAAGGAACCAGTTCCCTTGTCATTCACAGACTCGCAATAATAAATCACATGCTAATCCCCCCAGTAAAGCCAAGCTTCACTTGGTTCAGAAATCTTAGTTTCCTTGTGTGCAGAAAGAAGAGAGGCAACCTCAACTATGGTATATTGACAGTGGTTGCTCGTGCCATATGACCGGAAGAAGAAATCAAATGACCTCTCTTCAACCCCTCCAAGGAGGGAACATCTCCTTTGGAGACAAAAGCAAAGGGAAAATTTATGGGATAGGAACTATGAATCTCAATGACCACATTAAGATAAACAAAGTTCACCTTGTTGATAATCTTGGTTTTGATCTAATTAGTGTGTCACAGCTGTGTGATCAAGGAGACAACGAAGTTAGATTCAAATCAAATGAATGCACTGTCCTTAACTCCTCGGGACAAATCATCTTAAAAGGTAAAAGGTTCAATAATGTGTATGTTGTTGACCCTTCCTTCGTTCCCAAGGAGAAACTATGTCTCTCAACTGTGAATGATCAAACGAACTTATGGCATCAACGTCTTGGTCATGCAAGTACCAAATTAATCCAAAAGCTACACTCAAAGGAGCTAGTCAGAGGCCTCCCAAAGATAAGTGGCATATCTGAGGAACTATGCTCAGACTGTGTAAGAGGGAAACAAGCTCGGAGTTCCTTTAAATCCAAGAATATGGTAAGTTCCTCAAGGCCCCCTTGAACTCATTCACATGGACCTTTGTGGACCCATGAGAGTTCAAAGCCTAGGAGGAAACAGGTATATCTTTGTTCTCGTCGATGACTTCTCTCGTTTTACTTGGACAATATTCATAAAATCTAAAAGTGAAGTCATTGGACGATTTAAGGATCTGGTTCCCATGTTAGAAAAATCTCTCGATTGTTCCATCAATTCTATTCGTTCTGACCATGGTACTAAGTTCGGAAATGGAGAATTTCTAACCTTTTGCAGTGAGCATGGCATTGATCACAACTTCTCTGCACCATACACTCCTCAACAAAATGGAGTAGTGGAAAGGAAGAATAGAACCTTAGAAGACATGGCTCGAACTATGCTCAACTCAAGTGGACTCCCTCAATCATTCTGGGCTGAGGCAATCAATACAGCCTGCTACATCATCAATCGAGCTATGCTTCGCCCAATCACAGAGAAGACACCCTATGAACTTCTAAGAGGAAGAGTTCCCAACATTTCACATCTTAGGGTGTTCGGATGCAAATGCTTTGTGCATAACAATGGGAAAGATAATCTTGGCAAATTCGACCCAAGGAGTGATGAAGGGATCTTCATTGGATATGTCTCAAGCAGCAAAGCATACAAGGTCTTCAACAAAAGGACTAAAAAGATAGAAGAAAGTGTTCATGTTATTTTTAATGAGAAATCACTTGGTAGAAATATGCAGAACACCACCAGCCCCTTTGAAGATCCATTTCCCAAGCCACCTCAAGAAGATCCAGATGAAGACATCACACCTCCTAGTTCCTACCTAGCTGTACAAATTCTTCCACCAGTTCCCATGGACAATCAACAATAATCCATTTCTGGGAACCATGAACATGAAGACAATACCTGTGGAGACATAAATGATTCATCCTCTCACATGTTCTTAAATGGAGAAGGTGATCCCAACATAGAAGTTGAAGCTGAATGTTCAAATCAAGCTGCCTCCACATCAAATGCTCTAGCTCCCAATAGAGAAAGAAGGACCATCAAGCCTCCTGTCAGGTTCGAAGATCTAACCTTTTATGCTTTCAAAGTTTTCTTATCTATTGTGGAACCAAAGAACATAGGTGAAGCACTGAAGGATGTAGATTGGATCCAAGCCATGCAAGAAGAACTTCATCAGTTTGAAAGGAACAAAGTATGGCATCTAGTTCCCTGCCCTAAAGATAAGCATATCATAGGAACCAGATGGGTTTTCAGAAATAAGCTCGATGACTCAGGAGCTGTAATTAGGAACAAAGCAAGGCTTGTTGCTCAGGGATACAATCAACAAGAAGGAATCGACTATGATGAAACCTATGCTCCAGTGGCAAGGATTGAAGCAATAAGGTTATTTGTTGCATTTGCATCACACAAGGGTTTCAAACTATTCCAAATGGATGTAAAGGCCGCCTTCCTCAATGGCATTCTTCAAGAGGAAGTCTATGTCAAGCAACCACCCAGTTTTGAAGACAGTGATCATCCAGACCATGTCTATTTCCTAGACAAAGCCTTGTATGGTCTCAAGCAAGCCCCTAGAGCTTTGTATGATCGTCTTGCCCAGTTCCTACTCTCCAATGGTTACAGGCGTGGAATCATTGACAAGACTCTCTTCATTCTAGAAGAAGAAGGTAACATCCTAGTGGTTCAAATTTATGTTAATGATATCATTTTTGGTTCCACTAACCTATCCCTTGTAGATAAGTTCAAAGACTTGATGAGCAGTGAATTTGAAATGAGTCTCATAGGGGAACTCACCTTCTTCCTCGGATTGCAAATATCCCAAAAGAAAGATGGCATACAAATTCACCAACAAAAGTATGTCAGGGAACTGTTGAAAAAGTTCAAAATGGAGTCTTGCAAGCCTCTCTCCACTCCTATCTCTACAATCGCCCATTTGGACAAAGATCACTCAAGTCCTCTTGTGGAAGAAAAGCTCTATAGAGGTATGATAGGTTCTCTCATGTATCTAACAGCTAGTCGTCCAGATATTGTGTTTGCTGTTTGCTTGTGTGCAAGGTTTCAATCATGTCCAAGAGAAACACACTTAGCAGTTGTGAAAAGGATATTTCGATATCTCAAGGGAACTGACTCACTCTGCATTTGGTACCCCAAAGAGTGTCCCTTTGAGCTGATAGGTTTCACTGATGCTGATTATGCTGGATACTTGGTGGATAGGAAGAGTACTTCTGGAATGGCACAGTTCCTAGGCCCTTGTCTTGTGTCATGGGGTTCAAAGAAACAAATCTCAGTCTCCCTCTCCACCACAGAATCTGAGTACATTACAGCTGTCTCTTGTTGTTCCCAACTCTTATGGCTAAAGCAACAACTCACGGATTTTGGTATGTCTTATGGTCCTCTCACTATTCTTTGTGATAATACTAGTGCTATAAACATTTCTAAGAATCATGTGCATCATACTAGGACCAAACATATAGATATAAGGCATCACTTCCTTAGAGATCATGTTGAGAAAGGGAACATCATTATGTAATTTTGTAGGACTGAAGATCAGATTGCAAATATATTCACCAAAGCTTTGAATAGAGTTTCCTTCGAGAACCTTAGATTAGAACTGAGAATGATTCCTATAAACTAGCAGTTCCTTTAGTTTAAAGTTACTCTACAGTTCCCTTGATTGACTAGTTTAGATCATTTTGCTTACTTTTGTCTTGGATTCATTGTGTTATCTCTTTTGCAATAGACCCTCATATCCATAATGGTTACTCCAAAGGCTTTGATAAATTTTTCTAGTTCTTCTCCTTGAATGTTCATTTTTCATTTTAACTCAATCATTGTCCAAGTTTCTTTGTTGGCCCAAAAGTCACAATCTGATCATATTCTAACCCAATAATACAAGCCGAAATGATGATTGTGTACTATGACCCTTCCTTGCCTCATTGCACAATCTAATTTCCTATGATCCATCTCTTAACCCTCTCTGGAAATTAGTGTGTGATGCGATAAATGGCCTTCCCCGATTTCTTTTATGGGAACGTACTTTCATGTTCTATGTCTTAAATCCCCACATCAAAGGTTCCCATATATCCCTCTAGCACAATGAAAAAATCGCCAGAAAGGAACTAGGTAAGGCAATTCTCCAAACGGCTAGTAGAAACTCGCTCTTCCCAAGATGACATTTATTGCAAATCAACAGCGTCAGAGACTCTGATCAGCCCTGCATTGTTGCCATTTTTTATCATTTGCTTTTTGAAATTGTGACCGTTGCAAAGCCGAAAAAGCTGCAAGTAAAAGAGTCGTTTCCAAATATCAGAGTTCCCAGAAATCTCTCTCCCCAACGGCTTGATTCTCAACGGCTCCAAACGCTGCTCAAGGGTTATTTAGGGGCTCCTGTTTGAATGAGCCGAGCACTCTGCTTCCCTTTCCCTCTCTAGCTTTCTCATCCTCTCGCTTTCTCTCGTTCTCTTGCTCTTTTCTCTCTCTCAAAAACACCAAACTCCTCAAATGGCCAACAAAGACCTCAACCCTCACTTTGCTCAAGATGAGGAAGAAGTTGCTGTCCTCAGAGCCTTCATAGAAAAGAGAGCCGCCTCATCCTCCAAATCCCTTGATATAACCCCCACACAAAAAAACCTTACCCAAGCAAACAGAAGAGGTGGAAAAGGAACTCCATCATGAATCTGAATCAGCTACTCGCACCGTCTCTGATGGCGGTTCCCATGATTCATCTCCAGACAAGGATACTCTGGAGGTTCACAGCTCCGATCCCTCGTCTGTCAGCCTCAAATCCAAGCATGCTCCCTCAGTTGCAACTAGGCTCAAGCTTCGCAAGCGGAGTTCCCAGGCCTTGGTTCCCTTCAACCCTGCCTCAGAAGAGCCGACCCCCTCCAAAAAGCTAAAATCAACATCCCTCTCTTCCTTGTCCACCAGAGCTATAACCTCCACCTCCAGCCTGGGGAAAGTGTCTTCCTCCTTTGCTAAGAGGAAGATTCTCAAACCCCTCATCATTGGTGAGGAATTTTGGGCCCAGCCCCTTGAAGAGGAGGATGAAGCTCAATTCAGTGATGCCCTCAGCGCATTTCACTCTTTGCTCCAGTTCCAAGGGTGGGACCAGATCTTGGTGGAACCATTCTCCGTCTCAGATGAAGTTGTTCGAGTCTTCTACCAAAATATGACCTTTGTGCTAGCCAAGGCGGGTTCTCCCTACAATGATGCCATCGTTCAATGGAAGGGAACTATGTTTCCTTTGTCCCCAAGCATCATTGCCTCTGCCTTAGGCATTGAGTACAGGCCTGGCTTTGACATTCTGCATTAAAAGAAGACTTGGCCAAAAGGAAAAGGCTACAAAACCAAGACTGAGGTGGTAAGCACGCTCTATGATGGCGACAATCCCAAGAATCTGCTGACCAAAGGGCTCTCTCTATCCAACAAGCTGCTGCACTTCTGGATCATTCGGAATCTGGTTCCTAGGCAAGAGCACAGAGCCACAGTTCTCATCACAGATGCCATCCTTATGGAGAAAATTCTATCTGGGGAACAAGTTGATCTGCCTAAGCTGGTGCTAGCCCACATGCAATTCTGTCAATCCCATGAATCTCATGCCTTGCCCTTTCCTCACCTCATAAAAAACCTTCTCTCAATGCTCAACCTGTATCCAGCCGACCTCAATGAAACTGCTTACAGCAAGTTCCTCACCATGGCAACGGTGAAGAAGCTCAAAACCAAAGACCACCTGGATGCTCCCTCTGAAGTAAAAGCGGAATTGCCTAAGGAAAAGGCAAGTTCTCAAGCCACTCCAAGCTCTCTGCCTCCACTCTACCTTGTACAAGACTCATCTGCGATCCTAGCTTCACTGGGTCGTATTGAAAAAGATATCACAGATGGAACCAATGATATCTCTCTTACCATCCGTGATCAAGTGACAGAAATGGGGAAGACCAGGAATGCAATATCCGGTCTAATGAGTGTGATTCAGCAAACCTTGGAGGCTGCAACTGGAGGAGCTCAAGCAGGAAAAGAAGAGGAAACTGAGGAACAGAAGAATGCTGAAGAGGAGGAGGACACTACGAAGCCATAGGAACGTCTCTCCTAGTTCCCAGTGCTATAACGCCACATTGTGCTAGTAGTTCCTTAGGATCCTACATGCCTCCCCTCTCCCTCTCTTTTGTGTTTCAAGTTATTTGTGATCTTTTGTTTTTCTTTCCACTATGCATCATGGACACTGTATTGGCTTTAATGTCTAATGAACTTTTCTGGGTATGTTTCTAATGCATCATTTGTCTTTGCCTTCAGTTTCTATTATGGTAACTGTCATAGGTTTACAGCAATTGTTTATTTCACATTGATATCCTACACTTGATAAGTTAATTGATCTTTTCGATGATGTCAAAGGGGGGGGGGGGGAGAATGGATATGAACCTTGAACTCTTGGAACTACTGGACTTATAGGAAATCTAAACTCGTTCTATTTCTGAGGGGGAACTCGAATAACTTAGTTCATTTGCTTAGGGGGGATTTACAACTATTGAATGTTCTTTCATTATTTTGTAAAGTTGTAAATCTCTTAGCTCAACTGTTCTCATGAATTTCATGTCCTTATTATGTTGCCAGGTTCCTTATATTTGTCATCATCAAAAAGGGGGAAATTGTTAGGAAACGAAACTCAGGAACCTCAGTTCCCATGAGAGTTCCTTTCCTCAGTTTCTCTACTTTTGAAGATGGCAAATACTTTGATACTAATGTTTTATCTCAAAGATGTGTTTAAAGGAACCACATGACAGTTACTGAAACCATGGAAGCCAAACAAGACAAAGAAACCAAACAAGCAAGCCAAAGGAACCCATAAGTGCAACACGTGACTTTGCTTTTCCCGATAAAGTTGGGAACGCTGAACCTCGGACAAAAGATGGTGAAAGCGACATGAGCAAAGCTTCTAAAGTCTGCCACCATCCAAAGGAAAGCTCCAAGCTGTCCAGAACGCTGAACCTCAGACATTGGTCGGTGAAAGCGACATGTCAAAGAGCTTGTCACCATCCAGAGCAAAGTTCTAAAGTATCTAGGTTGCTGAACCTCGGACGAAAGGTGGTTGACAACGACATGACATATTCTTCTGAAGTTGTTGACCAACCAATGTGGGATCTGAGTTGCCTAGGTTGTCGGTACATGTCTAAGTCAGCGTGAATCAAGGATCACCACACAACCTAGGTCAAGCTTGCTCTGTGGGAACCGAGAGAGACTCAACCTTGAGAATACACTATATAAGGAAGACAAGCTTCAGTGTTATTCAAAAGCACTACAACAAGAATCACACTTCATAGCAAACATCAAAGTGTGAAGTCTTAACAAGATCATCAACTCAAACCAAGATCAAGAGGAACCAGTCAAGCAACCCGAGAGCTGTGTGCTAGTTTCTGTGACTGTAAGTGAGTTAGTTCCTTAGTGCTTAGGACTGCTTCTTGGATTGATTATACTTTCTGTTAAGTTTATCTAGGATTGTCTAAATGTGTGTAAGACAAAGAAACTGTGTATTTGTTCCTAGAGTAACCGGTAACCGAAGTGATAAGAAATCAAGAAGTAGACCTTGAAATCCTTTCGAAAGAAAGGTAGTGGTTTTTATCCTAGATTGCTAGTTGGCAATCGAAGGTTTCCACTATAAGGAACTTGTTCATTTATATTTGATTGTTTATTTCCGATGTGAAGGGAAATATAATCTGTATTCTCAGTTCCCTTGTTCTTAATCTAACAATCACGATCCTACACATAGCATACATGACAGACCCCACAGACACATCATAGGGTATTTTAGACATCTTTTCTATGTTAGCACTAGTTTTGGGGCAATGTTCTCTAGAGAGCTCTAAGTGCCCTCCTAAGGGTATAGATGTAGGTTTAGAATTATCCATATTAAACCTATCAAGTACTTTCTGCACATAATCATTTTGAGAAAGCCACGTCAATTTTTTCTTTCTATCTCTGATGATTTTAGCATTCTCTTAGCATCACCCAAGTCTTTCATGTCAAAATGCAATTTAAGGTCCCTATTCACTCCAGAAAGCAGAACTTTAGAATTACACATCAACAAGATATCATCCACATACAGTAATACATACAAAGGGGATGAAGACTTAACATTTTTAAAGTACATGCATGTATCATAACTGATCCTTAAGAAGCCTAACTTTTCAATGCAAGCATCAAATTTTAGGTTCCATTGTCTAGGAGACTGTTTTTGTAACACCCCCAAATAACCTCTTGAAAGTATTACGGCCAGTGACCTCAGACGTACTGTCCGATGTCACCCAAGGCTTTTCCAGTTGATATAAATCATTAAACCAAGTCTCGGAATTTCAGCATAATTCCAAATACATCAAAATACATAATCAGAATCATTACAGCGGAAGTCTTTACACAAAACATATTTAACACAGCGGAAGTCTTTTAAATAATTAACAAAGGGTCTTTATCGCAATGATCACCCGTCAAGGATCCTCAACCTGGATAAAATCATTAAAACCACCGTTCATCTTCATAGTCGCTTCTAGCCTTACGGAACTGCAATACCTGATGTGCCGAATCGAACGGATGACACCAGCCAACCATGCAGAGAACAATTACGGTTGGTTAGTCTAATGAAAGACTAAGCAAGGGTACAAAGCAGAGTGGTTCGAAGTAGTCGTATTAGGTTAGACTCATCGTCTCTCGAATAAAAGTCGATCACGATAGTCAACCACCATACTTCTACTGAATACAAGAAAAGACATGATCAAGAGAAGATTCTGGAGACCGAGTCTCACAGCAATCAATCCCAAAAGAAGACTCCAACGAAAATGAGTCTTATCGGAAATATGACAAATGTTGGGAAACATTAATAATCACAGTATCGCATACGAGCGATTTAAAAGTTAAGACGAGTTTTCCTAGCTGCACTATCGCCTAGCTGCACTACTCGCCCAAGGGTATATAAATTATGTGCGACAACGGCACTTATCTTATTTAATTCCAAAATCCACATCACGTTATAAGCTTTTAAATCTCCCCACAAGAGATATCAGATCTCCTCACAAGAGATATCAGATCTCCTCACAAGAGATCTCAGAGGGAATGAATCCCGAAAGATTTGGCATTAGCGAAGTGCACCACCCTGAGTAAGGGCATGGTCATGACCTGAGAGAGTACTGGGGAAGAATCCACCAAGTACTAGTTATAAAGAAATAGCTAAACCCCTACAAGGTACATAGCGTTCCTATGAATACTCGTGCTAACTAAACAGTTCAACACAGTAATAATCCACATCAAAGCCATCGCGGCCAATAACGGATATAATAGTGTTGTTCTAACAGATATACAACCTATTATAATATCATCTTTTAATCAATTATTAACAAAGCTGTTCCCAACGAACAATAAATCAATAAATCATCCCAAATTAATTAACAACTAAACAATTGATAATTAATTGAAATATGGAATGATGAGCAAGAGCGAACTGTCACTTGCCTTAGATCCGACGAAAGCTTGAACAAAGCTTAGAGACAACGGGTTCCTGGGTCTGAAACTGGGACATATCTCGAATTATAAATCCCTAAGAAACGACCCATAACGAGACCCTAAGTTAGATTCAATGTCTACATAATTGAATCTAAAAGAATAGGAAAAGAATCGAAGGAACCGAGCCTCGCCCAAGACCACAACTCCCAAGAACACACACACACACGGACAGCTCGCCGCGGGTGCGGTGGAGCTCTTACCGCGGGTGTGGTGGGGTCACAGTGGTGAAGGCTTCGACAGCAAAGTTCAGAAAACTCACCCAACTCGAGTTGTTTGCTTTCGATTCGATTATGGTTCACTCTCCAAACACCTTAAACCTTCCAACACCACTTAGGAGTACCTTCTCCACTCAAGGAAAACTTCGGCGAAGCCCCGGCGAAAGCTTGGAAATCCGGCGGCAATGGAGAAAACAGAGGAGGAAGAAAACAGAGAAGGAAGAAGACGTTCAGCAGGGCGAATCTTCCTCTCCAGCTCCTCCCTTTTATATCCCCAATTCACCTCCACTTGCAAGGGGACAGAAGGGACGGCTAGGCAGGTTAGGCAGCCTGACAACCGGCGCCACTTGCTGCTGCAGAGGGGAAGAGGATAACGCTGCAGAAGGAAAATATCCCACCACGGGGTGCGGCAGAGTGCGGCAGGGTGCGGTGGTGGTGCGAACAACCCCTGGGCGATGTCGCGATGTAGGATCTTGACTCCTCAAGCTAGGTTGAATCTTCTCCTCCGTAGCCAAAGTGATGGCTTTCCTAGGGTTAAAGAGATACCCTTTCTAACGCGTCAAAGAGATGACGAAGAGGTCAAAGAGATGACCTTGAGTACCGAAGAGACGGTGAATGATTTGCTCGAAGCGACGAGCTACGGGATAGGTTGATCCGGAGATCGAAGGGTTGACGTTAGGATTCAAGGAAGGAGCGTACTCAACTTCTAAGGAGCGAACTCAACTTGTAAACTAAAATCCAATGTAAAGAATACAAACTAGGGTTTCAAGTGTTTAAATAGGTCAAATAAAATAACATAAAATAATATTAAAATTGTTCAGCAAACGAAGAGACGACGAAGCGAAAACGCTGACGCGGGCCGCGACTCGGTCCAGAACTCGGCCGAGTTCTGGGCCGAGTTGTTGTCGGTAAATGCACTCGAGCAGAGACGGAAAAATCACCGACAACTCGGTCCAGAACTCGGTCGACAACTCGGTCCAGAACTCGGTCGAGTTCTGGGCCGAGTTCTTCACTGTTGCAAGGACTCGGCCGGGGTTGATAACTCGGCCCAGAACTCGGCCGAGTTCTGGACCGAGTCGCGGCCCGCGTCAGCGTTTTCGCTTCGTCGTCTCTTGGCACAACTCTCATTAAAATTCCGTCGATGCAATCAAAATTTCGCTTCGGCCGGGGTTGATGCAATCAAAATTTCGTCGACAACTCGGTCCAGAACTCGGTCGAGTTCTGGGCCGAGTTCTGGGCCGAGTTCTTGGCACAACTCTCATTAAAACGCGGTTTTGACCATCGTCTTGTTGAAATCTTCATTCGACGTAAACTATGAAGTTGTAGATCTTTGAATCAACTTTTCAACACATCTTGAATCATCACTAGATCAATTTTCTAGCCATAGTTATGGCTGTTTTACCGAAGACTGTCCAGAACCAAATTGACAGTAACTATTCCGAACTTGCACAACACTTCACCCTTTGCTTGAGCCTCTTCCTTGGAGGTCTTTGATTAAGTCTCACATGCATGTTGCTATCAGGTGGTCTCCTCAGACCGCCTCACCTGTTTGGCCTTCGCCGCAGGTGCGGCCACTTGACCGCGGGGTGCGGTCAAGGCCATTTTTCATCCTTTTGTCCGATTTAAACTTTGGGTTAATCTTCTTAACCCCGGGTTAAATATATTCGTACACAAATGACTATTTAACCTTGAACATGTGTCAACTGTATTTTATATTACTCAGAAAAAATAATATAGAGATCAAACATATTACCGAATGTCTGAACTTCTCTGAATTTAATCTGACTTGTAATACGGGAGTTGGAAAAATTCCAAATTATCCTTATAAAATGAGGGATATTACAGTTTTAACCCATAAATAGATTTCTTAAGCAAGTATGCATAGTCAGGTTTATCCTTATCAACAAAGCCCTTAAGTTGTCTCATGTAGATAGTTTCATTCAAATCTCCATGCAAAAAAGCAGTTTTTACATCCATTTGTTCCAATTCCCAGTCAAACACAGTGCACATAGAAAGCAAAAGTCTCATAGTTTTGTATTTTACTACAGGTGCAAAGATGTCAGTATAATCCACCCCTTCTCTTTGGGTGAACCCTTTTGCCACTAATCTAGCTTTAAACCTAGAAGGTTCATTAGCATTGTTGCCCTCTTTTATCTTATAAATCCACTTACAGTCAACAAGCTTAGATTTCTCAGGTTTGGGCACTAAAGTCCAGGTCCTATTGATTTTCATAGATTCAATTTCCTCATGCATAGCACTTAGCCATTTCTTAGCATCAGGGCATCTAATAGCTTGCTAATAAGTATCAGGAGTATAGGGTTGCTTTATAACAGTGGCAGTCATGAAAGCATATTCAATGAGATTCACATAATCAGTGTAGTAAATATACTCAACAATATTGGAAGAAAATTTCTTATTAGGGATTCTAAGCCTTGGGTCTCTATCTCTAGTAAGTTGGTAGTTATCCAGTTCATGCATATTAGGAGTTTCAATTTCCATTCTATTGTCATGCATATCAGAAGACTGGATACTAGAAGGAAAGTTAGAATTTTCTTCCCTGTTATCCTCCCCTAATTGTTGTGTATCATTTTCTCTCAGAGGCTGATTACTTGGCTCATCACTTGAGTCTTCTCTTGACTCATTGGGGCTTGTCTGCACCCCACTTGTACTTCTGTTGGACTCACTATCTGACATGGTGTAGTGACCAATGTCAAACTCCTCTTCATCTAGAATGTGGTTTTCTGTTGGTGTGTAGAAGTGCCTTGGTGGTATCTTTTCACCATCATCACCTTCTAGGGTACCTGTCACCTTGGTTCCAGCTGTTAGAACATTTTTGAAATGAAAATCATTTTCATTAAAAGTAACACTCCTAGCTATGATCACCTTATATCCATGAGGTAGTACAAGGAGTAACATATACCCCTTTACACCCTCATGATATCCTAGCATCACACATTTCTGAGCCCTAGGTTTTAACTTACCCTGTGTGATTTGAGAGTAAGCAGTGCAACCAAAGGCCCTTAAGTGTGTGAGACTAGGATTCTTTCCTATCTACATCTCTTGTGGAGTTTTGAAACTTATGACAGATAAGGGTGATCTATTTATGAGATAGGTTGTTGTCATTACAGCCTCACCCCAAAGAGAGTGTTTCAGACTTGAGCTTATAAGCATGCACCTTGTCTTGTCTAGCAAGGTCCTATTCATTCTTTCAGCTGTACCATTTGGTTGTGGAGTTCCAGGCACTGTTAAGTGTCCTTTGACTCCATTTTTGTGACAGTAATCATTAAACTCTTCATTGCAAAATTCTAAGCCATTGTCAGTTCTGAGACATTTAAGTTTCTGACCACTTTGGTTTTCAACAGCACATTTCCAGGTTTTGAAAGCAGTAAAAGCTTCATCTTTAGTTTTTAGAAGATAAAGCCAGACTTTCCTAGAGTAATGATCAATGAAAGAGATAAAATATCTCTTACCTCCTATTGTATTTACCTGTGCAGGGCCCCAAAGATCTGAGTGTACATACTTAAGAGGCTTATTGGCAACATAAGAGGATCTAGAAAAAGAATCATTAGTCTTTTTACCAAATATGCAATCTTCACAGAAATTTAAATCACAAGGGTTTTTTTATCAATTAAACCATGTTTATGCAAATAGCTCAGACCTTTATTACCTATGTGTCCCATTCTGCTATGCCAGATCTTAGTTTGGTCAAAGGTCAAACAATTATCAACAGTGGAGAGATTTATTTCAGGTGAAGTAATAACATGATATAGCCCACCCTTCTTAATTCCCTTAATAAGAGTAGTCTCATTCTTGATAACTTCTCTTATACCATTATGAGTAATAATTTGACACTTAAGATCATCAAAAACAGATTCTGACAAAAGATTTCTCCTCAACTTAGGAACCCATCTTACATTCTGTAAAACCCTAACTTTCCCATCATGCATGCAAAGAGGTACATTACCAACCCCTCTAATAGCTAAGGAGCTATGATCTCCTAACATGACTTTGCCCCCATCAAATTCAGTTAACAAACTAAAGACAGATTTGTTAGAAGTAGCATGCATGGTACAGCCAGAATCAAGAATCCATTCATCATCATGAGGAGAATCAGAGCACACAAGTAATTTACAATCATAGTATCCTTGAGACTCAAACACAGAAGCAGAGTTCTCATTCCCAGATTTTTCAGCATCTTCCTTTTTCTTTTTATAGCAATCTTTAATAAAATGTCCCAACTTACCACAAAAGAAACATTTCTTCTTTTTATCATTTTCAGAATTAGAGGCAGAGGACTCATCTTTCTTATGCTTTTTGTGTTTAAACTTCTGTTTATTCTTGCCTTTAGCCATAAGAACTTCTTACTTAGTCTCAACCTTTTTCTCAGTTTTGGTTTTAAACACCTTCAAAGACTCATTTTTCTCAGTTATAGCTTCAATGATTTTTGCTTTAGTCAAAGTTTCATTACTATACTGTATGACATCCTTAAGTGTATCAAACTGAGCAGGCAAGGCATTTAGAAGTAAAACAGCTTGATGAGTCTCTTCTATTTTGTCATTACATCTTTCTAAGTCTTGTGTCATTCTAAGCATTTTGTCAAGATTGTCATTTAATGTGATATTAGTATCCATCTTAAAAGTAAACAATCTGCATAACAATGAGATCCTAGAAGGCATAGACTTAGTAAGATATAGAGCTTCTAATGCATTCCAGAGAGTAAGGGCAGTAGTAGGTTGTACCACATGTCTGGTTACATCATCAGAGAGCCTTATCAAGATTTTTGAATGAGCTTGCTCATCCATCTCCATTTTCCTAGCAGTTGAGGTCTCAGTAAGGTAGTCACCTTTTACAGCTCTATAGCATTTCTCCTTGATGAGAATAGCCCTCATTTTTACTTGCCACATGGCAAAATCCGAGGTGCCATCAAATGGCTTCATTCTGAAGTTGTTCTCTGTCATTGGTACCTAACACAAACACTCAAGTCAGAAGGTAACCCAAAAAATCAATAGAGAAGTATAGAAAACAAAAGTACAGACACAACTATACTCAGAGAATCCCTATTCGAAAAACAAGATAATTCAAGAAGGATTCTATTAGCAATACCAGAGGTTACTAATTTTTAATCAAGATCAAAAGAACTAGAGAATGAGCAATATTCACCAGTTCACAACAGATGCAGGAAATCACATGTTATGCAAGAGACATATTCAAAAATAAAGAGAACCAGAAACATGCATAATCATGGGGAATCAATCGAGTCAAGAAGCGGATTCAAGACCAATATCTTTTCACAAAGCGACATGCAAAACCCTAAGCAGTACATCCAAAATCACACAAGATCTAGAAGCAAAAAAACTCAGAGAAACCACTCTGATACCAATCTGTGAAGATGACTCGACAAGATTCAAACTAGAAACAAAAATGCAATATCAACACAAGCAATTTTTAACGAGGTTCAGACAAAGCCTACTCCTCGTGGCCTCAAGTACGAGAGCCAAATCCACTAAGTATGTCAAAGGTTACAAGAGAGCAAGAGTTCGGACTTCACATACACAGATCCAAAGAAAAATTAACAACAAGAAGAATCTACTCCCTGAACCAAGACGAAGTCACCGGCCACCAGCGAGACACTGCCACCGAGCACCTCAAAGCGAAACACCGTGTAACCTCTACAGATCCTTTCTTCTGGAGCAAGACCATTGTCTTCTCCTTCTCCTTCTCACATGCAATGGATTTGCAGGAGAAGATCGAACAAGCACTCGCAAGAACACGTAGGAGAAGAAACCACTCGAGATCTCTCTCTCTCTCTCTCTCTCTCTCTCTCTCTCTCTCTCTCTCTCTCTCTCTCTCTCTCTCTCTCTCTCTCTCTCTGTGAAACAAGCAAAGCGGCGAGGAAGAATAGAATGCCAGAATAGGGTTTCAGAGAAACCCTTAAATACTCAAGGCATCAACTGAGACACGCAGAGCTCCAATTACCTCAGGTGGATCGGGTCTAGGGCGGCCGACTTCTTCTCTGGATCACGGGTCAAGCTTCAACAGAATGGGCCCAAAAACAAGACAGGCCCAACACCCTTATTCTAATGATCTGTTACAAATGAAGCCCGGATTAAATAGATAATTTCCAACTTAGGAAATCACCATTACAAAACCAAACTTCCATAAAATTAATTTTGATAGATCTAAACAATAAAATGGAGAAGCGGGCATCAACTTCATTATTAGAATTGACAAAGCATAAACTATTAGGATGTGAATCCACAAATATGGTAAAAATTCAATCCTATTAGCTGAAGTTAATGCTCTTAGGAAAAACATTCTAAATGCTAAAAAGGTAGATCAACATTAAATTACTTAAAATTGAAGATGATAATTTATGTCTTATTAACTCTGTTTATTGTATTTGGACTTGTCATTGGAAAAATCAAAATGATTGTCGTTGACATCTTAGTGGACCTTCATTATTTTTCGAAAATCTATATATATTAGACACATTTTTCGTGAGGTCAATCATGTTGCTGGTAGACTTGAATCCCTTAGCTTTTTACCTACGATGTCTAACTTAAGTAATGATTGGTTGTCATACTTTAGAGTGGTTTTTGGATAAATCTTGAGACCACTCAAATTATTTTCTTATAAAAATAAATAAAATAGAAAAAGAATAAACTTTAGCTTGGATTTGACTATAGTTTGTACCTTCATCACATGCATTATTTTCTTTGCAAACAAAACCTGACCAGCTTTCGATGATAAATTTTATTAAGTTGATTAACGAGTAATTCACACTATACTAGGCTACATATTAGATTTATAATAACGACAATTTTTCATTTCATGATGGAAACTGTAAAATTGATCATTCTATAAAGTACTACAGGAATGTTTCAACAAAGAGTTCCTTTTATGAAGTGCATTAAGGAAGGACCGGATTCATCTTGGGTTTTGGGTTATAGCTCTCACTGGAAATTTAAAAAAATAAAAAATGTTTTTTTTTTAATATTTTTTAATTCTTTTCTTAAAAAATTTCCTTCAAAATAATTTATCTATTTTATAATTTATTTTTAAAACTAATATTTATATTATATTTGTTATGCTTAATCCTCAAAAATACTAAGAAAATACAACTTTATCCAATTTACGCACACATCTTTAAATAAAAATGCCATATATTCTATATATCTATCCTTATTTGTTTTTAAGAGTTTTAAAATTTGGGGTTTATCGATTCACATATTTGAAATCAATTTTTTAATATAAATTTGTTGGAATTACGCGGTGAAAGTATTATATAATGATGAAATTTGTTTAAATTGTGTAATGTTTAGATCAATCTTGAGTAAAATTGCATTTGGGGCTTGAATATAGGGTTCGTGCGCAAGCCGCGCATAAAGCCCAGCACATAAGTCTAATGGAGTTTCATTCTAACACCAATTGACAACAGGATGAGTAATCCACTAAGCTTATTTTTTTCGATCATTTGCCCGGTTCGAATGATCATTGTCACTCTACGTTCGGACCGGGTTCTGATTAACCACCTTCTGGTGGGCGGACCCTCCTAACACTAATTGCTCCATACACACCGTTAGAAGGACTCGAACTCGAGACATCTGGATAGAACGTTTAAGGGGTCTAGCGCCAATACCCACTAGACCAACTAGATGTTGATAACCCCATAAGCTTATATATTAGTCTTATTTAGTTTCTTTTTTTTTAATGTGCGATAACTTTATTCTCCACAAACCCGACCCGTACTTAGTATGAACTCAAAATGATCGAATCCGAAACCGACTTGACCGGCCATATTGACATATACGTTTAATCCATGTATTACAGTATGAACTCGTGATGACATGACATATTTCACTACTTGCATTGCAAAATATATATAGATATAATCCATCATCCACTAATTACAGTACTAGCTAGATGCATTATTGATGTATACATGATAGAGTTGAAAGAGAGGGTAGTAAAAAAGGGAGTTCTTCATTGGAGGGTGACCTCGTATATATGATTCTAAAACGTCGACAATATGCCTACAGTCTGCATGACTGCATGCAGACCCACAAATATATATATATATGATTGAGAAGCACGATTTTGCGCGTTTGCTTGGATGAGTCCAAATAAACCCTACGACGAACGACAGCTAGACTTTTTATGTCTTCTTTATATATAAACTAGTACAGAATATATATATATATATAATATATTTCTTCCCGTCTTTTCACTCTATAATTATTGTCGATCAATAATATTCTTATCCATCCATTGCATAACTAGCTAGAGTTTTACTTTATTTGTAACCATCTATTATATATAGTCTTTCTATATAAAAAGCAACTAAGCTATTTGCGTCCTGATAGGGTGCTATTTGTGCCGGGTGCAGGCTGTGCGACAGTAAATTCCGCGCGGAGGTGGTTGTCGCGCGGCGGCGGATGCCGCAGAGGAGAGTGTGCGGAGACGGGCAATTGAACGAACTTTCGGTGGATAAGAAGTGAAAACGATATAAGAAGTGTATATAAGAAGTGAAAATTATACCTTGTATATAATAAGTGAAAGTTATTATACCTTGTACATAAGAAGTGAAAAACGATACTTTCGATGGATTTCAATCACAATTTTATCGGTGATTTCTATATATATAGCATTGCTGCTACGAACAAATTTCAATCACAATTGAACGAACGAATTTCATATTCAAAATATACCCTGTATATAAGAAGTGAAAATTATTTAATCTACTACGAAATGTCGTGGCATAACGACGATCACGGAAATTATGAAGAATCGCCTAAACTGGTATGTAATTTACTAACTATTATAACTATGAATAAAGATAGCATAAGATTTGTAATCTGTATATTAAGATTTTTGTGTTGTGTCATTAACGCATATTTACAATGATAAATAGTTTGCTTTTCATGCATACCTTTTTTTCCGTCATACTTTCTTTTGTAATTAGAATATGTTTAAATAACATTTTATTAAATTATATTTAATACTCTCTCCGTTTATTTATAATTGACGTTTTAGACAAATGCACACATATTTTCCATATAACTTTAACAATATTTTTTAAGATTCAATATTTTTTAGATATCGAAGAAGAATTGGCACAATGATGCAAGGCCTCATTACATTCACATAAAAGAGGGACGTCTATTTAGCGCGCGGAAGGCCGGTCCCGTATTACATTTCTCCCGTGTGTAAAATTTTATTGGACCAACAATAAGATTACTTGTACTTAAACTCAATAAGAAAAATTATTAATACTTTGTTTGTGTTAGTTTTCTTGTTTTGCATGGACATATATTTTGCATAGAGATTACAATAGGGCGGGTTGGAGCCTGGGGGAATAACCTCTTCGTCCCCGTTTATGCCCCATTCTCCGTCCTCGTGTACCGTCCCATTCCCCGTCCATATGTACTGCCTCATTCCCCATCCTCGTCCCTAAAGGAGTATCAAAATCTACCCTGTCTCCGTCCTTGTCGCGGCCCCACTCCCCGTCGGGGTCCCCGTTCCGTTTTACCGTATACAAAAATTTTAAATGTTATTTTGATGCACATATATATATATATATTGTTGAATTCCTTAGGTTTTTATGGTAACAAACACTCAACTAATATGTGTACCAAGTGTTTCAGGGACAAGGAAAGTTATCCCAGGGAGCTTTCCAGCAATGGATCTCAGAGGGAACAAAGTCTTGTCAAGTGCTTTGTTACCTCTCAAGGAACTGAAGTGACGGACCAGATCAAGGCTGTAAAAGGAAAGAAGAAATCCAGCGTGTTGAATTAAGGAAACAAATCAAGAAGCACACGCGGTAAAGGATGAAGACTTCAGCTCCAAGGATCAAGCCGGATTGCGCGAAGATATGGAGAGAGAAAACCCGATTGTGTTATCTTAGGAATCTTTCCTAAGATAAGGCAATTGGAGAGAGAAGAAGAATATCCTTCCGATTGGATTAATTAATAAACTCCTTCCTTAATTAATATAATCGGTTGGGATATTATTCTTCCAACAAAATCATATCTTTTGTAATCCGATTTTAGAATATCCTATCTTGTTATGATTAGGGTTTAGCCGAGTTGTATTTAAGTGAAGTGAGGATTCATCTCTTAAGTACGGCTTTGAATGACGAAGAACGAAGAATTGAGAGCATTCAGTTAAGAAGAAAAAGAGAGTGAAGAGTTTGTGAGTCTTTGAGGGTTGAGTTCGATTCATCGTTGTAGAAGAGGCTTCAAGTCTAGCTGGGTAGTCTAGAGGTTGGAGTCCAGGATACAAGTGTAATCGAACAAGAAATCAATAAGACAATTAGACGCTTCAAAATCCTCTCAAGCGGAAGCTTGAAGGTAGTGGTTTTTCCTTGAGAAGCTAGTTTTGCTAATCAGGGTTTCCACTATACATCGTGAGTTCGTTCGTTATCTTTCTTGCTGTTTTTAATCCGATGCATCTTCTGTGGGAACAAAGCTTTTGTTCCCTTAGACGTAACTCTAACGATCCAACAATTGGTATCAGAGCCTGGTGCTCTAGATTGTTTTCGTTACAGAATTTGCAGGAAAGATGTCGTCGTCAAACAATGCAATCGGTGATTCATTCTGGAAGCCACCAATTCTGAAGGTCGGTGAGTATGACTGGTGGGTGGAACAAATTGAGTCTCATATCTGTTCCCTAGATGGACAGATCTGGAGAGTCATTGAAGTCGGACCTTTGGATATCAAAAATGAGAAAGATGAGACAAAGCCAAAGCCAAAGGTCGACTACACCGATGATGACTGGAAGAAGTTGGAGAAGAACAATAGGGCTAAGAAGATCCTTCACATGGCTCTTCTTCCCTCCAATCTCAAGAAAATCATGGGTTATAAGACTGCAAAGGAGATCTGGGATGCCTTGAAGCGCCTTCATCAAGGAAATGAAGATACAAAGAAAAACAAGATTCTCTCCCTGATCAAGGAGTACGACCAAGTTTCTCATGGAAAAGACGAACACATTCAGGAGTACTACTCCAGATTCCAGGGGCTAATTGGTCAGCTTCAGTTCCTTGGTGAAGCAATGCCAGACTGGAAGCTGACTCACCACTTCATGCAAGGCCTCAACTCTCAGTGGGATGCCATTGCTCTTGCTCTCTACTCTCAGACAGATGTCAAGACTCTTACCATGGAAGAGGTTGTTGCTAAGATGGAAAGCAACGCCTCTGTCTATAATCACAGGCTGAACAAGAAGGGAGAGGAGAAGGCGAAGAGCATTGCCTTAAAGGTGGAAAGGGCATTTGACTTATCCCAAGTCGAAGATGAAGATGAAGATGGTGATGAAGATGTTGCGCTCATCACAAGAGCCATGAGGAAGATATGGTCTCGAAACAAGGATTCGTCGAGTTCCTCCGAAGGGAACAGAGACCTAAAAGATGTGGTGTGCTACCACTGTCAGAACAAGGGACATATGGCCAGAAACTGCTTCAAGAAAAAGGCAGGAATGCCTCCAGCAAATGAAGGGAAGCAGGCAATGGTTGCCACCTGGGGAGACTCAGACTCAGACGATGAAGAATCGTCACACTCCAAGGATGTATGCCTGATGGCCATTGAAGTTCCCAATAAATCAAAGGGAGATCTACTCAACGATGAGGTAACTGAATCTGATCTCGTATCAAGCTTAAAAAGAAAATCTAAAGAAAGCTTGATATCTCTCATTAAGAAACTTGCTCATGAGATGATGCGAACAACCCCTGGGCGATGTCGAGATGTAGGATCTTGACTCCTCAAGCTAGGTTGAATCTTCTCCTCCGTAGCCAAAGTGATGGCTTTCCTAGGGTTAAAGAGATACCCTTTCTAACGCGTCAAAGAGATGACGAAGAGGTCAAAGAGATGACCTTGAGTACCGAAGAGACGGTGAATGATTTGCTCGAAGCGATGAGCTACGGGATAGGTTGATCCGGAGATCGAAGGGTTGACGTTAGGATTCAAGGAAGGAGCGTACTCAACTTCTAAGGAGCGAACTCAACTTGTAAACTAAAATCCAACGTAAAAGATACAAACTAGGGTTTCAAGTGCTTAAATAGGTCAATTAAAAATAACATAAAATAATATTAAAATTGTTCAGCAAACGAAGAGACGACGAAGCAAAATCGCTAACGCGGGCCGCGACTCGGTCCAGAACTCGGCCGAGTTCTGGGCCGAGTTGTTGTCTGTAAAGGCACTCGAGCAGAGGCGGAAAAATCGCCGACAACTCGGTCCAAAACTCGGTCGAGTTCTGGGCCGAGTTCTTCACTGTAGCAGCAACTCGGTTGGGCACGGCAATTTCGTCGACAACTCGGTCCAGAACTCGGTCGAGTTCTGGGCCGAGTTCTTGGCACAACTCTCATTAAAACGCGGTTTTGACCATCGTCTTGTTGAAATCTTCATTCGACGTAAACTATGAAGTTGTAGATCTTTGAATCAACTTTCCAACACATCTTGAATCATCACTAGATCAATTTTCTAGCCATAGTTATGGCCGTTTTACCGAAGACTGTCCAGAACCAAATTGACAGTAACTATTCCGAACTTGCACAAGACTTCACTCTTTGCTTGAGCCTCTTCCTTGGAGGTCTTTGATTAAGTCTCACATGCATGTTGCTATCAATCTCCCCTTCTTGGCTGCGAAGCGTCCCCGCTTCGTCCTCGTCGTCAGAAGCAGGAGGCGTATAAGGAGAAAGATCAGCGACGTTGAACGTAGAATGTGCACCATAGTCATCGAGTATAGGGGTCAATCCCTCGGGTAGCACATCCCCAAAGTCCTGCAAAAGAGAAGTCACGGTAGGGGGTAAATCAACATGATATTTAACAGTTAAAAGACACGCGAAAGGAAAAGGTAAAAAGCAAGGAAGACGTCCCTGAATTATTGGAGAGACATCCCGGAACCGAGCTAAGAGAAGTCGGTTCTCGCATTTGCCTGGAATGTCGGGTAGTGGAGGCGTCTCAAACGTGAAGTACGGGATCACCTTTGGAGGGATGATGTTGTGGTAACTCCCACCATTTATGATCACGCTAAAAGAAGCACCCTGGACCGCACACTTAGTATGAAACAAATTGTCACGTTGGTCAAGGAAGGTACCTTCTTTGGCGTTAAGAACGCGGCGTGTAACCAAGGTAAGAGGCATGTTGCCTTGAGCATCCAAGGAACTGCAGACGTAACCATCTAACTTCTCCACCTCTTCATCTTGGCCGTACGTGTCAAACACTGGTTCGGAGTCCGGGGTGTCCTCGTCAAAGGACTCGTATCCGGAGGTGTGCGAGAAGAGGACTCGCTTGTTGTTGGGGCCGTCCCGCTGTATGTATTCGTCCATCTCCTCCTCCTCATCGACGTAGGTGTCAAATATCGGTCCGGCGTCGAAGGTGTCCTCGTCAAAAGACTCGTAGCCGGAGGTGGTCGAGAAGAGGACATTGAGAAAGGGACCCTTGCGGTCCATTGGCCGGCTGGTTGTGGCCGGGGGGTTCAACATTGGGTCAGCCGTGGGCAACCCCATGTCACTCAAGGCCCGACGAAGGTGGGCAAGCTCGGCAGCTTGCTCAGCATTTGAAGCGTGCAAGTTGTCAATCTCAGCGCGAAGGGAGTCGATGTGCTCAGACGTGGAGGCCACGAAGATGGGACCAGGGCTGCGGTTGCCCGTAGAACGAGAGGTGCGTGTGGTCAGCACGTCCATAGAACCTATACGCAGCATACACCACAAGAAGTAAGTTGCACCAAGCAAAAGAAACAAGTCCAAGCCAAGTCCTTGTCTCAAAAGTGACCCAAGAAATTTTCCGCTGGGCGTACTAATTTGGGTTGCTCGTGAGGAGGGAGAGGCTTGAACGTAAGGCAACAAGGCAAGAATTAGCAATTCAAGTCCCAAACAACACACAAAATTTCCAAGTGCAAGCAAATCAAATAAGTGTCTCAGAATTAATCACAAGAGAGTTGAAATTTTTTATTTGCCCTTTTTAATGAGAGTTGCATAGAGACATGAAAGATGAGAAGATGGAGGATGACCGTATGGTGCGTTCTCTGCCCTTGTTTTTTTATTTGATTTTATGGGCTTCCGTCTTCCTAAACCTTTTTGTTTTTGTTTGATGGAAGGTGAGAATAGTATGTTTGTTTTGTTTATACGGTCACACCTTGTTTTTGTTTTTGTGCTGATATGATGACGAATCAAGCAAGAAAGAACCACACAAGCAAGTGTAGGAAAAGCAAGAAGAGACAAGCAACTAGCAGGGAGGAAAATCAAACAACTAATCTAGCAATTAATCCAAAGATGAAGCAAAATTTGAGCAGCAAGAAGCAAGGAAATCAAATATGTAAATATAGAAACAAGAATTGCTAGAGGGTAGATTGTAGGATTGGGGAACAAGTAACCAACACCTAAGGGGATGAGGGTTATACGTGAAGGAGAAGGAGGCGGCGGCGGATGGTGGTGGTGGTGTTTGACGTTGGTGGTGGGGATCGGCGGTGGTGGCGAACGGTGGTGGTGGGGATCGGCGGTGGTTGCGAGCGGTAGTGGTGGCGAGTGGTGGTGGTGGTGGCGAGCGGTGGTGGTGGCTAGAAATAAAAATTCTAGGGTTTGCTAGCGGAAAACAATTTCAAGAATCACAAAAGAGAGAAGAAGAAACTTAGCTTGGAAAAGGCTCTGATACTAGTTGATGCAAACAACCCCTGGGCGATGTCGCGATGTAGGATCTTGACTCCTCAAGCTAGGTTGAATCTTCTACTCCGTAGCCAAAGTGATGGCTTTCCTAGGGTTAAAGAGATACCCTTTCTAACGCGTCAAAGAGATGACGAAGAGGTCAAAGAGATGACCTTGAGTACCGAAGAGACGGTGAATGATTTGCTCGAAGCGACGAGCTACGGGATAGGTTGATCCGGAGATCGAAGGGTTGACGTTAGGATTCAAGGAAAGAGCGTACTCAACTTCTAAGGAGCGAACTCAACTTGTAAACTAAAATCCAACGTAAAAGATACAAACTAGGGTTTCAAGTGCTTAAATAGGTCAATTAAAAATAACATAAAATAATATTAAAATTGTTCAGCAAACGAAGAGACGACGAAGCGAAATCGCTGACGCGGGCCGCGACTCGGTCCAGAACTCGGCCGAGTTCTGGGCCGAGTTGTTGTCTGTAAATGCACTCGAGCAGAGACGGAAAAATCGCCGACAACTCGGTCCAGAACTCGGTCGAGTTCTGGGCCGAGTTCTTCACTGTAGCAGCAACTCGGTTGGGCACGGCAATTTCGTCGACAACTCGGTCCAGAACTCGGTCGAGTTCTGGGCCGAGTTCTTGGCACAACTCTCATTAAAACGCGGTTTTGACCATCGTCTTGTTGAAATCTTCATTCGACGTAAACTATGAAGTTGTAGATCTTTGAATCAAATTTCCAACACATCTTGAATCATCACTAGATCAATTTTCTAGCCATATTTATGGCCGTTTTACCGAAGACTGTCCAGAACCAAATTGACAGTAACTATTCCGAACTTGCACAAGACTTCACCCTTTGCTTGAGCCTCTTACTTGGAGGTCTTTGATTAAGTCTCACATGCATGTTGCTATCATGATAATAGTCTTTTTAGTGAGCAAATTGAAGAGAAAGATGAATCGATCTCAAGTTTGATCGAAGAAAATCAGGGTTGGGCTGACAAAGTGCTCAATGTTGAGAAAGGTTCATCCTCTCCTTCAAACTCTTGCACTGAGTGTCCTAAACTCACTGAAAAGATTACGTCTCTGGAGTCCTCTGTTTCCTCACTCGAGGCTGAGTCATTAATGTTGAAACTAGGAAATGCAAAACTTTCTAGTGATCTAACCAAACTCAGTGAGAAACAGAAGGACAAGCCAAAAGGTATTGTCTTTGTTGCAGCCAAGAATGAAAAGAAGACTGAGTCAAAGGAAGTACCTCGCTTTGGGATTGGCTATCAACCAAAACTTCTTGTTGATGGAACCAAGCAAAAAGGCTCTAAAGTCGAAGGAAAACAGTCTGTAAAAGAAAAGGGGGAAAGTTCCTCCGGAGGGAACAAAGGCAAAAATTGTTCAAACTCGACTGAGGAGGGTAAGGCTTGGTACCATGGACAGAAGGCTCATGCCATCTAGTTGAAGCAATCTCAAAGCAGTAAGTCCAATAATATTAATTTTCATTCAAGGATTGCTAACAAAACAATTTGGCTTGGAAAGAGCAAGTATGCAGATCTGAAGTGCCATAGGGTCTGTTGGTATTGCGGACACTCTGGTCACTACAAGCAAGAGTGCCTTCTGAAGCAACACAATGAGGAGATTGCTCGCACTACTAGAGAGCAATTGAATGCTGAACCTCCTAAGATTAGATATGTTGCTACTGTGCCCAGAAAGCATAAGCTTGTCTGGGTTCGCAAGAACTAACTCTTTCTGTGCAGAATAAAGTGAGGAAAGTTCTCGGTATTTCATTCGTACAAAGGTCAGTTACTTGACAGGGAACGAAGCGAGTCTCACCTCACTCCTGCAGGAATGGTTGAGACTCAAAGGCCTGGTAACAAAGGTAAAGGAAATGGAGATGTGGATAAGGACTTAATGACTAATTTGTTCCTTGTTTGAATACTCAGGTACCATGTACATCTAGGAAAGACATCATTGTGTCGAGAAAGATTGGCATACAGGGAAACTTGTGGATCAAACGTCAGTTTTCTCATTAGGACACCTGTTGAGGAGCTCTACATTCAATTCCATACGAAGCCTGGTTTGTTCCCCTAACTACATGTCTATTTGTTGTGTTCCCTCGATGATTGGCTAGATTACATGGTAAATTGTGAAAGATAAACTTTCATGTCTTGATATGCATTCTCTTCCTTGGGTATTAATTAAACATTCGACTTGAATGTGTGCTTTTACTTCCTTGATGTACTGAATGTCGTGCATGATCTTCTATGTCATCATTTGTCACATGAATCAGCTTTATTTCAACCCAAAAGAATCAACTTGATGTTTTGTTCCCTTATCATAAGCCCAAATGATAGTTGATTCTACAGCTTACCTAGACCGCCATGTTTGAAGTCTCCTATGAGCCCCTCTCATCATCCACAACTGGAGACCCCTCAGGCATGATGTAAAAATCAATCGCAAATATCATATATTTTGGTGTGATGGTCTTTTGTACCCTCTCTGGTAACTAACCCCCAGCATCACACCCTACTACTTTTTGATTTGGCGGGAAAACGATTCGGCTTCTGTGACTTGCAGGTTGAGGTGACGTGTGTTTACAGGGTGTAATGATGGAAGTCTGTGTTGGGCCGCGTTGAGCATTTAGGGCTGATTTGTTGGAAAGGAGTTGGGAAGGGTAATTCGGTTGGCTAAGTCGGATTTGGACGAGATTCTGATTTTATTTTGGGAAGTTGGAAGATTGCAATTGTTATCTGTTGGAAACTGAAAAGATTTGAATTTATCTTTGGAAACACTAGAAGATTCGGTGAAGATTATAAATCAGAGTCTCCGGGTATGTCTCCTCCTCACTGTTTCCTTATCTTCCTCAAGCAATCTCTCTCTTCCTCTCTGTCTCTCGTCTTCTCAGAACTCTCCCTCTCTCACATAAATGGCCTCCAACTCAAACCTCCCCAACACCATCGCCCAAGACCTCCAAACCCTCCTCACCAAACTGTCCTCCATGGGAACCGACCCCACTCTCCTCGCCGCCATTACCCAATCCCTACCTTCCACCTCCACCACTACAGCAACCACCACTGTTACCCATCCACCATCACCAACCCAGGACCAACTCGCCATGGTCCCATTCGTAGCCCCAAACACAGACCCCGCTCCACAAAACCCTAACCACAAAACCTATCCAGCCGTCCCAACTGCCATCTCCTCTACTGAAATAGAGGAGGTCCATTCCTCTCCAACCCATCCCGACCCCATTGATGAGGAGATAGAGGAGATGCCCCGTCAAGAGACCCCGATCACAGCTGAGGAGCACTTTGCTGTGAAGGAGAAGATTCAGTCGGTTGTGCGGGACCTCAACAAGGAACTGGTTGAGGAAGTTGATGAGGAGGAGCCCCCAAAGGCTCCTAAGACTTCTGGCAGGGTGAAGACTGTCTGCTCCTCCAAGCGGAAGACACGCTCTCAGAGGAAGTCTGAGAAGGCGATAACGGTCAGCTCTGATGAGGAGTCAGTACCCCTCTCGGGAAACAAAGCAAAGAAAGCCAAGGTGTCTGCCGCTCCTGTCTGACAAAGCCAACGTCGTCAGCCGGTCAAAGCCAAATGAAAGGTGGCGGCTGATGATGTCAAAGACATGAGCCACAAGTCGGTGGTCAAGGAGCTTTGAGTCGTCCCTGAGTTCCTACTGGAGAACCATCTGGAAGGGTGCATGATCTGTTGGAGACCCAAAAATGGGGCAATCTATTTGTGGAGGAAGAGGAGATGGATGAGGTGCTGCTAAGGGAGTTCTACTCTACCTACGCGATGGAAGTTCGCCCCCACGCTGTTCTGGGGAGTTACAAGATGGAAGGGCAGGTCCACATGTTCTCAAGCATTGAGCTTGGTGTTGTTCTGGGCGTTCCACATGAAGGGTATGGGGAATACCCAAAAGGAAGGTGGCCGAAGGACTTTGCCTACTCAGAGGCTGTGTTGGTTGTTGCTGGTATTGAGAACCCTCAGGGGAGTGCTGATCTCGACATCTCAGAGATGTCCGCTGTCAACAAAGTGTTGTACCACTTCCTCATCAGCAATATCACGCCAAGGAAACAGAAGAGAAACCGGCTTCTAATCTTGGACATTGTCCTACTGTCCCTAATGCTGAAGAAGGAGCCCATTAGCCTGCCGAAGATTCTGATGCAGCACATGGCCCACGCCAGGAACACTCTCCAGCACGCTCTTCCCTTCCCACGGGTTGTCAAGAAAATCCTTGAGTACCATAAAGTGTACAACCCATCGGAGGACATGAGCATCTTCTCCCGCCCGTTCGACACCAGTAACCTGCACAAGATGCAGTTTGTTATTCAAGATGATGAAGGCTGGGTGAAGGTTGAGAGTGCCCCTGCAGCTTCTGAGGCAGTCGAGGATTCCGAGGCAATGGAGGTTTCTGAGGCCGACAGCTCTGAGGGGGAACTGAACGAGAATTTGTCTCTGGGGAGGGATGTGAGAAGTCTCTGCAAGGATGTGAGATGTCTCATGGCAGATGTGCGCGCGCTTATCTCTCATCACGCATCGGCTCAACCGGTTGGTCACAGTGATGCCTGATCGCTTACCTACTGTCCTTACCCCTCTTTTGTTCCCTTGCCCATCTACTCCCTCTCAGTTGTTTTTCTTGTTATCTGGTTTGTGTGCCCGGTGTGGCATTTTGACTATGTTTTGATGTTTTGTCTGTCTTGGCGGTGTTTGCATGTTTTTAAGTTTTTTTTAATTAATGACAAGGGGTGTTTGTGTTTATCTGGCCTTGACTTTTCCTCTCTAATTCTTTACTGATGTTTTTGATGATGCCAAAAGGGGGAATATGACAGGTAGCATTGGTTGAGGGGGAATAGAACAAGTAAAACGTATTGCTGAACTAAGGGAGAACTAATTGTGTCTTAGTGGGAAACTTTCATGTCATATTTGTCTTTTTCTAGTTGGTATATGCTCTCTTGCTAAGGGTGTTTGTCACCATCAAAAAGGGGGAATTTGTTGAATTCCTTAGGTTTTGATGGTAACAAACACTCAACTAATATGTGTATCAAGTGTTTCAGGGACAAGGAAAGTTATCCCAGGGAGCTTTCCAGCAATGGATCTCAGAGGGAACAAAGTCATGTCAAGTGCTTTGTTACCTCTCAAGGAACTGAAGTGACGGACCAGATCAAGGCTGCAAAAGGAAAGAAGAAATTCAGCGTGTTGAATTAAGGAAACAAATCAAGAAGCACACGCGGTAAAGGATGAAGACTTCAGCTCCAAGGATCAAGCCGGATTGCGCGAAGATATGGAGAGAGAAAACCCGATTGTGTTATCTTAGGAATCTTTCCTAAGATAAGGCAATTGGAGAGAGAAGAAGAATATCCTTCCGATTGGATTAATTAATAAACTCCTTCCTTAATTAATATAATCGGTTGGGATATTATTCTTCCAACAAAATCATATCTTTTGTAATCCGATTTTAGAATATTCTATCTTGTTATGATTAGGGTTTAGCCGAGTTGTATTTAAGTGAAGTGAGGATTCATCTCTTAAGTACGGCTTTGAACAACGAAGAACGAAGAATTGAGAGCATTCAGTTAAGAAGAAAAAAAGAGTGAAGAGTTTGTGAGTCTTTGAGGGTTGAGTTTGATTCATCGTTGTAGAAGAGGCTTCAAGTCTAGCTGGGTAGTCTAGAGGTTGGAGTCCAGGATACAAGTGTAATCGAACAAGAAATCAATAAGACAATTAGACGCTTCAAAATCCTCTCAAGCGGAAGCTTGAAGGTAGTGGTTTTTCCTTGAAAAGCTAGTTTTGCTAATCAGGGTTTCCACTATACATCGTGAGTTCGTTCGTTATCTTTCTTGCTGTTTTTAATCCGCTGCATCTTCTGTGGGAACAAAGCTTTTGTTCCCTCAGACGTAACTCTAACGATCCAACATATATATTAGGGTTTAGAGGGTTTGAGATTTAGAGGATATGCGATATAGGGTTAGAGAGTATAAATTTTAAGGTTTATGGTAAAAAAATAGAAGGGGATTCCCGCGGATTTCCCTATCTGGGACGGGTGCGGCGCATGGAATGGGGAAGGGACCACTATCCCCGCCACCCCATTCCCGCTCTAGAATTACAAATTCTTCTAACCCCGTCCCCGTTTAAATTTCCCGTCTCTGACCCCTGCGGAAAATTGGGAATCCCCACCCCATTGTCATCCTAATTATGCATGCATATCTACAAGAGAAAAATCACCCCATATATATCACATCATTATACAACAACCTTCCAAAATCCTAGCTGATTATTTGGAAGAGATCAATGCCACTTCTTTTCCAAGATGTTTTTTTCTGCTTATGATTGAACTTTTGAAAATTGAGCTTAATTACTAACTACTCCCTCTGTTCAAGTATATATGTCATTTTAGACATATTTTCTTGTTCAGATTTATAGGTCATTTTAGATATTTTGGCGGAATTTTTCCTATTCTACCCTTAATAATTATGGGTTTAAAAGCAACAAAAAATCTCTTTCTCCAATACCTAAAAGCTGCTTTCCTTTAGTATGACATTGCATAGGTAATGTAGTAAGGATAATTTGGTATATTTGTTAATTGTCTTAATATTTGTGTCAATCTCTACAATGACATATATATTTGAACATAGGGAGTATTTAATAGAACGAAGTTGTTTATAGTGTCATTAATTTACTCAATAATGCTTACGGTTTCAATTATTTGTATCCCATTTAGGTAAAATAAATCTTCAACTATAGATTGTCGATCATCATTTATAAGCAACTATGTGTCAAATTTGTGATCTAGTACACAATTTGCCAATTGATTAACCAAGGTATATATATTGATATATCGAAGATCACGTAAATCGCAATCGTGTGATCAGTTTTAAGTTGAATTGATAATTTGATATGTGCTAAGCACTGATGGGCTACATAAACTGCTGTGGCATCAGCTAATAGCGTTTGATATAACAGATGTTATCGCTAACCTTGTTCCCTTAAACCCTAATTACATAATTAGTTAAAATTAAACAAGTCTTAATTTGTAATTAATTCGTCTCTTCGTGGCCAACAGTTGAGACAATGCAATACAAACATTCGAGTCACGGGACTGTGTTTTTGTTGATACTAGCTAACAAACATGATGATATGATTTCGACCCAACAAAAAATTAAAGAGAAAAGAATTGGAGAAATTCCAAAAGATTAAAACCAAATAAGTACACAAATAAAAACGGGAAAAATCTTTTTTTAAAAGAGAAAAACAAAAGGAGATTTTGGGAGGGTATACAGAGAACTCCTTTGTCCCTTTTATTCACATGTAGCACAATCCACGAGCTAGCTGCATGGGAACAATTAGACAACACAAAAGCAATAGAAAAAAAATGCAAAAGTAAATAAATTACAAATTCCCTCTGCTAATAATAGCAAGGTCACAGCTTGATCTTGCAATGCAAACAACTCAAACAAGACATTTTTCCTGGTTTTGTTTTCTTTTGTAGTTCAGACGCGTCGATGCCAGATTTTTGGATAATATTAATGGAAGGGAGATCACAGGTTGATGAAAGGAAGCCCTTTTCAATTTTGTAAACTTATTAGTTTCTTTTTTTTGTTATTTATATTATTTATTTATTTATTGTTGCATGAGAAAGTAGTACTAGTACAATATAGCATCCCGGGTGTGTAGGAAAGATATCTTTGTAGGAATGAGAAAGTGACTTATCTATAGCTACACATCCATTTTGCTTCATTTCATGTATGAAATTAGGGTTCATGTATTCGAAACGTTTTCGTTCGTAATTTGGCGTTAATTTCCGGATTTTTTTGGCATCTAAAAGGTGATAAATAGAAGTGTGTACATATGTACTAAGATGAATGATTGGTAAATAGAAAGACATTAATTTAACAGTATCAATTGAAATGTTTGTAGGTGATCATTAAGAATTAATTAAGCTAAATTATTAGAAATTTTGTACAATTAAGACAAAGGAACAGTTATCCCTTTGGTGTACATAGCTCTTCAGCTCAAGGGCCATATATAGTGTATTAAAAACATTAAATAAATAGATAGATAAATAAATAAATAAAATTGTATGTTCAACGCATAAGAGAACATTGGATTGGTCTGGTGTACTCATCAATCAATTTTTGAATTAGTTGTCTTTTTTTTTTTGAGAGCACAGTCAATTACTTAAATATATTGAGTTTTCACCTGGCAATGTTACGTACAGTGAAAAAAACAACAAAAGGACACCACAAAATATTTCTTACCAGTTACCAGGAAGAAGTATTTTGGTTGCTAAATATACACGTCATACTACCTTGCAATTGCGAAGTATATATAATTATTGCCTTCCTATTATATGGCCTTGGGATATAGAATAAAATTCACGGGTTTGAAAACTTTATAATAAATTAAAAAACATTACCTTGTAAAATATTTTTTTTAAATTCTAAATAAACAAGATTTTAGCAAATCTTTCTACTCAAATCCTTTCTTGTGACATTAATCATAGATAGGCCCAAAAATCATACAAGAATTGGGCCTGGATGGGAGCCCATTTGATCGGCCCAAGTGTTATGAATGGAGAAAGGGATAAGCCTAGTTACATCAATTACCATTTGGTCAACAAGTTAGCAAAGTAGAGAAGTGGGTTGCCAAGAAGGTCTCTTATGAGGATGGCTTAATTTGCTGAATTCTGTTCTTTTATGGAACTTCTTATTTTTGGGCAAAGGTGATTACTTTCCCAAAAAAGTCTAGATTAGTCGAAAGATGGTTGTCGGTTCAAGGATGCAAATGACCCTGATTTTTCAGAAGGGGTAGATGCAGTGCAAATTGCCAAGCTGGAGTACGGTAGGGGCAAAGGAAATTCACAGTGGAACGGTGAAATGCGTAGAGATCAGAAAGAGCACCAAGGGCGAAAGCAATCTGATGGGCCGACAATGACACACGTTATTTAGTAGCTTTCTACGGTGTGGAGATCACCATGCTTGAAAACGAAGTCAAAAGAGGACTCGGATTTGAGGAAATTCTTGCGTGGGATCAAGCCTCAACATATCATAATTACCCTATAGGAAGTTACCTCAGACAAAGACAAACACAACATAAATAAACTCCTCTATTTATGTTGTGTTTGTCTTGAGGTGAAGTCATCTGGTGAGCATGACATAATGTATTAGATCGCATAATCCAGATTATAAATGTGTTTAGATCGCAAATCCAGATTATAAATGTGTTTAGATCGCATGACATAATACATTAAGCTGTATGATCCAGGCTCAAAGAAACTGGATTATAGAACTACCCTTTTCATAAAATAAAAAAAGCTTTGTCCGAAGAGGCAAAACAATTTTCAGAAAAAAATGATCACATCTTTCACATAAGAATGAAGAAAATTTGTGTATTGAAATTGTATCCAAAATGTGTTTCTACCTAATAACAATTTTGCTACCTTTTCACCATCAGACGCAATGATTAACACACATGAGTTTGTAGATAGACAACACAAAATTGCAGACCATACAACAGTATATAATTACACATACAATGGGGCGCGCAAGAATTTCTATGAACTGCTCCCTCCCATGTTATAAACATTAGTTGCAATGGCGATTGTGCTTGTCACCACCGCCAAAACAACCATCACCACAGCAATGGTTTTGTCTCGCCTCGTCGATATACCATGTATATCCCTGCACGCCACCACCCAAACAAAACACCATTTTCATCAAATTAGCACCTATCCCTTTCAATATAACTCTAGATGTACACGACAAGGAGTACGAACTGTGACAAACGAGCCTTAACAAACATGCTAGCCCATATCACACCTTCATGACGAGCTTACCAAATCAATCAAGAAACAAACCCATACCTGATTTGAGCATGATACTATGTCAAAGTCCAATGGGCCAAGAAACGGGGGTTTGTGTCACTCCGTGCACATGCACATGCGTAAGTATATAAACCCAATGATATTCCATTTTTAAACAAATTGGCAATAGGAAGAGTAACCCACCAACCTTATATATACTAGTCTTGTTTAGTCCTCAATTTATGATTTCTAATATGAGATACATCTCTATACACGGTCTAAGAAACGAACCTAAACCTGAATCGAGTCTGATACTATGTTAGAGTCCGGTGGGCCAAGAAACGAGGGTTTTGTGTCAGTCTGTGTGCACATGCGCGTTAAGTCAAGTATATAAACTCAGTGAGGTTCCATTTTAAAACAATAGTAGGATGAGTATCCTACCAACCTTATATATACTAGTCTTGTTTAGTCTCCGATTTCTGAAATGAGATACCAGAGATACTAATTGTGTTAATATTAGTTAGAAAGACATATATTACCTTAAGGTGATGGCAGCAGGGAAAATGAAGGCCAAGCAAACCGCTGTAGTTGAGCCTATGAACTGGAAGAAGTACCATATGTTTGGAATAGCAATGGCTGCTAGATACGTCACGACGAGTAGTACGAAAGAAATGCACACGAATCTCCTGCTGTCGCCCGCCAAAATAGACTTCCTGGGGAAGAGGAACTCGTCTATGTTTGATCGTAAAGAGAAGTTGATGAGAGGAAACACCAACACCAAGTGAAGAGCGTAGCTTAGCCTGACGGCGTCATTGAGTAAGAAATCGGGCTTCGAATCAGCTGAGCTCTTGTCGAAATTGACTAGTATATCAGCCATGATGGAGTCTCCAAATAGGAGGTAACCGAAGAACCCGACTGAGAAGTATATTGAAGCGCAGAGTACGAGTGAGATTCGGACTGCTGATACCATATCAGATGGCTTGCTGAGCTCTGATGCAATAGGATGGACTGCAAAGAGAGAGATACGATGTTTTTGTAGACATTAGTACAAGGATAATATGCTTTGAATTAATGCATGATATTTGACCAGTTTTGAAAGGCAGTGGGTCGTGAGCCGTGTACGCGGGCACGTGTGGGCACATACGCGTATGGATCTAGCACATAAGCACAGTGGAGTGACATTCTAAAACCAATTGGCAATAAGAGGGGTAGCTCACTAACCTTATACACCAGGCAAGTTATATCTCAACTTTAGATATGAGATTTATATTCTAGCAATATTGTATTTGATTCTTGGCTTACCATTGAAGTGAAATGTGAAGGCTGTGACGATGACTGGGATGGCGGTGAAGAGATCGAAGAAGGAAGTTTGCTTGTCGAATTCGGGTAGCAGTTTCGGGGACTCGGTTTTGCCTTGCAAGAGCGCGGTGATTGCCATGACTATGCTGATTGTAACAAACACTAGAGCAAGTAGGACTGCTATTGCTGAGCTGAACCACAATGAGTCTGGTAACACAAGCACACATTCAGTTTTATGATCAACTTGTGAATGGATTGGAAATGCATTTCTAGCTTGCAATTAAAACCATTGCAAATAAGAAGAATCAATGTTAATTAATAGTCAAAACAACTGAAAAAATAAAACAAGCAAAATCCGATGTAAATGGAACTAGCATGTTGATCTGAATTGGAGTAGGCACACACTTATAGTGGTTGGTAAGTTGTTGTTGTAAAAGTTATGTAATAGTGATTTTTGGGATCATGGTTTAGGGTGTATTTGGATCACATTGCATAATGCATTAAAATCTATTAATGTATTTTAATACATTATGCAATCCAAACAAACCCTTAGACGCGTTAAGGATGAATAAGGTATTAGGGGTATCATCTATAACTGCATACCTACGCGGCGTAGCAAGACAAGAGGCAACAAAACGAAGACGACGATGAAAAGAAGAGCGTAGGCGCGAGCATTCCACCACTCGTGCCCGAACCATTCTTGCAATATTCCCATGTGCTCATGGTTTCCCGATACCACGTCTCCTACAATGTGAATTTCGGAATTAGGGTTATAAAATTGTACCTGGAAATTACCCAACTCGTAAATAAACTAAAATCCGCCCCATTTAAAATCAAGTCAAACTAAAATCCGCACTCTATCCTATTGCTCTGATGCAATAGGATAGAGTGCTTAAAAAGACCAGTGCCGGTGTCCACTCAACTAACGAAACGTTGGTAATTAAATACATAAAAACCTTAGGCATAATGATTAGATGGACATTGCTAATACTCTTTTCAATTTTTATTGCAACTATATATCATGAAATGCCAATATTGTTCACTAGATCTATTTGATTTTATATGTTAGTATTCCTTATATTAGTTTGGACATACTTCAATACAATGTGTTTTTTCTCTTCACTTTTATGAATTAGGAATATATGAATTCAGTCTACAGATAAATAAAAGATCCACTAACAATAAATCGAATTGCAATAGAACTAAGAGTAAATGATATATTATTATATTTCGTAAACAATTATTGTACGTAGCACGTACGCTATACTAAAAGTCTTTAGTCATATAAACCACGTATTCTCTAACAATAATATATTAAGATGAATCTGTATGTATAGCATACAATTACGCCGCGACTAAATATATTTTCTAAATATACAGTGCATATGTACGTATATATAACACGTGTTTGTGCCGTTGGCACGTAAATATAACACGTGATCGTGTAATTTATTGTTTTTTTTTATATAAAAAAAATTATAGCACGGCCACGTATCCCGTGCACGTGCTACAGTAATTTTATTTTATTAAGTTTAATCAAACTAAAAAATATAATGAAGGAAGTTAAGATTACATTATATCGTATTATTCTATATTGTAATCCTAAGTTCATCATCCTATTACTCGAATATTGGTCACGCTAAGTGTAATGTAATCCTAACTTCATTATCGTGTTATTCAAAGAACGGTTATACTAAGTGTTATGTAATCCTAACTTTATTATAATTATTCGATTAATACGATAATAAAGTTAGGATTACATTACACTTAGTATAATCGTTATTCGAATAATACGATAATGAAGTTAGGATTAAAATATAATTAGTATAACCGATATTTGAATGATAACGAATAATAATTTAATGAATTCACGATTACATTATACTTAGTGTAATCATTATTCAAATAATACGATAATGAAGTTAGTATTACAATATAATTAGTATAACCGATATTCGAATTATACGATCATGAAGTTAGGATTACGTTACACCTAGTAGAATCGATATTTGAATAATACAACAATCAAGTTAGGAGCATTACACATAGTTTTTTTAGTTTGACTAAACTTTAAATAAATAAAAAAATGTAGCACGTGCACATGTGCTACATTTTTTTTAAAAAAAATTAACAATAATTTGCACGGTCACGTATTATATTTACGTGCCAACTTGGCACGGACACATATTATATATACGTGCCTATATACTGTATATTTAAAAAATGTATATAGCATTTCCCTATAATTATTGATTTCATATATATTATGCTAGAAATCATCATACATACGCTAGTCTCTAAACCACGTATTCTTTAGTCATGTAATTATTTATTTCGTTGCAACTATTTATTATGAAATGTCATATATACTATACTAGTCTAGATGAAAATGATCACAAACAATATCTAATAAAGTATTTAACAAAAATCAAAGCAATCATTTTTTCGTGAGATCTTTCCTTTTAATCTTGGTACTTGGTAGGGACAGAATTAAAATTAACAATATACGGTTTAACACTTAATTGCAGGATTAAAAGCACTAATTACCTATAATAATCAGGTAGACGATCAAACAACCCCAATTGGTGATCATCACAGAAATCTGGACGAGAGCAGATCCCAGCCGTCCAAATGACTCCCCCATCACGCCAGCGTACGTCCGCGAAACACCGGATTGCGTGAACCGAATCAGGAACTCTACCGAGATGTCCGCCAGTGCGGCGACCACCACCACCATCGCGAACGCCGGCGCAACCCCCAGCACCTTCAGCGTAGCCGGGATCGACATGATTCCGGCGCCGATTATGCTGGTCGACACGTTGAACACCGCCCCAGCCACCGACGACGGCGCCGGCGACCGCTTCTCATCGCCTCCGGTCCACCGCGTCGGGTCCACCTCCGGAAGAAGAGGCGCTATGGCTTCGCAGTTGATGGATGCCGCCGGCTTCATCTTATCGGCGGCCGTCGGTGAAATTGGGAAGGCGGGATGCTCTGATTGGTGAGATGAAAATTTATTTAAGTTGTCGCCTTCTTCATAAAGGGGTTGTAATGCCGGAGGACTATATAGAAAATACTCGAAGGAAAATTGCATCTTAGGACCTCACTTTTGCGTATTTACAAATGAAGACTATATAATAAAGGTTCTGCTGCATAGGCAAACAATTATTTATATATTTATGAGATATGCAGTTCTTTTTATTTGACATATATTATATCATTGATCAATTTTAAAATTAGAAAAGTATTATGTGCGAAAATTAGTCCAAAATACGGATAAAATATGACATTACTGTATTTTTTTGAAAAAATGCGTATTTTTATAAAAAAAAATCAAAATTATATGTGCGTGTATCTGAGATGAAATGTACTCTAGTGTTGACATGTGTGTGCGTGAATATTGGCATGTATATGCATTTAAATTATATTGGTCGAGTGTGCATCGTTTTTCTATAGAAAAATGTGGTGGATTTAAATTGTGTGTGTATAGCTTCCTAAGTGTATGCGTTTTTGCCTTTATATGTATATATATTGTACTGAGTGTGCATAGTTTTCTAAGAAAAAAATGTGCATAGTACTTTTAATTTGTGTATACATAACTTTTGAAGAGCATACGTTTTTGTATGTATGTACATCTAATTTGTACTACTTGGATATATATTGTGTTTGTATAGAAACGTGTACGAGTTATTAAACTGTATGTACATAACTTTTGAAATGCATACATTTTTGCTTGTATATGCATAAAAATAACATGTATGTACATGTAATTTATACTAAATCGATGTACGTATATGACTTTTTATAATGTGTACATAAATATTTACCTGAATGTACATAATTACACAATAATATAGAAAATCTACTATAGAATTAATTAGTCAACTTATAGAGAAAAAAGAGAGTACGTCATATGTTAGATATTAAACCTACTTTTATGTATGCAACTCAGAACTATATACCCAAATCAAACACCTAAAAAATAATCTATTCGGCCTAACATATCCAAATCCAAATTTGAGAAAAATCTAATGTTCCTTGGATGTGCATGCAATTAACTAGTCAAAAGGTCCTCGAGTGCAATTCCCTCTAAAATCTAAAAGAAACGGTTATTTTACGAGTTTACTATGATCAGCTGTATACAATTAATAATAATTCAGGGTAATTACACACCTGCATTTTATGCGGCGACGGTAAATCAAAAAGAGCCATATAGTAATATATAATGAACATAGACATAATTAGGGGCTAAGTGGGGTGCAAAATGATGGGATGCATGTGGACGCAAAATGGGACATGGGAAACGGTAGTCAAATCCGAGTACGAGACAGGAGACCCAACAAACCGAGACAACTGGAGACTCTCCCCATGACCCATGACCCACTGAAATAAAGATATAATATGTAAAAGTAATTTTATATTATATAGTGAATATTACAAGAGATGTTATATGAATAACTCATTATACTTTTTTTATATGAAACATACTCATATACAATTTCACTCTCGAGCTCACTCACACTCAATATGCTCGATTGATTAAAATGCGATACACCAATGCCTATTTATAATTAACAAGGTCGGCTAAACAAGCATTGTAAACCACCGACCTTCCCAGCATACAAGATTGATCTTTTATCATAATCTACTATATAATAACTAAAGCAGAATCGCGTCTGCACAGGCACGCGCCCCAAGATTGATCCCGCTTTTGTCGCTGCCACGTGTCACATTGAAATTAATTTGCCACGTGTCACCCGTCCAGTAAATGTTGCTATTTTGGGAAAAACTCTATGATTCTGATATTATATTTGTACGTTTATTATTGGCTATATAATTTTGCCAAATTAGATTTTCCAAAAAAAAAAAGCTAACCTGTAATACAATCAGAAACAATCTAATTTTTACTATAATCGATTAATTAAACCTGTAATACAATAAATTTTGCTTCTAAAATACCCTACAACATTCAGAAAAAAATATGAAAAAACCTGCATAAAACTTCAAAAAAAAACCCACAAATATAACAACACAATGCAACAAAGCCTGCACATATATTACAAAACCACACACACATTAACCTAAATATGAAGCATAAAAAAATTACAAGCATTACACAAAATATTGCACAAAACTTATAAAACATGCATATACATTAAAAAATTGCATAAAAACTGAAACAAAAATGTGTCATTTCTCTGTTTCCCCATGTCAAAAATTCTGCAAATAACATCTCCATAAATAGCAAAACTGATTACAAGATCTGAACAAAAAAGTCAAAAAATAATATAGAATCATTATCAGCAGTGCAGAATAGTTTATGTACAAAATTAAAAAGATTACTAGGAAGATCTGATATTGAAAAATATGTGCATTCCAAAAATAAAAATATGAACATGAATTTTCTACCGAAACTTGTAATAGAAGACTCTACATCTCTTCCACATACTCGTCTATAAATCTCGAGCTTCTCAGTTTTTTTCAGTAGATAAACTCCAGTAGAATACAGACACATTTAAGAGGTAATGCTTATATCATTTCAAACAGAACTTCAGTTTTGTTTTGTAGGGATTGAGATTTAACATTTCAAACAACAATTAATGTATGATTTATTTTCTTTGTTTCAGTTTTATTCAAGAAATCCAGAACTCAATTACAAGGTAATAATTCAGAACCTATATAATTCAGAACATGTAGCAAGAGGTTAGGGCATGAATAATGTTCGATTTATTATGCTTCATTATATGCATTTAGAACTAGATCTAGATGTGTTCACTTTTTTGATTTAGGGCTACTCGATGTTTGTGATACAACTATAATACTAAATACTATATGCAAAATATCATTACAAACTTATCTGTTAAATACTATTATGTATTTATAGAATCGTTGTTGTACAGGACATGTTTTAACAAGTGAGACAAAGCAATCGAGAAAAATCAGTTTTAAACTAATCTAAAGAAACATGTAATGTATTTATAATGAAAAATGTTCAATTGATTATGTTTCACTCTATTCATTTAGAACTAGATATAGATGTGTTCATTTATTTGATTATAGATGTGATACAACTATAATACTAATTACTCCATGCAAAACATCATTCAGGTCTTGGTGAAGGGCTCATATGCAATCAGACAATGGAAAACAATTGCAATTTTAGTCTCCAAATTTCTATTACAACATAGCTAATAGCTACAAGGAAGGTACCTTAGTCAATAAACGTTTCGTTGCCCCTACATATGGCTGAAAACACACATTTGCCAACGTTGCCTCAAAACACATATTCTGCAAATCTGAACCTGTCCATAAACAATACGAGTATCTTATTAAAAAAAATTCTGATTGCAAGATATGCACAATAAAGGCAAAAATATTATAGGCTATTCACCCATGCATACTATGTTTAAAAAGATTACAATTGGAAGATTACAATTGGGAGATATGCTACAAAATTAAAAAGATTACTACGAAGATATGTTATTCAAAAATCTATGCATTCCAAAAATAAAATAAAAACATGATTTGTTCTACCGAAACTTGTAATAGAAGACTCTATATCTCTTTCACATATTCGTCTATAAATCTAGAGCTTTTCAGTTATTCAGTATATAAACTACAGCAAAATCCAAACATTTAAGAGATAATGCTTATATCATTTGTAATGCTTATATCGTTTGTAATGCCTTATATCATTTCAAATAGAACTTCAGTTTCTGTTTTGTAGGGATTCAGAGTTAACATTAAGCAAAACTGATATTGATTTATTTTCTTTGTTTCAGTTTTATTCAGGAAATCGATAACTCAGTTATAAGGTAATAATTCAGAACCTATATGCAACGTCGAATATCTATTTTTCATCATTTCATTCACTCTACTCTATGCAGCATTGAATATCTATTTGTCATTTTCATCTAAATGTTAGTATAGTATCCATACCTTCAGGTTTTCATTTTTATATCTTGGAAATCCATGAGTTGCTTGAGACTCCAGTCAGATTTCCCACACGCATTCCTACAATAACAATAAAGGAATCTGTCACACATGAGAGAGAGAGAGAGAGAGAGAGAGAGAGAGAGAGAGAGAGAGAGAGAGAGAGAGAGAGAGTTATAATTTTGTCAATTATCGATAAGTTCTTCAAAAAATATGATTAATTGATATAATAATATTTTTTAAAAGAAAGTAGGATATGAAGCTAAAACTATTGTCTTGATTTTAATATATTGTAATGTACAGTAGTATTTTTTTTTCCAGCACTCATAATAATTTGTGAAAGTTCAGTGTTAAGGATTTTTTAAAGGCTATTGGAATTGATGAAAATGTGTAGTTAAAACACTTAGTTATCACTAAGAGGAAAGAAAGGAATTGAAAAGAAACTAACTCCATAGCTCAAAGTTCTGTATTATAGAGAGAAAGGAATCTGTCACACACACACACACACACACACACACACACAGAGAGAGAGAGAGAGAGAGAGAGAGAGAGAGAGAGAGAGAGAGAGAGAGAGAGAGAGAGAGAGAGAGAGAGAGAGAGAGAGAGAGAGAGAGAGAGAGAGAGAGAGAGAGAGAAGAGAGAGAGAGAGAGAGAGAGAGAGAGAGAGAGAGAGAGAGAGAGAGAGAGAGAGAGAGAGAGAGAGAGAGAGAGAGAGATGTGGATGTGGAACCCCTCAGTGGTGGATCTGATGAAGACCAAGGGGGGGGAGAGGGAGAGAGAGAGAGTTAAGAACTATAGCAGAATGGATGTGGGTCTGATGAAGACCAAGGAGAGAGAGAGAGAGAGAGAGAGAGAGAGAGAGAGAGAGAGAGAGAGAGAGAGAGAGAGAGAGAGAGAGAGAGAGAGAGAGAGAGAGAGAGAGAGAGAGAGAGATTACTTGGAGTTCCAGGGAGTCTTCTCTTCCTCCTTGGTGATGAGGTCGGTTATTGTTGATGTGGAACCCCTCGGTGGTGGATCTGGATCTGATGAAGACCAAGGAAAGAGAAAGTGTTGGCATGAATATATATATATATATATATATATATATATATATATATAGAGAGAGAGAGAGAGAGAGAGAGAGAGAGAAATAGAAACAATGAAGTCACAGAAAAGGAGAGAGAGAAGTGATAGGGTTATATTTATAGATGAATCTGTACATTTTAAGTTTTTTTTTTAAATACAAATACCTTCTAATTACATAAACACATTTGAAGCCCATTAAAGCAATTGTAATTGTGATTCTATTTCATTTCCGGTTCTTTTGTAATTGGGCCTATAAATCCATTTAATTTGACTAACATCATTAATATTAATAAACATGTAATGGGCCAAGAAGCCCATTACATGTTTACTTTTAGCTTGAAAGGCCGAAGAATAAGCGGTCATATTTACACACTTATTTACATATTCTTCATTACACCATAAGTGTGCTACACATCAACAATTGTTTTCCCTTGCGTGTAACAGAAAATAAGTAAGAGTGATGTGTATTAATCTAGATCTGAGAGAGAAAGTAGATGCATATTAAAGAGATATGAGATTAACATGTTTTTTTTCCGCTTCTATGATCTGTAGATCGTCTTCTGGAGTTTCTTTAGGGTAGATATCGATTGTCTTCTGGAGTTTCCGCTTCTATTATTTATATATTACTTAATCAGTAATTAAATTTGAAATATTTACATAAAAAGTACAAATAATAGAAGAAAACTTACATTTTTTCCGGCCATTGACGAAGGTAGGAAGAGCTATGAAGGTTTATTCTTGAAAGTGGGCTCACGACAACGTTCAGATTCGAACATGTACAAAAAAAGTGAAATATTTCAATTTAATCAGTCATTAAAATAGGAATATTAACAGAGAAAGAAAAAAAAATTAGAGGAACTTACATTTTTTTCGGCAAGGATGAGCTCTCGAACACCGGATCTGGTTTGTGACATAAGCAACCCTTTGTTAAGAAGATCCAGATCTGCGATTTTCCCCTTGTATGTTTTAGAAAACAAATTTTTTCGTAATTAGTATCTAAAATACAAAGTAGATGAAAATCTAAAAAAATCAGAAATTTACCTTTCGAACAGAGACTGAGAGCTTTCTCCTTTTTCCTCCAAATCTCATGAAGACGACGACGTTTAACCTCCAAAACTCCTTTTTTCCGTTTGGTATACAGATTTGAAGTGCGGTGGTGGATTATCAGCGGAAGTGAAAGTCGAAGATCTAGATCTGTTTATTTGGAAAATTCAATCCAGATCTGGAGATTCATTGTTTTGGCTTAGGAAAGGGAAATGGAGATGAAGGTTTTGGTGATGTAGCGAAAGAGGAAGACGTTTCTTTGATTTGTTCAAAGAATCTGCCATTGTGTTTAGTTTGAGTGAAAAGAAGAGTGAAACCCTAAAATGGAGAAAGCAAAGAGGGAGAGTGAACAGAGACGGCGGAAATGGAAAGCAGAGAGAGAGTGAACAGAGAAGGAAAGCTTTCTAATAGGTAGGGTTTCCACTTTATATTCGTTCTGTTTTGTTTTTATTGGATTTGGGCCATCAGATATATGTCAAGCCCAGTCCAATTGAATCAAACAGATAAGAATGCTTTAATCTGGGTCCGAATTAATGAATCAAATTCAAAGCCCACAAATGGGCCCTGAAGCCCATTACGAATATGGCTTTATGTTGCAACACAAATTTAATTGGCCTATAAGTCCATTTATATGTAAATATTTATTTCTTTTTACTAATACTAATAAATAATTGATATGTACATTTATAATAGAAGGTTGTGTAATTTCTATGTATATTTGGCCTATTAGGCCAGTACATTTATCAGGCCAATAAGTCCATTCAAATTTAAATAGGAGGCTTCATAATTGCTAAGCAGTACTTGTGCTAACAAATATTACCATGTATTTCTTCATTGCAACTTATGTTGGATATCTAGATATTAGGACTAATAGCTGATTGAAAAAATGTGTTTGGTGGTACGAATGAATCACTTACTTTGTTACAGCTAGGAACAAGTTCTTGCAGTGCCTTCACTCTTTCTGTTATTCTTTCCCTCGCAACTGAAGAAAAGAAACAACGTTATTTGAGAAGCTTAATAGCATATAGTAAAGCACATGTGCATGACAAGTTATTGTTATATTTTTCCCATAAGTAAAGATGCTCTTCATTCTAATCTTGATAAAGAAGCTACACAAATTTTATATTTAGCACCATAAATGAAAGGCATACTATTAGGTGCAATACCAATTTTTTTTTTTTTCGATCTAAAGCTCATTCTTGCTAGAATATGGGAAGACTGCCATATAAAAAAACAATTTTAGATTCTCTAAATTATGCTAAAAACTTGCTATTGACACTTGATTTGTTGCTTCCGTCACTGTTGAAATGACCCTATATATCATTTTAGATGAATCAAGACATTGGAGAGTATTTTCCGAGAAAATTGAGGGTCAGACAACACCAATATCAGCTCGGTTGTAGTACAAGTAAGATTACCCTCTCAGCAATGCTGTGGGGATCTGTTGCTTGTCCTCTTCTAGCACGCACTTTTGGACGAATTGAAGGTGGATTTTGTATAGAACATGGGGTACCGGTAGTTTGTCCATGGATTCATGGAAAACCTGCAGAAAAGTAGGAAAGCAGAAGGATATTGAATTATTGATGTACAAAAAAACTGCAAGCGGAATATATAGCTCTACTCACCATTTCTATACGCATTAACACTTCATATGCAAAGCCACTCTCAGAACATTTTTTATAATATTGATCATTGATTGTGTCACATAAAACCTCTACATCAATGATTATATATCTCTAAGGGTAACTTAGGAAACCATTCATAAAGTAGAATTTACAGTTTGATTTTTAACTTCCCAAGCACAACAAGAAACTAACTTATCAAAATATTTCTTTCAAGTTTTACTCTTCATTGTACATCATTTGACCGGCTCTTTGATAACATTGTCCACAGCACTATGATCATTTTATATATCAATGGTTGTTTAAAATGTAAAAAATATAAAAAATCCATCCCGTGCAAACCATCAACCTCTCTCTCTCTCTCTCTCTCTCTCGCTCTCTCTCTCTCTCTCTCTCTCTCTCTCTCCTCTCTCTCTCTCTCTCTCTCTCTCTCTCTCTCTCTCTCTCTCTCTCGTCTCTCTCCTCTCTCTCTCTCTCGCTCTCTCTCTCTCTCTATGATGTGTGACAGATTTCCTTTCCTTCCTCTCTGTAATACAGAGCTTTGAGCTATGGAGTTCGTTCTCTTTCAATTCTTTTCTTTCCTCTTAGTGATAACTGAGTGTTTAACTACATATTTTCATCAATTCCAATAGCCTTAAAAAAATGTATAACACAATCTGTATGATCTAAGCTTCCTCTTAGTGATAACTGAGTGTTTTACTACACATTTCATCAATTCCAATAGCCTTAAAAAATCTATAAAAAATTAAAACAGTGAACATCGAAAAATCATTCAACACCGAATCAAAATCCCACCTGCAAATTGTTACTTGCAGTTTTTATTGAACACAAGGCAAACAAGCATTCAAAAAGGAATTGGTCTCTAGAGAGGGAGAGAATAGATATAGAAGCTTACATTATAATTAATAAGGGAAATCGACAGAACATCCTTCGTGAAGGTGCAGTCCACAGCAAACCCAGATTTCCTCATATAAAATTCAAAAAATGTTATTAGAGAGCAATTAAGCAGGAAAATAATGAAAAAATTATTCGGGATCGCCAGAGTCATAGATAAACATAGAGGAGAGACTCACGACTCATGATTGTTGCTGAGAACTCCAGTCGTTACAGTCAATGTTGCTTTATAATAAGTAGCTGCCATAGGCATCATGTTCCTGCACATAAATGGTCCTTGATGTTGAGAATTTTGTATAGAAAAACTTTTCTGAACAATGCAGCATAAGCAACGAGATTATCAGGGAAATAAGGAGGAAGGAATCACCATTCCATATAGATATTTCCAAGGTTGGTTAAAGCTTGCGGATGATTCGGTTTGTAACGCCAAGCATTGCTTCGAGACATTAAAGGATAAGTATTATAAAGTCAGAATACACTATAGAATTGGATAGCTTCATCTACTTTATAAAGAAAATGCAAAACTAATGATTCGGTTGTATTACCTTCAGTACACTATAGCATTGGATAGCTTCATCTACTTTGCCCACCTCTTTCAGTGCATTACCCTTTGAACAGCAAAGTGATTTTAGGGGGAGGCTCTTTGTCGGCGACATTGGCCCGCTCCTCC